>CM060987.1:104981332-106231332 GCA_030765065.1 Deroplatys truncata | reverse complement strand
ACTTCACTGATACAGAGAGCTGTGAGATTCTTTTGTTAATTACTTGCACTTTTTAAACATGTTAACTATTTTCTCACACAAAATACGTATTCAATTTCTCGAGGAAGCATCTCGCGTCTGATTAGTAACACTGTCTGCTAGCAACGCGTCCAGTTATGAGAGCTGTATATAAGCAACTGACTTCTAGATTTGTAAATTTTGCTATATTTCAGTTTCTGATTGGCTATTCCTAATCCACTAGAATACTTTTATTTAACTAAAGCTTTTTCTTGTTGTTGATTAGCTATTTTATAAACCGTCACAAAGATTACGTTATTGTTACTCCAAGAATCACAAGTAGTATTGTTAAACTTTCTTACTCATTATTGACTCAAGGTTACCTCATTGTTAGCAATTTTAACCTATTATTCTCACAGCTCCTACATTATTAAATTACGTAATGCATTCAGATAACATTATTAAACATGTATACAATAATATAAACATATACAATGACTGTAATATACACTTTGTATATATTGTTACATACACATATTTCTTTAAGGCGGGCTGTTATTGAATTTATGTATTATAATTAGACTGAAATCATTAAGTGTTAAAAATACTGCCTCATAGTCATACATGTTTTGTCATTGTAGGTTCAATATTTATATTTTAAATGTTTGTTTAAATGGTGTGCATCTTGCACCACTTCAGAGAAAAACAAGTCATAACTCCTACACCTTTGGAGTAGAGACGTAAACTTCAGCCCATCTTTTAGGAGAAGCTTTGCTCTGTAAATTAGTACTAAAGTTAAACATGGGAGCTTCTGTGTTCTCAAGCCATGTGCTTTGGGTGAATATATGCATGTTTGCATTCTCCATTTTTACTTAGAACAGGTTTTTTTCTGCGAGTAGCATTTTCTGGCATAAATGACCCGTTCGGGAGTTCTTGAGATCGCTCCCTGGACCGCCCACTCTGGCTCATGGGTTTTTCGTGGTTTCCCCGGGTCACCAGGCGAATGCTGGGGTGGTTCATCTTCTATCACGACTCTCCTTCCTCTCGTTTCAGGATTGTAGGATCGGCGACGGTGTTCGGCGGGTTGTGGCTGGGTGGTGGCTTGCTCTTTACAAAGGTGTCTTTCCTGGTGTCGCTACAATACCGCTCAGTTAGGTCTCTCCTCAGTGCGGGGCTCTGCTCCCGGGGACCCTGGAGGTGGGCAGAGACTGTGCGGCGTCGGATGCGTTTTATCTGGAAACGATAGGGACTCCGTCCATGCTTGCCCCCGTCGGCAGCCGAATCTGCTCGCCCTTAGGGTCTTTCCTCTCATCCTTCCCTCCCAGGGGTCACGTTGGAAGCACAATGGACCGACTGGCCTGCATGCGGTGCTCTCCGGTTCCGGGGCTCTCTCCGTAATATGTACCTTTACTATACAGATAAAGTTAGAGAAAGCAATAAATAATAGGTTTTAAACTTACAATTACCGAAACAATCATGCTTTGGATTCAAAATAAGTCAAAAAAACAAAAGAGATTCTGATGTTTTGCTATTTTCAAATTTAAGTTTTACATTACATCAGTGTAATTATAGGAATTTCTTCAATAAATTAACTTAATGTTTCACACTCATTTTTACCCAAGATTTAATATTTTAAACATTGTATTTAGAACGTTATTTATCTTCCAGAAGTAAATGCCATGGTTTACGAGCCGTTTTGGCGTTGGAAGTAGGGAGTGATTGACGCTAACGGGTTCTTTGCTATAGCAAACACATTCAAAAGTCAGTTTTGTTAACAGTACACGAATACATCTTCTATCCCAGTGTTGTGTTTAACACTGTTTAATTCCGCTCAGTAACAGTACACCATTGTACTGCGGGCAGCCATCTCCCACGCTTGACTTTTTCTTTATCCTGTCCTGTGATTCAAACCTCAAAGGAAACAAATTCTCTCTAATTGAATTTGGGTTCACTGTAGTTCGCCTTTTTAATGAAGCCACCCGATAGAGTGCAAGGCGCTTCGACGTTTTGGAGTTGGTGTCAGATGTGGGATATTACAGGCTTCGCTCTGAAGCTACACACAGTAATTGCAGAGAGACCACTATAATGCTCGAAACTTGTTAAACTCCTGGGAGTATCCGGTCGTTTTCGTTAACTAGTTTAGTTAGGCCCTTCTGCAACTGTTCGGTAATGACTTTACCATCCATTTTCTTTGTTTCTTGAAATGGGATGTAACCTAAAAGAGCATATTCTTGTTTTTCTGGTAATTGATATAAAAGCTAAGTTTAGGACGCTAGTGGCGACGGGTTTATGTGGTCTAAAGATCGCAGCTGTAAAGTATTTAGGCCTATTTTATTGCCAAATTAAATCTAGAAGACGCTTGTAAGAGTTGTCTTGCAAATCTATATTAATATAAACAATGTGTGTGTATACGTGTGTGCGAGTCTGTCAAAAACCACTCAACCGATTTTGAATCTATCCTTTCTGACGGATATATCTTATAATAAATATTCTATTTCAATTCCTAAATGGCAGAAAGACTAAAAAATCTGATGTGTTACACTCATATGACTTTCTCTACGCTACAAACTATTTTTACAAAGGATTATTCTCCATATGCTTCATGTTAATCGAGATGTTAATCTTATTGCTAATTTTCTTGTAGATGCAAGGGGAATATGGTAGGTTTTAAGCGATAGTCAAGCATTTTAAGGGCTGGTTGCTATGTGGAGTATTCCATACTCTTTGCATTACCAGGACAAAAAAAAAGAATAACGAATTCCCATTTGAGAAAAAGTATAAGTATTGGAAAATTCAAGCAATATCTCGAAAATGGTTCACTCAACAACAAAATTGTATATGACATAAATTGTGTATTTTAACGCGATCTACATTTTTTGTGTAGTAACATTTTGTCTATCTCTTATGGTTTACCAGTTATGCATAAGTCGTTCACAATGAAGAATACTTTTGGAAACATTCCCAGAAAATTCAAGATATACATTGTATTTGTCATGAAAGTATCTTAAATAATGATACTTTAATCAAAATGGTTAGAGCCATTTTTGAGAAAATTAAAATTCTCGAAAAATGTTCCCTGTAAAGGGTAATCTTGGGTGAGGGATTTTCTTGAAAACCTTCGTGTCGCATCTCTTGAAGATACTGAACCTAAATACCAAGTTTAGTGTTTATCCGACTGTTCGTTTCTGACATGGAAACACGGACATGTTTCCAAAAATGCCTTCTTTTTTTATTCAGGGGGTCTCAAAACATGTATTTCCGGTGAAATCTCGGTATCGAATTTTTGGGTGGAATACAATACTTCCCCTACTTACTATACGTAGTAGAGAAAGGAAAAATAAAGTCTGGATATTAAGATACAGAGACTCCGTTGTCACTGACATCAGAGTGCGTATAAAAATAAAAGTCGATTATATTTTAATCCCAGAAGAGTACTTAGTGGTGATTCTTATTTACTCCACCTCTGCCGAGCGAGATGGTTCCGCGATGATGAGTGAGGCTTGCATTAGGGAGTTCCCGGGTTCGATTCCCTTTGGGCCGACCACTCTGAACATGGGTTTTGCTTCGCCCGGATCAGTAGGCGAATGCTCAGATGATTGCTCTTCTGCCAGAATTCCCTGTCCATCATTTCCTTTCATCTGTTTCAGACTTGAAAGATCAGGAGAAAGGGTTCAGTGTTGCAGCAGGATTGTGCGCTTTGGAAAGATTTCACGGGATACGGGGTAGCTGACCAGCGCCAGGATGTGCCTCATCTGGAATCGTTTGGGACCCCATCCTTGCAAGCACATTCCAGATCTGGTCGCTCTTTAATCTCGCCCCCCTCATCCCTCCCTCTCAGGGGTCCCTTAGAAGCAAAAAGAGCAGTTACGGCCTACTTGCGGTGCTCTGCTCCAGATTTCTGGAGGCCACTCCGTAAGTGTACTCCAGTGGCTGCATAAGCGCACAGGAGCACGTGAACTCTCTTAACATTTGACATCTTGCGGATTTATTTGTTATATTTTCTTTCAATGCATGTGTAACTTAAAATCTATGGCGTTTAAATCTACCTCGTTACTCCTCTAATCCCGGTAAAATATATGGCAACGGGGTCTCTAGCACATCATGACTTGTACACGTTTTAAGGAGCTTCTGCGCATGTGCAACTGGTATGACTTACAAAATTAGCTTATGGTGCCAAATATACACGGATCGTGCACAGTTGAAGAAGTGTACTAGCGCGCGAAGTTTTCCTAGCACTCTATTTCATCAGTCACTACAATTTTACGTCAGTGACACTAGGTGGTAGCACCGCACACTACGGCAGAACTTAGTGTCACGTTGCAGAAGTAGGTAACGTGTACAAGCGCGGAAACTTCTCCCGATTTCTTCATGCCATCCATAATCTCAACTACAATTTAATTTAATTTACACATTACTTTATTCTTGTCTAAAAGGTATACTTAATTATGTGCATAACAACAAACATCCACGAAAGTAACCCAGCTTTCGTTAGACAATTATGCATTATTATTATTATTATTATTATTATTATTATTATTATTATTATTATTATTATTATTATTAAGAGCAGCTTCAGTTGTATTAGTTTTTTTTCATAATCTTAACTATTATGTAGCAGATGCTGTTTCACTTTTTGAGGGTCATCTGATTAAATTTGGTGAACACCCAAAATCTCCTCCTACTTGGCCTCTACTAAGAACTGAATTAAACTTTGTTCTTTTAATCTATGATTTAAGATTTACATAGTCTTTCTATTTATATAATTATTTAGCATACACTGTACTTCCTATTTATTCGGAAGCAATTTTGTATAACTGCTAAACGTTAAACGTTAGACGAAAACGTACTACACAAAAAATGTAGAGCTCATTAAACACACAATTTATTTCAAATGAGTTTTTTATGGCATAAACCATTTCTGAGAGGCATTATTAATGGTTCGAATCGCTCATTACCCTTAAAGTTCTGTCAACATTTATTGTTTTTCGCAATTTGATTCACTCTAATGGAATTTTAAGGCTAGCATATAGCCTTATAGAATTCGTAAACATTTGATTATCACTGTTCTCTTTGTATCTATAACGAAATGTGTAATGTAGCTATTCCTGCAAAGGTTTATTGGTTATTGCAATAAAAAGAAAAATAAACTTTAGTAATAATAGTTTGTATTATTGTCATGTGAATGTATCACATCAGATTTTTTATTTATAAATCTATCATGAAGAATAGGTTTATAAACATTATATTCGCATTTTACACGAGTTTTTAATGTGCCTGCGCACAAGGCCAGATAGTCCTTTAGAATTTCAAAGCTGTTTTCTCGCTTTCTGGTCTTCCTACATTTTTACGTGATAAAATGGTCCACACGATGCAATTTTTGTTCAATGTTCTTTTTCTTTAGCGGTTACCATTGTAAGAATATTAATTATATCTAATTAATGCACTAAAAGTAGTAAAAATATTATTTCTCATAAGTTAATAGTTTTCCCACAAATTAAAACATTAAAAGAAAATTCTAACATTTTTTCTACACTTAAATCAAAATAATATTTACATTAGTAAAATTTTAATTTTTTCGTTTGGACCATTTTTGTTTAGCATTAAAATAAGTATAACTTAAACACTACTGTAGATATCGCAATGAAAATTTGTATACATGCTAATAATTTAATGTGTTACTCTTAGTATACATTTAAAAACCACATATTAATGAATGCTGAATTTATTAATGTTACCAATGATACTATGTCATATTGAAAGATGAATGAATGAAATGGGTGATATTATATTCAAATTAGCCCGGATGCATAAAGCTAAAAGTTTCCCAAAATTTGACTTTTCAGGAAAAGCCTTAACCATACAACTCACGCCAACCGATACTCAAACTCGTACCAGGAATAATATCATTTGCTGAAAGTTAGCCGAGGCGAATTAGATCTCTTGTGTCGCCGTTGCAGAAGCGCAGTCAAAAGTCCTTTCTTGGGAGAGACCTCAGCTCTAAGGAATGCTTTGCTAATGCGCATGCTCCATCAAGAAACGTCCCAGGAGGCACAAAGGCATTGTTAATGGCCACATTTGGTAAGCTCGCCAAGTGCAGCCGCTCCTTGCATGTAACTAAAATGCTGGCTTTATTTCCATAGGACTACCTCAACTTAAAAGGAACGCTGACCCCTCTCAGCCAGCGCTTAATGCATTCACTGACGTATAATTTATGTTTTAATTACCTTTCGTCCTACTCCTGTAAAACGCTTAAATTAGGACGTGCAGTCGTTTCATGGATCTGTAGATGTTCTCCAAAAATAGCAATAGCTCATTTAAGGTAATGCATCCCTGAAGTTAGAAATATCCACAGTATGTAAGATATCTTAATGAAATGTGTGCCAGCTATTACACATAGTTACAGTAAAATTACAGTGTTGTTTCAAAGTTCCAACTTTTATGGTTATCTAAATATTAATTTTTTATTGTGCAAATTAATTGTTCTAATAAATATTCTCCACATGATGCACTTTCAAAAATATTCACATAAAAATACAGTAAATAAACTACGAAAAGATTTATAATACCAGGCTTTTTATATTAAGTCCTAATTAATGTGTAAAAATAATTTATTTTTATACTTCCCAAAAATTCTTGATTTTCAAAAGTTAATAATTGATTTCTCAAAACTGGAACATTATTTTTTTAAAAAATAAGCGTATAGTAATTTTCTTTAATGTATATTTGAGAGGCACTCTCAAACAAATCAGTAAAAAATTGTATCCTGTGGAGCATTCTGAGTGTGGAAAAATGCAGAAAACAAATTTTGCGAGGTATCAAAGTTTAAACGTGTCTATTAATGACCATATGATTGCCTCTTTATAGCTCCAGTTTATGATTACTTTAAATACAGCAACTGGAAAAAATTATATATTTTCTTAAAATTCATATTATTTTATTATGAAGAAACTTAATTTTTTAATTTGTCACCATTTTTGGTCAAATTTTACGATACATTCATTACCTTAAATATTATCAGTAGTTTTGTCCTTAAATGAGATCTTCAGTTAGATTTTCCATAGCTCACTCTTGAAGACAATTCCTCACAAAAGAGAAAATGATGTGTAACATTCATGTGCTTTCTCATCCACTCTTCTTACAAAAGCTTATTCTTCTACCTGCTTCATTATAATGCCGTTCTCTTAGTATAATAATCACGAGATACAAAGAACAAAGGAATAGCGACTTACCACATGAAAACGTAGAGCACTTGACAATTCAAAACAATAGTAAAGAATATATTTGCAATCGTTAATGCCAAAAAAATTAATTTCACATAAGTTGTACGTTTCGAGGAGCTCTATATTTTTTGTGTAGTACGTTTATGCCTGTCTCGAGCAGTTTACAAGTTATAAAAAAATGCATTCGGATTTCAAGATATACATTTTATCTGACATGCAAATATCTTAAACATATGGTATATTAGTCAAAACCCTTAGAGCCGTTTTGGGAAAAGCAGAAATAAATGATTTTCCGTGTAAAGGGTAGTTTGGGGTAGGGGAGTTTCTTGAAAATGTTTGCGTGACACATCTTAAGTACCAAATTTGGTATTTAAACGACTATTCGTTTTTGGGTTATATTCTCCACACACATACACACACACATACACAGACCTTTTTATAAAAGGACTTTTCTTATACAGGAGGCCTCGAAACCAGCATTTCCGGTGAAATCTCGATATGAATGTTTGAGTGGAATACAATACTTTCTCTATTTACTGTAAATAACTAGTGGATAAAATAAATAGTATTCGCAAATATAAGCTCTTATTCTTTAAAATAGAATGAGGGAGTTCAAGATTCTGCTTTTCATGTCATTAACTCAAAATTATACTCAAAATCCTTAGAGCCGTTTCTCAGAAAACAATAAATTGCGAAAACATTTCTGTATAAAGTTAGTTTGGTTGATGGGAATTGCGAAAAAAAATCTCATTGCATCCATGAAAGACACCAAGTTATGCTGCTTGCGCACGGACGCACAAACAAACACGTACACTTTAACAGCAATATTCTAAATAAAATAATTTAGGTTGTCTCAAAATGCGTATTTACAAAGAAATCTTATTACCAAAAGATAACGTACAATACTTTCTCTATCTACCTTAGGTAAATGGTGGAGAAAATATTATTATTATTATTATTATTATTATTATTATTAATATTATTATTATTATTCAATTTTAACCTCCATTAATCAGGTAGGTCATTTAGGAAGTTGAATGGATTAATGGCTTAAATTGTATTAAAATGAGCCTAAGATCCACAGAGCTTTGAGTATCTGTCGTTGGTCTTCTGTAGGTAAGGGAATATAACAGAAAAATTTTCTCCAGGTAACTCGTCCCAAGCGGGTTCGAACTCGATATATCAAACACTACCACAGAGGAAGGCTAAAATTTATATCAGCAGCAGCTTCTGTCCAATGGCAGGTCATTAACTACATATTTAGCCCCCTCTATTCTTCCCATTTTTTAGATTTACTTTTCGTCTTCGCGGATGAAGGATTTATTTAATACTGTTACAGTATTTTGCGTAATTTTTTATTTGTTTAATGCCCTGTAGTCGAGTAGGTCATTTTAGATGTGTTCAAATGAGCCCGGGGTCCATTTGCTTTTGAGAAGAAAGAAAAGCTCTGGAAAGAGCTAAATCAAATAACTCACCCCAGCCAAGACTTGGACTCGTGATTTCTTGATTGTGAGGTAGATCCTGCTGGCATTGTCGTGTCAAATGGAATTTCTTCTCTTTTCTCTCACTTTGTTTCCCTCTCTCCCTCTTTCTCTATCTCTACCTTTTCGCTTTCTCTGCGCAGCTAAGATGCAATGTGATGTTTTGCAAACCGGGCATAAACTGCTTCCTTCAGAATGTTGATAAAAATTAAAACATTAGTGAAAAGCTCATGGGTACACAAACGTGTGCCTATTGCTTATATTTTCTAGTGGTAACTGGTTTACGTACATGGAATAATTGCAAGGAAAAAGTAATAACTTCTGAAATATTACACTATCGAACTTTATGAAGAAATCTTAGTAAAAGCATACTGTTTATACACTTAAATAAATATAAATGTGTCTAAAATCTGAACAATAACCTTTTTAGACTGTTGATACTAAAAGTAGAGTTTTTAACACGAACCACGCAGCTAGAAATTGAAGACTAATAACATTCGGTGGAATTAAAATATTTTAACGCTTCATTGTTACCAACCTTGTTTCTTGTGATAGTCGTGTGTATTAAGCGCAGACTTTGTATCGATTAATGCAATGGCGACTATTTGAATGATTCGGAAATGCATTCAGCTTTACAAAAACAATTTGCAACCAACAGCGAAGATTACGTTGGAATTGTTAATAAAGAAGTAGAGGAAACAATGCGAAGCTGCATACAACAGATTTCTTCAATAGTGCAAGGTAAAATAATTACAGTAAAAATGTATTTTTGTCATAGTAATTAATTGTCCTTCCACACAAACTGTGTGTAGAACATTGGAAAGATAGATTCAGACGACTGAAAAATTCAATTTCTTAGTCGTGATTTGAACCACGGATCTTCCGGTTTCTCTAACCAACTATGCTACCATGGCAACATGTTGGTCCAACATTAAATTCCCCAACTGACTCGCATTTTTCCGGCAAATCATAACGAAATATCAAATTATTTTGAGATGACATACTTCAGTGGTGAAGTACTAAGTACTTTTAGGTCCCGAGCTTCCAGTTTAACCAATTAACCAACTTGAGGTTTACCGGGAAAAATGCGAGTCAGCTGGAGAATTTGATGTCATACCAACATGTTGCCATGGTGGCTTAGTTGCACACGAATACCGCAAGAGCAGAAGTTCAAATCCTGGCTATGGCACTGAATTTTTCAGTCGTCTGATTCTATTGCTGCATATTTTGAAGAAAAGTGGTAAATATGAAACTGTTCAACATTGTAGGCAAATTATTCTAAGATTAAGTTGCGTCTCAATGTAAAGGATTTATTTATTTATATTTATTTATTTTTGACACAGCCTTCTATGTATTATAGAATGTTATGATTGTGTATGATCATGTTGCCAGTACTGGTGCTGTGATGATTAAACATCAACGAAGGCCAAACAACAACAGACTAGAGCTCATCACTGCGCATGTCCGAAAGTATATTGCTATTTCCACAAAATTGCAACTAGATACTTTATAAATTAATATTTAGAGTTGTCTAAAAATAGTAATTGACAACACGTGTAAAAAGTAATTTTATTTTGCACGTAGGATTATTATACTCAGGCTTCTGCCTCGTTCTGCAAATATCCCTGCTTGCAAAATAATTTTTTTAACATTTAACACTTGTACAATAAATAAAGTTTGCCACGTTAAAACAGGTAAGTATTAAATGTCATATACAATATTTTCTAAGTGGGATCGCATCAAGTTTCAAACAATCGTTTTTGCCAATATTACATACATAGGGTATAGGGTATACCACGGAGGGGAACACCTCACGCACTGCAACCCACGAGAGATCTGTTGCGGCCACTAGCCCCCAGGAGGAAAGGATGAAATGAAGGAACCACAGAAGTCTACAGGTCACAGGCAGACAGACCACAGAGACGCGCGGAAAACTCACGGAGACCTGTCCCACTACTGGAGTTGCCCAGAGAGGGCGATGAATGACCTCTAACCAAGCAGCCCTCTAATCTCCATGGGGGAATACTCTTTCCTTTTAGCAAGCATTCGCGCCATCTGTCCGGCACTGCCATACGCCACGAAATCTAAAGCACGTTGTAGCATGAGAAGGAAACGGAATGAAAAGGAAATCGTGGTAGATGAAAAACAACCCCAGCATTCGCTTACCGACCAGGGAAAACCTCGAAAGATCCTAGGTTAGGTGGGGGGTCGACGGGAATCGAACCCGGGACCTCCCGAATACGAGCCTCACACGTACCGCTCGGTACGTACATACATACAATTTTTCTCTCTTTATAATATAAATATAGATTACTATTTCCTTCCATAAAGTTTCTGTTAGTGCGAAAACTATGTTTAGGAATAATTATGTGCTTGTGCTATGTACTCTAGCGTAATGAAAAACTAAATTCTAGAAGGAAACAAAAAGTTTCCTTAAGCTCGTTAAAAGGCTAAGCAGTTATTTTATTTAGGTCAGGATAAAAGTAACTTTTTCCCCACTCTTTAGTTTCTGAGGAAAAGAAACGTAAATGCATAAAATTTAACTCTGCTGAGAAAAGCCATTCTGGGTGTCTTAAATTATTCTAGTACAAGAAGAGCTCCTCTATAAAGAGTATTTACTGTCTAGCCTGTGTTTTCTTTAGGATTAAAAAGAGACATTAGACCTGATGGCTTTAATTAAGTTGGAAAAAGGGTGGCACAAATCACAACCCCCTACTGTTTTGTAAACCGTGAGCCGACGTACCATCAGAAGAGTCAAATCTACACCGTAGTGCTAAGCGTCTCTCTTAACCTGTTAGAATCTTCTCTTTTCAGGATTCGTTCTTCTGAAGTTGGCAGTCCGGCTTTTGGCGTGCGGGCTCCATTTGCATATTAGTAACGTTCTCAGAGGGCCATGCTTTTCCACCGCCCACCCTGACACCAGACGATTATTCATTTACGCTATTCCGCGGAACTTTCCAATTAAAATGGAGTCGGAGAAAGTTCCGTAAAGTAGAAACAGATGGAAAATTAACTTTCAATTGTTTTCCCCTCCCCTCGATTGTTTCGCTGTCTCTTTGTCCCCCAAGTAATTTGCGGTGTTAAAGATTAATAGCTTCTGAGGAAATTTTGCAGTCTTGGCAATTTGAAATTGGAACGAAGAGTAGAGATTGTAATTAGAAAATGACCTAGGGAATGTTTAATAAAATTAGCGAAATCTTTCCGCTTTATTTTCTGGAGAAAGTTACGTCAAGGAAAACTCTAGAATTTCGCCCTCCTGACGACGATGAAGATGGTTTAAGGAGGATTAAATGATACCTCGTGGTAATGAACTAAGTCAATCAGTTAGTAGGTCAGGAACAACAACCAAAATGCATTCCATACTTTCTTAACTTTTCAGTATTAGTATTATAATAATAATTATTAGTGATGGGGCGATGCCACTATTTCTCGATACCGTTACTGATTTTGAGCACCGATACTCGATTGTCACTTTATAAAAACTGTAAAGGCAATAGCTTGTTCACTGAATTATGTTCTTATTAGTAGTTTTCTGTATATAAACGCATGTAACCAATTTTGTTCGTGTTCCACATTCTCGATTGGCAGCAATGTTTTTCTCGTGATAATGCTACAAGTGATGCCCTATTGTCGGCCCTCGCAGCTGTGGTTGCTGGAGCGTATAGCTTCGGCGCTTCTCCAAGCTGAGGGTCCCGCCATGGGCATGGGTGTTTGTGTGTTGTATATGTAATTGCGGTAAAGTTAACAGTAAAAAATTGTTAATCAAGGCCAATAATTATATACTAATTAGTAATAGTACTTCTTTGCTTCCTTTTATGTAACTATTTTTGTGATTAAAACTTTCTTTTAAAGGACCTTTTATCCATATTTTGGAAATTAGTTGTACGTTATACCTGTAAACAACGCTCATTACCAGAGTTAGTCGCGTAAACACACACTCACCGATGGAAAGAAAGAACAGCAACTATTTCCATATGCTGTATCATCTCACATCTTAAGTTCTGATTTGTTTCTGCTGTATTCACATATTTTGGTAACCAGAGTAGGCTGAGACTGAATCACCACACCAGATATTGCAGAAACGTAATTTAGTGGGTCAGCTAAATCAGCTTAATTAACAACTCAGCTAACGCTGCATGTTACAGGAGTTCCTTCTTCATTGATGTGCATGTTTTCATTTAGACATGTGTTCTATGGAATGTTGC
This sequence comes from Deroplatys truncata, assembly GCA_030765065.1. NCBI lineage: Eukaryota > Metazoa > Arthropoda > Insecta > Mantodea > Mantidae > Deroplatys > Deroplatys truncata. Next base: position 106,218,429 of record CM060987.1, on the reverse strand, counting down.
AATGATTTACACACAGCAAACGCAATCAAGGTCTGTCAAGAACTATAGTTCAGAAACTCTTTGGGAACACGTGCGCGGCAATAACTTGCAATCGTTCCATATCTAGCAAAGCTAAACGCAACAACTTTCAATAATGTAAAGTTAAAAATTAAGACATACTTCGATACCACCGAGTATCGAGAGTATCGAGGTATCGATGATGTCGAGGTTCCATCCCTAATTATTATTTAGTGGTGGTGGTGGTGGTGGTGGTGGTGGTGGTGGTGGTGGTGGTGGTGGTGGTGGTGGTGGTGGTGGTGGTTTATTCTTTCATTTGTAGAACTCAACTTCTACGGCAGAATCGGACTTTGAATGGAGAAACAACTAATGATGTAAGTAACACAATACATAAAAACGAACTGAAATGTAAAGTTTATTCCTGAAATTTCAAGATCTGTCATCCCAATATGTCGAAATATTGGTTCGAACATTTTTCCAAGCAAAGATTGTTTGAAGTGGGAGATTTTTACTGAAAAAGAATCTTCGATTTGAACTCTTAAGCGTATTGTAAGTTAATTATCCTTGAGGTCTTTTTTACTTTCTCTACTGCGTATAGTAAGTAGAGGAAGTATTGTATTCCACCCAAAAATTCGATACCGAGATTTCACCGGAAATACATGTTTTGAGACCCCTGAATCCAAAAATAAGCATTTTTGGAAACATGTCCGTGTGTCTGTGTCTCTGTTTACAGCATAACTCAGAAACGAAGTCGGATAGACACCAAACTTGGTATTTAGGTTCAGTATCTTCCAGAGATGTGGCACGAAGGTTTTCAAGAAAATCCCCCCACCCCAGATTACCCTTTACATGGAACATTTTTCGAAAATTTTAATTTTCTCAAAAATGGCTCTAACGATGTTGAATAAAATACCATAAGTTTAAGTCATTTTATGGCAAATGAATTGTATATCTCGAACTTTCTGAGAATGTCTCCAAAAGTATTCTTCATTGTGAACGACTTTTGCATAACTGGTAAACCATAACAGATAGACAAAATTTTACAACACAAAAAATGTAGATCGCGTTAAAATACACAATTTATGTCATATTCATTTTTTTAGTGAGTGAACCATTTTCGAGATATTGCTTGTTTTTCCCTTAAATTTTCCAATACTTATGGGAATTCGTTATTGATTTTTTTATGTCCTGGACATGCAAAGAGAATGGAATGCTCCACATAGCAACCAGCTCTTCAAAGAGTTGACTATCGTTTAAATACTAACATATTCCCCTTGCACCTACAAGAAAATTAGCAATAAGATTAACATCTCGATTAACATGAAGATATGGAGAATAAGCGTTTGTAAAAATAGTTTGTACAAGAGTAGAGAAAGTCATGCGAGTGTAACACATCAGATTTTTTTAATGAAAAGCATTCAGTCCACATATGAGTATTTCCAGTGCTATTCGGATGGTAGGGAATGCTATTGTGACTATCCAAATTTTTAACTGTCGCTTCACTAAGTTCTCATTGGCACTTCGTTAATGTGAACTACTTCAGTTTTCCGTCACTTCACTTCCTTCGTGACGTTGCGGAGTAACGAAATCCTCACGACGTAGCCCTTCTTCCGAGCGGTTCAATCTCTGGGGATTCCAACACAAGACTTCTCCAATATCTCGCGGAAGCAGCACGTCGCGGCAGTCACCACAAACTTGCTCGGAGAACAGCACTTTTCGTCGCACCAGAAACTCACTCGCTCACTAGCTCACTGACCCTCCTACTTGTTCTCTAGCGAACCCACTAGCTTAATAGCCTGTGGAACATTCCAGAATGTTCTGGACACGCGTTCTGGAGGAGGGGGGAAGGAAACTCAGAAGATTCCGGTTATCTGACGATAGCGCCTCTGCTGTTTATGCTGGATGAGAACGCTACTTATCTTTGTTTATCTCTGACTACCCGGCACCGATCTTACGATAACTTTGAGCCATAGCCACTGCGTCACAATAGTATTAAAAACTCTCATGTGTCACATTTACATGATTTTCACTGCCACTGCATACGTCTTCTAGAAACTATTCTTACAAAATCTTATTTTTCCTTCTACTGCATGTTAATCGAGATAAATGTTTACAGAAAATGTTCCATTATTACAGGATCACTTTTAAAAAGTTCTCGGAACAGCCCAAACATTGCAGTCTTTCTTCTTTCTTTTCTTTCTTTTTTTTCAAAGCCAAGCATCTTTCATGCAAACATTTGTGCAATAATAGAGATTGTTCAAGAATCATAGTAGGCATAGCTTTTGTTACAGTGCAGACGTGCGTAAACGGGAAACATGGCAAATATTTAGCATTCTGGGGTTATTAGTAGGTACTTTGGAAGGAAGGTTATGAATGCAACATAAGTTCATGTCAAGTTCAAACGTTCAAACACGGAATTCAAACGCGGCTGTGAAAGCTTTGAAGTTGACGGACATAACGTAATAGTAATTCGCCACGACAACGGAAATCATCAAGAGTTTTATTATTTATTTCCCGAAAAAGGGCTCTAATATTTTTATTACAGTTTTACACGTCTAAAACATTTACATTTGAAATAAAAGCTATACCTTGGACCTTTTTAAACATTCTGCACCGCGCTCCTACCCTACCGCACGAAAACAAGGAAAATATAGTTTAAGAAATTCGAAACGTGTTTTTAAAATAAGTACGATAATTCGTTAAAAAAATAACAGAACATTATTTTCCAAATACCTTATCATTCATTACCTCACTTATCGTAACGAGAGACCAGTTTTTGTATGCCTCGTCAAAGAATGATGCCGCCTGTGGTGAAAACCAAGTCTGCACTTCTTGTTTCACAACATCGTCGTCGTTGAAATGTTTTCCATCAAGGAAGTTCTTCAGAGGTAGAAACACATGAAAATCGCTTGGTGCCAAATCCGGACTGTAGGGAGGGTGGTGGAATTGTTCCCAACCAAATGATTCGATCAGATCTTGCGTTTGTTTCGCTTGTGTGTGGCTAATTCCTCACCATTTCATCACTCATTATTGTTTCCCTATAAACCTCAGCCAGTTGGCGTTGAATGTTTGCTGTCGTAACATTCAAAAACGAATCACTGATCTGACTTCACAGTCGGCGGGCCTTCCGATTGTTTTAAACATTTCGAAACGCTCTAACAACAGGAAAACACAAAGTAAAGATCGCTCACAGCTGCGTCTGGCTTCCTAATTAATAGAGAAAGGGATCGCGCATGCTCAAAATCGCGGCTGCAGCGGCAAAATATTAAAACTGTACTTAAAAACATGCTTCCTATATTTCCACCTCATGCCAAATGCATATGAAGCCAACATAAATGCAATTATGATATTTACAAAGTTAATCTTTGAGTCTTTAACACAATAAAGGATGGAAATTAACATTGCATAACTGACCATAAATCGCACAAGAGGCCGATCGCTTCTTATTAATACAAACTTTCAGTAATAACCCTTAATTACATTAAACCCCGGCGGCTAAAATTTAAAAAGCCATAAATCACGGCTAGACTAATAATTCTGAATTGTTAAAACTTCCGGCTAAATATTAAAAGGTCACAAAGAGAGCTGTCACACGAACTGTGCAGAACAAAGAAGACGGTCAGAAAAAGAGGTCATTATCTATGCCAACAAAATTAAAGGTGTGAGGGAACTTATCAGATCCCGCACCGCTCCGGACGACATACGAGGGCCCACTCAATGCCTGATTATTCGGACAAAGCTGCCCGAACGCCGGAGTTACGGTGGCGCCGCTCCCACCCACGAACAAACGATAGGCAGGGACTGCACGACCAACCCCCGGCGGCGTACCGGCCAGCTAATAATTAGAATATAGCGAACGTCGCGGGGAAAGAAAACATGTGGCGGATTATGAAACTCCAGCACAAAACTTTTAACCTCCCTTTATGTAATTGAATTTTCTATAGTTTTATACAAGGAAATCTTACAGATACTCGAAACCTTCTACAGGAAAAATCTCATTAAAATACACAACTGTGTCAAATATGTGTTTTCATAGAGTTAACGTTTTTCGAAGTATTCCGTACTGGAAATTTTTAACTCTCCTAAGCGTCACCTAAGCGATATGCTTGAAAGTTTACTACTCTTGTTTTCTTCCCCTTTTCTTTTCTTTTCTTTACATTGCAAGAGCTCGCTACCACAAATGAACATTTGAATGCTGTTTCCTCATGTTGAAAATCTTCTTGCTTAATTTTAAACAATCCTAAGTAAAGGTATATATGGTGAGTAACGTAGCAATGATAGAAGACTCACTTTTTATACGAATAGTATAATATAGCAGGTGCGTAAAAACAGTGTGCAGAAAATTGTGTACCTAGGGTTGAAAGGCAGTGTTAAAATAATCATTTTGAAGTTAGGTACAAGAGTTAAACCTGAAACTTTGTATTTAAGTTTAGGATCCACCAAGAATGCAACACGAAGATGTTCAAGAAACTCGTGTAACAGGCAGCGTTAACTGAGTTGTCAATGAAGATAATTTAATGTTTGTGATTTTGCACAAATGAAATAGATTGATTGATTCATTCATTGAAGCAATTTAATAGGTGTTTCACTCATTACGAAATTTCAGAGGCGATTAGCAAATTACTCTGCAAAGTAAAAGATTATAAAATCTAGAAAACTGGTATCTCTATTAGAACGGTTTATGTTTTAGAGATGAATCTCACCGCGATAGCATATATACGTCTAAACCCCTTTTTTCAATGAGTACGGGACCTTCGTCTATCAAAATGTGTAAACGAGCTGCAAAGTACCGAATCTGGACCATATCTGTTGCTTAAGTTTGTATAAATTAAAAAAGTTCCTATGGGGCAGGTGATGCATCTGACGCAATAAAACATTTAAGTGTATTTCCGTTTCGAACTTCTGCCCCCCAAAAACCAAAATAATAGCACCTGAAATACTAGTTTATGTTTACATACTCTTTTTTGTTTACTAAAAGTATTAATTTGAATTATGAGCTTCTTCAAAAGCTAAGCGGGTGATGATGGAATTAAATTTTGAGAATAAATTTTATTACCTCCACGTATGGACGCCAATTTGAAGTACAATGTTTTGTTACGTCATTTGCACCACACTTTAGGCGTTAATTTGAAGTAGGCTGTATTGAAGGAGTTGCATTATATTTCAACTGTTGGGGAGCCGAACACTTGAAGTAGTTGCAACCGCACGTATGGTAAACAGTTTCCGGTAGCCTTCGCCCCAAATGTACTTTCAGGTAGCCTTTGCCCCAAGTTTAAAAAATTAGACTGTTTCTTTAAATACTATATATTTATGTTTGCCTCGGCTGCGTCAGTATTTACTTTAAAGACATGGATATCTTGGCAGGGTTGTGCAACAAGAATGTAGGCTTACACAGACTATAATTTTACTTCACTCCTTTTATTAATACTTGATACGATTTAAATGACACTTCACTGATAGAGAGCTGTGACATTCTTTTTATTATTAAATACTTGCACTTTTTAACACGTAAACTATTTTCGTCTCACACGAATACGTATTATATTTCTCGAGGACGCATTACGCATCCAGTTATAATCACTGTGTGCAGGCAACTGAACTGATTTCAAGCGCCTAAACTTTGTAAATTTATGTATTTCAAGTCTCTGATTGGCTAATCCTACTCCAATAGAATACCTTCATTTAACTAAAGCTTTTCCTGGTTGTTGATTGGCTATTTTATAAACTGTCACTAAAATTAGATTATTGCTTCCAAGAATCACAAGTAGTATTGTTAAACTCTCAAACTCATTTTAACTTATTATTCTCACATCTCCTACATTATTAAATTACGTAATACATTCACATAACATTATTGAACATGTATACAATAATATAAGCATATCCAATGACTGTTATATACATTTTACAAATTATTACATACACATATTGCTTAAAGGCGGGCTGTTATTGAATTTACATATTATATAATTTGACTGAAAAGCATTTAAGTGCTAAAAATACTGCCTCAAGTTTCGTAATCTATCGATCTACAGCAGCAAAACTGGCAGTTTTGGGATTTACTAATTCCATGATTAAAAACAAGTATTAAAAGTGTTCCCCAATAACCTTTTCTTTGTCGTGCATAAATAATATGGGTTAGAAACCATTCTATTTAGTTTCAACCAACCTGAAGGCGCAATTGGGAACCTCTCCAGAAACTCCAGAGTCCTGAAGACCAAATTCTACTCCCACATTCCTAAGAAGTGTAATTTGTGCTCTAGGAAAGATATTCAAGCCAGAAATTTCTAGATGCATACACAAAAACAGACATTTTTACGAGCAGCTTTCCTGATGCGCATTACAGCCCATTGATTTGTACACCCACAGTGCTCTATATGGAACAAAACCCAGAAGGTAGATAATGCAGGCGGTTGTAATACCGGTAGTGCGGCGCCCATAGAGCTTAATGTGCCCGGCAGCAAACCACTGTGTAATTTTGATTATGGACCACATCGTCACTGGTTCAATTTAGGTGGGCTATGAGCAAACGCGATATTTCTTTGTTTCCTTATTCACGCGCATCCCACTGATGTTCTTTTGTTTAACTAGACGATAGCAATTTGTGAGGTTTTAGTTCGAGAGAGCAATTTCACTAAGCTCGGCTGTATATACGTTCAGAGTAAGGCAGCTGGGTTTCGCGCTTGAAGGGACCTCAGTTCGAATCCCAGAGGGAGACATTTTTAAATCAAGATAAACGTGTTTTCCGCATTCTACTAATAAAAACAGTTAATTAAATCGATGCACACAGTTGCAGGTTTTATTGCTTTTAATTATTTAAAATGTAAATATGTAAGGTAACAATATTTCGAATAGTTCTGAAGCATCAAATGAGTATTACAAAATTCCACAAAAGACCCCAAGAAGGTCAAGAAACTATAGACTTACCATGCCAAAAAGCTTCATGAGGTTCGCATCTAATTGCATATTTAATCATAATTGTAATGTATAGTATTCTAATAAGTAACGTACAGTTTATCTGGAAAAATTCAAAATTACGAGTTGCATTAATTAAGATTACACAACAAATAAATGTAATAGAGTAAATGTTTCACATTATTTCCAAATACACAAGTTAATATAATAAAATATATACCATCAATTCTGTTGTTTAAAATTTACAGAAAGCTCTGTTGTTTAAAAACAAAATAACTGCTATATGAAAAATATTTAATCCAATATAAGGAAGTGAGAACATGTGTAAGGGAACAAGATATCTTACAATAAAAATTCTGATGTGTTGCACCATCATGACTTTCTCTACTCTTATACAAACAATTTTTTACAAACGCTTATTTTCCATATACTTCATGTTAATGAGATATCGAGATGTTATTCTTGTTGCTAATTTTCTTGTAGATGCAAAAGAAATATTGTAGGCTTTAAGCGATAGTCAAATGTTTTAAGCGCTGGTTGCTATGTGGCGCATTCCATTCTCTTTGTACGTCCAGGACATTGAAAAAAAACAAACAACGAATTCCTATTTGAGAAAAAGTAAGTATTGGAAAATTCAAAAAACAAGAAATATCTGGAAATTGTTCACTCCACAAAAAAGCATGTATATGACAAATTGTGTGTTTGAACAAGATTTACATTTTTTGTGTACAAATATTTTATCTATCTCTTACGGTTTACCCGTAGTGAATTAGGTCATTCAAAATGAAGAGGTTTGGGGACATTCCCAGAAGATTCAAGATATACATTTCATTTGTCATGAAAATATTTTAAACATATAATATTTTAATCAAAATCGTTAGAGCCATTTTTGAGGAACGAAACATTTTCGAAAAATATTCAATGTAAGGCGTAGTCTGGGTGGGGAGATTTTCTTGAAAAACTTCGTGTCGCAACTTTGAAAGATGCTGAATCTAAATAGCAAGTTTGGTATTTATCCAACTTTTCGTTTTTGAGTCATGCTGTTCACAGAGACACATTCACACAAAAAGCACATACGAACCTTTTTCTAAAAATGTTTTTTTTTTTGATTCAGCGGCCTCAAAACGTATTCCCGGTGAAATCTCAGTATCGAATTTTTGGCTGGAATGCACCACTTCAACTAGGGAGAGTAAAAGATTTGATGTGTTACGTCCTAATGACTTTCTCTATCTACTATCGTTTATTTATATATAGCTTCTACAAACTATTCTCGCAAAAGCTTATTGTATTCAACCCAAAAATTCGATTCCGAGATTTCACCGGAAATATGTTTTGAGACCCCCTGAATCCAAAAAAAAAACTTTTTTGGAAACATGTCCGTGTATGTGTCTGTGTATCTGTGTGTGTGTGTCTGTGAACAGCATAACTCATAAACGAACAGTCGCATAAACACCAAACTTGGTATTTAGGTTCAGTATCTTCCAGAGATGCGACACGAAAGTTTTCAAGAAAATCCCCCATCCCAGATTACCCTTTACATGGAACATTTTTCAAAAATTTTAATTTTCTCAAAAATGGCTCTAACGATTTTGATTAAAATATATGTTTAAGATATTTTCATGACAAATAAAATGTATATCTTGAATTTGCTTGGAATATCTCCAAAAGTATTCTTCGTTGTGAACGACTTTTGCATAACTAGTAAACCTAAGAGATAGACAAAATTTTACTGCACAAAAAATGTAGATCGGTTAAAATACACAATTTATGTCATATACTTTTTTTTTGAATGAATGAACCATTTTCGAGATTTTGCTTGTTATTCCCTTAAATTTTCCAATACTTATACATTTTCTCAAATTCGATATTCATTTTTTTGTCCTGGTAATACAAAGAGAATGGAATACTCCACATAGTAACCAGCTCTTAAAATATTTGACTATCGCTTAAAGCTACCAATTCCCCTAGCATCTACAAGAAAATTAGCAAGAACATTAACATCTCAATTAACATGAAGCATATGGAGAATAAGCGTTTGTAAAAATAGTTTATACAAGAGTAGAGAAGGTCATGTGAGTGTAACACATCAGATTTTTTTTCTATCTAGTTCAAATTTCGTTGAAGGTAGAAGGCGGATAGAGGAAACCGAATCGATAATAAACTGTTTGAAAACCAGGTCGCTAGGCTGGCCTAAAAATTTCATACTCGTTCCAAGACATTGCGAGAAACAACTGAATAGCGGCAGCACTTTAAAAATTCTGAAGTGCTTCGTTCACATGACTTTCTCTACCCATTCAATAAAGTAGTATTACAAATGGTTATTACTCTACCTATTCATGTTGATCGAGATAAACATTTGCAGAAATTGTTTTATTGCATATTTCCTTGTAGGTACAAGGGGGATTTGGGGAATACAGTAGGCTTAAGCGATAGTCAAGCCTTTTAAGAACTATTTGCTATGTGATGGCTTTAAAATTCCGTCCTCTTTGCATAGCCAAAGAGAAAAAAAGTGAATAGTTATTTTCCTCAGAAAAATATAACTATTTGAAGATTCCAATATCTCGGAAAGGTTTATGGCCATATAAATTGTGGGATTTAAGGGGACTTACATCTTAGTGCATTGAGATTTTGTTTATCTCTTATTTTTAGTAATTATACAGAAGCCACTGAGAATTAAGAGGGCTTAACAGCCTATTCCCAGAAAATTCAAGATATACATTTTATATATGAAAATGTCTTAAATATCTGTATTTTAATCAAAACCGTTAGAGATCCTTTTGGGAAAATCAGAACTAACGAAACTTTTTCCATGAAGAGGGTAATTTTGGTGGAGGAATGTTCTTGAAAATTTTCTTGGCGCAACCTTGCAAGGCACTGAACTTGAATACAAAGTTTTGTTTTTAACCGACTTGTATTGTTTAGTAATTATACAAAAACCACTGAGAATGAAGAGAACTTCACAGGTTATTCCCAGAAAATTAAATACATACATTTTGTGTCATTAAAATATCTTAAATATCTGGTATTTTAATCAAAACCGTTAAGAGCCCTTTTTGAGAAAATCAAAACTAAAGAAAAATTTTCCATCAAGGGGGTAATTTTGGTGGAAAAATGTTCTTGAAAATCTTGTCGATCCTTGCAAGGCACTGAACTTAAATACTAGGTTTGGTTTTAACCGACTTTTCGCTTTTGAGTTATCTATCTTCTTCTACTTATTATTATTATTATTATTATTATTATTATTATTATTATTATTATTATTATTATTATTATTATTATTATTATTATTATTATTATTATTATTATTATTTACGGACGCTCCTTAACTGCTGTAGTTCTTAGCGTCCCATTCTATATTGGGCGTAAAAGACCGGAAATTTTGCTTAGGGGCCTCTCTATCAGGCTTGAGGTTCTTTTACGTGCCGTAAATCTACGACACGTAACCGCCGACTTTGCTTCCCTTCCGAAGAAAGTTATGCTAAGGATTTTTACGCCCAAAACTCCATCGCCCTCCGCCGGGTTTGAACCCGCGACCTCGGGAACTAGAAGCTAACATGGTAACCACTACACCACGGAGGACGACTTAAATTATATCATCTCACTCACATGGTTTCATTTCTAAGAATGTTTCCTTTATTCAGGAAGCCTCAAAGCATGTATTTCCGATAAATCTCGGTATCGAATGTTTGGGTGGAAGCAAAACTTTCTCTACTTGCTATAGAGAAGTTAAAAATGTATACAGATGCATGTTCCCTCCCCCTCCCCCTCCCCCTCCCCCAGAGAGTTAAATGCTCCTCAGCAATGTGTATATACTGCAGGAATGTGATTACGTTCCGACAACATTTCTAACTCCTTAGAGGCACCTCGCAATCCGGGCTAGGATTAATGTCCCCCGTAATACCGTAGGATTTGTCAGGGAGCTCCTCTGCCTTATCTGGCCCTTCCCGTATCGATCTACAAACACAGGGCTGATCCAAGTGGACGGTCATTAACAGGAGCCGGGATTAATCCTCAAGGACTCGGCCAATGTAAAGGAGCAGCACGTGGAGGCAACGGCGAACTTCTCTACCTACGCGGTCTTCTCATTTCTGAACGTGATTTCAAATTGCCACAGAGTGAAATTCAGAAAACGGAGAACGGATTCTGATTATGTTGATATATCCCGCCAATCTTTAATTTAGCAGTTCATAACACATTAACGCAAAATTTACTCAGCATTATGAACCGAGACTTTATTGGAAATGCATGTTTTGAGGCCCCCTAATCCCTAAAAAAAATTTAGAAAACGTTTCGTGTGAGTGTGTTCAGCATAACTCAAAAACGAAAAGTCGAATAAAACACCAAACTTGGTATTTAGGTTCAGTGTGCCTTTCAAAGATACGACACAAAGATTTTCAATAAAATCCCTCACCCCATACTACCCTTTACATGGAGATGTGTTTCGAAATGTTTTGTTTTCTAAAATATGGGCTTTAACGATTTTAATTAACATTCAGACTGCTATGCTTTTGTAACTCCATTAAACGCTGAGAGGGGTCCAAGTGGACCCCAGGTAGAAACCCCAATTAACCAATGTAATGAATTATCGTAATTTCTGCTTAGAAAAAATAAAATAAAATTTCACTTTATTTTATGTTTAATTTTTCACTGGGATTCACAACTGCATTTTAACATTTTTATAATGTACTACCAGTACCGTTTAAGTGTTTTACATGGAGTTTACAATTTATGTTCACTAAATGTAACATCCAGAACACACTCTGCATTTTCTTACAGTGGGTATCGCAAATTAATTTCTTGCCACTCTCACTCTTTGTTCTAGTTTTTCTACCATTTTTACTTTCTCTACTATGTATAGTAAGTAGGGGAAGTAATGTATTTCACCCAAAAATTCGATACCGAGATTTCACCGGAAGTATATGTTTTGAGACCCCCTGAATCCTATAAAAGCATTTTTGGAAACATGTCCGTGTGTGTGTGTGTCTGTGAACAGCATAACTCGGAAACAAACAGTCGGATAAACACCAAACTTGGTATTTAGGTTCAGTATCTTCCAGAGATGCGACACGAGGGTGTTCAAGAAAATCCCCCACCCCAGATTACCCTTTACATGGAACATTTTTCGAATATTTTAATTTTCTCAAATGGCTCTAACGATTTTGATTAAAATATCATATGTTTAAGATATTTTTATGACAAACAAAATGTATATCTTGAATTTTCTGGGAATGTCTCCAAAAGTATTCTTCATTGTGAATTACTTTTGCATAACTGGTAAACCATAAGAGATAGACAAAATTTTACTACACAAAAAATGTAGATCGCGTTAAAATACACAATTTATGTCATACATTTTTTTGAGTGAACCATTTTCGAGATATTGCTTGTTATTCCCTTAAATTTTTCAATAGGTACTTATTTTCTCAAATGGGAATTCAGTTATTCATTTTTTTTTGTCTTTGATATGTGAAGAGTATTAGTCTGTGGCAAAGAGAATGGTGCTGCACCTAGCAACCAGCTATTAAGATATATGTCGATGCTTAAAGGCTACTATATTTCTATATTGCCCTTGCAAATACAAAACAAGGAGAACTTAGTACGCCTTAAGCCATAGTCAAATATTTTTAGAACTGGTCACTAGTGTAAAATGTAATTCTCTTTGCATGTCAACAGATCGTTTCTGCAAATGTTTATCTCGATTAATATGAAATAGACGCAGAATAAGAGTTGGTACAAGAGTAGAGAAAGTCATGTGAGTGTAACACATCAGATTTTTTGGATTCAGGTGGCCTCAAAACATGTATTTCCGGTGAAATCTCGGTATCGAATTTTTGGGTGGAATACAATACTTCCCCTACTTACTATATGTAGTACAGAAAGTAGAAATCTAAGGTGGAGGGAAGAATTACTATTTATACGAATACCACAATGTATAACGGAAATATACAAATCTATCATTGATAGAGAAAGTTGTATGAGTATATCAATCAACATTTTTAATTAAAGGTGTCGCTTGGAACACGGGAAGAGTGAGCTTACTGTGCTTTGCTAATAAATGCAATATAGTACCTCTATAATGAGTGCCGCTGTTTCATTACATAAATTGCACTAGTCTGCTCTAGAAATGATAATTATCTCATACATATAGTACCCAACCCGAACAGTTTGTGCATAAAATAATGAAGCCAGTGCAAATGACAATCTAAATTAAATCAACATAAATAGGAATGAAGCGAAGAGAGAGAACATACGGTAATAAACTGACTCTTCACCCTCCCTAACCATCCAATCGTGTTAGGTATTTACTTTACCGAGAGGAGTACCTACTAGCTTTGCTTTGTCAGTGTGTTCGTTCGTATGCATACATGAAACAACTCACCAACCGCTTTAAGTGAAGAGCTGATATACAGGATGTATCTTTATTGGTGTCATATATTTGGGGGACGTGTTCCTGGCATAAAAACAGTAAAAAAGAATTTAATATGTACATGGGTCTGAAAATCAACCGTTTCGTTGTTATAGGTTAAAGAAGGTGTATTCCATGAGTGAACAGACGGATATGCACTACACGTATGGCTGTGCAGACGGCAATGCAGCACGAGCACGTGGACTTTATGCAGAAAGGTACTTCACCAACGCTTGAGGGAGAGTGGCGCATTTGAGAGTACTAGGGATGTTGGGAGACCAAGAGCGAGCGATATGAGTCATTGAGCTTGAAGAACGAGTTCTTCGTGCTGTGGATGCAGACCCATCACAAAGCACAAGACCTATGGCTGTAAGGGAAAGAGTTAATCATATGACTATAAATGGAGAATTCTGCATGAAAATCTTCTGTACCCATATCACCTTCAACGTGCAAGGATTAAATGAGGCGGACTTTAAGCCAAGAAAACGTATCTTATCCACGGATGAGGCTGGTTTTACTCGCGACGGCATCTTCTGGACAAACTATTTCCAGTTTCTCAGAAATGAGTTGCATCACTTAACTGATAATGTGCCTCTGGACACCATCCAACGAATGTGGTTTTTACACGATGGTGTTCCAGCTCATTTCAGTATGATAGTTCGTAAGCTTTTGAATTATCGATTTCCGCAAAGATGGATTGGTCGAGGGGCACCCGTTGCATGGCCTGCTCATAGCCTGATTTAAATCCAAAGGATTTCTTCGTCTGGGGACATATAAAGCCGTTGGTTTGTGCGACTCCTGTACCTGATGTTGATATTTTGAGAGGACGTATCCAAGCTGGATTTGACCAAATACGAAACACACCAGGAATTTTCAACAGAGTACGCCAGAGCATGGAACGTAGTCTTACTGCATGCATCGAAGCAAGAGGAAGCCACTTCGAGCAATTTTTGTAACTTTTGATTTTGTGTTGAAACTCTGAAATAAATTATTTTCTGACCCATGTTCATATGAACTTGTTTTACTATTTTGATGCCGGGAACACGTCCCTAAATATATGACACCACTAAAGGTACATCCTGTATACCGGGTGTAAGGGAAGTCATTACATTAATTTAAACCACTTTACAGATCTCATTATTTGAAACATATTTTGTATGTTTCCATTTCTTCTAGGACCATTTTCTGCGAAGATAGTTTAGGTTTTTCGAGAACATAATACGCACACACTGACAACGTGGCTGGTAGCTGTTAGCGGGGATGGCACTCTCACTTTCAAAACCAACAGTAGGTCAGCACGTAAACAGGCTTCACTTTCACTGCATGGCAAGTGGTGATTATCCACTAAACACATCTTGGGTACTTTTATCACTAAACTTGTGAGTTTCAATGTGTGTGGTACAATGTTCCTGTAAGAATGACTACTTCTTCTAGTGGAGCTGACATAAACATGGTGAGAGTTTCAGAGAGCGAACGCGAAACGCTTGTTGGACAATGAAGGCAGTAATTCCATACTCTTAGTGTAGACCAATGGCTACCAAGTTGTACTTGTCATTGCGCTAAAACATTACATCACCCTTTCTGCGTGTTTGGATTAAGACTCGTGTGGAAAACAAAACCGCTAGTCCCCACTTCCCAGTTCAGATATGCTGTATGAAGTAGCATTTGTAGATGTTATTATGTTGCTCCACGTAAGGACGTCAATTTGAGAAAGTGTTTTGTTGTTGAAGTTTGCACCACGCTTTGGGCGTCAATTTGAAGAAGATTGTTTGTTACGTAATATGCTGCTACGTATGGAAAGCCGATTTGAAGATTTATTTTTGTTGTTACGTTCCAAGTTTTAAAAAAATATTAAGTTTGTTATTTAACTGCTTCTATAGATATTATTTATGTTTAGTTTTGCCTCGGCTGCGCCAGTATTACTTTAGTGACACGTTTCTCTTAGACAGGGCATGGTGCAACAAGAATGTAGGCTTACACAGATTTTAAGTTTTAATTCACTTCTTTTTATTAATCCTTGACACAAATTGAATAGCACTACGCTGATATCAAGAGTTTTGAGATTCTTTAATTTAATATTTGCACTTTTATATCGCGTATACTTATTTTACGTCTCGCATGAATACGTAATATTTTTCTAGAGAACACATCTTCCATCCGGTTGCTATCATGGTCTGCAGGCAACTGAACAGATTTCAACCGTATAAACTTTTAACTTCTTGTATTTCAAGTCTCTGATTGGCTAATCCTAGTCCAATAGAATACCTGCATTTTACTAAAGCTTTTTCTGGCTGTTGATTGGCTCTTTTTAAACAGTCACAAAAATTACATTATTGCTGCCCTAATCATGACCAGTAGCATTTAAACTCTCAAACTCATTATTGCCTCAAGGTTACCTCATAGTTAGCAACGATAAACTTATTATTCTCACAGCTCTTACATTATTAAATTACGTAATGCATTCACATAACATTATTAAACATGTTTACAACAATATAAGTATATGCAATGACTGTTAAATACATTTTAAAAAATCTGATGTGTTACACTCACATGACTTTCTCTACTCTTGTACAATCTAATTTTACAAACGCCTATTCTCCATATGCTTCATGTTAATCGAGATATCAAGATATCAATCTTATTGGTACTTTTCTTGTAGATGCAAGGGAAATATGGTAGCTTTTAAGCGATAGTCAAATATTTTAACCCTGGTTGCTATGTGGCTCATTCCATTCTCTTTGCATGTCCAGGACATAAAAAAAATGAATAACGCATTTGAGAAAAAGTATAAGTATTGGAAAATTTAAGGAAATAACAAGCAATATCTCGAAAACGGTTCACTCAACAAAAGAAATGTATATGACATAAGTTGTGTATTTTAACGCGATCTACATTTTTTGTGTAGTAAAATTTTGTCTATCTCTTATGGTTTACCAGTTATACAAAAGTCGTTCACAATGAAGAATACTTTTGTAGACATTCCCAGAAAATTCGAGATATACATTTCATTTCTCATGAGAATATCTTAAACATATGATATTTTCATCAAAATCGTTAGAGCCATTTTTGAGAAAATTAAAATTTTCGAAACATCTTCCATGTAAAGGGTAGTCTGGGGTGGGGGGATTTTATTGAAAACCTTCGTGTCGCATCTCGGGAAGATACTTAACCTAAATACCAAGTTTGGTGCTTATCCGACTGTTCGTTTCTGAGTTATGCTGTTCACAGACACACACACACACACACAACACACAGACACACACACACACACACACATACACACACACACAGACACACACACGGACATGTTTCCAAAAATGCTTTTTTTGGATTCAGAAGGTCTCAAAACATGTATTTCCGGTGAAATCTCGGTATCGAAGTTTTGGGTGGAATGCAATACTTCCCCTACTTACTATACGTAGTAGAGAAAGTAAAAATTATTACATACATATTGCTTCAAGGCGGGCTGTTATTGAATTTACACATTATATATTTAATTGAAATTATTCAAGTGTTAAAAATACTGCCTCATGTATTATTCACGTCCGGGACCGGTTCCCACACTGACCTACCTTTACCTAGCAACGCTGCTCCTGTCTCCAACCACATTACATCTGCAAACCGGTGTTCGGAAAACCATTTGTTATTTGAAAGTCCTGTATGATATCACATAGTTGCTATCGAAATAGGTCATAAATAGGTTACTCTACCCACATTAAAAATAATAAACCTTTATATTCATATATTCTCGTGGAATAAACAATCCAATTTGGAAAAACATCTCTTCGAAAATGCTGATCACAGAACAAAATGCTATTATACGTTTTCGTTTATAATACCTCTATGAAATATATATTAGAAGGAATGTAATAAGTTCCCTTCCAGCCTTTATATTAAATATACATATATAAGTATATAAACAAATATATATTTGCGTGTGTGCGTGCGTGCAAATTTGATTCAAATTGGTATAGAAATAAGGGTGGATTTAAATGGAGATCCTCCTACATTTTTCAGTTTTTAGGCAAACCACTGCATGTATGGAGTTGAAATAATTGTGTACTGATGAACCATTTAAGTTGAGCTCGCATAACATCTCCAAAACTAAGCGTTGTGGAAAGAAATATCTTTAATAAAAGTTGTTTAATATTATGGGGGAAAGTAAATGCCATTAGTCGTGTTTTGTTTGGAGGACGTTATGATGGTCATTTTAGGGTAAAATTAATATTTTTAAATGGGAACCTACAGTAAGGACCTACGTCCTCCGTGGTGTGGTGGTTACCATGCTATCCTCTAGTTCCCGAGGTCGCGGGTTCAAACCCGGCGGAGGCGATGAATTTTTTCGGGCGTAAAAATCCTTAGCATGGCTTCCTTCGGAAGGGAAGTAACACGATGGTCCGTGTCGTAGATTTACGGCTCGTAAAAGAACCTCAATCCTGATAAAGAGACCTCTGAGCAAACTTGTCGGTCGTCCAGGCCCAATATAAAATGGGACGCTAAGGATCATAGCAATTAAAGAGCGTCCGTAAATAAAACTCGATTTAATTTGAGTAATATTTACTTTCCCCATAACATCAAGAAGCTTTTATCAAAGACATTTCTTTCTACAACGCCTTAGTTTTGGAGATATTGTACAGTTTCGACCTAAATGGTCCACCCTGTATAAGCACTATTTGAACAAAATTTGTTAACAGGTTTCAAAGTTTTATGAAATCGATACAGAATTGAACATATTTAATGGAAGTAGCTTTCGAATAGAACTTGCAACAAATATTTCTGAAAAGAGGTTAAAGGCTTTGAAACCTCGTGAGTTAAAAGGAACACTATAATGATATCTATTCGCAATTGAAGAAAAGCGATGGGTGTAATTTAATACGTGTTTTTACTTATTTTTATGCACTCCGTGTACTAGTAGCAAGTACTTAATCACATTCAAAGTCATGCATAATCAGCTAATTATCGTATGTTTGCTATAACCGTTGCCAAGTAATACGCGATTGCCACCTTCTGTACGCAATTTTATATTAGTTACCTTTGAGAATGAACTAAAATATTCAATCACCTGACAAGCAAACACGAGAATCACCTTATTATGGGGCTCTAAGACTATCTTGACAATGTTAAAATTGCCCATATTCATGTTCCTTTTTCTCAATAACTATTAAGTGTAGGAGGCCGAATTTTTTTCCATATATTCTTGAAATTGTTTATAAAATTTTAAATTGAGTATTTTTAAAATTGTTTCCCGGATTTTGAAATATATATATTTTTAAATTATCCTATATCAAATATGAATACTTTAATCAGTATTTTTATATTTTTAAACTAATGGCATAATTAAGAAATCCTTGTGTTAAAAGTCCCACATGCATGCAGGGAACATGTAAAAATTCCATCCTTCTACTTCTTGTAGGGGCTGAGAAATAGGAACATAAGTGTGAAAAATTGTAGTTTTCGGGAAAGTGCTCTTAAAGTGGAAAAACATTTATAATCACACCTTAATGCATTCCTGCAGCATAAGTTGCATCATCTGGGTCATCCTCTTGCTGATACAGGTACTCAAGCTTCCTTTTTGTTCTATGGGTTGATTGCCTGGTCTTTGGTTTTATTTCCTCTAAAATTTTCCCTCCCCCGTTGATCCTTATTTGGGCCAAGGTTTTCATCACAGAGATACAATTAAAACAAATTTTCATTCCAGCAACTCCATTACTTGGCACTTAACAATGTTTCCCCTATTGAATGATGCTGCATCCTCATAAACCCCCAGTCCATCCCAGTAAATACGTTTTTTTGGAAGACGAGTCCAAATTCGTAGGGTTTTATGTTCACCATGAAGACATTTAGAAGTTCTGGGTAAGCTAAATCTTTAAATATTTGTTTCATCTGAATCATGCCGGGAGAAGGAAGATGAAACTGTTCATTATGATCATATTCTTTTGCGTCTTCCTTTGCTTTCAAATATTTGCACCAGGTTCCATTACAAAGTCCATGTTGGGTTGGTTCATTTGATGAAAGCAGATGAAAATAAACAGCCCGAGCAGCTTTCCTCATGTATTTGAAGATCTGTAACGTTTCTTCTGATTGCCAATCCATAATATGTTTGAATTTTAAGAATGGCACTGTCAGTAACTCCTTTGCACTACCAAATGGTTTGCCATCACTTAAAATTTTCCACGTAAACTATTTTTAAATTCCTTAGCCTTGATCCCATTCTCTTCTGTGCATGACCTATGCATTCTAACTTTTTAATGTTTATGCCCTTCCCATAAGACTGTTCAACCTGAACAACTTTGTAAGAGATTGTATCTCCAACTCCCAAATATCCAACATACCTTACATTGTATTATACCACTCAGTGCTTGATAATATCCTTGGCACCCTCAACTTCCATCCCTCCACTTACCCCTTGGCAATTGACAATGCACCCATTGTTATGGATTTGTTGCAACTTATTCTAGCACCTGCAGAACTTACGCTTTATAGCCAGATCTACAATGTTACCTGTATCTACACAGATACCTGTTGTCACTCCTATCTGATCTGTAAAGAAAATTCACGCTTTTGGTAGGTACCTTGTCTCTTAAGAGCGCTGATGACCATAGCTGTTGAGCGCCCTTAAACCGCATCTCATCATCATCATCACCTTGTCTCTTGCTCCCTGAACTACATTCTACAGCTTCCTCAATAGCCCTTTCATACTTTCCCTACATACATCTTCAACAACAGAACCAAGAACGATAACATAATTTGTAAACTTTGTTGGAGGTTTAGGTAGATTCATTATTCCAAACCAAATTGTTGCTGCTGTTGGACCTTTCCCAATAACTCTTAGCCATAAACTAAACGTAAGTTAATATCATGCAGTATCAGTTTTTTGTCTTGGTTATGGAATTCTTTTGTTTCTGAGTTCATGAAATCGTGCTTTCTGACATACATATTACAATTAAATGTTCATTTTACTGTCTAAACCACCATTTTCTTCCATAGATATTGCAACAGGACCATTGCAGGTTTTAGAACAAGCAAATTCATTTATTGCAGCTTGTAATAAATGCATATTTACTATTTTATTGAAAATCACTGCATTCGCCTACTTTCATTATTTCATATTACACTAATAAAGGTTTCAGGTTTTTTATGGGATCAGCTTATGTCCAGAAGCATGACCTTCATTTACGCTCAGTTTAGGGGTAACACTCTGAACTTTAGAGTTAACAGATTTAGCCCTACCCGCTTTTCTTCTCTTTTTAAATACTTTCGTGCTTTTTGGCATGTTATTTAAAAAATTACATAAAAACAGCAGGAAGAAATAGTAGAACCACACAAAAACTACAGAATTATTACAAATCTGGTACCATGCGCTTCAATTACAACAAAATTTAAACAAACAGGTTCCCTGTTGAAGCAGGGCTACCATGTGCTATTAAATCAAAAGAGGGAAGAAATATCCTTCTATACTGAAAATTTCAACCAGATATCTCTTATAGAAAGAAATTTACAGCATAATAAAGTTTTTTCGTTCTTTTCTGTCAGTTCACTGTCATATTGACACATGAAGCATATTATTAAAACATAAATATAGTATTAAATAAGGTAAAACAAAATAAGTGTTATATATAATTTTGGCACAGTTGTCTTTCTTGGGCCCACCTAAAAAATGCTGAAGGAAGTGAGAAATAATGGAATAAATTACTTTAGGAGCGAATACAGAAGTAGGGGGCCCTACGAAAACAGCAACTCTATGAAGTATGTAAAGTGGAAATTGTATACACTATGTATTTAAAGTGTCTGTCTGTCTGTCTGTCTGTCTGTCTGTCTGTCTGTCTGTCTGTCTAGGTGAATTGCGATACGAACACGAAAAAACGTGGCCATCTTCACGGTAATACTGACGCTCATTCGGAAGTGCCAATTTACGTAAGAAATTGGGGAATCCGCTAAATATGCGATGTGTTGTTACTTATTCTTCTTATTCATGTAGTATAGCCGCAGAAAAAAGCGCCACGCATTCAGAGCAAGCTGTGCAGAAGAGGCGGAACAAGTCTAGAATACCGCGGCATGAACTTGTGCCATTCTTCCCCTAAACCGGGATAACGTGGACAGTTGGGGTTTTGAAGGTAATCATAACCATCGTTAATAAAAGTATGCTTGCTTCGCTCGCGTGCTTTGATGTAGCTATTGACTGCTAATTAACGTAAGTTTTTATTAAAAAAAACTAAATATAACCTAACCTCCCGAAAATCACAAACTTTAGGTTTTATAAATAGGTAATCATAACCATCATTAAGGAACGCACGCTAGCAATAAATACATAAATTTAATTCATATACAACCCAAACACTTCTCATTTTATATATGTGCTAAACTAGTACAAGGCTTAGCCAACAAGTTTAAAAAAAATCAAGTTTTTGTCTATAAATATTAAACCGACATATTGCTATTGCACTACAATTGATGGATAGACAAGGAATATTCACAGCAGTAAGATATAAAACATTAATTCTAGCAGCACTACTGAATGAGAAAATCTTACGTTCAGGGGCGAATGGCGCAAATAAATCTAAACACGTTGCATGTTTCAATAACGAATTAACTTACCATCCAATCATAAAAGTATAAACTAATACAAATTTCTGCAATATAATTGTTCTTCTTCCTTCTTCAAGTTTTAGGCTCTACAGCCTGTTCCAGTGCGCATTTTTTTCTTCGGTCTCCCCAAATCTCTCTTTCCTTTTGGAGCATATCCCATAACTGCTGCAGGTAGCCTTTTTCCTCGCGTCCTTTCTAAATGTTGACACCATCTTCTGTTATCTGAAGCTACTTATCTATTAGTGGTTCCACCTGTAATTCTTATGTTATTTCATCATTTCAGTTTCTATTTAATAAGGCGTAAGCTACGGTGCTTCTTAGGAATTTCATTTCAGTCATCTGAATTTTTATTTTATTTCTTTTTGTTGTTATTATGGATTCGCTTCCTACATCAAAACTACCGCTGCTAAATATTAAACAATTTTATACGAGTGTTTCGTCTTACTTTCAGCTTTCTGTGAATATTCCCGATGTACTTCTGAGCTTATTTTATCGTGCAGATCTCTTTTTCATACGAGACATAATTAAATACTTGTAATTAATTATATTGAACGAATCGCAATTAACAGTGACAACTTAGGTGCTGCACACTTTATTTTTCTTAATGAGTAATATTTAAGGGGGTTCATGTCAAAATTTTCTAAATTGTGTTTTTTATTTATTCTTATTCTTTGAAGTTTAACGATTAAAGCTATGGGTAACTTGCCTTTCTTGGGCCCACATTAGCGACGGAAGCTGATGATGATGACAGGAGGATTTGCTCATTATGCGGGGAACAAGAAGACTGGACGCATATTTTGGCAGCATGCGTGTAGACGGAGAGTATCAGGAAAAAAGTTATTGCCGGAAGTATTTTTGGCTTCCAACAGACGGAGGACAGCATGCTGGGACTTGATTCCAAACAGCCAAAACTGGCGAAACTTGGGCACATACTTAATGGAAGTACGTGTACTAACAGATAAGATGTTCATGTAAATATTCTTTAAATATATGTGGTGCTTGAGCACTTGTGTGTGTGTGTGTGTGTGATTCAGAGTGTTTTTCAATTTTATATGTATTTATATAATGTGATGATTATAAACATAGTTGTTTCTGGTCGATTCTGCAAGTCACGTATACAGACAAGGTATTTTTTTTTAGAGAGCATGTACGGTCTTATGACCCATGCGTCTGTGTTATGCAATTAATGTAATACTAAGTACTTAATAAATACCACTCTACTACTATTCTCACTACCTATCACTTGCTGTGTTGATACATGAGGCAGTATATTAACACTTAAATGCTTTCAGTCCAATTATATAATATGTAAATTCAATAACAACCCGCCTTGAAGCAATATGTGTATGTAATAATCTGTAAAATGTATGTAACAGTCATTGCATATGTTTATATTATTGTATTCATGTGTAATAATGTTATGTGAATATATTACGTAATTTAATAATATAGAAGGTGTGAGAATAGTGAGTTAAAAGTTGCTAACAATAAGGTAACAATGAGGTAACCTTGAGTCAATAATGAGTATGAAAGTTTAACAGTACTACTTCTGATTCTTGGAGTAAGAATAATGTAATTTTAGTGACAGTTTATAAAATAGCCAATCAACAACCAGAAAAAGCTTTAGTAAAATGAAGGTATTCTATTGGAATAGGACTAGCCAATCAGACTTGAAATACAGAAATTTACAAGTTTAGACGGTTGAAATCAATTCAGTTGCCTGCAGACAGTGATTGTAACCGGATGCAAGATGCGTCCTCGAGAGATTTAATATGTATTCGTGTGAGACGAAAAATAGTTTTATGTGTTAAAAAGTACAATTAATTAATAAAAATAATCTCACAGCTCTCTATATCAGTGAAGTGTTATTTAAATCGTATCAAGTATTAATAAAAGGAGTGAAGTAAAATTATAATCTGTGTAAGCCTACATTCTTAGTCGCACCACAACCTGCTAAGAGAAACGTGTTGTCTCTAACAAATACTGATGCAACCGAGGCAAACATAAATATAATATTTAAAGAAACAGTTACATTGTAAAGTTAATAATTTTTTAAGCTTGGGGCGAAGACTATCGGAAACTGTTTACTATACGTGTGGTTGCAACGAATTTCAAGTTCGGTTCCCCAACAGTTGAAAAATACGATACAATACTCCTTCTAAAACTAACCTTTCTCAAATTAGCTCCCATACGTGGGGCAAACAAGTAATAAAAGTAAATAAATAACTTTCTCGTACAGAAGATAGGATTTCCTTGCCAATGGGTGACAACTTTGGAAGATTTTGTATTGCGCAAGAGTAAAAACGGGGGCTTATGCCAGCCAATAGCTGTACCTTCCTGGCAGAAGAAACTGTCACGAGGGCAGCGTCGTGACGCCAGAAGGCGCCGCAGAGACGGCCCGTGAAGCATATGCTGACGTCTTATTTACGAACGCGCCGAAATGCAGCGAGACGGAAAATTACCGCAGAAAAAGTTGGCCGTGCTGAAGTTCAAATGGGTCGCCTCACAAAAAGAGCTAATTCCGGAACTGGAGAGGTTCAGGTTGTTTAACTGGATTAAACTTTACTTAACAACGAGTGCTGCGACGTTTTGTTCGCGAGGAAAAATAAACTTAGCAGGTCGTTACTGTACGAGAGTCTTCAAGCGGCGCCCGAGCACAAGATCTGCCTTATCCAATCACACTGACTTGAGAAACGATTTTCAATAGCCTACTGTCCTCTGCTACATTTTACTACAGTGATAATAATAGCAAAACTGAATGTAGTGTCGAAAGGGATAATAGAAAATTTCGCGGATCAAATTATCAAACCCAGCATTCGCCTAGTCACCGAGGAAAATCGCAAAAAAAAGCTTTCCCGGGTGTTTGAACCCGGGACCTCCCGAAAGCGATTCGCTCACGTCACCAGTCAGAAACTGCGAGTTATAATTATAATCATCTTAATTATCCATAAGTCATGCAAGATAAGAAACATCTGATGTGTTACACTCACATGACTTTCTCTACTCTTGTGCAAACTAGTTTTACAAACGCTTATTTTCCATATGCTTCATGTTAATCGAGCTAAGCATTTGCAAAATCTATCTTATTATTAATTTTCTTTTAGGTGCAAGGGGAACAAGTGATAGTCAAATGTTTTAAGAGCTGGTTGCTATGTGGAGCATTCCATTCCCTTTGTATGTCCAGGACATAAAAAATGAATAACGAATTCCCATTTGAGAAAAAGTATAGGAACATTTAAGGGAATAACAAGCAATATCTCGAAAATGGTTCACTCAACAAACAAAATGTATATGACATAAATTGTATATTTTAACGCGATCTACATTTTTGTGCAGTAAAATTTTGTCTATCGTTTATGGTTTACC
Organism: Deroplatys truncata; assembly: GCA_030765065.1. Lineage (NCBI taxonomy): Eukaryota > Metazoa > Arthropoda > Insecta > Mantodea > Mantidae > Deroplatys > Deroplatys truncata. Next base: position 106,193,156 of record CM060987.1, on the reverse strand, counting down.
AGTTATGCAAAAGTCGTTCACAATGAAGAATACTTTTGGAGGCATTCCCATAAAATTCAAAATATACATTTCATGAAAATATCTTAAACATTTGATATTTTAATCAAAATCGTTAGAACCATTTTTGAGAAAATTAAAATTTTTGAAAAAGTTCCATGTAAAGGGTAATCTGGGGTGGGGGGATTTTCTTGAAAACCTTCGTGTCGCATCTCTGGAAAATACTGAACCTTAATACCAAGTTTGGTGTTATCCGACTGTTCGTTTCTGAGTTATGCTGTTCACAGACACACACACGGACATGTTTCCAAAAATGTTTTTTTTTTATTCAGGGGGCCTCAAAACATATATTTCCGGTGAAATCTTGGTATCGAATTTTTGGGTGGAATACAATTCTTCCCCTACTTACTATACGTAGTAGAGAAAGTAAAAAGATATTTTTGGACATGCATCCAGTTGCCCATTAAATCACTTTGGACGCACCGAGTATTGACAAATCCGTGACTGATTTCCTCCTAGAGGCGTGCTGATTACGTGCAGTTTCCAATAAGCCGATAGTGGTTGTATCCTCATCACTTAGAACAATGGCAGCAGACTAATTAGTAAGAAGTGCCACAGAGTGAAATGAATACAACTTTTTCATGTGATGACAGGACGCCACGTGCGTATTTAGCCGTATTGAACATTATGGGTTGGAAGTGCATTGTTATGAACCTAAATGCAGTGTCTGTATTTGGGCTACGTATTCCATGAGACTGGTGAACAAGCAGAACTATTATAGCAAGGACCATGGTAGCTGGCGCGGAAATTAGAAACCTGCTAGATAGCTGATTCTAGTTCAGCAGTACATGGTGGTAATCTCGGAGCTGTGCAGCCAATTCGATGGCAGGCATTTAAAAAAATCTGATGTGTTACATTCACATGAGTTTCTCTACCCTCTATCGCTTACTAGTGTGTACAAAAATTGTTCTTAAGAAAGTTTATTTTCCTATCTACTTCATTTTAATCGAGATAAATCCTTGCCAAATAGCTACATAACACAATTTGCTATAGATACTAAGGTATTAGCTATAATCAAATGTTTTAGAACTGGACGCTATACACTGGTCTTAAAGCTCGATACGCTTTTCATGGTATCGCAAGAAAGAGCTGAAAATCGACAGGACTTGTAAAGAATGATTGTATTCAACAATTCGAACCATTAACAACGGATATCTCACAAAAAGTTATTTAAAATAAATTATGTCTTTTAAAGATATCTACATGTTTTATGTAGTACGTTTACGTCTATCGCTTAAGCTTTACCAGTTATACCAACTTATATAATATTCCTTTCAAATGAAGAGGACTTCATAGGCTAGTCCCAGAAAATTCAATATATACACTTTATTTTCTTGTAAATATCTCTGATATATAGTATTTTAATCAAAATCGTTAGACCCGTTTTTTTTAGAAAATCAAGTTTCAAAAAGTCTTCCACGTAAAGGGTAATTTGGCGTCTTCATTTCGCATCTTTGGAAGGCACTGAACATAAATACCAAGTTTGGTATTTGCATGGCTTTTCATTTTTGAGTTGTGCTCTTCACAGTCACACACACAGACAGACAAGACGCGCGCGCGTGCCTTTTTCTAAAAATGCTTTTTATGGACTCAGGGTGCCTCAAAACATGTATTTCCGGTGAAATCTGGGTATCGAAGTTTTGGGTGGAATGCAATACTTTCTCTACCTATTATGTACGTGATAGAGAGCTGTAGTAATATGTAATATAGCGTAAGAAATGTGATTTTTGTTGCAGCTATTAATCACATTTTATTACGTTTTCATTGTTTAGTGCTTTCATGGTTCACTATACCAAATACGAGCGTCTCTAGCATCGCATGAAAGGTTTGCGTTAATGTTACAGAAAACAACCGACAACAAACTTCCAGAGACGTTATAGAAAAGTGTTAGGCGAGCACGTTGATTAGGACACTTGGGTTGTTTACAACAGATCAAAATCAATAACAAGCCAGTAGCTTCCCTGAGTTACTTCTACTTGCAGTAACCTTGGCCATCCTATGTCCAAACATTCCATGTAAATATCTCCATAACATGTAGCTACTGAGGCAGTATTTTTAACACTTAAATGTGTAATTATATAATATATATTCAATAACAGCCCGCCTTAAAGCAATATGTGTATGTAACAATATATAAAAACTGTATATTACAGTCATTGTATATGTTTTGTATTATTGTATACATATAATAATGTTATGTGAATGTAGCACGTAATTTAATAATGTAAGAGCTGTGAGAATAATAGGTTCAAAGTTGCTAACAATGAGGTAACCTTGAAGCAATTTGAAAGTTTAACAATACTACTGTACTTCTTGGAAGCAATAATGTAATTTTTGTGACAGTTTATAAAATAGCCAATCAGCAACCAGAAAAAGCTTTAGTTAAATGAAGGTATTCTATTGGACTAGGATTAGCCAATCAGACTCTTTAAATACAGAAATTTACAAATTTAGGCGGTAGAAATCAGTCAGTTGCTTGTAGACAGTGTTCCTAACCGGACGCGAGATGCGTCCTAGAAATTTAATACGTATTTTGTGTGAGACAAAAATAGTTTACGTGTTAAAAAGTGCAAGTAATTAATAAAAAGAAATCTCACAGATCTCTATATCAGTGAAGTGCTATTTAAATCGTGTCAAGTATTGATAAAAGAAGTGAAGTAAAATTATAATTTGTGTAAGCCAACATTCTTCAGTCGCACCACTCCCTGCTAAGATATTAAAGTCTCTAAAAATAAATACTGACGCAGCCGAGGCAAACATAAATATGTAATAATCAAAGAAACAGTAAAAAATTACAAAGTTAATATTTTTAAATTTGGGGCGAAGTCTACCGGAAACTTTACCATACGTGCGGTTGCAACTACTTCAAGTTCGGCTCCCCAACAGATGAAATATAATACATCATCTTCAATCTGACTTTCCATACGTAGCAGCAACAAACCTTCTTCACTACTTAAATTGTGAAAAAACATGAAATGTTAAATTTGGGTTCACTCCAAACGTGCGCCGTTTATCTGTTTGGAAACAAAAATGTTTAACTGCCTGTACGGATTTGAACCCAGCACGTTAATGACTGCGCTATTGCTACAACGAACTGTTGTTTGTCTCTCTGATATGTATGCTCCACGTATCAGTGGTGCAATCCAACTTGCTGATGGTGTATTGTTTAGAAAAAGCAAAGCTTATTGTTTTGAAAATACCGCAACGGTAGCTATTTTCGCGCTTGTGGAGAAGAAATTAACTATTTTAGACTGGAAATTAGAACTGCATTCGTAACAGGTCTTTATTTATTTGCATTTATAAGTAAGAATATTCAAATGAAAGATCATTACATAACTTAATAGCTTGTCATACACCATAGGTGTCCTACATCAAGGTGTGTCTATATACGATCCCTCTGTAATCTGTTTAAAAGCTAATGAACCTCAAGCTGTTGAATGTGCCATATTCGCATGCTGTCTGGTGCAGTTTCCTCTCGCACGTACTTAGTTCCCGTCATCTCTCCACGTGGTGCTGCCAAGTCCACGGCAGAGTGATACATTTCACTTACAGTGAAATAGGTATGGTAAATGTGTACCTTCTTTGCCACTATGTAGATGTGACAAATTTATGGCAAAGGTGGAAAAACATCAAGTGATTTCCTTTCTGTTCCTACATTTACCAAGCAATAAGATCATTGTTGACAGTAACCAAATTGACCCTCCCCGGAGAAACCTACTCTAGGCGACTATGGGCTCCACTAAAGGAAGGTTGACATCTACGGGAACAGAAGTGAAACGACTATGGTAGTGGTTTGTCAAGAAGATGACAAGAAGAAGAAAGCGCGCAGTTAATTTGAGTCCTGTAGTACGTCAGGCGATAGTGATCGTCGACTGCGCAGGCGTGACTAGTTGCAGCTCTCCTCGACCTGCAGTCCACAAGGCTGAGCAGTCTTTCTTCGACGGCGAGAGGTTCACGAGGAAAACAGCAGGACAGCGTTTAGACAGAAGGCATTCCGGACGGTATTTCTAAATTCCTAATTTGGCTTGACATATTCAAAATTCTCTTTAGTAATTATTCACCGGGGAAACGTTGATCGTTCGAACTATAGACTTATTGGGGTTAGATTTCAAATATATCGGTGAATGTGAGAGCAGGAAGCAAGTACGTAATTATTGTAGTTTAATTTAATGTATTGAAGCCGTAAAAAATTGTAAAGAATTGTGAAAGAATAAGGGTTTTTAAAAAGGCAATTATGTATGTTATTGAAGTGCAAGTTTATTAAATGAAAGAAAGTTGACTTGTTAATTAATTATGTAATATATTCTCAAGTAGAAATCTGCCATTATTCCTATATTCAATCCACTTCCTCTTGGGTTAGAAAAACACAGTAACCATGAACAAATGTTAACATAACACATTACTCTTTGTATTAATTTAAAAACTAGTGCTTCCTTAGTATGGCCGAGAATACGTTTTACGAGACGTTCTGATGAGGCAGCCCTCAAAGGTGGACCAATAGTTTTTCATCTGCTTTCCTTTCAGAGCAACAGAGTGATTGAGCTATCGAGACAGGTGACACCGTGAAATGAACAGAATTTTTAACGAGAACATCCGCACATAATTTGCAATATGATGAATTGTAGGTCGGAGATTCATTGTTATGTGCATAAACGATGAAAGTACTGGAGGAGTTCCGACAACATTTAGGCCACCAAGCTCTCCGTATATAACAGTGCAGTTTTGTACTTTTCTACCACCTTCCTGTAGTAGGTAGAGGAAGTAATGCATTCCACCCAAATATTCCACATTGTGTATGTGTTAAGATCAAAATTAAAAAACTGAATATCGCATAAATATCAAACTTGACATTTAAGTTCAGTGCCCGCTCAGCATCGTGAGGAAAGTGACGAGCTGCGATAAGCAGCGATCCCGGCCACGAGGCCAATATTCTGGCTGGAGAATGCATAATGTTCTCTCATAAACTCTCGGGATCGATTGGATGATCGCCCGCCTTTGCTATTTGGAAGTGCATATACTCAGGCATGAGATCTCCAGTCGAGTTGGCACCCTTCATACGCTGTAGCGCCACGCGATGATTATTATTATTATTATTATTATTATTATTATTATTATTATTATTATTATTATTATTATTACTATTATTATTACTATTATTCAAAAATGCGAAATGAAGATTTTTAACAAACTACCTCCCACACAAATTACGCTTTACATAGCAGTTTAACCTTTTTTTCAGAAATATCTCTAACATTTTATATTCAAATAACACACGTTTGATAAATTGACACAGGAATAAAATGTACGAGGTGGTATCCAAAATATTTGGGAATGGTGCTGCCATCTCAACAGTAGTTGAAGTAGAGTTTTGTACCGCCAGGTGGCAACACTATCACATCTGTTGAGTGATGCTTAAAGTTTCATGGAGCTGGGTAGATGTGCTGAGATTCTATAGTACTTTTCATGATACTCTGCGTGTAGTATGTGGCGATTTTACGATGGATCCAAGATTAAAACAGAGAGTGTGAATCAAATTCTGTGCAAATCTCGGGAAAAATGCTACGGGGACCCTCTCAATGATTCAACAAGTGTTTTGGGGACAAAGCATGAGCGTACACGTGTGTTTGAGTGGTACGGTCGGTTCAGGGCCGGCCGTTCAGCTATTGAAGATGCTCACACCGGTAGACTCGTCAGCTGCACAAGCTGCATGCTCCTCGTTTTCTTTGATGTCAAGGGGATTATGTACAAAGAATTCGTCCCAACAAATCAAACAGTGAATTCCACGTATTACTGTGACATTTTGCGACGGCTTCGTGAAAATTTGCGGAGACGACGGCCGGAATTTTGGCGACAAGGGAACTGGCTGTTGCATCACAATAATGCGCCCTTCACAATCCCTTGTTCTCCAGGAGCTTTTTGACGAAAAACAACACGACGGTTGTCTCCCACCCACTTTACTCGCCTGATTTGGCACCCTGCGACTTCGCTCTATTCTTCAAACTGAAAATCAAGTTGAAAGGACGTCGGTTTGATACAATTGAGAGGAGTCAAGAAGAAACGCTATCTGCTAAGCACTCTCAAAGAACATGACATCCAGGATGCATTTGGAAAATGTTAGAATCACTGGTGTATACCTGTGGAAAGGAATTACTTCGAGGGTGACGGCGGTCATTAGTCTCAAAGTAAGTTTTTGACCAGATGGCAGCACCAGTCCCGAATAATTTGGATACCTCCTCGTATATCTTTAATTTTTTCCGAACAGACTGAAAATCTCTACATTCTGAATGGATTATGTATGATTTTGTATAACTAGTTTTTCCCTAAGATGAAACAGTTCCTGCAAATGATTTGCCTGTATTTGGAAAAATAAGCTTTTGAAGAAGAGATAAGAAGATTAGAAGATCTTGTAGAATATTGATAAATATGTGAGGTAGTATTTTTAACACTTAAATGATTTCAGTCAAATTATATAATATAAAATTCAATAACTGCCCGCCTTAAAGCAATATATGTATGTAACAAGATATAAAAAGTGTATATTTCAGTCATTGTATACATGTGTAATAATGTTATGTGAATGTATTACCTACATAATTTAATAATATAGGAGCTGTGAGAATTATAGGTTAAAAGTTGCTAACAATGAGGTATCCTTGAAGCAATAATGAATTTTAAAGTTTAATAATACTACTAGTCATTATTGGAGCAACAATAATGTAAATTTTGAGACAGTTTATAAAATAGCCAATCCACAACCAGAAAAAAGCTTAAGTTAAAAGTATTCTATTGGAGTAGGAAGAACCAATCAGAGACTTGAAATACAGAAATTTACAAATTAGGCGGTAGAAATCAAGTCAGTTGCTTGTAGACAGCGCTCATAACTGGACGCATTGGTTGTAGACAGTGTTCCTAACCGGACGCGAGATGTCCTCGAGAAATTTAATACGTATTTTGTGTGAGACAAAAATAGTTTACGTGTTGTGCAAGTAATTAATCAAGAATCTCACAGCTCTCTACATCAGCGAAGTGTTATTTAAATAATGTCAAGCATTAATAAAAGGAGTGAAGTAAAATTATAATCTGTGTAAGCCTACATTCTTAGCCGCACTACTCCCTGCAAAGAAATCCATGTCTCTAACAATAATACGGGGCAAACATAAATATATAATATTAAAGAAACAGTCAAATTACAAAGTTAATATTTTTAAATTTTTGACCAAGGTTACCGGGTACCATACGTGTGGTTGCAACTACTTCAAGTTCGGCTCCCCAACAGTTAAACTACAATACACCACCACCATAAAATTAACCTACTTCAAATGACATATTGTAATAGGTTTGGTTTTTATTACAATTGATAACCAACAAGTGACTGCGTTCTCATTGTTTAAAGCATAAAAATGCTTTCGGCATATATTTTGAAATACACGCAAGTGGTCTACAGAACCCTCTAAAACTATACAGGTAGAGTAGTATTAAATATTTACTCGTGTTAATTTGTAAGCCTCAGAATGCTTAATTAATTCTCTACAATAAATTTTCTGTAAATATAATAAATTATTATTGCACCACAGAAGTATCGATAGCAAGTAGGCTGCAGGAATTGATCGCCTTTTGTTACCGCTCTCCAGCACGTCGTAAAATCACACACGCGCCACTCTCGGTCTAATTTCATTTCCTTCTAATGACGTCATCACATAAAGAGAAGCGCCGCCATTAGTTTTTACGTCTGTGTTCGCATAGTTATTGGCCAAGGGACCCACATTTCTATATGTCCCTCTTTGATGGGCAATCACAGAGGCTGTTCTTAGTGCTCACCTGCTGGGACTTGATCTGCCCGCACAAACTAGCACTTCGGTGGTAGCACAATTCCGCTTCTTTTTGGTGAAATGATGCTGACGAGAAATTCTATAGGATTAGTGCCCTGAGAGCTAAAGAGTACATCCAACTCTTAGAAACTTGTTTCATCAGTGGCAGGTTAACAGACAAAACAACCTGGTGTGCTAAATTCACATGACTTTCTCTACCACTAAACCAGCGAGGTGGCGCCGCGGTAAGGCGTGCGACTCTCATTCGGCAACTCCTGGGTTCGGTCCCATGGGTTTTTCGTGGTTTTCCCGGGTCGGCAGGCAAATGCTGGGTTGATTCATTTTCTACTATTACTCTACTGCCCCTTATTTCCTACCCATCATCTTCCATGTCGTCTGTTTCACGATTGTAAGACCGGGTTGTGGCGGTGTGCTCTGTGGAGGTTTTTTTCTTGGCATCGTCGCGGGATTCCTCAGTCAGGTCTCGTCATCGAGTGGGTCCAGCCCCAGGGAGACGCCGCAGATTCGGTGCCTTGTGGGTAGGCCCGGGCGGTGTGGTTGCGTTCGATTTGGAAACTAAGGGACCCCGTCCATTATTCCGCCGTTGTCATTCGGATCTGGTCGCCCTTCTCTTTTCTCCCCTCATTCCTCCCTCACAGGGGTTACATTAGAAGCAAAAGGGCTCTTGCGGCCTACTTACTGTGCTTTGCTCCGTTTGTGAAGGCCCCTCAGTTCGTCCGTACCGTTGCCTTTTTCTCTAACACACACAAACACACACACACACACACACACACACACACACACACACGAGGGCGGATTGAGGTCAGTGACTTTTTAAAGAAAATAGCAATTTTTTAAAAAAAAAAATTATTTCTCAACATAGTCTCCTTTCAATTCAATATACGTTGCCCAACGTTTCTCCAATTTTTTTTAACCCATCCAAAAAATATGATTTTTCTAAGTCTGCAAAATATGAGGTTGTTTCTACCACGATGTGTTCACTGGACGTAAATTTCTTCCCAGCGAGCCAATTTTTAAGGCTTGCGAAGAGGAAGAATTCCCTCGGAGCCAAATCTGGAGAATATGGTGGTTGAGGTAGCAGTTCGTAGCCCAATTCCAGAAATTTTGCGATGGCAGTGGCTGACTTGCGTGCGGGTGAAAGAGAACCCTTTTCTTCACCAAATGGGGTCGTTTCTTTAACAGTTCCTTGTGAAACTGATCCGGCATTGCGGCATAATGTGAACCTGTGATCGTTTTACCCTTTTCTAGGTAATGGATGTCTGTCACTCTTTGTGAATCCCAAAATACAGCTGATATGATTTTTCCTGCCGACAGAATGGTTTTTGCATTCTTTGGAGAAGGTTTGCCGAAGGAAATCCACTGCTTTGATTGTTGTTTGGTTTAAGGTTGATAGTAATGGATCCAAGTTTCATCAACCGTGATATAACGCCGCAAAAACGCATTTGGGTTGTGCTAGAACATGTTCAAACATCCCTGTGAAATGGTCACACGATTCCGCTTGTTCTCAACTGTGAGCAGTCACGGCACCCACCTTCTTGACAGCTTTCTCATACCCAAAAATTCATGCAGAATGTTATACACCGGTTTACTCGAGAATTTTATGCTCTTGGCTATCTCACGGATTTTCACTCGGCGGTATTCCAACACAATATCGTGAACATTGTTCACCATTTCTTCTGTTGTGACCTCAACCGGCCGTCCTGTGCGCACCGCATCCCTTGTGCTCGAACGGCCACATCGAAATTCTGTGAACTATGCCATATAATGGCGCAAAGTACCCATTATACTTGCTCAGCTTTTCTTCTGTTTCCTTCACCGTCTTACCACGCAAAACGTAGTGCTTTATCAGAACACGAAATTCACTTTTCTCCATTTTCTAGGAAGCAACACACATCTGCTTATTTTGGACGCTCTCAACAATGTTCTAAGAAACAAATGACGACGAATTTCTGCGATTATACCCAGAATAGATATAAGACTTGAGTGCAAACAAGAAACCTGTGATTAGAACGACATCTCTCGTCAAAGTCATTGACTTATCAATCTGCCCTCGTGTGTGTAAATATATAGCTACTACAAACTATTCCTTCGAAAGCTAACTTTTCTACCTGGTTCATGTTAGGCGAAATAAACTTTTGCAGGAATAGTTTTATTACATGTTTTGTGTAGCTACGTAGGAGATACAAAAAAGAGAATCGAGTCATACATCTTCATATACTGGCCTTGAAAGCTTATACTCTTTCCATTAAATAGTGAGAAACAACTGAATAGCGGCAGTGCTTTAAGAAAATGAAAAATGCAAACCGATAATAACGGATACTCGAATATGGCTGATGTTACAGAAAACGTTCTTTGAAACACGTCCTTTGTGTTTGCTGTAATATTTTTGTCTATATCTTATGGTTGACCGTTATACAAAATTATATCAAGTTTCTCCATGAAGAGGACTTCACAGGCTATTTCCAGAAAATTCAATATGTACATTTTATCATATAAATATCTTAAATATTTAGCATTTTAAACAAAAGTGTTAGAGCCATTTTTGAGAAAAACAACGTTTTCGAAATGTATTTCATGTAAAGGTGATTTGGGGTGGTAGATACTACGTATAGTAAGTAGGGGAAGTATTGTATTCCACCCAAAAATTCGATACCGAGATTTCACCGGAAATACATGACTTGAGACCCCCTGAATCCAAAAAAAGCATTTTTGGAAACATGTCGTGTGTGTGCGTGTGCGTGTGCGCGCGCGCGCGTGCGTGCGTGCGTGTGTGTGTGTGAGAGAGAGAGAGAGAGAGAGAGAGAGAGAGAGAGAGAACAGCATAACTCAGAAACGAACAGTCGGATAAACATCAAACTTGGTATTTAGGTTCAGTATCTTCTAGAGATGCGACAAGAAGGTTTTCAAGAAAATCCTCCCACACCAGATTACCCTTAACATGGAACATTTTTCGAAAATTCTAATGTTCTCAAAAAAGGCTCTAACGATTTTGATTAAAATATCACATGTTCAAGATATTTTCATGACAAATAAAATGTATATCTCGAATTTTCTGGGAATGTCTCCAAAAGTATTCTTCATTGTGAACGACTTTTGCATAACTGGTAAACCGTAAACACAAAAAATGTAGATCGCAATTATGTCATACATTTTTTTTTCTTGAGTGAACCATTTTCGAGATATTGCTTGTTATTCCCTTAAATTTTCCAATACTTGTAATTTTTCTCAAATTCGTTATTCATTTTCTTTTGTCCTGCTAATGCAAAGAGAATGGAATACTCCATATAGCAACCAACTCTTAAAATATTTGGCTATCGCTTAAAGCCTACCAATTCCTCTTGCATCTACAAGAAAATAAGCAATAAGATTAACATCTCGATTAACATGAAGCAAATGGAGAATAAGCGTTTGTAAAAATAGTTTGTACAAGAGTAGAAAAGTCATCAGATTTTTAAAAATTTTCATGTCGCATTTTTGGACTATACTGAACTTAAATATCAACGTTTGTATTTGTCCAGCTTTTCGATTTTGAGTTACGCTTGCTCTTTAAAACACACGAGTTATTTATAAGAACTTTTGTGTGACATCAACCATTTCCGATATATCCCTTATTATTAGTTTGAACTGTTCAATATTTTTCTATTTTCTGAAGCACTGTCGCTATTCAGTGTTTTTCGCAATGCAATGGTAATGCTACGGAATTTTAAGGCCTGCATATAGCGTTCCACTTTTAAACATCTATCAATTCGGGTTCCTTAGTTCACCTTGTACATACCTACATGAAATATATAATGAAACTATTTCTGCAAAGGTTTGTCTCGATTAACATGAAGTAGATAGAGAAAACAAACTTTCGTAAGAATAGTTTGGAGAAGCTGTATAAAAATTGTCTATAGTGGGTACAGAAAGTCGTGTGGATGTAATATATAAGATATCTTAAGAATGATGGATAAATTTCAAACATTTTTGGTCAAAATGTGCTTTTTATGGAAAAATATCAGACAGTAAAGTACATGTATGCAAAGCTTCAAAGTCTTATGACGTCTACAAGTTGCCTTAGTTACATCATATTTAAAGGTCTGCGCTGTTTAAATACCCATAGGTACGCGTTGCAGGCGCTGCTGGTGTGATACGTTGTACAAAACTCTATAGGTAATTTTGTAACATTTCTTGTACTAGTTCAAATCATCACCTTGTCCATGGAACCATTATGGTCTATATACTATAACAATGGTAAATCATTGGTATATAGTAACATAAGAAGCACAATTATCTTCTTTGTTTATTCCTCGTCGGAAAAAGAAGAATATTGTGCCTTGCTTGAATACTATTTACTTTCTTTGTTGTAAATCACGTGATTATCTTAGCATCGCAGTTGGCAGTTACATCCTTCTTAATATAAATAATAGTGAAGTATAGTTTTATTTGTTTATTGTACATGGTTTTAAAATTAATTAAGCATAGTTTTATATGCCGAGCATTATAGTATAAATATTCCTGCATAGTTCTCATCATTACCTAGTGTCAAAAGTTTTAAATTAATTTAGGTTAGATTTCACTAAAGTAGAAATGCTGGACACTTCTAAAGAAGGCTGTAAGTCAAACTTCCCGTACAAACCGCATAAGTCATTTTTCCCTGCTTTAAGTTTACAATATTTCTACTTTAAAAACAATCCGCAAAATAATGCTAAAAAGCTGGAAATGTATTTCAACTTCTAAAACCTATTGTTAACAAAAGTAAGCACGGAAGGTTTTATTAGAGCATTATCTTTTGAATTAAAAAATGTGTTACACTCACATGACTTTCTCTACCCTTGTACAAACTATTTTTACAAACTCTTATTCTCCATCTATTTCATATCAATCGAGATAAACATTTGCAGAAACGATCTTTTGACATGCAAAGAGAATTACATTTTACACATAGCGACAAGTTCTAAAAATATTTAACTATCGTTTAAGGCGTGCTATGTTACCCTTGTTTTGTATTTGCAAGGGCAATATAGAAATACAGTAGCCTTTAAGCACATACATATATCTTAATAGCTGGTTACTAGGTGCAGCACCATTCTCTTTGCCACAGATTAATACTCTTTTCATAACCAAGACAAAAAAATGAATAACGAATTCCCATTTGAGAAAATAAGGATTTAAAAATTTTAGGGAATAACAAGCAATATCTCGAAAATGGTTCACTCAACACAAAAAATGTATATGACATAAATTGTGTATTTTAACGCAATCTACATTTTTGTGCAGTAAAATTTTGTCTATCTCTTATGGTTTACCAGTTATGCAAAGTCGTTCACAATGAAGAATACTTTTGGAGACATTCCCAGAAAATTCTAGATATACATTTGATTTGTCATGAAAATATCTTAAACATATGATATTTTAATCAAAATCGTTACAGCCATTTTTGAGAAAATTAAAATTTTCGAAAAATGTTCCATTTAAAGGGTAATCTGGGGTGGGGGGATTTTCTTGAAAACCTTCGTGTCGTATCTCTGGAAGATACTGAGCCTAAATACCAAGTTTGGTATTTATCAGACTGTTCGTTTCTGAGTTATGCTGTTCACAGACACACACACAGACACACACACGGACATGTTTCCAGAAATGCTGTTTTGGATTCAGGGGGTCTCAAAACATGTATTTCCGGTGAAATCTCGGTATCTAATTTTTGGGTGGAATACAATACTTCCCCTACTAACTATACGTAGTAGAGAAAGTAAAAATAATATCTGTGCAGAAGCAGTAAAAATGTTAGAAATTTTGCTTTTGCAGTGGATATAAATATTTTTCTCCCTTTCTAATGAAGATATTGAAAATTTGATGCTTGAAGATTTTCTATATGCTTCTATAGTATGTCAAAAAAGGTTTATTCTTTTTATTGAAAAACTGTATAAGAAGAAAAACGCGCATTTTTAAGACAACATATTTAATAACCAAATAAATTTATTTTTATACCTCTGATGTGTGTAAAAAAATTAAGCCTCTAGCATGAAAACTGTGGAAAACCTAAATTTCAACCATTAGCCCCTTAAAGGAAGAAAGTATTACCACACTTGTGCTGACCCCTATCTTACCAATTGCCATGCTGAATGGACACCATCCCCCTCCCCCTCAGTGCGTGTGTAATACACGTATTTCAGCGCCGTGCCATGCCTCTATTTAGATGTGCAATGACTATTAGACTTTAAAATGAACTTATTTTGATCCAGACTGTACAGGGCAGAGCACGCACCATTACACACCAATGCAAACCAAATAGCAACACATCCGCTGCTATCATTAGTGTGATGGGAATAATTAGGCAGGAAGGTGCTAACGTTTCTCATTCAGCACACATTACGTTAAACACCACCATAGCAGTAAACGTGAATTTATCCATTTCAAATGTTGCCTTATAGCTATTCATTACCTGCAGTGCTTGTCATTATCTGTTCGCTTTGTGGAACATTGGCTCAAACATAACTACAAGCTTTGTTTTCGTTTCTATTTTACAGTGGATTCTCGTTTACGTTATTTCACAGTTTTTCGAGACAAAATTGTATCAGGAACAACACATATTTATATATGTATATTAATGTGTTATTCGCTTACTCACTACCAGTTTTATTTTACGCTGCTTTATTTTCTCTACTACGTATGGTAAGCAGGGGAAGTATTGCATTCCAATCAAAAATTCGATCCCGAGATTTCACCAGAAAAACATTTTTAGAAAAAGGTCGGTATGTATGTGTGTGGATGTGTGTCTGTGAACAGCATAACTCAAAAACGAAAGCCGGATAAATATCAAACTTGGTATTTAGGTTCAGTATCTCTCAAGATGCGACACGAAGATTTTCAAGAAAATCCCCCACCCCAGAATATCCTTTACATGTAACATTTTTCGAAATGTTTGATTTCCTGAAAAATGGCTCTAAGGGCTTTGATTAAAATATCATATATTTAAGATATTTTCATGATAAATAAAACGTATATCTTGAATTTTCTGGGAATGTCCCCAAAAGTCCTCTTCGTTCTGAATGACTTTTTCATAGCTGTTAAACCGTAAGAGATAGACAATATTTTTCTACATAAAAAATGTAGATCTCGTGAAAACACACCATTTATGTCATGTACTTTTTTTTATCGAGTGAAACATTTCCGAGCGTATGTGTGTGCATTGTCGCGTCGAACACATTATTGCTGTGTAGCATGACATTGTTGTGTATAATCATTTTGATTGGGAGTTTGAATTCCGTCCGGCGTGGTATTTCTTCCTCCACCTCCTAGTCAGTAGCATGGGTTAGTTTTGCGTGTCTCTTCAGGGCGAGTGGTTGTGTGTAGAATGCGTGTTTCGTGTAAGTGTAGAGCATCTCCCTCCAATGTTTGTCCTGTGATATGTTGTGAACAATGTAGTGGCACCTTGTCAATTATTTAATAGACCACAGGTCATGTTTTAAATGTGACTTTAAGTGTATTTTTGTTATGAATATCCCACGCCTACTTTAAATTTGTGCAGCAGGTTCCTGGTACTCTTGTTTTCCTCTGCAGCTACGCTCCCCAATGTTTATGCGGGGGTAAGTAAATTTAATGTTTTAGCCGCAAAACCTTTGGCCTCGCCGGGGTGTATAACAATATTACTTGCTATTTGATTGAATTTTCCAATACTTACACTTTTTCTCAAATGGGAATTCGTTATTCATTTTTTTTTCCCTGGACATGCAAAGAGAATGGAATGCTTCACATAGCAACCAGCTCTTAAAATACCTTCCGGTAGCCTTCGCCCCAAGTTTAAAAAAATATTAACTTTGTAATTAAACTGTTTCTTTAAATATTTAATATTTATGTTTGCCTCGGCTGCGTCAGCTTAAGGCCTACCAATTCCCTTGCACCTACAAGAAAATTAGCAATAAGATTAACATCTCATATCTTGGTTAGCATGAAGTAGATGGAGTATAAGTGTTTGTAAAAATAGTTTGTACAAGAGTAGAGAAAGTTATGTGAGTGTAACACATGAGAGTTTTTTCATTTCATCTGCCACTTAGACACCCAATTCCACGTAAGTGTTGCATTCCACCTATAAACCAACATTTTGCGTAATATAATATCCTTTTAATGTTCAATTTAGAGACGGCATCGAACACTTTGTAAACGGCCTTTGAGTTCACGACTATCTTAGAGGTTTTATTCTCAAAGATCTTAGAAAAGTATAGAAAGGGATGGAATGTCAACCTTCTCGATGCTCAGGAGGAGCCCACTTATTTTCGGGCAAGGATAGAAGTAAGATCGTACTGAGCTCAGCACAACAGTTAAACATTGAAGTAACTATAAGAATTTTTTTTATTTTCAAGATAAATAAAGTTAATAAAAATGACATATTTTTGTTTATTCGTCCCGATATACATAGGAAACATAGGTTCGGAGATCTCTGTACTATTATAAGAGTGGTAAACGTAATTGTAATTTCTTTCTTAAACTTTTGCAAAATTATTTCCAGTAATGAAGTACTTCGCACGTTGTGACAAATTTAAAGACCCGGCTGCCTTCACACTTGACGTCTACATAATGATAATGCATGATTTTGCATTTCCAACACTGCTGTGTAATATTTGACCAAACAAAACATTGTGAGTGCGCCACACCCTTCATTAAGCTCAAATCCTGACTCCTGGCATCGTGCATACTCTTGACGTAACTAGAGCTGGACTATTGCCTGAATAGGACATGTTCAGATTGGGTTGGACTCGACATATCAGCGTTTCCCAACACTAATGGGAGATTGAGGGCATTATTGAGTAACGTAGGATTGTCGTTCCTAAGCAGGATAGCTAGTAGATTTCTGATATATGCAGGTACGCTTAAGTGATGTATACCTTTCTACACGCACAAGTTAGAGGTCTGTTCAAATTTTAAGCTGCCGATTTATTAAAGCAACACAGGATAGTGTGGCCCAAGACTCGTGGTTAGAGCACAGAGAACAGCTTCTCAGTTCTCGGTGTGAAATTTTTGTTTGGTTATGTAAAATTGGAACTATAAGGTAAGTGTTACAGCTGTCCTGAAGAGATATCAAACATGTGTTTTAGGGCTGGCAGACGTAATGGGTCAGGAGTTGAGAAAGTTGGTTTGTTGTATTGTTATTAGCCCCAGGCTGGGCGCCAATTTGAGAAAGTTGGTTTGTTGTATTGTTATTAGCCCCACGTATGGAACCCAATTTGAGAAATGATTTGTTAGCTCCACTTATGGACGCCAATTTGAAGTAGAATTGTTCTTTACGTTGTTTGCTGCTGCGTATGAAAAGCCGACTTGAAGTATGAGTTGTATTAATATTTCAACTGTTGGGTACCAGAATTTAAAATTCATTGCAACAGCACTTATGGTAAACAGTTTCCGGTAGCCTTCGCCCCAAATGTGTTTTCAGGCGGCCTTTGCCCCAAGTTTAAAAAAATATTAACTTTGTAATTAAACTGTTTCTTTAAATATTTAATATTTATGTTTGCCTCGGCTGCGTCAGCATTTTTTAGAAATTTTGGCAGGGCGTGATGCGACAAGAATGTAGGCTTACATCGATTATAATTTTACTTCACTCCTTTTATTAATGCTTGATACGGTTTAAATAACACTTCACTGATAGAGAGCTGTGAGATTCGTTTATTAAATACTTGCACGTATACTATTTTCGTCTCACACGAATACGTATTTAGTTTCTCGAAGGCACATCTCGAGTCTGGTTATGAGCACTGTCTAGAAGCAACACATCTGGTTAAGAGCATTGTTTGGTTGCAACTGAATTGATTTCAACCGTCTAAACTTGTACATTTTTGTATTTCAAGTCTCTTATTGGCTAATCCTAGTCCAATAGAATACCTTCATTTAACTAAAGCTTTTTCTGGTTATTGATTGGCTATTCTTAAACTGTCTCAAAATTTACATTATTGCTGCTCTAATAATGACTAGTAGCATTTAAACTTCCATACTCATCATTGCCTCATTGTTACCTCATTGTTAACAACTTCTAACTTATTATTCTCACAGCTCCTACATTATTAAACTATGCAATACATTCAAATAACATGATTGAACGTGTATACAATAATATAAGCATATGCAATGACTGTTACATACATTTTACAAATTAATACATACACATATTGCTTCAAGGCGGGCTGTTATTGAATTTACATATTGTATAATTTGACTGAATTCATTTAAGTGTTAAAAATACTGCCTCAGAGTATACAGCTTGACACATGATATTTCGAAAATGATGTCATCATGCAGTCTTCCTAATGTACATACTTTCTGAATAAAAACTTTCTCACTCGCTTTCACTTGCCGTTGTGTAACACGCTGTTCTTTTTATGCGTAAGGCACCATTTCCAGCACAAAAGGCGCTCTACAAACATAAGGAACGTTGGTTTTAGTATTATGATTTACATAAACGTCTTACTCGTCTTCTCTTATGTAAAGCCTTATAACTTAAGGTTTGAATAAAAGTTGTTTTATCTCTGTGTGATGTCGACTGTAAGCAAAAGGCCGAGGTGGCCCATTTTATCTCTAGGTCCAGTTTTACACAGCCACTCTAGAGTTTGCGTTATAAATACGACATATTTCTTTTGTCGCTGTCAACCGTGAGAGAAAAGAGAGTGCAGGAGTCTAAGAAAACACCACGCACCCATTTTTCACACTCATTTTACACTCTGTTTAAAGCAAGCTTCTGTGACGAGCAACCGGTGCCATTAAGATGGAAGAGGAGGGGGGGCGGCAACTCAAGCATCCGAAAATCCTACATCTTTCACAAAACGACGGACGGCTCACAGCTGGGATCCGTGGATGAACCAAAAAATAACGCTGTTTGGCCCGTTGCTAAAAATGTGGTAATGTTTAAAAGGTGCGTCATATTCAAAGTCGTTAAAGATAGTTCGTGAGGAGGGAAAATGTTCAGTTTCTGCTTCTCCTGTCCATCATATATTCAACATTTTTATATGTTTTGAGGCCCCGTGAAAAACTAATTTGATATCTACCAGTCACATATCTCCCCAAAAAAGTTCATTCTTCTGTCTATACACTCCGTTGTTGCTATAAGAATACGATTTTTCCCATTAATCATAAAAAACTGATTTGTAATACTCGCATGATTTTCTCTACTCTCTATTACTTATTAGTGCCTATAAAAATTAATCTTACGGAGGTTTATTTTCCTATCTGCTTCATTTTAATCGAGATAAACCATTCCGGAAATACGAGGGCTGATCAACAAAGACTGAGACTGATTTTTTCCTGTAGCTTCCGTGATAGTTTCGTATCCTGATAGTGGTTTACTTAATTTGTTGATGTTTGTGTATTTGTGTTTACTTCACGCGTGGAAGCCATCTTGTGACGTCATTCATTTGTTCGGTTTGTAGCTCCATCTGGTGTTAGCAATTTGCGGCAGTATTAGTTTTTGTTTGAAAGAATTTTAATTTTATTTTTTTATTTAATTCTGTTTCACTGTCCTCCGGCTTTTGGGTCGAGCACTTCTCTTTATACAGGTTGTGTAAACGGAAAGGAATCTTTTATCCAAATATAACACTGATGAAGAAATTTGTTTTACACATTTATTGTCGAACACGTTAACTATCACATTTATACATTGATCTTAACACTCGCCAAACTGAAACTGTTATAATAACTTCATTACTGATATTTCTTAATTCGCGTACTTCAACTTTCTGTATAATTAACTTTATAACACTTGAGAATTTTCATAACTCTGTTACGCGTAACCTGCAAATTGATATCCGAAGTGTGCCGTACAAATACTTTCGACGAACTGATGGGAATGCGACGTGTAGTGTACAAAGAATTTTGATGAACTGACCGACTGACGGACTTTACCTCTAACCTAGCTCTATTTATACTCCTACACACCGATATGCCTAAAGATTATAACTGAACTGCAATTGGCTAATTAAACGCGCCAACATTAGCGTCTATTTTTATATCCAATGAAAATTATGAATACATATGCTCTAGGGAAACGTTCCAGAGGATTCTCAAGGAAAAACGCGCCAACATTACGTAACTTCCTCGTTTC
The DNA here is from genome assembly GCA_030765065.1 of Deroplatys truncata. NCBI lineage: Eukaryota > Metazoa > Arthropoda > Insecta > Mantodea > Mantidae > Deroplatys > Deroplatys truncata. The sequence continues at coordinate 106,173,206 of CM060987.1, read as the reverse complement.
CAATAATGATAAACAGCTCACCCCCTCGCTGCATTATTGCGCGCTATTATTGTCAGTTTCAGTAAGGCAGTATAAACTTACTTCCCAACAATAATTACAATCAATAAACATCTCAAATCAATGTCACATAAAAATGCATATTCATATTACAATCATTATTTACATTTAAGTAATTTGTGATACAAATTACTGCATCATATGCCCCACTAGAAACATAATTATAAATATTTACAACTTGTTTGGAAATTTTATAATTGGGTTTTTAGTCTCCTAAATCTTGGAACACACGCTATCACTTTCACTTAACACTTCACACGTATTTAACACACGACATATGTTTTGTCTTTATCTTGCCACTACTTACTGGCTCTGTCTAATGTGTTTAAACATTAATCTAACATTACAATTTTTTATAGCCAATACTGTACCCTGAATTATTTAATTACTGTTACAAAATTGCTTACTTTCTTGAGTTGTTAACAAACATTTGTGCATTTAAGAATTTTTGTAATTACTGTACATATTTACTAAAATATTTACCCTCTACACAAATATATTTACATCTCTTAAATCTAGACACTGTTTCACATGTTCTGTTTGCTACATAAGTATTTGTTTGTTTTTTTTAATTATTTTTACCCCATTTTTGTTGTTTTGTACATTATATTCACAATACTCTTGGAATTATAGTTACGTACTTTTACTTTAATATCATATTAAGTTTCAATTTTTACATTCTTAATTTCAAATACTGTTACAGTTACTAAAAAAAATGTTAATTTTCCTTTTTTTTTAAACATTTAATTTTTGTCCACAATTTATTTCTCTTTTCACATGACATATATAAATAGTTAACCCTCTTACAATCCAATACATTGCTCTGCATTTCATCTTTAACTATCCAGCATTTACTTTACATCTCATTGCTATTTACCCTCCTGGATCAAATTGTCTGTGGCTAAACATTACTCGTAGCCGTATCCTAACCTTCCAAAATTTATTCATGAATAACTTCTTGTATTCATATGAAATTTTGTCCCATGATAACATTTGAAAACAATCTAAAGTTTCCTGAACAACACATCTTTTACCAACTGTCATTTTCAATTCTTCTGCTATCTTTTTAATCTGAGAGTACTCTGACAAATCTGTCATAATCTGTACTGGATTGGAGTTTTCATTTTGAACAGCTTGGTACTTGTTAATTTCAGAAGTTAGCTTTTGATTATTTACAGGCAAAACTTTAACTTCTTCGTACAATTTATTTCTTTGCATTACTGACTCCTTCTGTATTTCTGATATCTCCCCTCTGAAATTGACTTGCGCCTGATTCACATCTACATTCATAACCTCTTTCATCTCTCTTATCTCACTTGAAATGTTACTCATTCTACTACCTGACTCTGTACATTCTACATCAACATGTTCATTTTTAGTATTAACCTCACTTTCTTTGTTAGATATTTCCCTGCTCATGTCTAACAATTTCTTTGAAACTTCTCCTATCTCACTTGCTATTATTTCCTTTTCATCACTCATTTTTGGCATACTGCTATCTAGCTCCATAGATTTCTTTTCAATTTCATCACTGCTTTGATCTACTTTTTGCTCTAATATCTCATTCCTCCTACCAATATTTTCCATTAATTTCCTATGATCTTTTTTTATAGCTTCTCTCAATTCCATATGACTCTTTTGCATATCTTCCCTGTTTTGATCTATTTTCTTTTCTAATTTCTCATTGTTCTTACAAATTTCTTCCCTTAACTGATCTGTAATACTCTTACCAATATCTTCCCTCAATTCTTTCTTATTCTGATCTAAACTCCTATCAATATCTTCCCTCAATTCTTTTTATTCTGATCTAAACTCCTATCAATATCTTCCCTCAATTCTTTCTTATTCTGATCTAAACTCCTATCAATATCTTCCCTTAATTCCCTCTTAATCTGATCTAATTTTTCACCAAAATTTCTAAACATTTCCATAATTTCTATCATCATACCAGCATCAATATTAATATTTCCTGTTATTCTATTCTTACTTTCTTTACTAATATTTCCTCCCTCAAATCCTACATTGTTTGAGCTATTTTCTGTAATCTGTATTGAATTACAGCTAACTGTTACATTATCTCCCTCCATAATTGTTTCTTCAATATTATTAGTAGCCATTGTTTTTGTTTTCTAAAAAAAAATTACGATACTCTGACCTTTGTGATGCTGTCTGTTGCTGTTACTTTGATGTCCAGCTTCCTGCCCCTCTCTCCTAGATGTATATGTCGCCTCTGCGTTGTATTTTGATGAATCTGTGTTGTCTCGATGTTTTTGTGTTCACTCATCCGCATCGTCTGTCGTTCCTCTAGTTGTTTCTGGAATCTGCGTCTTGTAGTTCAGTTTACTACTCCATTCGCTCCACGTCCTGATTCCTTTGCTCCTTCCTGGTTATTTCACTCCTTTCCTGGTCACTCTGCCCCACGTTCTGGGCGCCAATTTGATAGTGGTTTTAATGTTATATTATTTATTTAACATTATTGTAGCCCCACGTTGTGGTAGCCAATTTGATAGTGGTTTACTTAATTTGTTGATGTTTGTGTATTTGTGTTTACTTTACGCGTGGAAGCCATCTTGTGACGTCATTCATTTGTTCGGTTTGTAGCTCCATCTGGTGTTAGCAATTTGCGGCAGTATTAGTTTTTGTTTGAAAGAATTTTAATTTTATTTTTTTATTTAATTCTGTTTTACTGTCCTCCGGCTTTTGGGTCGAGCACTTCTCTTTATACAGGTTGTGTAAACGGAAAGGAATCTTTTATCCAAATATAACACTGATGAAGAAATTTGTTTTACACATTTATTGTCGAACACGTTAACTATCACATTTATACATTGATCTTAACACTCGCCAAACTGAAACTGTTATAATAACTTCATTACTGATATTTCTTAATTCGCGTACTTCAACTTTCTGTATAATTAACTTTATAACACTTGAGAATTTTCATAACTCTGTTACGCGTAACCTGCAAATTGATATCCGAAGTGTGCCGTACAAATACTTTCGACAAACTGATGGGAATGCGACGTGTAGTGTACAAAGAATTTTGATGAACTGACCGACTGACGGACTTTACCTCTAACCTAGCTCTATTTATACTCCTACACACCGATATGCCTAAAGATTATAACTGAACTGCAATTGGCTAATAAAACGCGCCAACATTAGCGTCTATTTTTATATCCAATGAAAATTATGAATACATATGCTCTAGGGAAACGTTCCAGAGGATTCTCAAGGAAAAACGCGCCAACATTACGTAACTTCCTCGTTTCCAATAATGATAAACAGCTCACCCCCTCGCTGCATTATTGCGCGCTATTATTGTCAGTTTCAGTAAGGCAGTATAAACTTACTTCCCAACAATAATTACAATCAATAAACATCTCAAATCAATGTCACATAAAAATGCATATTCATATTACAATCATTATTTACATTTAAGTAATTTGTGATACAAATTACTGCATCAATCTGTAACATAAATATTTGAAAATAGCGAGCTTTTATGTATAATGTTGGTAGGCGGCAGCACTCTTGTATTGGTAGGTTGGTAGTAATGCTCTATTTCGTAGACCCTACGTGCATTTCGCATACCAGACAATGGAGATGATGCATTTTTTAAATCGATTATCACCGGTGATGAGTCATGGCTGCATCATTATGATCCTGAAGGAAAACAAGCCAGCAAAGTGTGGAAATCGCCAGGTTCTCCAACACCAAAAAAGGCAAAAGTTGTTCCATTTGCAGGGAAAGTGATGGTGATCACATTTTTTTACTGTAATGGAATGATTTACCAGCATGCAATTCCCCCTCACACTACTGTTACAGCAGTATACTACACGTCAGTATTGGCTACACTGAGGAAGCACATTGCAAAGAAACGACCAGAGCTTTCTCGGACTGGGTGGCGACTTCATCATGACAATGCATGGCCTCACGTCGCAAATCATGCCATGCAGTTTCTGGCTCGATTCAACATTACCTGTGTACCGCATCCACATTATAGCCCCGATCTTGCACCCTGTGACATTTTTTTATTCCCATCACTAAAGGCAAAGCTTAGGGGTATTCGATTTGAGAACTCTGAAGCAGTGCTCAAGAAAAGTGAGGCGATTCTCAAGGACCTGACAAAGAATGGTCTGCAGCACGTGTTCAAGGACTGGCAGAGACGTTATAAAAAGTGCATTAAAGTAGGAGGGGACTACTTTGAAAAAGATCATGTAAACATTGAATTGGAGTAATAAACATCTGTGAAAAAAAATCAGTCTGTCTTTGTTGATCAGCTCTCGTAGCTGCATTACACATTCGTTATAGATACAAAGGGAACTACGATAGTCAAATGTTTAACAACTGGACGCTATTCACTGGCCTTAAAAGCTATACTCTTTCCACGACATCGTGAGAAACAACGGAAAATCCACAGGACTTTAAAAGATGGGGAAATATTTAGCAAATCGAATCGTTAATGACTGATGTCTCGAAAATGGCTAATATCACAAAAAAGTTATTTGACCTAAACTGAGTGTATGCTGTAACGAACAACCGGTGCCATTAAGATGGAAGAGGAGGGGGGCGGCAACTCAAGCATCCGAAAATCTTACATCTTTCACAAAACGACGTATGTCTTACAGCTGGGCTCCTCGAAGGAACCAAAAAATAGCTGTTTGGCCCGTTGCTAAAAATGTGGTAATGTTTAAAAGGTGCGTCGTATTCAAAGTCGTTAAAGATAGTCCGCGAAGAGGGAAAATGCTTTCCCTACCCATCATCCGAGATTCAATATCGTTTGGGGCCCCGTGAAACTAATTTAATATCTACTAGTCCATATCTTTTCTACCCGCTACCAATTCATAGGTGTTCCATATACCTCTACTACTTCAAAAAAAGTTAATTCTTCTGTCCACCTTATACCTATACACTCCGTTGTTGCTATAAGAACACGATTTTTTGCAATTATAGAAAAACCTGATTTGTAACATTCGAATGACTTTCTCTACCCTCTATCACTTATTAGTGGCTATAAAAATTATTCTTATGAAAGTTTATTTTCATATCTACTTTATTTTAATCGAGATAAACCTTTACGGAAATAGGAGCATTACACATTTCATTATAAATACAAAGCGAACAACGATTGTCAAATGTTTAACAACTGGACGCTATACGCTGGCCTTAAAATTCTATACTGTTTCCATGACATCGCGAGAAATACGTGAAAATCTACAGGACTTTAAAAGAATGGATAAGTAATGAACAAATCGAACTATAAAATGACTGATTTCTCGTAAAACGCTACAATCACCAAAAAAGTTATTTGACCTAAACTGAGTGTTTTAGACCTACATTTTTGGTGTAATGCGTTTTCGTCTATCGCTTAATGTTTACCAGCTATACAAGATTATAAGATTCCTTCCGAATGAAGAGGACTTCACAAGCTATTCCCAGAAAATTTGAGATATACATTTTATTTGTGATGTAAATATCCTTAATGTTTGGTATTTTAATCAAAATGGTTAATTGTAATCCAAATAATACGTTTCGAAAAATGTTCATGCAAAGGATAGTTGGAGGTACGGGAATACTTTTTAAAGTCTTCCATGTCGTATCTTTGAAAGATACTAAACTTAAATACCATATTTGGTATTTATCCGAGTTCTCCTTTTTAAGTTGTGCTATTCACACATACACAGGTGCGCGCAAGTTTTTCTAAAAAAAAATTTTTCAGGGGTCCTGAAAACGTGCATTTCCGGCGAAATCTCGGTATCGAATTTTTGGGTAGAGTGCAATATCTTCTCTACCTATGTACGTGGTAGAGAAAGTAAAGTCTGATTTGTTACACTCGTATGACTATCTATACCCACTATCGTTTATTTTGATGTAGCTTCTATAAATAGCTATTCCTGCTAAAGCTTATTTTTCTACCTGTTTCACGTCAATCAAGATGAACTTTGGCGGAAATAGTTTCATTGCATATTTCGTTAAAGGTACAAAGGGGGATAGACGAAACCGAATCATATATTTCAAAGCGGGTCACTATTTTGGTCTTTTATATTCCATACTCTTTCCACGACATCGTGAGAAATAACTGAATTCTCACAGCGCTTTAAACAAATGACAAAAATATTGAAAATGCCAAATCAAAAATAACGGTTATCTCGACGTTGCTATGCCACAAAAATGTTATTTTAAATAAATTGTGCATTTTAAAGAGGTCTAAATCTTTTGTGTAGTACGGTTTTGTCTATCACTTATGCTTTATCCCTTACGAAAATGATATACAATTCCTTTTCGAGTGAAAAGAATTCCATAAGCTATTCTCAAAAAATTCAAATCTACACCTTATTTTTAATATAAATATCTTAAATGGTATTTTATTCAAAATCGTTACAGCCACTTTAATAAAACCGAAAACATTCCAAACATTTTCGCTACAAAGGATATTTGGAATGGGGGCGTTTCCTTGAAATATTTATTTTCATTGAAGATGTATTTTCATTGATTCAATTTTCATTGAAATCTCGACATCGATTTTTTGGATGTAATGCAATATTTGAACTACTATATACGTGGTAGAGAACGTTTGACATACACACACAAAGTGCACTTGCACCTTTTATAAAAATCTGATGTCTTACACTCACATGACTTTCTCTACTCTTGTACAAACTATTTATACAAAACTTATTCTCCATCTACTTCATGTTAATCGAGATAAACATTTGCAGAGTCTATCTTATTGCTAATTTTCTTGTAGATGTAAGGGGAATATATATTTACAAGGGCAATTTGGAAATACAGTAGCCTTTAAGCACATGCATATCTCTTAATAACTGGTTGCTAGGTGCAGCACCATTCTCTTTCCCACAGATTAATACTCTTTGCATATCCAAGACAAAAAAAATGAATAACGAATTCCCATTTGAGAAAATAAGTATTGAAAAATTTAAGGGAATAACAAGTAATATCTCGAAAATGGTTCACTCAACAACAAAAAATGTATATGACATAAATTGTGTATTTCAACGCGATCTAATTTTTTGTGTAGTAAAATTTTGTCTATTTCTTATGGTTTACCAGTTATGCAAAAGTCGTTCACAATGAACAATACTTTTGGAGACATTCCCAGGAAATTCAAGATATACATTTTATTTGTCATAAAAATATCTTAAACCTATGATATTTTAATCAAAATCGTTAGCCATTTTTGAGAGAATTAAACTTTTCGAAAAATCTTCCATGTAAAGGGTAATCTGGGGTGGGGGGATTTTCTTGAAAACCTTCGTGTCGCATTCTTGGAAGATACTGAACCTAAATACCAAGTTTGGTGTTTATCCGACTGTTCGTTTCTGAGTTATGCTGTTTACAGACAGACACACACACGGACATGTTTCCAAAATGGATTCAGGGGGTCTCAAAACATGCATTTCCGGTGAAATCTCGGTATCTAATTTTTGGGTGGAATACAATGCTTCCCCTACTTACTATACGTAGTAGAGAAAGTAAAAATGTGAGAGAGGCTAAAATATTTCATGTTAAATCTCAAAATCGAATCTTAGATTTATGTACCCTTGTGTACGCACTTACAACATATCTCAGAAAGGAAACGCTCAATACCCAGAGCCAGACAGCGTTTAATAGTTGACAAGACTTAGTTCTCTGCCAATCATAGAGTGTCATAAATTCATAATTTACTTATATTAGAGAGATGGGAATCGAACCCTCCAAGCGATATTATAAAACGGTTATATGTACACAGCGCTCAAGCAGAAAATTGCACCGAGTGCTACAGCTCCAAGCATTTTTTATCATCCATTTTAGGAAAATTGAGGACAGCTGACGACAGTAAACAACGGGTGCTTGAAAGGCTAAACTTGATCTAGAAAAGGAAACAAGAAAAGAAAACGGAGGAAATGAAAAGCCCCTTAATTCATTATTCCATCTCTGCAGTCCCATTATACTCCTATAAACACACTTTGTGACATACATACATATAGACCGACAGTGCAAACCCTTGGGCTCATCTACCTGGCCGCGAGAGAGACTAACGGCCGATCCCACTCCAGAATAACAGCCGTGCGAAACAAAAGCTATTATGCGCCACTTCTCCGCCCTAGAGAATTCCTTTGGGCGATTTCGAGTAGGTTCCTCTTCTAGAAAGTTCTGCTTTGTACGGAACTGTATAAGCAGCTGCTCTGCCCAGTGAGTTTAGTCGTGTTAGTTAAGATGTTACGACGTGAAAATGGACAGTGCCAGTGCAGTTCGTTTGTGAGTTTGATTCGACGAATCAGTTGTGTTATGCTCCGAGTGTTTACTAAAAGTGACTCAAATGTAATGTTTGTGCTACGTTGAGTGTCTAAGTGATAAATAAAGCGTGTTTTACAGTAACTGTGTTCGTATTTATTGCATTGGTGCCAGGTGAAACAATGATGCAAATTAATGAATGTGTTAGTAAAGAACAAGTAATAGAGACAAAATGTAGTGGTGCATTACCTCATATTTGATGTAGGATTGTCGGTGGTGCTTACCTGGGGGCATGTATGCGGATTACCAGGCGAACCGATTGACGGTGCTTGTCCGCGCATGAGTTAGTGCCCCTGTAGTTAGTGAAAGAATAGGTGTTTCAAAGAAGGATCTTAATCATAGGGGTTGTGAAATTAAGGAGAAAGGTCAAGTAAGAAGTATGCAACTTCGAACATTTCCCAATCTATTCCCACTCAAGCAGGTGTTAAATTCTGTTACACTCAACATACTTCTCCTCGCATACAAGACACTAGCCACGATTGCAACGCCAAATTCTTACCGAGCGAAGTGGCGCCGCGGTAACGCGTGCAACACGAATTCGTAAGATCCCGGTTTGATTCCCGGCGACCGCCCACTCTGACCTATGCGTTTTTCGTTACTTTCCCTGGTCGACAGGCGAATGCTGGGGTAACATTTTCTACGAATTTCCTGCCCCTCATTTCCTGTACCCATATTCTTCCTTGTCATCTCTTTAGCTGTAGGACCAGGCGACCGTAGATTGCGGCTGGGCGGTTGATGCGCGCTTCGTAGAGGTTTCTTCCCTGGCGTCGTTTGCAGAAGTGCTCATTTAGGACCCGCCTCCGGGTGCTCTCAGGCAAGCGCCCATTCGGGTGACACCGGGGGTTAGGAGCTTGTGGGTGGACCTGGTTACATTAGATCTGTAAACGTTAGGGACCCCGTCCACGCATCCGGACCTGGTCGCCCTCGGGTCTCTCCTCACATTCCTCCCCCCCAGGGGTCGCGTTAGAAGCAAAAAGTGCCCTTGTGGCCTAGTTGCGCTGCTCTGCCGCGGTTTCGGGAGCTCCTCCCTTCTCCGTATCTTTATCTTTTACGCCAAACTATTAATGATATAATATCCTATAATTAAAACGTGGTGAAACTATTTATAAAGCAATTAAAATTTACTTGAACACTGCGCTGAATTTAAATCACAAGAGAATGGGAGACTGCAAATAATTGCACGAACTTATAAACTTCCCAAGTGTCGCCGACATCGCCGAGTGCAGCGATTTTTGCGTCTTAAAACCGATAAAATTCCCGGAGTGAAGCTATTGCCTCAGTGAACATTCTTCCTATTAGGTTTCTATTATATGCCCATTTTCTAGGCGATGTGGACTAGATCCTTAACCACGTGGTTTATCGTATCAGTTATTTGCTGCCCTTCTCTTCTACCCCAATCGTCATCGGAGGATTTTATCACAAGAATAGTGCAAAACTCTATTTCATCGATTAGAAATTGTTATAGACCGTCATTCATTTCTAGCGTCGGTTTTCATGCCTCAGTGGTTTCAATGTTTCGGCGCCTCGCAGTCGCTGCTAAATTCTGGCGATCTTTGCGTTTTGTTTGAGAGCACGTGCGCTTGTGATAAAGGATGAACCCTTTTTAGCCTGTTTCCCGTTATCACCTGAGGCATATTACCACCTTGAAGCCTCCTGCTTTTAGAACGTCAAGCTTCTATGCGTTTTAGCCTGTAGTGATGATATTAAATTCCCTTATGTTTTCATGTTTATACACTACATATAAGTATTTTACATATAATTGTCAAGCGCGAGTTCTTGTTTTATATTGCCTATTAATACTGTTATTAGCTGCATTTCTTAGAATGTGAATTTCTGTTTTTTCTCCCCTTTCCACCTCACGTCATTTGTTCTACTTCTCGTAATTATTCGGTCATTGAGTTAATTTTATTGAATTAAAAACTTACTCACTTCCGCAGCACTCCAGCTACTGTTAACGCAACAGTACATGCTCCGCTCGCTTTACCGGTATATTGCTCCGTTCACTAGAATAACGCTTTAGATGCCATTTTTCGCTTCTCAAGTGCCAGGTTTCATATATATCTCCTTTCAGAACATTCCGCATTCTATAAGGTTTGTAGCTGGTCCATGGTTTTGGAAGAGTTGGATCTTTCTTGCATCTGGGTTGCAAAGTTAGAGATAATGTGGGCGTCTGCTTGTTACACTTCTGTAAAAACACGAAAAACTAAATGTGAGTATTCTATAAGTATTTTAATCCGGAAACTAAATGCATGAAACTTCAATTTCCAAAAATGAATTCGGTCAAAAAATGCATAGAATATTAAAAGATAAATGTGGACTGGATAGGGAAGAAGGTTCCTCCACGATGTTCCGTTTTACTGTCTCTACCACATACATAATAGGTAGAGAAGGTGTTGCATTTCACCCAAAAATTCGATGCAGAGATTACAGCAGAAATATATGTTTTGATGCCACCTGAATCCCAATTTAAAAAAAAGCGCGTATGTGTGTTTTGTGTCTATGAACAGCATAACTCAAAAAGGAAAATTCAGATAAACTTGGTATTTAAATTCAGTATCTTTCAAAGATGCGATATAGGATTTTCAAGAAAATTCCCCCAACCCAACTACCTTTTCCATGGAATATTTTATTTTTTAAAACCTGACTCTAACGATTTTGATTAAAATGCCATATATTAAAGATATTTACATCACAAATTGTATATTTTGAATTTTTTGTGAACAGCCTGTGAAGTCCTCTTTCTTCTGAAGGAATTTAGTATAATTATATATTACTGGTAAATGTTAAGAGATAGACGAAAACGTACTGTAAAAATATATAGATATCTTTAAAACTCATAATTTCTTTCAAAAAGTATAGTGTGGCATCAGCGCTTTCCTAAATATCTGTTATTAATGGTTGGAATTGTTTAATAATTAACCATTCTTTTAAAGTCCTGTCGATTTTCAGTTGTTTCTCGCGATTGCATGTAAAGATAGTGGAATTTTAAGGCTAGCGTATAACGCCCAGTTCTAAAACATTTGACTATCGTATTCCTTTTGTATCTATAAGAAATGTGTAATGTAGCTATTTCCGGAAAGGTTTATCTCGATTAAAATGAAGTAGATAGGAAAACTGAATTTCATAAGAATAACCTGTATACGCACCAATAAGCTTTAGAGGGTAGAGAAAGTTATGTGAATTAAAGTTCATTGTCTTGTTTCTATTTAAACACACTTGTAAACATCTAAAGCCACTTCAAACTTCCAACTTATGGCATTATTTTTCTACGCAAATGAATCTTATTCGTTTTCTGCAGTGACGTTACCTTTGGAGACTGAAACGAGGTGCTCTGTTTTAGCCAATTAATTTTGTTATGCTTATTTCTTAGTACGAGGAGCAGTGTGACAGCGTTTTGGCCTGCCGCCACACCCATCTAGTAACGACTAAGGCATTACTTGGGCGTTAAACTCGTAAATTATGCTCGCAGGTCTTCTTGCTTTAGGCTTGAAGTCAACTCCCGGATTACCAGACTTAATACCTACAGTCTAAAGCTTCCGTGAGAATCGTTTGCCATTTGCAATAAATCAGTGCTTTAGAACATAAAACATTTTGTTTTTGGTTAAGAGTTATAGGGCATTTACTGAAAGAGAGCGCTAAACGGCTCTGTATCAGGTGTACAAGTCTTGTATGAAAATCTCCGACATAAACGTTGGTTACTAACCATAATTTACTATCCATTTAACATAATGCACCATATTACGAGTGCAGGGAAACTAGGTTGAACGCTAACTACCGCTATCTCGTATGATTATATCCTCAAAACAAATATCCTTTTGTGATTTGTTTAAGGAACTATCTGATTTGCTAATACAGGTAGAGTTAATATCAATTTTTAGTAAATTACTGCCAAAGTCTTTGTGGTTAATCCCCTTCTCAGAATAAGTAGAATTAAATATACAACTCCTGTAATTTTCAGAAACTTTTTGAGATTCATATCTTTTAGAATTTTTTCCTTAGAAAATTTTATTTTAATGATCGTTCAAAATAGAATTCTGTTCTTCTGTTGTTTTCTCTACCAAGTACCTAGTAGGTAGAAAAGGTATTGTATTCCACCAAAAATTTTATTTCGATATTTCACCGGAAATACATGTTTTAAAGCCCCTGAACCTCAAAAAATATTTTTAGAAAAAAGGTGTGTGTGTGTGTGTATCTGTGGAGAGCACATTTCAAAAGCGAAAAGTCGAATAAATACCCAACTTGATATTAGGTTTAGTACCTTTCAAAAATGCGACACGACGATTTTCAAGAAAGTCCACCCACCGCGCGGGTTCAAACCCGGCGGGTGATGGATTTTTTCGACGGGAAAATTCTTAGCATGGCTTCCTTCGGAAGGGAAGTAAAGCCGTGGTCCCGTATCGTAGATTTACGGCACGTAAAAGAACCTCAATCCTGATAAAGAGCATAATTCGCGGTCTTTCACGCCCAGTATAGAATGGGACGCTAAGGACCACAGCAGTTGAAGACCGTCTATAAATAAAATACAGATTTTTAATGGTACGTTTAGTTCTGCTTACAGCCCTCTTCCTATCAGCTTTCTCAAATCTCAGCTGTCTCACTTTAAGTAGAAATTCACTTATCACCTCCACGTTTTCCCAGCCCGCCAGTAGCGTCCAACATGCCCTTAATCCTCATTTCCTCCGTACCCCAACAGCTTACCAAGATATAGGAAACGAAGCTATTGGAATTCACCAGATGTCAACTGTGATATATTTCACCCATTACAGTGCTCTCTGATTACTTTTGGTGGCATTCGTTTGTTCGGTTGACATCATTACCAACAACTGGTATTAAAACATATGCGTGGTAAGATATGGCCGCCATTGGTGTTAATTGCAGCTGTTATGTTAGTGGTACAGGCATTATCTTGCAGAACGACAACTATTGCGGTTAAAGGAAAGAATTTTTGGTTGAGTAAAAGGCGTTGCATTCCACGTGTATGTAAATTTGGAATTGTTTTAAAGCTTACATAAATGTTCCACGTTTTTAATTGCTTTCACAATACGATGTAATATTTAGCACTGGGAAGTGATTTAATCAACCTATGTTGTTTCAAAACAAGATTTTATTTACTGACTAACTTGAAACTACTGGTTCGCACTGTAAGGTTGGCAGTACATCAGTTTAGTGTAAAGTCGGCCACTGTGAATTCTTGGGAACTGCAGTGAAATTGTTTCCCCTACGTTTAGTTTATCCATAGGGATAACGACCGCTTAGTCCATAACTTAAAACGTGTTAGTGTCATAGTTAGTGGTTTGCTAATCTTTATTGGAGATCTAACACAGTCGCTGTGCTGTATACCTCATGTAGTGCATTGCATAGTTAGTGTTCGGAAACGTATCGATGCTTTTGGTTTACTATAGTGTTTTTATTTATTTAATATTGGCACAAACTACTTATCTGTATTCTACACTAGACCTATTGGTTTTAATTTATATTCGACACACAGGCATTGATCTATGAACAAACGTCAGGCCTAGGTGAGTGGCAAAAGGGGAGAAGTGCTGAAGCATTTTACCTGAGTGCCTGAAAGGAATTCTTCGCAACGGCGGTCCACACCAGTCCTGGAAGAGTCCGTCTCCCATTGGTTTGATGCCAAAAGCATTTAAACATTAACATACAAATACAGTTTAGTTTCAGGCTCAGGAGCGAAGGAAATGAGATTAAGGGAGTGCTAGAACCAGGTAAGAGGTGGGACTGAGCGTGGCAGATGCGTTTAGAGTATTTCCTTACCAACATAACCACTGGGCACGATTCCATGCACTAGACTGTACACTCTGTCTTGACAGACGTCAGCCATAAAGAACTTGATAGAAGCAGGCTGTGATATCACACCGTAGCGCCCACTGCCCTTTTCTGAAGTGGGCAATCAAAACAGAGAAACAATACACCAAGAAGAGAAAGTGACGACAGAGTCCTAAGACAGCTATAGACAATATTTACCAATGTGAGAAAATAAAGGAATTTTCATGCGCAACACTCCTCTGCCAGGACGGACGTCTGCAGCTGAAGGGGCTGTAAACTGACTGCTGCAGATAATGTCTACATTATCCTTGACATGGTGCCTCTTCCCACGATCGACAATTCGCCTTGAGTGGCAGGCAACTTCTCCATCATCTCTGTATTGCGGGATTGCCTAAAGCATGCTTCGTAGGCAAAAATATATACTTGTCTTGCAATGTTTGTAAGCGACTGGTTGGGAAAAGAGGATAATATGAAGTCAGACAAAGTTGTTGCTGGCATAATATAGGCAATTTTATTCGGTTTTCTGGTCAGATGGCCTAGCAAGAATACACATAAAAGCTTCATTGCAGTTCTAAATCAGTATGAGATAAAAGGAACCATGTCAAAGATGTGTTTTATGGGTTATAAGAGTAAAAGCTTTGATGTTGCATTCATAGAGCTTTCTCTATCCACTTTTCTACAAGCTAGTCTTATAAAGGCTTATTCGTCTACCTATTTTCTGTTAATCGAGATAAACGTTTTGGAGAAAAAGTTTAAATACACATTTCTTTGTAGGTACACTCGTTTTCATTTCTTTCGTGACAGTAGCTTACGGAGGCATTTTACCAACCTTTCCAGCGGGCGCGTACATAGCAGGGAGGGGTGTGTCTGGAGCGTTCTGCCTTTGCTGTGCATAAGTAGTGGTACGTGTTAACTATAGCTCACGCGATGTTTGCAAATATTTCGGAGGTGCGTCGTGGAAGAATTGTGGGTATGTGGGAACCGAAGTTGTCTGACCCCTACATCACAGAGAATGGAGAAATTGTGCAGTGTTTTATTTATTTGTATATTTAGATGTGCTGATGACTCCAATAATGTCTGCTAAATTGTCCTCTTTAAGAGTAAAAAGTATTATGTATTTCAGTTTTACATTATGTTGCCATTATAAATATTTTTTCATGGAGAAATTGTGCAAAACAGAGTTTTATTTAGTTATATGTTTAATAATGATTTATAAGTGATGTGGAGTAAAGCTATTGCTCAAAGTTATATATTCATATGTGAATAATCTAGAACTATGCACATAAAACAGGGTGCCACCGCATGCGCGATACACACACCTCCTCCTTACTATACATACTCTACCTGTGAAGGCCATAGAATGCCGCTTGAAGCTGCGGTGATGGCATAAATGGAAGGGAGTGTAAAATGGGGATACAGGAGGCTGAAGCGGTAATCAAACGTTTAAAAAGCGGATCGCTATATGCTGGCCTTGAAATTCCATACTCTTTGCATGACCATTAAAAACAAATGAATTGCGACGTATCACTTTAAAGACATATAAGTATGTGAAAATGCAAACCAAAAGCAACGAATATCTCGGATTAATTAATGACACAAAAAGTTATCAGTTAGGTGTTGTGTTGAATTTTTCGTGCAGTATCTCATGGTTTACCAGTTACATAAACATATACAGAATTCACTCCGAATAAAGAGGCCTTCACGGGCTATTTCAGAAAATTAAAAATCTCATTTTATTTGTCCACATATGGCGTTTTAATTAAATCTCTTGATAAAACAGCAGTAACAAAAATTGTTCCTATAAAGCTGAGCCGAGGAAAATTTCTAGAAAGTATGCATGTTGCAACCTAGGAAGATGAAGTTAAATATCGTACCTAGTTTCGTTTCTGAGTTATGATTTGCACAGACACTCATCAACACGCGCGCCCCCTGCCTTATTTTTTTTCCTTCTTTTTCTTTTTTTATTCATTCGGAGATATGTGTTTTTGGTGACATCTAGATATTAATTTGTTTAAATATCGATGCCTTAAAAAGTTTATACGTCGTCGAACTTAAATTAAAACATCCCTATGTGTTCATTAGATAATGCAATGGTGTAGTTTTTAATTAAATTAATTTAAAATTGTGGAATAACATAGAATAACATACAACATTTTTGGTGGAGGGTTCCCGTGTGCCACCTTCCTTACGATGCTTGACATTATTTATAATATCCTAAGAGTACATGCGTAAGAAACAAAGTCTGTCTTGGCATTCTTATATGCAGTGGATATAGTATATATGGGTCGTCCTCCGTGATGTAGTGGTTACCATGCTAGCCTCTAGTTCCCGAGGTCGCGGGTTCAAACCCGGCGGAGGGCGATGGGATTTTTCAGGCGTAAAAATCCTTAGAATTGCATCCTTAGAAAGGGAAGTAAAGCCGGTGCTTCTGTGACCCAATTTAACTTTTAGTGGATATGTTGGAAAGCAGTCTTAAAAACCATACTGTTTAAAAAGCTCTCGATAATCCTCTTAATTTCATACGCTTTCATGTATGTATTTATATACACATTATATACATACAAGCCACTTATTTGATTTAATACCTATGCAGTTTTTCCCAGAACATCATTGTATTTTAAGAAAGTGAGGTATATTCGCAGCTGCACCTTTTACCTCTGTTCAATGTTAGCATACAATAATTTATATATAATAAATAATATATGTAATTTATATATATATATAAATTATTGTATGCTAACATTAATCAGAGGTAAAGAGTGTAGTTGCGAATATATCTCACTTTCTTAAAATACTATGATATCCTGGGAAAACTGCATAGGTATTAAATCAAGTCAGTGGCGTAAATTTTGTTAACGTTTTTACCTAATACCTTCACTGTTTTCTTGCTGCATAAAGAATACCGATATATCCAATACAATATAATGTCATTCACACTTCAGTATAATGACGAAGTTCCATTATTTATTCTTAAAGAGCAACATTGTCGCAGTTCTCATGGCTATTGTTATCTTATTTGTTGAGCGCCTCTTGTTTTATTATTTTAAATTTGGGTTCTTTGTCCTCCGACTAGCTATTACAACTCAGTCGAGCAAGTGTGTCTATGCAGGGCGTGTAAACGGAAAGGAGTTGTTGCTGAAAGATAACACTGATAAAATAATTTGTTTCTACACTTTTATTGCACTTAATTAATAATTCACATATTTAATCTTTATACACGCCTGACTGAAACTGAGATATTTCTGAATGTAACTCAGTCGTTATATTGCCGCGCACAAATTACTTCGCGTACTTCACATTTTGTAACTAACTTTGCGACGTTCACCTCGCGAGAGATTCTTCAGAACTACGTGACGTGCACCTCGCGAGAGATTCTTCAGAACTGCGCGATACTTGCTTATGGCTCTAGAATATATACTCCTTCACCTCGAATTGCCTAAACATTATAATAGAGCTGCTATTGGTTACCAAATCTCGCCCATTTTAGCGTCTGTTTTGTTCAGTCAATCACTGCTACTAACATATATACTCTAGGGAAGATATTCCCTCCATTTATAAAAAAAAAGGCACGCTACCCTGACGCCATTTATTTGTCTCTTCTTAGTGATAAACAACTCACTCCCTCGGTTTATTGTTGCCCACTTCTATTGTCAGTTTGTTAGGCCTTGTAAACTTAGTTCCTAACAATGCTTATGGCTAACAAACATCTAAAATCCTGTGCATACAATAATATTAATTTACACTACAATCACTTTGGCATTCACAGCATGTTATGATATAAAATACTGCCTCAACCTTAAACACTCTGAACCTTAATATAAAATCCTAATGACCCAATATTACTTATACTAATAAACATCAAACCAATTATTGTATGTTTGCAGTAAATATTGTATAAATTTAATTTCAACACATCTAATACTTGTGTATAAAATTTCAATTCCTTACGTGCAGTGATACGCCTAAAATAACCTTAATTTTTAACCACACATTTTCTTCAAATTCTCTATATAAAACTTTGGCTAAAAATTGAACAGCTTGAGGAGGCATCTTATCTGAACTGTTCTTAGTTTTGAACATATTTCAACCAATTTGAAATTTATGTAAAAGGTTTCTTTGTATTCCATATCTGCAGGTTGGGAATAATTGTTTCATGCTCGGACGGGCAGACAGACAGACAAAGCGACGCAATAGTAGTCAGCGAACTTTTACTAGCCGTAGCTAGTTGGAGCCAGATAGCTCGGGGGTAAGCGTTCAAGTCCGCTGTGGCTAGTCAATATTTGCCACCTTTTTGGTTTTCTTCCGTTACTAGGTGAATGCTGCGTTGTTTAATTTACTTTCAAGGCCGAAATATTATCAAAAACGCGATGTTATTTTTTCTTCAAGCTATCCAGTGCTTCTGCTTTTACCCGGTAGTCAACGTCCTGTCTGGAAAATGCAAATGCAGGAATTACGGCATACAACAATTAGTCCTTTTAATTTTCCTGTATAACTTTGGTGAAAAACATTTATGGAGTTATACGAGTAAGATAACGATTTGTTTCTGCCACAAGTGAGCTAGTGCAGACCAAAGGTGCTGCAACTATAATATAGTTTATGCTCGACCATACCAAAATATAGTATTTATACGACTGGTAGCAGTACTTAAATGGACCTCATTAAAGTACACGTGTTCATTAAAGTATTGGTATTCAACCAAGTTGCCACGTAACATTGTGAAAGCGCAAGTATCGATTATTCTGCGTAGTACGTCTCACAACGCTAGCAACTTTGTTTGACACAGGTGCTGCAAGGTCATTGTATTGTAGCCATAGATAAAGGAATAAACATTGTAATACATTACTCAAACCAGAAGCGAATACTTATGAAACCTTTAATTTAGATACATGGTCGAGCATAAACAGTTGTATGAAACTTGACTTTAATGGTGATTAAAACGCTCGTATGATAATTATTAAGCGAGCGAAGCTCGCTCGCTCGCTCGGTTAATAATAATAATAATAATAATAATAATAATTATTATTATTAATTAATAATAATAATTAATAATAATACTCGCGCTTTAATTACTACCATTATAGTCTCGTTGCATAATATACTATTCTATAGCTCTCGGTGCACTCCTCTTGCTTTGTGTTTGTACGTTTTATGAAAATGAGAACCTTGGTAAAAAATTATGGATTTACGCTCTTATCACCTGTAAGGAAGTATATATTTAGAGCAGTTCATGTAAAGATTATAACGTTTTGAGCTATAAATGCATTTCGAATAGTTCCTAAGTAAGTGATAATAGTTTAAGTCAAATTTTTATAGAAGATTTATATAATCAATTTTCATCGCACCATGTACTTAAATTTCCAAAACAATAATCCTCTATACATGAAAATCGAGTCCCACATAAACGTACCGAACGAAATGGTTGCACAGTAACGTGTGAGGCTCGCATTTGCGGGGTCCTGGGTTCGAATCCTGGGATCGACCACTCTGACCCTGAGTTTGTAGTAGTTTTCCTTGGTTGGCAACAGGAATGCTAGTGAGGTTTCTCTTCTACCATGAATTTCCTTTCCCTCCTTTCCTATAATTTCGCTTTTCATGTTTCAGGTGGGCTTAAGAGCTGTGTAGGATCAGCTGGTGTCGAACAGATGGCGCAGATACTTGCTCGTTGGAAAGTTCCCTGCAGCATTTCTGAGCTGCCTCAGTTAGGTCTGGTTCTCTCCGGTTCCGCCAGGGGGAAGCCTTCTTTGAGTAGCCCGCCGGTGTAACCGGGTTATCAAGCTTGGATTCTTTAGGGACCTCTGCGCATCGCTTTGGACAGGCCCACCTGCGGCCTACATCCTCCTGCGGTTCCTTCATCTTGTCCGTTCATCCTGGGGTGCTAAGGTTAAAAGTTCCGCGTTGGGTCGAGCTCGAGGTGTCCTCTCCCTTCCCCAGTAAGGGGAGGGGGTTCCAACCCCTTTAGCTGCCGTGGTGCGGGCGCTGCGGGTACTGAGCGCTCGTGGTACTTCTGACGTTACTAGAAGTACGCCGGGCCGATCATTCGAGCCTCTCCCAAACTCTCATAGGGAGTTATTCGGATTGGGTTGGACTCAGCGGGGAAGTGGTTCCGGATACCCATGAGAGATTGGATACGTCTAGGCGGTTTTCCGTCCAGGCGAGGTTGTGAGACACCAAGGTCCTCCGGTACCGCCCTGGATATCCGGTAGACAGTTGCTAGATCATGTCGGCCCACCGAGGTTATTCAGTAGTCTTCCCTTTCGGGGGTGCCGGCCCATGGAAAAGCTCTCGGGAGTGGGAGTGTCACTCGGCTGACGTCCGCTCCCCTGGGTCATGTGGGGGCTATGATTTCAAGACAATCTTATCGTTAAGTTTATAACTTGCTATTTAAAAATGAGCCGTAACCAAAGCTGAAGAATGAACTAAAGCTTAAACTCACTTGTGTCTTATGTCCCCTCCGTTCCCTGGTTGTTGCCATTGTCTAATGCCTGAAGCAGTACGTTTTGAGTAGTTAAATAAAATTATAATCATAGGGAGAATAAATATCATTAACAGTAAGGATAGTGTTAAATAAAACTGGAAAGCGAATGTTACTGTAAGTGGGAATAAGGGTTGAGAGAGACAGTGCCATCAGCGGCCGGAAACCGGTGGTTTTTTCCTCTATTAAGTGTCCCGTTAGGTTGCTGGAACGCAGATGTGTAGAAAAGGGTCAATGTTCGCCAAAAGCCAGATAGCCTTAAGCCTCCAAAGAAAGAAGCTAGAAATCAGGTTATAGTGGAATGGGGAGATATAGAACGTTTGAAATAGAGAAACAGGAGATTTTGAGAATACACACTTGGCCGTAGTAGTTTCTTGGAGATGGTTGTTAGAAAAGTGTCAGTGGATAGGCGCGATGGTATGAAATGTAACAAATAGGAAATGCGCGTGTGTGTGTGTCGAAGTAATAGTAGGAATCAAATTAAAAAAAAACTGTGACGGGAAATAAACGAGCAGGAAAACAAAACAGTCGTATTCACCACTAACCCGAGATCCAAGATCCATGCAAGAACACAGCTAGTACCGAACCCGGGACAATTCCTACAAATCCTGTGCCGTCAAATAGCCACATACCACCGCAAATTGGCGCCAAGAAGGAACCACCGCAAATTGGCCACCCAGCGTGGCTCTAGAACCGAAATACCACCGCAAATAGGCGAAATATTACCGCATGCCCCACGTGATAAAAATTTGGAAAGTTTAAACTTTTAAGTTTTGTAAACTCCTCGATTATAGTTCCTTAGAATCAAAGGTTATATTTTGCGTAACATTAAAACTTTTCCTGGAAAAAAAATAAAGCATGTATTACTTTTAATTCTATAAAACTCGATCATGTATTAAATTATTAAAGCCATAAGTGCAAAATTATATTTAATATCAAGAAAGGCATTTAAATGGCCAGAAGAGCAGAATCGCAATTGGATCCTGATTTGCCCATGTTTTAATATTTTTTTCAGGGAATTATAAAATGGCCATTTTTTCCAAATTCTCTATTGATTACCCTTAAATTTTTTCCTAAGTTTCTTCCGTTATAACTGCACTTATTTAGGTGCTGAAAATCCTTAAAGTATTCCTCTATGTTCTTAGCGTTCATCTCATTTATACTACATCTTTCAGGGCAGGTTCCTCAAGCGGTCACAGGTTTTAGATGTTCAACTGAAGTGAAACTCCAGTAATCCTTTCTCAGTATGTTTATGATACTGTCCATTCTTCCAGCATACTTTCGGAGAGTCTAAAAATAAATACTCTTTGGAAAACCGTCCCATTCTTTCGCTCTACTGCCTGCTCATTTCCGGAAAATACTTGTGAAGATAGCGGCCAGTAGTAAGAAGGAACAGAAAGAAAGTTTACAATAGCGCATCCATTTCCTTCAACTTCTCTCTTCTTTTTATCAGTCTATTGACATTTTGTTCGTAATTGAGGAGAAGGAGGAAGTGAGGTATATACTCCACATGCGCTGCTATTGGTCTCTCGATTCCTCCCTTATCCTCTGGACTCTTAGATCCACCTGCGTCCTTGTGCTTGCGTTCACCCTCCTTCATCCATTGTGAGATCCAGGAACGGATCCGAATCGGTCTGAAGTGTCTTCTAGGACTCAAATACGTACTGATTCTGTTTTAATACATCACATTGTACGAGCAATAACGAGAATGTAAACTCGCCAAAATAAGGTGAAAAGTCGAGCCTTTCAGTTACTTTAAGGCTCCAATAAATAATTTTTACTGAAACATTTAAAGGAATTGTATATTATATTTTTTGATTTGGTATTCAGGGATCATTTAAAATCATTTTAGCGGTAAAAAGATGTCACTAATCACATCTAAGTTGTCTTATATTTATAATTTTTTTTCATTCATTCACTGTTTAACCTCATCTTATGGAGAACTTACACCCCCAGGACTTACAGGCGGGTGCCTGGGTTCAGAGGCCCGTCGAGGAGCAGACACACTCATGGAACAGACAGAATGTCCAGGATGGGTGATCAGCCCGATGCCTGGAATGGGGATGAAGGAAGTACATGAAAAGAAATGAAGGCGAAATGAATGAAAGGAAAGGTGATGATGGAGCAGTTAGTGGAATGAATGGCGGGGGAAACCGGAGAACCCGGAGAAAACCCGCCCAGACGCCGCTTTGTCCACCACAAATCCCACATGCGGGTCCCTGGGATTGAACCCGGGCCGCCTCGGTGAGAGGCGAGCGGTCTAACCACCGCCATAATTTTTTTCCAGATTTTTTTCTACTCAGATTTTTAATAACATTTCAGGATATATATACATATATATGAAAATTAAACATCTTAGAGCATCCTTTTTTTCCATTACATGTAAATAACTTTCAGATTATGAATGAATTATAAATACTCCAATGTAAAAGCTGTATTTTAAGATAAAAGGCACATATTACCATAAAAGGGTTCCTACATACCCACTATGTAAAACAAGGAATACATATTTAGAAAAATTCACTTTTTAAAGTCTCAAATTTCATGCGAAAAATGCTCTTATAACACTTGTGTAAATGCATATCTTAGCTGTTTAAGTGCATCGGTTCGCGTAAAAAGTGCAACATTTTGGAATGCTTCCACACATACTATACTTTATTTTTAACCGATTTTAACCAAGTCTGAAACGTGAGGACTCTTTTACATAGAAGTTGAGGTCAATGCACACAGCGATATACTGAGGTGTATAACATGTGGCCGGTAATGGAACGCAGCTGTTTATGTCGGTATGTACTGATAATTCTAGCCCCACCCCCTGCCAGTGTGATCTCCTCTGTTCCTCGGGCATAATGCTAGCCACTGGATTAGCAGGGTACTTAACTTCCCCCAAAATATGGCCGAACTGCCGAAGGGTAGGATGTTATCCATAATGTTATTAGCGGAGTACGTTAAAGAAATGCTTCGTTGAACTTTGGCGCAAAAATATATACAGGGTGGAGCATTTAACTTGATACTGTACAACATCTGCAAAAATACGCGTTGTAGAAAGAAATGTCTTGAATAAAAGTTGCTTGATATTATGGGAGAGTAAATGTCATTAGTCGTGTTCTGTTTGGACGACGCAGATGGTCATTTTAAGGGACAGATTAAATTGACTTTAACTGTAGGTTCCCATTTAAAAATTCTGACATGTTACACTCACATGACTTTCTCTACTCTTGTATAAACTATTTTTACAAATGTTTATTCTCCATCTACTTCATGTTAATCGAGATATCGAGATGTTAATCTTATTGCTAATTTTCTTGTAGATGGAAGGAGAATACGGTAGACTTTAAGGAAAGTCAAATATTTTAAGAGCTGGTTGCTATGTGTAGTATTCTATTCTCTTTGCATTTCCAGGACATAAAAAAATGAATAACGAATTCCCATCTGAGAAAAAGTGTAAGTATTGGAAAATTGTAGCCTTTCCTTGTGTGCCAATCGTAGCGAAACTCTTTCATACAGACGGTATGCGAAACACCCCTTCATTTCACCCTTCATCGGTCCGTTTTTATATTGCTGTATTTTTTTAGGTCAGTCAGATTGAGAATTGATACCGGCTGGATACAGTCAAAGATTCGCTATCTGAAGGCGTAAACCCTGTGAAGCCCATCCTTGCCTCCTATGAGCTAATGACATCATATTGTCGCCTTATCCCATCTCGTTCGTTTTGTGTTATGAAGCATTTCCCCTTCAATCACTCACTGACGGCGGGTCGCAGTGACATGTTATAAGGCAACATGAATGTGTCATAGCTCCGCGAACAATGCCTGGGGTAAATCCGCCCTCCCCTGTTTCGCTTAAAGTTGGGCATAACTACGGAAACCTTAAGAGGGAAAACCACTATTGAGATCATCTTTGTGCAGCCAGTGTACAGTGGAGTGCGTGGAATCGTGCCGATATAATGCGCAGTAATTTATTTGGTAAGAAAATACGAAACTGTCTCCGCCACGCCCAGCCTCCACCCGTTACCTGGTTCTAGCTATCCATTTAATATTTGTCTTACTCTCCCCTTTTCCTTCGCTCCTGAGTCTGAAACCTACGTGCATTCATAGGTTAATGTTTGAGTGAATCATCCACGGACTGGTGTAGACCGTCGTTGTGAAGTATGTCTTCCAGCCACTCAGGTGTAATGTTTCCGTACTCCTCCCCTTTCGCCGCTCACCAAGGTCTGACCTTTGTTCATAGGCTGAAGCGTGTTTGTCAGACTTGAATTCAAACCAATAAGAGATTGGCTCAACCAGGGTGGGTGTGGAACACACATGATAAAGAGTTTCTGCCAACTTTAAAGAAAAACATTATAGGAAATCAAAAGCATCTGCATGTTTCTGTACATCGGCTGTATGTGTGACTTCACATCCTACAGATGGGCCGAAATAGATTCTCGGGCAGCATAAACGCGCCTTTCAAGGCTTGTCCAGTCCGCCACTGGTCGCATGCAACGAAAGACGAAGAACCTTATATTTTTCCCTCTGCTCTTAGCACTTCCGTTTCATTTTGTGACACACTGAAGAGACAACTGCCGGTAGATGTCTCCATTTAGCAAAGCCCCGGCCCAGGCCCACTTTATTTTTACTGTCATGGCCTCTGCACCATTCCGTCCACGTGCGTACTCTCAGATGAAGAAACGTTTTAACTTCGCGGTAGTAATTCTTTATGAGAACAAATACAGCAGATTTTTTGGGAGAAACGTTTACCCCCCATAGAACTCTCAACACATTTTACACTTGTACAATATTACGCTGAATTTAACGTTCACTTTGCGCCTTCTCTTACACAGAGATGAGCCGTACAGCAATTTTGACTCGGTTACCATGGAAACGGAAAGATCCAATGTTTTACACTGCATTAACACTGTAACATAAGGCGGCAGCAGTTGGTTAAACTTTTAACTAAAGATTTTTACTTTCTCTACTACATATGGTAAGTAGGGGAAGTACTGCATTCCACGCAAAAATTTTATACCACGATTTCACCGGGAATACATGTTTTGAGGCCCCCTGAATCCAAAAAAAGCATTTTTGGAAACATTTCCGTGTGTGTGTCTGTCTGTCTGTCTGTCTGTCTGTGAACATAACTCAGAAACGAACGGTCGAATAAACACCAAACTTGGTATTTAGGTTCAGTATCTTCCAGAGATGCGACACGAAGGTTTACAAGAAAATCCCCCCACCCCAAATTACCCTATACATGGAACATTTTTCGAAAATTTTAATTTTCTCAAAAATGGCTCTAACGATTTTGATTAAAATGTCATTTGCTTAAGATATTTTCATGGCAAATAATATGTATATCTTGAATTTTCTGGGAATGTCTCCAAAAGTATTCTTCATTGTGAACGACTTTTGCATAACTGGTAAACCATGAGAGATAGACAAAATTTTACTACACAAAAAATGTAGATCGCGTTAAAATACACAATTTATGTTCATATACATTTTCAAGATATTGCTTGTTATTCCCTTAAATTTTTAATACTTTTCTCAAATGGGAATTCGTTATTCAGTTTTTTGTCTTGTATATGCAAAGAGTGTTAATCTGTGGCAAAGATAATGGTGCTGCACCTAGCAACCAGCTATTAAGAGATATGTATATGCTTAAAGGCTACTGTATTTCTGTATTGCCCTTGTAAATATATATTCCCCTTACATCTACAAGAAGCTTAGCAATAAGATAGAGTCTGCAAATGTTTATCTCGATTAACATGAAGCAGATGGAGAATAAGCGTTTGTAAAAATAGTTTGTACAAGAGTAGAGAAAGTCATGTGAGTGTAAAACATCAGAATTTTTTTTATGTCCTGGACATGCAAAGAGAATGGAATGCGCCACACAACAACCAACGCTTAAAAGATTTGGCTATCGCTTAAAGTCTACCATATTCCCCTTGCATCTACAAGAAAATTAGCAATAAGATTAACATCTCGATTAATATGAAGCATATGGAGAATAAGCGTTGGTAAAAATAGTTTGTACAAGAGTAGAGAAAATCATGTGAGTGTAGCACATAGGATTTTTAACATCGTTTCTCCTCTTTCAAGAACCGCGTTCTAAAGATCTCTGTTAGTTTCAGGAATCAATAAAATATTATTGATATTTTACAAATTCGGGCGGTGTCTAAAAAATAGTATATGCCACAGGTGTTAAGTGGTTTTATCCCGTATATCATAATTTACTCTTATCAGCGACCATTTAATCATGGCTATTTAGCCATTGTTATGTCAGCATGGTTATGAATTAATATACTATGGCATGTTTAACATTCAAAAACACTTCTGAAATAAAATATCTTCATCATCATCATCATCATCATCATTATTATTATTATTATTATTATTATTATTATTATTATTACATATTTAAAATACGTTTCTTACAATAAAATAATGCATACCGGATGATTATAAGCAGAATTTGATTATAATTATATTACTAACATTATCCATTTTCTGAAGAATGGTTCTCACTATTTTGATTACAATACCATATATTTAAGCTATTTTCACGCAAATAAAACGTGCATTTTGAAGTTTTTGGGGAATATCCTCTCAATTCCTCTTTATTCTGGACTACTTTTGAATAATCGCTAAATTATTTTGTGTGAAATAAAAATGTTTTTTAGGTTTAACAATTTTCGGGATATTCTTTGTTATTGTTTGAAGTTTTATATACTTGTTCTTTTCTCAACCGCAAATCGCTTTCCTTTCCTTTCTTTTCTTTGAAAGTCATTACATAGAGACGACTTGCTAGAGATTGGTCTATCACTTTAATTTACTGAATTCTTCTTATAGCAACAACGAAATCAGTAATGAATATTTATCTGTAGTAACAAGAAGAAGATAGAGGAATAAGCTGCTGTAAGAATAGCTTTTGGAAGAGTGGGTAGAGAAACCCATGTGAATACATCACTTTGGAGCTTTTCTTCTTTTTTATTTATTCTAGCATGATTTTATTGTTTAAGTACTGCCAACTCGCATGTGATCAGCTGGAATTGTGATGTCGTTGGTGGTAGATATCTGTATATTTAAATGCAAATACATAAATTAACTCATTTATTCGTATTCAAATATCACTGAATGGGTTTGACAATGAAGTAATTGTTTAAGGGAATTTCCATATATTAGTTCTTTTTTCTCTTTGAAAATGCTCGCGTATGGTAACGAAAAATTGAAAATCAAATCTGAATATTGGAAAAAAGGGATACAGACATGATGAAGTTAAACTTGCAGAACTCTCTCTAAAAGTAATCCTAGATAATCTATACCTAAGTGATTTTCATCTGTTCAGTCACATGAAGAATGACACCTGGATAATGACAAGATCTTCAAAATGCCCCGTGAAAGGTTGCCTAGGTACCCAGGTGGCTGAATTTCATGATGCAGAAGAAATTTGTAAATTAGTGAAATGCTATGACAAATGTCTGAATTTAAATAGCGACTATGTTGAAAAATAATGAAAATCTGTAGTTTTATATACTAAAATATTGTTTTCCAATCAGATGGTTTATTTATATAAAAACGGAGATTAGTTTTCGAATTTCCCTCGTATATATAGTATACCTTGTTCACCGAGTGGGATGACTCAGGCGGTAACCTCTGTGGTTCGCATTCCGGAGGTCCCGGGTTCAAATCCTGTAGGCCGACCAATCTGACAGGTTTTTTCATGGTTTCCCTCAGTTATCAGGTAAATACCGGATTGGATATTTAATATCACGACCCAAAGTTCCACCTTAAGTCTAAAACAATAGTAAATATGAAAAATAGGTGCTAATAGCAAATTCTATGCCATCTATCCACAGAGAATGAAAGCAAGGTAGACTGGACGGCACCCTAATGCCATTTGCAAGGCACGAAGCAGAAGATGCGGCTGCTATGCACTAGGGTCTCTGTAGACACATGACAAAGCAAGATGGGATGGTTACAGAGATGAAAACTAGAAGGCTAACTGTCCGCCTTTCTATATGAGAGCAGCAGTTAGACTGGACGACACCCTATGCCATCTGCACGGGACGAAACAGATGATCCAGTTGCTATGCGCTAGGGGCGCGAAGCGGGTGGTTACAGGGATGAGACCTTGAAGGCTACCTGTCCACCACACATCGATCGAAACGCTATCCACTAACAGATCCGTCTCGAAATGACCAAGTAGTTAAAGCGACGTAAAATAAATAGAGTAATAATAATAATTTCCTGGAAATAACTTGTGACGCCCTCTTTAATCGAAATTAATGTTATACAATTTTGTATAACTGATAAAACATAGTGATTGTCACGAGCTTACCGCAGAAAAAATGTGGAACTCGTTATAGCATGCATTTTATGTTAAATTGTTTTGAATTTTCAAATATGATTTATACCAGTTTTAAACTTTAAGTGCTATTCAATTGTTTCTCGTGGCCACGCAAAGAGTGGAATTTCAAAGACAGCATATTACATCCCGCTGTTTAAAGTTCTAACTAACGCTACAGCTTCCGTTAGTACCTACAGCTAAATATGTAACGTAATCAAATCTGCAAATGTATATCTCGATTAATATGAGGTATAGATAGAAGAAAAAGCTTTAGTAGGAATAGTTTCTAGAAAAGTGGTTGGAGGAAGTCGTAGGAATGTAACACATCATATGTTTAAAAACAGTACTAAAGTTTACTTTGATATGGAAGAATTCTGCTGTAAAAATTAGAAAGATACACTTCAAATTTAAGATCAAATATCTTCTGGGTAGTTCTCGAGACTTTAAACGGTCGTATTTCTCTTACTTGCTCTTTAGGAACAACCGAACCTTCTATTTCAGAATTGTGGTTCTGATAGCCCCTCCATAAAGTAATAATGGAATATCGTAGTAATTTCGAGCTCCAGAGGCGTATTTTAAAATGAAAGTTTCGTGAGTGTTCAATTTATGTCCATTGGTTTCCCTACAATAAACGAATAGGAAGGAAGTAAAAAGAAAAGAAATCGGAGAATTCGCTTGGCAATTGTTCTCTCAACACCAGAGGCAGTAGATGGTCGGTCATCAATAAACTTACCCGAAGTTTCCGTAAGGGCGACTCTCCCAGGACTGATATCCATCCTTGCCTTCGACCAGCGTCACCAATGCCCTCTATTATTTGATCCGTTAGGGTGGATAGTGTGTATGTGTGCAACAGTTTCTCTCTGACTTTTACTCACTCTAACAAATTGTTGCTATATTTCATCAGGAAAAAACTCAAAAGAAAGAACATTCTCTGACACCTTCGTCCCCACATCTGACACCAATTTCCGAAAGCCACTTTATCTATAACGTCGGAAATAAAAAAACTTTTGGGCATTCAGACAAATTGTTGTCGAATCAGAGTTGAACCCCTCTTGTGTGACTTAACCCTAACCACATGGAGTAATATTTCAACATTAGTGCTGCCACCGCACATCCAAGGAAGGAAGCTCGATCACTACCCGTCAGAATTTATGGGAAGTAGTTCCATCAGCGGAACAAGGCTAGCTTAAGAGCCGTGGAAAGTAGAGCAGGTGTGCTAGTTGTCGAGGTTATGACCCGGCCGTACATCAAACTTAAGTCTTAACTACGGATTACCCGATCTTGATATGCTTTAAAGCAATGCAGTGGACGCTGTGCTTGTAAGATTTCCTTCATCTGCGTCAAAAAACATCTATGTGGTTAATTCCTAGGTAATGATAGTTAATACTTAGGTCCATATACTTATTTATACATATAATTAAACCGTAAGTAATGCTTTTGAGTTCAATGTGAAACTACCTTTTTCAAAACGTCACATTTATTGATGTATTCTTTTGAAACTTAATTATGCTTCAGAGCAATGTAAAAGAATTAAATTTTAAATGAATCAAACCCATATTTTTTAATTATTTCTATGCTTAAATAACTAATGCAGAAGATTACTGAATAATTAATTACTTTTGTATAATCCTACAAACCGATTGTTATTGTGTTTAATATAGTACATAATTAGCTCATTATGGCATGCATGAGCAATGTCGTAATACCGTATTCCAAGTTGGCATAAATTATAGATATAAAATGAAACTATTCTGTAATATTCTTTTCTCTGAGCAAAAACATCTTTCCGTTGTTAAATATGGAATAATTAAGAACAGGATTTATAATTATTTACCATGCTGTGCTGATCATAGGTTACATTACAGTCCGTAACACCTGCTAACTTCCCTCCCAGGAAGGGAACGCATGCAAGTGGCTGTCTGGCTTATCGGTTCAATACCCGGGTAATAATAAAAAATTAAATGCAGAGAGAGTATCTAAGGTGTCATTTACGAACATATGAAGAACGCTTTTACATATGTCAGCAATGGATGCCGAATTACTTCGTGATTTATTTTCTACAATTTATAATGCTGGGAATGTATAAATTATTGTATCCAACTCGTGAATATTCTTAATATGACCCTCGTGAAAATTATCAAGCAGTCACTCGTGCCATAATCATAAAGGTTATCCAATTGTTCCATAAATGACCATTATGTGCATTAGATTACAAGATGATAATTATAACTTTTAAACATAGAGTCGACTATTATAAACTGTTCTAAATACATTAATTGGATAGAATTTATGCATTAAAATTCTAAAGTTAATTACTTTATTTCTAATCGAAGTAAAACCAAAACCTGTTTTGTAGCTTACTCATTTTGGTACAAACATAAAGGTTTCGTTGAATTTTCACCCAGATCATTTCAAATACACGAAAATTTATTTTTAAAAAATCACACTGAAACACATATGGGGCATTCCATGTGAAATCTAAGGCAATGAACCTCGCATTTTTTGTTTGCGTTGTAATTCTTCCTTATAATAAGGGGTGGTAAGGAAAGTATATTAATGAAATATTAGCATCTAAAACCGAATTTATTGTCCATAGACTTATACAAGTTTCAGACATTGTCAAGGAATCTACAATTACAATTTTCACCTATTGTATGGTACATAGTATTTACATTTTCACATTTCTTTATAATAGATTCCTATGTACATAATAAGCTAAAGTTCATCTAACCTATATAAACATTTATGTGTAAGGTATGTTTTAAGTTCGCCTTTAAATCTCTTTCCCTTGTTTAATTTAACAGTCATTGGTAGTTTACTGTATAACATCAGTCCTTTGATTAATGGATCCTTACACGTAGATTTCAGGTTAACATGCTCTCTGTGATAATTATCTTTACCTCTAGTATCATGGCTATAAAGCATACTGCTACACAACCCATTATTTTCTTTCTGTATTGCAAAACTATTACCTTACACAGATATAATCCTACCACAGTAAGAAGTTTATTTTCTCTAAAAACATGTCTACACGAGTCTGTGTTAGATCATATATACATCGTAAACATTTTTTCTGTAATACTAAAACCCTATTCATGTTAGAAATACCGGCGCTTCCCCATAATTCTATACCATAGGAGATTTAGGGTTAATGATTACAAAGTATAAAATTTGTAGCATTTTTACTTTCTCTACTACGTATAGTAAGTAGGGGAAGTATTGCATTCCACCCAAAAATTCGATACCGAGATTTCACCGGAAATATATGTTTTGAGACCCACTGAATCCAAAAAAAAGCATTTTTGGAAACATGTCCGTGTGTGTGTCTGTGTGTGTGTGTCTGTGAACAGCATAACTCAGAAACGAACAGTCGGATAAACACCAAACTTGGTATTTAGGTTCAGTATCTTCCAGAGATGCGACACGAAGGTTTTCAAGAAAATGCCCCCACCCCAGACTACCCTTTACATGGAACATCTTTCGAAAATTTTAATTTTCTCAAAAATGGCTCTAACGATTTTGATGAAAATATCATATGTTTAAGATAATGTTATGAGAAATGAAATGTATATCTCGAATTTTCTGGGAATGTCTCCAAAAGTATTCTTCATTGTGAACGACTTTTGCATAACTGGTAAACCATAAGAGATAGACAGAATTTTACTACACAAAAAATGTAGATCGCGTTAAAATACACAACTTATGTCATATTCATTTCTTTTGTTGAGTGAACCGTTTTCGAGATATTGCTTGTTTTTTCCTTAAATATTTCAATACTTACACTTTTTCTCAAATTCGTTATTCATTTTTTTATGTCCTGGACATGCAAAGAGAATGAAATGCGCCACAGAGCAACCAGCATTAAAATATTTGACTATCGCTTATAACCTACCATATTCCCCTTGCATCTACAAGAAAATTACCAATAAGATTGACATCTCGATATCTCGATTAACATGAAGCATATGGAGAATAGGCGTTTGTAAAAATAGATTGTACAAGAGTAGAGAAAGTCATGTGAGTGTAGCACATCAGATTTTTTGTCTACGTACAATGATAGTTGTCTTATTGCGTATATATTGGAACTGATTTTATTACATATGTAGTCAACATGAACTTCCCAAGTTAGTTTATTATCTATGTGTATGCCTAAGAATTTGTGATTGTCGACTTTTTCAATTTTATTATTATTTAAAAATACAGCTTCTTTATTCACTTGGCGATGTTCAAATAGGAACAGTTTCTTAGAGTTTATTTTTAGATTAATGTTTTTAGGTAGTTTGACAACTGCTTTATAGAGTGGGACATTGTTGCTTCTAACTGATTATGGGATTTATCAAAACAAATCATAGATGTGTCATCTGCATAAGATATAACAGTGTCGGTCGTATAATCCGGTAAATTATTTACATATATTAGGTATAGTAGTGGCCCCAGAACAGACCCTTGTGGTACTCCAGTTGTCACAACATTTTTTGTTCAGAGGTGAACTTTATGATTTTTGTGCCAATTTTATGTTTTATTTCTGTAGAACCTTTTCTATTACTTAGATAGGACTTTATTATATTTATCATTTTGCCTCTTATACCATATGATTCTAATTTATATAACAATGTTCGATGTGAAACACAATCAAATGCCTTAGACAGATCAATAAATATTCCTGCTTTATCCATACCCTTATCAAGATTTTCCAAAATGTTATGTACAAAGTCAGTTGCAGCTGTAATCGTTGACAGTCCTTTTCTAAACCCATGCTGATGGCAATTTAATATATTATATTTCTTCAAGAAGTCAGTCAGTCTAACAAAGTATTTTTTCAAAAACTTTTTCAAACACAGAGGTTAACGTTATTGGCCTATAGTTGTTAATATTGCTTTTATCTCCCTTTTTGTACACAGGTTTTATGATACCAAATTTTAAACAGTTAGGAAAGACTTCTTCATTAATGGAGTTGTTTATTAAATTATTTAAAATTGTTGCGAGGTAGTTGATACACTTTTTTAATATTTTGGTGGATATACCATCCCACCCAGAGAACGACTGATTTTTATATGAAGCTATTATTTCCTTTACACTAGTATTACTCAGGAAGATAGAGTTAACTATGTTATTCTGTATCTGTGTGCTGTTATCTTCTACAAAACTATCCCTAGTATCAAAGTATCCCAGTTACAAAGTGGTTGTTGAATGTACTACTTATTTTAACAGGATCCTATACATATTCACCTTAATGTAGTAGCTTAAAATTTTCACTAACATTACTTTGTGTAAAAATTCTGCCCTTAACTAAGTCCCAAACTGCTTTGTTTATGTTGTTGGAACTATTTAACTTTTGTTTATAATGCTGTGATTTTAGGTTGGTTAATGCTCTGCGATAATCTTTTTTAACTGCCTATTTCTTTCTCTGTGTCCTTCAGTTTTTGTCATATTGTACAATTCATAAGCACTTTTCATTTTATTACGCAAAACATTAATTTCAACGGGTAGTTTTAATTTCCTTTCAGGTTTCATTTTAATGGTCTTCCTTATAATAGGACGATAGTACTGTAGTAGGAAATTAAAGTTGTAATAAATATCTCCCATTTTTCATTACTACTATGCTCCACATACACTTTTGCCGAAGTTTCAATTTATAATAAATTATTAAGCTTATTTATATTTTCTTCGGATATGTTTCTAAATTCAAGAATCACGTCTTCATTATAAGTTGCAACAAAATCATATATACCTATATACACTGCATGATGGTCAGAGAGGTGTAATTTATTTACATTTATTGAGTAGTAACCTGTTTTTGTATTTGTACAAATGTGGTCAATTATAGTAGCAGATTGTGCAGTTACCTTGTTGGTTCTTTTACAACATCATGTAGGTTGTAGGATTTTATTATGTCAATAAAGCTACAATAATTTTCTATTAGTATTATCTTCATTAATGTTGATATCTCCTAGGATCGTCAATTTAATTTCTTTGCTCATTAATTTATTAAAAATTCCATCTAGGAATTGAACTTATTGAACGATAATGTATCGTATTAATTCATTTTGTCGCAATTTAGGTGCGCATAGCCCCCGGAACCCCTTATTTCTAAATATTATACCAAATCTTATTTTGTAGATAAAAATGTCATTTCATTACAGCACATACTCATTATTTTTATAATATTCACAAAAATCTACATACAGTTTTTACTTATTTTAAGCGTCTCCGGATTTTTGTAAAACTAAAATATTAGATTGAGAATAATCTATAGTGTCATTAAGAGAAGTCGGCAATGTTGGTAAAGTGGTTATGTTTGTGTGTTCGTAATTATAACACAAAACGTGAATAAACGCAGCGATGTACGTAGTTGATGCACGATGATCACCAAGCACTCTGTGAATCTGTGAGGAATACTCAGAACAGCTTACTGCTTAGTAAGCGTTCTTATTGTTTAACCATGCACAGCAGTTTGCTGGACTTCAGTTGAAAACAAACGTGCGAGAGCGACCATGGCCGCGTAAAGTAATTTGTTTCTTTAATTATTATGAATTAACAAAACCTTATCAGCAATCATTACAGTAAAATATATGTTTGACTGTGTTTAAATTACGGAATCTTACCATATATAATAAAATTATTTTTTCTTAATCTGTAACCGCCTATACTTGAAAAAAATAGAAATTTCCTCACTTCAATAAAAATACGAACATGTGTACCTATCAATATGAAATTAAAGTTTATTGAATCAAAATAAAGCTCAATTTAAATAATTACATTTAGAGGTTTCAGAGTTATAACAGCTAGAAGTTGGAAACTTTAGTAATATACGATAAATTTGAACAATTTTAATTACAAAACTATGATGTTCTAAATTTTAAGAGTTTGCATAAAGCATTGTATCGGGCTTGTTTACAAATACAAAAAGCTTGGTTTCATTTAAAAAGTGCTAGGTTTATTTTCCTTCTATTTCGGACGATTTGAAGTGGAATGGCCCATATATGAACTCGACTTAGCAACTTACCGAATTCAGTGGCACCATGTAATACTTACATTTTTAGTTGCCTTCAGCATGTCCGTACTTCTATAAGCTTTTTGGTCGATTTTTTCGAGTGCTGTATACTAATTACATTTGCTTTTCATGCATGCGATTATCTTATTTTAGCGTTTTGGTTCTTACTCCGTTATACACTACGTGATCAAAAGTATCCCGACACCTGGCTGAAAATGACGTACAAGTTCGTGGCGCCCTCCATCGGTAATGCTGGAACTCAATATGGTGTTGGCCCACCCTTAACCTTGATGACACCGTTCACTCTCGTAGGCATGCTTTCAATCAGGTGCTGGAAGGTTTCTTCGGGAATGGCAGCCCATTCTTCATGGAGTGCGGAATTCAGGAGAAGTATCGTTGTAGGTCGGTGAGGCCTGGCACGAAATCGGTGTTCCAAAACATCCCAAAGGTGTTCTATAGGTTTCAAGTCAGGGCTCTGTGCAGGCCGGTCCATTACAGGGATGTTATTGTCGTGTAACCAATCCACCACAGCCCGTGCAGTATGAACAGGTGCTCGATCGTGTTGAAAGATCCAACCGCCATCTCCGAATTGCTCTCCAACAGTGGAAAGCAAGAAGATGCTTAAAATATCAATGTAGGTCTGGGTTGTATTTGTGCCACGCAAAACAACAAGAGGTGCAAGCCCCCTCCAGGAAAAACACGACCACACCATAATACCACCACCTCCGAATTTCACTGTTGGCACTACACACGCTGCTAGATGACGTTCACCGGGCATTGGCCATACCCACACCCTGCCATCGGATCGCCACATTGTGTACCGTCACTCCAAACAACGTTTTTCCACTGTTCAATCGTGTAATGTTGACGGTCCTTACACCAAGCGAGGCGTCGTTTGGCATTTTGTGTGGCTTATGAGTAGCCGCTCGACCATGGAATCCAAGGTTTCTCCCTCACACCTGTCATAGTGCTTGGAGTGGATCCTGATGCAGTTAGGAATTCCTGTGTGAGGGTCTGGATAGATGTCTGCCTATTACTCTTTACGACCCTCTTCAAATGTCGGCGATCTCTGTCAATCAACAGACGAGGTCGGCCTGTACACTTTTGTGTTGTGCATGTCCCTTCGCGTTTCCACTTCAGTATCACATCAGAAACAGTTGACCTAGGGATGTTTAGGAGTGTGGAAATCTCGCGTACAGACTTCTGACACAAGTAACACCCAATCACCTGACCACGGAGCGTCCCATTCTGCTGTTTCACAATGTCTAATGACTACTGAGGTCGCGGATAATGAGTACCAGGCAGTAGGTGGCAGCACAATGCATCTAAGATGAAAAACGTATGTTTGTGGGGTGTCCGGATACTTTTGATCACATCATAGTGTAATGCATAATTATGTCCATTTTTTCAAGCACTCATAAATAATTATGATCCTTTTGCAATTGAACTCTTTGAAACGAAGTCTAAATGCAAAGGTATCCATTTTTAGCGTAAGATATATATGTATATATATATATATATAATTAACTGAATATTTTTAAATAAGGAACACTGATAGAACATCCCACGAGAATTTGAATGGTTAGTAAGTATAGATAGACGTTCTTTCATGCTGCACTTTTTACTTTATTGCTTATTTTGTACAGCCGCTTTTAACTTGTGTGGTTGTCATAGCGGCCGTTTTGACTTGGGAAACAACTGATTGTAGTGCTTACCCACAGAACTTTAAGTTTTTTAACATTGGACTTTAATTACCTTTTACTTTTAGACACACTCACATTCACCCTTACATTCGTACTTCCAGACTCTAGGAGAATAGGGAATGATTCTGGTTGAAGAAAAATTCCCCACCCTCCGAGAATCGAAAGCGGGACCTCTGGATCGATAAGTCAGAAGACTGACTGCTCGATCGCGGAACAGTTAATCGAGCGAGATAGTTTCCATTTGGGAGGTCCCAGGTCAAATGCCGTGTGCCGGCCGATATGATTGTTTTGTTTTTTTCCTTTCTTTCTTTTTTCATGGTTTCCTTCAGCTGCTGTCATGACCAGATTCATCCGTAGAATAAAACAAATAAAAACAAAATAGATGGTACCGGAAGGCGACTATCCAATTATAGCACCACAGCTACTTCGTGTAAACCCCAGAGCCTACAGCTCCGCGATTCCTAAAGCCACTATTCAACGTAAATAGCAATAGAATACATATATGGCACAGAAAGGCAACTACGCAACTGAGATCACTTCTCTGCAAGTTACTCAAGCAGATATTTGCTCAAGTAAGGATATCTGTGGCAAGTTGCTCCAACAGGTGGTACAGAACGGCGACTACTCAACTACTACCATCTGTCTGACACACAGTGACTCATTTCCATCAAAGAGCTCAAGAAACCGTCGCAGTTAAAACGTTAAATAAGAAAACTTACAACTTGTAGCAGTAGTTGAAAGTGACCCAGACCATCCAATAATCGTAACGTACAAGGAAAGCGTTTGAAAGCCGTTGAAGATCAACTAGCAGACCGTCCGTACCATATGCTTAAGCTAGCATATACAATAACGTACAGTATCCCACCCGCGTCATGTAGCGACACGCCCCCCCCCACAAGTGAAGACCTAAGTGTATTGTGACACAGCGGCTATTATCCAAGGTTATCGGAAGGTCGAATCGCCAGGTTGGAGGTAAACAGAGATAAGCAACGCTCTCTCCAGGCGTAAACACCAGAAGCGCTATCGGCAAATAACCAGAAGTTTCTGGAAGTTTCTTTCCCCACCATTAGAACCCGAGTCGAGATAGTTCTAGAACCTTTGTAGAAGATTCCACTGGCGAGCGTTCTCGCGAGAGCAGCACTGCCAACGGCAGCGGGATTCCGCTACGCGTAGCGAATTAGAGCCGTTGAGAGATATTGCAGGGAAAACGAAAAAGTTGGAAAATGTAGCGACTTCTGTCAATTTTAGTTTTAAAGAATAAATTTATGATTATTACTGAAATAAAAATGCAGAACGTTTCAGTTATATTCTACAAAATTAAGTCATTTTAGGAATTGCCATTTGTATAATAATGAGTGATAAAGATACTCTACCTCCAAGGGGGGGGGGGAAGGAAGTACCGCGAGAATTGTCGAAAGATAAGAAAGTGAGAAAACAGTTGTTTTCCGATAGGTGTTGAAAGAGGATATTTTTTTCGATAAGATTACAATGAATTAAAAAATATAGTGCAAAAGCAAATTGCAGAGCTTAAATGTTGTTTTGGGGCAAAAATATGTGATCTTTTGAAACACTGTGAAAGCCAGAAACACATGAAGAATGTAAACGTTACTGACATTTCTCAGGTAATTAGCAAATTAAATTATTTACATTTTACTAAGAAATGTACATTGATTAAACTCATTTAATCAAAAGATGGATTACGCCAATAAAATAGAATCAAATTGCAACAGAGAGACTATAACAATTTTATGACTTATAGTAATGATATTATGTAATTGTTTTACCGGAATTTTGTTCGACCTGTAGTAAGATTTAATGTATTTTGGCTGACGACACTGCGTGAGAGCAGCCAGTCAGTGAGTTCAGTCAGTTAGTGGGCGAGTTAGCGAGTGCGATTCTGGTGCGACATCAAATGCGGGTCTACGAGGTGTGATCAAAAAGTTTCCGGAATGACGTCATAAATACTACACAACAGTTTGTTTTGTCTAATCGAAGTAGTCTCCTTGGGAGTTGATACACTTGTCCCAGCGCTTCTGCCACTGCTGGAAGCACTTCTGGAAGTCCTCTTCTTTCAACATGTTCAGAGCCTTCTGTTATTCGCGATGGATGACATCAGTGTCCTCAAAACGGTGTCCTCGGAGCCACATTTAAAGTCGCGGGAAAGAAAAAAGGCCGCTGGTGCCATATCTGGAGAATAGGCGGGATGGGGAACAGTATTCATTCTATTTTCATCCAAAAATTGGCGAACAGAAAGGGCTTTGTGCGCGGGCGCATTGTCATGATGCAGGAACGTGTCAAAATTCTGCTTCAAAATGCTTTGAACACTTCCAAAGGAGAGTCTCAATGAGTCAGAAAGTTCTCTTATTGTAATGCACCTATCATTTAAGACCATTTCCCTCACCTAATTGATATTTTCATCAGTTTTGCTGGAACAGGGTCGCCCCGAACGATCTGCATCTTTAACTGATGTCACAGCACCTTTAAATTTCGAAAATGACTGAAATGTTTGAGTTTGGCCCATAGCTTTCTCCCCATAAGCTGTTCTTAACATTTCATAGGTTTCTGTTGCAGTTTTACCGAGTTTAAAGCAAAATTTGATGTTCGTTCTTTGTTCTTCGTAATCTGACATTTTTGCTACGCGGAAAAATCGCAACACCTGCAAAAGACGTGTTCACTTCAGAGCGTCTACTTTGTCACTGCATGGTCACAGGAAGTCAGGTGACCTCTCATTTTTATCGAGAAGGAACGCTTCATGTATAGCCTGGGTAAGAATTAAAGAAAGCTCAGCGTTAGCATTGTTGTGAAGCCATTCCGGAAACTTTCTGATCACACCTCGTATAAGTGAGTTTGTGATGACAATTGCGACGAGCAGTGAGTGCTGCTGCTGCAGGAGTTACTGAAGAAGTCTTGTGCTCGACTCCCAATGAGAACCGTCCGAAAGAATTGGCTACGTCGTGCTTATTGCATTACGCCGCACGTCAAAAAGGAAAGTAAGCGACGGGGAAATCGAACTAGTTCAGATTAGCGAATTGACAGCGTGAAATAAAAAACCTGAAAACACTGAAGTGACATTGAGAACTTCTGGACAAAGTCACACTATGCAACGGATCTCTCTGGCTGCTCGTCGCTTTCCTTCCCGGTGTGGTGTAAGATGTGCTGTAAGAGAAGGTCCCTACAACACTTCTGTGTTGGCCTATGCTCTTAACTTTCATCTATGGCATGGTAACAAAGACGAAATAAAAAACTTAGCTCACTTTCACTGTAATTTGTTTACACTTGTTCGCAGTTAGCCGTGACTTCTATCTCACAATTATATCTGGGGCCTATGTATTAAGCTGCACCTCCCACTCTACACAATATCTATCTTTCCTAAATTTCTAAGAGCTTCTTCACACGCTCCGCTATCTAAGTGGCGTGAAGTTCACTTCCTGACGATATTGTCGAAAAGTCGCGCGAATCTCGGGGCTCTGACACTATTTTAAAGCACTGTTGTGATTGGCTGATCACCTTATTTGTTCTCATATCTCTCCTTATAATGCGTCTGTGCTTTCCATTTGTGTCCCATCCTCAACTTCTGTCTCAATCTACCATCTCTGCTGATCATGTTCAGCCTAGGTTCTGTGTTTCAACTACCCCAGAGATGTGTCAGCCTGGTACCGCTTGGTGCCATGCACCCGAGTTTTACTTCGCGGCTAGCTAGCCTCCATTGCATTTAACACATCAGACATTTCTAATATTATCTACATTAATATCAATATTTACACTTATGTAACTTTATTCCCGCTAGAAATATTAATTCTCAAGATCTCAGGAAGCCTGAAATAGGCATTTGGATCGGTAAATTCCTATCGCATGTCTCCTATATAACCCATATTAATTCGATCTAAGAAGTCGAGGACATCCAGCAGCAGCGAGATTGCATGCGAGCCACCCTATGATACCGTTGTCATGGTGGACAGATGTTCGCACGTTTCTGATGCGTTCCATTTCCGGATGCCAAAGGGAGCACTAGAACTTTCAGCGACCCTCAATTTAGCCTAAATTAGATTCCAGGATTAATTGAAAGTGCCCTCTTCACTCAAGTATTTGTTCAATGAAAATCCATTAGTCTCTGTTGGTGGATAACCGCACATTTGTACTTTGTGATGCCCACACGCATCGTTTTCACCCATTACTGATCAATGTTGCTCGATTCATGAATTCAGAAAACGTTTCTTTTTGAATAATAGATATGCGAGACATACTGGTTCAATTGGTTTAATTAATAACTGCACTTTGGTAGAAATGGCTTATTGACAAATGTGGGTGTTAGTTATGAAACTTGACCACTCATGCTACGTTTCTACTACTTCGCCCGCCTCAAGGCAGTGCTCACTCAACCATCCAGACAGTCGACTAAACCGGAACCTAGTTTTATATACATGCAGAATTTTTTACCTCCTTTTAAAATCTAAATTCATATGTACACAAAGGTAAATCTGTGAGTTTGTGTAAAACAAAAATACGATGTGTTACACTCACACGACTTTCTCTACTCTTGTACAAACTATTTTTGCAAACGGATGTTAATCGAGATATCGAGATGTCAATCTTATTACTAATTTTCTTGTAGATGCAAGGGGAATATGGTAGTATTTAAGCGATAGTCAAATATTTTAAGAGCTGGTTGCTATGTGGCGCATTCCATTCTCTTTGCATGTCCAGGACATAAAAAAAATGAATAACGAATTCTCATCTGAGAAAAAGTGTAAGTTTTGGAATATTTAAGGGAATAACAAGTAATATCTCGAAAATGGTTCACTCAACAACAAAAATGTATATGACATAAATTGTGTATTTTAACGCGATCTACATTTTTGTGCAGTAAAATTTTGTCTATCTCTTATGGTTTACCAGTTATGCAAAAGTCGTTCATAATGAAGAATACTTTTGGAGACATTCCCAGAAAAGTCGAGATATACATTTCAGTTGTCATGAAAATATCTTAAATA
Organism: Deroplatys truncata; assembly: GCA_030765065.1. Taxonomy (NCBI): domain Eukaryota; kingdom Metazoa; phylum Arthropoda; class Insecta; order Mantodea; family Mantidae; genus Deroplatys; species Deroplatys truncata. Next base: position 106,130,579 of record CM060987.1, on the reverse strand, counting down.
TACGATATTTTAATCAAAATCGTTAGAGCCATTTTTGAGAAAATTAAAATTTTCGAAAAATGTTCCATGTAAAGGGTAATCTGGGGTGGGGGGATTTTCTTGAAAACCTTCGTGTTGCATCTCTGGAAGATACTGAACCTAAATACCAAGTTTGGTGTTTATGCGACTGTTCGTTTCTGAGTTATGCTGTTCAGACACACAGACACACACGGACATGTTTCTAAGAATGCTTTTTTTGGATTCAGGGAGCCTCAAAACATGTATTTCCGGTGAAATCTCGGTATCGAATTTTTGGGTGAAATACAATACTTCCCCTACTTACTATACGTAGTAGAGAAAGTAAAAATACGAATGAATATAACAACATTCTTTATGTGCGAGGTACATTCAGGAATTCAGACCTTTTAGCTTTAATATACAGGATTATTCTAAATGATGGATCCAATTTAATTACTTTGTATTTCACAAAGTATAAATGGGATATGAACAGTGTACATACCGAAGGAAAGAGCCCGAAGCATGTTGGCAGGCTGAGGGCAGCCCGAAGAAGTGTTATAAACTGTACCTACACTTGCTAGGGTTTAACCACTGGTAGGTAGGAGAGGGTTTTGCAGGATGGCGGTTAAGACTGAGGTTGTGGGGGGGGGTGATAGGAGGTAGCATCGAGCTCCTCGACGACTGCAGGTCAGGGTGCAACGGCTCTAGTGCACCACTGGTGGATGATAATATCGAAATTGTTTGGATTAAATTTTGAATTTACCAAGCAACTCATGGTAGGACTATAAGGAGTTCAGCTTTTGCTGCTGGTTGGAGCAACTCCTTTGTTACCGGGGGTGTCCGCATGCTATGCGGGGAACCCGGTGAAGCCTCAAGCGGCGTTCTCTGGGGTTATAGTCCCCTAGAGACCGAACGAGGGCACTCCGATGGAATGGCAACTGGTCGTATATAGTTTTCTAGCCCGGCGCCTAATTTCATCCTTCAGGTATGGAAGAGATGAGGCTTCGTGGAGTAGTCTCACGGGGAAAGCGCGGCATACAGAATAGATGGCTCGAAGGCTCCTATTCTGTACCCACTGCAGTCGGAGCAGACTGGAGTCTACGGCCATGCCCCAGATTTCACAGGCGTAGAGCAGGACGGAGATTATAAGTGCTCTAAAGAGACGCAACTTAAGCGGTATCGGCATCACGGATCTCAGCATGGGGTACAGGGAGGCCGTAGCCGCCATGCCTCGACGCGAGAGATCCGCGATGTGACCCCGGAAAGTTAGACGTCTAACTTAACACCCAAATAGGAGATGGAATTTGTTCACTCCATCCTACGTCGGAGGTAGGTAAATGAGGGGAAGTTGGCGGGGAAAGGAAAAAGGACGTTCCACATTTTTGTTTATCACAGCTGGTGCTGTGGAGGTATCGCGCCAACAGACAGGCAGTTCGTTTCACCGTCAGTTGTGCGTAAAAGGCTATGATGCAACATAAGGTTTTCTGCGTTCTCGAGTTTGCAAGACGTGAGTTGGCATTTACAATACAGCGGGTATTTTGTCTCCGATTCGGCATTGATCCACCAACTAGGAGAAGCATCAAATGTTGGTTTATGCAATTTCAAAAAACTGGGTGTCTCTGCAGAGGAAAACATCGGGGACGACCGCGCATGTCAGAGGAGTTTGTGGTGCAGCAAATGGGGGCACATTGAACATTGATAATCTGTGTACACAAACTTTGAAACTTCCTCTTTTCATTAGTATGTAGATTGTTCATGTCCAATTTATACTTCGTGAAATACATTCTATTTAATTTGGGTCCATCATTTTGAATAACCCTGTATTCAAGAAAAATCCGATGCGATACGTACACATGACTTTCTACACCCTCTATCGTTTATTAGTAGGTGTATAAACTATTCCTACTAAAGCTTGTTTTTATATTTACTTCATTTTAATCGAAATAAACTTTTGCAGAATTACACATTTCATTATAGATACAAAGAGAACAGCGATATTCAAATGTTTAAGAACTGGACGCCATATGCTGGCCTTAGAATTCCATACTGTTTCCTTGCAATCGCGGAAAACAACTGAATGTTGAGAGGGCTTTAAAAGAATGGGTAAGTATTGAACAATTCGAACCATTAATAACGATATCTCGGAAATGACTGATGTCACAAAAAAGGTATTTGAAATAAATTCTTTGTTTTAAAGATATCTACATTGTTTTCGCGGTACGTTTTCGTCTATTACTTAACATTTACCAGTTAACAAGGTTATACAAAATTCTTTCCGAATGAAGAGGACTTCATAGGCTATTTCCAGAAAATTCAAAACATACATTTTGTTTTACATGTAAATGCTTTTGTTATATGGCATTTTAATCAAAATCGTTAGAGCCATTTTTTAGAAAATCTAATATCTCGAAAAAAATTTCATGTAAAGGGTAGTTTGGGGTACCGGAATTTTCTTGAAAATCTTCGTGTCGCATCTTTGGAACGTACTCAACTTAAATAGCAAGTTTGGTGTTGATCCGACTTTTCATTTTTACTTTCTCTACTACGTATAGTAAGTAGCGGAAGTATTGTATTCCACCCAAAAATTCGATACCGATATTTCACCGGAAATACATGTTTTGAGACACCCTGAATCCAAAAAAAGCATTTTTGGAAACATGTCCGTGTGTGTGTCTGTGAACAGAAAACTTAGAAACGAACAGTCGAATAAACACCAAACTTGATATTTAGGTTCAGTATCTTCCAGAGATGCGACACGAAGTTTTTCAAGAAAATCCCTCAGATTACACTTTACATGGAACATTTTTCGAAAAGTTTAATTTTCTCTAAAACGGCTCTAACGATTTTGATTAAAATATCATATGTTTAAGATACTTTTATGACAAATGAAATGTATATCTCGAATTTTCTGGGAATGTCTCCAAAAGTCTTCATTGTGAACGACTTACATAACTGGCAAACCATAAGAGATAGACAACATTTTACTACACAAAAAATGTAGATCGCGTTAAAATACACAATTTATGTCATATACATTTTTTTTTGTTGAGTGAACCATTTTCGAGATATTGCTTGTTATTCCCTTAAATTTTCCAATACTCATACTTTTTTCTCAAATGGGAATTCGTTATTCATTGTTTTATGCAAAGAGAATGGAATGCGCCACATAGCAACCAGCTCTTAAAAGATTTGACTATCGCTTAAAGCCTACCAATTCCCCTTGCATCTACAAGAAAATTAGCAATAAGATTAACGTCTCGATATCTCGGTTAACATGAAGCATATGGAGAATAAGCGTTTGTAGAAATAGTTTGTACAAGAGTAGAGAAAGTCATGTGAGTGTAACACATCAGATTTTTTAGTTAAGCTGTTCATAGACGCACACGTGCGCGCGCGGATCTTTTTCTAAAAGTTATTTTTTATTAAGGGGTCTCAAAACACGTATTCCCGGTGAAATCTCGGTATCGAATTTTTAGGTGGAATGCAATATCTTCTCTATCTACTAGTCACGTCATATATAAGGTAAAAATATTTTATTAAAAAAGAACGTGTAGCTTATAAAATTGAGTCTTACTTTATTTCCAGGCCTATTCACGTCCGTTATTTAAGCACTTGTGATATCCGTCCACAAGCGGTTTTCCCGTGTGTTAGCTGACGCCAGTCCATTAAACCAAGATGATCCTACACAAATTCATCAAACAAAGAGCATACATTTTTAGAAAAGAAATATATAACCCGTCTAATGTTACACGTCTGTCTTTTGATTCTATTGTTCACTTGATTCTTCAAATTATCTGTCATGAGAGACGGACGTCCCGGTCGAATTTGTCATGCACATTTGTTCGTTTTTTTGAACATTTAACACCGCTTTCTCACGTTTGTTTCGTTTATTACCGTAACACTATAAGCTTTCTTTAGTTGACTGTAAATTTCTGCAAGTTTCAACATCCGTACATTCAAAAATCTAATACCTGCCACATCATAGTCGCGGGAGTGTATCACTCAGTTCGCTTTGAGCAATCAAAAAACACAATAACAAACTAGTTTCGTCTGAAACTCGCACCAGACTGAGTAAGGACTTCGAGGAAACCTTTCGATCTTGAATAGAAGCCCGACAGCCATCTGCGCAGCGGGAATACGCAAACTACTTCCTGGACTATCTTAATACCAAGTCGTTACAAAATTACAATATTCAAGGTTGATTTCGGCCCTGGCTTTCTATCCTAATAACAAGGATTAACACTTTACAATAGTACGAGACGCACTTTAAAATAGAAAATTGATAATCTTTTATAAAAAATAACAGAACATTTTTTTCCAAATACTTTTATCATCATTCATTACCTTATACTGCTTCTCCACATAATGACTACAATTTATCAGGCACTTGTCGTAACGGGAAGTCTGTTTTTGTACGCTTTCGTCAAAGAATGATGCCGACTGTGATGAAATTCAGGACCGCACTTCTTGTTTCACATCATCATCGTCGTTGAAATGTTTTTCATCAAGGAATTTCTTCAAACGAAGAAACAGATGAAAATAACTTGGTGCCAAAACCGAACTGTAGGTTTCCCAAACAAATGGTGCGATCAGGTCTTGAGTTTTGTTTGACTGTGTGGCCAGGCATTGTCACTAATTATTGTTTCCCCATAAATGTCACACAATTGGCAAAGAATGTTTGATGGCGTAACATTTCTCGCATTCAAAAAACGAATCAATGATCAGAATTCACAGTCGGCGGTCATTCGATTGTTTTGAGCATTTCGAAGCGCTCTAACGACAGGAAAACACAAAAATACGATCGCTCACCGCTGCATCTAGCTTCCTAATTATTGGAGGAAATGATCATGCATACTCAAAATTGCGACTGAAGCGCTGCAGTGGCAAAATATTAAAACGATACATGCTTAAAACACACTCTCGTAATCCAATAATAACATCCAGGTTATTACACAATTCAAAGAACTCCATGTCAGGAATTTGAGTCAATAACACCAATGATCAATCACTTATTGATCATCCATACCCATTTATTTTTTACTCAAACGAGTGAATATGTACTCGTTCAACAGAGAAAATTCGCATACCTCTTGAGTTTTCGTCACTAAAATAATTCCATGAATAATTAATAAAAGAAGTAAGACCTAGATGCCCTCTCAGTGACAAATATTCCAGAAACACCGACATTCTTTAATGGCGATTGAAGGTTTAACTCGTCAAAAGTTTTGTTCTTTTGGAGACAGTTAAAGTTTCAGCTTGAGTGTCGTGTAAACACTTAAAACTCTCGCTAATGGTGTTTGAAAACAGAGTGATTAGAACTGGCGTATGATCCTTTCGGTTCTTAGATCTAACACCTTGTGATTTTACTTGTTTAAAATAGCTTAAATCCAAAACGTATAGAAAAAATCAGATGTGTTACACTCACATGACTTTCTCTACTCTTGTACAAACTATTTTTACAAACGCTTATTTTTCATCTAGTTCATGTTAATCGAGATAAACATGTGCAAAAACTGCCTTATTGCTAATTTTCTTGTAGATGCAAGGGAAATTGCTAGGCTTCAAGCGATAGTCAAATATTTTAAGAGCTGGTTGCTATGTGGAGTATTCCATTCTCTTTGTATGTCCAGAACATAAAAAAAAACGAATAACGAATTCTCATTTGAGAAAAAGTACAAGTATTGGAAAATTCAAACAAATAACAAGGACTATCTCGGAAATGGTTCATTCCACAAAAATTGTATGATTTAACTAGCTCTACATTTTTATATAGAAAAACTTTGTCTATATCTGATGGTGTACCATTTATGCAAAAGCTATTCACAAAGAAGAGGACTTTCGGGACATTCCCAGAAATTTCAAGTTTATTTGTCATGAAAATACCTTAAATATATGATATTTTAATCAAAACCGTTAGAGCCATTTTTGAGAAAATCAAAATTTTCGAAAAATGTTCCATGTAAAGGGAATTTTCTTGAAACGTAAATACCAAGTTTGGTATTTATCTGGCATTTCGTTTTTGAGTTATGCTGTTCACAGATCACACAGATTCACATACACACGGACGTTTTTCTAAAAGTTTTTTTAATTCAGGAGGTCTCAAAACATGTATTTCCAGTGAAATCTCGGTATCGAATTTTTGGGTGGAATGCAATACTACCCCTACTTGCTATACGTAGAAAAATCTGATGTGATGCGTTCACTCAACTTTCTCTACTAATGATAAATACACGTATATCCATTATGTATTATCATATTCATATAAAAAGGTGTTCTTCTATACAAGTTACATTGTGCGGGATGGCTTAGGCGCCAACGTCTGTGGCTCGCATTCGGGAGGTCCCGGTTTCGATTCCCGTGATCGCCCACTCTGACCATGGGGTATTTCGTGGTTTTCCCCTAGTCGCCTAGGCGAATGCCGGGGTGATCAATTTTACCACGATTTTTCCTTTCTTCCATTTCCTCTCATTTCATCTCACCTTTCACGTTTCAGGTGTGTTTTTTGGGTCCTGCGGTGCTGACAGTGTCGGGCAGATGGCATGGATGCTTGCGTATTGGAAGTATTTCTATCAGTGAACACCAGGGTTCGTTGTCTCGCCCGTTAGGATCTATTCTTCGCCCTCTTGGGATTCTTCGCCTCTACTGGGACACGGTGTTCGAACTGGTAATATTATGTGGAACCTCCTACCGCTCCTTCACCTCATCCCTACCTCCTGGGGAGTGCAGCCACAATAGATCGCAGTGCGCGAGGTGTCCCCCTCCGATAAACACAACCTACACCCGACAAGTTACATTACTCAATATATTTTTACTTTCTCTACCACGTGCCCAGTAGGTAGGTAAACTAATGTATTCTACCCAAACATTGTATATCGAGATTTCACCGAAAATACATGTTTTGAGGCTCCTGAAAGCAGAAAAGTATTTTTAAGAAAGGTACGTATATGTGTGTCTGTAACAGCATAGCTCGAAAACGAAACACGTATTTAATTTTCAAATCTTTAAAAAGATCCTCGAAAAATGTTTTATTTAAATGTTTAGTTGGATTGAGGGGATTTTCTTGAAAATTTTCATGATGCATCTTTAGAAGATACTGAACTTAAATACTGAGTCTGGTATTTATCCGACATTTCGTTTTTGAGCTGTGCTGTTCACAGTCACACACATATACACATACAAACACACACAACCTTTCACGTATAGTAAGTAGGTAGGGCAAGCATTGTATTCCACCCAAAAATTCGATACCGAGATTTCACCGGAAATATATGTTTTGAGACCCCCTGAATCCAAAAAAAAGTTGCGTGTGTCTGTGAACAGCATAACTCAGAAACAAACAGCCAAATAAACACCAAACTTGTTATTTAAGTTCAGTATCTTCCAGAGATGCGACACAAAGCTTTTCAAGAAAATCCCCTTCACATAAGATTACCCTTTACATGGAACGTTTTTCGAAAATTTTAATTTTCTCAAAAATGGCTATAACGATTTTGATTAAAATGTCTTATGTTTAAGATATTTTTATGACAAATGAAATGTATATCTCGAATTTTTTGGGAATGTCTCCAAAAGTATTCTTCATTGTGAACCACTTTTGCATAACTGGTAAACCATAAGATATAGACAAAATTTTACTACACAAAAAATGTCGATCGCGTTAAAATAAACAATTTATGGCATATACATTTTTTTTCTTAAGTGAACCATTTTCGAGATATTGCTTGTTATTCCCTTAAATTTTCCAATACTTGTACTTTTTCTCAAATGGGAATTAGTTATTCATCTTTACTTTCTCTACTACGTATAGTAAGTAGCTAGGGCAAGTATTGTATTCCACCCAAAAATTCGATACCGAGATTTCACCAGAAATATATGTTTTGAGACCACCTGAATTCAAAAAGAGCATTTTTGGAAACATGTACATGTGAGTGTCTGTGAACAGCTAACTCGGAAACGAACAGTCGGATAAACTCCAAACTTGGTATTTAGGTTCCGTATCTTCTAGAGATGCGACACAAAGCTTTTCAAGAAAATCCCCCCCAGATTACCCTTTACATGGAACATTTTTCGAAAATTTTAATTTTCTCAAAAATGACTACCGATTTTGATTAACATATCATATGTTTAAGATATTTTCATGACAAATAAAATGTATATCTTGAATTTTCTGGGAATGTCTCCAAAAGTATTCTTCATTGTGAACGACTTTTGCATAACTGGTAAACCATAAGAGATAGACAAACGTTTACTGCACAAAAAATGTAAATCGCGTTAAAATACACAATTTATGTCATATACATTTTTTTGTTGGGTGAACCATTTTCGAGATATTGCTCGTTATTCCCTTAAATTTTCCAATACTTTTTCTCAAATGAAAATTCGTTATTCATTTTTTTTGTCCTGGTAATACAAAGAAAATGGAATACTGCACATAGCAACCAGCTCTTAAAATATTTGACTATAGCTTAAAGCCTAGCAATTCCCCTTGCATCTACAAGAAAATTAGCATTAAGATTAACATCTCGATATCTCGATTAACATAAAGCATATGAAGAATAAGCGATTGTAAAAATAGTTTGTACAAGAGTAGAGAAAGTCATGTGAGTGTAACACATCAGATTTTTTAACTCGGGATGCTTTTTTTGGGTGAAACGCAATATTTTCTCTACCTCTACCTACATTAATTCAAGTCTCGTTTCTCTTCTCTGAATCAACAATGTCATCACCGAAATCCGAGGACCATTTATTGTCACTATTAATGGCTAGGTACTTGAGAAGAGTTAGACCAACCACTCTTATACAGCCTAAGGAAATCGTTATTTTCCTAACGATTTTATGTCAAAATGGACCTATTGTTTGGATTTTGTTAAAGTTCCTCCACTCTTTATTAGCAATATTACAAGTTAATCCCTCGCTTGCGACGTTTCTAAGAATTATGTCGAGAACTTGAAGAATCAATTCCTTCCACCGATAAAGATGGAATATAACATCTTAGTATTGGTCGCCCACTTTATTGCAAACAGGTTTTATTGGCGATAACAATAACGTGCCGCCACCTAGCGGTTATTAGATGAAATGATTTGGCGGAACTTCAGTTTACGACGTGGGTTTTACGACCTCCATAATTCTGTTCCGCAGGACAGAGCACTAGCAGCGTTTGGACAACGTATTAGAGGGAAATTGGTGTCGAGCCACGTATGCTTCCTCTGCCCTAGCCTTCTCAACTGACCTAGCTTTATTAATATTCGTCGCTGCCCTCAAAACCCTTCTTGGAATTAATCTTCTTTCAGGTCTTGCTACGTCGTAAGCCACGTGAAAACGTAACAAAACTTTTCAGGGGGGACTAGATGATAAACGAGTCAGTGTCTCGTATACCCGAATTTTGCATACTGAAATCCCTGTAACAAAGTTAGCATACCTGCGTTGGTAATTTTGTATTCTGGAGAAAATACTCGCTATGACGTCACGAGCAGAACGGGTGCCTTATCCCTACTAGCAACTAGTGAACAAATTAAACTGAAAGATAGAATAGGAATTAAAAAAATGTGCGGACTATATTTTATACACTATAAAAATAAAATGGATAAGGATTAGGATTAGTCAGCCAGGGACCTCCAGCCACTGGAGCATAGAGCACCTCACGTGGGCCATAGTTCTTTGTGTTTCTAATGTGACACCTGGAAGGAAGGGACGAAGGGGAGAGCCGAAAAGCGACCAGATTAGGACGACAATGTGCGCTAGCAAGGAAGGGATCCCTAACGATTCTAGAATAACACCAATCCTGGCACCAGTGGCTCCACATTATCCATCTTCAGCTTGAAGGTCCAGAATGAAACGAGCCGCTCCCAGGAAGGGGTCCCAGCCAAACGCCAGGGAGAAATCCTTCCACAGCGCAACCTTCACCGTTCCGCCGCAACGCGCCAATTGCCTTTGCTTGGTCCTACAGTCCTGAAACACATAAAGATGATATAAGAGGAAACACTCCAGTATTTCTTACCAACCTGTTCACACCACGAAAAAGCCCAACGTCAGAGTGGCCAGCCCGAAAATAGATAAGACTATGCAGTTAAATTTCACAATATCTGCATTTTTTCATTTTCTCTATCCCTTGCTTATGTTAGGTAAAGGAATCAAGCATTCCACTCAAAAGTTTGACATCGAGAATTCACTGAAAATACATGTTTTAGGTGCACTGAACCAAAAAAGTTTTTAGAAAGAAGTTTATGTGGATGCCCATGCATGTATGTGTGTGTGTGGGGGGGGTTGAACATCGCAACCCAAAAACAACAACTTTGATAGACACTAAATTAACCGAGCGGGATGGCTCAGGAGGTAACGTCTTTGGCCCGAATTCGGAAGGTACCAGGATGGATCTCTGGCGACCCTCTGACACACGAGTTGTTTTGGGGGGTTTTACTGGGTCGTCAGGCGAATGCTGGAGTAATTTCTTTCAACCCCCGAATTTCCTGTCCTTCCATTTCGTTCCATACTTCATTTCATCTCAACCTTCATCCCGTTGGTCTCTTTACTTGGTCGGAAGCGTTGGCGATGGTTTTCGGTTCAGCGTTGGCAGGTGAAAAGGATGCTCTTTGTAATTCTCTCCATCCCTCGGCTTTCGGCTGGCTGCCGGAGTATTTGAACCCCCTTTGAGGACGTTGCGCCCCTCTGTGTGGGATGGGGTACCCGGTCTGCCTATTCTGGGGCGTCGATATCTGGTAACTGTCATTGCTTACCGTCGCTACTGGATCCAGCCGCCCATTGTTTCATCCTTCCTCCCAAGGACGCCTCCTCGTGAGGCGTAGTTAAAATATCCACTCCGGATCTGTGTCGAGTTACCTCCGTAACTGAAGATAAGATAATACCAAATTAAATATTTCAGTCACCCACGTTTAAACATCTACAGATGAAGCTTTTTAGGAGATCCCTATCCCAAACTATCCTTTAAATGAACATTTTTAATTTTTTCAAAAATAGCTACAATTTTATTTAAACTACCGTATATTTAGGATATTTGCATTACTAATGAAATTATATACTGAACTGTCTCTGAATAGCCCGTGAAGTTCTCTTCATTTTTAATGAGCTCTGTATAATCTTGTATATAATATGAGATAGACAAAAACTTACTCCGCGAAAATATTAGAGATTATTGAAATCTGCAGTTTATGTGGAATTACTTTTTTATAGTATTAGCCATTTTTTAAATATTTTTGTTAGATCTTTAAATAAACTCACATTTTGGGTTCTGAACACAAAAAAGTAAAATTTCAGAATAGCTGTAACCATTTGTGTACATGTGTGTGAATTATAAACGAAAAGTCGGAAACGTACCTATCAAATTTTATGCTGAAATTTCCATATAATTTCTTCACCACAAATAACCCTCCATTTTATTTTGTTTTGGATTTACATCTAACCACCATCGGAAATTGTGTCTGTTGAAAATCTATTAAGGCAAAATACAGTGCGATCGTTTTATAGTGAGGCCACGGATCGCGCGTGTGCGTGCCCCGCACGCTATTACAGTGGGGATTTTTCTTTCCGTAACTCCCGCGTTATTTACGAGTGATAGTAACATGCACTATAATTAACACTAACTTTTTTCTAAGTGGTCCATCTGCGTGAAGACATTCCTGGCATCTTCGAATGAAATTTCCATTCACACACATAAGTTCTTCTTGCGTAACGTTCTGTATTTATATTGTCCTTAAGTTCGTCTATGGTGTGGGGATTGTTCCTATAAACTTTATTTTTAGGATTCTCTACAAATAGATGCAACAATTTCGTAAACTTCTTGTTTTCGTTTCTTAGGTTTAGCGTTTAGGGATCCCGTCGTCCTAAACCAGACATCTAACAGTTTCTCTACTTGGAGCTAGAATACCAGGAAATTTCCCCTGAAATTGTATACACGCATGCCTACATGATTCAGTTTTTACATATGTACTACGGTGATTCAAATATTAACGGTAATTTTTATACCTTTATGGTGTTGGCCCACCTTTAGCCTTGATGACAGCGTTCACTCTCGCAGGCATACTTTCAATCAGGTGCTGGAAGGTTTCTTGGGAAATGGCAGCCCATTCTTCACGGAGAGCGGAACTGAGGAGAGGTATCGATGTAGGTCGGTGAGGCCTAGCACGACGTCGGCGTTCCAAAACATTCCAAAGGTGTTCTATAGAATTTAAGTCAGGACTCTGTACAAGCCAGTTCATTACAGGGGTGTTATTGTCATGTAACCACTCCGCCACAGCCCGTGCAGTATGAACAGGTGCTCGATAGTGTTGAAAGATGCAATCGCCATCCCCGAATTGTTCTTCAACGGTGGGAAGCAAGAAGGTGCTTAAAATATCAATGTAGGTCTGGGTTGTATTCGTGCCACGCAAAACAACAAGGGGTGCAAGCCCCCTCCAGGAAAAACACGACCACACCATAATACCACCACCTCCGAATTTCACTGTTGGCACTACACACGCTGCTAGATGACGTTCACCGGGCATTGGCCATACCCACACCCTGCCATCGGATCGCCACATTGTGTACCGTCACTCCAAACAACATTTTTCCACTGTTCAATCGTGTAATGTTTACGCTCCTTACACTAAGTGAGGCGTTGTTTGGCATTTTCCTACGTAATGTGTGGCTCATGAGCAGCCGCTCGACCATGGAATCCAAGCTTTCTCACCTCATGCCTAACTGTCGTAGTACTTGGAGTGGATCGTGATTCAGTTTGGAATTCCTGTGTGATGGTCTGGATAGATGTCTGCCTATTACGCTTTACGACCCTCTTCAAATGTCGGCGGTCTCTGTCAGTCAACAGACGAGGTCGGCCTGTAGGCTTTTGTGATGTACATGCCCCTTCACGTTTCCACTTCACTATCACATCAGAAACAGTGGACCTAGGGATGTTTAGGAGTGTGGAAATCTCGCGTACAGACTTCTGACACAAGTGACAGCCAATCATCTGACCACGTTCGAAGTCCGCGAGTTCCACGAGCGACCCATTCTGCTGTTTCACGATGTTTAATGACTACTGAGGTCGCGGATAATGAGTACCAGGCAGTAAGTGGCAGCACAATGGAACTAAGATGAAAAACGTATGTTTGTGGGGTGTCCGGATACTTTTGATCACGTAGTGTATTTCACTACATAGTATCCTTCACGCTCTACACTCTTTTGCCAACGATTTGGAAGCTTGAATATTCCTTGTTCAAAAAATGTTGGGGGACGTGTCATCAACAATTTGCGCACATGCTCCTCAACGTCTTCATTGGTTTCGAATCGTTGCCCTCCGAGCGATTCCTTCTGGGTGCAAATAAAAAATAGTCCGGGGGGAGAAGTGTGAACTATAGGGAGAGTGTTCAAGGATTTTCCAGTACAAGTCCTCCAATGTATCTCTTGTCAAATTCACAGTGTGAGGCTTAGTGTTGTCTTGGAGAAGGATGCCATCTCTGATGGACACACGACGTCTTTTGCTCCGGTAGGTGGCTTTTACTGACTCTCCGAATGCTAACACCCACTTCTGAAGCGATTTCTTCAACACTACAGCGGCGATCACCTTCAATAAGCTCTCGAACAGCACGGATGTTGTCATCAGTGAGACTTGACCTTGCACGTCGAGCATGACCTTTGTTCTCTATACTTTCACAGCCACCACTAAATTCTCTGGCCCAAGTAAAACTTAAGTGTGGGACAGTGTAGTGTCCCCAAACTGTGCCTTCAAACTAGTGAAAATCTCCGAGGGTTTGACCCCTTCATTGGCTAAGAACATTATAATAATGCGTTGCGCAATTGACGAAGGAACCTCTTGTTCGCTCATGGCTGTACTGACGCCGAAACTTAGCGAAGCAGCTAACCAAGGTGGTTCACCCTCCCTAACACAGTGACCTTCAACCCCCAACTCCATCACCCCGCTCGGAACTGTCTGCGCAGTACTCTTGCGCAATTGCCGTTTATATTTGAATCTGTATCATATATAAACATTAGTTTTCGAGCGTGAGATTGTTGGCAGGCATTGCAGTAGATTTAATGACAAGACATTAGCCCTCTCAAGCAAATCACGCACAACACAGATGTCTTGAATAAATTTTCACCTTTGAGATGCACAACGTCTACTCTGTTTACAGCACGAACACAGCAGCGACTGAAACACAGCTGATAAAGATAATCTTGAACACGTCATGCGCCACCAGTTGCGCATCGGAAAAGTACCAAGGTCACTGCAGACCAGCATGCTATGCATATAGCCGTCTGTGGCCTCACCTTAAAACGCCCGCACTGTATAACTCCATCTGAGGACTCTATCTAAATTGGTTTATGGCTGACGTCTTCCATCATTAATTCGCAATTGTGTTATTCTGCTAATGTTATAATGGTGTTGCTTAAAACTTTTAAGGATTTCCATTATGAAAATTGTTAATTGTTAATTTAAAATGTTAATAATCTCAAAATTATACTAGTAGAAACGCTTGGATTTTCGTGTTTACGGAGAGGAATATACTATGTAATATTGTGGCGTATTGGTAGGTATTAGCAGTTATTGTCATACCAGACACATTATTGCGTCGTATTGGCGACAGCATTGTTGGGAGTAATTCAGTATTATTTCGGCCTTGTGTTTTTGAATTTCGTTTGTCATAGCAGCTCTACAGCTCTAGCTGGGGTGCCTAGCGAGAGTTGGAAAGAGGGAATAGATTAGCGTTACTTTTCTTTGTATGTTGAGCGTCAGTGTAGTTTGAGAGTCGAGTAATTGAGTGTGTGTGTGTGTGAAAGAGTGTAAATGTAGTTCGTGTGCGAGGCATCACCCCTCCATTCTTTCTTTATCTCTTTTGTGTGTGATGTAGGGACACCATTTCTTTTATTGAATAAACCACAGGTAATATGAATAATGTGCAATTGGTGTATTTTATTATAAAAAACCTCGCAGGTGAATGTGAACATCAAGGTCCTGGTCCTCTCGCTGTATCTGTAGCTACGTTTCCCCATGTGCATGTTGGGGTGATATAAATGTAATACTTAGCTGGAAACCTTTTGGCCCTCATCCCAGGATGCAACAATGTTACCACCTGTTGCATTAGTTACCTGTCTCCATAGCCAGCCAAAATAATTGAAAAAACAATTCTTTTACATCAAATATTAGAAATATTCAACACTCTTGATGTTAGATTTACTCACTTGTATAAGATTTCTTCTGTATCAGCAAACGTCTTTCCATGGACATAAACAAAAGAGGATAGACAAAACAAGCGCTTTATTGTTTGATACACGTTTTGTTTACGTGCTGTAACAACAACAATTTGTGCAGGAGCATCTGATGCGCTTACTTTTAGAATAGCTCTTTATAAATATTTGAAAATGCACATAATATAGTAGGTGTTCTATTTAAAATCATAGAATCTATCTTCCGTTTAACGTGGAATTAGAGAAAATACAATAGTGTCACTTTTGTATTCACAGGACATGCTTATCCTCACAAACCTAGGTTTATTTCACTGAACCTAGGTGTTATGAAACTTTAAACTAATGGTGTCTCTATATACCTGTAAATTGATTTTGTAGTCCAATTCGCATTGGTTTCCTTTTTCCGCATATTTTTGTAGAATGAGTATGCCTACGTCTCTCATTTGAATATTATCTAAATATTTAATGTATGTATTAACCTTTTATCTGATTATTTAAAAAATCTTGCACTTAGGTTGTAAAGTCAGATTACGTTTTTAGTTTTATTTATTGATATAAATCATTATAAATTATTATACGGAGCTGAGACACTCACAGTTCAATATATATTATTTGTTAAAGCAAATTCTAAAGTGACCCATATCTTAATTTCAGGTGAGGAACGCCACTGCAGTGTTCATCATCAACCTTTCGGTCTCCGACCTGATGTTCTGCTGTTTCAACCTGCCATTGGCAGCTTCCATGTTCTGGCAGCGAGCGTGGTGTCACGGCGAGTTGCTCTGTCAACTGTTCCCGCTCACGCGATATGGACTGGTCGCCGTGTCCCTCTTCACCGTACTCGCCATCACCATCAACCGTTACGTCATGATCGGGCATCCCCGGCTCTACCCCAAGTGAGTATACTAAATATCTTATTTATTCATAACTAAGGTTACCATAATTTCAATGGTTAAAACCGGAACGCGCCTTCTCTCTCTCTCTGTCTCTCTGTCTCTCTCTCTCTGTCTCTCTGTCTCTCTGTCTCATGCACTCTTTTCTTTGTGTGTTTAACCTCGCTTGAGCACCTAAGGCACGTCGCGACGGTTGTCTGCAGGTTCTTCGACACGCATAATGCAGTGTGTGCGAGACAAACGGATCTTGCTGCGCAGTGGCATTCCTGTATCTGGTACATGAGTAGCATATTGACCGATGATATCAGTTGCGTAGTTGTACGAGGGCGATACAAAACATGTTTCTAAAAAAACTGAATTTTTTTGTATTTTACAAGAACTTTCTAATGTTTTGCGAGTTGATTGCCGTGTACTTTGTTCGATTACTCTAATAGTTAGATATCATCATTTAAAGATTTTGCGTTCAAAAATGAATTTGACTAGAGAACATTTCCGAGCTATAATTTTGTACGATTTTAAATAGACATTAACGCCTAAACAATATAAAGATCGGCTTTGAAATGCGTTTGGCGAAGAAGCCCCATCTAAGACAAAAGATTATAATTGGTACAGCAAATTCAAAAGAGATCGGTGAACAACGCCCAAGAACTGCTGTTACTGATAAAAATCAGTACGGATATCTTTTGAATTTATTCGGGCGATATTGGGCATTGATATGAGTAAAATCGATAGCGTTTTACATCAAGATAAAAGTGAGAAAACTTCGTTTTCTATAGATTCCACATAAACTGACTCCCGATCAAAACAAATAATGCATTGATTGGTGTGGAGAAACTCTGTAAAAATTCCAAGGCGGCATTTCAAATTTGGTTTGGAATATCATTGCTGGTTATGAATCTTGGATTTATTGTTATGATCCTGAAGAGAAAAGTCAATCGGCTCAACTGGTCTCTCGAACAGAACCTAAGCCTACAAAAGTCCGACGAATTCGCATTCCTGGTAAGAAAATGGTGCTAGTTCCCCCCCCCTCAAACGGGCCATATTGCTACTATAGCATTACGAGTAGAAGATAGACGAGAAAAATAATGTTACATCATGACAACACATCGTCGCATACAGCAAAACTAACAACTGAATATCTGGATACACTAAAGATCAGCACCATGGACCCTCCGTCATGCAGCCCTAACTAGCACCTTATGATTTCTTTTTGTTTCCAAAAATTAAAGATAAAATGAGTGGAACCACCTTTTCGTCATCAGATGAAGCAGTGGAACATTCTAAAAGCCTGGTTTCTGAATTGCCTCATAAAGAATGAAATCATTTCTTTATGAATTGGTTTCATCGAATGCAAAAATATATTGATGTTAAAGGGGAATATTCTTAAAAGCAATAAAATCATTTAATTTTTTTAAAACTAATCCTTGTTTGATTTTCTAAAAAATTTTAGTATCGACCTCGTATTGTTGCCCTAGATTTAGTCGAAAGATGGACTGTTATGATTGTGGGTACTACTACTACTACTGTTACTCGTGGTAAGTGCAGTGCAGGACAGATGGCATTAGTTGCGTAGTCACCTGTCTCATCTTTCATTTCCTTCTTTTACTATATGTGGAACTTTTAAGTCATGATACTGAATATCCAATTTGATCTTCACCTGGTGACTGAGGGAAACTACGAAAAAGAAAAGAAAATTTTGTCAGATAGGCCGTTGCAGTTAACTTGAACTTCCGAGTTTCCGAATGCGAGTCACAGACGCTAAAGCCTGAGCTATGTGGCCCGATACAAAGAAGCTGCCACTCACCGTTCTATTTTGTTTACATATATTATTGTGAAGAAAACGAACCTGTCTGGGATAGCAGCTATCGCTTTCGCATATTCAGGACTGTCTTTTGATATTTGTAACTACAGTTCCGTAGCTAGGTTTAGATTCTCGGAACTAATGCAGACAGTGCATAGAAAATTAGAATCAAGGATATAATGGTAACGTTACTAAGTGCCGAGCGGTTGATGTTTTCGAACCTCCATAGCGGCACGTGGAATTTTTATGTTGGAAAGTCTGGAACAGGGTGCACTCAGCTTCCTGGGATTGAGAATCACTTGAGCGAGAACTAGCGACTCTCGGTCTCGAAAGCCACACTTAAGCGTTTGAGGGGACCAATACAACTATCTACTCAAACGTCTTCTGTGGGCGTAGCTTGAGAGAAAGAGAGCGAGTGAGAGAGAAGAAGTGATATATTATTTTGTTTAATTCTAAAATAAATGGTTTTATCAACGAAGCTTTACTTGATTTATTTATTTCCAACACCATGGTGACGTCTTCTATTCGCTGTCTTAGGCATTTAGGTGCGTGTAGTAAGTCAACGAGACATTAATTCCCAAACCTATATTATTTTTTTATTATTATCGCCATAATATTCAGTTTTAAGGTCAGTGTTAAGCCTGGAAAACTTTATGCTACAATATTTTAGACTAAAAAGTTCAAGTTCAAACTGTATTACTAAATAAGCATTCTATTGTAGAAAAGTTTATTGCAATAGAACTTCAGTCATATCCTACATTAATGATCACATTACAAACACGTCATAAAGGAGAAAGATAATACACACTCTTTCTCTCTCCTCTCCCGAACCTGTAATTTGAATCGGTTTTTTACAATGATGCTCACTGCTGAGCAAACTTTGTGGACACTTCCGTAACTGAAGCACATATGCCAATGGCCTTCCGCCTCCTTAGCGGAAAAGGCGTCTCCCATTGAGTGGCTCGGATAGATACAGAGCAGTAGGTTGGGTGGCCTACTTCCCGGTCGCTGCAGGGGTTATATTGCGATGTACTGGAAACTCGAAGAAGTTCAAAACAAGATCCTTTCTGCTCATGTGCACAACTCTGCAATTGGTATGAAGATTTGCGGCAATATGACATTTACTACCATAGGGTGTTTCTGTCGTATTCGTACGGGTGTTTCTACCGATTTAAGCATGCTGCCTACCATGATTCCGCAGCCGTTATTCCAATAGAAAAAAATGCTGTCTTACATTCACATGACTTTATCTACCCTCCATCACATATTAGTGGATATACAAATTACTCTTACGAAAGTTTATTTTCCTATTTACTTCATTTTAATCCAGATAAACTTATCCGCAAATACCTGCGTTACACAGTTCGTTATAGATACAAATTGAACGGCAATAGTCAAATGTTTAAGAACTGCACGCTATATGCTGGCCTTAAAATTCCATACTGTTTCCATGCAATTGCCAGAAACAGCTATGACTAAGTATTGAACAATTCGAAACGTTAATAACGCATATCTCGAAAATGGCTGATGCCACAAAAAAGTTAGTTAAAATAAATTGTATGTTTTAAAGGGACCTACTATCGGAGTTATCAGTTGTGCAAGATAATGGATATTTCCTTCCGAATGAAGAGGAACTTAATACCCTTAATATATGGTATTTTAATCAAAATCGTTTGAGCCATTTGTTACAATTATAAAAATTTTCCACGTAAAGGATGGTTTGGGGTGAACGGATTTTCTTGAAAATCTTTGTCGCATCTTTGGAAGGTGCTGAACTTAATACCAAGTTTGGTATTTCTCTGGCATTTCGTTTTTGAGTTATATTGTTCAGACACACCTGTGCGAGCGCGCACATTTTTCTAAAAATTGTGTTTTGGATTCAGGGGGCCTCAAAACGTGTATTTCCGGTAAAATCTCGATATCGAATTTTGGGTGGAATGCTACTATGTACGTGGTAGAGAAAGTAACTAGTTTGGTCGTCTAACTAGAAACCTTTGGCTATAAAGTGCTGGTGCTGTCTGTTTACACACTCCAAACAGTAAACATCGCAACTGATTCGTTGTTTCGTATCGTAGCTCCTCCATGATAACACGAATAAAGCAGTAATCACAATAATGGGCGCGAGTCACATGGTTGCCAAACTTCAGCGTATGTCCGCCAGGAAGCTGTGTGTTGCATACGTATGTGCAGTAATACGCATTCTCGAGGACATAGTCCCCCAACTTACCATTGGGTATCTATCCAGTACATTTTAGCGTGCTACTTTCTTCGCGGAAACCACGCCCAGTATAGAATGGGACGCTAAGAGCCTTAGTAGTTAAAGAGCGCCCATTAAAAGAAAAGTAATTAGCCAATGAGTTGACAGAGCTAGTATAGATATGCTTATTGGTGTGATACACAGCACAAGGCGTAATAACACCTGCAAGGTGACACCACCACCCAATAAAATGAAAGCATGAGGTCATGAGTACCCTAGAAACAGTAACAAATAATGTTTTTCCAGGGAAGTCGTGTTGATTTCTGTCGTTTCTGTGCTAAACCCAAGAAAATCAGAAAACAAACGATAATCGTATAGGAGTTAACACCGTTGTCGATAGGCAATATATTCTAAAGGTAAAACACCGCCGATATGACCATTGTAGTTAAAGGCGGGGCATAAATGGAACAATTAAAAAAAGAACATTTTGGCTTATTGTTACCCTACTTCAGAACGCATCTTAATAATGCTGTTTTCAAAAACGAGGTTCAAATAATAATTTTATGCCGTAATTCTGGAAATTTGTATATGATGGACCCTTTCATATTTAGTATTTGAATATTCTTTTCTGAAAACACCAAGCTAACATACTCTTGTACTGAACTCTGGCAACGTTATGCGTATCCTTTTACAATATAGAGAAAAATGTCTATATTTACTGTGAGACTAGCTGTAGCTAGTGCATAATATGTGATTGAATACTTATCATGGATAGTAAATGACAAGATCTCTCATTAAATTAAGTTATTCCTTGTAGTTCTTACTGCTACGCACTAGGAATGGAAATACTTCTGCAGCTGGCGTTTCGTGTATAGAGAGAGGGACTCGTAAGCAGCAGGTCCGTTGGTATTAATCTCGCTCAACTAGGAAAATAAGTGGCTCATGAGGGAGTGAAGAGGATTTTGTTAATCTCCAGTATATCTATATGTATAGAGAAGCTTCAACTTATGAACTGCTATACCAGGTGTTAAAAAATAAAGTATTCCATATTTTGAAAGGTGGTAGTATTGACCAAAATAAGAAAAAATATCCAGTAAACATGGGCTCTAAAATGCATACCTTAAGAGCTATGAGTACTTGTTTATCTTTGCTACTGTGAAATATTTTTACTGCAAGCTTTTTGCTATTGCGTACGACCTACAGCAGACAGTAAACAGATGAGGACACATTACTCTGTTATTAACCATGCGTATAGCATGCAGTAAACATCTGTTAGTGTTGTCACTGTAAACCGCATTCACAGTTCTGGATAAGTGAACGCATATTCTTTTTAGTTCTAATGCAATCAGTTTGTGTTTTGATAAATTTGTGAAATGCTTTTACATTGCAGTTTTATTTTTAAATCTTTGGTGCATGCAACCCGCATTAATGATGTACAAACGCTACAGGAAGGCGTCTCAATGCTTGCCAGAGCATCCGTGACTAACCTGTAGTGGTGAGAGTGCGTGATTTCCTAAGACGTCGGACAGAAGCATGCCTTTCTATGAATGGACACCATATTGAGCACCTCCTTTAGCGATGGTTCACAAGTGCAGGTCATATGCAATTGCAAGCAGGTTACATTAGAAGCTATGTTGTTTCACAAACATAGCAATGTGTCCTCGTTTATTACTGCATTCTATAGGTCATACGTAGTAGCAAAGATATTGCAGTATAAGTGAGGTTTCACAGTGGTGAAGATGTACAAGTGCTCATAACTCTTAAGATATGCATTTTAGAGCCCATGTTTAATGGATTTTTTTCTAGTTTTGGTCCATATTACTACCTCTCAAAATATAAATACTTTTTCTTTAACATTCTGTATATTCTAAAACTAACAACCGCACAAGAAACAGAAAGGCTGACTGCTTTGATTTATGTTTGGCGCAGGTTGTACCGGAAGAAGTACCTAGGATTGATGGTGGCCTGTACGTGGGTGTTCGGTTTCGGAGCTCTGGTGGCCACGTGGTTTGGCAAATGGGGAATGTTCGGGCTGGATAAGCACATCGGGTCATGCTCCATTCTGCCGGATGCACACGGCAGATCTCCCAAGGAGTTCTTGTTCCTGGTCGCCTTCGTTATCCCTTGCCTTGCTATTGTCGTCTGCTACGCGCGTATCTTCTACATCGTGCGCAAGACCGCCCTCAGGTAAGTAACTTTAACAAGCTGTTCAAAACGCATTAGGTTAATATATCGCACACCCATGAAAACGTGAGTTTTTGACACATAGTAATCCTAAAAGCGGTTGCCCTTCGGATTGAAAGCAGTCCATAAAATGAGCCTTTAAAGGTATAATACGTAAAAGTTGTCGAGACAACTCTTACAGATTTATTTTGTTTAATGAAAGTGTAACACAATCTGTAAATACAATGTAATTCAATAAAACAGAAGATTTTCCGTGAAAATAAGTCAACAAGTTTTCATTCACACCAGCTGATCCGGTTTCTCACACACAATATTTTAAATTTATTGTGTTCTTTCTCATATACAGGGTTATTCAAAAAGAAGGAACAGACTTTAAATATGTATTTCTAATGAACGACAATAGATAAAAACACATACACACATCATTGAATAGAGAAAAGTTCCATGTTTTAAGCCCCCACCTATTAGTCCCATTCAGTGCCTACAGCGGTGCTGTGTTTGTTTACGAGAAAATGGCGACGCCACAGGAAAAGTCGTTTGTGTACTGCAGTTTGCAAAGAGTGATTCCATTGTTTCATTGCAGCGTGCAATTCATTGTAAGCTCAACAAAGAACCACCTCTTCATAAAAAAATCACAATTAATACAATAAATTCTTAGAAGATGGTTGCATATGCAAACGGAAAAGCACTGCTCGTCCTCGCATAATAAATGGTGCTCATTTTGAACACATAAAATAAAATGTTGAACTTTCCTTTATTCGGTGATGTACCGCATGTGTCGCCATCTATTGTCGTTCATTAGAAAGAAATATTTAAAGTCTATTCCTTTATTTTTGAATAACCCTGTATAGAACGAGCTTTTTAATGGAGGTAATATTTTTCACTTTTACTTTAATTGCATCTGGAATTCCAAACATTTTGACTATTGATAAAATAAATGAGTTGAAATTATATTAAAAGCCTTCACTTACATCATGATGGTAAAAGATGGGTCCACGTGGGTACATACATTTTGTGCTTTTGGAGCAAGATTCAGTCTCTCCGCTGATGATGAGGCCTTGATAGCCTCGAAACGATCGTCCATCTTTTACCATCATGATGTAAGTGAAGGATTTTAATATCATTTCAACTTATTTATTTTATCAATTGACTCTTCAGTGTTGATATTGTCCTATTTCAACATTGATAAATTTTGACCATTATTGAAACAACAAACAAACCTGTTACTATACCACCTATCAAAGGTCACCTATCTTCGCAAAACAACTCCGTAAATAACATGATAAAATGCGCTTTAATCTATTCAGATACAGTGAAATGAAATATATTATTAAATTAATGTAATTTAGTAATCTTATATGCCAAATATGTTGTATGTACCACTTGCATAAAAAGATTTAGCAGTGTCATCTGATATCATGGCCTTACTAGCTTCTCATACGTGAACATCTAGATAAGTCCCCTAAACTATTTAATGTTACGCATTTCAACCCTTATGACTCTAATTTAAAACAGAATGAAGGAACTATGCCTCTGTGGTTGAGTGGTCAGAGTTCTAGCTTCGCAACCCTGAGTTCAATTCCCGGCTGGAGTGTAGGAATTCAAATGGAATTATTCCCTATCCTTCATGGGATCTGAAAGTATGAATACGAGTGAATTTCATGATAAAAATTAACAAAACCAATATTTAAAGCTACATCTCAACGAGCTTACCTGTAACACTTTCATACAAAGCAGGCTATACAAGTGAACAGTTCTTTTTTAAAAAAATGAAGAGTTATAGGAGAATTTCTCCAAGGCTGACTGCATCCTTTAATCTACTCTACTCTTCATTTGGTATTGATTTTGTGATTATATAAGCGTTTTCTTGGGAGGTAATTTGTAAACTACTTCTTTCTCTGTTTACCCTCCCTGTTGTTAGAGCTGACACCTACAGGACTTACAAGCGGGTGCCTGGGGTTAGACCCTGTCTGGGAGCACAGACTATGGATCAGAGAGAACAGCCAGGATGGGTGATCAGCCCGAAGCCTGGTATGAGAGCGAGGAAGGAGATGATATAAAATGACGGTGAGATGAATGAAAGGAAAGGCTGTGATGGAGCGGTTGGTGGAAAGAATGACGGGAAAAACCGGAAATCCGGAGAAAATCTACCCAGACGCCGCTTTGTCCACCACAAACCCCACATGCGGTTCCCTGGGATTGAACACGGGTCGCCTTGAGACCATGAAGAGTGTTCTAACCACCTTGCCACAGCGTCTCCCGAAATTTGTAAACAAGGTTATAAAAGATGCTTGGTTTAATTCGAGCTAGGATCCCAATTACTGCCTTAGAAGTCAACCCAAACATGGCAACAAACTCATTGTTAGTACATTAATAAAAGGAGCGCGAAATGTGTGCCAACGATACTACAGAAGAGATAATGCTACCACATACTGAGCGTTACAAAATTCAACCGACAAATTTCCAGTGGTTACAGATGTATTAGGCTAGCATTTTCATATAGGATACTTAAGGTATTTGAGTTCATGGTTGTTTGCAGTCAATAACTAGCCAGTACGCCACTGATAAAACTTCCCTGAGTTACTGTTACTTGCAGGTAATTGTGGCCATGCTATATTCAAACATTCCATGTGAACAGCTCCGTAATATTTAAATACTAAAGCTTTGAAAGAAACGCGATAAATTAAAATTGGGTTCACTCCCAACGTATGCCACTCATCTGTTTGGAAATAAAATTTTAAACCGGTTGTACAGGGTTTGAACTCAGCACACCACATTCACAGTCGAGCACGCTAATTATGGAGTTATTATTACAGTTAGCTGTAGTTTGTCTCTCTGACACTATGATTCTCCATGTAAATGAACACTGCCCCTTGTTGATAGAGCATTTTTTCCAGAAAAACCAAAGCTCATAACTTTGAAAATAACGCAATGATAGCTATTTTCATGTTTGTGGAACATAAATTAACTATTGTGCAGTAGAAAACAGCACCGCATTCGTATTAACTGTTTATTTATTTATTTCCCTTTATCAGTACAATATTGTAACACCCCTGCTGGGGGTGGTTACCCCAGAAGTTGCTTACACCAGGGGGAATTGTCCATGTATAGGGGTGCTTTGGTACCAGGGTGGTTGGGTGGACCGGGTTGGCGTTCCGGGGTAGGGGTAGTGAAAAAATCGCAAGGATGTATCAAAACTATAGGTATTTAAATATACTGTACATAATGCCCGCGGACGGGCAACCTGTGGCAGGGGCGAAAGCCCGTGCGAGTAGAACTTAATGCTTGAGCATCTTGCCTGGGGTAGTTGCTGTCTAGACGAGAGCACTGCTAAAATGTTAACTGGTTAAGGTGTGTGTGTCCCCCTTGCAGCTTGGTTGTGTCGAATATGACCTCCGGCCGAGAGCGACTGTCAAACGGCAGGTGACAGCACACATGGCCAAACCCTACGGGTTATAAATACCTTAGATAATGCTGACTCCACATACCAGTGCATAACAGTGTTGAAATAACTGAGTTTAAACATTTTCTTACCGATTAACATATCTGAGGTAATCCCTCAACACTCAAATCGATCCTTGCTGCTAGCTTCGCTACAATATTCAAATGAAAAATCATTAAATAACTTCAAAGTTCGTCGTCACAGACCATAGGACGTGTTCTATTTCAAGGTGTTTGTATACCATCTCTAGTAACCCCTGAAAGTTTGTCGGTTGAATTCTGTAATATCCTATATTCACATTAAATAAAAAAATTAGAGAGCTAGAGGTGTACTGGATTCAAATCCTGTATACCAGTGGCTTACCTTAGTAGTAAGGAAATATCGGTCCTAGTGTTTCAATACCACTATCCAAGTTCAAATTCAATTTAAATAAATAAATAAAATAGATGATGATATAAGGTATTTATTCAAACAAGGTCAAACGAATGGCGTAAGTCGACTGGTGTGCATCACGCTTACAGAAGAACTGTCACTACACTGCCTCTTGTAACGTTAAGTAAACAAAAGTTCAGAGCATATGAAAGGGGATATATTAGACATATATAGAGGAATTGTACATATGAAAGGGGAACCATACATATAAGAATTGTACAGTAACAGTTTAATTCACTAACATGTTAAACTATTCAACATCTAACATTTGTACAGAGCTGAGTGTAAGACACGGGCGAGCTAGCAAGAATTCCGAAGAAATCATAAAGACCGTACCTGTCACCGAGCGGTACAACGCTACATGATGGCGCCCAAGCGCACGGATCTGAAACCACACATTCTCATACACGTCAGGGTAACGCGGCCTGAGGTTCAATGGGAAACGTCGTTACATTATTAAACGCGGAAGTGAGCGTCACTAGGCTCCCGTATATAAGGGCAGACAAAGCCTCATCCAGAAGTCAAGTCAACACGAGGCGCTACAGATGCACGTGGGTGCACAGGGGGTGGTGCGTGTGAAGATAGCTGGGCTCCTGACTAACTTAAAGTGGTGGGATTATTATAATAATGGGAAAAGCTAGCCGCCCATAAATATTCAAACTGTGAAATAAACTTCATTGATTAAGGGAAACTTGCAGTGTATTTTTAACTTGCCTCACCCATTAGAACCTGAGATTTAATAATTAGAGATAGTTAGGAACAAACCGACGAGCACCAATAGCCGAGGAAGAAGAACACTGCAACAGGCAACAACGACCCAAGGTTCGTCGATTTCCCGCTACACATATTTTATAATGGGACGATATAAGCTAGTTGGAGTTTTCGTATTCCAGTGCAGTTAGCATTACAAAATATAAACTCATTGATCTCATTGTAATATGCTATTGAAGAATCTCAAGAACGTGAAGACTGTGCCAACGAGTGTGAACACACAACACAGTGCTAAACCAAGAATTGGTAGTAAATATTGCAATAGAATGAAATAGTGGTATCCCACAGAAAACCAATTGTAAATTGATTACATTCGTGTTATCAAACAGGAAGGTCTGCTAAATTTTATGAATACAACAAGTGTGCATGTCAGCGACACTTATGGATTTGTAACCATGTATTTCCGCTTACAACACTAGAAGATGTTGCTTATTGGTGCTGGTTTGGGTACGATTGTTTAAATTATTTACGTTAGTCTGATTTTCTATTTACTGTTTCAGACTTACGACTCGTACATACAAGGGCTGTCCCAGAAGTACCCGGTCTAACAAAGAAAACATAAACATTTTGGGAAAAACATCTTTATTTCTCTACATAGTTTCCTTTCTGCTCGATACACTTCTCCCAGCGATGTTCAATAGCTTCGATATCCTGTTTATAGTGAGAACCGTCGAGTTCTGTAAAATAGCCATCAACTGCAAATTCCACCTCTTCATTTTTGCAAATCTTTTACCACCAAGCCATTTCTTCAACTTTGGAAACAAAATAACCAGAGGGACCTAAGTTTGGCGAATAGGGTGCATGAGGAAGCAATTCGAACTTTAACTCACTGTTTTAGTCATGGCGATAATGGATGTGTGAAATGATGCAGTGTCTTGATGAAACAGAATTTTCTTTTTCGCTAAATACAGCCGTTTTTACTTGATTTCATCATTCAAACGCTGCAATAAGTTTGCATAATAGTCGGCACTGATTACTTTTACTTTTTGAAGGTAATCAATGAAAATTATCCCATGGGTGTCCCAAAAAAACTGACGCCATGACCTTGCCTGCAGATGGAACTGTCTTCGCCTTCTTTGGAGCCGATTCTCCCCTTTCAATCCACTGTTTTGACTGTTCTTTCGCCTCAGGTGTGAAGTGATGGACCCATGTTTCATCCGTGGTTATGAATCGACGCAAAAACTCGGCTTTATTGCAGCGAAACATCGCCAAACACTCGACTGAAACATCCTCACGACGCTGTTTTGTTTCATTGTGAGTAAACGCGGCACCCATCTTGCGCACAGCTTTCTCGTGTCTAAATTTTCAATTAGTATGCGATGTACAGGGCTTTTTGAAATGCCTACGACGTCTGCTAGCTTGCCCACTTTCAGTCGACAGTCATTCAATACCATTTTGTGGATTTTCTTCACCTCACCTCATTTGATCGACCACTGCGATGTTCGTCTTGGCAGCTCGAATGGCCTATCTTAAACTCTGCCACCCAATATTTTACTGTTGTAAACAAAGGAGCAGACTCCCATGGGTTATAATTTAGCTTAGCTTTAATATTAGTTGAACTGAGATCTTTCAAATGAAAATATACGGCCAGTTTTATCCATGTTTACAAATTCGCTGAGAGAGTTTACTATTAATGGCTGCCAAGCAATTACTAAACAACGTAGCATCGTCAAACTTCAAACTTAAGCTTTATAAGTGTGCTACTATCTACCATAGCCATTTGTTTGAAAGAACAACTGCTATGTATACGTCACGTCGAGTACTTCTGGGACTGCTCTCGTAGATTTGTAAAAGTGTCCCAAGATCCTACTGTACTTCCAGGTTCCCCTATGGTTATGGTTTCTTCATAGCGTTATTTTAAATGGAGAGGATAATAGATTCCAGAGGTGCATAAAATATTAAACAGTCAGATAGATTTCTTTCAGTGTATTTCCCGTTAAAGACTACACTTAACATTCGAAACATTACGTTTTGTGGATAAATCTTGATATTTCTTGAAGAAAAAGGTATTTAAAAATTCGTATAATAAATATATCAAACCAATATACGACTATTACACTCAAAATGCTTTAAGGAAACATGCCTGGATATATTTAACTCTGAAATATTAACAAATAATATCAACCAGTCCAGGGCCTATGGGGCCCAATTTAACCATACAATTCATGAGAACAGTGCTCTTTGATATTAAGTTGGTACATTTAAAACTTTCGGCTAGGTATAAAATACTTCCCGAAGAGGAAGTCTAAAAGAACCCGGATGACGCTGTCAGAAATCACACTGTAGTCAGTAAATGGCCATGTGTCTCCTACATAGAATGCCCGCATAGAAAATCAAAATCAAAGAGGCGTAGCACACGCCGAAAGTCCCGGATTCAAACCCGGCAGAGGGCGATGGATTTTTTGGGGCATAAAAACACTTAGTATGGCTTCCTTCATAAGGGAAGTAAAGCCGATAGTCCCCTGCCGCATATCTACGACACGTAAGAGAACCTCAAGCCTGATAAAGAGACATCGGAGCAACATTTCCGGTCTTTCACGTCATATGAAATGGGACGCTAAGAACCACAGTAGCTAAAGGGCATCCATAAATAAAACTCAGTTTCATCTAAGCGCTCCCGAGCAATTCCATGACACAACTGACTTCCTCAAAACTCGAGTTTCCGAACCCAACCGGTCAGCGATGGTAGCGCCTTCTACAAAAACCAACGAGACATCACACGGCAGGATGGGAAACTAAACTAACGTGAGCATTTAGAATAATGCCAAATTGTGCCGAAAACAAATAATCTGCACATTACTAATAAGACGTACTGCATTCAATAATGCTAATGAAAATATTTCAATGTTGATGAAAGGTATTGGTGGAACAGTATCTAAGGTACATTGATATGGCGGAGTGACTATGAAGGAAGTCAATATTGTCGTAACCTCTACATTTTCTTTAACTCACGGGTCCGACAGGGGCTAGCTCAACTAAGTACCTAAATACCTGAAAATTTCTAAAAACAAATATGCCTAAATCATGATGGGGAAGAAAAGAAGCATCAATCTGCGTTAAGAAATTACATGGCAGGAATTTAGATTGACAGAATATGTTTTAAATCAAAATGGATATATTGTTACCTTCTGCTGTCGACGGAGCACCACGCTTCACTATTTGCACTTTTCGTTACATTCCAAGCGACTCTCTTAGCGTCAGACGCTACTACTGATGAACCGGTTTTCCCCCACTCCCATAACGTCATTACCGGACTGTGTTGCCAGTTCTAACATATAACCATACAATGATGCCAGCCACAAATGTAACAAATGTATTACCACACCAAATGCCACAATATTCAATCAGTGAACGACAAAGAAACAATAAATAATTTCCAAGTTAAAGTTCCATACTTACATTTTATTTCACAGAGAGCGCTCATATCGAAACTGTACGTGAAACTTCGGTGGCTGAATGAAAGTCTTGCTTAGATACATTGGTTTCAAAACTCAGATGCTTCTTTCAATACGAAATTCTGCATTTAATTCTCGAATGCCGCCAGAAAGGGAAACGGGGTGTACAGGCGGAACCAATGGTGTCTTTCCTGAAGTATAAATGACATCACTCAGGACTGACCAGGGTGCAAGTCACTAATTTATATGTTTTTTGTAGCTTCTGCAGTCATTGTAGGTAATGCAACTTTTATGTGTTATAAACTAATAAGCTGTCAATAATGTCAACGAAGATTCAGTTAAGACATCGATAGTGTGTCCTCTCCGTTCCCTTTCAAACGAATATAAGCTAAAGTTGACAATAACAATAAATTACTATGTTCTAGTTACATGTACAATTTGATAACATAAAAACCATATTAAAATAATTTGATAAATTATTTGAGAAAAGAGTATTTTAGTCAACCAGCTTGGTAATTATATCTCATAGAAACATTAAAATAATTTCTCGCCCTCTTAGGTGGCGTCATTAATAACATAGTAAGGTGGTCTACTTATGGTTACCAATATTCTGCTTGTTTTTCAGATCCCGACTCACAACTACTTCACGTAGCAGCAACAACACTACAATGGCGACATCGAGCATGACCAATTCGACGACCACCTCCAAGTCGGACAGAAGACTTAGAAGCTTGGCGGCCGAAGATTCAGCACTCGGGTCCACTAGCACTTCCGCTGGCCCTACAATCACTACGGATAAGGTATCCTTCATGGAGAACGGCCATACTTCCCCATGCAACAACAACAAAACGGAACAGATTCCAGATGAAGGTGTCGCCCATTTGTCCCCCAGTCCCCATCTCCTCTCACCTCCCTCACCTAATCACTTGAGGATCCCTAGAAAGGTGGTTCTGGCCGGAGAACCGTCTTCCTCTTCCGGAGTGGACACAGTAGCCACTGGAAATGACGACTATGATGAGGATGACTACAACAGCAGCCGCAGCGTTACTCCCAGTTCTCTCTGCAGCTCCTCTATGGGTGACCTCGGGGGAGATCGCGGCACTAACGGCGAACCAGGAGGCAGCAAGCAGCGTCGTCGTCGCAGAAGAGATAGAGGCGAATCCAGCAGTGGAGTTAATTCGGCACTATCCCACATGACCAGCGTTTTCCGCAGAGGGAGTCAGATGAAGAACAATAGTCCCCGGAGACAGAGTACAGCAGCCGCCGGACTAGCCACTCCAGGCAAGATGACCGCCAAGGACAAGAAGCTACTTAAGATGATCCTTGTCATCTTTGTCTCCTTCGTTGTCTGCTACCTTCCCATTACCATCAGTAAGACCTTCAAGACCACCATGGACATCCATGAGCTCAACATCGCAGGCTACATCCTTATTTACCTGACGACCTGCATCAACCCCATAATCTATGTAGTAATGAGCTCTGAGTACCGCC
The DNA here is from genome assembly GCA_030765065.1 of Deroplatys truncata. NCBI lineage: Eukaryota > Metazoa > Arthropoda > Insecta > Mantodea > Mantidae > Deroplatys > Deroplatys truncata. The sequence continues at coordinate 106,098,802 of CM060987.1, read as the reverse complement.
AGGCTTACAAGAATTTGCTAATGTGCCGAGGATCTGGTCCTGACAACGCTAACCAACAAGGCGGTCAAGGTATTGGTCCCGGAGGCAGAAGTGTATCCCAGAGGGCATGACATCGGCTACAACGGGGATCCAGGAAGGTCCCCAGATCACCCGGAGACCTGCCCTTGAAGCACGCATGCTCGGATGATGCACGAGTAAACAAAACGTGATGCTTCTCGGTGAAAAGTGCATAACTCCAGGAATGAAGCCGGAGTAAAACGAACAGCATGTAGAGCAGTCACTCAAAAGGTGGTAACAAATCTTACAAATACTCGCTGGGAACTGCTCATGGTCGTCGGTAGTATTTTGATAGGGCCACTATTAATGCATACTTACAAATCTTCCCAGTAGAGGGTGATAAGAAACTTACGGGACAAAAAGGCAGTGCGCAATCTGGAGTGGTTGCAGCACCAGAAGCAAAAGCAATGATAATGTCACCACTCGGTTGTAGTGAGAAGGTATGTGCTTCACACAGTAAGAAAGATTCATTCTCTCCCGTATTTGCAAAATCTTCCCAATAATAAGCACAGATTTCAGCTGTGATATACTACAACTTATAAACAAACTCCCTCTTAGAAAGTTAGTAACAGACAGGAAAATTCAATACCATAACCGCAACTTGAACCGCGGATCTTCGACTTCCTATACTGTTGCTCTGAGCAACTGTCTCGACACTAAATTCACCAACTGTAAACCACAAGGCAGCGTCAAATTCATTTTCAGATAGCATACTCCAATGGTGGCTTACAATCTCGTAAATACTTTAAAGTGCTGAGCTTCATAGTTAACCACTATTAAGCGAAGATCCGTAGTTCATATACCTACTATGACATTGAATTTTTCATTCCGGTTCTACCTTTCCAGTTTTAGCCTATACATGACATGGAATAACGATTCGTTATCAGTTTCCATGCACCTGACGAATGTTTTTGCAGGAATGCAAAGAATTCAAGATACCAAATCTTGTGTTTCAAAATGCATATGCCAGAATTTTGGGGTTATAGCCATCTGCATAGTTGTTGCTTTTGTGGCATCATCCTTGAGGTTCCAACGCAAGTCTTGCCCTTGGATTATTCCAGTCAATAAATAAATGCCTACGTTCAGAAAATTGGGATTCCTTTTCTGCAGTAGTAATGACTTGTAAAGTTCTTGTACAAACATAAACAGCGCTACAAATATAACTGTAAATACCACCAAAATGTTACAAATGACAAGCCAGTCAACTCCAATGAGCAGTTCCATTTATCATTCGCAGTGATTCCCCGCAATGTGATTTAAGGCACTTTAAACAGTGTTATTCTGTGTTTGAACATGTTTTCCAAGTGCATGAGTTTACTTAGTTCTGGCGTATTAAAACGAGATTACCACTTACTGAGACACTGTCAAATACAAGTGAAAAAGTGATCAGATCCTTACATAACTTGCTGTTATGTAACTTTGAAAGTGATTAAGTGCAACATGATCTAACTGCCACTGGAATATTCTTCAATATTGGAAGAATTCATTACGTGTCTTCCGTTTCCCTTTTTTCTGCTCTTGCCGACGCACCAAAGCATGCTAGTGGAGGAATACACACATACAGAGGTTCTATTACTTCGGCTTCATTCTTATGTCATAACCTTTAATGTTGAAAGTCAACAGAAGGGATTAGAAAAGAAGATAAAGTGTTCATATTTTTATTTCAACAGTAAGACTGAAAAATGATCCACTGTGTGGTGTTATAGAACGTATGACTTTACTTCTAATAATGAAGTAATTGTGGAAATCGTCAATAATTATCGCCTCAGCCAATTTTTGTAAAGTTTATCTGTGAATGGCCTTATTACTGAATACTTGGAACGTGTGTCTTTTCCAATTTGCTTGAAAATGTGTTGTGCAGTTGAATGAACGAGGGTTTCCTTGATGTAACAGTAGCTGAGTAGCAACTTTTTTTATATAATCACGGGCTCAAGTTGTGACAGGTGGTGATATTTTTAACTCATCCATAGACTTTACTATGTCAATATGTAGTAGCGCTGTAGATCACACCAAAGTGAGAGAATAATTTGAAATAAATACCAAAGACTTTCTTTGTCCATAAAGTTAACAGAAATAGTCATGTACTGTACATACATAACTTGGTGTTTATTTTAATTAACTGTATGTGTTTCTTATGCAATTGAAGTATATACATAACAGCATTAGCAAAACCGCTAGCTGAAATTCTGTTACAATACATACATTTTAAAATGTGCTAATGGACCTTGCAATGAAATTCACGTATTTAAGAATGATTTTTGTAACTGTGGGCGTCATATTTATGTGAGAACCAGATTTTCGACGAAAGAATCGCATATCACACGATAAAAAGGTAACTACTCGGTTGAAAAAAGAAAACACGGCGAACCAGAAGGTTCTGTTGAAGTTCAGAAACACGCATGACATAAGGTACATATTTTGGGCCAATTAAGGCCCTTCCTCGAGCACTAATATTCAAATGACAAACTGTTGGCACGAATTGAGATCATAACACAAGAGCTAGCGGGTATACTGACGTCGAGAGATATCTAAAAACTCTGAACAGAGGGAGCGACACTTGTGTAGAAGAAGAAATAAAGGCACTAAGAACAACAGATGATGTTTGACATCTCTGGGCGACTGTCATTGGCAACACAAAGGAGAGGTAAAAGGTCATGTATTAGTGCTGTGGAAAATATTAATTAAAGACTCTTGTACATGATCAAACTTATTTTTTAATTCAAGAGTTTAGAAGAAAGATTCCCAAATGTTTTTCAATATTTTACAAGATTGGACAAGATTTAGCAAGAATTGGCGAGACTTGACAAAGTCATAAATGTGTATTTACACGTTGTCTTTTTGCCAAACTTAACCTCTTCAGAACACATTGATAATTTATCACGTGCAAAGTAAATCACTATTAGTGTCGGTATATAAGGATTTGCAATGAAATATTGCTCTCTACTAATATTACATAGCACTTTCACGTATTATAGTCCATGGAATCAGATTGCGGTTAAGGAATACAATGTAAATAATACGACTTGATAGACTAACTTCACTGTATAGCATTGCATTAATGCATTGCTGCACACTTCGGAAATCTGCCCGGCAATTCCTTGATATGCTCTCGCTTTCATCTTGTAATGATCTACGAAGCCCACGACGTAAAGATATGGCCAGTTTTCGTATAACTAATCAGCTCTCATATGACATCCCTTGCCCAGGTAGCCATTTTTGTTTACTTTTCGCTTTCAATCATGTTGCAGATTTCGCGACGCACTGTAAATAGTTTCATTCCATTGGCCAAAGCCATCAAATCATTGTCAAACCTTTGATCGTTTAGATCAGTGGAGGCGAAAACGCGACTCGCGAGGCAATGTGACTCGCAGGCGCAACTCCTTTTTCTAGCTGTCTATTCATTTGTTTTCCATGTGCTGCTGAGTAGTGTAGTGCGCGTTGCACATTTGATGACTCGAGAGAGGAAGGCATTTTCGCCACCCTTGGTTTAGAGCATGCCCTTATTTGGTTTAAAGATTTCCAAAGACTTTAAAGGTATTGGAAACAATTTGACAGGAAAAGTTGTGAAGTTGTGACACTCTTGGAAAGTCTTGTAAACTATTGAATTTGACAAAAATTTGATCATGTACAAGGAGCTTTATATACTTATATATAGTTCCCTACTCAATAGAGCTACCAAAATCCGCACCTAAGATTTTACACAAGCAGCTAACTGATAACTACACCATTGCCACAATGGCGTACTTATAGAGGTTCATGCAGCGATTATGCTGCAAGGGAAATTAGGTGCAAAGTATACAACTGAGCGAGATGTCTCCGTGGTAACACGTGAGACTCATATTCGAGAGGTACCGGATTTGATTCTCTTTGCACTGGTCGCTCTGATCTTAGTATTCCATGGTTCGTAGGCGATTGCTGAGGTAGATTATATAATGCCGCGAATTTTCCTGCCACCATTGTCATTTCCTTATGTTTCAGGGTCGAAGGATCAGGCAATGGACGGCGACGGAGGCGGTTGGTGGTGGAGTTTGATTTGTGGAAGTGTTTGCCCTGGCGTTCGGTGTGGGACGGATCCTCAGAGACTTTCTGTGTGAGAGATACACCTGTGGTGGTTCCCTCTGGCGTCAAAACGTAATATCTGGAGATGTTAAAGACCCCACCTGTGTCAAAGCTTGCCGCACCTGATCTGACCAACCACTAGGTCCTCAGAGAGAACTTTTCGTGTAGAGAGATAGGCCTGGGGGAGGGGTCCCTCCGGTATCAGAATGTAATATCTGTAGATGTTAGAGACCCCGCCTGTGTCAAAGCTTGCCGCACCTGATCTTACTAACCACTAGGTCCTCAGAGAGAACTTTTCGTGTAGAGAGATAGGCCTGGGGGAGGGGTCCCTCCGGTATCAGAATATAATATCTGGAGATGTTAGAGACCCCACCTGTGTCCAAGCTTGCCACACATGATCTGACCAACCACTAGGTCCGCAGAGAGAACCTTTCGTGTAGAGAGAATAGGCCTGGGATAGGGGTCCCTTCGGTATCAGAATGTAATATCTGGAGATGTTAGAGACCCCACCTGTGTCCAAGCTTGCCGCACCTGATCTGACCAACCACTAGGTCCGCAGAGAGAACTTTTCGTGTAGAGAGATAGGCCTGGGATAGGGGTCCCTTCGGTATCAGAATGTAATATCTGGAGATGTTAGGGACCCCACCTGTGTCCAAGTTGACGCAACGGATCTGATCGCCCTCTGTGTCCTCAGAGAGACCTTTTTCTTGTGAGAGATAGGCCTGGGGGATGGGTCCCTCCGGAGTCAGAATGTAATATCTGAAGATGTTAGAGACCCCATCTGTGTCCAAGCTTGCCGCTCCGATCTGACCGCCCTGTATGTCCTCGGAGAGACCATTCTGTGTGAAGAGAGAGGCTGGGGGCTCCCTGCGGCGTCGGAATGTAATATCTGGATATGTTAGAGACCCCAGCTGTGTCCAAACTTGACGCACCGGATCTGATCGCCCTCTATGTCCTCAGAGAGACTCTTTCTTGTAGAGATACAGGCCAGGGGGATCTCGCCGGCGTCAGAATGTAATATCTGGAGATTTTAGAGACCCCATCTGTGTTCAAGCTTACCGTACCGGATCTGACCGCCCTCTCTGTCCTCAGAGAGACCTTTTCTTGTGGACAGATAAGCCTGGAGGCCCCTTCTGCGTCCGAAGGAGACGTTAGAGGCCTCTCCTGTATCCAAGCTTGCCCTCTCCTTCCTTGAGGTTTCCAAAACCTCAATATGTATTGCGCACTTAAGGGCCGAAATCCTCCTTCGCTACCTAATAACCATACGGTTTACAACAGCTTGTTTGGGTGGTAGGGAGTTCATATGAATTTCTTCTGACATAGTATTAAGATATGCAATTTATATTAAAGCTGCGTAAAGGATATATATGGCATTATTATAGTTTCATAATGAACTTCCATAAGCGGATACTGTAAAAGACGGGTGAATTTAGACCCAACACGAATTAAGTGGATGTAAAGATGATTAAGCTCACAGATATTAAAACTGTAATATTGTAAAGTCATACATTTTTATCTCCCCGTTACAAATACGCAATTATATCCTAAGCACTATATCATTCGGTAAAATGTGATTCTTCTATCCTTGATACACTTTTACTGATTTAAAATTAAGGAGAAATATGATCTAACCATGGAGTAATAAATTATTCTTCCTTGGTCGTAGTAACGACTCTACCGAAGCAACAGAAAAAGAAAGAATAGAAACTCTCTAAGCATTTTCGGCCACATGTCTTAGTTATATGGGGAAAAGGCATACAAATTGAATATTTCGAAAAATGACTGATGCTACGTAAAGTTTATTTGTCACAAATGGTAGTGTTTTAATGAGCTCTAGATTGTGTTCTAAAGCAAGGGGTTGTATATTCCTTATGACTTCTTAGCTATATGAGGATGAAATTATACAAAATTCCTTCAGGAAAAAGGGGACTTCACTGGCTATTCACATAGAATTGAAGTTACACACTTTATTCCTCATATCAATACGTTAAATACATGATATTTCAATCATAGTCATTTTTCAAGAAATAAAAAGCACCAGGTTTTTCTATATAAAGGATAGTTTCGTGAAAATCGCGATGATTTGACACTTCAAACTGATTCCATATTTTGTCTGTCAATATCACGCAGTCGTCTCTGAATTATCCTCCCGCCTTTACAATCCATGTAACCAAGTGTACTCCGTTAGAGTTTGTATAAAGGTAATTGGTTACGAAATCTGGTTCTCACTGAATATATGACTTTTGTTACAAAGAAAAGTAATCTTTCTGTAAAGTATAACAGGAACGAAAAAAGGCTTGTGAACAAACGTCATGTAGTACCGTTTCAACAGCATAGTAATAGCATTACATATTTTTTGTGATATATACTACAGTCTGCCATATATTCATGTTTTAGCTTAAGAAGTAATTACAACACTGTGTGGAAGAGGCCATTATTGGTTTTGTTCAAAATACTGACTCACTTCTAGTCCAAAAGTTACCGTTTATGCACGGCTTAAACAATTCCACTGCATAATTATTTTCCATAATATTGTACACCTGTGTAAGTGTAGTGCAATATTTCCGTGTCTACTTATAGTTAACAATGTAGCACTGGCTCGTCAACAATCTTACAGGAGAGGTTTCTGGTTTAGTTCCCTATAATGGACAGCGACGGTGAAGTGAGTGTCAACTGTTTTTCGTTTTAAGCTTTATTTTCTTAAATTAAAAGGTCTTAGCTCCATAAACTTCAGAATTTTTAACTTGCAGGTAATACATTATTATTAATCACTACTATTATTCAGATCCTCATAGACTACTTAGTAAAGAACACAACTAGGAACAATAACTCATTGATCAACAGTGGCACACAACATGAAAAGTGAAGCAATCCAAAATTATATTGCTAAATAAAGGGTTATAAAGCAATGGTTGGTGTTGCTCTGAAATTATAATAAACATTTTAGTAAAGCCTTGTGGTCGAGTGGATTTATGCTCTGAAAGTTTTGTAAAGGGCCCAAAATTCGCCAATTCAGACCTCTTTACGTGGAAAACAGTTTTTAAATTTGCATTTTCGGGTCGTCAGGCCGTGGTATTAATAAAAAGGGAACTGTGACTTCAGTTTAAGAGCCATGGCTTACGATTTCTTAAGCCACCTCAATAGCTGTCTCACACTTGAAGGCGATGGCTCAGTTGCAAGTGAACGTCAGAAAAATACTATAAAATGCGCCGGGATTCTGAAGAATACAATTATAAACAACTTTATAGGTTTGAGAAAAAAAAAACGTGAGGTGCCTCGCCCAGCATTTCCATCCGGAAACCATGGAGACACGAAGAAAGGCCCTTACTAGAGATGGAAAATGAGAATATTTCTACGCTGCATTGGGGACCCCGGATTCCAGTCTAGCGTGGCAGAGGACGTTGGCGTTTCACAGGGTACAGTTTCAAGTATATGTATTTTGGAGTTTCTTCTCGCATTAAACAAAAATCGAAAAACTGGACCAAATTCTCAGCAACCACTGCAGCACTACAAGCTGCTAAATTTGAGTGGCAGCGGCATTATACATTTCCGGATGCGATTGGCGCAGTAGACTGTACCCATGTACTGATAATAAACCTCATGTCACGGTGACGAATTTATTAATATAAAAGGGGTTGCCAATATAAACATTCAGGCCACGTGCAATGCAAAAGAATACTTTACTAGCGTAAATGCAAAATGGCCCGGATCTGTACACGATGCTAGCATATGGAGAAATTCTTTTGTCTGTCGGTAATGACTGGGAATACTGCAAATACGCTACTGCTTGGAGATGTTGGTTATGGTATTGCACCTCGTATCAAAATCCTACAACTGCAGAAGAAAGATCATACAATAGGTGCATTAGCAGCGAGCGAGTTATTATGAAACGACGCTCTGGCCAACTAAAGCAGCGTTTCCCTATCCTTCAAAACAAGAAGATGTACTTGAAGTAGTTGCAACCACGTATGGAGAGCCAAGCTTGAAGTAGTTATATCTTTACGTTATTATTTTAGCACCACGCTTTGGGCATCAAACTTGAGGTAGTTGCAACCCCACGTACGATACGAAGTTTCCGGTGGCCTCTGCCCCACGTATACTTTCCGGTGGCCTTCGCCCCCATGTTTAAAAATAAACTTTGTATTTTTTATAATTATTTAAATATTATATATGCCTCGGCTGCGTCAGTAGTGATTTTGCAGAAGCACGTACCTCTTAGCACGGGTGGTGTGGTTAAAGAATAAGCCTTACGTAAATTATAATTGTTTACTTCACTCTTTTATTAATCCTTCACACGATTAAATAAGACTTCACTGATATATCCTACTGTAGAGCTGTGAGACTATAGTTACTTGAACTTTTAACACGTAAACTTCATATTATTCACGCCGTAATGCATTTTATATGTCTCACACTGAATACGTACCGAGCGAACTGCTTAGGAACGCTGCTTTCTAGCGTCTGCCGTCTACCGCTTAAATTTGTATATTTCCACTATTTTAATTTCTGATTGGCTAATCCTACTTCAATAGAATACTTTTATTTAACTTAAGCTTTTTCTAGTTGTTGTTTGGCTATTCATAAACTGTTTTAAATATTACATTATTTTTACAAGAATTATTAGTAGCATTAATTAAACTTTTTAATTCATTATTGCCTCAAGGTTACCTCATTGTTAGCAACTTTCGGCTTCTATTCTCACAGCTCCCACATTGTTAAATTACGTAATACATTCACATAACATTATTAAACATCTACATAATAATATAAACATAATGCAATGATTGTTACATACATTTTATATATTATTACATACACATATTTCTTTAAGGCGGGCTGGTATTATATTTTATATTATATAATTAGACTGATATTGTTTAAGGGTTAAAAATACTGCCTCATGCTACAGAGAAGATATTTATTGAAAATTAACATGTACTTTGTTCCCTAATAATTGTTGTGAAACGTATTTGAATTATTTTACGTTATTGCAACTTCTCAAAAATTGCAAAGAGTTGAATTATTTAATAAAAAAGAGCTTTACTAGTAGCGTCAATAAACTGGAGAATAATCGAAAATAGTCCTTACTATTCTTATCTCTTAATGAAACTATAGATGGATTTGATTCCCCTTGAATAAGGTCTAAAAACTTGTTTTCCCAGGTTTTCAAGGCTATGGGCTTGTTGCCTGTCCGTGGCAGATCAGTCTTCATTTTTAGGTGACTTTTCACATTTCTTATTTTCTTCGCTACCTGGTCTTCTGTTAGGCGAAGATTCAGATTCTCTTTTAGTTTTCGCTGCGCTTCGACCATAGCAGAAGCCTTTTCCGCTTGTCCGCAGGCAGCTGAGATTTGCCCATTATCTCTTTGTGACTTGTTAATAAGTTATCGAATGTTTACTGGTGCTCAACAATAATGCGTTTGCAATCAGGAAGACGGGAAACACGAGTCATAGAGCCAAGACTCAGCACGGAGGGGAAGTTTTTATTAATACCAAATCTGCGACTCCCGACTCGCTGCTACCGACGACTCGGTTTTGCTATAAGCCATGGCTCATGAGTCACGACTCACTTTTATTATTACCTGCCATTACTATCATTATCAACATCATGCAATTATTAACATATTGTATTGTATCTGGTGCTTTAACACAATTTTTTATTAAACAAAAATCTTAAGCGTTTCCAACTTGTACAGAATATGAATGATATCCAAGTTTTGCATTTTGGAATGACTCAAGCTGCAATGTCTCTGGTCCGCATTCGGGATGTCCCGGATACAAATCCCGTGATGCGACCAATCTGACTGGAGTTTTCAAAGATTTAATTCTAGGAAATATGGATCTTTGATACTCAATATCACGATCCAAAGTTTCAACTTCATAAAACAACAGCAAATCATGAAAAATCGATGGAAAAACGGATGTTCTGCCATCTATCTACAGTTAATGCAAGCAGGTAGAATGGAAGGCACCCTAGTAACATCTGCCCGGCACGTGTGGAAGCAAGGTACAGTAGCTGTAACAATGGATACTTGGAATGAGACCCAAAGGCTACACCTTTTTCACTATAAGCTGAAAGGAGAAATAAACAAAACCACGTGACAAGACAGCACCTCATTGGCTGGTGGGCAAACTACAACCTCCTCGCTTAGCATGTCGTCTCTTCCTCTACAAAAAATAGTTCTTTTCAGATCGTAACATGTTGTGCTTGTTCTCGTGCAGAGAAATTTAAAACACTCATTATTGTAACAGTTCAATTTATAAAACTAAATGTGTTTGTTCAGATTCACCTATAACTGAATGAACCGTTACAGCAGAGGGTTTAAGAGGCTATGCGCAGGCGCTGCAGTTCGTTTCCGTTTTCTGGCTGAGAATTTTCTGCCACTGCGGAAAACAAACGCGGGTAATTGAAAGAAGACAGTTGTGTTAAATGCTTTTAACAAATTCCGTGAAAAGTATCCACCTTTAATCGACAATGAATATGGTTGGGCATTGTTTAGCAATAATTGAACTCATTTGTTAGTGATGCGTTAACTCGGATAGCTTGGATCGCGCTTGTTTTCTGTTGTGTTTTAACCTATAGTGCTAATCGTTATTGAACTTGTTGACTCATAAAAGGTCAAAGCAAAGGTGGTATACTGATATTAGTCATTAAATGAATGATTTCTAAAACCACAAGTTAAGAACAGTTTAATCATGTACCTTTAATCACGGATACCCAACTGTTCAGGTACAAACTTTTATTAGTCTACTCTTAGTATTATGTGTTAGTAGTTTAGGATGTAAGGCAAAATATAGGAATAAGACATACAATGTTTAAAAACTAATGATCCCCAAGCTGTGTAATATACTGTACTTGCATTCTGTCTGAAGCAATTTCTTCTCACTGGTACTTACTTCCCGTCATCCTCCACGTGGTGTTGTCATGTGCTCGGCGGAGTGATACATTTAAGTTTTGTGTACTTTTCCTTTCAGCTTATAGTGAAAAAGGTATAGTTAGTCCGCCACACACCGAACTACGAGGTACACTACGTGATCAAAACTATCCGGACACCTGGCTGAAAATGACGTACAAGTTCATGGCGCCCTCCATCGGTAATGCTGGAAGTCAATATGGTGTTGGCCCACCCTTATCCTTGATGACAGCGTTCACTCTCGCAGGCATACTTTCAATCAGGTGCTGGAAGGTTTCTTGGGGAACGGCAGCCCATTCTTCACGGAATGCGGAACTGAGGAGAGCTATCGATGTAGGTCGGTGAGGCCTGGCACGAAGTCGTCGTTCAAAAACATCCCAAAGGTGTTCTATAGAATTCAAATCAGGACTCTGTGCAGGACAGCCCATTACAGGGATGTTATTGTCGTGTAACCACTCCGCCACAGCCCGTGCAGTATGAACAGGTGCTCGATCGTGTTGAAAGATGCAATCGCCATCCCCGAATTGCTCTTCAACAGTGGGAAGCAAGAAAGTGCTTAAAATATCAACGTAGGTCTGCGCTATGATCGTGCCACGCAAAACATCAAGGGGTGCAAGCCCCCTCTAGGAAAAACACGACCACACCATAATACCACCATCTCCGAATTTCACTGTTGGCACTACACACGCTAGCAGATGACGTTCACCGGGCATTCGCCATACCCACACCCTGCCATCGGATCGCCACATTGTGTACCGTGATTCGTCACTCCACAGAACATTTTGCCACTGTTCAATCGCGTAATGTTGACACTCGTTACACCAAGCGAGGCGTCGTTTGGCATTTTCCTGCGTGATGTGTGGTTTATGAGCGGTCGCTCGACCATGGAATCCAAGGTTTCTCACCACACGCCTAACTGTCATAGTACTTGGAGTGGATCCTGATGCAGTTTGGAATTTCTGTCTGGATAGATGTCTGCTTATTACTCTTTACGACCCTCTTCAAATGTCGGCGGTTTCTGTCAGTCAACAGACAGGTCGGCCTGTACGCTTTAGTGCTGTACATATCCCTTCACGTTTCCACTTCACTAATCACATCAGAAACATTGGACCTAGGGATGTTTAGAAGTGTGGAAATCTCGCGTACAGACTTCTAACACAAGTGACACCCAATCACCTGACCACGTTCGCAGTCCGTGAGTTCCACGGAGCGTACCATTCTGCTGTTTCACGATGTCTACTGACTACTGAGGTCGCGGATAATGAGTAACAGGCAGTAGGTGGCACCAAAATGCACCTAAGATTAAAAACGTATGTTTGTGGGGTGTCCGGATACTTTTGATCACATAGTGATTCCCCTAAAGATCCGTTGCGATGTGACCAATATTTAAAGCGAAGTAAAAGGAAAAATAAAAATTGCAGGAAAAAAGATATGCTACAATGTAAGATTTAAACTTGCCGTTGCATTGCGTAATACTATGCGGTCGCTGTCTAGTCCCGATATGGTACCAGAGAATATTCAGTAGATGGTTTATGTGCCACTTCGTTTTTCAGTTATGTTAACATGCGCGCGCGCGCACATGGACCTTTTTCTAAAAGTGTTTTTATGGATTAGGAGCCTCAACACATGTACTTCCTGAAACCTCGACATCGAATTGTCAAATGGAACGCAATAATTTCTTTACCTATTAGACACGTGGTAGAGAACGTTATAAGATTACTCACCTAACTGTCTGCTGTCCTTGGGAAGCCGGATGATGCCTCAGAAGCTGTAATATGCAACAGAATCGCTAGGTTAGTTTCAGAAAGTGCCTAAGAGCAACAGCATCATAAACAATAACATATCGGCGTTTAAGAGCATAAGGCAACAGAGAAGCAAGAACAGTTATTTTAATAATGAACCGCATAATATTGATTTCTGCTGATACGTGAGATTAGAATACAAGTCATAGCATTTTCTTTTTCGTAATTTAAGGGGACCGATCAGTGAAAATTATCCAAAAATATTAAAATTAGGTTTTTTAACTTAACATTATATCCGATTCTCTAGGAACATTTTTGTTACCGAAGGGAAAATGTTGAAGTTGCATAACGATTTAAATAATCCTGAGCGGACACACGGCTGATCATTTGAGGCCTTTTCTGATAGTTCTTATATTTTTTCCAAAAGTTGCTCTGTGTATCACTTTTCAAACTGTATATTTAAATTAAAACTGTACACAATTTAATAAAAATACGTAAGTGGGATTTCAGGCCAGTTTTTTATTAGTAAACTTTTGGTGCTTTTTTCTCGGCTGTAATATTTCTTACTTTTTTCAGCAGTTTGAATGCTCCTTACGATGCAATTTTTAAGTTATAAGATAAACCTTGAAAATACTTTCCACACACATGTAAACTAACACTTACTATGCAGTTATTAATAAAAGACAAATGTATTACTCCACCAAGAACACCAAATTTAATATGCTGTTGTTCACCAATGGCATTGGGGTTTAATTGATCTGCATCATTTTCCCTCTGACTTCCCAATATAAAGTCTGTAAGTTATCACTTTTAAGGCTTTTGCATTTGGCGAGATGCTGTTTATTCAGGATGACATCTTCTTCACAAATAATGCACTTGGGTGTAGATAGGCATCGTATCTTGTAGAGATGTTCCGCGAGGCAATCGTGGCCAGTTGCCATCCTAAATAAGGCCACTGCAGTCTTCCTTGGCATTTTTTGTATATCAACTCTATCTTTAATATTATTATAATCTTTATCCTTTAATTCATCTTCTTCTTTTGAAATGTTGTTTAATGTTATTTAATTGTTTATTTATTTTTATTTGTCCTACAGGTTTTATTTGTTGTATTGCACTTTTCTTTATTAATTGATCCGCATGTTCATTGCCCAAAAGTCCCACATGAGCTGGGATCCATTGTAGAGTGACATGATTTCTAGTTTCAACTGCTTTAATTAGGCTTCTTATTTCTTTAATATTTCTTGTTGTTTTATTATTGTAATTTACTATTCCATCTATGGCTGATTTTGAGTCTGATAAGATGACTATTTATTGTTATATGTATGGTCTATATAAAATGTTCTGTAATGCTGCTTTTATAGCTGTTAATTCTCCATCATAGTGGTTTGACGTTTCATGTAATGTTAGATATTTAATCTAATTTAATATTAGGTATATATTTTTACAAAAGCGGAAACTCACAATTAAATAAACATTCATTTTAGAAACAATTAATTTAAAAGTATGTTTCTTAGCATCGTAAGGAGCATTTTTTGTAAAATAGTTTAAATTTGTATTTTAAAACCCATAATCCCAAAATGACCATGCACATATATGCACATAACAAGTTTGCAACCAAAACTCTTTATACAGATGTAAGATGTATACAAGTCAAAACACTCAATAGAGTACTTTGGGTGTTGGAATCTAGAGGATGGCACAAGCGGCAACCTCATTCGGGAGGTCCCGCCCACTCTGACCCATAAGTATTTTTCGGGGTTTTCCCGGGCCGTCCGGCGAATGCTAGAGTGGTTTCTTTCAGCCCCGAATTTCTTGTCCCTCCATTTCATTTCATCCCGTTTGTCTCTTTATAGGGTTGAAAGTGTCGGCGATGGTGTTACAGTGCAGCGTGGCAGGGGAAAAGGATGCTGTGTGCAACTCCTTTCGTCCGGCTTACGGCTGGCTGCCGGGGTATTCGAACCCTCTTGAGGGGCGTTGGACCACCCTCTATGCAGGGTGGAGTCCCCGGTCTGCCTGTTCGTCTGCCTGTTCGTCTGCCGAGGTGTGTACATATGGAAACTTAACGGCCCTGTCATTGCTGTGCCGTCTCTCCTGAATCCAGTCGCCCGGTGTCTCTCTTGACTCCTCCTTCCTACCGGGGACGCCCCCATGTGAGCCATAGGTTCATATCCCCCCTGGATCGTGCCGAGTTCCCTCCGTAACAGAAGATGAGAGAAGTTTGCGTTTTGGAAATTCATAAATCGGTCCCCTTAAACACATAACGGAGCCGTAACATCTTAAACTGCCCAAAAATGAGAAAGAGCATACATTGTATTTTTAATGTAAAGGTTTTGAAACTGAATTTTATTAGCGAAAAGTCAGATATCTTTAAAGGTGTAGTAATATTGTATCCCAGCAATGCAAAATTGAATTGCACTGTTCATAAAATAGCGCAATCTCCTCCAAGGAACAAGCTTTAACGAGTTAAATTCAATTATAAGTATAATCATAATATTTCTGATTAATATAATTTTAAAATCCTACGTGTACATTCACATTACTTACCAAGCCTGTTCTATCTACTTCCTGTTAATTTAGATAAACATTTGCAGAAATAGTTTAATTACACTTTTCGTGGCAGGTTCAAAAAAGAGATCTTGAAGGGTAAACATAAGTGAAATTTCAAGTTCTAGCCTCATGATTCATATGTTCTTGAAATTTATATCTACTGCAAGTAACACACCAAATCTTTAGCGTGTAAACAAATTTTCATTGCAATGTTTTCAAATTAGTAATTGTTTAATTATTTTAAACAAAGTTGGTCCATAGCTTGAAAAAATTTAAAATTTACACACATATGCATTAATTTGGACTGTAACGAATATTTAAGAAAATTGTTGGAAACATCATTTGTTGGTGTTTTAGTTTTTAGAAAAGGTTTAAGCCAATAACAAACAATACTTTTCACTAGTTTTGTGAATTAATTAGACGTTCTAATTAATATTTCTCCAACGATAACTGACAAAGAATCAATAGCAAAAATACCTATAGTTTTGGGCGTTTCTTTACTACATTTTAAGGAAAATGAAGAAAAATTTCATCGTGTAAAACTTTTGAACATGCAAAAATGTAGAAACAATATGATGTGTTAAACTCGCATGACTTTCTCTACTCTGTACAAACTATTTTTACAAACGCCTATTCTCCATATGCTTCATGTTATTCGAGATATCGAGATGTTAATCTTATTGCTAATTTTCTTGTAGGTGCAAGGGGAATTGCTAGGCTTTAAGCGATATTAAAATATTTTAAGAGGTAGTTGCTATGTGGAGTATTCCATTCTCTTTCCATTACCAGGTAAAAAAATTAATAACTATTTGAGGAAAAGTATAAGTATTGGAAAATTTAAGGGAATAACAAGCAATATCTCGAAAATGGTGCACTCAACAAAAAAATGTATATGACATAAATTGTGTATTTTGACGCGATCAACATCTTTTGTGTAGTAAACTTTTGTCTGTCTCTTATGGTTCACCAGTTATGCAAAAGTCATTCACAATGAAGAATACTTTTGGAGACATTCCCAGAAAATTCAAGATATACATTTCATTTGCCATGAAAATATCTTAAACATATGATATTTTAATCAAAATCTTAAAGCCATTTTTGAAAAATTACAATTTTCGAAAAATGTTCCATGTAAGGGGTAATCTGG
The DNA here is from genome assembly GCA_030765065.1 of Deroplatys truncata. NCBI lineage: Eukaryota > Metazoa > Arthropoda > Insecta > Mantodea > Mantidae > Deroplatys > Deroplatys truncata. The sequence continues at coordinate 106,082,337 of CM060987.1, read as the reverse complement.
GGCGGAGGATTTTCTTGAAAACCTTCGTGTAGCATCTGCGGAAGATACTGAACCTAAATACCAAGTTTGGTGTTTATCCGACTGTTCGTTTCTGAGTTATGCTGTTCACACACACACACACACACACACACACACGGACATGTTTCCAAAAATGCTTTTTTTGGATTCAGGAGGTCTGAAAACGTGTATTTCCGGTGAAATCTCGGTATCGAATTTTTGGATGGAATGCAATACTTCCCCTACTTACTATACGTAGTAGAGAAAATAAAAACAGAAATCCACAAAAATAGCTTTGAAATTCTAAAGGGATATATACCATTGTGGACAAGCGCATTTAAAAACTCTGTAAAATGACTTCTAATCATTATTAATAAGTTTTAAATACAGATTATGAAACTAAATGATTCATTCTTAATAATAGACCTATAAACAAAACAGGAACTTTGTTAAGGATTTCGCTTAATTTTCACTTATGTGGGCTCCGTGTTCTTTACATGGCGTGTGAAGCTAAAGAGGGGTGAAAAAGCATTTATATAAATATAACGTCTTGGAAAATTCAAATTAATAGAAACCAATTTCAAGGAAATGTTTAATGCTACAAAAAATGACATAAACTGTGTGTTTTAACAAGGCTATTTTCGTGTGGTAAGTGTTTGCCTATCTCTTCTGGCTTTACAGTTATGCAGAATAGTTCACATATATTTAAGATGCTTGTATTTTCAATAAAATGTACATATGTATATCTAGAAATTTAATGTTAGCGCTATCATGCCTGATATACTCACCCAATTTCCTCCTGTTTTGTGACTTATAAATTACCAAAATCTTGTTACATTCAGAAAAGCAATATAAACCTACGTACTTTCTAAAAAGTGCACACTATTTTCATTTAAAAGTCTGATTTTATGCATTCACACGACTTTCTGTATCAATGAAACATTCATATAATCATTCATGATACATTATAGAATTCATATAAAAAGTGATCCTATCCTCACTACGTTACTCACGATATATTGTATTCCACCCAAAAATTCGATACCAAGATTTCGCCGGAAATATATGTTTTGAGGGCCCGTGAATCCAAAAAAAGCATTTTTGGAAACATGTCCGTGTGTGTGTCTGTGAACAGCATGACTCAGAAACGAACAGTCGGATAACCACCAAACTTGATATTTAGCTTTAGTATCTTCCAGAGATGCGACACGAAGGTTTTCAAAAAAATCCCCCACCCCAGATTACCCTTTATATGGAACATTTTTCGAAAATTTTAATTTTCTCAAAAATGGCGCTAACAATTTTGATTAAAATATTGTATATTTAAGATACTTTCATGACAAATAAAATGTATATCTTGAATTTTCTGGGAATGTCTCCAAAAGCATTCTTCATTGTGAACGACTTTTGCATAACTGGTAAACCATAAGAGATAGACAAAATTTTACTATACAAAAAATGTAGATTGCGTTAAAATACACAATTTATGTCATATACATTTTTTTATTGAGTTAACCATTTTCGGTATATTGCTTGTTATTGCATTAAATTTTCCAATACTTTTTCTTAAATGGGAATTCGTTATTCATTTTTACTTTCTCTACTACGTATAGTAAGTAGGGGAAGTATTGTATTCCACCCAAAAATTCGATACCGAGATTTCACCGGAAATACATGTTTTGAGACCTCCTGAATCCAAAAAAGGCATTTTTGGAAACATGTCCGTGTGTGTGTGTGTGTGTGTGTGTCTGTGAACAGCATAACTCAGAAACGAACAGTCGGATAAACACCAACCTTTGTATTTAGGTTCAGTATCTTCCAGAGATGCAACACGAAGGTTTTCAATAAAATCCCCCACCCCAGATTACCCTTTACATAGAACATTTTTCGAAATTTTTAATTTTCTCATAAATAGCTCTAACGATTTTGATTAAAATATCATATGTTTAAAATATTTTCATGACAAATAAAATGTATATCTTGAATTTTCTAGGAATGTCTCCAAAAGTATTCTTCATTGTGAACTACTTTTGCATAACTGGTAAACCATAATAGATAGACAAACTTTTACTACACAGAAAATGTAGATAGCGTTAAAATACACAATTTGTCATATACAGTTTTTGTTGAGTGAACCATTTTCGAGATATTGCTTGTTATTCCCTTAAATTTTTCAATTCTTATTTTCTTAAATGGGAATTCGTTATTCATTTTTTCGTCTTAGATATGCAAAGAGTATTAATCTGTGGGAAAGGGAATGGTGCTGCACCTAGCAACCAGCTATTAAGAGATATGTATGTGCTTAAAGGCTACTGTATTTCTATATTGCCCTTGTAAATATATATTCCCCTTACATCTACAAGAAAATTAGCAATAAGATAGAGTCTGCAAATGTTTATCTCGATTAACATGAAGTAGATGGAGAATAAGCGTTTGTAATAATAGTTTGTACAAGAGTAGAGAAAGTCATGTGAGTGTAACACATCAAATTTTTTTATGTCCTGTACATACAAAGAGAATGGAATGCGCCACATAGCAACCAGCTCTTAAAAGATTTGACAATCGCTTAAATACTACCAGATTCCCCTTGCACCTACGAGGGAATTAGCAATAAGATTAACATCTCGATTAACATGAAGCATATGGAGAATAAGCGTTTGTAAAAATAGTTTGTACAAGAGTAGAGAAAGTCATGCGAGTGTAACACATCAGATTTTTTTACCTAGGAATTATTTTAAATTAACAAAAATTGTCTAGTTGCTACATGCGGTAACCATAGCAATGTCTATTTGTAGTAACAAGAAGAGATAGAAAGAAACGCAAGAAATGTGATGATGTGTTACATTCACATGACTTTATCTACCCTCTATCGTTTCTACGTGGGTAAACATTATTATTACGAAGGCTTATTTTCCTATCTACTTCATTTTAATCGAGATAAACCTTTCCGAAAATAGCTGCATTACACATTTTGTTATAGTCGCAAAAGGCAACAACGATAGTCATGTGATTTAAAACAGGACGCTATATGCTGGCTTTAAAATTCCATACTCTTTCCATGACATCTCGAGAAAGCTGATAGTCTACTACAGGACTTAAAGTATTAAGCAATCTGAACCATTAATAGGGGATATTTCGGAAATTTCTGATGCCACAAAAAGTTATATAAAATAAATTGTGTGTTTCAAAGACATCTAGGTTTCACGTGTAGTACGTTCTCGTCTATCGTTTAACGTATACCAGTTATACAATATTATAAAAGCTTCCTACTGAATGAAGAGGACTGCAAAGGCTATTCCCAGAAAATTCAAGATATAATTTTATTTGTCATATAAACTTCTTTTATACATATTGCATTTTAATCAAAATCATTAGCTTTTTTATAAAATAAAAAATTTCGAAAATTGCTCCATATAAAGGGTAGTTTGGAGGAGGGATTTTCTTGAAAATTTTCCTGTCGCGTCTTTAGAAGGTACTGAACTTAAATACCAAGTTTGGTGTTTAGCCGAATTTTCGTTTCCGAGTTATGCTGTTCAAAGACACACACGCTTACCATTTTCTAAAAATGCTTTTTTTTTGTATTCAGGGGACCTAGAATATGTATTTCTGGTGAAATCTGGGTATCGAATTTTTGTATGGAATTCAATGCCTTCTTTACCTACTAGGTGAATGATAGAGAAAGTCAAAGACAGGAATCGCAAACGTTCAAGCACGCCATTTAGGCGACGATTAGAAAAGTTAACGTGCATCATGGAATATTTCGAAAACTAACGGTACAAAAAAATCCATTTGCAACAAATTGTAAGTTCTTGTCTATCTGTTAGGAATTTCCTGTTTATACAAAATTAAATCAAATAAAGGATATTCACAGAAAATTTATTACATAAATTTTATTTCTCATTTCAATGTATTAAACACATGGCATTTGAAACAAAATCGTTAGAGCGTTTTTTGATAAAATAAAAACTAAATAAATCTTTTCTGTGTAAAGACTAGTATGGGATGGGTAGATATTTTGAAAATCACTGAAGATGCTGAACTTATATACGATTTTGGTATTTAACTGACTTGGCTTACAAGTTATCTGTTCACAGACAGGCGTACAGACGCACGCATGCGAGCGTGCCGTTTTCTCAAAATGCTTTTATGGAGAGCTTCAGCTCCCAAAATTGGAACTTCCGTTAAAATCTCAATATTGAGTGTTTTGTTGGAATGCAATACTTGCTCTTACCTACCAAAGATAGATGGTAGAAAACGTAAAAGATTATTAATGTAAATACAATAGTACTAAAGACAGATCTGTAATGTTTCATTGTGGTAGTGTAACTTAAACAGTCGCCTCAATTTTGATGAAAAACATCGCTGGGATACAACTTTCCTATTCCTCTGAACTATACCCATCTGTGAAAAATTCCACTTTAGAAGTATGTAGCCTTTATAGCCGTACCATCTTTTAAAGCATGTCATACAACGATTTAAATGATCACTTGTAAGCCAGATTCCTATAAAATTCTAATAAAAATGATAAGTTTTGCCTATATTTAAGTGAACAAACCATTCCAGAGAGGCCTCAGGAATCTCCAAATACCAAATTAGTTGCAGAGGAACTGAAAAAGACTTAGGAGTGCCCGTATATGCGCTAAATGCTTTTTAAACAGCACAAAATAAGAATAGTGTTATTTTAGCGTTACAAGTTTTAAACTCTCTTTTTTTACACTTCTCTTGTTCAGATTGTTCCACGCGATGTACCTTTCTGTATAACTCAATTAAATGTTATACACCTCCTTATAAATAACAAGATAAAAGAATGAGCAAATGAATTTTTGTTAACATAATTAGTTGTGATGTTATTAAACAATAATGCTCGTGTGTAAATTTTTAAGCAAAAAATTTTAAGTCTCATATTTAATACTTATTCTCTCCAAAACTACCGACATACTTAAAAATTATTCCCGTAATTTATTATTATTGTGATGTAATAATGGCAACGACAATATCAGCGCCTTCACCAGAGTCACGTAAGGAATGGGGACGTAGTACAGGAGAGGGCTACAGGTTGCGGTAGCTGGAAGGGTGTAGAAAGGGTAACATTATCAGGCATGTAATTCTGTTCCCAAGAGAAACTTTAATGTTTCTAATAAGCAACTGAACTACATTTTATGAGAGCGAGTTAGACAGCTTGCGGGTTTACCTGGTGGACAGAAGTATCGCGTTCCATCTTCGTTATGCCTGGAGCCTACGTCTATATTGCAAGTTAGCACTAAGTAAATTTAAGGAACTGGCCAGCGCAGGATCCTGCTAGGCAAGTGAGAGGCCGAGAGACAGCCTTCAAAATCACTAAGTTTAAATACCCGACACAATGCCGACTAGTGCCTAGCTAGTAACTGACGTAAGTGTATGTCAGCAAAAATTACACAACTCATCCACGTGTCGGAAATAAGGTGATCTTTCCCTTAAACATCGTGACACAAACTCTTGCATATTTCAGTATCGGAGAACGGACTATTACAGAGTTTAATTATAGAGCATTAATTTTTCCAAAACATAATTGCATCATGTGGAGCAACTTTTAAAGACATTAGAAGTATAACAAAAATGTAATATCTCGAGAAATAATTTTAAAATATTCATGAAATTTGGTGTGCGTACTACACATTAAACACTGGTTGCTGTATTAAAACTTCAGATGAAAGAACTGAAAATGTGGAATTTAGAAATTTCACAGATGGGTATGCTTAAGGAACTGGTGCTTCCAAGATCACTATAATAGCTACACTCTTAGAACCCAACTTGATGTAAACACATGACGTCATTAACTATCCCGAAAACCAAAGCACACCATAACACATAGTACTTTAAATGTGGCAATTATCTCTGAGTTTCAAGGAGTATATTAGTCATAGTTCCAAACATTTGGTTAGTATGAAACAGTAAATAAAGGAGGTTGTAGTTTTCGTTTAATTCTGGGTGATATTCTTCACCTCTTTTCTTGGATACATACAATAATGAGTAGTTCGCTCGGCATAGCTGATACGAACTGGGATCTACATCAAGTCCGGTTCTAAGACTGGATCGACTATAGTAACTAATGCGTTTCGTAATTTAATTGTAAATATCTGTTCTTTTAAAGTGGAATTTACTATCGCCTACAAACAACAGCTATGTAATTGAAGCCATACCCAACTGCAAGCGCTATCTGGTAGATTCCACTTGAAAAGAGCAACCAATTTTTGACGAAATGCATTCTTATGATACGCCCATTCCGCTGCCAAAATTCCAAGTTAAGTTTCAATATGAATGTATTGGTGGTTTTTTCTCCGATTCTCATGATAAAGGTAGGTTGAGAATTTTTCCAAAGAAAGTTAGGTTGAATAGAAATAAAAGTAAAGGATTCTTCTATTAAGAACAAAAGTTAATCGCATAATATTTTGCTTTCAGAATTTTTTCATTCGGTTGCCATTTTTTGATGTTTTAAAATGACCTTATTTGCTTATTTAATTTAATTTCTCTAGGTAACAAACGAAATCAGAAAGCTTACAACATAAAACTGGTGTTTTAGAACGATCCATTGAACTATGAACCAATGTACGTTTCCCAGTGAGCAGGTGAGAGAGGCAGTCCACCTAAACATAATATTTTAAAGTATTCAACGTTTCATTTCAACACAATTTGTATTGAATGTTGAGAATTCTGTTTATACTGTTTTCCCCTATATATGAAACCTTGCTATGTGAGAACTTAAGCAAGAAGAACGCGTAGGAAAATAAAACTATGAAAGTTCAAGGGTAGAGTATCGGCATGGAAAGTCTATATCCGGATTCAAGTTCAAGTTCATGTTTTCAAATTTTATTAAACTTTGAAAGGCAACCATTGTCATGGACGCGAGGTAACAAAAGCTCATCAAGCTGGGCGGTGCCATGTTTAAATGCACGAGCAATGTTAATGTAATGAAATTATACCTGTCAGAACTGGAAGTGCACTAGACATGGTTCGTGGTTCAATAGGTCTTCTGTTGGCTGTCCATTTAGTTTTGCCTCTGAAAGATTAAAGACAAATACCTACCACTTTAACACAAATGCAAACGTTTCATGCTATTATCAGATTCAATTGCAGTGTTAAATTTATTTAAAGACAACCTGGGGTCTTTATAAAGATGAATGCCTTATAAAGAGTGCATTGTAATGTAAGATTTGCTAAGGAAAGAAAAGTTTGAAAATGTCTTACTCCAAAGAAATACAGTACTGTGACTATAATTATTGTATGTCTGTGTTATTGATTAATAAATCGAATGTGACAAATATTTCCCTTTATTTGTTCCTATGAATCCTCCTTACAAACAAGAATCACTTCAGAGAGCAGTAAACTACTCCAAGAGCAACATTGAATCTTTGACATGGAACTGTCTTACAGATTTCTAGTTTTTAAACATGAAGATTTTATTCTGTTAGTTAGCAGGTGCATTAATTCTAGAAGAGATGGATTGTATTCGCAAACGCTGTGGAGAAAAAGCTTGGTGGGTTTTAAAATGCCAAGCAATAATAACAAAAATAAACTATGTTACATTCGCACTACTTTTACTACCCACTCCTCTACAAAATATTCTTACAAAAGTTTATTATTCAATTTCTTGCTAATACAGATAAACTTTAAATTCATATTAACGCATTTCATTGTAGCAACAGTAGGCAAAGCCTACTACTACGTATAGTAAGTAGGGGAAGTATTGTATTCCACCCAAAAATTCTATACCGAGATTTCACCGGAAATACATGTTTTGAGGCCCCCTGAATCCGAAAAAAAGAATTTCTGGAAACATGTCCGTGTGTGTATCTGTCTGTGTGTGTGCCTGTGAACAGCATAACTCAGAAATGAACAGTCGGATAAACACCAAACTTGGTATTTAGGTTCAGTGTCTTCCAGAGATGCAACACGAAGGTTTTCAGTAAAATCCCCCCACCCCAGGTTACCCTTTTACGTGGAACATTTTTCTAAAATTTTAATTTTCTCAAAAATAGCTCTAACGATTTTGATTAAAATGTCATATGTTTAAGATATTTTCATGACAAATGAAATGGTTATCTCAAATTTTCTGGGAATGTCTCCAAAAGTGTTCTTCGTTGTGAACGACGTTTGCATAACTGGTAAACCATAAGAGATAGACAAAATTTTACTACACAAAAAATGTAGATCGCGTTAAAATACACAATTTATGTCATATACATTTTTTTGTTGAGTGAGATATTGCTTGTTATTCCCTTAAATTTTTCAAAATTTACACTTTTTCTCAAATGGGAATTCATTATTCTTTTTTACTTTCTCTACTACGTATAGTAAGTAGGGGAAGTATTGCATTCCACCCAAAAATTCGATACCGAGATTTCACCGGAAATACATGTTTTAAGACCTCCTGAATCCAAAAAAAGTATTTTTGGAAACGTGTCCGTGTCCGTGTCCGTGTCCGTGTCCGTGTCCGTGTGTGTGTGTGTGTGTGTGTGTGTGTGTGTGTGTGTGTGTGTGTGTGTGTGTGTGTGTGTGTGTGTGTGTGTGAGTGTGAGTGTGAGTGTGAGTGTGAGTGTGAGTGTGAGTGTGAGTGTGTGTGTGTGTGTGTGTGTGTGTGTGTGTGTGTGTGTGTGTGTGTGTGTGTGTGTGTGTGTGTGTGTGTGTGTGTGTGTGTGTGTGTGTGTGTGTGTGTGTGTGTGTGTGTGTGTGTGTGTGTGTGTGTGTGTGTGTGTGTGTGTGTGTGTGTGTGTGTGTGTGTGTGTGTGTGTGTGTGTGTGTGTGTGTGTGTGTGTGTGTGTGTGTGTGTGTGTGTGTGTGTGTGTGTGTGTGTGTGTGTGTGTGTGTGTGTGTGTGTGTGTGTGTGTGTGTGTGTGTGTGTGTGTGTGTGTGTGTGTGTGTGTGTGTGTGTGTGTGTGTGTGTGTGTGTGTGTGTGTGTGTGTGTGTGTGTGTGTGTGTGTGTGTGTGTGTGTGTGTGTGTGTGTGTGTGTGTGTGTGTGTGTGTGTGTGTGTGTGTGTGTGTGTGTGTGTGTGTGTGTGTGTGTGTGTGTGTGTGTGTGTGTGTGTGTGTGTGTGTGTGTGTGTGTGTGTGTGTGTGTGTGTGTGTGTGTGTGTGTGTGTGTGTGTGTGTGTGTGTGTGTGTGTGTGTGTGTGTGTGTGTGTGTGTGTGTGTGTGTGTGTGTGTGTGTGTGTGTGTGTGTGTGTGTGTGTGTGTGTGTGTGTGTGTGTGTGTGTGTGTGTGTGTGTGTGTGTGTGTGTGTGTGTGTGTGTGTGTGTGTGTGTGTGTGTGTGTGTGTGTGTGTGTGTGTGTGTGTGTGTGTGTGTGTGTGTGTGTGTGTGTGTGTGTGTGTGTGTGTGTGTGTGTGTGTGTGTGTGTGTGTGTGTGTGTGTGTGTGTGTGTGTGTGTGTGTGTGTGTGTGTGTGTGTGTGTGTGTGTGTGTGTGTGTGTGTGTGTGTGTGTGTGTGTGTGTGTGTGTGTGTGTGTGTGTGTGTGTGTGTGTGTGTGTGTGTGTGTGAGAGAGAGAGAACAGCATAACTCAAAAACGAACAGTCGGATAAACACCAAACTTGGTATTTACGTTCAGTATCTTCCAGAGATGCGACACGAAGATTTTCAAGAAAATCCCCCCACCCCAGACTACCCTTTACATGGAACATTTTTAAAATTTTAATTTTCTCAAAAATGGCTGTAACGATTTTGATGAAAATATCATATGTTTAAGATAATGTCATGCGAAATGAAATGTATATCTCGAAATTTCTGGGAATGTCTCCAAAAGTATTCTTCATTATGAACGACTTTTGCATAACTGGTAAACCATAAGAGATAGACAAAATTTTACTACACAAAAAATGCAGATCGCGTTAAAATACACAACTTATATCATATACATTTTTTTTGTTGAGTGAACCGTTTTCGAGATATTGCTTGTTATTTCCTTAAATTTTCCAATACTTAGACTTTTTCTCAAATTCGTTATTCATTTTTTTTATGTCCTGGACATGCAAAGAGAATGGAATGCGCCACATAGCAACCAGCGATAAAATATTTGACTATCGCTTAAAAGCTACCATATTCCCCTTGCATCTATAAGAAAATTACAAATAAGATTGACATCTCGATATCTCGATTAATATGAAGCATATGGAGAAAAGGCGTTTGTAAAAATAGATTGTACAAGAGTAGAGAAAGTCATGTGAGTGTAACACATCAGATTTTTTTATGTCCTGGACATGCAAAGAGAATGGAATGCGCCACATAGCAACCAGCGTTAAAATATTTGACTATCGCTTAAAACCTACCATATTCCCCTTGCATCTACAAGAAAATTACAAATAAGATTGACATCTCGATATCTCGATTAATATGAAGCATATGGAGAATAGGCGTTTGTAAAAATAGTTTGTACAAGAGTAGAGAAAGTCATGTGAGTGTAACACATCAGATTTTCTTCCTGGTAATGCAAAGAGAATGGAACACTGCACATAGCAACCAGCTCTTAAAAGATCTGACTATCGCTTAAAACCTACCATATTCCCCTTGCACCTACAAGAAAATTAGCAATAAAATTAACATCTCGATATCTCGATGAAAATGAAGCATATGGAGACTATTGGTTTGTAAAAATAGTTTGTACAAGAGTAGAGAAAGTCATGTGAGCGTAACACATCAGATTTTTAAAGAGCGTTTTGCTATGCGATGGCTTTGAAATTCCATGATCTTTGCATGACCACAAGAAAAAATGTGATGTAATACATTAATATGAGTTTGTCTACCCTTATCTTTATCAATGGGCATACAAACTATTCTTACTAATTCTTATTTTTCTATCTACTACAATTTAATTCAAATAAACCTTTGTAGAAATAGCTACATTACACATTTCGTTATAGATACAAAGAGAACAGCGATAGTCAAATGTTTAAGAACTGGACGCTATACGCTGCCTTAAAAGTCCATACTGTTTCCATGCAATCGCGAGAAACAACTGAAAATCAATGGCACTTTAAAACAATGACAAGTATTGAACAATTCGAACCTTTAATAACGGATATATCAGAAACGGCTTATGCCAGAAAAACACTTATTTTAAGTAAATTGTAAATTATACAAAATTCCTTCCGAATGAGGAGAACTTCCTAGACTATACCCAGAAAATTCAAGATATACGTTTTATTTGCCATGTAAATATCTAAATCAAAATCCTTAGAGCCATATTTTAGAAAATCGGAATTTTCGAAAAATGTTCCATGTAAAGAGTAGTTGGTGGGGAGATGGTTTGAAAAATCCTGTAAGATACTAAACTCAAATACCAAGTTTGGTATTTATCCAACTTTTCGTTTTTGAGTTATGCTGTTCACAGACACACACACGCATATGGATATGTTTCCAGAAATGCTTTATTTGGATTCAGTGCACCTCAAAACATGTATTTCCAGTGGAATCTTGGTATAGAATTTTTGGGTGGAATGCACACTTAATATACGTAGCACAGAAAGTTAAAGCGAATAGCAAATGTCAGATAAGAAAGAGATAAGTATTTGCTAAATTGACCCTCCCCGGAGAAATCTACTTTACGCGACTGGGCTGTACTTAAGGAAGGCTGCCATGTACGGGAACAGAAGTGAAACGACTATGGTAGTGGTTCTCAAGCAGCAGACGACAACAATAAGAAGAAAGGGCGCAGTTATTTTGAGTCACGCAGTACGTCAGGCGATTGTCGTCGTTGACTGCGCAGGCGCGGGATCAGTTCCAGCTTTCTTCAACGTCCTGTCCACAAGCTGACCAATCTTTCTTCGACGGCGAGCTAGGTTACGAGGAAAACAACAGGACAACGTTTAGATAGAAGGCATTCTGGACTGAATTTCTAAATTCATTTTTGGCTTAACGTATTCAAAATTCTCTTTAGTAATTCTTCAGTGGGAAAAGAATGCTCGTCTGAACTATAGACTTATTGCTGTTAGTTTAGAAATATATCGGTAAATGTGAGAGCAGGAAACAATTCTGTAATTATTGTAATTTAACTTAAAGCATTGAAGCCGTAAAGAATGTAAAGAATGGTGAACGAATAAGGGTTTTGTAAACTGTAATTATCTATGTTATGGAAGTGTGAGTTTATTAAATGGAAGAAATTCGGCTTGTTAATTAATTTATGGAATATATTTTCAAGTAGGAATCTGCCATTATTCCTAATAAATTCACTTCCTCTTGGGTCAAAAGAGCACGTTTCAGTATTTGAAATTCAAACTCACAACAAGGAATACTTCGGAAACAGTTAACTTCACACAAAACTATATTTGGCATAAGTTATGCTTTTAACACTGTTTTAACAGGTTCTTTTTTGTGTAATAAGACTTTAACTGTTTCGGTTTACCCAGAAAATTATATATTTGCAAATATCTTAAACATCATTAGACTATTTTTGAGAAAGGAAGAATTTTGCGGTGGGAGGATTTTCTTGAAAATCTATATGTCGCATCCTTAGAAGATACTAAACATAAATGCCAAGTTTAGTGTTCAACCAATTTTTCTTTTTTGATTTATGGCGTTTACGGGCACATGAATGTTTTTTCTAAAATTGCATTTATTGGATTCAGGGAGCCTGAAGATGCGTATTCGCCGTGAAATCTCGATATAGAATTTTTGAGTGGAATGCTATACTTATTAAAGTTAAGCAGCAGAGAAATAAATAAAATATGGTTTAAAGCTGTAGTTATTAATTTAGTACTATTATTTAATCACTTGATAAAATAAATGAGTCGAAATGATATTAAAAGCCTTCACATGATGGTAAAAGTTGGACGATCGTTTCGAGGCTTCAAGGCCCCATCATCGGCAAGAAGACGACTGAATCTTGCTCCAAGAACAGAAAATGTATCTCCCCATGTGGACGATTGGAAGGACCTCAGGTGGTAGTTTTCATAACTGCTGAAGGTAAACCAGAAGGCTGCTGTACCGACATCTCTTATAGTGTAGTGGTACTTGAAGTAGGATGGGCTCCATTTGGACTGTTTTCTTCTGAAGTTGAGCCAGAAGGCGGGTGACATCATCCAACGGCGGAATTTCAAAGTTTACAACTTCCACATGGGTAGATACTGAAGTACATGTTTTTTGCGTATTATGTTTTAACTTGAAGAAGGTTATGTTGTGCTGCTTTTGTTTTATTTGGTTACGTAATTTTAACTGCCCCACGTATGGGAACCAACTTGAGATAGTAGAATTGTTGCGTAATGTTTAACTTGAAGATCGTTATTTGTTACGTATTGTTTAAACTTGAAGAAGGTTATTGCTTACGTAATTGTATTTTACGTAATATTTATTTAGTTGCATTTAAGGAGTTCCTGGAACACGCTTTGGGAATCGGTTTGAATTTGTTGATTACGTAATAGTTACTGTTATTACGTAATATGCTGCTACGTATGAGAAGCTGCTTTCAAGATGTGTTTTTGTTATTACACTCCAAGTTTTACACTATAATATTTAACTTTGTTATTAACACTGCTTCTATATATAATTTATGTTTGAATTTGCCTCGGCTGCGTCAGTCTTGTTTGTAGACTCACGTATCTCTTAATTAGGGTGCGGTTGACAATGATTGTAGACATCACAGAATTTAAGTTTTTAAATTCACTTCCTTTATTAATTCTTGCACATTTTTATAAAGAACTACACTTTTTAAGAACTGTGAGAATCTTCAATACTTTCACTTAGCGCGTATGCATATTTTACGATTCACTCCTAGAGAACACATCTTCCATCTGTTCACTACCAAAGCTTACCAGCAACTGAGTAAGATTTCAATGGTTAAACCTGTAAGCTTCGGTATTTCAAGTCTCTGATTGGATAATTCTAGTGCAATAGAATATCTGCATTTTATTTAAACTTTTTCCTTGCTATTGATTGGCTAATTTTAAACTGTTACTGAATTTACCTTATCTTTGATATAATCATGACTGATAACTTTTCAAACTCTTAAACTCATTATTGCCACAAAGTAACCTCATTATTATCTCATTGTTAGCAACTCAAAACTTATTATTCCCACAGCTCTTGCATTATTAAAGTATATAATGTATTCACATAACATTAATAAGACATGTTTTACAATAAAAATAAGCATATGCAATGACTGTTACATACATTTAAATAATTATTACATACATATTGTTTCAAGACGGGCTGTTATTGAATTTACTTATTGTAAAATACAATTGAAATTATTCAGGTATTAAAATACTGCCTCAATACATTTTGTGTTCTTGGAGCAAGATTCAGTCGTCTTCTTGCCGATGATGATACCTTGAAGCCTCGAAACGATCGTCCATCTTTTACCATCATGATGTAAGTGAAGGCTTTTAATATCATTTCGACTCATTTATTTTATCAATTGACTCTTCACTGTTAATATTGTCCTATTTCAACAATGATATTTAATCACTTCTTTCGCTGATCACTTAAAACTCTGAGAATAATATTAACAAATTTTCATGAGTAAACTAAAGAACAATGCAAATACATATCAAATACTTTATTTATTGTTTAATCAGTATTTAGTTACTGAAATAAGATACAAGAAAGATGGAATCTATAGGTTCTTTCAAAAGTTGTTCCAACACTTGGAGTAAATACAAAAGCATTGCGTTGTTGAACGAAGCATGATACTCACTCATTACCGTGATTCTATAGCTTTGCTTAACAGCTTGATATTTTCCCCACTTCTTACCAAAGGTAACATTGTCTAATCTACACTCATGATCAAAAGTACCCGGACACCTGGCCGAAAATAACGTACAAGTTCGTGGCGCCCTCATCGGTAATGCTGGAAGTCAATATGTTGTTGCCCCACCCTTAGCCTTGATGACAGCGTTCACTCTCGCAGGCATACGTTCAATCAGGTGCTGGAAGGTTTCTTGGGAAATGGCAGCCCATTGTTCAAGGAGTGCGGAACTAAGGAGAGGTATCGATGTAGGTCGGTGAGGCCTGGCACGAAGTCGGCGTTCCAAAACATCCCAAAGGTGTTATATAGGATTCAAGTCAGGACTCTGTGCAGGCCAGTCCGTTACAGGAATGATATGGTCGTGTAACCACTCCGCCATAGCCCGTGCAGTATGAACAGGTGCTCGATCGTGTTGAAAGATGCAATCGCCATCCCCGAATTGCTCTTCAACAGCGGGAAGCAAGAAGGTGCTTAAAATATTAATGTAGGTCTACACTGTGATCGTGCCACGCAAAACAACAAGGGGTGCAAGCCCCCTCCAGGAAAAACACGACCACACCATAACACCACCACCTCCGAATTTCACTATTGGCACTACACATGCTGGCAGATGACGTTTACCGGGCATTTGCCATACCCACACCCTGCCATCAGATCGGCACATTGTGTACCGTGATTGTCACTGCACACAACGTTTTGCCACTGTTCAATCGTGTAATGTTGACGCTCCTTACACCAAGCGCGGCGTCGTTTGGCATTTTCCTGCGTGATGTGTGGTTTATGAGCAGCCGCTCGACCATGGAATCCAAGGTTTCTCATCTCACGCCTAACTGCCATAGTACTTGGAGTGTATCCTGATGCAGTTTGGAATTCCTGTGTGATGGTCTGGATAGATGTTTGCCTATTACTCTTTAAGAACCTCTACAAATGTCGGCGGTCTCTGTTAGTCAGCAGACGAGGTCGGCCTGTACGCTTTTATGCTGTACATGTCCCTTCACGTTTCCACTTCACTATCATATCAGAAACAGTGGACCTAGGGATGTTTAGCAGTGTGGAAATCTCGCGTACAGACTTCTGACACAAGTGACACCCAATCACCTAACCACGTTCGAAGTCCGTGAGTTCCACGGAGCGTCCCATTCTGCTGTTTTACAATGTCTAATGACTACTGAGCTCGTGGATAATGAGTACCAGGCAGGTGGCAACACAATGCACTTAAGATGAAAAACGTATGTTTGTGGGGGTGTCCGTATACTTTTGATCACATAGTGTATTAGACTTTCTCAGAAACCCATAAAAGTCATTTTTTACTGAAATTGAGCGTCTTAAAGCTGGAGGACTTTCAGTTTCAAGGAATGTGTACACTGATGACATGATTATCAATAGTTTTTCAGGCTAAGATTTACAAATGAATTACAAGTATTTATTTTAAACTTTACACACAGTAAATCTCCCCAAACATTAGAAAATACTTCTTTTTTTTACAACACCATTGCATCAGATGGCACATTATATTTCATGTAAGAACCATGGCTTGTATTTTAAACATTTACGTTTCAACTGGTAAATGCACTACTACAGTAAAACCGCGCTTAACCGCAATCAGGCGTAAGCGAAACTGCGGAGGTAGAAAAACAAAAGACAAAAATGAACGAAAACATTCGATGTGATGCATTCACATGACTTTCTCTATCGTTTATTAGTGGGTGTAAAAACTATTCCTACTAAAGGTTACTACTTTCTCTACTACTTATAGTAAGTAGGAGAAGTATTTTAATCCACCCAAAAATTCAATACCGAGATTTCACCGGAAATATATGTTTTGAGACCCCCTGAGTCCAAAAAATAGGATTTTTGGAAACATGTCCGTGTGTGTGTCTGTGAACACCATAACTCAGAAACGAACAGTCGGATAAACACCAAGCTTGGTATTTAGGTTCAGTATCTTCCAGAGATGCGACACAAAGGTTTTCTAGAAAATCCCCCCAACCCAGATTACTCTTTACATGGAACATTTTTCGAAACTTTTAATTTTCTCAAAAATGGCTCTAACGATTTTGATTAAAATATCATATATTTAAAATACATTCATGACAAATAAAATGTATATCTTGAATTTTCTGGGAATTTCTCCAAAAGTATTCTTCATTGTGAACGACTTTTGCATAACTGGTAAACCATAAGAGATAGACAAAATGTTACTACACAAAAAATGTAGATCGCGTTAAAATATACAATTTATGTCATATACACTTTTTTGTTGAGTGAACCATTTTCGAGATATTGCTTGTTATTCCCTTAAATTTTTCAATACTTATTTTCTCAAATGGGAATTCGTTATTCATTTTTTGTCTTGTATATGCAAAGAGTATTAATCTGTGGCAAAGGAAATGGCGCTGCACCTAGCAACCAGCTATTAAGAGATATATATGCACCTAAAGGTTACTGTATTTCTATATTGCCCTTGTAAATATATATTCCCCTTACATCTACAAGAAAATTAGTAATAAGATAGAGTCTGCAAGTGTTTATCTCGATGAACATGAAGTAGATGGAGAATAAGCGTTTGTAAAAATAGTTTGTACAAGAGTAGAGAAAGTCATGTGAGTGTAACACATAAGATTTTTTCTATCTTCTACATTTTAATCGAAATAAACATTTGCAGAAATAGTTACATTACACACTTGTTATAGATGCAAAAGGAATAGCGATAGTCAAATGTTTGAGAACTCGATGCTATACGCTGACCTTAAAATTCCACACTCTTTCCATCCAACCGCGAGACACAACTGAACATTGACAAGACATTAAGAAAATGAAGAAATGAACAATTCAAACCATTAATAACGGACATCTCAGAAATGGCTTATGCCACAAGAAAACTTATTGGAAATAAATTGGTGTTTTAAAGAGGTATCGTTTACATCTATCGCTTAACGTTTACCGGTTATACAAGATTATACAAAATTCCTTCCGAATGAAGAGAACTTCATAGGTTGTTCCTAGAAAATTAAATATATAAATTTCGTTTGTTATGTAAATGAATGTGTTAAATATATGTTATTTTAATCAAAATCGTTAGAGCCACTTTTACAAAATTAAAAATTTTGAAAAATGCTTCATGTAAAGAGTAGTTTGGAATGGACAGATTTTCTTGAAAATCTTCGTGTCGCATCTTTGGAAAATATTAAACCTAAATATCAAGTTTGGTGTTTATCGAACTTTTTGTTTTTGAGTTATGCTGTTCCATACACACATGGAAATTCTTTCTAAAATGCTTTTTGGACTCAGAGAGCCACAAATCCGCCGAAATCTTGATATCAAAGCTTTGGATGGAATGCAATACCTTTTCTTGCTCCTGTGTACGATGTGGTAGAGAGAGTAAAAATACGAGATGCAGAAATCCTCGCTGGCAATGTTGCTATGACAATTGCCAATGTTTTTTTGCCTTAATCCTAGATCCAATACAGGCACTTAGTGTTATATTGTAACAAATAATATAGGAGGTTCGAACAGGGAATCAAAAGGTGCGTCATTATTGCCAATATTTAGTGAGATGGTGAAACAATGGAGACACGACTTTGTGGGACACGTGCTGCCCTGTCAGCAGACCAAAGGTATTTAACGTCTGGGGAATTAGGTCACACTCTCACTCATTTCTGGTCGACATTCTCATACGGCGAAGCTCTGGCTAACAGGGGTGCCCCACCCCTCACCATAACTAAGTTAAGCTTTTATCAGTGTGAACCTTAAGACTACCGTTACACGCAGGTAAGATGCACTAGTGATAAGCTCCTGTTCATACGATATATAAGTGTGTCTGCCTGTGTATCGTTCCCCGGTAACCATGTAAATTGAGTATAAAAATGATTGTTAGTTTTTATACAACCCCCGGGTTATTACTCCATGTTCCCTCCCAACTCACCAGTCACCCCACTAATCCTGCCATGTCCCGGACCATCAGCTCTACCGTTTGACGTTACCCCCTCCTGGTTGTAAGCATCCCCTGGAGCTAACCACCCTAGGGTGCTACAATATGCAGTTAATTCTCAATCCCCAGCCCCACATTCCAAGAAATATTCTACCATTACAATAAGTGTTAACTGATTGCACACGAATTCAATGAGGCCCACTGTTATTTTACTGTTGGTGTTAGTCAGTGTGGTTAGTTTGTGACAGCGGACGAGGAATTCAAGCAATACAAGTAAGAGAGACTGTGAATTCGTATTCAAATCTTAACCAAAATTATTGAATTACGACACTATCAGTAATACAAAACTATTTGTTGTTAGGCTGCTTGCGTTTTGTAAAACAAAGCAGTGAATCAACATCAACCGATATAAGCTTATCACAAGGCGGCATGACATAGCTGCTCGCAAGCGTTCCTTGAAGAAAGTTCAGAAAAAATAACCTATTTTATGAAATAGTCTTTGGAAATACCGTAATACGTATTTTAATATTCTGTACAGCAGTAGTTTTTACTTTCTCTACTACGTATAGTAAGTAGGGGAAGTATTGTATTCCACCCAAAAATTCGATACCAAGATTTCACCGGAAATATATGTTTTGAGACCCCCTGAAT
This sequence comes from Deroplatys truncata, assembly GCA_030765065.1. Lineage (NCBI taxonomy): Eukaryota > Metazoa > Arthropoda > Insecta > Mantodea > Mantidae > Deroplatys > Deroplatys truncata. Next base: position 106,063,043 of record CM060987.1, on the reverse strand, counting down.
CAAAAAAAGCATTTTTGGAAACATGTCCGTGTGTATGTGTCTGTGAGTGTGTTTGTGTGTGTCTGTGAACAGCATAACTCAGAAACGAACAGTCGGATAAACACCAAACTTGGTATTTAGGTCCAGTATCTTCCAGAGATGCGACATGAAGGTTTTCAAGAAAATCCCCCCACCCCAGATTACCTTTTACATGGAACATTTTTCGAAAATTTTAATTTTCTCAAAAATGGCTGTAACGATTTTGATTCAAATATCATATGTTTAAGATATTGTCATGAGAAATGAAATGTATATGTCGAATTTTCTGGGAATGTCTCCAAAAGCATTCTTCATTGTGAACGACTTTAGCATAACTGGTAAACCATAAGAGACAGACAAAATTTTACTACACAAAAAATGTAGATCGCGTTAAAAATACACAATTTATGTCATATGCATTTTTTTTTGTTGAGTGAACCATTTTCGAGATATTGCTTGTTATTCCCTTAAATTTTCCAATACTTATACTTTTTCTCAAATTCGTTATTCATTTTTTGTCCTGGTAATGCAAAGGGAATGGAATACTCCACATAGCAACCAGCTCTTAAAATATTTGACTATCGCTTAAAGCCTACCAATTCCCCTTGCATCTACCAGAAAATTAGCAATAAGATTGACATCTCGATTAACATGAAGCATATGGAGAATAAGCGTTTGTAAAAATAGTTATTACAAGAGTAAAGAAAATCATATGAGTGTAACACATCAGATTTTTCTCATTTAACATTATTACATGCATTTGGATGGCAATTATTTTCTTCCTTTCACTGCTTAAAATCGTAGGCATCGATTTTCGAAAAAAAAAATTGTGAGGTTTTATTTATTTATGGACGTTCTTTAACTACCTACTATGGTTTTTAGCGTCCCATTCTATATTGGGCTTGAAAGACCGGAAAAGTTTGCTCAGAGGCCTCTTTATCAGGCTTGAGGTTATTTTACATGCCGTAAATCTACGACAGGGGACCACCGGCTTTACTTCCCATCCTAAGAAAGTCATGCTAAGGATTTTTACGCCCGAAAAAAATCCATCACTACCCCCCTTTAGTCTGATTAAGCAGGGATATACCATATAAGAAAGAAATAAAAAACAGAACAGAAGCCCATAATTGCATCTACAGAGTGGTGTTTGTCACACTAAGATACTCTAAAATGTATTATGCTTTAAAATTTGAAGTGACCATTGAAGAATCTAAGTATTAAATTCGTGCATTAATTTGCAGCTCCAGTATATTATTATTATTATTATTATTATTATTATTATTATTATTATTACTGCGAATGATTTTATATAAACTGTCAGTGAAAACATTATAATTATGCGACGATTTAAATGAATGACTGAAGTAAGATTTCTGAAGAAACTAATCGATAGGAGCCAGAAGAAAGAAATTGGAAAGAAAGTTCAACAGGATACGGGATGGAGAGAGCAAAAATATGTATCGGACTGAAACACTCAAGATACAGATGCATAGGATAGGGAATAAGGGAAGTAAATATTAAATAAAAATCTGATCTATTACATTTACATGACTTTCTCTACACATTCATTACACATTTGTTGTAGGTATAAGGGGAGAGAGGAAACCGAGTCAATAGTCAAACGTTTAAGATCGGTACTGGTCTTGAAATTCCATACTCTTTCCATGCTATCGCGAGAAATAAGTGAATAACGACAGCACCTTAAAAAATGAAATATTGAAAAATTCAGATGAAAAATAACGGACATTGTCACGTGTTAAATTGTGACACGTGGGGGGGATAGTTAAATGAGGGATTGCAGAGGTAGAGACAATCATTAAAACGCTTGGCTAGAGCGATCTGACTATATTCTAAAGAGTTACATTTCTATATGCGATAGTAGGGTTTACAAGATCAGGGATGATGATGGTACTAGTAACATTATTATTAAAAATTTATTTTATACTGCTTACCTTAAGAAACGTCTCGTCGTGGATGAGGAGAGCCAATACTCAACAAGACTTTGTCAATCTGCTAGTGGTGTCAAATGAAACCATCCGGAGCGGCCGTGCAGCGGCCGTCGACGGGTACCATAGTGGTCCCGGCCAAGTTACAACACAAAGTCCCCCGCGAGCAGAGCTTGAGGGCTTGATTATATAGAGTTGAATACCTTAGAGTGGTTCATTCTAATACCGTGGCAGGCTATTACCAAATATGGTCTGCCAACACCCTGGAAAATGCGTATGCTTAGGACTTTCCAAGGATCATGTGGTCCACAGGTGCAGCTAAGAGCTGTGCAGAAAGATACGTATCCCTGAGGAAATTATGGCATAGTGAAATCCCTTTGAAATGTCAAGGGAAGTAGCAGGCCGCTATTTCCTGTCATATATACAATTTACTAAGACTTGAGCAGAATTAAGAATATAAAATATGATTCTATATGAATTCAGAAACTCGTAACAGCTTAATAAAATAATGCCAATTAATATAAAATAATAATTACAATACGGATCTCCCCAGTCAATATCTCGGACATGCCATAAAAGTTATTTTAAATAATTGTAGTGTTTATGACAAAAACTACATACCTAAACAGCATGTTTTATCTGCCTCTTAACGTTTACCAGTTAAATAAAATTCCTTCCGAATGAAGAGAACTTTAATCTTTAATTTTTATTAAAAATATAAATATCAGATATGATTTTATGGATATTGTCATTAAAATAGCACAATTTACTTAGTATACATAATATAAACATTGCTATTTTATGAATGAACTAACAGTTTAAAATTGAGGCAGTATTTTTAACACTTAAATAATTTCAAACTATATAATATATAAATTCAATAACAGCCCGCCTTAAAGCAATATGTGTATGTAACAAGATATAAAAAGTGTATATTACAGTCATTGTATATCTTTATATTATTGTATACATGTGTAATAATGCTATGTGAATGTATTACGTAATTTAATAATGTAGGAGCTGTGAGAATAGTAGGTCAAAAGTTGCTAACAATAAGGTAACCTTGAGGCAATAATAAATTAGAAAGTTTAAATCCTACTGGTAATTCCTGGAAGCAATAAAGTAATTTTTGTGACAGTTTATAAAATAGACAATCAACAACCAGAAAAAGCTTCAGTCAAATGAACGTATTCTATTGGACTAGGATTAGCCAATCAGAAACTAAAATGGAGCAAAATTTACAAATTCGGAAGTCAGTTGCTTGTAGACAGTGTTCTTAACCGGACGCGAGATGTGTTCTCGAGAAGTTTAATACGTATTCAGTGTGAGACGAAAATAGTTTACGTATTAAAAAGTGCAAGTAATTAAAACAAAATCTCACAGCTCTCTCTCTCTCTCTCTCTCTCTCTCTCTATCAGTGAAGTGTTATTTAAATCGTGTCAAGCATTAATAAGAGGAGTGAAGGAAAATTATAATCTGTGTAAGCCTACATTCTTCAGTCGCCCCACTCCCTGCATGTCTCTAAAAAAATATAAATACTGAAGCAGCCGAGGGAAACATAAATATATAATATTTAAAGAAACAGTCAAAATTACAAAGTTAATATTTTTAAACATTTTTGGGGGGCAAAGGCCACCGGAAAGTACATTTGGGATAAAGGCTGTCGGAAACTTTTTACATATGTGAGGTTGCAACTACTTCAAGTTCGGCTCCCCAACAGTCGAAATATAATACATCTTCCTCAAACTGGCTTTCCATATGTAGCAGCAACAAATCTTCTTCAAATTGGCTCCCAAAGCGTGGGACTAATAACAATACAACAAACTAAATTCTTCAAAATAGATTTAAAAATATAACATTCAAAATATGCATTAAGGTCACAAACGGATTTTGGAGCAGTCATTCACACATCTTGTGCTTAAAATGATTAAATGTAGCATTGCTTGCCCTCTGAGGCAGTTTGTTCACCAAAGACGTGGCTATCTGATCAAACGAGTATTAGATTTTGTCAGTCTAACAGCACCCTACACAAGCAAATGGTTATTTTTGTGGTATAGTTATGAATCTGGGTTCTATTGACATAATTTCTGAGACTTTTCTTTACCCTCAATAGGCAATAATAAATATAAATACTGACAACAGTTAAACTCTTCTCGCCGAAACAAGGGTTAGTGAGCAACATAGACTGATCCTATCAAGTGCACGTTGTACCAGACCCCCCTTCACAGTTTTTTACGAGATTTTTCGTCTCCGGCGGCCGTCCTTTCGGTGACCATAACAAGTAGGTCACGTGGGTCACGTCTACCGAACATTCAGACACAAGTAACACCTGATTGGACGAAGCATGTTGCAATACGTGTCCGCAGCCTGGTGTTGATTTTTGGAACCTTCTACTGAGAGCAGATCCCGAGAGGTGCGGTATGGTGAAGAAAAACAGACTTTTAGGGGTAGGAACTTTACACCAGGTAACATGGGGCAGGAGAATACACTCATAAATGTGGTGATTTATTTCTGCCTATTCTAAATTAGCGAATGACATCATGTTTGGTGAATAAATTATTGTAAATTATACATTTCCTTTACGCTCAATATTTTGAGGCCGTTTTCAGATCAAAGGAGAGTTTCGTGTAGCAAGAGGGGGAACAAAAGTGATTGATATTTTATATGGACGTTATATGGGGAATGGTCATTTTTAAATCAGATTTTAATTGTTTTATATACACTTATTCTTAAAATTTTGCAAATATTTAAAGTGGAAAAATCCCACGTACAGATTTGCTAGCAAAGATACAGATTGTACTTCAAAAATAATTCCTGAAAGATCGGCGTAGTTATGTTGCATAATAGTGAATGCAATAAATTAATATAAAGCATGAAAAGAAAACGCAAATTGCAGTGTTTAAAAAAGGAGGGAAATCGGGTAAACAAGAGAGATGGAGTAAAGGGAGAAATGAATATAAAGTGGTGCGAGACTGTACCTACTTAGGGATAAATATAGATGCTGGAGGTAAATGGGAGAAACAAAAGAGATCAGCTCTGGCAAAGGGGAGAGCAGCAATGACAGCTGTTAGACAATGTTTATTTAAAATACCAGAGTTGGAGATGAAATGGTTGGAAATATTATACAATTCAGTGGTTGAGGCACGAATGTTATTTGGGATTGAAATATGGGGGCTTGAAAACGGGTGAAAGTGATGGAAGTGTAAGGAAGTACTAGGGTTACCAACAGCTACAGCAAATGAAGTGGCTCAAATTGAAATGGGACGAGTAACAAGAAAAGGAATGGTTATGGAGGTAGCCTTGAAATATTGGTACAGGATCTTGAATTCTGATGACAATTTATTACAACAATGTCTAAAATACCAAGAAACTAGCTTAAGAAATATGGGCTGGGTAAATAAACTAAGAAATAATCTTGAGAATAATGGCATGGGAGATGTTTGGAGGAAAAGAGATGCAAATCACAAAGGTTTCTGGAAGAGTATTAGAAGAAGATTTGAGGACATCGAGATACAACAATTATTTAGTCAGATAACTGAGAAGAGATCTTTGATTTTTTGTGTTAACATAAAAAAACACTGGGAAAGAGAGAAATATGTAGACAACACAAATAAAGAAGAAAGAGGAGGTATAGCATGGTTAAGAGCAGGAGTATGGAGGCTAAAAGGGAAGCGAAACGGCTATGCACAAGGTGAATGTCCATTATGCGGGGGAAGGGAAGATATACAACATATTATACTTGAATGCAAAGAAACAGAGATTTGGAGAAAAGAAAGTTTATGGTATGGAATGAATAGGAATAAAGATATACATACAATTCTAGATAAAAGCTGTAAAAATATGGGTAAATACTTAACGAAAGTAAAAACTAAATGGATATGGACGGTTAAAAGAGGAAAATAATGTAAATAAAAATAAATATAAGAACTACTAAATGTATCAACATGTAACTGTAATTCACAATGACTGGTTATCTTAGTTGCCAGGGCCAAAAAGAGAAGGCAGTCTAAATATGTAATAACTTAGTGCTCAAGTAAATTATTATTCATTCATATAAAGCACATATATTGTGTTCGAATGTAACTCTGTGATATCCTTGACATATTTCCGAGGTAGGGCCCGATCCACGTCTCCTAACTATCCATCTGCTAGGATATAGCTTCCACTTTTAGTTTTCCTAATAATCAACTGTTATAAATAAGCTACGTGCGTGAACATCTTACAAAAAGTATCATGACTTTAATGGCAGACAACCATCTTGAATTGAAATAAGTTTTACATTTTTCAGACAACATGTTGGTTAATTTAGGTGTAAAAACGGAGCAGTGTAATGTTACTAAGAACCACACAATAATAACGTTACAACGTGAAAAAATGTTTTGTAATTTAAGTACTTTGGATATGCTAGAACTTTTGCCCCAGATACAAATAACATATGTTAACACACTGTAAAAAATGCATAATATACATGAATTAAATATTACTCAGGAATATGTTTTTAAGCACTAAATAACCCTTGAAAATTTGGCACATCCCAACTTCGAGTCTAATTTTATTCCCAAGAGCTTAATATTATTTGCATTGATTTTCTTATTACATAAATAAAATAATATATGCTGATTTTTACTCTCGTTGAGACAAAAATCATTTGCTTTGAATCAAACGGAGGCTACTTTAAGAATTATCCATGGTTGTATACACTAAGTGATCTCTATTACTAAAATAAGTTGTGGTATCATCTGTGACAATAATATGCAATCATGATCAATACTAGAAGGCAAGTCAATTACCATAATTAAAAAAAGATGTATCAAGTACAGATCCTTGAGGAATACCACTCTCCAACACCACACTATGTATGTGGTAGTATGTGCTGAGAAAAACCTGATTAGTTTGGACAGATATGTTATAAAAAGATTAAGTTAAAGACCAGTAATACATATAAACGAATTTGGTAATTAACGCTGTATGAGAGACACAGTCAAAAGCTTTAGAAAGATCACATAATATTGCAGATGTAGGACTGTGTTCTTCAAAATGTTAAGATAGCATTAACCATTTTTTCAGTATCGCTGCACATGGATAACCCTCTTCTAAAACCAAATTAATAAAGCTATTTGAATGTATGTATATTAAGAACTGACAGTAAATGCTATGCATTACAAATCAAATAGAACAAAATGTTCAGACGAACAAAGGTAAAATCCTAGTGAATGTTAAAATAACTGTTCTTGCCTATACGTATGTTAACCTTATAACAGTAAGGAGGTATTCAACTCTGTACAAAATTACACTTGTTTTGTTTCATTTTGTATATAATATGTCTTTATTTTATTTTAAATGTTCTGTATACTATGTAATATTTATGTATATATGTAACTTTATTGTACATTTCCTTGACACGCATGTAGTATGTGTCTATTTTATATCAAATGTTCCATATTCTGTGTAATATTTATGTTTATATGTAATTTTTGTACATTTCCTTGACATGTTCCTTGTTCACAAGCCGTTATGGCTGCTAGTGAACTCACAGAATACAATCTAATCTAATCTAAGTATTATAAAATAATGAATTCTTTTCAAAATACACAATTAATTTTCCATATATAACTAATAGTAATTTTTTTAAAAAGCTTTGCCCTACTGATATTAGCCAATAGTTCTCGGTCTTAGAAACGAGTACCATGTTTGAAAACTGGATTAACCTTTCATATATTTAAATAGTCTGAAAATATTCTGGTTAGAAAACACTGATTAACATAATGTGTCAAGGGAATAATTTTATACGGTAATACATCATTTATCAAATCACCAGTGATATAATAAGTATTTTGCATTTAGTGCATTTAAGATTATAAACGAGGTTCGCTACATCATTCTGTGAAAGCAGCTTCCATGTGAAGTACTTAAGTGACACCTGCAATTTGAAAAGAAACCTCATTATATAATTATTATCAACAGACGCAATAAATTCAGAAATTTCTTTTATAGCATTTATAAAATACTATTAAAATCATCAGAGGTTAAGGTCGTCTATGTGGCAACATTAATATTTGCTGCATTATTTGTTATATTACAAATAGCCGTGCACTTATTGGCCAAGTTAGCTATGTAGGAGGACCTGCGTTCGATTCACGTCGACCGCCGCTTTGACCTGGGTTTTTCGTGGCATTCCCTGGTCGGTAGACGATTGCTGAGTTGTTTCTCATTTCCTTTCCAGCATTTCCCTTCCATTCCGTTTCTTTATCATTTTTCAGGTGCGCTTCTAGGCTTTATGGCCTATGGCGGTGACGGATAGATGGCGTGGATACTTGCTTAAAGAAAAAAGTACTCCCCGTGGACACTTAAGGACTACTTGGTCGATGAGACGTTTATCGCTCTCTCTAGGCAACTCCAGCAGTGGGGTGGGTCTTCAAGCCTGGAATGTTAGGGACTTCCGCGCGTCTCTGTGGCCTGTTTGCTTGCGGTCTTTAGCCTCCTGTGGTTCCTTCACTTCATCTCTTAGGGGAGATGAAAGCCACAATAGATCTATATAGGTCGCAGTGCGCGAGATGTCCCCTCTCTTGTATAACCTATACCTATAAGTAAGTATTGGGGAAGTAAAAATATTTCGTGAGGGCCACTTATGAACATACATAATAATATGACAGCTGGTCTTGTAGCTCAGCCGGTAGATAACCTGCCTGCTGTGCGAGGGGTCCCGGTTTCGATTCTCGTCTGGGGTGGGAATTTTTCTCTAGCCAAGATATTTCATATCCTCCGCAGAGTCTGGAAGTATGAATGTGTATGTGATCTAATGTATAAAATTCAAAGAAAAATCAGAAATCTAACAATATGTGTATGCAAGTTAATACCATTGCCTATAGGCAATATTGTGGCGTATTGATAATTTGGAGGGTTACATTGCCATTGCCATTATTGTTCTACATTGTCATTGCCAGAAACATTGTTGTTTACGTCATTCCTGGCTGGTAGCTTCGCTAGCCACGAGTGGTGGGGATAGTGTCTGTCTTAGATAGGATTCCGGAGAAGCGGATCGCGTGTGCAAGCCGGCTTTTGGATCAGTGAACATCTCCTCTCACCTTTCATATTTAATAATGTAGGAACCCCAAACGGTTGGGAAATAAAGCTAGGAATGTGTGAGTAGATTTATGTTATAGATTTCATACAGTGAAAAACCCACGCCTTCCTCTTAACCTCCATACCATTTCGGACCTCCGCAGCCAAGTCAGTATACGTCCCCTCACTGTGCGTGCTGGATATTGGAAATTACTTTAATTTTCATGTGAACTTTTAGGCCATGTACTCAGCATGTAACATTTTTGGTGGAGTGACAATGTAGAATAATAATATGTCTGGCAATGACAATGTAAACCTCCAAATTATCAATACGCCGCAATATGTACCAAAGATAAAAGGTTGCCCATATGACCATTGCAGTTAAAGACGGGGTATAACTGGAACAATAACCAACTAAATAAATACATAACGGACCTTATGTGAACTGGACATTGGAAGAGACAGGTGTATGATGTATTACATCATTTTTTAGAACTGTTCCATCCTCGAAACCGTTCCTAAATAACTCTAGGTTATTTTTTTCCTGCCCCTAGTACCGACAGAATTTACGCATCGTCGCCACACAGAAGAGCTGCCGTTCTGGAGTCAGAGGAAATGAAGCAAACACGCCTAGCTGCAATCTCTGGTACTACTGCTGGGAAAAAGTGTCGAGGCGCAAAGAGACCCTCGTTTGTAATTAAGGGAGACCCAGAAATGTCGGGCTCATCCCAAATGATCCATCACCTGCAGGAGGCACTGAGTTACCGCCACGTCTACGTCAGAAGGCGCTGCCATCACTCAACCCCCCCCCCTCTCATTCCCTCAGTCTAAATTACCGAAGCCCTCTCCTACGTGGCGTCTTGTGAATGAATACCAATGCAACGCCCGAGCGACAGCAAGAAAAACACACACAGCTCTCTTGTAACTTGAATCGCACAGAAACCTGATGCGTGTCATCCAAAGGATTTGCCCTAGATTATACACACCGTATAAAAGTTATTCTTCTATCCATGTCGTTTTAATCGTTATACAGCATTCAATTAGTTAATTCAGAGTTCGTCTACGCAAAAGAATGTGAGTAGGTAATTTATCCACAAAAAAGCCTTTGATTGTTATATTTCCCTTACCTTCTCTACCCTCTATCGTTTATTAGTGAGTTACAAATTATTCTAAGGAAAGTTTACTTTTCTATCTACTTCATTTTAATCGTAATAAACCTTTCCGAAAGTAGCTATATTACACATTTCGTTATAGAATCAAAGGGAATAGCGATGGTCAAATGTTTAAGAGCTGAACCATGTATGCTGGCCTTAAAATTCCATACTCTTTCCATACAATCGTGAGAAACAACTGAAAATCGATGGGACTTTAAAAAGCAGCTTAAGTATTGTATAATTCGAACCATTAATAACGGATATCTCGGAAAAGGCGATGCCACAAAAATAAATTGTGTGTTTTTTAAAGAGATGCACATTTTTATGCGCTACGTTTTCGTCTATCGCTTAACGCGTACCACTTAGACAAGATTATACAAAATTACTTTCAAATGAAGAGGACTTCACAGGCTATTCCCAGAAAATTCAAGATATACATTTTATTTGTCATGTAAATATCTTTAATATATAGTACTTTAATCAAAACCGTTGGAGCCATATTTTAAAAAATCTGATGTCTTACACTCACATGACTTTCTCTACTCCTGTACAAAATATTTTTACAAACGCTTATTCTCCATATGCTTTATGTTAATCGAGATATCGGGATGTTAATCTTACTGCTAATTTTCTTGTAGATGCAGGAGGAATAGGCAGGCTTTAAGCGATAGTCAAATATTATAAGAGCTGGTTGCTATGTGGAGCATTCCATTCTCTTTGCACTACCAGGAATAAAATAATTGAATAACGAATTTGAGAAAAAGTATAAGTATTGGAAAATTTAAGGGAATAACAAGCAATATCTAGAAAATGGTTCACTCAACAACAAAAATGTATATGACATAAATTGTGTATTTTAACGCGATCTACATTTTTTGCGTAGTAAAATTTTGTCTATCTCTTATGGTTTACCAGTTATGCAAAAGTCGTTCACAATGAAGAATACTTTTGGAGACATTCCCAGGAAATTCTGGATATACATTTCCTTTGTCATGAAAATATCTTAAACATATGATATTTTAATCAAAATCGTTACAGCCATTTTTGAGAAAGTTAAAATGTTCCATGTAAAGGGTAATCTGGGTTGGGTGAATTTTATTGAAAACCTTCGTGTCGCATCTCTGGAAGATACTGACGCTAAATACCAAGATTGGTGTTTATACAACTGTTTGTTTCTGAGTTATGTTGTTCACAGACACACACACGGATATGTTTCCAAAAAATGCTTTGGTTTTTTTTTGGATTCAAGGGTCTCAAAACATGTATTTCCGGTGAAATCTTGGTATCGAATTTTTGGGTGGAATACAATACTTCCCCTACTTACTATACGTAGTAGGGAAAGTAAAAATGCTTCCTTTTTCAAGGTGCCTCAAAATATGTATTTCAGGTGAAATGGACAATTTCCTGGAAGGTAGATACATTGAATCACTGAAAAATTGAATACCACAGCCGAGATTTGAACCACGATTATGGCACTGAACTCTTCAGTCTGATTCCACCTTTACTATCTTGTCCTACACACGGCTTGTGTGAAAGAACGACTTACCAATTTCTTTGTATTAACCTCTGAATTTTACCACGTATACAGAGATATTAATGCTTACTTTCTCTATGCTTTTCTTTAGGCAGAGGAAATACTGTATTCCATCAAAAACCTCGACATCAATGCTTCACTGCAAATACACGTTTTGAGGTCCCGTGAACAACCCAACAACAAAATTTTTTAGTAAAGGTCAGTTACATTGTGCGTAGAGAGGGTACTGCATTACATCCAAAAATTTTATATCGAGATTTCACCGGAAATACATGTTTTGAGATCACTTGAGTCCCAAAAAAGTGTTTTTTGACAAAGGTCCGTGTGTGACTGTCTTGTCTGCTTGTGCGCATGTGAACAGCATAACTCAAAACGAAACGTAGGCGAAATACCAAACTTGGTCTTTAAGTTCACGATACGAACGTTTTTAAGAAAATCCTCCCCCTCAATTACCCTTTACATGAAGGATTTTTCGAAATATTTTATTTTCTGAAAAATGGTTCTAACTATTTTGATGAAAATACCATATATTAAAATATTTTAAATCTTTTATGTTCTGAAAAATGGTTCTAACTATTTTGATGAAAATACCATATATTAAAATATTTTAAATCTTTTATGTTCTGAAAAATGGTTCTAACTATTTTGATGAAAATACCATATATTAAAATATTTTAAATCTTTTATGTTCTGAAAAATTGTTCTAACTATTTTGATGAAAATACCATATATTAAAATATTTGAAATCTTTTATGTTCTGAAAAATGGTTCTAACTATTTTGATTAAAATACCATACATTAAAGATACTTACATGACAAATAAAACTATATTTTGAACTTTCTAGAAGTAGTTTGTGAAGTCCTCTTTATTCGTAAGGAATGTTGTATAATCTTGTATAACCGGTAAACGTTAAGCGATAGACGAAAACGAACTGCACATAAAAATGTAGATCTCTTTAAAAGACACAGTTTTTTTCAAATAACTTTTTTGTATACGTTTTTTTCGAGATACCTGTTGTTAATGGTTCCAATTGTTCAATATTTAGTCATTCTTTTAAAGTCCTGTGAACATTCAGTTGTTTCTCGCGATTGCATGGAAACAGTAGGGAATTTTAAGGCCAGCATATAACGTCCAGTTCTTAAACATTTGACTATCACTGTTCCTTTTATATGTATAACGAAATGCACCTATTACTGCAAAGCTTTATATGGATTAAAAGTGAAGTAGATAGAAACAGAAACTTTAGTAAGAATAGTTTGTATACCCACTAATGAACGATAGAGGGTGAAGAAACCTGTGAATGAAATACATGTGTTTAATGTCTGCTCTTACTACATACTGCATCATACGCAGCGGACTCTAATGAATTGATACATGAAAGGATTGCTGGGGAAATAAATTTGGGAAGGAAACACCTCAGGCCTAGGTTTAGAGTACCTCCCCTGTATTTGCCAATTATGAGGGCTGAGAAAAACTTGGAAAAAACCTCAGCCAGGATCTGGTGGGATTTGAACCGCGGACCTCTGTTCACGAGTCCATGTCTTAAGACCTAGACCACCCGTGTCGGTGTGCTTGTGCACGTGTGCGTTTGTGTGTGTCTGAACAGCATAAATCAAATTCGAAAATTCGGATAAGTACCAAACTTCGTAATAGCTCTTAGCGATTTTGATTAATGTACCATATGTTTAAGATCTATGCATGACAAATGAAGTGTACAATATTAAATTTTCTGTAAACATCCTTTGAGCTCCTCCTCATTCTTTATTAATTTTCTGTAACTAGTAAACAATAAGAGATAGACCAAAATTTAAATTTACTATACGATAAATGTAGACGTGTTAAAACAAAAAATTTATTTCAAATACATTTTTGTTTAATGAACCATTTCCAATATATTTGTTGCTATTGGTTTCAATTTTCCAGTGCTTAATCACACATATTTCGAAATGCTATGTCACCATTCTTGCTTCTAGTAATGCCACGTAAAGAATCTAATTCAGAGCCAGCATATAACCGTGTTTTAAACATTTGACCATCGCTTCAGCCTCTTGCATCCTCTTGTACTAGGGATGGGCAGAAAATAACGCAACGGTTACATTATAATGGTGATCTTAATGTAGCGGTTACTAAAGTAGCGAATACAAAGTAACTAGTTACCCAATAATGGTTACCAAAGTAACGACTACAAAGTAACTAGTTATGCAATAACGGTTTGCAAAGTAATTAGCTACCCAATGACGGTTGCCAAAGTAGCGAAAACAAGGTAACCAGTTACCCAATAACGGTAACCAAAGTAACGGTTACAAAATAACAAGCTACCCAATAACGGTTAACAAAGTAACTAGTTACCCAATAACGGTTACCAAAGTAACGTTTAAAAAGTAACTAGCTACCCAAAAACAGTTACCAAAGTAACAGTTACAAAATAACAAGCTACCCAATAACGGTTAACAAAGTAACGTTTACAAAGTAACTAGTTACCCAATAACGGTAACCAAAGTAACGGTTACAAAATAACAAGCTACCCAATAACGGTTAACAAAGTATCGATTAAAAAGTAACTAGTTACCCAATAACGGTAACCAAAGTAACGGTTACAAAATAACAAGCTACCCAATAACGGTTAAGAAAGTAACGATTTCAAAGTAACTAGTTACCCAATAACGGTAACCAAAGTATAGTTTAAAAAGTAACTAGTTACCCAAAACAGTTACCAAAGTAACGGTTACAAAATAACAAGCTACCCAATAACGGTTACCAAAGTGACGTTTACAAAGTAACTAGTTACCCAATAACGGTAACCAAAGTAACAGTTACAAAATAACAAGCTACCCAATAACGGTTAACAAAGTAACGATTACAAAGTAACTAGTTACCCAATAACGGTTACCAAAGTAACGTTTAAAAAGTAACTAGTTACTCAAAAACGGTTACCAAAGTAACGATTAGAAAGCAATTAATTGCCCAATTATTATGGTTACCAAAGTAACGAAGACAACTAATTATCGCGTTAATGGTTACTGAAGAATTGAGACAGTTATTGAGCCTGGGTGACATCATTCACTTCATGAGCGCGGTATTGGTATTGCTCATCGGGAACTACTTACCTCACTATTTGTTTACAACTTGAGTCATCCTCGCATTGAGTTGCAAGTACAAATTCATTTATTACAGCGTGTTGCCTATCGATTCTAATATAGGTCACAGGCCACAGAATACAGATCAGGCAGCACTGCATTGCATTAAGATGGTTATTCACATATGCTTACAGTTGTACGAATTTTTATACATTGCTGGTAGATGATATGAATAAACAATTAATATTGTTTAGTAGCAAAATATGCGCGGGCCGCTAAGCTCAAACAACGACAACGTTCATATTGAAATGTAGTTAAATCTGATGTAACTGCGAATGTAACAACCATGAAAACAAACAACTTGGTCGTTACTGATAACCGTTACATGTAACCGTTAACGCGCTGTAACTGCCACAGTTATAATCGTTGCTGGAAAATAACTTACCTACAATGAAGTATGTAATGAAACCATTTCTGCAAACATGTTATCCCGTTAGCATGAAGTACATAGAAAAATGAGTTTTCGTAAGAATAACTTTTTCTTCCATTAATTTAAGAGGAGATGACCCAAAACTGATAAACAAGTGTGCCTTAACGCGGTCCCTTTTCCGTCTCGAACACTTACTTATATAAAATCCTTGCGGATGCTGCAACTCTGGTAGATGCTGCGCCGACTACCTCTGGTAGATGCAGATTTGGATTGCCTCTGGTGGATGCGGATGTTTGTCTTTTGTGTGTGTGTGTGTGTGTGTGTGTGTGTGTGTGTGTGTGTGTGTGTGTGTGTGTGTGTGTGTGTACTTAAACGTTGCTATGCTTCAGTGTATTATGTTTTTTGCCTTGGCTAGCTACGTTTTGCTTTTAGCACGGTGTGGTATAACGACTTAGGATAATGTAAGTAACTTAACACACACACACACATTCAAAGTACCAATACATAAATGCACTACGTGATCAAAAGTATCCGGACACCTGGCTAAAAATGACGTACAAGTTCGTGGCGCCCTCCATCGGTAATGCTGGAAGTCAATATGGTGATGGCCCACCCTTAGTCTTGATGACAGCGTTCACTCTCGCAGACATGCTTTCAATCAGGTGCTGGAAGGTGTCTTGGGGAATGGCAGCCCATTCTTCACGGAGTGCGGAACTGAGGAGAGATATCGATGTAGGTCGGTGAGGCCTGGCACGAAGTCGGCGTTCCAAAACATCCCAAGGGTGTTCTATAGGATTCAAGTCAGGACTCTGTGCAGGCCAGTCCATTACGGGGATGTTATTATCGTGTAACCACTCCGCCAAAGCCCGTGCAGTATGAACAGGTGCTCGATCATGTTGAAAGATGCAATCGCCTTCCCCGAGTTGCTCTTCAACAGTGGGAAGCAAAAAGGTGCTTAAAATATCAATGTAGGTCTGCGCTGTGATCGTGTCGCGCAAAAAAAACAAGCGGTGCAAGCCCCCTCCAGGAAAAACACGACCACACCATAACACCACCACCTCCGAATTTCACTGTTAGCACTACACACGCTGGCAGATGACGTTCACTGGGCATTCGCCATATCCACACCCTGCCATCGGATCGCCATATTGTGTACCGTGATTCGTCACTCCACACAACGTTTTGCCACGTTCAATCGTGTAATGTTGACACTCCTTACACCAAGCGAGGCGTCGTTTGGCATTTTCTTGCGTGATGTGTGACTTATGAGCAGCCGCTCGACCATGGAATCCAAGGTTTCTCACCTCACGCCTAACTGTCATAGTACTTGGAGTGGATTCTGATGCAGTTTGGAATTCCTGTGTGATGGTCTGGACAGATGTCTGCCTATTACTCTTTACGACACTCTTCAAATGTCGGTGGTCGCTGTCAGTCAACAGACGAGGTCGGCCTGTACGCTTTTGTGCTATACATGTCCCTTCATGTTTCCACTTCACTATCACATCAGAAACATCGGACCTAGGGATGTTTAGGAGTGTGGAAATCTCGCGTACAGACTTCTGACACAAGTGACACCCAATCACCTGACCACGTTCGAAGTCCGTGAGTTCCACGGAGCGTCCCATTCTGCTGTTTCAAGATGTCTAATGACTACTGAGGTCGCGGATAATGAGTACCAGACAGTAGGTGGCAGCACAATGCACCTAAGATGAAAAACGTATGTTTGTGGGGATGTCCGAATATTTTTGATCACATGGTGTATCTTGAAACTTTGTAGGTCACTTTAACATACAGCACTGGTGCAAACTTATATCCTTATTTACATTGCCAGAGCATTTACGTGCACACGAAATATTTTATAAGTATTCACTGCTTTTAGTTGTTATTATTATTAACGTAATTATTATATCATTTACAATGAATTCCGTAGCGTCGCGTCTATTTACACTTAAGAATATAAGATCTTGAATTCTATTGGCTACCATGATGCTACACACTATGGGCATCTTAGAGAAACGTTTCCTGGCTTTAAAATTGCTATCGAATTTTCTAGACGCTTACTCATTGTTATGCTCTTACTGCACTGCTAAAGCAGAATATGTTTTGTTGCTTGATTTCCTATTGAATTTACATTGTTGCAATCCTTATAAGAACTAGCTGCAAACACGAAATAAACTTTTGCCTTTGCTGTTAAATATCATCAACATTTATATATATTGTAACATACAACTCCTTAAAAATTATTAACATTTATGTTGTAACATGGTATTCATTAATATAGGTATATGTATTTGTTGTAAATAATTAATTAACAATATTTAAGCTTTATTAGTAGGATCTAAGCTTTGGATTAGTAGTGGATAACGTCTCATGTGAACCTACTATACATACTTAATAAGAATGCATTTTACTATGCTTAAGAAGTGTTTATAGTGCCCCTTTTGATTGCAATCACTTCACTGCACCTTATTTTGTGTGTAAACTACACTATTATGCTTTTGAGTGAACGCCACTGCAATCTTTTGTGTAAATGCCACTGCACTCTTTTGTGTGAACGCCACTTCACTGATTTGTGTGAACGCCATTGCACTCTTTTGTGTGAACGCCACTGCACTCTTTTGTGTGAACGCCACTGGACTGTTTTTGTGTGAACGCCACTGCACTGTTTTTGTATGAACGCCACTGCACTGTTTTTGTATGAACGCCACTGCACTACCTTGCTTTAGCTTTCACTTCACACGTGCTAAATGGTTCGTTTATCTTTGAGTGCATTGACCTGAGCCATGTCAGTACTGTTGTTTAATAACAGCTGACGACTGTATACGTTATTCTACGTGCTACAAGGATTTGTCTAATTTCTAACATGTTACTCACATAAATATTTTGATTATGTATTGTAGCGATAGTATAGTCCTCATTTTTGTCTAACAGGAATGGTATATTATGATGAAATTTTTACAATGCTTTATGTATATGTTACTTTACTTATGTGTTTTCCTTTTCTCTACCCTACTTGGTAAATTAAACAATGACTTTTTTCATTAACTGTCTACCTGAGTATTTTATTACCTTTTAATACAGCAGCTCAAAATTTTATTTACTTTTCTAACATTGCAAGTACACACGTCATACTTTTCAGTGTGCATTATTCTATAATTTCTTATTCTGTCTTGGAGTTTCCATTCTCGTTCTTATCTTGTTTGTACGGCTTTAGCATATCAATGTGATAGTTTCCAATAAAGTGTTTTGCATCGTCGTCGTATAATTCGCATGTGTTCATACTTAGTATTTTTGTAACTTTGTATGGTCCTTTGTATTTCATGCATAGTTTATGCGTTAACTTGTTAGCTTTATTGGACAATGTTTGTTTCTTCGACTGGCTGCTGGCAGGCTAAGTTTTAGCCCGAGTGAATTTTTGCTGTGTGCCCACCCTCATCAGGGTTTAACCACAGGGTGATTATTTTCAGTAGAAAAATGATGGTTAAGGATGACGTTTTAGTTTTAGGTAGTAATGAAAGAAGGGAGGAAGCATGTAGCTCCTAGAGCTGCCTGTTAGGATGCAGCGGCCCTACTGCACCCTGGTGTGTGTGTGTGTGTGTGTGTGTGTGTGTGTGTGTGTGTGTGTGTGTGTGTGTGTGTTTATCAATTTCTTTGGTTGGATTGAATTTTGAGACCAATCATCTCTTGGGTAGGATTACTATGGAGTTCAGCTTTAGCTGCTGTTGGTGTAACTCCTTGGTTATCTGGTGTGCCCGCATGCCATGCTAGGAACCCGATGACTCCGAATACGGCGATTTCTAGGGCTCAAATCCCCAAGTGATCTGACCAGGATACTCTGATGGTTTGGTAAACTGGCGTAAAATTTAGTAGCCCGGCGCCTAATTTCATCTTCCACATATGGAAGAGATGAGGCTTCGTGTAGTAGTCTCACGGGGAAGGCGCGGCCGACAGAGTAGATGGACCGGAGTCCCTTATTCTGCGCCGTTGTAGCCATAGCAGCCAGCTGTCTGCGGCGATGCCCCAGACCTCGCAGGTACAAGGAGGCAATCGCCCCCTGCGCCCGGGCCGAGACGTCTCGGATGTGCTCGCGAAAAGTTAGACTTTTATCCAACTTCACTCCCAGGTAGGTTATAGAATTCCTCCATTCAATCCTTCGGCCTCGAAATTGAAATTTGGGGGCAGTCTGCGGGGATGTGGCCTTCGTTAGCAGCATGGCGTGGTTCTTGTCCGCGTTAACGGACATGCGCCAACGCCGGCACCACTGCTGGATGAGGCGGAGGTGTCTCTGTATTGGGTTGAAGGCTCTGATTAGGTTTCTATTTGAGCAATACAGCAGCACGTCGTCAGCATACTGGGCCATTTCGACTTGCTGCTGCGTTGGAAGGTCTGCCATGAAGACGCTGAAAAGCGTGGGGGATAGTACAGAGGTTTGTTTCTTAGCGACACCAACTCGCCTATTTACAGGTTCCATTTCTTCTTATTGTTTTGCTTTCATGTTTTTCTTTCCTTTTAGCTGCTTTCTTCTTCATCCCCTCCATTGTTTTATATATGTATTTTTTTCTGTACTAATTCTTGTTTTATTATTTAAGGAATTGCCGGAGGTATACTGGTGTTTAGTGTTTGTTTTAACAGCTGTCCTTTTTGTAGTTCGATTGGTCGATATCCTGTTAATTGTTTGGTAGGTAGTTTATTATCTCTTGGATTTAGTTGACGTGGCTGTAGCACCCACTATGTCGGTTATAGCATAGAATATGTATATGCACTGAGAATTTCTAGCTCTGCATCTCTACAGCGGACGTCCATTTCTCGCTCGCGTTCTGCATACCATTGTTCAACGTACTTTGTTGTGAGGTAGCCAGCTGGTTTGGACTTGACAGGTTGATTGTCTTCTGTTTTTGCATCTTTACCATGTATGTCATTCTGGTCTGCCATCTCTCTTACATCCGCCTGTCCAACCTTATTGTATTTTACAAAAACTTCTGAGTCCAATATCTCTTCTTCCTCTGGAGTACTTCTCATTATTCTCAAATATAATCACTTCTCTTCCAAAGTCTATTTTAGCATCATACTGTTACATGCTGGGGTGAGGGACAAAAGGTTCCCAGCAAATTACTAAATTTTGATCACCCCAACACGCACATGGGGGAAGCGTAGCTACAAACGGCGAGAGGACCGGGACCTTGGTGTCTTCATTCAGAAGAAGGTGTGAGGTTTTTTGACAAATAAACACAAATATCACATCATACACATACCTGTAATTTATTGATAAAACACTTTGCGAATCTACATTACACTCGGGGAAACAAAGGAATGAGGGGAGATGCCTCGCCGTCGAGGACTGGCCACACGCAACCAGCTTCTTACACACTCACTCACAAAGAAGTCACGCGCACATTCAAAAACGCTAACTATATAACCCCCCCTCTCTAACCCTGTCTAGGCAAGCCAGCTAGCCAGGGCTGGCATCATACCGGGCGAGATTTTATATTAGTAGGTGTTCTCGAGACGGAAAAGGAACCGCGCCAAAGGAAAAGGCTCGTTCAGCTGAAAGAAATAATTAGTCACCCAATAATACTGTCGACAATGCAACACAATAATGCGTCTGGTATGACATTGCTTCCTGATACGCCACAATACTCATGAATTACATCCCAGCCTAGCAGGAATTCCACTGCTAAACTTTTATTACTAGACACATTATTTCGAATGTTGCATTTTCTATGGTTATGGTTAACAGTGCTTGTAACTTGATAGGGTGTGCGACTTTACCTATAGCAAGACTGCATATTACATTTGTACATGGTGTGGCCATTAACTTTATACCTTCTTTGCAGAGCTCATTGTACAGCCTTTGGCTACAAATTGCTGCTGTGGAGCTAGTGTCTGCAATAGAAATTTTGCCTTTATTATTGGTGTCTCATTAGCACCACTATGTTGAGAGTTTTTATGATTAATTTGTTACTATTAAAGCGTGTAGGTGTATTCTGATCTTCTGCGTATTTTACAGACATAACTGGATGGACAGCAATTGCACCTAGGTTACCAACCTGCCCACTCGAAAGTTCTCCGGATTTTGTGAATTATGAGTGTATACAGGGCTATCATTGCTTATTGAAGCCACTGTAGTTTTTGTTGCTTCGTTTTGTTGTCTTTTGCGTAATGGTTTTGGTTTCTGCTGTTTTCAAGTCTTGTATTTCTACATCTTTGACCTCCTTGTACTCTGTAGTGGTTATAGTGATCTGTGTCATTGTTATGACTGTTCCGCCGTTCATTTCTTTGATAGTGTCGAGGACTGTTTGATGTTCTTTGATTTCTGGTCGGTGTGCTTTGAGTTCGCATGTAGTATGCATTTTCATGCCTGGGTGTATTGTTTTCATGGTGATAATTATCACTTCGCATATGCTTTGTGTTATTGTATAAGACTCTCTGCCTACCTGTGCCTCTCTGATAATAATTATCTTGTACACCGAAATTTATAGGTCTCCAATACGTGGATTGAATTGTTTGTTCTCATAGTTGTGTAATATCTCCTTCTCTTGTGCTTAAAACATGATGATATTAACCCTGCGAGTTCCATTATTGTATTTGGTTTAGCAATGAAAGTGCATTGTATCCTGAGAGGAAAGTGGTGTGTAATTATGCTAAGAAATCTGTTTTCTGCATTGATGGTGACAGATTCGTAACCTGACTTGAAAAATTAAGTACGAGGGGCACTATTTATAGTTTGAGCCTTGGCAACCCTGAATGTTAAGGTACCATCTGACGTTTCCAATGGAAAGTTGGACATTTTTTATCATAATCTGCTCAAACATTTTGTCAATAGAGCGTCATTTGTTTTGCTTACACTAACTTGAAATTTGTGTGTCAACAAATACATGGAATTAACTCGTGAAAATGCTCGTGCAATGATTTATTACGACTTTCGACGTGGATTATCAAGACCAGAGTGCATCGATCAACTAACTTCCAAATTTGGCAACGACGCTCCATCCTTTGCCACTTTGAAACACTGGTATAACGAATTTAATCGTGGCCGCCGTTCGGTTAATGATGAAGTTCGTGAAGGTCGTCCAAAATCAGTTGTTGTGCCAGAAAACATTGATGCTGTGCAAAAACTAATAAAAAATACGTCATGCAACATATTGTAAGATTGAAGCAACCCTAGGCATTAGTTCTTCCACCAGCATATATAAAATATTGCATGATTATTTAGCCGTGAAAAAGGTTTGCTCTCGTTGAATCCCGCATAATTTGACGCAATCTCAAAAAGATGCTCGTGTCGTTTGGTGTACAAAAATGCTCAAGAAATACAATGGTGCTGCCTCAAAAGACGTATATAAGATTTAACAGGTGACGAATCGTGGATCTATGCGTATGAGCCGGAACGTAAACAACAATCGACTGGATGGGTGTTTCAAGATGAAGCAAATCCAACAAAAGTTGTTCGCACTCGAAGCACTTCGAAGCAAATGGTCGCCTGTTTTTCAGCAAAACTGGCCATGTGGCAACAGTGCCTTTAGAGGAACGTAAAACGGTCAATGCCGAATGGTACACAACCACTTGTTTGCCAGAAGTCTTCGGTGAAGTAAGGAAAGCCAACAAGAACTGTAGGATCGTTCATCAAGACAATGCGAGCGTACACACATCTCATCTAACAACAGAGTATTTGAAAGCTCAAAAATCGAATTGATGAGTCATCCGCCATACAGTCCTGATTTGGCAACCAATAACTTCTTTTTGTTCCCGAACATCAAGAATAAATTGCGTGGACAGCGATTTTCGTTGGCAGAAGAAGCCGCTGATGGATTCAAAAACCATGTTTTGGACGTGTCTCAAGAAGACTGGAATAAATGCTTTGACAAATGGTTCAAACGGATGCAAAAGTGTATTGGTCATAAAGGAGAATATTTTGAAAAACAATGAAGCAGTTTTAATCAGAAATTACTTTGCTTTAATTATTAGGCTCAACATACAAATAGTGCCCCTCGTATATATGCAGCCATTATTTATCTTCACGTGGGTTGTAATTTCCATCACTCAATGATGCTCCAATCTTATGTTGTATTGCTGTATTCCAAAATTTATTCAGCAACAGCTGACGAAATTTATAACTAATGTTGCCTTATGATATCATTATCCAGTCTAAAGTTTTCTTATACACGGTACGTCGCACAATTATCATTCGTATGGCTTTTGGTATGCATTTAATTTGCACGTACTCGTCTCGGCTAAGTACTGCACTGGATTTATGTTTTCATAAAATTTTGGTAATGGCAAAGTTTTGACTATGTTTGAATAGTTTTACAGGTTTCCTGGTACATTCTTATGAACTACAATTATGCAACAGGCTGAGATTCCACAGGAGTTACGAAAGAACTAACTTCTTTACTCTCATTGTTTATCATATTTAAGGTTAGACCTCTGTCAGTGTTGTGATGACACATATTACTGGTATCATTTGTAGCATCATATAAATGTACACTTGAACTACTATTTACTACACTGCTATTACCTGTACTACTTTGCTTTCCAAGGTTGGCAGCGACGCTGTTTATTTTACCAGTTATTTCAGATCTCACGTTATTTAATTCTATTATAACGTTAGTTACTTTAGTATTAAGTTGTCTCATAAGCAATGTCGGTTTGTTAACTGGGTTTATCTCGTACGTATACGAGGCGTATTCCAAAACTAAGGTCCGGTGAACAATATTTCACGGATGGTAGGACTGAATGACGTTTCACGCCTGCAGCGCTGTCTACCGACTCCTGAGAAACCTACCGCAGTGTGGTGTGATGCATTAGGCGTTTGCCAGTCCGTGAGAGCAGATCGCGATGGCAGTGACAATCGTACATCCCGCCAGTTGTGAAGTGTGCAGAGTGATTAGATATTTGCTGGCAAAAGGATCGTCAACTGCGGATATACATCGTGAGTTATGCCTTGTGTATGAACCGGACATAATGAGAGACAAACAGGTTCGACACTGGTGTCGAGAATTTCGAAATGCCCGCACAAATGTGCACGAAGAACAGCGGAGTGGTAAACCCAGTATTCGTACCAACGACATCGCTGAGCAAGAGAACCAAAAACTTCAAAGTGATCAGCGTTTCGTTTGACGATTAATGATGTGGCTGATGAATTTCCAAATGTTGCTCGAACCTCACTGTACAGGATTGTCACTGAACAGCTTCGATATCGGAAGCTCACCGGTGAGCACAAACAGCAACGAATGCGTAGTGCACGACAGTTTTTGGAGCGCTATAAACAAGATGGAGATGGTTTGTTTCCCACATTGTTACGGGCGATGAGACATGGATAGCGTACACCAACGCAGATTCGTAACAACATCAATGCAGAGGATCCGTTCCGGTTCACCCAAACCAAAAAATTGCAAGCAATCGCCGTACACGAATCGCAAAATTATGGCTACGTGTTTTGGGATGAAAAGGGTGACCTTTTGGTTGATTTCATCGGTCGTGGGTTAACAATTACAGCTGATGTGTACTGTGCAACGCTTACCAAACTGAGACTTGCGATCCAAAATCGATGCCGCAGGAAGCTGCTGCCTGGCATCATCCTCCTGCACCACAACGCGCACCGCACGCCGCTACCAAAACCAAAGAGAAGATTCAAGAGTTTCGTTGATAACTCTCTGACCACCCTTCATACACTCCCAAACTGGCCCCAAGCGACTATTTCCTCTTCTTGCATTTTAAACGGTGGCTGGGTGGACGACGATGAACTCAAGACGAACGTTACCTACTGGTTCGAGTCCCAGGCGGCAGACTTCTATGCCTAGGGGCTAAAGAAGCTGGTGCAGCGTTACAGCAAGTGTATAGATGTGACGGAGATTATGTGTAAAATTAAAGTATATATGTACGCACATATTACTGTGAATGAAAACCTTGTCTCTTGAGCGATGTTACTATGACGAAAAGGACCTTAGTTTTGGAATACTCCTTGTATATGCTTTTATTTTTGCCAATACTATTTATTTGGTGCTACGGTTATTGCACCGTATTGTTAACATGCTGGCAGCCAGCAGTTACTAATACAAGATTTTAAAATAGAGGCAACAAAGTTTGAGCTTAGAGTCCTTCTGAAAAATTACTGGAAACAAGAATATAAAGCTGCTGCCGCGGTGTCGTTAGTAAGCCAGTAGCACATCGATAGTTCCAGCGTTTCAATAATGAAGACGAAAACATTAAAGATTTACAACGTTCTGGAAGATCCAAGTTTTGGAATATTGAGAATACTCGCAGGGTTTTGGAATAAAATCCACAGATAAGCACTCGGAGGTTGTCAGAAGAACTTGTGCTTCAAAGGATACCATACATCGCCATATTAAGACACTTAAGAAATCGTTCAGAAGCTGTGGATTTGTACCGCATGAATTGACACCTGATCAAGCTCAACGCAGAGTAGATATCTGTGTCGGCTTATCGCTAATCCCTGGGATGACATATTTATCGGGATAAATGTCACATGATGAAAAGTGGGTTTTCATCACAACCCTGATACCTCGATACCCGTCAGCCTGCAAACGTTGTCGTTAAAAAAAATCGGTTCGGTCCCAAAATAATGATATGTGTCTGGTGGAATTCTGAATGTGTGATTTACTGAGAATGTGTTCCAAGTGGATCTTTATTCTCAACAACGGGAAAGAGTTGATCAAGTTTTGAGGCACAGGTACCCAGCATCAATAGAAACAGAGTTCTCTTGCAGCAGGACAATGCTGAAAAGATCTGATACAGCTCAAAGAATAAAGAACAAAATTCAGAAATTGGAAGGAATCGAACTGCTACCTGAGGCAGTGTTTTTAACACTTAAATGATTTTAGTCTAATTATATAAATATAAATTCAATAACAGCCCGCCTTAAAGCAATATGTGTATGTAGCAATATATAAAAAGTGTATATTGCAATCATTGTATATGTTTATATTATTGTATCCATGTGTAATAATGTTATGTGAATGTATTACGTAATTTAATAATGTAGGAGCTGTGAGAAATAGATCAAAAGTTGCTAGCAATGAGGTAACCTTGAGGCAATAATGAATTTGAAAGTTTAAATGCTACTAGTCATTATTGGAGCAACAATTATGTAAATTTTGAGACAGTTTAAAAATAGCCAATCAACAACAAGAAAAAGCTTTAGTTAAATGAAGGCATTCTATTGGATTAGGAAAAGCCAATCAGAGACTTGAAATACAGAGATTTACAAGTTTAGGCGGTTGAAATCAGTTCAGTTGGTTGCAGACAGTGTCCTCAAGAAATTTAATACGTATTGGTGTGAGACGAAAATAGTTTTACGTGTTAAAAAGTGCAAGTAATTAATTAAAGAATCTCACAGCTCTCTATATCAGTGAAGTGTTATTTAAATCGTATCAAGTATTAATAAAATGAGTGAAGTAAAATTATAATCTTTGTAAGCCTACATTCTTCAGTCGCACATCTCCCTGCTAAGGCATTCATGTCTCTAACAATAATACTGACGCAGCCGAGGCAAACATAAATATGTAATATTTAAAGAAACAGTCAAATTACAAAGTTAATATTGCTCCCAACAGTTCAAATATAATACAACTCCTTCAATACAAACCATCTTCTCATACCACATCCAACATATAGCTCTGATCTTGCACCATCAGATTATCATCTGTTTAGATCCATGGTCTATTTCCTCGAGGAAGAAATTTTGAAATCATTGAAACTGTTTAAATGGTATCAACGAATTCTTCACATCAAAAGCCAGAAACTGGTACCGTTGCGTGATAGCAAACCTCGCTGAAAGGTGGCTCAGGACTATAAAATCCAACAGTCTTTACTGTGAAGATTAGAGTAATTTCCTGTAACAACACATTTTAAATAAAGTTTTACTTAATAACAGACAGTATTTATGAGACATAATCTATATTTTGCCGAGGGTCCTATTTGTAAGTGGTGTGATGATATGATGTGACACGTACCTGTTGTAAGCTCTGAAGATCTAGTAGTGCGCGCTGTTCTTCTGGATAAGCTTCCACTCCAGTTTGTGTGTATAACTTATTTTGGTAACTTGTATTGTTATTGTGGGTGTGGAATATTATAGTGTACGGCACTGGTGGCGAAAACGGGACTCGCGAGGCAGTGTGACTCGCAGGCGCCACTCCTTTTCTGGCTGTCTATTCATTTGTTTTCCATATGTAGCTGAGGGGTATAGTGCGTGCTGCATATTTGGTGACTCGAGGAAGAAAGGAATTTTCTCCAGCCTTGGTGTACGGAATTGTTTTAGGTTCCCCGGTAGCTCAGGGAGCCACTGTTCTAGCAGGGAGTGGGAAACACAGGAGTTATGTTAAATAACACAGGTACACTGTTTTAGGTTTGATATATATAGCACCACTAATATATTAAAAACATTTTTGTTGTTTACACACAAAAGATGAATAAGTTTCGAGGTGTGATCGAAAAGTTTCCGGAATGATGTTATAAATACTACACAACAGCTTGTTTTGTCTAATCTGCACTGTCACCCTCGAAGTAGTCTCCTTGGGAGTTGATACACTTGTATCAGCACTTCTGCCACTGCTGGAAGCACCTCTGAAAGTCCTCTTCTTTCAACATGTTCAGAGTCTTCTGCCATTCGCAATGGATGATATCAATGTCCTCAAAACGGCGTCCTTGGAGTCGCATTTTAAGTCGCAGGAAAAGAAAAAAGTCCGCTGGTGTCAAATCTGGAGAATAGGCGGGATGGGGAACACTATTCATGGTATTTTTATCCAAAAATTGGCGAACAGAAAGGGCTTTGTGCGCGGACGCATTGTCATGATGCAGGAACCAGTCACCATTCCTCCATTTCTCCGGCCGTTTGCATCGCACATTCTCCCTAATCTTTGCAGCACTTGTTTGTAGAACACTTGATTCACTGTTTGACCCTGTGGCACAACTTCCTTATGTACAAGACCTTTAATGTCAAAAAACACAATCATCATTGACTTCACTATGGATCGAACTTGTCTGGCCTTTTTCGGGCGTGGAGATGAAGGACTCTTCCATTGTGGATAGTGTTGCTTCGTTTCTGGATCGTACCCATAAATCCATGTTTCATCACCAGTAATAATTTTCTCCATAAACTATGGGTCACTTTGTAGCTGTTTTTTAAGATCTGTGCATCCAATCACACGGCATTCCTTTTGGTCATTTGAAAGCAGGCGGGACACGAACTTGGCGGCAATACTTTCCATGTCCAAATTGTCTTTCAAAATTCTTTGAACACTTCCAAAGGAGAGTCCTAATGAGTCAGAAAGTTCTCTTATTGTAATGCACTTATCATTTAAGACCATTTCCCTCACCTAATTGATATTTTCATCAGTTTTGCTGGAACAGGGTCGCGCCGAACGATCTGCATCTTTAACTGATGTTACACCACTTTTAAATTTCGAAAACCACTCCCCATAAGCTGTTCTTAAGATTTCGTAGGCTTCTGTTGCAATTTTACCGAGTTTAAAGCAAAATTTGATGTTCGTTCTTTGTTCTTCGTAATCTGACATTTTTGCTACGCAGAAAAATCGCAGCACTTGCAAAACATGTGTTCACTTCGGAGCGTCTACCTCGTCACTGCATGGTCACTCTCATTTTTAACGGGAAGGAACGCTGCATTTACAGTCTGGGTAAGAATTAAAGAAATCTCAGCGTAAGCATTGTTGTGAAGCCATTCCGGAAACTTTTTGATCACACCTCGTATACATGTGTATAGTCTGATGAAGCTTGCCAGTGAGTCGTAACGAACTTTAACGTGTATGTCTATTGTTAAGACCCGTGTGTAAATTAAAATTTATGTGTTTTATAAATTAATGTGCTGTTACTTATGTCTGTGTTATTCTGAAGCCTTTTTAATTGTTGTAAAATGTTTGTACAGCATCTTAGGTGTGTACCTTTTACAGCACTATTTATACATGTCTGCCACTGAGAGTAACACGCCACGAACTGAATTATTTTAGTAAGTGTTGTAGCGTCGTTTCTATCTTTGAATCCAAATGTATAGCTAAACTATGATTGGCTCTATGGATGACGTGTTCCTCTACACGGCCCATAACCAATGTTCTTCCAGCACCTTAAAATTTTCTTCCGTTGACTAAACTGTCACATTTGCAACTGCATTCTTGTATTGCTCTACCTTTTTTACTAATTTCCCTTATGTTTACATTTGTATTCTCCAATTTGTCATTTAGGTTAGATTTTATTATTTCCAGATCTGTGATAACCCTGCTTTGCATTCACTTAATGTTATTTTACTTCGTGTCTGTTCTCGTTGCTATTGGTTACTATTTTCTCATTTAGGCTTTTAGTTGCTGCAATAAACTTTGCAGTTTTCTCCATGCATGCATTATTTATTAAGTCACACCTAGCATTTAGTTCAGTACCACACAAATTTATCCTTTGTTCCAAGGAATTGCTTAGTTTTTCACAAATTGTTTGTTTTTGCCTATTCTCCCTTCTATTGAAGTTTCAGTTCTCTTTAGGTTTTCATTGATTGCCAGCATGTTCATTTAATTTTTGGGAAACTTCTAACCTAGCTCTCTGTTAAGTGAATCCTTTATTTCAGTAGCCTGGTTACTTAACTCTTTTTTACTTTCTCTACTACGTATAGTAAGTAGGGGAAGTATTGTATTCCACCCAAAAATTCGATACCGAGATTTCACCGGAAATATGTTTTGAGGCCCCCTGAACCCATAAAAAGCATTATTGGAAACATGTCCGTGTGTGTGTCTGTGTGCCTGTCTATCTGTCTGTCTGCGTGTCTATCTGCGAACAGCATAACTCAGAAACGAACAGTCAGATAAACACCAAAATTGGTATTTAGATTCAGTATCTTCCTGAGATGCGACACGAATATTTTCAAGAAAATCCCCCACCCCAGATTACCCTTTACATGAAACATTTTTCGAAAATTTTAATTTTCTCGAAAATGGCTCTAACGATTTTGATTAAAATATCACATATTTAAGATACTTTCATGAAAAATAAAATGTATACCTTGAATTTTCTGGAAAGGTCTCCAGAAGTATTCTTCATTGTGAACGACTTTTGCATAGCTGGTAAACCATAAGAGATACAAAATTTTACTACACAAAAAATGTAGATCGCGTTAAAATACACAATTTATGTCATATACATTCTTTTTGTTGAGTGAACCATTTTCGAGATATTGCTTGTTATTCCCTTAAATTTTCCAATACTTATACTTTTTCTCAAATGGAATTCGTTATTCATTTTTATTTTTGTCCTGGTAATGCAAAGAGAATGGAATATTCCACATAGCAACCAGCTCTTAAAATATTTGACTATCGCCTAAAGCTTATTGCATCTACAATAAAATTAGCAATAAGATTAACATCTCGATTAACATGAAGCATATGGAAAATAAGCGTTTGTGAAAATAGTTTGTACAAGAGGAGAGAAAGTCATGTGATTGTAACACATCAGATTTTTTAAGTTGCTCTCCTAGCTCGCTTTGTTCCCTTGTCAAAGTTTAATTACTCTGCTGAAGTACTCTTATAAACATTTGTTCTAGAGGTGTTGACTGACTTGCTTCTACTCTAACTTGATTATTTTGGTCACGCCTTATACTGCTTTCTGCACTTAACATTAACTTTCTCTTTCCTTCCCTTCTTACAAATGCTTGTAAATATTTCACACTTTATAAAATGTTTACCTCATTCCCTTGAGCTACTACTGCTGTTGGGTTAACATTCTACTTGCTATCCTTTATTCACAGATGTTTACACTACTTTCTAAGGTACCATGAGTTTCAGCTGCTAAATTACTTTCTGGTTCGCTGTTAGTTACCAGCATTACATTTATCTCACCATCCTTGTTTACAGAACTAATACTCTGACAACAGTATTCTCTTTCTGCCTCCTTTTAGAAGCACGATATGCAGTGTAACTCAAAATTGTTTACGACTCCTCAACATCACTCAAAACGACATCAGAGATCCTGTAAGTTTTCTCCCAGATGCAAGGATTGTAAGACGACATCTGAGAGAAAAAGAATTCCAACTTTGGAGCGAATTACCGCACAAAGGAAGAGGAGTTAAAATGTTCAGTGATTATACACCTGCTAATAAATGGATCCGAGATCATCGCGGATTCTCTTGCTCTGAATGGAGAGATACCATCAAAATGCTGGAGTTATTGCTCCTTACCAGGGAGGTCCCAGAACACTACCCTCTGTTGCCGTTGTGGCAAAGAGCACACGTTCTGGGTGCTTGCCCAGGGAGAAGTACTGCGAAACAGCAGACATCACAAAATAAGAAGCGTGATTGCAGCAGGTATGAAGGAAAAAGTTTTTCAGGTCCACGAGGAGCTATATGGATTATCCAACAGTGGTAGCAGCAGGCGCATCGACTTCATCGCCTACAAGACATCATCTGACAGAAGTGGGGTAATCATTGATCCTACTGTGCGGTTTGAATCCCACTGTCAACAGCCCGAAGAAGTAGACGCAGAAAGAAAGGCCATTTATGAACCCACTATCTCCTATTACAAGGATAAATATAATTTAAATAAAATCTCAGTAACAGTGATGATAGGAGCTAGAGGGACAATACCCAAAAAGCTACACACGTTTTGGGTAGATTATGGCCTAGGTAAACACCTACTCTATCAAATAAAAATCATGGCTATTAGAGGATCAATTCTCATCCTCAGAAATCATTTGTATTCAATATAATATTGTTACACCACTTTACAAATAATTGAAATTATTATATATTTATATATGTATCTATTTTAAATGCGTAATATGATTATTTTATGCTACTTTTCCATCCGGATTTAAATTCATTTGTATTTCTATTTTAAGTTGATTTTCATTATTTTGATCTGTTAACTAAAAATCGTCATTGTTATTGCTAATTTAAATTTAAATGTGTTGATTGTATAGGTATACTTTGTCTATAAGGTAGCCCTTAATTGAGGGAAGTGTTATAATAATAATAATAATAATTAACATAATTGGATTTGACAGACCTTGTGTTTTTCTGCTTGCAATGTGTTGCTATGATGGTCCATTCGTAGAAGCTGTCCGCGATTTCTCCGTTGTAAAATGTTTGCCCTTTCTGCTTTAATATTCGTTGGTCTACGTTGTTAGCGTTGACACGAAAGGCTGTCTACTCTGCTGTCACGTTGTTTTGTTGTTCTCTGCATCTCTCGTTGCTGGGTCCGATGTTCGACTCTGCGTTGTTCTCCGCTGTTGTTGTTGACTTCTTTCCGTTCCTTCTGTGAAAAAATAAATTAAATACAGTTTTATTTATGGACGCTCTTTAATTGCTATGGTTCTTAGCGTCCCATTCTATATTGGGCGTGAAAGACCGGGAGTTTTTCTCAGAGGCCTCTTTATTAGGCTTGAGGTTCTTTTACGTGCCGTAAATCTACGACACGGGACCACCGGCTTTACTTCCCTTCGAAGTAAGTCATGCTCAGGAGTTTACGCCCGAAAAAATCCATCCCTCTGCCGGGCTTGAACCCGCGACCTCAGGAACCAGAGGCTAGCATGGTACTACTAGACCACGGAGGACGATCCCTCTTTCTACGAAGTTCTCATCCTCTGTATTGTTTGACTGACCCCCTGTGATGTTCTCGGCTGCTGTACGTTATTCTGGCACCAACGTTGGTCGCCAGTTTGTATAACGCGGTCTCTTCCGTCTCGAGGACACCTACTGTTATATAAAATCATTGGGGATGCTGCAACTCTGGTAGATGCTGTGCCGATTACCTCTGGTAGATGCAAATGTATAGATTGCCTCTGGCGGATGCAGATGTTTGTATTTGGTGTGTATCTTGTGTATATGTGCTTAAACGTTGCTATGCTTTAGTGCATTATGTCTGTTTTGCCTTGACTAGCTATGTTTCGTAGGCACTTTGCTCTTAGCAGGGTGTGGTATAATGTAAATAATTTAACACACACCATTCAAAGTACTAATACTTAAGTATATTGAAACTTTGTAGGTGACTTTAACTTACAGCACCGATACAAACTTACATCCTTACTTGCATTGTCAGAGCATTCGCATGCACACGAAATATTTTATAAGTATTCACTGCTTTTAGTTATTATGATTATTATTAACACAATTATTACATCACTTGCAAGTTAATATTATCCTTGTTATTGCTCTGATGTAATAACTGTAATTTCTTTACGATTACCGCACATTTACAAAGGTATTTCACATACGAGGTCTGTTCAACAAGTATCACGAATTTTGTGTTTTTTCAAAAAGTATTTATTTATTCATGAATATCTATTTTGTCCCCTTCAAAGTAATCCCCATCAGATATTATACACTTTTGCCAACGTTTTTTTCAATCCTCGAAGCACTTTAAAACAATCGTTTTTTGTGATCTTGTTTAGCTCCTCCTTCGATGCCGTCTTTATCTCCTCAATTGTGGCATAGCGTCGTCCTTTCATGGGCCATTCAGTTTTGGGAACAAAAGAAAGTCACAGGGGGC
The DNA here is from genome assembly GCA_030765065.1 of Deroplatys truncata. NCBI lineage: Eukaryota > Metazoa > Arthropoda > Insecta > Mantodea > Mantidae > Deroplatys > Deroplatys truncata. The sequence continues at coordinate 106,029,327 of CM060987.1, read as the reverse complement.
GAGGTCTGGGTAATGCGGTGGCTGCGGCAACATAAGTGTGTTGTTTTTGGCCAAAAATTCGCGCAGAAGCAACGATGTGTGAGCAGGGGCGTTATCATGGTGCAAAACCCAATTTGGTCGAAATTGAGCAACTTTGGTACGAATTTTGTTGCGACCCGTCTCATGCCCAAATCATTGGTAAAAAATCGAATGACACGAGCCAATCGATATGTTTAGGTCCTCAGCAACTTCTCTAACGGTGATTCGACGATTGGCCAATACTATTTTCTTCACTTCTTCAATGTTTTCGTCTGTTGTTGGCCAGCTCGGGCGTCCGCTCTTCGTCGTTCACATTTTCTCGACCATTTGAGAACATTTTGTACCACCGATAAACGTTTCTTTGGTCCAAGGTAGCTTCACCATATGCCACAGTCAACATTCGGAATGCATCCACGCACTTAATTTCGTTAATCACACAAAATTTGATACAGATTCTTTGTTCCATTTTTTGGAATAGGCAGAAATCGAAGACGAGCCAAAACACGTCCAAGCAAAATAGCTGTCAACAATTAACTGAACATTAAAAATGGCCGAGCTTGTTAACATAAGTGAGGGACATGAGTACCAACATAACGTCACAAAACAATCGAATATACGTAGCCCGCGGAAATTCAAAATTCGCGATACTTTTTGAACAGACCTCGTATGTAACTTTAACACTACCACGCGATCGAAGTAAGAACTGTTGAATTTGCAACGAATTCCGTAGCGTCGCGTCTGTCTACGCTTAAGGATATCATATCTTGAATTCTATTGGTTACTATAGTGACGTATCATACGTACAACTTATAAAATGCTATGTACCTTAGAGAAAATTTGCTGGCTTTAAAACTGTTATCGAATGTTCTAGATGCTTACTTATTATTATGTTCTTCTGCATTGTTAAAGCATGTTTTGTTGCGATTTCCTATTGAATTCACATTGTTATAATTCTTATAAGAACTAGCTGGAAACACGAAATGCTTCTAGATTTACTATTAAATATTATCAACATTTATATACTGTAACTTACAACTCTTTAAAAAGTATTAACATTTATGTTATAAGATGGCATTTATTAATATAGTTATATGTATTTGTTGTGAATAATTAATTAACAATATTTAAGCTTTGTTAGTGGGGGCTATTTTGGATTAGTAGTGGATACCGTCTCGGCCCATAATATTTGTGAATAACTTCTCCTGGATCCTATTTCATATCATTTACTGTATTCAGTTGCAATATAGTATAGATGCTAGATAATTCTACAGTTTATGTCGCATACACAATTGATTTTGAAGTGAATAGCTTGATTTATAAAATCCCGAATTCTAATTTATATCCCAAATGGACCATATACGATACCCAGAGGACATAGCTCTCTCCCAAAGCAATTCGCTGTAGCGATGTCCAAACGTAAACGCCATGCCTGCTTTCCCAAACTAATTAGACTTGACTTGTGTCTTACCCTGCTAACAGCGAGGGAAAACGTTCTCAGAGGAGCCGACGTGGTCACTCAAGCGAAGCATTCCTCTGTGTACAGTTTCAGCAAAGTGGAAACAGTTCGTGGAAATGGTGCTGGTATCCTGACAAGCAACATACGACATTCAATTTTAAGGGTTATATTTACTCACGAGTTTTCTTAATTCACGTGTTAATTGCTCTGTCACGTCGGCCACATATAGAATAAGGTTGAAAGTCTAAATACATTATACTCCAATAAATTAGCCTACTCATAGACAGTGTGAAAGAAAAACAAATCCAATGCGTTACCTTCAAATGACTTATCTATTCATTCTTTAACAAACCATTGTTACAAAAGTACAATATATCTACTTCATGTTAATCGAGATAAACATTTGCAGAAATTGCCCTATTGCATATTTCCTTGTAGGTACAAACAGCCTCAAAGGAAATCTTCGGAGGATTTTGTATCGTTTTCTGGGGTCTTTTGAGACGTGTCCTTACCTATCGCAGAGCGTGCTGGCTTGATAACACAGCAGTAGGGGGAAAAGCGGGGAAGTTGATACCTTTGCTTTTTCTAGTGTTACTGAAACCAAAACATATTTATAGTCTCAGTACCAGTCATGCCGTATACTAGCGAAATTACTCGTGGACGTATCGTGGGTATGTGGGATGCTGGTCACACGGTTATAGCAATTGTAACGGCAGTGCATAAGAGTGTTTTTATAGTAAATTACTGATACAAATATTCCAGGGAAGAGGGGAAGACGGTCTACATTCTCGTTAGAAAGTGGGCACTCCCCGTAAAACATCTAAACTAAATGCAAATTACTCTTTTATTATAATTGTCTGATCAGGTTTAGAAACTAGAGATAAATATGTATATGGTTTACCGAATATGACATACACATTATGGTAATAAAATTGGGTTATATTTTTGTCTATAATCCTGTTGTACCATTCAAGGTTTAATTTGCACCGCCTGAAAATCTTCTTACACTATATATTCTACATTTCGCTAACTTGGGCGCTCATCAAGATTTCCCCTTAACTTTCAACCCTTTCAAAGGAGTGTCCTGCACTAGCCGATAAGGTATGGGCTACCAATCACGATAAGTGGTCTGTATGACAAACTGAATGCACTCACTTTCCTCTTTCTCTTTTAGCCAGTACAATCGAGAGTGTAAACATATATTTCGTTTCTACGCCATTTTGTAAGCTTTCTGGTGGTTATTGGTGTAACTATTTAGCAGAAGGAGTGATGCACACTTAAACCGTGGCCTAAAGCAACCAATGAAATGGCCATAGCTTCGCAAGACCACGTACAACGATAAATAATGTGACATAGACGGGAGGTGTAGTGAGATTTTCTTTGGCGCTCTTTGTACAAGGAGATTAGGTGAATACAGTAGGTGATAGACATATCCTCTAAGAGCGGATCGCTATGTGATGACTTTGAAAGACACCAGTAGCTATCTTCCTCTTGAGAGAAGTATTTGAAAGTTCAAACTAATCACACACAACATCTTGGAAATTTTATCACCACAAGCAATTTTATTTGAAATAAATTGTGTGCTTTAACGAGGTCCACATTTTTATGTCGTGAGATTTTGTCTATCTCTTACGGTTAATCACTTATGAAAAATGAATAATTCATTATGAATAATTCAGAACCACTTATGAATAATTCAAAATGAAAAGCATTTCAGAGGCTACTTCCAGAAAATTCAAAATATACATTTCATTTCTCATAAAAATATCTTAAACATATCGTATTTTAATCAAAATCGTTAGAGCCAATTTTGAGAAAATGAAAATTTTCGAAAAATGATCCAGGTAATGGGTATTCTGGGTATGGGCGATTTTCTTGAAAATCTTCTTGTCGCATCCTTGGAAGATACTAAACTGAAATACAAATTTCGTATTTACCCGAGTTTTCGATTTTGAGTTACGTTGTTCACAGGCTGACAGACAAACATGCACACACGGACATGTTTCCAAAAATGCTTTATTTGGATTCAGAGCACCTCAAAGCATGTATTTCCGGTGAAATTTTGGTATGAATTTTTGGGTGGAATGCAATACTTCCCCTACTAAATATACGTAGAAGAGAAAGTAAAAAGGAACATGTATTTTGATCTCATTTTCTCGGTTTTTAACTTTTTAACATTTATTTACCTCTTCATCAGAAACCATTAGATACACTGCAATCAAATTTTTAATACACTTATTTCCTATAATGATAATATTTTCGTACTTTTCCTTTATTTTAGTTTTCATTAATTTTGTACTATGAAATTCACATGAATTTAAACCAAAACCCCTTATTCACACGGGAAAATTATTTAAAAAGCATTGAAAAGAGCTACTAAACAACTGGTGCATCAAAATATATCATTTAAATACTCTATGTATTCAACTTATTCAGGGGATAGTGAGAAAAAGATACACACTATATAATGTATGAAAAATTCAATGTAATGTTACGTTTGTATTTATTAACTGAATTATTTATAAAAATACAAAATTATAGAAGCTATACATTAAAATAGTTTTGCAAAATTTCATTGATTTAGGACAAAAAGTGTGGCTATGAAAGTATTTCTACCTACGTACCCCCTTAAAGGCAGTTAGTTATTTACTGAGCAGTCTGTTTCAAGCTTAGACCCACCGTGGTTAACTCCGACACTACCTTAAACAGATGTCTCAATAATTCTAGGATTAGTCTATCTCCGGCAGTTTAAATCTGTTAGTCCATGAAGTGCGGGGAAAAGGTAACGTTTTCTCTTTTTACAAGCGCCCCCTACCTTTCTGACTAATCGGTATCCCTTACTGCAGCAGCTAGACTCGGAGGAAGAGATTACTAAAAACGCTTTGGCTCTCGACCTAAAGCTGGGATTTAGAGAGAGACGCACCACGCTTGAACAAAAGCCTGTATATTTTTTGCTTATATCCGCTTCGTGGACAAAGGAAAGTAGCATTTTTATAAGTAAATCCCTTAGCCTACGTGTGAGGGACCCTCCATTTTGATTTAATTTCTCATATGCATTACGCAAAGTGAACTTTATACAGACTGATGTTTGTGGCAGAGTTGAAGAAGCGTTTCATATAATAAACACTCTCTAGTTGCATGAATAGTGTTTAAAATAAAAGTATTACTTTTAAATCATGCACTATTCCGTATGTGTGTTTTGATTCATGACGAAGCGGGAACTAGCAGTGTCAAAACTTATTTTGCCTTTTGGAAATTGAACGCGATTGATGTTGGAGCCATGTGCTTTGTCTGTTTCCATAATGAAGCTCTAGCTTTCCAGATAAATGTGTACAGTAGGTAGAGAAGGTACCGCATTCCACCCAAAAATTCGATACCGAGATTTCACCAGAAATACATTTTGAGGCACCTTGAATAAAAAAATATATGTTTAGGAAAAGTCTGTGTGTGAACAAAAAAATAAAATATGTAATACTAAACCTAGTATCTAATTTCTTAAACCAGGGCTTATATTATCAGAACTTGCAATTTATTCAATCTCAAAAGCATTTTCAATTTTAAATACAATAATTGTACAGATTAATTATAAAATAATGTAATACCATAATAAATAACATTCTAAAATTGTTTATTAAATGTTAAAGTTTTGTTTAAATTTGTATATCTAAATCCTGTAAAAGTAACTCTGTAGTTAAATAATTTTACAAAAATGTATAAAAAATTATAATAAAACCAATATTTTAAAAAATATTTAATTTTCACAATACCAAATTTACTTTAATAAAACTAATAATAAAACAATTTAAATAATAATATAACCATTTAAAATTAAAATTCTTATAAATTTTAATCCAAATTGTTACATTTCAAATGTATTTTAATTTTGAATTTTAATTTATATTCATTTAATACTTCAAAATGCAATAAATTAATATATATTATTTAAATATTAAACACTCAAATACAATTACTGGTATCCAGCAACAAAATAACTGGTATGTGTGTGTGAACAGCATAACTCAAAAACGAAAGGTCGATAAATACCAAACTTGGTATTTAAGTTCAGTATCTTTCACAGATGCGACGCAGAAAATTCCTCACCCAAACTACCCCTTACATGGAGTATTTTTCGATTATTTTTATTTTTTAAACAATAGCTCTAACGATTTTGATTAAAATACCATATATTAAAGATATTTACATGACAAAATGTACATATATCTTGAATTTTCTGGAAAAAGCCTTTGAAGTACTCTTCATTTGGAAGGAGTTTTGTATAATCTTGTATAACAATGTTAAGTAATAGACGAAAACGTACTCCACAAAATATGTAGATCTCTTTAAAACACACAATTTATTTCAAATAATTTTTTGTGGCATAAGCGCTTGCATGGAAACAGCATGGAATTTTAAGGCCAGCATATAGCGTCCAGTTCTTAAACATTTGACTATCGCTGTTCTCTTTGTATCTTAACGAAATGTGTAATGTAGCTGTTTCTGTAAATGTTTATCTCGATTTAAATGAAGTAGATAGAAAGTTAACTTTCGTAGGAATAATCTGTATACCTAATAATAAACGATAGAGGCTTGAGAAAGTTATGTGAATTTAACGCATCAGATGGAGCTGCCCACAGAGGGAGATGAATGACTCGTTGGACCAGGCAGCCCTCTGTTGCCACACTTTGGCGCACCATCTGTCCGCCACCGCCACACACCACAAAACCCAGAAGTGAGTGGTAAAGGGAATCGAAACCAAGACCTCCCAAATGCGAACCTCACACATTTCCGCGGAGTCAACTCTTTCTGTGACTTGTGTAGGAATCACTACTGTTAAGAAAAATTCCGCTTTAAATTTCGACATGTTGTACACTCCCCCCCCCCAAAATGAAAAGTCAAGCTTTTGATCAATTAGTGGATTTTTCTCGTAATTTGTTGCACAGGACTGAACAAGAGTGTTACCACTATGACATAAGGAATGTTCTATACGAAGTTTCATAGTAATTGGTTCAGTTATGTCGCCCTCCGTGGTGTAGTGGCTATCATACTAGCCTCAAGTTCCCGACGTCGCGGGTTCTAAAACATGGGAAAGCGATGGATTTTTTTCTAGCGTAAAAATCCTTAGCCTGGCTTCCTTCGGAAAGGAAGTAAAGCCGGTGTTCCCATGTCATAGATTTACGCCACGTAAATGAACCTCAAGCTTGATAGAGAGGCCCCTGAGCAAAATAATATCGGTCTTTCACACCCAATATAGAATGGGATGCTAAGGACCACAGCAGTTAAAGAGCGTCCATAAATAAAACTCAATTTAATTTTTAATTTTAATTTTTTGTTAGAGTTATTGTTACGTTAAATATCAATAATAATAATAATAATAATAATAATAATAATTCACATTAATGCAATTTGTGCTTGCGGTCAATAGTTTTAGCCATAATCGGAAATTATCACAATTTAAGTAGAAGGATGTTTCTATTATTATTATTATTATCATTATTATTATTATTATTATTACTGTTCTCATTATCACCACCTTACTTAGTTTTATATCCATTCCACTTTAAATCTGTAGTGAAATACACATGCACCACATTAACGAACAGTGTGAAAAAAAAATCGTGAAAGAGGTTAGTTAGAGCAATTGAGACCGTGAAAACAAAATGCAACTCTGTTAAGACACACATTATGATCGTGGTGTGTGGCCAGTAGGAAGGGGAATGAGGAGGTTACTGGGAATGGTGGCTCTGTCCGACCCTTGACTGTACTGCTTTTCATAAAGTTACATTCTAGAAGCATAAAAGTAGACTGCTAGATATCGTGCATTTGTAACGGAACAGCGCTACATCTGCAGTTGCACATTGCATTGGGACCGATGTTGCTTTGTTTCGCAAACCTCTTGTTTAATTAAAGGCCCAGAGCTGGAAAATAATTCATCTGCAACTAAAGCAAATGGCACCTACATTAAATTGCTGTGCTGCCCGACGACAGTTGTATGTACCACGGCTTAGACAAAGTGCTTCATGTTTACCAACCTTCATCGCTAGGGAAATATCCTATGACATGCCAAAAATTTGCAAGTAAAACTTAATTTTCAGTCAGGAAAGCGAGAATGCTTCTCAAGTTCATTAGCGCGACGTGATACTGCCTATCTCGCCAACGAATTTCATTACGTTAAAAGCAGACACTACAAAAGAAGGATTTACGAGCTTATTTTTAAAATTACTATAATTAATATTACTAATTTTCATTCATTTTATACCGGCCTATGCATTTACTAAAACTGTAAAAGCAAACTGCCCGTTAATTTTCCATTTTGAATAAATAGTCAATGTTAACCTAAATAATAGGACACTCTGGAATCAACAGTTGCATTTTTAATTTCTCTACTACTTACCTATATGACGAGGCGTGTTTTTTTTTTTTTTTGTTTTTTTACAATTATTGTGTTCGCAATCATAACACACAGACACACACAAACACCCATGCCCATGGCGCGACTCGAACCCGCGACCCTCAGCTTGGCGGAGCGCCGGAGTTATACACTCCAGCGGCCAAGGCTACGAGGGCCGGCAATGTTTTTGAAGTAAGTACCATAAATTTTTAAAAAAAATAACAAAACATTATTTTCCAAATACTTTATTATCATTATTACCTGATACCTTACATTAATTCCCCACATAGTTACCGTCGTTATTCAGGCATTTCTTATAACGGAAACTAGCTTTTGTATGCCTTCGTCGAAGAATGATGCCGCCGTGATCAAAGCCAGGTCTGCAGTTCTTGTTTCACATCATCGTCGTTGAAATATTTTCTACCAAGGAATTTCTTGAGTTGAAGAAACAGATGAAAATCGCTTGGACTGTAGGGAGGGTGGTCGAATTGTTCCCAACCAAATGATGCGATCATATCTTGAATCGCATTTTGTGTGCGGCCGGGCATTGTCATGAACAAAATGATTCCATACGAAAGCATTCCATTGTTGTTCTGCATTGCACGACGGAGCTTTCGTAGTGTCTCATAATAGACGTCTTTGTTGATTGTCTCATTTAGGCAAGAACTCAACCAGCAAAACACCTTATTCGTCTCAGAAAACCGTGCACATGATCTTGCGAGAGGATATCGTCTGTTTGTGTTTCTTCTTCACGGGGGATGTAGTGTGCCCCCACTCCATAGATTGTTGCTTTGATTGGGGAGTGATGTGAGACTCCCATGTCTCATCACCTGTAACGTGTGCGTTAGCAAACCATCGCCTTCCTCAGCATATCACCTGAGAAAAATCAGTGCAGCGAAAGATCGCTTGCCCTTGTGCTCATCAGTAAGATTTTTGGGCACCCATCTCGAGCACAATTTATGAAATCCTAAGCGTTCTGTTACAATGTTGTAGAGCACTGATATTGAAATGTGTGGAAAAAGCAAATACGACACCGATATGGTGAAACATCTGTCCTCGAGAATGCTTTCTTCCACAGCTTGCACCAAACATACGTGACCACAGTCGCTCTGCGGTTCATCATGCACATTTTCACACCTTCGTTAAACTGTCTAACCCACTTGCTCACCATTCATCACTCATTATTGTTTCCCTATAAACCTCACACAATTGGCGATAAATTTTTGCTGGCGTAATACTTCTTGCATTCAAAAAACGAAACACTGACCTGACTTCACAGTCGGCGGATTGTTCGAGTGTTTTGAACATTTCCAAACGCTCTAACAACAGGAAAACACGAAGTGGCGATCGCTCATAGCTGCGTCTGGCTTCCTAATGAATGGAAGAAGTGATAGTGCATGCTCATAATCGCGACTACAGTGCTGCAGCAGCAAAATATTAAAACGGTACTTACAAAAACGCGCCTTGTAAGTAGAGGACGTTTTGTTTTCCACCTAAAAGTTCGCTGAGATTTCAAGTAAATTAATGTTTCAAGGTCCCCTAAATCGCAGAAAGGTATTCGTGTCTATGTCTATCAGCGTGTGTTTGTATGCATGAACAGTATAGCTCAAACACGAAATATCAAATAAATGTCAAACTTGGTATTTAAGTTCTGCATCTTCCAAAATGGGACACGGAAATATTCAAGAAAATAGCTCCACTTCAAATTATTATTGCCATGGACAAAGTTTCTTTACTTTTTATTTCCCAAAAATGGCAATTGCTTCTAAAATCTATCTCTTGAATTCTCTGTGAATAGCCAGTGAAGTATTTTTCATTCTAAACCACGAACCATTCTCTCATAACTATGAGAGACAAAGCCTGCAGATCTCGTTTAAACTGACATTTCCTATAAGATAAACCTGCCCAATTTCGTGATTGTAAGGATTCACCATGCAATAAAGATATGCATGTATAAAAAAACATTTTATGTAAGCTTCTCTTACACATACAGCACTAACAGAACACCATAAAGTTAAAACTGATAAGAATGTATATTAATGAGAAATTAATTAACTTAAAATGAAAACTTATAACGTGATGGTGTACCTAATTTCATGAGCCCATATACCTATTGCTGTAACTCTACGACTGTAGACGTATTTCTTGCCTATTTTAGTCATAATTCATCCAAACTTCATAGCATAACAATTCCTATCTCGTTACAGTTCCAAATTTGATGGGGCTTAATATTGGATCCATATTTTTCACAGCTTGCAATTTACGATACAAGGGCTGATCAATAAACCGAAACTGATATTTTTCACAGACTCCATTTCATTGTTGACATGATCTTTCTCAAAGCAGTCCCCTCCTACTTGAATGCACGTTTTATAGCGTCTCTGCCAGTCCTCGAACACATCGTGCAGGCCATTCCTTGTCAGGTCTTTTAGAATCGCCTCACTTTTCTTCAGCACTGCTTCATTGCTCTCAAATAGATTGCCCCGGAGCTTTTCCTTTAGTGATGGGAATAAAAAGAAATCACAGAAGGCAAGATCGGGGCTATAAGGCGGATGCGGCACACAGTTAATGTCGAATTTAGCCAAAAATTCCTGAACTTGATTTGAGATGTGAGGCCGCGCCATTCCGATGAAATTCTGGACGTTTCCTTGCAATGTGCTTCTTCAGTATAGCCAATACTGACGTGTAGTACGCTGCTGTAACAGTAGTGTGAGGGGGAACTGCATGCTGGTAAATCATTCCATTACAGTAGAAAAATGTGAAACACCAGGCCCACCTTGCTTAGCACAGAGGAGTCGCCCTTCTTTGAAGTCCTTGAACCACCTAAACACTGTTGCTTGCTTTTCGAACGTTTCAGAGGCTGTAGACTTAAACGAAAACAAAATTTTATTGTGCTGTATTGCTACTTTCGTGTCAACTCCATTTTGTGGTATGTGAAATTTAATTAGAGTCAACAATATACAGCATTACTACCAACCTACCGATACGAGAGTGCTACCGGCTGTGGATATTATACATGAAACCCCTCTCTTTTCAAATATTCATGGTAGAGACAGGAAACTATCAAGGAAGCTACAGGAAAAAATCAGTAGCAGTCTTTATTGATCAGCCCTCGTAGAAGACATTGAGCATTTCCCGGTTTGTCCCCATTGATCCATATTGGGAGAGGTTTTCCGGAGTGCGTAGACACAATCTGTATCTACCCTTAAGGTGCTTCCAGCATTTCCAACTAACATATTTCCTCGTGTTACTGAAGGGGAAAGGCCTTTCATTGGCACTGTACTCCTTTTGTGCTACTAAATGTGTAAGATGTCGAATTCTATCCACAGTTACACCAAAACCAGCTTCTAGCATGACCACAATGAACTAACTAGCTTTACCTCACTTCGAGATGATAGTACAAACAGTGAACCTATACTCATTACCATTGGTTTGATTTTCCAAAACGTTCATACATTTTAAGTATTAGTCGCTAATCGATTGTTTCTCGTGATACCATATGAAAGAAATGGTATTTCAAGGCACAATTGATTTTAGATTTGACTATCGTTTCAGACTGCTGTATTCCCATTAAAGTTATGTAAAATATTTACACAGTTATTCTCCTGAGCTTGTAAAGGTGCTTTAACGTGTACCGCTGCTATTATTCAAGATCCCAGCAGAAAATACGTTGCTCTACAGAAAGAAAGAGAGGAAGAAAGAAGGGAAGAAAGAAGAAAATAAAGAAAGAAAGAAAGAAATAAGCAAGGAAGGAAAGAAGGGAAGAAAGAAGGAAGGAAAGAAAGCAAGCAAGAAGGAAAGAAAGGTGTAAGGAAAGAAGGAGGGAAACAAAGAAATATAGAAAGAAGGAAAGAAAGAAATGTATCCTACATTTGTATTCCATAATTTTCATGAAAGCATTTTTAGCCTTAGCATGGAATGTTTTGAATTTGTAGAGATCTGTAAATTGCTCCGCAATATATAAAAAGTTTATTCCAATAAAGTGTGCACATTCTCACCTTAAGGAAACCCTCCGTTGAAAATTGGCAGAAACGATAAAAGGATAAAAATTATTGTTTTTGCGATAAAGATGGTCACGTCTTTCAAACTCTAAATTTTAGCGTCACTGCAGTTTAAAAGTATTTCCCTTGCTAAGCATTTTTGTTGTTTAAAATTACCCACATTATGCAAATTGCAAAAATGTTGTACAAACCTTTTAGCATAACTTCTTAATACATTGTGTGAAAAAAAAATTTTTCTGGCGTTTAAACACGATACATGGAGGTGATGCTGTATTCCACCCAAAGGAATAGTGTTAATACATTATTAGCACGCAAATCGATAAGAGAAGATGCTACTGAATTTGGACTAAAAAGTCTCCCATCTTAAACGCTGAATTTTCCCCGAACTATGACTAATGTATGTGCCAAGGTTAACGACATACCTCTAGCGATGTTCCTAATCTTAGTCCTTTTAAAAAACTAAAATCAATAATAATGAGAAAGTGCTTAAGAATATCCTTTAATAGTAGATATGATACAAATGTTAAAAGTAAGTTTGCGAATATAAATGTCCTGTTCCAATCCTACGAACAAAATAAAACCACTTTTAACACGTGTGGCATATACTATTCTATAGACAGCGTTTGAATTTACAAAACATAAAAAAAATAATATTATATTGATTCCTGAAACTAATATAAGTCACGTTTAGAACGAGATCAACTCACCTGTATAGCGAGATCTTTCATACAAGAGAAATTGCGTTAAAAGCGAGATCAACTCTCGTGTGCAGCGAGATGCTTTTTTGTTTCGCTAGCATCATTTTCAGTGAAATTGTTTTCGCCATTTTTGCCTTACACCAGGCAATGAAGCGATTAAATGCTATATCATATTGCTTTCTGAATGTTTTGGGGTAAGTATTTCTAGTGTTATTCTTTCTGCTGCTTCTGTCATTTCACCTGGCTCTTCCATTCAGTTTCCTCTGAGTTCATAATTGCAGGTTATACTAGATAAATCAGAGAAAGCACAAGGCTACCAATATAAGGTATAGGTTAAAGGCTGGTTCACAACCACCCGGTAACGGTAACCAGAACGGAAACGAGAACGGGAAGCAAGAAATTTCGATTCACAACAGCCCGGTAACGAGAACGGGAATGTATATCGATCACAAAGTGAAAATCGATTTTGCGCATTGGGATTTCATTTGTTTTTAACTGACCAACTACCTACTTCCAATTTAGCCAAGCCAACGTCAAAATTCGATAGAGTAAACATTATCTAAATGCATATTCATTACATTTCCGATCCCTCTACTTATGCCAAACTTTCATTTCTTTATTTAATGGCATACATTAAAATTGTTTATTCTTTTTTCATTTCCACCGTATTTAGCTGTTCTTTGTAGCTTTTGCCATTGTTTTTAGGTAATAGCCAGTTTTGAGTTGCATATAAACAAACTACAAATGATCCCTTCAGCAGAGGAACCAACGTTGATTAGATTTGCGGGTGTCGGGATGAGGTTAGGAAGCACATTTACTACTAATTCCTTCCAGTTTCATGTTTCCAGCTTGCGACTATAGAGAGCACTAGTGGCTGTTTCATGTCACGGCCGCTTAGAATAACCTCTAGAGTGAAGAGTCTAATATGCACAATAGGGGTCTAATATGCCGTGCCCGGGAACGAGGACGAGAAAGTTAAAAGCTGGGCAACTCTCTTCCCGTTCCCGGGGCCCGGGAAGGCTTCCCGTCGGTTGTGGACACTCCCATTTGAATACATGTATTTCAACTTTCCCGTTCTCGTTCTGGTTACCGTTCTCGTTGGTTGTGAACCAGCCTTAACTCCACAATGAATTGCGATAAATTGAAGTATGAGGCTTCGTATTGTGAACGATAATGCGACCGCCATGAGAACTTAATCATGTAAAAGGGATAATGGAAAGTAAAATCTAATCAACCAAGTCGGACTATTAAACATGTGCAAATACAAAGGGTACTTGCCATGGATTTTAAACCAAAGTGGATTACAATGGAGTATAAACATTTTATCGCACCACTGCGATAATGTAAAGTTTTAGTTCGTGTGCACCTTGTTAAAAGTTCTACTTTTAGGCCATGCTGTCCAAAAATTAGTTTATTGTATCATTTTAATTATAATAGAAAATATTCTCTACTTACATACCAAATACATAACAATTAACACTGTAAAATACCCTCATCAATTATAAAGTTACTGCCACATAAACTGACGCTGGCTGCACTATCTCTGAAGACCTTAATCAACAGAACCCTCACGCAAGCACTTTAATTGACCAAACTATTTCATAAAGATCTAAACACGCTTAGATGACGTCACATACACATAAATAGCGACAGGAAATCAAATCATCTCAACATGTAACTGGGATTGTGGGAGGTGGAACAGGGGTCCTGGTGGTGAATTCCTACCATGACATGCATATGAATTCCTTTAAAGAAACTGTTTGCAAATCTTGGTAGTCGAAAGAATTATGTAGTTAATTACGTGGTTTTAAAACACTCTCTCGCATGGAATACCACTAACAAAAGTACACAGAGCGCATCACTTTGGTCAGTAAAATGGTTAATACCATACGTTATATTTAACAAGCTTTGACAGCAGCAAATTATTTTTAAAAGTATCTCTACAAGTTGTTTAATAAAGTCATGCTTGGAAATATGAAGTCGCGTTTGCTACGTGAATGTAACAGATAGCATGTCTGGAAAAGTTTATTGCTAAACCACCATCATTGATAGAAACATAATCCTAACCTGGTTGCTGTTCATATGATTTCACGCACACTCATCTTCAAAAAGTGTGTGAGTGTGTGTGCGTAAATATTGATGCAGTAATTTGTAGCACAAATTATTTAAATGTAAAGAGTGATTATAGTATGAATATGCATTATTATGTGACATTGATTTGAGATGTTTGTTGATTGTAATTATTGTTGGGAAGTAAGTTTATACTGCCTTACTGAAACTGACAATAATAGCGTGCAATAATGCAGCGAGGGGGTGAGCTGTTTATCATTATTGGAGACGAGGAAGTTACGTGATGTTGGCGCGTTTTTCTTAAGAATTTTCTGGAACATTTCCCTAGAGCATATGTATTCATAATTTTCATTGGATATAAAAATAGACGCTAATGTTGGCGCGTTTTATTAGCCAATAGCAGCTCGGTTATAATCTTTAGGCATATCTGGGTGAAGGAGTATAAAAGGTAGGTTAGAGGTAAAGACCCCGTCAGTTCATCAAAATTCTTTGTACACTACACGTCGCCTTCAGTCCGTCAGTTCGTCGAAAATATTTGTATGATACACGTCGCCTTCAGTCCAGCAGAAATATTACACGTCGGCTATCGATTTGCAAGTTACGCGTATAAGAGTTATGAAAAATCTCAAGTATGGTAAAGTTAATTATACAAAAGGTTGAAGTACGTGGATTAAAAGTGATCAGTAAGAAGTTGTTATAACAGTTTCAGTTTGGCGAGTGTCAAGATCAATGTGTAAATGTGATAGTAAATGGTGTTCGACAATAAAAGTGTAAAACAAATTCCTTCATCAGTGTTATCTTTGGATAAAAGATTCCTTTCCGTTTACACAACCTGTATAAAGAGAAGTGCTTGACCAAAAGATCATAGCTAGCCGGAGGACAGTGAAACAAAATTAAATAAAATAAAAGTAGTATTCTTTCAAACAAAAACTAATACTGCCGCAAATTGCTAACACCAGATGGAGCTACAAACCTAACAAAGAATCACGTCACAAGATGGATTCATCACGTGGAGTAAACACAAACAAATATAAACATATACAAATAATGTTACTTCAAATTGGCTCCCAAACGTGGGGCTAACAAAACAACAAATAATACCATCACAAATTGGCGCCCAACGTGGGGCTAAATAAATAATGTCACAACTAAAACACTCACAAATTGGCTTCCAAAACGTGGGGCTCAACAAAATAAATAAAATACAACTAATACAATCTCAAATTGGCGCCCAACGTAGGGCAGAGTGACCAGGAAAGGAGTGAAATAACCAGGAAGGGGCGAAGGAACCAGGACGTGAAGCGAATGGAGTAGTGAACTGAACTACAAGACGCAGATTCCAGAAACAACTAGAGGAAAGACAGACGACGCGGATGAGTGGACACAAAAACATCGAGACGACGCTGATTCATCATAATACAACGCAGAAGCGACATATAATCTAGGAGAGAGGGGCAGAAAGCTGGACATCAAAGCTACATCAGCAGATAGCATCAGAAAGGTTAGAAAAGTGTTATGTTAATTCTAAAAAAAAAGGTAAAAAAATTTAAACGTACCTTAGGAGCGGTAGGATAAAGAAAACAATGACTACTAATAATACTGAAGAAACAATTATGGAAGGGGATAGTGTAACAGTTAGCTGTAATTCAATAAAGGTTACAGAAAATGGCTCAAACAATGTAGGATTTGAGGGAGAAAATGTTAGTGCAGAAAGTGAGAATAGAATAGCAGGAAATGTAAATTTTGATGCTAGAATGATGATGGAAAGATAAGAAATATTTTTGAAACGTTAAGGGATGATAGAAGTAAATTTAATGAGAAATTAGATAAACTAATTCAGAGGTATGAGAAATTAGAGCAAAAGGTAGATCAAAGCAGTGAAGAAATTGAAAAGAAAGTTATGAAGCTAGATAGTAGTATGCCAAAAATGAGAGATGAAAATGAGGAAGTAATAGCAAGTGAGATAGGAGAAGTTTCAAAGAAAATGCTAAACGTGAGCAGGGAAATAGGTAACAAAAAAACTGAGGCTAATACTAAAAGTGAACATGTTAATGTAGAATGTACAGAGTTAGGAAATCAACTGAGTAGTATTACAAATGAGATAAGAGAGATGAAAGAGGTTATGAATGTAGATGTGAATCAGGCGCAAGTTAATTTCAGAGGGGAGATATCAGAAATACAGAAGGAGTCAGTAATGCAAAGAAATAAATTGTACGAAGAAGTTAAAGTTTGGCCTGTAAATAATCAAAAGCTAATTTCTGAAGTTAACAAATACCAAGATGTTCAAAATGAAAACTCCAGTCCAGTACAGTTTATTACAGATTTGTCAGAGTACTTTCAAAGTAAAGAGATAGTAGAAGAATTGAAAATGACAGTTGTTAAAAGATGTGTTATTCAGGAAACTTTAGATTGTTTTCAAATGTTATCAGGGGACGAAATTTCATATGAATACAAGAGGTTATTCATGAACAAACTTTTGAAGGTTAGGATACGGCTACGAGTAATGTTTAGCCACAGACAATTTGATCCAGGAGGGTAAATAGCAATGAGATGTAAAGTAAATGCTGGATAGTTAAAGATGACCTGCAGAGCAATGTATTGGAACGTAAGAGGGTTAACTATTTATATATGTCATAGGTAAGGAGAAATAAATTTTGGACATAACTAAAATTTTTAAAAGGAAAATAACATTTTATTAGTAACTGTAATTTGAAATAAAGCATGATGTTATATTAAAGTAAAGTACGTAGATATAATTCCAAGAGTATTGTGAATATACAGTACAAAACAACAAAAATGGGGTAAAAGTCATTGAAACAAATATTTATGTAACAAGCAGAATATGTGAAACAGTGCCTAGATTTAAGAGATGTAAATATATTTGTGTAGAGGGTGAATATTTTAGTAAATATGTTTAATAATTACAAAAATTCTTGAATTAATAAATTTTTGTCAACAATATAAGAAAGTAAACCAATTTTGTAACAGTAACTACAGGGTACAGTATTTGCTATAAAAAATGTTTGTGATGTCAGATTAATGTCTAAACACATTAAACCAGAGCCAGTAAATAATGGCAAGATAAAGACAAAACATATGTCGTGTGTTAAATACGTGTGAAGTGTTAAGTGAAAGTGATAGCGTGTGTTCCAAGATTTAGGAGACTAAAAACTCAATTATAAAATTTCCAAAGAAGTTGTAAATATTTATAATTATGTTTCTAGTGGGGCATATGATGCAGTAATTTGTATCACAAATTATTTAAATGTAAAGAGTGATTATAGTATGAATATGCATTATTATGTGACATTGATTTGAGATGTTTGTTGATTGTAATTATTGTTGGGAAGTAAGTTTATACTGCCTTACTGAAACTGACAATAATAGCGTGCAATAATGCAGCGAGGGGGTGAGCTGTTTATCATTATTGGAGACGAGGAAGTTACGTAATGTTGGCGCGTTTTTCTTAAGAATTTTCTGGAACATTTCCCTAGAGCATATGTATTCATAATTTTCATTGGATATAAAAATAGACGCTAATGTTGGCGCGTTTTATTAGCCAATTGCAGCTCAGTTATAATCTTTAGGCATATCTGGGTGAAGGACTATAAAAGGTAGGTTAGAGGTAAAGACCCCGTCAGTTCATCAAAATTCTTTGTACACTGCACGTCGCCTTCAGTCCGTCAGTTCGTCGAAAATATTTGTATGATACACGTCGCCTTCAGTCCAGCAGAAATATTACACGTCGGCTATCGATTTGCAAGTTACGCGTATAAGAGTTATGAAAAATCTCAAGTATGGTAAAGTTAATTATACAAAAGGTTGAAGTACGTGGATTAAAAGTGATCAGTAAGAAGTTGTTATAACAGTTTCAGTTTGGCGAGTGTCAAGATCAATGTGTAAATGTGATAGTAAATGTGTTCGACAATAAAAGTGTAAAACAAATTCCTTCATCAGTGTTATCTTTGGATAAAAGATTCCTTTCCGTTTACACAACCTGTATAAAGAGAAGTGCTTGACCAAAAGATCATAGCTAGCCGGAGGACAGTGAAACAAAATTAAATAAAATAAAAGTAGCATTCTTTCAAACAAAAACTAATACTGCCGCAAATTGCTAACACCAGATGGAGCTACAAACCTAACAAAGAATCACGTCACAAGATGGATTCATCACGTGGAGTAAACACAAACAAATACAAACATATACAAATAATGTTACTTCAAATTGGCTCCCAAACCTGGGGCTAACAAAACAACAAATAATACCATCACAATATATATATATAATATATATATAATATATATAACGTATTTGTATTTGTATTAGAAAAGATACACATGTTCTAAGTTTCGAAAGCACTCATATCTATTTTATGTGCTATTACCTTGTTACGGAGTTGAAAACCTCAATCTCATGTATCCATACATGTTCTTTCATTCATCAAGTGACAACCAGAGGTGTATACTCCGATAAGCTACATCTTCTAGAGAATTTGAATGATTTGCAAACCATGTATATAATTCTAAACAAAATAGGTTTGGGGAAAATTTAAAGATGACGAAGGTAATGGATAAATCATTGAACGCGATGCAGTCCTCAGGCCTAGGATGTATACTCTCTATATTGATGGAGCTGTGATAAAAATGCATCAAACGTAGAGTTATTAAGCAATGCAGCACATTTGATACTATTTGGGTTGCCTTAGAACTAATGAAATCATAAGAACTCCAACGAATTTGGTCCAGTTTCAAGATCATAATGTTTCATGAGTAGACGTCAATAAAACACACTATCGCCTAATGCTGACAAGAGAGTGATTCCAGACATGGAGTATCTGCATATGCATAGGGACATTACAGCATTGTGCACAGTGAATAAGATAATGTAATATAGGCCCTAATATAATGATTTTCCCTTAAGCTTATACAGGAAAACTATATTCTTGCCTAATTATTTTTCGCACAAGCTTAATATGACATGTGATCAAGAAAGAATAAATGAGTAGTAGGAGGATGGCAACTCTGTCACTAGCAGTACTTTCTACTGCTGGACTCAAGCCCAGATAAAAGAGGAGAGACACCCAAAAGGTAGCGTGTTTAGTTAGTATAACCTATGCCTTATTCTCCTTTTAACTTAACTTTGATGTGCAGTGTTCTTTACGAAGAAAGAATAAACCTCTGAGACATGCTCGTTAGCCGAACTGCAAACTTCACGAGTGTATCAATGATGAGAGTTTAGAGACTCGCATTCCAGATGTTCCGGTTTCGATTCCAGTCGGCCGCCCACTCTGACCTTGGGTTTTTCGTGGGTTTTCTGGTAGGTATGTGAATGCTGGGGTGGTTTCTCATCTACCATGACTTCCTTTCTTTCATTTCCCTTATATTCCATTCGCTTTTCATATTTCACTTATGCTTATAGGTTTCATAGCGTATAGTAGCGCCGGAGAGATGGGAGTGAATGATTGCTCCAAGGAAAGGACATTTCACGTGGACACTTGAGAGCTGCCTGGTTGGAGGGATCGTTCATCGCCCTCTCTGGATAGCTCCAGTAGTGTGACGATCTTCGTTAGACACTTCTGCGCGTCTCTGTGGCCAGTCGCCTCCGGCCTGTAGTCTCCTGTGATTCCTTCACTTTATCTCTTCCTCTTGGGGGTGGTAGCCGCAATCGACCTCGCATAAGTCGCAATGCATGAGATATTCCCCCTCCGTTGTATACCCTATCCCGTTTTGATCCTAAACCCCACCAACCTAGACATCACAACCATCTCATATCATCAATCGTGAATCATAACGACTGGTCCGTATCTCAAATTATACCGCCATCTAGCTCTACCTCCTCACATTCACTACTTGCGAACGGTCGCCATCTTCCCCAATCCAAATGCGTCAGCTCTGTCCTATTATACCTACTGATGTATTTCTGTGATTACTCTGCCCTTTGTAGAGAGATAGGGAAAGTGTAAATCTAGGTCGATTGATAACGTTCCGGTACACAAACCTCTCGCTAGACAAACGGATTTATATGCTCGTTGAAAATGGAGCGTTTGGCGGAATGGTCGTTAAGCAGCATTTCGTATTTAGCTTCTGTCATTGCAAACACAAACAGCTGATGTTAATTCAAAGAAATTAATTTCGTGCTGTGGTTTGCGACCGCTCTGTATCTGATGGAAGTTCGTCTGCGGTTCTAATTAAACGCATCAAAAGCTCGTCCTTGTTCAATGAGTTTTGGAAACGTCAGCAAACCACGAACGCTAAACATAGGTTTTAAACACACGTCATTGCTCGCGTTTGTATCGGGGAAATTCACGCCGAAAGTGAAGACAGTCTGATATGTAACATCCACACACTTTCTCTATTACCATTTGTTTTCACATCTATTCTATAAATTATTCATATAACATTTATTACTTATCTAGCATATACGTATAATGGATAATGCAAGTATTGCATTTTACCCAAAAATTCGACATGGAAATTTCAGCGGAAATACATCTGGGTCCCCTGAATCCAAAACATAGCATTTTTAGAGAACGTTCCATCTGTGTGTGTGTGTGTGTCTCTCTCTCTCTTTCTGTCTGTCTGTGAACAGCATAACTCATAAACAAAAAGCTGTATAAATTCCAAATTTCGTATGTAAGTTCATTGTCTTCAAAGGATATGACACAAAGATTTCTAAGAAAATACATACACTTTAGAATATTCTTTACCTGGAAGCGTTTTGGTTATTTTTATTTTTACAGAAATAGCTCTCACCAATTTTTTAAAATATTCACATGGCTAATAAAATTTAGATCTTAAATTTTCTGAGAATAACTTTGAGGTCTTCTTCAATCTGAATTTTAATTAATTTTGTATAACTGGTAAACCATAAGAGAAGACAATCCCCTCCTCCACAAAAATGTTAATATTTTTAAAGCACACAATTTATTTCAAATAACTTTTTTGTAATACCAGCCATTTACAAGATATCCATTGTTATTGGTTTGAATTTTTCAATACTTTATCACACCATTCAGTTGTTTCTCGCAATATCATGCAAAAAGATCGAATTTCAAAGCAGGTAAATAGTGACCCGTTATTAAACAGTTGACAATGGCTTTGGTCTCTTGCAATGAAATGTGTAATATCGATTACTGCAAACATTTATCTCGATTAACATGAAGTAGGTAGAAGAATAACCTTGTAAGAACCGTTTGTAGCTAGGCTATATAAAAGAATCTGATGTGTTACATTCACATCACCTTCTCTACCCTATATCGTTTATTAGTGGATATGCAAACTATTCTTACGAAAGCTTATTTTCCCTTCTACTTCATTCTAATCTCCTTTCTAATTTCCGGAAATAGCTACATTACAAATTTTGTTATATATACAAAGGGAATAGCGATAGTCAAATGTTTAAGAAGAGGACGCTACACACTGCCTTTAAAACAACATACTCTTTCCATGATATCGCGAGAAACAAATGAAAATCGACTTTAAAAGAATGTCTGTGTTAAGCAATTCGATGTATTAATAGCGGATATAATGGCTGATGCCACAAAAATAGTTATTTAAAATAAATTGTGGTGTAAAAGAGATATATATTTCTTGTACAGTACGTTTATACAAAATTCCTTCCGAATAAAGAGGACTTCAAAGGATATTCTCAGAAATTTCAAGATATACATTTTATTTTTCATGTAAATATCTTTAATATGTGTTATTTTAATCAAAATCGTTAGAGCCAGGTTTTAGAAAATCAAAGATATCAAAAAATGTTCCATGTGAACGGTAGCTTGGGTTGGGGGACTTTATTGAAAATCTTCTACTCGCATCTTTATAGGGCACTGAATCTACATAACAAGTTTGGTATTTATCCGAATTTTCGTTTTCTAGTTATGATGTTTACAAACACATACATATACATACACACATACACGCGCACGCGAACCTATCTTCTAAAATTGCTTTTGTTACTGAATTCAAGGTGCCTCAATACATGCATTTCTGGTAAAACCTTGGTATCGAATTTTTGTTCGAATGCAATATCTTCTCTACCTATTATGTACGTTGTAGAGAAAGTAAATACGCAAAGGAAACAGGAAAACACTGCGAGAACAACAAAGTTTACACCCACGCATAGTTTGCTTATTATTCGTGTTCTTTGCAGAGGTATGAGTTGCCATCCAGCAAGTGTAGGCTGCAAATTGAAAAGGGAAAAAATTTACAATGGAAAGAAAGGCGGTTGCATACATAAATTCGGTTCCAATACGACTAGCTAAAGGTAAAATAATAGTATATATTCAGAATAAATATAAATGTTATAAGAAACAAAAGAAAAACTACACAGAAAGGGGAAATACAGCTACAGAAAAAAGCAATATATGCGGCAAGAGGGGGAAAAGAGAGCAAGCGGGACAGAAAAGAAAAACAGAATACAACAGAAAAGGCAAGAAATTCTGGTCACGGTTTGTGCAGCAAATGATAGCGAGACGTGCCCTTTATCCAGATGTAGTGGTAGTACTATACATGATCACACTGCTCATGAGTCCTCCTGATGTTCTTATGTTTCATATTTCATCTACTTACAGGCACTCTTTTTCATATCAACCTTCCCAATCGACAACGCTTCTTAGCGTAAAAACAAATGACGGTATAGAATGTTTGCTATTTATTAGATCTAATAGTGGAAAAAAATTCTGATGTGTTACACTCACATGACTTTCTCTACTCTTATAAAAACTATTTTTACAAACGCTTATTCTCCATCTACTTCATGTTAATGGATATGTTAATCTTATTACTAATTTTCTTGTAGATGCGAGGAGAATTGGTAGGCTTTAAGCGATAGTCAAATATTTTAAGACCTGGTTGCTATGTGGAGCATTCCATTCTCTTTGCATTACCAGGATAAAGAAAATGAATAACGAATTCCCATTTGAGAAAAAGTAAGTATTGGAAAATTTAAGGAAATAACAAGAAATATCTCGAAAATGGTGTACTCAACAAAAAATGTATATGACATAAATTGTGTATTTTAATGCGATCTACATTTTTGTGTAGTAAAATTTTGTCTATCTCTTATGGTTTACCAGTTATGCAAAAGTCGTTGACAATGAAGAATACTTTTGGAGACATTCCCAAAAAATTCGAGATATACATTTCATTTGTCATGAAAACATCTTAAACATACGATATTTTAATCAAAATCGTTAGAGCCATTTTCGAGAAAATTAACATTTTCGAAAAATGTTCCATGTAAAGGGTAATCTGGGTTGGCGGGATTTTCTTGAAAACCTTCGTGTCGCATCTCTGGAAGATACTGAACCTAAATACCAAGTTTGGTGTTTATTGGACTGTTCGTTTCTGAGTTATACTGTTCACAGACACACAGGCACACACGAACGGACATGTTTCCAGAGGGCCTAAAAACATATATTTCCGGTGAAATCCCGTATCGAATTTTTGGGTGGAATGCAATACTTCCCCTACTTACTATACGTAGTAGAGAAAGTAAAAACTGAGTTTTATTTATGGACGCTCTTTAACTGCTGTGGTCCTTAGGTCCCATTCTATATTAGGCGTGAAAGACCGGTAACATTGCTCAGAGGCCTCTTTATCAGGCTTGAGGTTCTTTTACGTGCCATAAATCTACGATACGGGACCACCGGCTTTACTTCGCTTCCGAAGGAAGCCATGCGCAGGATTTTTTTACGCCAGAAAAAAATCCATCGTCCTCCGCCGGGTTTGAACCCGCGACCTGGCTATCTAGAGGCTAACATGTTAACCGCTACACCACGGAGAACATCTGATAGTCGGAAACCCGTCATCAACGGTAAATGAGAAACATTTTCTGCATACTTAGCAAAATTACATCACTTGCAAAATGTATCTTACCTTCAAACCGAGCGATTTTGCTCCGTGGTAACGTGTGAGACTAGCATTTTTTGTGGTTTTCCCTGGTAGGTAGGCGAATGCTGGCATGGTTTCAGATCTATTACAATTACCTTCCCGTCATTTCCCATTCATTTCATTTCCTCCTTATCTTTCGTTGTACTTCTAGGTTCGTAACGTGTGGCGGTGTCGGACAGATGGCGTGGATGCTTACTCCAAGGATAGAGTATTCTCTATGTACTCTAAAGGGTTGCTTGGTTGGAAGGGTCGTTTAACGCCCTTTCTGGGCAGCTCTAATTGTAGGACGGATCTTCGAGCCAGAAACTTTTAGGGACTTCCGCGCGTCGCTGTGGTCCATCTTCCTGCAGCCTGCAGCCTCCTGTGGTTCCTTCACTTCAACCCTTTTTCCTGGGGGTGGTAGCCGCAATATACCCCCATAAGTCGCAGTGCGCGTTGTGTCCCCTCCAGTTATACCTTTCATGCCTTCAAAGTCCCGGAGCCAACACAGACTAGCTTCCAAAGCCGTGTTCATTTAGAAGGCGTAAGTTATTCAAGTCCACGATGGATGTCATTATGTCACATTAACCTGCAAAAACGACTAGACCGTATCAAGACTTTACTGTTATGGTTATCAGCGGTATAGGAATGTCTAAGTACTAAAGCCAGGAAGAAAGGAAATGAAGTTGAACGGTTATGGACTTTAGAAGTGACGTCGCAGCTTACAAACCACCCCCATCCCAACTATAGGCTGTTGCAGACTGTACTCACCATAAGTGTTTACCTGCCCGCCAGTGAACCTTGGTCGCTGTTGTTTATTCTTGGTATTGAGTAGATAACTTGAAGCCAACTGCTTAAGAACTCCTATGCCTGGTTATTAGGAAGCGGAGGAGGATTTCGGCGCTTAAGCACACAATCGTCCATTGTGCTTCTGGAAACCTCCAGGAGGAAGGGTTGAAGCGCAGGACACAGAGGACCCCAGAGCTGGAGCAGCAGGCTCGGACATAGACGGGGTCTCTAACGTCTCCAGATACCACATCCTGAAGTCGGCGGACCTCTCCCCACTGATATTCCGTCCCACACAGAACGCCAGGTCAGACAGTTCCACAAAACAAACTCCACCACTATACGTCTCGCCAGTGCCCACTCACCTTATCCTTCAACCTTGAAACACGATAAGGAAATAAGGGACAGGAAAATTCTTGGAATTATACAATCCATCCCCGTATTCGCATAGCAACCAGGGAAAACCGTGAAAAAACCCAAGGTCAGTGTGTCCGGCCCAACGGGAATCGAACCCAAGACCTTCTGAACGTGAGTCTCACATGTTACCGCGGAGTCATCTCGCTCTGTAAAATCAAGAGTTGATGTACAATTTGTTTTTTATATCAGTAGACTGCCGCTCAGTCTATAACAACTTAGTGAAGAACGTTTAATTTAATATGCTCCAATAACAAACTCTCATATACACAGCGGTCGCTGTATGGTGGGGCTACATATCACGTGTATGCATGCTTCCCCTGCATTGCAGTAACCTCGGTATTTTTCCGCTGTGCAGTGGTGAATGACCCGCTCAAGGCCACGTTTATCAGCTGAGTTATACTCGCACTGCGTCAATTGCTACCTTCTATTCGTGCTGTAAGCATTGGAGTTTGTGCATTGTGCACCGTAAAGTGAAAGTTTATTCACGATATCTTTGCTTTGCTTTAAAGTGTTCTTGTTATTGTTACTGCCCTTATCTTGTTATCAGTCCACTGAAATGCCTACCGACGAATTCACGCTTGAGTAACTAATTTCTAAATGCAATACATACGTAAAAACCGAATCACGTTGAGAGGGTGTAGAGAATTTCAGAAGCAATTTCCTCGGTTTCCAGTTCCAGGTAGAGAATGTGTTAGTCGTCTGGTTAATACGTTTAGAACAACGGGATCGCTAAACAAAGCTAAGAAGTGAAAGCAAAATGTAATGGAGGAAAAAATTGGCCAAATTGGTGCATCATTCGAAGTGTATATAGGAAAAATCCCCACACCATAGTGGAACTTAAGGAATAATAAGAGCAGAAATTATGAGCATTGTGCAAGAATTTATGCTTGTGAGTCATCCTCCGTGGTCTAGGGGTACCATGCTAGCCTCTAGTCGCGGGTTCAAACCGGGCAGAGAGCAATGGATTTTTTCGATCGTAAAAATACTTAGCATGGCTTCCTTCGGAAGGGAAGTAAAGTCGGTGGTCCGTGTCATAGTTTTACGTCACGTAAAAGAACCTCAAACCTGATAGAGGTCTCTGAGCAAAATTTCCGGTCTTTCACGCCCAATATAGAATGAGACGCCAGTTATTATTATTATTATTATTATTATTATTATTATTATTACTCTATTTATTTTACGTTGCTTTAACTACAGCGTCATATCGCGACGGATCTGTTAGTGGATAACTCTTACATTGAGGTGTGACAGACTAGGTCTCATCCCTGTAACCACCCGCTTCGTCGTATCCACAGAGACCCTAGTGCACAGCAACTGAATCTTGTGCTTCGTGCCGTGCAGATGACACTAGGTTGCCCTCCAACCTGCCGCTTTCTTATAAAAGGAGACAGTTAGGCTTCTAGGTCTCATCCCTGTATCCATGCCATCTTGTTTCGTCACGTGTCCACAGAGACCCTAGTGTATAGCAACGGATCTTCTGCTTCGTGCCGTGCAGATGGCATTAGGGTGCCGTCCTGTCTAACTGCTGCTTTCATTGTCTGTGTATAGATGGCACAGCATTCGCTATTACGACATATTTTTCATTTTTACTATTGTTTAAGACTTAAGATGGAACTTTGAGCTGTGGTATTAAATATCCAATTCGGTATTTACCTTAGCGGCTGAGGGAAACCAGGAAAAATCTCAAACAGATTAGTCGGCCCACGGTATTTGAACCCGGGAACTCCCAAATACGGGCCACAGACGTTACCGGCTGAGCCATCCTGCTCGGTACGCTAGTAGTTAAAGAGCGTCCATAAATAAAACTTAGTTTAATTTTTTATGCGTGTGAATGGAAATGTCATCCAAAGATGCCAGGAATGCCTCAATGCAGATGATCACCACATCCAACACCACGTATTACAAGGTTAGTACTTATTACAGTGCGTGTTACTATCACTCGTAAGTAACACGGGAGATTTAGAAAGCAAAGCCCCCGGTGTAATGGACTGCACGGAGCACGCGATCCACGGCTCCGCAGTAAGCGAAAGCTCGGTACGTTATAGCATTCATATATACAGTGATTCTTCTATCAACGTTACTTTACGATAATGACTTCAAATTAAGCAAAATGTGCTTACTTACAAGCTTATAGACTGCGTTTGCAGTCCGGTGATCAGCGCTCTGGCTTCTCCACCCAGAGATCCCGGTTTCGATACCCAACTGAAGTGGGGAATGTTTCTTAAACCAAAATCATTCCCTAGAAGTATGAATGTATCAGCGAATGTAAGAATGTTTGATAGTTAAACATGATAAAATAAACGTTAAGAAACCTTACAGGTTTAGCGAGCATTACACCCTCAGTTGTTTCTCAAGTCTAAATCCTGATAAGACCAAAGAAGTTAAAGGGGGCTATATAAATTCAACATAAATTCGGAAACAGCATTCAAATGTTCATTCATGATGACAAGCTCTCGCAAAGGGGGAAAAAAAGACAGAAACACAAGAGGAAAGAAATAAAATCTAGTGCGTTACATTTTCATGACTTTCTCACTACACTTTCGTTTATTTTTATGTAGCTACTACAAAATATTCTTACAAAAGTTTATATTGCTATGTAATTCATTTTAATTGCGATAAACGTTTGCAGACATAGTTTCATTACATATTTCTTTGCAGATACACTGGCTTCCATTTATATCGTCCCCGAAGCTTTTGGAGGCATTCTACTGGCTTTCATATGTGTGCATGTATAGCAAGGAGGAGGGGTGTGTAACTGTTTACCTTTTCACGCATGCAGGTGGCGTCCTGTTTTACGTGCACAGTTCTAGATTATTCACATATGAACATATAATTTTGAGCAATAACTTTACTCGTCATTAATAATCATATTAAAATAATGTATAACTAAATAAAACCATGTTTTTCACAATATCTCTGCAAAAAATATTTTAATGGCATCATAATGTAAAATTGAAATATATTACACGTTTTACTCTCAAAGAGGAACACATTTACTAGACATTATTGTAATCATCTGTTAAATCGAAGTATACAACTAATTAAAACCTATTTTTCACAATTTCTCCATGAAAAAAGTATTTTTATTGACAATATAATGTAAAACTGAAGTAAATTATACTTTTTTACTATCAAAGAGGACACATTTATAGAAATGTTAATAATCTATCCAATCTCCATCCTCGTCCAATACCTGATTCAGCTACCTAGATACCTAATCATTTAAGTGCTAAAAGAACTCTGACTTAACGCATATAGTCCCACATTCGTGACAGTGTTCCCAGAGGGCGATGAGTCATTCAGTGCCTAGGCGACTAAATCAGGCATTGGACAAGAATAGAGATTGGAAAAGTTATTAAAATAATCTCTAGTAAATGTATCCTATTTGAGAGTAAAAAGTATGCATTTAATGTGAGAAACAGGGTTTTGTTTAGTTATGTATTTAAACATGTTATTACATGTAAGTGAATGATGAGTAAATATATTGTTCCAAATTGTATATTCATATGTGAATAATCTAGAACTGTGCACATAAAACAGGACGCCACTGCATGCGTGAAAAGATAAACAGACACACGCCCCTCGCTTTGCTACACATATTCACCTATGAAGGCCAGTAGAAGGCCTCTCAAAGCTGGGGGGACGGCATAAATGGAAGTCGGTGTACAAGGGAATATAAAGAAACCTAAGCCACTGTCAGAGGTTTAAATGTGGATTGCTATATTCTGACCTTGAAATGCCACACTCTTTCCAACACATCGCGAGAAACAATTGAACGGTGACAGGACTTAAAAAATGACCAATATTGGCAAATGTGAATCAGTAACAACTAATATCTCGGAAATATAGGTGCTACAAAAAGGTTATTGGAAATAGATTGTGTGTTTTCAAGGGATATACTTTTTGTGTGGTAAGTTTTAATCTATCCCTTATGGTTTACCAGTTATACAAAATTCCTTCCGAATGAAGAGGGCTACACAGGCTATTTCCAGACAATTCGAGATGTATGATTTATTTGTCATGAAAATATTTTAATATGTGGTATTTCAGTCTAAACCATTAGAACCATTTCTGATAAAATCCAAAACAAAGATGCATTTTCCATGGAGGTTATTTGGGGTAGGGAATTTTCTTAAAAATCTTCATTTCTCATTTTTGGAAAGTACTAAACTTAAATACAAAGTTTGGTATTTAGCTAACATATCGTCTTTGTTATGCTAATCACAGACAGAAACATACACATACCAACACACGGAGTTTTTTTCTAAAAATGTTTTTTGGATTCCGAGCGCCTCAAAACATGAGATGAAATTCGATATCGGATTTTTGAGTGGAATATAATTTTTCGTCTACCTACTATGTACGTGGTAGAGAAAGTAAAAAGACTTGCAAACTCTTACCTGACCATTAATTGTACTAAAACTTAGGAAAAGTGTAAATCTGCAACATGGAATATTCCGAAACGGCTGACGCTACGGAAGAAAAACAGAGACAAATTCTATAGTTTAATTAACTCTCATTTTCGACTTTCTGCTCTTAGTTGGTCTTTAACAGCGATGGAAATGTGTCCTACAGATGTCACTCTAAGTCATACACTAGCTCTAACGCAATGCTGGCAACATATGAATAACTAATGCCGCCAAAGCCGGTAAGATACTCAGCCTCAAAGCGTAACCCAGGGATGTTTTTTAGAAGGAGAGGAGTGTAGCTGTTGCGGCCGAGCCAACTGCGAAGCGACGACAGGACGTAACCGAGGTATCTGCGCGTCTAAAACTCGAATGATTCACCTTCGCAGAAACAACACATCGCATATTTAGCGGATTTCACTTTTTATTTAGGTTGGTTCCCATTTTGCATGTGCTTTAGTGAAAAAATTTTATGTGTTACACTCACATGACTTTCTCTACTCTTGTACAAACTATTTCTATAAACGCTTATTCTCCATATGCTTCATGTTAATCGAGATGTTAATCTTATTGCTAATTTTCTTGTAGATACAAGGGGAATTGGTAGGCTTTTAAGCTATAGTCAAATGCTTTAAGAGCTGGTTGCTATGTGGAGTATTCCATTCTCTTTGTATTACTAGGACAAAATAAATGAATAACGAATTTGAGAAAAAGTATAAGTATTGGAAAATTTAAAGGAATAACAAGCAATATCTTGAAAATGGTTCACTCAACAAAAAAAATATATATGACATAAATTGTGTATTTTAACGCGATCTACATTTGTTGTGTAGTACAATTTTGTCTATCTCTTATGGTTTACCAGTTATGCAAAAGTCGTTCACAATGAAGAATACTTTTGGAGACATTCCCAGAAAATTCGAGATATACATTTCATTTGTCATGAAAATATCTTAAACATATGATATCTTAATCAAAATTTTCGAAAAATGTTCCATTTAAAGGGTAATCTGGTGTAAAGGGATTTTCTTGAAAACCTTCGTGTCGCATCTCTGGAAGATACTGAACCTAAATACCAAGTTTGGTGTTTGTACGACTGTTCGTTTCTGAGTTATGCTGTTCGCAGACACACACAGACACACAGACACACACACACGGAGATGATTCCAAAAATGCTTTTTTTGGATTAAGGGGGCCTCAAAACATGTATTTCCGGTGAAATCTCGGTATCGAATTTTTGGGTGGAATACAATACTTCCCCTACTTGCTATACGTAGTAGAGAAAGTAAAAATGGCTACGTTTGTAGTGTTCATAACGCGATTTTCCTATAAAAGTAAAACACCTAAAAGGGGCGGGCAGGTGGACACCAGCTATTGAAGAGATCACATCTACTTCTAAACTCCCTCTTAAGGTAATTTATTCACTTTCCTTTTGCTTCTATAAGCATTCTCAATGACGACCGTCTAAGTGCAGAATAGCCCTCATTTTTCCCGCAATAGCTAAGTTTTTGTCTGTTTCTATGGTTTCCTGGTTATACAAAATGTTATAAAATTCAATCAAATAAAAATGACTTCACAGGCTATTCGCAGAAAGTTCCAGATATGCATTGCATTTGGCCTGCATATTTGACCAATCAAAATGCTGATTCACCAAGTAACAAAACACTGTCGGTATACTTCAGAACTGCCAACCCAACAAAATTACAGTTCAGCATCGCAACCTTAAACGAAATATTCTCAATTTCGCACAATCAGCTGTTCTACCACCGCAACTTTTAACTGCGTGCAGTAAACTACTCCACCTCCTAGGCAAATTACGTACATCACTTGCCAAGGGGTTTTTGGAAACCCCCTAACTTTCCTAAGTGGTGGAGTCTATTTGGAATCGTGCTGTGAGAGAGGAATTGTAAATAAACGAGTTCTAAAGGGGAACGTAAATGATCGGAAATTAAACTGATTTGAGTAATAATTATTCAACAAGGTTGAATATAGTTTCATTAACAAGATGTAATATGTTTATGATCTGTGCAGTCAAGAACTAATGGTTTAAAATGCTAAAATGAGCTGTGTACTATTTAGAGATGGAAATGCTAAACGACATGAATTCAGTAAAGTATTCAATCATTTTCCACGTTATCATACATTTACCTAGCCAGTTACATATCAATTACACTTCAATTAATGCAGTATGAAAAAAATGTAAAAGGAGCATTCAAATTACGCAAAAAGACTTGCAATCATGCCCTAAAAGCGAATAGCCATTCACATCCTTAATATCAACTCCGTTACAAGAGCAATTAAAACGCCGTATTTAGTGTGAAATAGTATCGTATATAGTTTAATTCAATAATCAACTCTGTTCATAGAACAAATATACAGTTGAATTTACATTGGCTTAAAATTTGCATTGAAAAAATGGCTGTTCACACAGCTCAAGCAAAAAGTTGAAAGAATCGCCATTTTAACCTTCACGTAAGAAACTAAAATTTAAAGTTTAGAAATTACACCGTAGACAATATCCTAATGAGAACTATCTTTAAGTGTCTGCTTGTGTAAATTAAAAGCATGCATTACCATAAGTAATTTCAGACTTACGTGGTCTCACTCATTATGAGCTAGTAACAGGGCTAGCGAAAAGCCAGCGATGTTGCGCCGACTCACGATCAAGATCTTTGCAAACCAAACGTATGGACTGAGCTGCTGTTAGGATTAAGGTAGTAGGGGTAACCTTTCACGTAGAGCTGACGTGGAGTTGCTAACATGGCGATGAGGTTTTTGAGTTTTTATTTATTTGATTGTTTGTTTATGGACGCTCTTCAACTGCTACGGTTCCTAGCGTCCCATTCTATATATTGGGCGTGAAAGACCGGAAATTTTGCTCAGAGACCTCTTTTCAGGCTTGAGGTTCTTTTACGTGCCGTAAATTACGATACGGGAAGACCGGCTTTACTTCCCTTCAGGAGGTCATGCTAAGGATTTTTACGCTCGGAAAAAGCCATCGTCTACCGCCGGGTTTGAGTCCGCGACCGCGGGAACTAGAGGTATCACTAGACCAAGGAGGACGACTAGCTTGGCGTTGCCAACCCAAGTTATATTCGGGTGGAAGGTATTATATACCGCCACAGACTCCTCCTTGCAGGGGAAAAAAAGATGAATCTATTTTTAATAAGATCCCCGTCATCTTTACCATCTGATGATCCTTTGGAAACTGGAGCGTGAACTAATAGGTTCCAAACACCTAATTACAGTTCTGTGGTGCTTTGCGTAAGACGTAATCGCATGCCCTAGTAAACAAAACAGTAAAACTCTACTACCACTCTGGAACATCGGCCTTCATGGACGTTAGCTCGTCCGCTTAGCGCCATCGCTCCTGGACCACCAGCTAGAATTGAGGAAGTCCTCTTGAAAATCCCCGATGTTGTTGTAATTCCCATGCTGTATTCTTGATATCCGT
Organism: Deroplatys truncata; assembly: GCA_030765065.1. Lineage (NCBI taxonomy): Eukaryota > Metazoa > Arthropoda > Insecta > Mantodea > Mantidae > Deroplatys > Deroplatys truncata. Next base: position 105,995,760 of record CM060987.1, on the reverse strand, counting down.
GAGACCAATTTAGCTATAAATACAATAAAAAATACGAGGTGATCCTTACAAACAAAAATCACAAACAATGTACCTTTTACAATATTGGAGAGCTTAATATTGCTTTACTCATCAAGCAACTATTTTTTATCTGTGATACATGAACTCTAGTTTGATTCAATGTCCTTTCTCTTTGTAGTATTACCGACACAGAAGTATAAAATTTCTTAAGAATATAAGGGCCCACATACCTAGTTGCAAGGTTAGCTGAGAAATTATTCTGAGCTTTACTAATAGGAAAATTCCTAAAATAAACTCGTCACCAACTGCAAGAGTATGTTCCGTTCTACCCTTATTAAAATAATACTGAGAGCATAATTTACTTTTGTGTAAGTTATTTCTTATCCTATTCCAAAGTTCTTTAACATCTTGAGCGTTTAAATTGTCAAGTAAAATACCCTTTAATTGCCACAGATTGGCCAAAGGACAATTAAGCTCAAATGGACACTGGCCAAGTGCTTCACGTTATACTGAATTAAAAGCAAATTGCAGCCAGGTTAAGTTTTGGTCCCATTTTGAGTATTCACTATGATGATACTCTATTAAGGAATTTTTCATATTCCTATTTACTCGCTCGCTCAAGGATGGTTTAAGGATATTATGGAATTGTAATATTTTGGATACCAGAGTTAAAACTAAAGGTTCTTATAACATTGGACTTAAAATATTTAGCATTATCAGTATTATCTTTGGCACTCCGAACACAAAATTTATTCCTTTAGGGACTTTAGCTGAATGCTGCTTTTGCTTCCCGCGTAGCACATAGTCATGTGTATTTGTAAAAGCATCCACAACTACGAGGGCTATTTTTTTCAACCTCCGATGGGTCATAATTAAAAGGCAAGAGTACATAGCCAAATAAATTTATTACCAAATGTTAGGTACAAATGTGTTTACTTTACAACATAATCGCCATTAAGGTTGAGGCATTTGTCGTACCTGTGGACAAGCTTTTCGATCCTCTCTGCACAGTACGTTGTCGCCAGTGAGTTAAGATAGGTACGGATGTTGGCTTGAAGGACTTCATCATTCTCGAACTTCCGCCCTCCAAACCACTTTTTCAGTCCAGGGAAGAGGTGAAAATCACTCGGCGCCAAATCAGGGTTGTACGGCGGGTGGTCGAAAACGTCCCATCGAAATTCCTGAGGAATTTGTGGAGTGACACGAACACTGTGAGGGCGGGCATTGTCATGAATCAAGACAACCCCAGACGTCAGCTTGCCTCTTCGTTTGTTCTGTATGGCTCTCCGCAGTCGTCGTAATGTCTCGCAATAAACAGTTGCACTGATCGTAGACTGCCGTTCCAGAAACTCCACCAGCAACACACCTTCTTGGTCCCAAAAGACTGTGGCCATCATCTTCTTGTCGTTGAAGGTTTGTTTAAACTTTTTGGGTTTGTTTGGTGAGTATGGTGCACCCATTGACGAGATTATTCTTTTGTTTCAGGGGTTGTATAATGAACCCAGGTCCTATCGCCAGTCACAATTTTCATTAACAAATCGCCACCTTAAGCCTCATAGCGGGTGAGAAACCCCAACGCTGCTGCCATCCGGCGACTTTTGTGGTCCTCACAAACATCTTCGGAACCCATCGAGAACACAATTTCCTATAGTGCAGGTGCTCTGTTACGATCTTGTAAACAGATGATTTTGAAAGTGCAGGAAATTTCTCACTCAACACGCTTATGGTAAACCTTCGGTCGTTCCGAACTTCTTGGTCAATTTGCTGAACAATGTCATCTGTAGCGACAGACTTGCGTCCTTGACCTCCTTCATCGTTAACATCTGCCCGGCCTTCGTTAAACTTCCTGCACCATTCACGCACAACACCATCACTCATACAGTTCGGACCGTATACCCGACTCATTCGTCGGTGAATGTCAGCTGCACTATTCCCTTCTGCTTGAAGGAACCGAATCACACTACGCAACTCACATTTGGCGGGAGAGTCAATCGTAGCGGCCATGTTTCCGTGCCAAAAACTAGGCTCACAATGGCATGGTGAAGTTGGCTGTGGCTGAGGGTAGAGTGGGGGACATGCGCAGTCGCCCTCCACGTACAAACTGTTTCCACCGCTCGTGTGGTTGCGCTCCTGTGCGTTCGGAGGTTGAAAAAAATAGCCCTCGTACTAAAATATACCTATTTCCGGCCTTACTGCGAGGGAAAGGTACAATGTAGTCCAAGAATAATTTTTCCGTCGGTCTATGTGAAATTGTTGAAGACAATAGTCCTAATTGAGTGTTCTATAAGAGCTTACTACTAAGAAATATAATTACAATATTGATGAAATTTGTGGTTATAAAATTCACTTGACTGAGTATAAAACTTCCTCCTGACCGATAAATTAATGTCATGGTTACCATCTATCTGTATGACAGACTACTAAATAAACGCTACAGTCATAAAAGTGAAGAAAACCTGTTATATTTTTACTCATGTATTTAAAATGAAAGGGGGAGAAGTGAGGTAGTTCCACGGAGATTGTAACCTTAGGAACAGTAAGCTAACTCTTTACCACTGAGCTAAGAGTGCTACAGTAAGGGTGCAAAGTGTGTTTTGGTTACAAATATTCGGTGTTAAAACACTCTGAAACATCTGTATGTTTGAAATATCGTATGCGAATTATTTTCTCGGAAGACTTGTGATTATTGCTGTGTTCCCCATTATAACTACTACAAGAATATACGCAGTCTTGTGAACAAAGCTTGGCTGTCCCGAGCGCTCACGGAAGTACCCGATTTGAACTCCCGTCTCTGAGACGCCGGTCAGTTTTAAATTAACCGAGTGTGCCCTAATTACAACACTTTTCGGAGTGTTTCGTAACTCCGATACGTGGGTGCATTCCCATCCCTGGGACGCTACAATATCGGAAGCATTGACTTGAGGAACAACTGATGCTTTTATTACTGTAGCTTTTTGTTGTTTTATTCATAAAAAATTTCACCACACCAGCAGGTATAACACGGGCCCTCTGGATGTATGACTCAGAACGTTACCTTTCTACTACAGAGACAGATGCTGTGAGTCCTCTTCCAGGTGCCGTGGTACATTTGCACAAGAAGTGCTATGGTGCTAATGATAGTATTTTAATATAAAATGAATTAAGATTCAATAGATTCAATATATTATTCAGTAGACGACCCGCTTCCCGCTCTCCTGCAATAGTAAATAGCAATATGAGTTCCGAAAGTGCCTTGTTACAGAATCAAGGAATAGTTTAAAAGGACGAGACGAAGTCTAGTTATGCATTTCACACACCCCCATTGCACATTATGTTTTGCACGATCGTGTTTTATTATTTTCTGTATTATTATTATTATTGACGGCGCCGTGACCGAGTGGTTAGACCGCTCTCCTCTTACCAAGGAGACCTGGGTTCGATCCCAGGGACCCGCATGTGAGAATCGTGGTGGACAAACCGACGTCTGGGCGAGTTTTCTCCGAGTCCTCCGGTTTCTCTCGCCATTCATTCCACCAAATGCTTCATCATCACCTTTCTGTCCATCCATTTCACTATCATTTCATATCATCTACTTCTTCGCTCTTATACCAGGTATCGGGCTGATCACCCATCCTGCATATTCAATGTGATCCAAAGCATCTGCTCCTCGACAGGCCTCTTACCCCAGGCACCCGCTTGTAAGTCCTGGGGGTGTAAGTCCCACATACGAGGAGCCTAACAGAAACAATGATTATTATCATTAATAAAAAAAACTCTAATGAACTTACCCGTCGTAACCTCGTAACTTAAGAGGCTCTGAGTCAGTTGCTTGATGATTGATGCCATGACTCAAAGCGGGTTGTTTGTAAATAATATGGACGATAATAGAAATTCACTATTTCAAGAAGAATTTGAAGTCGAAGATGTGGATTATGAAGACGCAGATATTGAAGAGACGTTAAAAATTGGGTGATTGATTCCTGAAAAATCTACAATGTGAAATATTCATTCACCTTTAATTAAAGCCATATCGTTTTCAGTAATGTTTGAAACAACATAAGTTATTGTGTTCGAAAAGTGTAATTCGCTGTAATTTGTTATTACTGATTTTTAGGAATCCGATGTGTTACAGTCGTCCTCGGGTGTAGTGGTTACCGTGCTAGCCTCTAGTTCCCGATGTCGCTGGTTCAAACCCGACAGAGGACGATGGACTTTTTCGGGCGTAAAAATCCCTGCATAGCTTCCTTCAAAGGGAAGTAAAGCTGTGGTCCGATATCGTAGATTTACGGCACGTAAAAAGAACCTGAAGTCCGATAAAGACGCCTCTGAGCAAAATTACCGGTCTTTCACGCCCAATATAGAATGGGACACTAAGGACCACAGCAGTTAAAGGGCGTCCATAAATAAAACTCAATTTTTTTGATGTGTTACATTCACATGCCTTTCTCCAACCTATATCTCTTAGTAGTGGATATACAAATTATTCTTACGAAAGTTTATTTTCCTATTTACTTCATTTTAATCGAGATAAACCTTTCCGGAAATAGCTCTGTTTTACATTTCCTTACAAATACAAAGTAATAGCGAGAGCCAAATGTTTCAGAACTAGACGCTATGTGCTGGCCTTAAAATTCCATACTGTTTCCATGCAATCACGAAAAACAACTGAAAATCGACGGTACTTGAAAACAATGACAAGGTATTGAACATATCGAACACCTAATAACGTATATCTCGGAAATAGCTGATGCCACGAAAAAGTTATTTGAAATAAATTGCGTCTAGTGCGTTTTTGTCTATCACTTAACGTTTACAGTTGTATAAGATGATACAAAATTCCTTCCCAATAAAGAGGACTTCAAGGTTATTCCCAGAAAATTCAAAATATACATTTTATTTGTCATGTAAATGTGTTTAATGTATAGTATTTTAATCAAAATCGTTAGAGACATTTTTTGGAAAATCAAAAAGTGTTTCATGTAAAGAGTAATTGGGGGTGGAGAATTTTCTTGAAAATCTTTGTGTCTCATCCTTTGAAGATACTAAAGCCAAATACCAAGTTTGGTAACTATACCACTTTTCGTTTTTGAGTCATACTGTTCACAGACACACACAGATACACAGACGCTTTTCTAAAAATGTTTTTTTTAGAATCAAGCTGCCTCAAAATATGTATTTCCGGTGAAACACCGGTATCGAATTTTTGGGTGCAATACCTTCGTGGTAGAGAAGGTATAAATGTAGAGATGTTTTTGCATCTTCGTTGCTCAGAGAAAAGAATATCATAAAATATTTTCCTCTTCTCGCTACAAACCAGGCTAACTTGAAATACTGGTATTATGCAATTGCTATTATTGGCACGCGTGTCATAGTGAGTCAATTATGCACCACACTGAATACAGTAACAAACTGTTTATAATGATAGGTAGAATTGCATAAAATAATTTTCACTTGTACTTGGAAACCTTTACAGGGCAAGGTTCAGAGGAGAGAACAAAATTGCTTCAGAACCGTTATTCAATTCTTCGCTTGCCTACCACAACACAAATCTGTGCTGCGACCAAGAATGTGTAAACTGCTATGTGCCCAAGCGTTATCTCGTTCGCATTTCTGGTTCCCGGTCACGTGAATATGCATGTTCAGCTTCGTCGGTGTTTGCACACATCTGTTGTATACAGGATGGTCCTTTAGTTCTAGCGCCCTAGCCAATTTGTAACCTATCCTTCCTTAGCGTCTGAGCATTTAGCGCAGGTGACCAGAAGCTCGTTGCACCAGTACTGCTTCGAAATAAAGACCACAGAAAAACAAACATGGTTTGGAGCACTTCCAGCCTTTCTATACTCATTAATTCATATTATTCTGAAGACTAATCAAAACAATCTGATGTGTTACATTCACATGACTTTCTGTACTCTATTGTTTATTAGTTTATTATTAACTATTCTTACTAAAGCTTATTACTTTCTCTACTACGCATAGTTAAGTAGGGGAAGTATTGTATTCCACCCAAAAATTCGATACCGAGATTTCACCGGAAATATATGTTTTGAGGCCCCCTGAATCCAAAAAAGCATTTTTGGAAACATGTCCGTGTGTGTGTGTGTGTGTGTGTGTGTGTGTGTGTGTGTGTGTGTGTGTGTGTGTGTCTGTGAACAGCATAACTCAGAAACGAATAGTCGGATAAACACCAAACTTGGTTTTAATTATTTTTGTTGTTATTATATAAATTAATTATACTTTTAATAGACCTTAGCCTGGTCTTAGGCAAGTTTTTAATATAGAACCAACTGAAAAATTACCAAACTTGGTATTTAGGTTCAGTATCTTCCAGAGATGCGACACGAAGGTTTTCAAGAAAATCCCCCCACCCCAGATTACCCTTTACATGGAACATTTTTCGAAAATTGTAATTTTCCCAAAACTGACTCTAACGATTTTGATTAAAATATCGTATGTTTAAGATATTTTCATGACAAATAAAATGTATATCTTGAATTTTCTGGGAATGTCTCCAAAAGTATTCTTCATTGTGAACGACTTTTGCATAACTGGTAAACCATAAGAGATAGACAAACTTTTACTACACAACAAATGTAGATCGCGTTAAAATACACAATTTATGTCATATACATTTTTGTTGTTGAGTGAACCATTTTCGAGATATTGCTTGTTATTACCTTAAATTTTCCAATACTTATTTTCTCAAATGGAAATTCGTTATTCATGTTTTTGTCATGGGTATGCAAAGAGTATTAATCTGTGGCAAAGAGAATGGTGCTGCACCTAGCAACCAGCTATTAAGATATATGTCGATGCTTAAAGGCTACTGTATTTCTATATTGCCCTTTCAATTACAAAACAAGGGGAACATAGTACGTCTTAAGCGATAGTCAAATGTTTTTAGAACTGATCGCTATGTGTAAAATGTAATTCTCTTTGCATGTCAAAAGATCGTTTCCGCAAATGTTTATCTCGATTAATATGAAATAGATGGAGAATAAGAGTTTGTAAAAACAGTTTGTACAAGAGTAGAGTAAGTCATGTGAGTGTAACACATCAGATTTTTTTTCTATATACTACATTTTAATCTAAATAAATCTTTGCAGAAATAGCTACATTACACATTTCGTTAAACATACTAAGGGAACAGCGATAGTCAAACGTTTAGGAACTGTACGCTATATACTGCCTTAGTTTCCATGGAATCGCGAGAAACAAAATGAATAAATAAATAAAATCTGAATATACTATCCCGCCACCTTGGTTACTACACCGGGACAAACATTCAAACTTTAAATTTATTCTCACAACACATTTACATTTTATATTACATCAATTTTTTCAGATAAAATAACTACAAGTTACACAGTGTCTACAAAATAATAAATAAAAATAAAAGAAAAAGTCTGATGTGTTACACTCACATGACTTTTTCTACTCTTGTACAAGCTATTTTTTACAAACGCTTATTCTCCATATGCTTCATGTTAATCGAGATGTTAATCTTATTGCTAATTTTCTTGTAGATGCAAGGGGAATATGGTAGGCTTTAAGCGATAGTCAAATATTTTAAGAGCTGGTTGCTATGTGGAGTATTCCATTCTCTTTGCATTTCCAGGACATAAAAAAATGAATAACGATTTCCCATTTGAGAAAAAGTATAAGTATTGGAAAATTTAAGGGAATAACAAGCAATATCTCGAAAATGGTTCACCCAACAAAAACAATGTATATGACATAAATTGTGTATTTTAACGCGATCTACATTTTTTGTGTAGTAAAATTTTGTCTATCTCTTATGGTTTACCAGTTATGCAAAAGTCGTTCGCAATGAAGAATACTTTTGGAGACATTCCCAGAAAATTCGAGATATACATTTCATTTGTCATGAAAATATATTGAACATATGACATTTTAATCAAAATCGTTAGAGCCATTTTTGAGAAAATTAAAATTTTCGAAAAATGTTCCATATAAAGGGTAATCTGGGGTGAGGGGATTTTCTTGAAAACCTTCGTGTCGCATCTCTGGAAGATACTGAACCTAAATACCAAGTTTGGTGTTTATCCAACTGTTCGTTTCAGAGTTATGCTGTGCACGGACACACACATACACACACGGACATATTTCCAAAAATACATTTTTGGATTCAGGGGTCTCAAAACATGTATTTCCGCTGAAATCTCGGTATCGAATTTTTGGGTGGAATACAATGCTTCCCCTACTTACTATACGTAATAGAGAAAGTAAAAATGTGTAAATATGTATTGAAAGTTTATCTGGATTAATAAGAACAAGATAAAGGATAAGATTTTGTAAGAGTGAGTGGAGAAAGTCATGTGTATGTAACGCATCATATTCGGTTTATTATCTTAGCAAACACAGATATCTATCCGTTTATAAGTTAAGACCTTTTAAATAATGGCTGCAAAGAAAACTGCAAACAGGCATAAAACACCGTTATAGGATGCTATTACTGGGAACGGGAACGGCTGGCCTCCGTTTTCGGCATCTCATAACTGTGAATGCTGACATTTTAAAATGTGTAGCTTGTGTTTTGTGTTTTCTCTCACACATTCTAGGTACCTTTCCGGTATACTATGGGCCAGGTTAAAGGGAGGCAAGAGAAGAGGCCGGCTACAGTATACCTATGTTTGAAAACCGGCACCCTTTTCTCTGCGTCTGATAAAACTTGGGATCCAGTAAATTGAATTAACGCCCGAATTAGAAGGGGAGCCCGTAATTTAGAAGCACGCAGCCCTGAAAACGAAACACAAAGGGAGGAGATAAAAGACACGGAAATTCGTTAAGGCTGCTGCGACTCAAATTAAGTACCTTTTCAAGAAGCTACAATTTCTTCTTCACGTTATTTATGTTTATTGCTCTTCTCAAAAGGGACCTCATTTTCTTATTCACTGCCGCCTTCATCGCAGCCTATAGTTGAATTTAGTTGCACATGCTGATGGCTTTATACATTAACAGTGTATTCTAGAGTCTATGCAATAATCACGTAATATACATAGTGAGACAGAATAACATTGAAAAATTGTCAGGAAGACTCGCGAAACATATGGGAGCAACTTCTCCAATGACCAAATCAGTAAACATTTCTTTCAGTAGTGTTAAGGCCCGTTTTAACTACATATAGCACCACAGGCGGTGGATACATGAAATGAAATGATAACAGCTGGTTCACAACAATCCAGAACGGTGACCAGAACGAGAACAACAAAGTGGGCACGTCATATTAGATCCATATTGTACGTATTATACTCGCTGCCAAAGAAGAAAGGGGTTGACATTTCGCGGAGAGAGAGAGAGAGGCGACGTTGCCACTTATCGCGACCACGTGAAGAGCGCGTTAGAATTGTATACGAAGGCGACTGGGTTGCATCTGCATTGTAGGGCGGGTGTTATTTATATTCGTATATGAAGACAATTATAACATAATGAATCTACATGCAAGAATATATCAGTGTAAAGTAATACCTGTGAAATATTGATACTTACTCTAATGGGGGAAATGCCGCTGATTCTCTCACAGAGCATATTATTTTCCGTGCTTGTCCTTTAATTGGAATACCTTTACCAAATACATTTTATTCGGTTACCGAGTACACTCAGTTTTTCGTTTGGCTCGCTGTCTTTGTAACTACTTTTGGATATTATTAAATAATATCCATTAAAAGTGTTAAATCAATTGCAAATACTCACAACGCACGCACAGATACACAAAGCAACTAACCGTACAAATAGGATGATGTAAAATAACTTGTCAGTACACAGGCAATCTCTAAGCTGATGTAAATACATTTAGGCGGTGCCTAAAGGAAGCATTATGTATAACTGCAGCGACAACAGAAGATAAGACATGCAGTTCATGTTACTGCAACGGTCGCTCGCCAGGTACGTCATGCTAATCACGTGTTACAGTATCGGCAACAGGGTTTTTTGCATCTATCGTTGATATGGAAACGTCTTAGTTCTAATTGGTCCTAATCGTTGATATGACGACCGCTATGACGTATCCATCCCCTCCCATTCATTTAAAGCTTTCCGCCACATGGTTAGTAACTGTCAATCCCTTTCTTGATTGGCACCCACTATAGACTCTTCACTGTAGAGATTATTCCCGGCGGCCGTAACATGAAACAGTCGTTAGTGCTCTCTAGAGTCGCAAGTGGAAACATGAAATTGGAAGACGTTCTAGCATATGTTGGTCCTAACCTCAGATCCTGACACCTGCAGGTCCATTGAGCGTTGGTTCATCTAGTGAAAGGAACATCTGTAGTTTCTTTATATACAACTCAAAACTGTCTTGGCAAAGTAGCAACTACAATGCACGTCATTAAATACAGGAATGAAAGCTTGGTACGACTAAAGGAATCGGAAATGTCATGGATCTGCATTTAATAATGTTTATTCTATCGAATTTTGACATTGGCTAACCCGCATTATGTTGGCTAAACTGGAAGCAGGTGAAAAAAAGATCATTGATCAGTTAAAAACAAATGAAATCCAATGCATAAAATCGACTTTCCACTTTGTGAAATCGATATGATCATCGATATGTGATTCCGTTCTTGTTATCAGGCTATTGTGAACGAAAACTTGCTTCCCGTTCTGGCTACCCTTCCTGAGTTATTGTGAACCAGCCTTAATTGGGAAAGGAAATTTGTGAAGGAAATGTTCCAGACTTAAATTTAAGGTATCTCCCCGTCATTTGCCAGTTATGGGGGCTGAGGAAAACCTGCAAAAATTCTGTCAGGGAGGACGGTGCTTGCGGGATTTGAACAGCGAACTTCCTGTTCACGAGTCTGTGTCATAACGACTTCGGCCACCCGTACAGTAAACATTTTCTTGTTATTGCTGAAAAAATAATATGACATTTACAGCAGTTGAATGAATACTATGTTATCAGCAAAATTCCTACAGTATTATCTAATATTCCTATGATTAGTTATAGTGTCCTCCGTGGTCTAAGGGTACCATGCTAGCCTCCAGTTTCCAAGGTCGTGGGTTCAAACCTGACGGAGGACGATGGATTTTTTTCGAGCGTAAAAGTCCTTAGCATGGCTTCCTTGGGAAGCGAAGTAAAGCCGGGGCCTCGTATCGTAGATTTACGACACCTAAAAGAACCTCAAGCCGGATAAAGAGGCCTCCGGTCTTTCACGCCCAATATAGAAAGGGACACTAAGGGCCATAGCAGTTAACGAGCGTCCATAAATATAACTCGGTTTAACCCATGATTGATTATGCGTCACATTCCATGCCAATGTCAGATATTTTCTGTACACCAGCATAAGGCCTCTGGGAATGCAAGGAAGAGGCGAGGCGAGGTACTACTCCATTAGGTATTACTCGTGCAAAACTTCTGGAATCGTGACCTTGATGGCTACCCCAGCTGCCGAGCCTAGGAATGGTTTATGTTTAGCTTAATCAACGAAAGCGATATAATACCTTTGCTTACTCACAGTGCGTAACACATACAGTCTGCATAGAAAGTGTCTGCATCTGGTTGTAATTTTAAAGAGAGCAGTATCTAAATAGTACTTACTTTATATTTGTTATATTTATAACCATGGCTCCTATGTTTTCAAAGTTAAGTGGTAAGGTGGTACGTAGTCAAAGTAGGGAAATAATTGCCAATGTCCTCGACTTCATGAAGCAAGAAGCAGAGATGAAGGAAGAAAATATATGTTCATCCGAGTTCCACAAAAGCCTTAAGAGAGTGAAAGAAAGAGTAGTCAAAGCAACTGGTGTTTCACCGAGTTCCGATTCCAGAGTTCTCAAAGATAAGAGAAAAAAAACATATGGATGAAAGAGTACCATTTGACACACCTGGGAAGAAACATAAGGTCCCTAAACGTATTACAGAAATAGACGATTTCGAATGCGTCATTCGGCGCACGATTCACAATTCCTATGTGGAAGAAAAAACTGTGCTAACAATAAGCAGATTGCTCATCAATCTGAAAGACAGCAGAAACTTTCAAGGTGGTGCTACAAATCTCAGAAAAATTATTAAAGATTTAAGGTTCAAGTAGAAGAAACCGAAATCAAATAGAAGAGCTCTAACAGAAAAGCAAAACAAATAAATAAATAAAATAAAAAAATAAAAAAAATAAAAAGTAAATGTTGCCATGATAGCTTAGTCGGTTAGAGCAACGGCACGGAAAGCCTAAGATCCGTGGTTCAAATCCCGGCTATGGCATTGAGTTTTTCAGTCTGATTCTACCTTTCCAAATGAGTATAATTTTATATGTACTTATATCAGCATCAATTTTAAAGGTGGTGCTACAAATTTCAGAAAAATACTATAGTGTATGAAGATGAGTAATACATACACAGCAGTCCTACAACATCTAAAAGTTGGAGTGACGATAGCGAATTAGGTTGCAGGTTCCTGTTGCTAAAGGGCAAATACTTATTATCGTTCATGCTGTTGGAAAGATCGGCTTCGTTCCAAATGCCCTTCTTTTACAAGTTGCAGAAACAACAGGAGATTTTCATCAAGAAATGAATACAGATAAGTACATGAAGTGAATCAACGCCATGTTGATACCTAATATGTCTGCTGGGTCTGTTCTGGTCATCGACAATGCTTCACAATGCGTCAACACTCAATTGACAAACCACCTACCTCAAATTCCTTGAAAGAAGAATTGAGAACTTGATTACTTAGACATAATATAGCTTTAGATGAAAGCATGAGTAAAACAAAGCTATATAACTTAATTAAAGCCAACAAACAGATTCAGACGTCATACATACGTGACCAGATAGTAATACAACATCGCCATAATGTACTTAAGACTGCCATCGCATCGTCCAGATCTAAACCCAATCGAATTAATCTGGGCTGATATCAAAACATGGGTGGCATGCAGAAATATCACTTTTAAATTAAAATATGTGGAGCAGTTATAACGCCAGCAATTTGCTGAAATTGGAAAGCCAGAATGGGAAAATATATGGCGATATGTTGAATAAATTAAGAATCATTATTTCGAAAAATACGGAATTGCAGAAAATCAAATAGAAAGAATTCTCATCCAAGATAATGGTGCAGAAAGTAGTGACAGCAGCGATGACGGCAATAATGTGAGTGATTCCGCAGAAGAGTAAGGGTTATTAGGTGTGGAAGAATTGAAGGCAATGATTGACATTGTTTTTTTATATTAAGCGCTTTTTACAGCGTGGATTTTAATATACTGTATATAACTAAGTTTATCAGCCCAGCGCAACACAGTGCATAACCGGTGTGCGGACATTTGACAATGACTGTCCCACGCACTCCTGCAGCATGCAGACGACCGGTCACCTCCTGATCCGGTAAGCAACTCGCTTCAAAGCTCTCATTAAGATTTTCACATGTCTAGAACTGTTGCGCCGATTATAATTATATCACAGAGCTTATAAACACCTCTGCTATCGTTATTATGCTACTGTTGTTAATGTTGGCAACTTAGCTGTAACGACCATAGTCATAGTCATATCTTTCAGTTTCATTTGTTACTTTTTTACAAAATCTAGTGCAGGCATTCGGCAGGTGCTGGGAAATAAGAAGAAATTTGACCGAGCGGGATGGCTCAGGTGGCAACGTCTACGGTCCGCATTCGGGAGGTCCCGGGTTCGATTACTGATGACCGCGCACTCTGATGAGTTTTTCCGTGGTTTTCCCTGATTGACAAGGCGAATGCTGAGTGGTGTCTTCTACCACGGCTCTTCTCTCTCCCCCATTTCCTCTCATTGCATCTCGCTTTTTCACGTTACGTTGAATCCGGGGTTGTGTGTCGGTCGGTGGCGGGCAGATGGCGCAAGGGCTTGCGCTTTGGAACTCCTCGGCCCTGTTGGATCTAGTTTCCCCGATCTGCGCTAGATGGGTGCCTTGAGCGCTCTCAGGCCGGGTGATCAAGGCAGTAACTATTAGAGAATACTGTACGTCTCTGTCGTCTTCGCCGGCCGGTCCTGCAGCCCATACGTCTTCTGCGGTTCCCTCATCTCATCCGTTCCTCTCGGGAGTGCATGCACAAAAGATCCCTTGCGGGTCGAGTTCCTGTGTGTCTCCTCCGTCTACTAATCGTAATCCTAATTCTATGGAGAAATTTGGCATTAACATCAATGCTAATACTCCGAACAGTTCGTGAAGTTAGTATATTTCATGGGTTTTTGGAAAATTCTGTTCTCGTTTAAAGGCGATCAAACAGTCTAATATTTCTGTTGAACTCTAATATTTAAACCACGGTAGGCTTATGGTGTTTTAACAACAGCAGTTCTTATTAATATCTTACGTTTAAAACACAAAATCCAGCCCGGGAAGGATTAGAATTAGTCAGTCAGAGTAAGCCATTGGAGCTCAACACCGCACTTAGGCCCCACTATAGCCCCTTTGTGATTTACGCGACCTTTGAAAGGAGGGGATGAAGGGGATAACCGAAGGGCGACCAGATCCGGCCGACGATGCGCGCCAGCAAGGACGGGGTCACTAAAATTTCCAGAACGGTAAAATTCTGACGCTGTCTCCGTAATCCTTAAACTATGAGGGTAAAACAGATGAAAGGAAATTATGGGGACAGGAAATGTATATTAGAAGAGAAACCCCCCCCCCAGAATTCGCCTACCGACCTGGAAAGACCACAAAAAAACCCATGGTCAAAGTACGGGCCCGACGGGAATGCGTGCCTCACTCGTTACCGCGCAGCCATCTCACTTGGCCTGGTCCGAGAAACACACAGAAAAAGTGCACCTGATGGTATGAAGATTAAGTATCATTAACAAAAATCCAAAAGAATCGAAGTGTTGAGCGGAAAATAATATTTTGGCTTATCCAGTTTCCCCACGGCAGAATTTAGTACGTGAATACTTCTGCAGAGAGCACCACAGTACAATGCTACTGCGACCGGTCTCGAGGGCTGAATGCTGCAGACCAATGATATGCGCTCTTAGTTCATACATTCACCACTCGTAAAAGTGTAAATTAGAGATAATGAACTTAATTATTTTCATCCTTAACCTCGCACAAGTGAAAGATAGTACATAAAGAAAGAAACTGGATGTTTCTTTTCTTTTTCCTCTGCCTCACAGATTAGAGAACGCATTGTATTTCGCCCAACTAAAGGTTTTCTGTCAACACCATAGCACAAATACACGTCGCATACTCACCAGACTTCTTAGACTGGCATTTTTAAAGGATAGGTACAAAGAGAAATATTTTAGGAAATTTTCCTTACTTGAAGAGAAAAAAGTAATATTTAATTTTTACTTTACCTACCACCTACCCCGCTACCACAGGAAGTATTGCTTTCCATCCAAAAACTGTTTATTGAAATTTCACAAAAATACATGCTTTGAGACCTAAATAAAAATGGTTTTAGTAAAAGGTTTATTTTGCTCATTTTTTGTTTGTATGTATGTATGTGTGTATGTGTGTGAACAGCTTAATTAAAAAATCTGATGTGATACATTCACATGATTCTCTACCCTCCATCGTTTATTGGTGGGTATACAAATTATACTTACTCAAGCTTATTTTTCTACCTACTAAAATTTCATCCAAATAAACCTTTGCAGAAATGGATTCATTACACATTTCGTTATAGATACAAAGGGAACAGCAACAGTCAGATGTTTAAGAACTGGACTCTGTGTGCTGGCCTTAAAATTCCATACTCTTTCCATTCAATCCCAAGAAACAACTGACTGTTGAAACGACTTTAAGAGAACGACCAAGAAATGAACAATTCGAATCTTTGATGACGGATATTTCAGAAACAGCTTATGCCACGCAAAAAATAATAATTTTAAGTAAATTGTGTGTTTTAAAGAGATCTACATTTTTGTGTAGTACGTTTTCTTCAATCACTTAAGGCTTACCAGTTATACAAGATTATACAAAATTACCTCCGAACGAAGACACATTTCAACATATACACCTTATTTATCATGTAAATATGTTTATCATATGATATTTTAATCAAAATCGTTAGGCATTTTTTTAGAAAATCAAAATTTTCGAAAAATGTTTTGTTGAAAATCTTTGTGTCACATCTTTGGAAGATATTGAATCTAAATGTTAAGTTTTGTATTTATCCGACTTTTCGTTTTTGAGTTATGCTTTTCACAGGCACACAGACCGACTCATAGACACACAATTGGACATATTTTCAAAATTGCTTTATTTGGATTGAGGGCGCCTCAAAACATGTATTTCCGGTGAAATCTTGGTATCGAAATTTTGGGTGGAATGCGATACTTCCCCTGCTTACTATACGTAGTAAAGAAAGTAAAAAGGAAAAGTCAGATAAATACCAAACTTAGTATTTAAGTTCAGTGTATTCCTAGGATGCGACATGAAGGTTTTGAAGAGCATCCTCCAACCAAAACTACCTTTTATATTAAAAATGTTTCACATCCGTTTATTTTCTCAAAATTGGCTCTAATGATGTTGATTAAAATACTTTATGTTTAAGATATTTACATGACAAATAAAATCCATAAGCTGAATTCTCTTCCAATAACTGTGAAGTTCTTTTCATTCTGAATATATTTTGCATATCTGGAAAACCATAATAGACAAAAACTTAAAATTTAGATCTCGTTTTATGTTGCATTGTTAATTTTCCAATACTTCATACTTTTTTGAAGTGTTAAGTCGCTCTTCATTTGTACTTTCTCTACTACGAATAGTAGGTAGGGGAAGTGTTGTATTGCATCGAAAACTTCGATGTCGAGATTTCACCGGAAATGTATGTTTTGAGGCTCCCTGAAACCAAAAATAAACATTTTAGTAAGAGGTCCACACAAAATCTGTGTGTCTATGAACAGCATAACTCAAAAACTAAAAGTCGGATAAATACCAAACTTGGTATTTAAATCCAGTACCTTCCAAAGATGCGACAGGAAGATTTTCAAGAAAATCCCCCAAGTCCAACTATCCTTTGCCTGGGACATTTTTCGAATGATTTGATTTACTAAAAAGTGGCTCTAAGATTTTGATTAAAATATTACAATTAAAGATACTTACATGACAAATAAAATCTATATCTTGAATTTTATGAGAGTAGCGTATAAAGTCCTCTTTATTCGGAAGAAATTTTTTATAATCTTGTATAACTGTAAACGTTAAGCTATAGACGAAAACGTACTACACCTTTAAAACATACAATTTATTTCAAAATAAGTTTTTTGTGGCATAAGCCATTTCTGAGATATTCGTCCTTAATGGTTCGAATTCTTCATTTCTTGATCATTCTTTAAAGTCCTTTCAACATTCAGTTGTTTCTCGCGATTGCATTGAAACAGTATGGAATTTTAAGGTCAGCATATGGCGTCGAGTTCTTAAATATTTGACTATCACTGTTGTCTTTGTATCTATAACGAAGTGTGTAATGTAGCTATTTCTGCAAAGGTTTATTTGGATAAAATGTAGTAGATAGAAAAATAAGCTTTAATAAGAATAGTTTGTATACCCACTAATAAAGGATAGAGGGTAGAGAAAGTCATATAAATATCACATCAAGTGTTTTCTCGTGGTCATGCAAGAAACTATTTCTGCAAACATTTATCTCGATTAACAAGAAGTAGATAGAATAATAAGCCTTTATGAGAATAACATGTAGAAGAGTGTGTAGGAAATTTTAATATGAATGTAAAGCGTTAAAATATGTATATATGTATACATATAATGACTCTAGCATTATTTATTTAAAATATAGCCTTGATATACATGCAAATAGAATATGCGCCCTGCATTTTTACTTTCTCTACCACTTAGCTCCAAAAAGTCCATAATATATACGTTATGATAGAGTACGTTTACAACGATTCAGGGATAGAGAGGAGGTAAAACAACGCATAAACAACAGTATATTAGGCAACAAAACTACAATAGTAGTAATTGAGACACGAGTATCTTTATGAAACCTATCGATTTCATAAATACCACTCGTTTCATAATTTTTCACACGAGCGTCTTAGTTACCACTATAGTCAAGTTGCATTCGACTGTTTTTGTTCGACCACACTATAATTTCAAACCTTTGAGCTTTTACAAAAAAAATTACTTTCTTAATTGTGCGTGTAATTAAATGTTGATCGGATAGCAGGACCTTGAGTGTGTTTGCGAGTAGTGCAACGATGGCAGCACTATTGAGTCAACCCCGTATTTATTGATTTTTTGCAGATAACTTGAAAGCAAAACATATTGGAGCCAAGGAAATGAACTCAGTTTATTGGAATATTACAATTACAGTGGATAGAATTTATTTTACTTTAAATACATATATTTCATTGTATATCTGGGGAATGCATTCCAGAAGACTGGTGCTTTGAAGGTAAGATCAAAATGAGTTGTTGAAGTATTATGGCTGCTATAACAGTTCAGTTACGTCACATGTAATCAGTTTATTATAGTGTGGTCAACAAAAAAATACTTTTATGTGACAAAATGATGGCCTTAAAGGGTAGATCGCTTGACTTGTATGGTGACGCAAAAGTTGGTTTACATCTTTTTAAACGAACTTCATTGGATGCTCGTGGAGATTACACTGAAAATACACGTTTTGAGATACCGGAATAAAATGAAGCTTTTAAATATACTACGGATATACTTAATGATACAAGACAAAGATTTCCAAGGAATTCTTATAACTCAAATAATCTTTTGCATGGAAAAACATCACTGGTTTTCATTTTCTAAAAATTGTCGATCGAATTTCTTGTTTAATTATTTATTATATTATTGTAAAGAGAGAAAATGTGTGTGTGAGTTCAATAATTCTTTCACCATTGAAAACCCACATTCCTGCCGACAGACATACGCTATAGGCAGCTTCTAACTCCAATATCTAAATTATTAAAACCCTAATAAGGATTCACGAAGCCTGGATGTTGGAGCAGTAAAAGAACATGCTTTCGAAGAAGGCTTTGACTTTTCGTTGAGAATGCCATGGAATGGAAAATAGTTGTTACCTCACAGAAACTGCATATTAAATAAGACAAAAACCGTGAGTATTTCATTCAAAGCATTATGCATTACGATTTGTAACTGTGAAAGCATAAGACACAGTAAAATACAAAACAGTCGGACCTGTTTCGGTATGATAAGTATATGATACTCAATGCCAACCATATTTTAATAACCCTTACGTAAGCAAACTTTATTGTATTTCCTCTGTATGTTGTAATCGAGTTCATTGTTAGCATATGCTAAATAATATGATATAATAATACTAAGTGTAACATTCAAAATTATTTAACCGATATTTATAATTAACAGGCGAGAAGATTTTTTCAGTGGTTGCGGATTATATACCAATTACAAAATCTTTAATTTGGTGACCTTATAGTGGGAATCTTAATATTCACCAGTTTTGCACCATATTCGTTGTATATGTTAGGGGTTCCTGCGTTATGTGAAAGCTGTGTAGCCTTTTCTTTTTTTCTTTTTCTTTGTTTAAGACATCAAACACATATAATCCACAGGGAAGAGATTACTGCAAATGGGGCAGGCTGTCAAAGAATAGACAGATACAAAAATGTAGAAAAATGGGAAAGAGTTTTATGTGCATAGAGGGTGGACCCTTTAAGTTGAGACTGTACAATATCTCCAAAACTAAGCGTTGTAGAAAGAAATACCTTGAATAAAAGTTGCTTGATATTCTTTGGGAAAGTAAATTCCATTAGTCATTTTATTTAAAGGTGAGTCGGAATTGTTACACTAACATCACTTAAGTTTACTCACTTAACATGTTTCGGGAAACGGTTGTTCCCATCCTCAGAAGTTAATTCGACTGGCCCGTGTTGTTGGTGTTTCCGTTTTTTGGACTGGATCCTGTGGTGCCATCTTGTGGTGGAGAAATGTACTTCCAGAGAGGATTTGGTGGCGGCAAATCAAAATTCATTAGATGTGTGTTGTGTTTTAGAATGGTGATCTTCTCCCATGCATCTAATTCGGCTGCAAATTTGGCTGGTAGGACTAATGTAATATTGGGTTTGATGTTGTGATTAGTGATCCAAAAATGGTGTGAAACTGCAGATTTGTCCATTTGTTTGTATTTAATACATCTCATGTGCTCCTTTAGCCTAGTTTCTAAGTTTCTTTTTGTCTTACCTATGTATACTTTATTGCAATCTGAACAATTGATTTTATAGATTCCAGCTTTTTTGTCTTGTGGAATGGGGTCTTTTAACTTGTTACAAAGTAATTTCTCTATGTTAAATTTGTTCTGTGGAGCTAGGCTGATGTTATGTTTCATGAAAATCTTCTTAAATTTGTGAAATGTTCCTAGGTGGTATGTGAATTTTTGAACTTTAGCTCTTTATCTTGCTGGCTGAGATTTGTTGTGTTTCTGATGTGCATCTGTCGTTTGAATTTTGCAATTTTTTTGTCAATAGTTGCTTTGTTGTACCCATTATGTATTGCTGTGTCTACTATATGCTGGTATTCTAACTGGTATTCTTTTTTATTTAAGGGGGTATATACCAGTCTATGTGTTAGGCTGTTTAGTACTGCATGTTTGTGTGTGGTTGGATTGAAACTCTTATTTTTTATGTAATTAGTAGAGTGTGTTGGCTTCCTGTATATGCCAAAGGTTAGGTTCTTTTGTTCTCTGATGATTTTTAGGTCTAAAAATGGTAGCATGCCTTCTTTTTCTATTGTGAATTTTATTGATTGGTTCTGCAGGTTTAGTAAGGCTAAGGAGTCTTGTATGAACAAGACTCAATTGTTCAGATTGCAATAAAGTATACATAGGTAAGACAAAAAGAAACTTAGAAACTAGGCTAAAGGAGCACATGAGATGTATTAAATACAAACAAATGGACAAATCTGCAGTTTCACACCATTTTTGGATCACTAATCACAACATCAAACCCAATATTACATTAGTCAAACCAGCCAAATTTGCAGCCGAATTAGATGCATGGGAGAAGATCACCATTCTAAAACACAACACACATCTAATGAATTTTGATTTGCCGCCACCAAATCCTCTCTGGAAGTACATTTCTCCACCACAAGATGGCACCACAGGACCCAGTCCAAAAAACGGAAACACCAACAACACGGGCCAGTCGAATTAACTTCTGAGGATGGGAACAACCGTTTCCCGAAACATGTTAAGTGAGTAAACTTAAGTGATGTTAGTGTAACAATTCCGACTCACCTTTAAATAAATTCAATACACATCACTGTTTCTAGCTTCTTTTCATTACAATATCAACGTCCATTAGTCATGTTTTATTTGGAGGACGTTGAGATGATCATTTTAGAGTCAACTTAATTTTTTTGAATGGGAACCTACCTTTTTATGTTGTTTTCTCATTTCTCACAAAAAAACTAAATATCACTTGCTTAAAGCACTTTGCAATTTTTCTTACACCAACGTAAATAACAACGAAAATTCTGAATGGCTGTGTACGAAGAGCGTAATGAATTGGTTGGACCATCCATGGATGGTCATTTGAGGGTTAACTTGCGTTTCGTAATTAGGAACCAACATTTTTACTTTCTCTATTACGTATAGTAAGTAGGGGAAGTATTGCATTCCACCCAAAAATTCGATACCGAGATTTCACCGGAAATACATGTTTTGAGACCCCCTGAATCCAAAAAAAAACATTTTTGGAAACATGTCCGTGTGTGTGTCTGTGTGTGTGTGTGTCTGTCTGTGAACAACATAACTCAGAAACGAACAGTCGGATAAACACCAAACTGGTATTTAGGTTCAGTATCTTCCAGAGATGCGACACAAAGGTTTTCAAGAAAATCCCCTCACCCCAGATTACCCTTTACATGGAACATTTTTAGAAAATTTTAATTTTCTCTAATGGCTCTCACGATACTGATTAAAATATCATATGTTTAAGATATTTTCATGACAAATAAAATGTATATCTTGAATTTTCTGGGAATGTCTCCAAAAGTATCTTCATTGTGAACGACTTTTGCATAACTGGTAAACCATAAGAGATAGACAAAACTTTACTACAGAAAAAATGTAGATCGCGTTAAAGTACACAATTTATGTCATATACTTTTTTTTTGTTGAGTGAACCATTTTCGAGATATTGCTTGTTATTCCCTTAAATTTTTCAATACTTACTTTCTCAAATGGGAATTCGTTATTCATTTTTTTGTCTTGGATGTGCAAAGAGTATTAATCTGTGGCAAAGGGAATGGTGTTGCACCTAGCAACCAGCTATTAAGAGATATGTATGTGCTTAAAGGCTACTGTATTTCTATATTGCCCTTGTAAATATATATTCCTCTTACATCTACAAGAAAATTAGCAATAAGATAGACTCTGCAAATGTTTATCTCGATTAACATGAAGTAGATGGAGAATAAGCGTTTGTAAAAATAGTTTGTACAAGAGTAGAGAAAGTCATGTGAGTGTAACACATCAGATTTTTTTAAAAGTTCCCTTGTTTACCCAGTTTATGATTACTGTGTTTTACTGCATTCTTTGCCGCTTATTATCCCAATCACACAACATACAGACACACACAAACACCCATGCCCATAGTGGGACTCGAACCCAAAACCCTCAGCGTGGTGGAGCGCCGAAGCTATACAGTCAAGCGACCACGGCTACGAGGACCGGCAAATGATATTTACTTTCCCCTATAATATCAAGCAACTTTTACTAAAGATGTTTCTTTCTACAACGCTTAGTTTTGGGGATATTGTATAGTCTCGACTCGAATGGTCCACCCTATATATGTTTACTACACCAGGGGATTTTCCATTCTAAAACTCCAGCGTTACATCTCGCATGTACTATGAGTACTAACCTTGTTAAAAGCAATGTTGAAAGTGGTGCCATCTGCATTGAGACATTCCTGGCATTCCTCGTCGTCAAAGGTTGTAATTCATGAACAATAGTCACTCTGTGGGATTTAAGTTTTAATAGCTTCGCAGCTATACGAACAGAGGCTTTTGAAACACCCACTCATTGTGTAGCACGTCTAATAGACTTCTTTAAAGAGTGTTCGAATGATGCACCAATCCCGTCAATTATTTTCCTCCTTTAGAATGTCTTTTTCGATTCTTAATTTTAGCGATCCCGTTGCCCTAAACTTATTAACCAGACATCTGATAGTATATCTATTTGTAACTGGAATACCAGGAAATGTCTCCTGAAACTATCCACACGCCTGTCTTACATGATTTGGTTTTACGTATGTATCGTATATAAAAATTCTTTCTTCAAGTGTGAATTTTTAGAAGGCATTTGAGTGGACTAATAACAAGACAAAAACAGCAACAATAATAAGAGTAGGTACACTAATATAATTCACACACTACACAAATGCTTGAATAAGTTTTCACTTTTGAGATGCACTATGAACCAACTCTAGTCTTTACAGTGCAGACAGAATGCAGGATCTGATAGTTGACACTCACAGTTGATAAAGCGTGGCCTTGATGGATTATTCACTAGTGTATCATTCCGAGGTCACTGCAGTGCAAACGAATCACGCATATACGCGATAGTGGCCAGGCCATAAAACGACCACTCGGTGCAAACCTACAAACAAGAGGCTACGAGGACGTCCATTGAAGAGCTGGCTGGATTAATTCGGCATACTTTGAGGCTGTAATAGGCCAAAAGGCCTAAGCCGTGTTGCTGACGACGATTCTTTTTTTTTTATTTCGGTAAAATCTAGGTATGCAGTTTAGGGTAGAATGTCATAATTCCTCTACCTTAGGGAGTATATAAAGTAAAAATTCCAAAGTGTTATATTCACATGATTTTCTCCACCATTATCGTGTATTTTTATCTCCCTACTACAAAGGGAGATAAAATCACAAACTCTTTTGTCAAAGCTTTTTTACTTTCTCTACTACGTATAGTAAGTAGGGGAAGTATTGCATTCCACCCAAAAATTCGATACCCAGATTTCACCGGAAATACATGTTTTGAGACCTCCTGAATCCAAAAAAAGCATTTTTGGAAACATGTCCGTGTGTGTGTCTGTGTGTCTGTGTGTGTGTGTCTGTGTGTGTGTCTGTGTGTGTGTGAACAGCATAACTCAAAAACGAACAATCGGATAAGCACCAAACTTGGTATTTAGGTTCAGTATCTTCCAGAGATGCGACACGAAGGTTTTCAAGAAAATCCCCCCACCCCAGACTACCCTTTACATGGAAGATTTTTCGAAAATTTTAATTTTCTCAAAAATGGCTCTAACGATTTTGATTAAAATATCATATGTTTAAGATATTTTTATGACAAATAAAATGCATATCTTGAATTTCCTGGGAATGTCTCCAAAAGTATTCTTCATTGTGAACGACTTTTGCATAACTGGTAAACCATAAGAGATAGACAAAATTTTACTACACAAAAAATGTAGATCGCGTTAAAATACACAACTTATGTCATATACATTTCTTTTGTTGAGTGAACCGTTTTCGAGATATTGCTTGTTATTTCCTTAAATTTTACAATACTTATACTTTTTCTCAAATTCGGTATTCATTTTTTTTATGTTCTGGACATGCAAAGAGAATGGAATGCACCACATAGCAACCACCGTTAAAATATTTGACTATCGCTTAAAAGCTACCATATTTCCCTTGCATCTAAAAGAAAATTACCAATAAGATTGACATCTCGATATCTCGATTAACATGAAGCATATGGAGAATAAGCGTTTGTAAAATTAGATTGTACAAGAGTAGAGAAAGTCATGTGAGTGTAACACATCAGATTTTTTATCTTCTCCAGCTAGCAGAAAGTTGAAGATACGTTTTCTTTATACATTTGTTGTAGTTACCAGGACTCACGAGGGTGAAGCGTTAGTCAGATCTTTAAAAAGTAGATTGCTATATGCAAACTTGAAATTCCATACTCTTTGCGTGAATAAGAAAGACAAACGAATAGCGGAAAAAACTGAAATTGAGTTTTGTTTATGGACGTTCTTTAACTGATGTGGTCCTTAGCGTCTCATTCTATATTGGGCGTGAAATACCGATAATTTTGCTCAGAGGCCTCTTTATCAGGCTTGAGGTTCTTTTACGTGACGTAAATCTAAACACGGGACCACCGGCTTTACTTCCGAAGAAGCCATGCTAAGGATTTTTACGCCCGAAAAAAACCCATTGCCCTCCCCCGGGTTTGAACCCGCGGCCTCGGCAACTAGAGGCTAGCATAACGAATAGCGGCTTCGCATTTCAAAGAGTATAAAGTATTTGAACATTTAAACTAATAACAACAAATATCTCAGAAGTGGTTATATCTACAAAAAATTTCACACTCTATGTGTTTTAACGAAATCTACCTTTTTATGTAGTAACCTGTAAATCTACCATTTACCAGTTATACAACACCACACAAAATTCTTCCAGAATGAAGAGGCTATTCACAGAAAATCCACATCTTATTAGTGACTTAATTATCTCTAACATGTGGTATTTTAATCAAAATCGTTGGAGCCATTTTTGAAAAACAAATAAAAAATCGAAAATGTTGTCTATGTCAAGATTACATTGAGATGGGGCCATTTTCTTGAAAACCTTCATGTCCCATCCTAGGAAGACACTGAACTTAAATGCGAAGTTTGGTACTTATCGACATTGTTTCTGAATTTTGTTATTCAAGCACATACACAGAGAGATACGCGCGCACACACGCACACGTGGTTATTTTTCTCTAAAACGGTTTTTTTTTTCGTTCAGTGGAAGGTGAAATATCGATGATTTTTTGGGTGGAATACAGTACTTTCCCTACTGACAGAGAAGGTGAAACTGCTACAGAAATTAGAGTGATGCGCGCAGATAATGACGATACCAAATGAAAATATCTTCCATGACAAGCGCCTGTTCTCCCGAGAATTTCCTCGCTGTAAGCTCTTTGCAAAATGAATCACGTGACGGTTCATGGTAAATGGCAGGGACGGTAACAAAGGCTACTCCACTGTGATTTCGTTTTCCCCTCTGTAATCCATCATGGCGACAATTAACTGGGGGCAAGGGGAAATATTTTCGTGGTGATAAATTAGCCACCATTACGATATTGAAATTAAGGAGGGAATCATTTTAAAGAAATTAAAACACTCCAGGAACAAAATTGATGTTGCATGGGGTGCATTTTGTTATGGGGTACTTAAGTTATCCACATATAAGTCCTACGTCTCCAGTAAAATTGTTTCGCGGCTGTTGTCATATTCTGTTTTTTAATTTTCTTTTGCTTACTCTAGGAGATAAAGGAGTGTTTCCACTCAAAAATCCAATATCGAAATTTCACAGAAAATACTTATTCTGAGCATCCCATAATCCAAAAGCAGAATTTTTAGAAAACTGTGCATAGTGCATGTGTGTATGTTTACGTGGAAATGTCTTCGTTATTTCCGCTTTCTAAAAAATAACTAAGTATTATAAAATGCTATGTATTTAAGATATTTGGAAGAAAAATAAACTGTATATGTTGAACTTTCTGCAAAAAGTCTGTGAAAGCCTCTTTGTTCAGAATTAATTTTGTATAGTGTTGCCTAAGTGATAAATCATAACACATAGACAGAGACTTGGCAGACAAAAAATAAATGACTCGTTAAAACAAGCTTTTATGGAAATACATTCCTTGTAACGCTATTCCCAAGATATTCGCTTTTATCGGTTTTAATTTTTTCAATACTTCATATATTTTGAAGTGCTAAGCCAGTAGTATAGAAATGTAGGTTTAAACATACAAAGGCTGCCGACATCTGAATAATGTGATTGTCAATAATCCGTCAGGTAGAACACTAGAGCTGCCAAATAGTCAGTCACCTGCCAAATCGTTGTCAAGCAGTAAGTGATCTTCCTCCCTAATTCGCAGGTTACAACCCCTAGTTTGCACAAATTATGGATCAAAGTTTTTGGTTGCCTATCTTTTTAAACTCACAAAGCATGCCGACAAACAATTCGGGTAATATGTACATCATCCCTTTCCCCAATTTGCATTTTAAACTCACAAAGGGAAGCCAACACCAGCTTTAAACCGTTATTGCAAATTAAGTCCCTGATTAGCACAATATATAGATCAAACCTTTTGGTTACATCCCCTCTAGTTCCCGAGGTCATCGGTTCAAACCCGGCAAAGGGCGATGTATTCTTTCGGGCGTAAAAATCCTTAGCATGGATGTCCCTTCGGAAGGGAAGTAAAGCTGGTGGCCCCGTGTCGTAGATTTACGGCACGTAAAATAACGTCAAACCTGATAAAGAGTCCTCTGAGCAAAATTACCGGTCTTTAATGCCCAATATAGAATGGAACGCTAAGGACCACAGCAGTTAAAGAGAGTCCATAAATAACACTCAATTCAATGTTCCCCTTTTTAAACCCCAAAGTTAGCCGCTAGTTCATTTAGCATATCAAGGAGAAGCTGAAAATTCGACTACCTTAATTTATGTATAAAATTGCACAATTAAATTTTATTGATGTTATTGATTTGCATATAAAGACTTTAAAATTGGAGATAAGGTGCTCTAACGACGTATCATTTCGCGCTACGTTTCTTTTTTTCGGTGGAATCCAGGGTGACATTAGTTTTCATCTAACTTTAAGAACACATTTAAGCGAAGTCGCAGCTAGGTTGCATAATATATAGATCAATCTGTTCAGTTACACATACTTTTTAAGATTATAAAGGGATGTCGACTGGTGATTTTTATATCATGTAGATCAACACTTCTCTTATTTTTAAACGCATAAAGGGTGCCGTCATCCCGATTGCATTTTATTTACCTAATACTAATTTGTTTATAAAAGCTTAAAAGATCGAGACAAATGATTATTACGACATATATCGTTCTTCTTTTTTCATTTAAATTTAGTAGTGATATCAGTTTTCACCTAACTTTAAAAATACATTTAACCATTACTTATCCTAAACCCGTCTTAGATCTTATGAACGTTACAAATGCGTTGGTATCAACACTCTGTTCACAGCTCGGGTTATTAGCCCATAAATTTACTGAGAGTGTACCGTTTTGCGTGAAACGCCCTCTTTCGAGAGGTTTGCAATAGTTTGATGAATCAGGCTCTGCATTCTTAATTGAATTAATTTACTATATGAAAAAATGTCTTAGAGTATGTAAAATTAAAGAAGAAATTATATAAAATAATCCATATCACTTGTAACAGTGTCACGTGGTCTCGTACCTCAAATAATAAAAAAGTGTTATAGGAAAAAGAAGAAAAAGCACTGATAAAAATAAGTAGCTTCATAATTAATTTGCATATTAAAATTATAAACAAGTAGGTATATGTAAAACCCATACGCCCCTTAATCCCGATTGTAGCATATATCATATACGTTTATTGCTGCTTCTTTTAGCACGGAAAAGTAACGTGAAACACCTTACCATCAGAACTTCCCACTCTGACTGACCTGAGAAATCTGCAAGTAGCAAGTGTCTAAAGTGGTTTCACTTTAAGTTCAAAGGGTTATAAACAAAACCACTTGACAAGGTAGCGCCTCATTGGCTGTTGGGTGAACTACAAGTTTCCCCGCTTAGCATGTGGTTTCTTATTCTACATAAAATGTTACGGTGGAGATCGTAAGATTTTTTAGTTACTGTGTGCAGATACATTTTAAAAACCCATTATTGCAGCATTTAAGTTTATGAAACAAAACGTGTTCCTTCAGGTTCGCTTATAGACTCCATTAGTGATGACGTCAGCCATTGCTAGGAGGCTATCTTTCTTTCCAAACAACTGGTTGTTATGCAGTTTGTGCTCTATATTTGTCTACTGCTTTGGGAGAATGTTATTTTGAAAAGTCTACGTTAATTATTTATCAATTTTAGATAAATACCATTGTTGGGAATACAGTTATACTTACACCGTATAGAGGTTGTTATTAGTGTTAATAGCTATTAAATAAGTATAGTGGTAAATATAGCCACCTTAAGTGAGCTTTACGCTATAACATGGTTGTGAATGTGAGTGAAATAATAGTATATTTTGAAGACGAATTGAGACTGGAAGAAAGGTAAGGAGGCTGTTGAGTTTAATCAAGTCTTACGACGGAGAACATTCCTATTTGCGAGAACAGGTTCAAGCCAGCATGAAAAATAAGTCTTACAGTGTAGCATAACTAGGGAATACTTTTATATATTTTGTCCTACAAATGAAAATTAGTAATATTATGTAAATGCTTTAGCACTCATAGACAACATAAAAGCGTTGAGCCCATATCGAACTAACCGCGCAGTTACATATGTTTGGGATAAATGTCCATAGGGTAAAGCTTTATTTTATGCCCCGGTGAGGAATTTCGTTTAACGTATTTAAATATATTAAAAACATAACAATTTGAGTTTTTGTAGAGTAAATGCCAAATTTCGACGAAAACAATAAAAATAGCTTTCTTGCTTGCATATGTATGGTTTACCCAAGCTGTAATGAACAAAACCTAGGGTGAAAGATGATATAATAAAGTATAAAAGTGTAATGTAATACAATCAAGAGTGGTACGTTATGTAACAAAGTATAAAGAGAGTATCTGTGAAACCAGGTGGTTCTTCACAAGTGATTATTTTCGTTATATTATTACTAAAGCTCACCTAACTTAACTTCAATAACTGAAATGTAAGTTCAGGAATGCACACTTGCTTAAACATGTAATTAATGAATAGAAATAATTGTAGCTGTAAGCAAATGTGGTGTAATTAAATTCTATTGGAGGTATAGAGAATTAAGAATTATCAGCTTATTAAAAACAGGCGGACTTATCTAGGGAGTTTTTAGACCGGAGTTCACTATAGTTTTTGCAGTCAGGAACAAAATACATAACCAATGCGAGAGAAACGCTCTTGGCCCTGCTTCAACTATTCGAAACATCTTGCCTCTGCCCAAAGTAATTGAAAGTAATGTATGTATGTATATATATATATATATATATATATATATATATATATTACAAAGCAATTACACTAAACATCATTAGTTATATGAAAGACTTCAAAAACCTCGCTGTAGGAATTAATGTTGTTTAGAAAGCAAGATGGCGATCTCTATGGCAAGGGCTAGCTCTGACGTCAGACTAACGGAGTCTATAGAATTTTGGTCTGAGGCGGTAAAGGAGGCAAATAAGTGACACCAGCTTGACAACCATTATGCATCGCTGAGATCTTCTGCACAATCTTCTCCAATAATGATCTGCTGCAACACGTGAGCAGCTGCAACCACAACAGGACTCATGTATGTTCGAGTCATTTACCAATATTTGGATCCCTTCAAAGGAGCAAGTGTGCCTCAATCCACAAATTCCAGACAGCTTTAAACAACAATGTAGCATAACACCATCATCTAGGCGCGGGTTGAGTTCCGAATCCATGCTCCAGATCCTTTCTTCCGCAAGCGTGGCTCCTGCCCTATATCAGGCAGAAACAGGTTCGAAGCCCGAATCCGTGATTCCGATACATTCTTAAGCATGCTCTGTGTCTTCCACTAGCGGGTTGGAGACCGGAGACCATGTTTTCGAACATCATCCAGCAGCCCAACCAAGATACAACCAGAGCAACTTTCCTCAATCCTGAGCCTGTGACATGCAATGCACCTCAAACGGGGTGATGCAACACAGGAAACAAGTGAATGATTACACAGAAGATCAAAGGAAGCAAAAACTAAAGTTTAGTTCATATAAACAGCAAAGCTCATTTAAGAACAGTTCTAATAGGATGCTATATAAGCTACCTCAGGATTGTGTACTCCCCCATAGACATGCAAAATGGAGCGAGAATAGTCTCAGAATTGTCATAAACGTTGAAATTGAATATCAGCATTTCACATTGTTTTAATTGCATGATTAACTTGTCTTTACTGTACATTATTATCCTAATGATAGCATGTTACTTACATAATTCTCTATGATCAACCATTTTACGCTCTCTGACGAGCATGTTGCATGTCGAATGACTGAAACAACGTTTTTATCTGCACACTAGCCTTTATACTTTGTTTTCTGGCTTCGAATAATTTCTCAAAAATTTTAAAATATGTATAAAAAGATAAAAGAATATATCATTTTTTATGTTTTATTAATAGCAGATTCCACCTTTTTCGATAAAGATACCTGTGTCATATATGCTATTACTTCCTTCAAATTTCGAGAATTGTGACACGGTTGCAAGAACTGAAACACAGGAAAGGATAGAACTAGTACGGAGGGGGACTTAGCACCTCGGCCTACGCAGATCTTTTGTGCCTATACCGCTGACGGAGCGCCCCGAGAGGGATAAGGCGAGAGGAGACAGAGGGCGGCCGGTCCAAGAGGTTCGACAGCCAGAGGGCAGGGTCCCTACCATTTACAGATTTGAACTCGCCGGGTGCTGTCTGGTGCAGTCAGTCCCCCTCCCCCTTACGCTTACACACCCCCTGGGGAGCCCGGACCCGGAGACCTCTCGCCGACAGTTGCAACCTCCTAAAAGAGACCAAGCAGATGAAGGGTGAAGTGAAATGAGAATGGAGGTGAAATGGAGCGACAGGAAAGTCGGGGAATGTAATAATTCCTCCCAGCATTCGCCTGACGATCCGGGAAAACCCCCGAAAAAAACTCATGGATCAGAAAGATTAGCAATGTGAATCGAACCCACGACGTCCCGAATGCGGGTCACAGACGTAACCGCCTGAACCATCCCGCTCAGTAACACAAGAAATGTCATACATATCTTCCAGGTTCTTATACTTGCTGAGCACATTAGCGTTTGCCCTCAACGAATTTTACTAAGACATCATACATAAAACATTTTCTCGTCATTAAAACCCAGAACGTTTATACAAGCTTTCTTCGCGTCTATGTCAGTTGGTAATGGCATATAGCTGCTTCCACGAAGAGGATTATACTTATTAATTCTGAATCTAAGTCCCTCGACGGTAAGCAATGCCCGGTTACTCCCTTTAAGCTGACATTCTTCCATCTCAATAACCACCTTCTTAAATTTTAGTTCCAACATGGCATTTAAATCAGTTTCAAGAAACACTGCTTGGTTTTTAAAAGGCTTATCTGCAATATCCCCAACAACATTCACAAATCGGCTTTCAACCATGTTGTAATTTTCAACGACTTGTAAATTCCTAGTTGTTTTCAGCACCTTCAATTATCCATTGCTTTGACAGCTGGAGTCATTAGATATATTACAGTTAACAAATGTTGGTTCAGCAATCGTCGGAGCGAGAGATATCTTTATTCTTTTTTCCCGAAACTTTTATATACCCAGTACGGTCATAGAAAATGAAACACATGAAAAAGTTTACTTTTCTTACATGCGTGGGGATGCTCATTTCCGCAGCGGTAGATGAAATGCATATAATTCCGTCAAGACAGCCTTTTCAGGAGCCCATGGGGGAAATTCTCTACGGAGCCACAAATCCATAATTGTGTCACTGATAGCTAGCGCGATCCAGGGTTCGTAATATATAAAACAAACTGTTATTACTTCAGCAAATCAGATTTAGGGTGCCATAGATACATTCAATTACACAGAGTTTAACTTTCCTGAACTCAACTACATTTATTACTTATAGATTACAAGTGGAAATAAGCAGAATAATTAAGCATAAAACATATATGCTGAAAGAAATATTGATTATGTACTTGTATACTAAGAGCTAACAACACTACTGTCCTCTCGACTTTGGGCACCCTCACGTAACCACGTATAAGAAACCTGATTTCCATTTCCTTCTTGTTAATTCTTGTAACCGTACAAGTCAAGACTAAAGAATGTTAATATACTGTTCATTAATTCAATGTTTTGAGGCCCCCTGAATCCAAATAAATGTTGGAAACATGTCCGCGTGTGTGTGAACAGAATAACTCAAACACGAAAAGTCAGATGAATACCAAACTTGGTATTTGAGTTCACTATCCTCCAAGGATACCTTCCAAGATTTCTAAAAAAATCTCCCACCCCAACTGCTCTTTACATGCAACATTGTTTGAAAATTTTGATTTTCTAAAAAATGGCTCTAAGAACTTTGATTAAAATACAACACGTTAAACATATTTATATAACAAATAAAATGCATTATACTTGAATTTTCTGAGAATATCCTGGGAAGTCCTCTTCAAGGAGCGAATTTGGTATAATCTTGTATAACTTGTAAACTTTAAGCGATAGACGAAAACGTGCCACACAAAAATTTAAACCTCTTTAAAACACACAATTTAATTAAAATACATTTTCCTGTGGCGTAAGCCGTTTCTGAGATATCCATTGTTAAATGCTCGAATTGTTCAATACTTGCCATTCTTTTAGCCCCATCGATTTCAGTTGTTTCTTGCAATTGCATGTAAATAGTATGGAATTTTAAAACCAGCATATAGCCTCCAGTTCTTAAACATTTGACTATCACTGTTCTCTTTGTATTCATAACGAATGAATGTAAACCTTTGTTATTTTTGCAAAGGTTTATTTGGATTAAATGTAGTAGACAGAAAAAGAAGCTTTAGTAAAATAGTTTGTATACCGACTAATAAAGATATAGGATAGAGAAAGTTATATGAATGTATCATATCAGAACATTTTTTAGCATTTCATTCACCCCTGTTTTTTTTTCATTACAATAATAATAATAATAATAATAATAATAATAGTGCTTCAGTATTACAGTCCGGTGTTTTATCTGCAGTTTTTGCCAAATCGAAACGAGTGTCCCAGTTTCTACTTTGGAAATCTGGGATTCCTAGTCTAATATCGGCAAAAGTTAGTAAGTACAGTTACTCCCTTTAAGCTGGTACTCTGTAAGGATATTCTTGAATTTCGTTTTCCAGCATGGCGTTTAAATCTGTTTCTAGAAACACAACTTGATTACATGCTTGAAGGTTTTGTCTGTAATATCACAATTGTTATTAACAAACTGTCATTCAACAAAGATGTTATTTTTTTAACAGATCTGAGAATCCGCTTTTTTTGCGTGGCATTAATAATGCATTGTTTGCTTGAAGGACATATGAATTTAGATCTATATTTCTAGCATACTGAATGAAATAAGAGTTCAATTAATCTTCAAAAGGTGTTTCATAAAGATTAATTAGAAGTGTGCTAAACATTTCAATATGGGAAATTATAATTTTAATCTATTTTCGATGCAACAGAGAATTATGTAACAAATTGTAATTCTAAATAAAGTACATTCAAAAAATAGTTGCATTTACCTTTAACCTGGACAACCCTTACACAGGTATGAAGGTTGTACATTGTTAACGATCTAATATTTTACTAATCACCCTGCAGTAACTGTATAACAGCTTGACCATATGCCTGTAAAATAATAATAGTAATAATAATAATAATAATAATAATAATAATAATAATAATAGAAATTGCAGGCACAGGGTCCTCAGGCGGCTGAATTTAAATTCGCATATCTCTGCCTACTGTGCATAATCTTGACCTTTAGAATCGTGAATTAAGTATTGAATTAATGATTCAGGAAAACCCTATATGATATGTTTACTCACTTCTAGATCTCCTGATATACTAAATTATCTATATACGTGAACTTAATATTCTAACGCCGTCTAGTCTAATCTGGCCTAAGCTAAGATGATAACAGCTTCACGGAACCTCAATCTGGCTTCACCTAATCTGAGCTAACCTAGACAGTCCTCTCATCACCTAAACGAGCCTTATAATTTTCCAAAATGATCTTCTCATCACGTAGCCTAACTAGAATTGAATCCTGTTTCAACCTTTTGTCAGTAATATGTTATACCTTTACGACCATTTATACATTTTTACGATTCTTTCTTACACTTTAGCGTGCTTTTATATATACGAGTATACCTTTACGGTCATTTTTGTGCACTTTTATGATCAACTTTTACACGTTTAAGTCATTTTACCTTGTTTACTCTAAGGTCTTATTTACACCCAGGTGCCTCCCGCCCCGGTATTACTGGCATGTGTCTCCTCAAAGACTTTTTCATATTGCTCCTGTTCCATATTCGTTTTACCGTCTGTGGACTCCCACACTCCCTTTAACAGCGTTGCTGACCACCAGGCAGTACCACTGCGTCCAATAAACTCTTACAGGTCTGGCCTCTGGGAGTGACGTCCGCCAAGCAGGTCGTTCACCGTATTCTTTGTCTGCCAGGATCGGCCCTATGTCTCGATTTTCCGATTGCTCCCTTCTCAAGTCAGCCCGAGAGCGCCTTCCTAACTCTAACTCCCTCTCTCTTTCTCTCCATTATAAACTGGCTACCGCTGAATGACACCCGCTGTCTACGTGACGAGGTCCGGCCCATGAATGCTTCGTCGCAGTGTTAACCGTCTGATCTCAGAAATTGTAGAATCAGAAAGGTCATACGTTTTCACTGATGCAATGAGAAGCGAAAGAAATAGCGGGAAAGCTTAACCTAAACCCTCAATTTAGAGAAATTCGGAGGAAGAAGAAGCGGATATTTGATGAGAAGGGCAAAGACGAGAATGAAAGCATTGAGTTCTGAGAAGAAGAAAAAGTCCAGAATTAAAGAACAGATAGGATTAAGAATGAACTGAGGCAAAGGATTCAAGCCATTCAAAATATGAATACTTTATTCGGTTTCCTCAATGGAGCTGGTTTGAAACAATGAATGGAAAGGAATTAAAGAATCAGGCACTTGACTTAGTTATCACATATAAAGCTCATGTAGGTCCAATAGTGAAGACTTTTAAGTATCATGCCTTGAATTTAATTTCCAACACGAAAACGGCTTTACATCAGGCCTCCTTACGTTAATATACAAGAACGAACTTAAACACGCATACCCCAATGTAATGACATCGTTAAGGATTTTTTTACATTACCAGACTGTCACCTCAAATGAAAGGATTTTAGCAAAATAAAGATCATAAAAGATTACCTCGGAAACCTAACAACGACTAACCTGAGCATAAAACCTAGAGCTCAAGTTAGCTTCAAAACTTTCTTTTGAGGACAATGTAAAAATGCTTGGAGCCAAATAAGCCCGTAAAGAACGTTTTAGCTCAATTTTTCTGTTTTAATTGTTCTTGCATTTTTTCAGTTAAGAGATTGAGTAAAATGTCTAAGTATAATGCTTAAGATAATAGCTTGTATAAAATATATTTTTCTTAAGAATGATACTATTTATCATAATTAAATAACCTATTCTACAGCAAATGATTCAGGCCACTCATAGGCACATCCCGATTTTCTTTGACATTTGCAGCGATTATGATAAGCGTGAAAGAATATAACAAATATACTCCTCTTAGATTATTTATCAATGAAATATATTAGAACTGCGCTAAGGCGAGCTCTTGCCCCTGGTGGAAAATAGCCTAGTTACGCCCTTGACAAGTAAGTGTAGAGAACGCAAAAAGAAGGAAAGAAGCTGCGAATAAGCAAAACTTCTATTCGAGGATACATTCTGCCTCTGTCTGATTCTCACTCTCTCTCTCCCTCTCTCTCTCTCTCTCTCTCTCTCTCTCTCTCTCTGCCTGTCTTTCCCCTAGCTTAGAGTATATATTAAAATTTCGAACAAAATGGCATAGGAAACTTAATCGCTCCTAAAAAGGAAACACAGGTACATTACCCAGAATATGTAATTAGGTGTATACATTTTGTAGGGTTTGTTAATTTCATAGCCATGAACTGGCGTCTGATCAAAGGTATATAATATATGTATTAATTTTGTAGGTAGTGTAACCAGATGAAGAATAATTACGTTTACTTTATAATAAAGGCAGTGATTTGCATTATTTCCTTAAACTTTGTTTTTGTGATGATGCACAAATCTTAAGGGGAATATGACGTTCACCAAGGGCGAATCTAAAAGGGAACGGAGGGGGAATTACATCCCCCCAGAATTAATATCAATTGACTTGCTTATGGAAATACTAAGTTAACGTTTAAAAGGTTAGAGATACATTTTCGAAACATTCTAGGTTTGATTTTACTTTTATTTTTGCGAAAATGTTGTAGTAACTATATTAATTAAAGCACAATACAAATAAATTAAAAACAATATATATATAAAGTGATTTGCTTACCGCCGCAATAGTATAATGGTGGCGATAAGCAAAGCTTCGATGTGGGTGTGTGGTATTAGTGCTGATGAAGGTGTTTGTTGCGATGGGAAAGATGGTTCCATAATAAATGCGTAAAACTGAAGAGTTTTGATTTTGAAAACTGGCATCGAATCAAAACTTACAATGGTAATGTAATCGAATCGACTGCTAAACTTTAATGACATGATGGATGAAATTACAAACAAATTACATGTCAAAAAGCAAAAAAGCAGAAACAAAAAAGTAGTTCTGGACGAAATGTCAAGAGTCAAACAAGCAGCCGACTTTATGAATGCACAATTTGAAAAATTAAAAAAAACTCGTAAATGAAGTAGCGCCACACAAGATATGAACAAAAACACTTGTTTCGACAGAAAACTTCGATAAAACTTGGATGGGATGTACAGAAGACCTGAAGAGTACACTAGAAGGAACAACACCATAATAACAGGATTCCCAGAGGTACCCAACGAAGATGTTTTCGACATAGGGATCATGACAATTAGGGCTCTTAGGGTTTCCATGGACTACAATGACATTGACATAGCACATCGCATACCATCGAAACATGTAGGCCCAAAGAAAATTGTGCTTAGACTCGTCAATAGATGGAATAAAGAACATATTATCAATGTAAGAATCCAAAAAAGGTACATTATAATAAGAGACATGGGTTTTAAGCGCCAAACAGCCATTTTGGTAAATTCAAGTAATTTGTGTGGATGTAATAGTAACACTAGTCTGCATGATATCGGATGACTGAAAACTAATAAGTGATTCTGACTCACTTTTTATGCTGATTTCAGAACTGCTTTCAGTTTTTTTTAATTACGTACAGTTTTTTTCACAATTTCACTTCAAAAATATAGAGTTGAACCAGTAGATGATGATTATTGTTGAAGGGAAATTTATCACTTCTTGGAGGGAAATTTCTCAATACAGACTTGTAAGTCTTTAGGTTGTTACACCTGTAGATGGTGGTTGCTATTTGTAATTTAGGCATTGTTATTAATATCAGAGGATTTTATTACTAGTGCTATATCGTGATTGAAGTTATAAATACATTATGTCTACACGCAAGTGTGCGAACAATCCAAATACTTTCTGCTACATTTGTGGAAATTATACAGTGCTTCAGCAGAGGACTGATATAACAGACTTTGTGAAAAAGTGTACCATGCTTATTTTAAAAAGAAACTTGGTGACCAAGACAAGGCCTGGGCTCCAAAGACAGTTTGCGCTATTGTGTTGAGAGGTTAAGATTGTGGATAAAAGGAAAGAAATCATGCATGCCATTTGCAATTCCTATGGTGTGGAGGGAGCCTAAAGACCACCTTAAAGACTGTTATTTCTGTTACGTTAATGTTCAGGGGTGCAATTCGAAAAATAAGAAACACACTGTGTATCCAAGTATTCCTTCAGCCATCAGGCCAGTTCCACACGGAGAAGATCTGCCTGCTCCTCTTCCTCCAGCTGTTTTAGAGAACTTGAAAGAAGATGGTTTTGAAAGTAAACCTCATGCAATCACCGAAGACGATTCTGATGATGTCTACCGCCCTGAATACGACGTGACTCCACAACTGTTCTCTCAGAGTGAACTAAATGATCTAGTACGTGATTTGAATTTGTCTAAGGAATCTGCAGAGTTACTATACTCCCGTCTTAAAAATAAGAATCTTCTGGAACCAAGAACACATTACTCATGCTACAGACACAGAGAACAAGAGCTAGTTCCTTTTTTCTCACAAATCGAGTCCTTGGTTTACTGCAATAACATAAACGAGTTAATGCACTTTTATGACATTGAACATGATCCTACTCAGTGGAGACTTTTATAGATTCGTCAAAGAGGAACCTGAAAGGCTTGTTAGTGCATAATGGGAATGTGTATGACTGTATGGGTCCATTCTTGTCGCACATTCAGTACAAATGAAAGAGACACTTGAAAACATGAAGATACTTTTAACAAGTATCCAATATGAGGAACACAAATTGCGTAAACCGCCATGCTTTTAAAGTTATTGGAATACTATTAGGACAACAAGCTGAGTTCACAAAAATGCCTTGTTCTCTGTGCGAATGGGACAGTCGGGCAAAGCAAAGACATTGGAGTGTGAAAGTATGGCCACAGTGGAGAAACTCGTTGCCTGTTACTAAAAGCATCCTGCACGAACTGCTTGTATTGAGACAAAAGGTATTGCTTCCGCCATTAAAACATAAAATTGGGCTTGATGAAGCAATTTGTAAGGGCTCTACCACAGGATGGACCCTGCTTCAAGTACCTTTCCAAGAAATTTACCTTCATTACACAAGACAAATCAAAGGCTGGAATTTTTGTTGGTCCTCAAATAAAGAAATTGATGAAGGATAAAGATTTTCAGAAGACAATGAATGAGAGAGAAATAGAACCTTGTACCGCCTTCCGATCAGTTACTGAAAATTTCTTAGGCAATAACAAAGATCCTAATTACAAGGCCATTGTCGAAACAATGTTGGAAAATTTCAAGAAGATCGGTTGTAACATGAGTGTAAAGGTGCATTTTCTGCATTCACATATCGACTACTTTCCAGAAATTTTGGGACATTATAGTGAAGAGCAGGGTGAAAGTTTTCACCAAGATATTAAGAAAATGGAGAGGAAGTACCAGGGGAGATGGAATGAAACTATGATGACCGACTACTTTTGGATGTTGAGGAGGGAAAGTCATCCTCAAGGATCTGCAAGGAAGTTAAAGAAGAGAAGGTTTGAAAAAAATTAAATGAAACACTTTGGCTTCTTGTTTTGTTAAAATGTAGTCATGAAATAAATTAGGGGAGTTCTTGAGATTATTCTTAAAATGGTTCTTGAATAAAAACTTACCTTGTGTGAAATGGTATTTGAATACTTTTCTACGCTCATTAGTAAAATTGTCAAAACATTACTTCTTATTTTGTGTAAAGACCTGACGTGATAGAAAACAAACGGAAGTTATTTCTGGAATTAGCATAAAAGTTTGATTCAAGAACGCCTACTTTTAAGAAAGCATCTGACAAAAAGTTTGAAAATGCAGACTAGTATAATAGTTGAAACATGGCTAAGCAATAGTGATGTGCAATATTGATATACCAGATTACTTAGCCCACCATGCAATCGGAGATGGTCATGCAGGTGGATTATCAATCTACATATCATAAGATGGCGTTCTAAGCTGATTAAGAGTGTCTGTGATTACCATGATATTGTTAAATTAGCAATATCGAAACAAAACAAAGCTTTTCATATCATTGGTTTCTATAACCACAAAGAGAGCAATGTTAACTCATTGTTTATAACACTATAACCACTGTTAGACACAAAGCAGCGTGAAAATACCATTCTCATTGGAGACTCAAACATTAATATTTTGGAAAAAAAATAAAAATAATCTGTTATATACCACTTGGGTTCAAATCCCGTGGGCCGACCAATCTGTCTCAGTTTATTTCGTGGTTTTCCTCAGCCGCCAAGGATATTTACCGGATTGGATATTTAATACCGCGACCCAAAGTTCCACCTTAAGTCTAAAACAATAGTAAAATTAGAAATAAGTCGTAATAGCGAATGCTATGCCATCTATCTACAGACAATGTAAGCAGTTAGACTGGAGGCACCCTAATGCCATCTGCACGGCATGAAGCAGGGGTTACAGGGATGAGACCTTGAAGGCTAACTATCCGCCTTTCTGTGTGAGGGCGGCGGTTAGACTGGACGGCACCCTAATGCCATCTGCACAGCATGAAGTAGGGGTTTCGGGAATGATACCTAGAGGGCTAACTGTCCTTCACATATCGTTCTAAGAGATATCCACCAACAGATCCATCGCGATATGACCAAGGAGTTAAAGCGACGTTAAGAATAAAAAAATCTACAGAGTTATTATTATGAATTATGTGACAAAAACTGCCAACCAGATTAACACAAAATACTGCAATACTTATAGATCATGCCTACTTAAACATTTCCAATTACTATTATAGAATTTTTAATATAATTAGCGATCTTAGTGATCATAATTTGTTAATTTTAGAAATTATATCCCAAAATGTGGATAAATTGATGAAACAAAGGGAAGTAGAACTTAAATCCATACGAAAATAGATTTTGCAGAACTAAATAACTTTTTTCGTACAACCGATAAACCCACTTTAACAGCAAATAAAATGATGTATATCAATAAATTAACAACTTTATTAATTCAGAATTAAAAACTGATAGTAAAATATTTAGTAGACAAGCCTCAAAAACAAATACAAACCTAAATCCCTGGGTATCTAAACAATGTCTTGAATCACGGGATGTCTTGAATCAAAATTGCTAATCCATCCGTTGAAATAATCCACGAATATAATGCATGCAGCAAAGAAGTTATTAATTTAAAGCGAACATTAAAAAACCAGTGAAGACAAACTGTGAAAGGTCAATTCAATAATAATATATGAACTTTTTAAAGGAAGTTTTCACTAATTCGAAAACCAATCCTATATCAAAAATTGAGTACGAAGGGAAAAAATACACCCCAAACGACGACATCTGTGATGTAATTAATAAATACTTTGTGCGTGTAGTGGACAACATGGTGAATGACCTTCCTCTCCCATATGTAAAATCCATGCATGCCCAGTAGTCATTATTCTTCAAACCAACAATTCAAAAGAGGTCAGCAAAATAATTCAGAAGCTTAAAAATAAAAACAACTAAATAAAAAGCAATGCAATTAATAATATCATCTTGAAAGATTTTCACTCTCATCTAGCATCCATATCTTCGAATATAATTAACCTTCCTCTAAACACTAGCATAGTGCTTGATATGTGTAAACTTGCCAGAATATTGCCAATACATGAAAATGGTGATAAATCTTCTCCAAACAACTATAGACCCTCAAGCATTGTGTACACTGTGTCAAAAGTTCTCGGTCCATAGTGAAAGATAGGCTTCTAGACATTCTGAACAAGATAGATTTCTTCTTTAAATTCCAATACGGATTCTTACCCAAACACAGTATGGAAACATCAACACTTGATGTAGTTAACTTATTACAAAAAGCTTTAGACAGTAAACTAATTGCAGGTGGTCTTTTCATTGATCTAAATAAAGCATTCGATGCTGTTTATTATGAGTAAACATTAGTACAATCAGGAATAAGAGGAATTGCCTTGAACTTGTTCAGAAGCTATCTCCAAAGAATACAATACTCAGCTTAAACAATTACTCCAGTCAAATTAAGAGTAAAGCATGGAGTCCCACAAGGAACAGTGTTTGGGCCAATATCATTTCTCATCTTTATTAACGATATAGGACATGTGAAATTAATGGGTA
This sequence comes from Deroplatys truncata, assembly GCA_030765065.1. Taxonomy (NCBI): domain Eukaryota; kingdom Metazoa; phylum Arthropoda; class Insecta; order Mantodea; family Mantidae; genus Deroplatys; species Deroplatys truncata. The sequence goes on along the minus strand of CM060987.1, from coordinate 105,953,437 downwards.
AAATATTTCTATTTACAGATGGCATTTTATTATTCTATGAAAATAAATCAGAATTATAAACAATGAAAGATATGCAAACTGACCTTACAACACTACTGACGTGGTTTTCAAATAATAACTTAATCCTTAATGTAAAAAAACACTAAATATATGCTTTTCCAAAAACTCTACTGACCAAGTATACGAATGGTATATTAATTAAAATCAAAAATGTCACAAAAGGGTAAACAGATTTAAATACTTCGGCCTTACATTAGACTCATCTCTGACTTGGACTTATCATATTGAACATACCGTCAACAAAACAAGCTCTGTTATTCCCACATTGTACAGACTAAAAGATTTAGAATTAGATAATAGCGATAAAAGAAGTCTCTATTTTGCATCCTTGTACCCTAATTTTCTGAATTTAAATGCAGTAAGGTCCAATAATAATAATATTAATAAAGAACAATTAAATTGTTTAAGAAACCTACAAAAAAGAGCTATTAAAGTACTTTCTGGCTTCAATATTTTTAAGACCTTAAGGAAGCAAACACCCGTCAGTTTCCTTTCTCTGCATATAGATGTTTACTTATGTATAAAACTGAAAACAATATTCTAAGTACCATCTCAGTTATCAAGCACAAAAAAATATATTCATTCCTACAAAACAAGATCGCCATAGAATCAGTTAACTCTACCAAATATGGAATAAAAGTTGCATTATATAGTGCTGCCAAAACATACAAGTCTCCCATTTGACATCAAAGCATTACTTAACTTTTCTCAGTTCAGAAACAAACTCTTTAAATACCTACTCGACCAATAGTAATTCCTAATAACCAGAAAACAGAAAAGACACACACACACACACACACACACACACACACACCAAAAGGGTTAAAAATATGTGTGTATTCTTTTTGTTCCTTCTTTCTTTACTTGTGTATTTATAGTATTTACTTTTATATGTATTTATTAATTTGTATTTTGCTTACCGCCTTAATTGAAAGGGCAGTCCTTATCTAGAGCAGTATGCTCATTGGGACATTATTTTGTAAATTAAATAAATAAATAAAGCTCTTTTACAAATATATTAATTTATATAATGTATTATTTTGTATGAACTTATGCCGTTCTTAAATATAACAAGTACATTATTATTATTATTATTATTATTATTATTATTATTATTATTATTATTATTATTATTATTATTATTATTATTATTATTATTATTATTACTATTATTATTATAATCCTCCCTTGGTTAGGGGCAATGCCCTCTGGAATTCCAGAGAGTATAGTTGGAGGAACACTACAGAACATATGTCCTACACACAGTTTATCACTGTTATATTTGGAAGCCGTAAAACAAAAGCAAAAGTTGATAAAACAATGTAATTTAATAATCTACATGGGATAAATAACAATATAGGCAATTTTTGCCATTATATAAACCATTTTAAACCAAATGCAACTTGCTTGCTTACAGTAAATCTTCAGACTGTACATGCATCAACAGACTGTACTCCTCGCTTTGCTTGCTCCTGTGGTTTGCTCCGTCTGTGTTCTGTGCTTCTGTTGTTTGTGCCTTCCTAAATAGCACACAAAATAGCGGATGAAAATGGCGTCTTTGTGTTAAGTTTTGCTTAGTATTTCTGTTTTGAAAATGGAATGAGTTTTATTCAGACTTGTTAATGCAATAGTGAGTTTCTGGATTGAACAGTAGCCGATTTTCTGAACCCAAGGTAAGGGTTAAGTAAATCAAAAAGCGTTTATCTACATTACATTAGCAACAGCAATGCTGCAATGAGCCAATGTGATTTGTAGTTTTGTACCTTGGAAGACCTTCTTTTCATGTACAATTTCTAATTCAGTTAACGAAATTACGAAAGAATAATCACAATCCAGGCAAGGTATTTCTAAGCAGATCAAAATGTGTACTATAGCTAACAGACCTAATTTTTTATCTGTTTATTCACATGAAATTTGGAGTAACGGTATATTTGTATAAACACCTGAGTCTTGCATTTATGCATTTGTTGAAATAACGAAACATTTAATGAAAGTAAACATAGGTTAGGTAACCCTTTTCTGGTCTGAAATGAACATATCTGCGGACTGAACACAAATGAACATTGCTCAAGTTAATCTCAAATATTCTCAGCCGGTCCTTATAAATATCTGACAATTGTGTCATCCTCCGTGGTGTAGTGGTTACCATACTAGCCTATAGTTCCCGAGGTCGCGGATTTAAACCCGGCGGAGGGTGGTGATATTTTTCGAGCGTAAAAATTCTTGGCATGGCTTCCTTCGGAAGGGAAGTAAAACCCGTGGTCCCAGGTCGTAGATTTAGGCACGTAAAAGAACCTCAACCCTGATAAAGAGGTCTCTGAGCTAACTTTCCGGTCTTTCACGCCCAATATAGAATGGGACGCTAAGGACCATAGAAGTTAAAAGAGTGCCCATAAATAAATCTCAATTTACTTCTGACATTTGCTTTGCACGATGCCTGTGCAAATTAACAATTTTGGGAAATGGTGAGATTGTCGGGACCCTGCCTTTACCCACCATATCCAGCCATTTTCCAATTACCTTCCGAACAAGAAGGTGCTCCCACCACTGTTTCCGCTCCTTTTTATATTAAGCAATCAGCATACCAATGTTGCCTTACAGGCTTTTGATGAAATATTAGTTCAACATAACTTGCTGAGCTTGGCTGTTGGCTCCTCAAACATAAGTGAATGTGACATATATAACATGAAAGTATACTACAATAACATCATATACAGTTACTATACGATGTAGTAATTGATGTACTGAATCACTGATTGAACAATTGTATGGTTAAAATGTGATATTAAAGGTTATGTGAAGTCACTGTCTTCAGAATTGCTGAGCAGATATTGAGGAAAGTTTCCTTTCCTACCACATTACTATACATGATACCTAACCATGTGACACATGATTGCCCCCACCGCTATTAAATTTCTCCACTGTATTCCTTTCACATGCAAACTATCTCTACTTTCCCCCAATCCTTTAAAATAAAATAAACTGCGTTCCTTTCATATGTAAACTATCCTTCCCGTGTCCTGTTCCTTTAAAGTAAAATGAAGTGTATTCCTTCCATGTGCAAATTATCCTTTTCTTGCCCAGTTGCTTTAAAAGGGAAGTGTCAAACAATGTGAACAATGATATATCGCCACATTGTTGCAAATTTAGATTCCATTTTCTCCCTCCACTATAGCTAAAGCTCACTCCTCCAGCACCTCCCACCATGCGACCTAACCCACCCTGGGCTACTTAAGTGGTGGGGAACCATTTTGTATGGAGGGGAATCGGAAAATGCCTGGATATGGCAGGTAAGCGCAGGGTCCCGACAATTTCACTATTACCCAATTTTGTAAATATATCACCAATAAAATGATATAACAGCCCTTCCAATGGCATGTTAGCTAGACATTATAATCAATATGAGGAAGTTAACAGCAATGGAGATCTGTAGGATACATTTAACTGTTAAGATACACGAACTTCAATTTGGTGATAATGATTATTATTACCCTTCCAACATATCAGTGATAAGAACATGCAGAGAAATAAACACATATCTGAATTTGCATTTCACACACAGCTGGGTGTGTAGGTGAAGGAATAATGTATTACTGCTGAGTAATACAGATTGTTGTCAAATGTATTACAGTATCCACTACACCATTTGAAATGCACTCATTTGTTATATGAGTAGTGAGAATTATATATGCAAAGATTAGGAAAAGCAGAAAAATAAAAGTTAGCCTTTTGACATGATGTTTTAAATATAATGAGCTCTTACACTATTCTGTAGTGTAAATTACTGTTACTTCACTGCTTTGTTCATGTCTCAGTGACCAATGAAGGGATGTTGCTCCACAGGGCTGCTCATAAGGAGAGGGCTCTGGCCATGTCCTGAAAGAACCTAGGGAGGGAAAAAATGAAATGTAATTTTGTGTAGATTAGTAGTGTTAGTATGCCATACTACTACTTTCTCATTACTGTACTCATCAGGGGCATATCGTCCTTAGGGCCTTCTGGGGTTTGGCCTCGAAAGAAAAATCTAAACACTGGGTGGTGGTTGTTATTATTATTAAGATTAAGTGTTGGTGGGAAAAGGGAAGTATGGCAAGTTTATAGTGGGTATTCGGGGCTATTTCAGTTTTGTTGCATATGTGTGTATTTTGATTGTTGCAGTTCATTTAGTTTTTTTCATTTCTGGCTTTCGCTATGAGTAAGGTAGTTTTTTTTTGGACAGTGCCATTTTATGTTAGTTGACCAAGAAACACTTATTAAACGATTAAGCCCTGATCATCCAAATATTTCACTAATACAGAAACACAAATTGCAGTCACACTCTTTCAATCCAGATGGTACAAGAAGAAAGCTAGCTAGATCAGAAAACATTATTTTGCTTTAACTGTTTGTTGTTTGGTGGTGATACTTCATGTACAGTCCAAAGTATTACTGACCTCAAACATCTTTCAGAAAGAATTAAGTTGCGTGAAGTAAGTTCTTCTCAGATTGGAGACTCCTCAAAATTAAGTTAGTTTGGAAAAGTTGATGTTCGGACACAAATTGATAAAAGTTATGTTATCTGTTACACGACACAATGAATTATTCCGAAAAAAAATTGGCAGATATTAAATAGAATTATTGATTCCCTAAAATTCTGTGGTGAACATGAAATTGCTCTAAAAGGACATAACGAAAGAGGAGAATAGCTAAATAAAGGCTTATTCTTGGGTTTAGTGATTGAAATTGCTAGGCTAGATAACACCTTGTGTGAACATTTGGAGGAACCTAAAGTAAGCAAATATACATCTCCAGTAATACAAAATGAATTACTGGAGTGTATGTACCAGATTTACAAGGAAACACTCCAGGATAAATAAACAAGGCAATGTTTGCATCTGTACAAGCGGATGAAACTAGCAGTATCTCCAATAAGACGCAGTTGGTAATGGTTCTTCATTTTGTTGAGGGATCACAAGCAGTGGAACATTTTAATGGTTTCATACACCTTACTGAAAGATCACACCAGGGATAGCTCAAAGCATATTAGAGGCATTGGAGCTGTACAGAATGAAAGTTAAACTGGTCTCAAACATGTGGCAGATCTGCATTCCGATGAGTGCGGCATAGAGTCCAGAAACCTGTAAGGGATGTGTATCCATGTGCTTATTTTGTGTGTTGCTATGCACACAGCTTAATCTCATTATAAAACAAGTATGCTCTACCATCATAGCCATCAGGATTTTTTTCCAATTTATCAGCTTTTTCTTCATTTTTCTCTTCTAACAAGAGGATGGATTTACTTCAGGAAGTGCGTCATTGAAGGTTGTTGTGAACATGTCAAACAAGATGGAATTTCCAGAGTAGAGTATTATTTTTATCAGTACCAGGAATCACTGATGAAGTGTTTTGAAATTATTCGTCAGGATGGTTCATGGGATTCTGTGTTAATAAGAGAAGCAACTGGACTAATACATTTTCTTAAAGATGAATTTGTTTACTTTCAACAAAGTAATGCTTTTCATTGACATTTTTTACAATGTTTTACAGAAGAATATTACAACAATGGTATATGCAAAGGAACATCTTCATAAATTTGTGGCTGCCATCAGTGACATTAGGATTGAACTAACAAACCCACCAGACAATAGTTCTGTGATATGTAACATTTCAGGAAAAGATAAAGAAGTGTTAATAAAACAATGTGCGCTGTAAATGCTGCAATATAATTATTCAGCAAGCCAAAAAAAGATTTGGTGCAATTGAATGTAAGAGTGCTTCAATTTAGTTAACCCTACAAAATTGAATACTGTGGGCTGAATTCATAGTCGTCGTTTATGTGAAACAGAGATGCTTAAGCAATAAGTATTTCCTTCTGATAAGCAAATGCTTATTACCATTTGGCGTCATAGAGGGTATGCTCAGCACTAAATGCTTACTTATTTCCGGAGCGCTTGTGGCAACATGGTTCAGCTGTTTCACAGTCACTCAAATGCGCAGAGGAATGTGTAAACGAACATGCAGATGACCACATAGCCAGCCGCCATTTCCATATTCGTTATTTTGTTCACAAACAGCTGTTGTGCACGTGGTAGAAGTTTGCGAATTTTAAATGGTACATTTATTAATTAGTTAACTTAAGTTTAAAATCATGTAGATTGTAAATTTAGTTAAGGGTGTGTAGTATTAGTGACAGTTACATTAGTTAGATCGAAAACATGCCAAAAGGAAAACATTTCAGCCAGCAGGAAAGAAACCAACTAAAGGAGATGGTGCTGAGATAAAAAGACATCATAGAATGCAGGTAATTGGACGCTGTGTGATGCAATGGCCAATGGTATTCGCTCGTGGACTGTTCTAAAATTGAAAACCTGGCTTTCTAGCGTAAAAATGTTTACAACAATCTGCGCACTGTGTATTGCATGCTTGGAAGCAAATCACAAATGCAAGTACTACACCATCTAGCAGTAAGCAGAAAAGCAAAGTAGCCAATAACTTACAGTGTTTGACTTGCAAAATCGGCAAACTTCTGTTCAAGATTTGGATAACTCAACATATATTTACAAATTAATAGGAAAGACGTGTGACTTGAGTGATCCATTGCAGTTGTAGTGATTATGCAAAATAGGAAATTTGATCGAGAAAAGCAATGCAGAGGTGTACTTTATTTATTGCAGAAATATTTCCTTATTTTATTTTTAGGATTTTATTAAATGATTCTAAATAAATCCAGCAGAATCTCGTTTTCTAGGGACCTGAGGATTTTTGACAACATAAATGGGGAAACGTCTGAACAGAAAACATATGGATTGTGTTATAGCACTGAGATTCTATGCATTATTTTTTCAAGTAAACCTGTCTCATGTTGCGACTTCATAACCTCTGTTAAGGTTACATTGTATAGCAGAGGCATTAGATTATTAATACAGCGGCTTTAGTAAACTGATATCGCTTCTTAAATTCAGCATCCCTATATGTTTCAAATGAATTCTGCAAATCACACAAATATGTTTACTAATGCGCAATACAATTTCATTACAAAATTCCATATACTCCATGAAATCGCTATTATCGTTAACCTCTGTTGTAGACAGTTGATGCAAGATGGTCTCAGCTCACCTTATTGCATATAAACAGATCAGAGCTTCCTTATATGGATAATCATTTCCTTATTTGCCTGAAACAGTAGCGTCTGTGTGCTCAAAATCACTGCTTAAGGACTTCCTTGAAATAAGCGATGACTATAAATTCAACCTAAAGTCCAAGTTTCCTGACGACTGTCACAATTGTGCCAAGTACTTCCCTTTCATAAAGAGGACATAAATTCTGCCAGTGCATTGTATTTTTTTGCTCTGAAAGCAATTTAGAGGACATGTTTTCAGAATCACTAAAATTGTCGAATGTAGTTCTAACAACTCCAGTGGCAACCACTGAATCTGAAAGGTGTTTCAGCACACTAAAATGTATTAAAAGTTGTTTAAGAAGTACAACGGGACAAGCAAGACTCAGTGCTTTAGCAATGCTTTCAATAGAGAAAGAATATGTTGTTAACATAGAAAAAGTGATAACTTATGCTAAGCAGAAGAATAAGAGGGCACAGTTCCTGTTTAAATAAGCGTCAACTGTTGTAAAATGTAACTTCAGTAATGACAGTTTTGTATGATGAACAATGTTATAGCTTTTAATAAGATAATGCATGATTTTCTTCTTTATTGTGGCTTATAATGCTAAGCACATTGTTTTTATCATTAAAAAAATCAGCCCCAGTCAAATTTGAGTTCACAAAATACCACTGCGAATTATGTAGGATTGTGACAAACAGTAGCCTCTTCCTATGACTTATCAGGAGCCCCAGAATTTCTATGGGCAGCCTAGGTACTACATGAGGAGCACACAGGGCTTTGCTCTTTGTTAGTGAAAATGACAGCAAGAATAAAGAAAAGATGAGAAAATGGCGTGCGTAAAATTGAAGTATTTTTTGCTTCAAGAACTTGTCTTTTCACACTAAGCTTGTTAGATTTTGAATGCTTCAAGTCACATTCAGCCTTCCACATTTTCAATGCATGTGATTTTTTTATATTATTATTATTATTATTGTTGTTGTTGTTGTTATGCAACATTCATAAATTTCCAGAGAACTTTTCATTTTTGTTCTGCATTCCTTAACTAAGTACCACTAACATTTTTCATTAAATTTCTTTCATAAGTTGCTTCAAACTTAAGAACAATACAGTTTGTTAAAGAGTAACTCCTGATTTCTGTGGGCATCCAGAAAAAGATAGAAAAGAAAAGAAGAAAACAAATCCATGTGCTGTACTATGAGCTGTCAATGAGGAAACTACAAGAAGAAAGTTGAACACTATTGACAGACTTGTTGTGTACCGAAAGCCTACTGGCCTTGGAGGGGTGGCAGTCCCTTGCTCTTTTGTTCTGGTCACGGCTTTCACATTCTCTAATCACACGGTGGCGATGCACAGTTGGCTGAAAAACTGATGCTAAAAAAAAGCGCAGTCAAAAAAGAAAAAGTGTTTTCTCGACAAGAAGCAAAAACAAATGCCTCCCCCCCCCCCACAAAAAAACCATAACTCTAAAGAATGGTGCTTTTGTTTTATTTTTTGTACAGTACTGTTTAGGTTAGTGTATAAATTAGCTTACAGCATTATACCTTGGCTTCATTATAAATACATTTTTTGCTTATAATTTTTGTTCTTTAGTACATATATACAAATATTGTTACTGTACTAAACATATTTTCACACTTTGTATTATGTTATATACAATACCATCACGTTTTCAAGCTAGAACAATTAGTATCCTATTTGCTCCCCATTGTTAGCCTATTTCTTCCTGTTGGAAGAAACATTTGCTTCTGTACAATTGTTGGGTAAGCCACCAAAACTTGTTTTTTAATGTAACCAACAACTGAAAGCAGAAGGATTGAGATCTATAGATTTTGAAGGTCAGGGTAACTGAATGTACGTGATAATGACATGATAATTAAATTGTTTTGCAGGGCTGAGATTTAAAAGCAGAATATGAGCATTCTTTTACAGTGTTAAGGGTGGTTCACAATAACCAAGAACAGAAACCACAATGGAAAGCAAAACAGCATTTTGATTCACAGTTTCCCTTGTATGAAAATGGGGAATGCATATTAATGGCCATATCAATAGCAAAGTGGAAGAATGTCATTTGTTTGTAACTTACTAATGATATATTTTCACGTGCTTCCAATTCAGCCAGCGTAATGCAGGTTAACCAATGTCAAAATTTGATAGAGCAGAGATTTTATCCATTCTGTTGTCGTTTAGTCGTACCAAGCTTCATTCCTTTGTTAATAGCATCCATTTAAGTTATGTATTGTTTTTGTTAATTTCTACCAATTTTTGCTGCTATTTGTATTTTTACTTTCTCTACTACGTATAGTAAGTAGGGGAAGTATTGCATTCCACCCAAAATTTCGATACCGAGATTTCACCGGAAATACATGTTTTGAGACTCACTGAATCCAAAAAAAGCATTTTTGGAAACATGTCCGTCTGTGTGTCTGTCTGTCTGTGTGTCTGTGAACAGCATAACTCAAAAACGAAGAGTCGGATAAACACCAAACTTGGTATTTAGGTTCAGTATCTTTCAGAGATGCGACACGAAGGTTTTCAAGAAAATCCCCCCACCTCAGACTACCCTTTACATGGAAGATTTTTCGAAAATTTTAATTTTCTCAAAAATGGCTAACGATTTTGATGAAAATATCATATGTTTAGGGTAATGTCATGAGAAATGAAATGTATATCTCGAATTTTCTGGGAATGTCTCCAAAAGTATTCTTCATTGTGAACGACTTTTGCATAACTGGTAAACCATAAGAGATAGACAAAATTTTACTACACAAAAAATGTAGATCGCGTTAAAATACACAACTTATGTCATATACATTTCTTTTGTTGAGTGAACCGTTTTCGAGATATCTCTTGTTATTTCCTTAAATTTTCCAATACTTATACTTTTTCTCAAATGCGTTATTCATTTTTTTTATGTCCTGGACATGCAAAGAGAATGGAATGCGTCACATAGCAACCAGCGTTAAAATATTTGACTATCGCTTAAAAGCTACCATATTTTCCTTGCATCTACAAGAAAATTACCAATAAGATTGACATCTCAATATCTCGATTAACATGAAGCATATGGAGAATAGGCGTTTGTAAAATTAGGTTGTACAAGAGTAGAGAAAATTATGTGAGTGTAACACATCAGATTTTTACTTTCTCTACTACGTATAGTAAGTAGGGGAAGTATTGCATTCCACCCAAAAATTCGATACCGAGATTTCACCGGAAATACATGTTTTGAGACCTCCTGAATCCAAAAAAAGCATTTTTGGAAACATGTCCGTGTGTGTGTCTGTGTGTGTGTGTGTGTGTGTGTGTGTCTGTGTGTGTGTGAACAGCATAACTCAAAAACGAACAGTCGGATAAACACCAAACTTGGTATTTAGGTTCAGTATCTTCCAGAGATGCGACACGAAGGTTTTCAAGAAAATCCCCCCACCCCAGACTACCCTTTACATGGAACATTTTTCGAAAATTTTAATTTTCTCAAAAATGGCTCTAACGATTTTGTTTAAAATATCATATGTTTAAGATAATGCCATGAGAAATGAAATGTATATCTCGAATTTTCTGGGAATGTCTCCAAAAGTATTCTTCATTGTGAACGACTTTTGCATAACTGGTAAACCATAAGAGATAGACAAAATTTTACTACACAAAAAATGTTGATCTCGTTAAAATACACAACTTATGTTATATACATTTCTTTTGTTGAGTGAACCGTTTTCGAGATATTGCTTGTTATTCCCTTAAATTTTCCAATACTTATACTTTTTCTCAAATTCGTTATTCATTTTTTTATGTCCTGGACTTCCAAAGAGAATGGAATTCGACACATAGCAACCAGCGTTAAAATATTTGACCATCGCTTAAAAGCTACCATATTCCCCTTGCATCTACAAGAAAATTAGCAATAAGATTGACATCTCGATATCTCGATTAACATAAAGCATATGGAGAATAGGCGTTTGTAAAAATAGATTGTACAAGAGTAGAGAAAGTCATGTGAGTGTAACACATCAGATTTTTTTTATTATTTTTTAGGCAAAAGCCAGTTTTGAGTTGCATATAAACAAACTATAGGTGATGCTTTCGCTAGAAGAACAAATCAATAGATCTGAGGGAATCAGGATGTTTATTTGCTAGAATTTCTTCCAGTGGAATTCTCCCAGCTGGTGACTAGAGAGAGCTCTAGCAGCAGTTTATGGCACGGCCACCTTTAATAATTTCTACAATGAAGACTAATATGCACAATATTGTGCCAGCTCAGAAACAAGAACTAGAAAGTAAGAACTTAACCAAGTCTTCTTTCTCATTCCCAGGACCCTGAAAAGCTTCCTGTTAATTGTAAATGCTCACATTATAATTAAGCTGCAGATTTTTGGGCACTAAAACCTTGAAATAGGCAGGCAAGATAGCAATTCAAAATTATGAAATGGCCATTTAAAAAGGCACTAACAATATCTGTACCACAAAAAAATTACAACAGTACTAGCATTCACACACTAGGTATATCATTCGTTAATAATTTATTCATTAATCTCATTATGGCAGCAAATAACTAAATATTCCCTTGTAAATGTTGTAATGAGAACTGATGTCTGTTAGAATGTTCTTATATTGGGAGAAACTTCTCTCCATTTCACTTGAAGTGGTTGGACAATACTTCAGGGATCCAATCTCAGCTGGGGACAAGTAAGTGGCAGTGCAGTAATATCAGTATCATTTTCAACCAGTGCTTCTGCCACCAATAGCACTTGCTCTCAATCAGGATTTCTTTCCGTGATTTTCAAATACTTGTTTCTCCAATATACAATATACAACTTTTTCATCTGATGAGAAGTTATGATCCCCAACAATCCATTGTTTCAGAGCATATGCTTTGGCGTGTCTCCACATTATGCTTCACGGATTACAGCTGAATTAAATATGCACACGCTTCCCAGAAAACTAAACTCTGCGCTCAATTCACAAAATGGATACACACGAACAACTAGTCAACTTGTCATCAGGGTTTACGCAGCTTTCCAGTTACATTTTCTTATTGGTTTACTTTAAATTAAATTTCTACGTGCTCTGGCATCAGTAAAATGTAACACACCAAATTATCGATAGTTGTTAGGTTCTACTGCCCTCTGCTGGATAAAAACAAATTCATAAAAAGATCAACATAATGGCCATAAATTAAAGTGTGATATATAATATACAAATGTTTAGGCAGTTATAGACACTATAGAATTTGCCTATATACCCCCGCCGTTGAATCTTTGCTCTTGACAGTTCATGTGTTTTGCGTAAGTTGGCTATATTGTGGTTGCGACGTTGCCAGAGTGGTTAGTAAACAACAACAGCTAATCCTTTCTATCGTGTCTAAGCTGCATACATAAAGTGTACATAAGTAGCGAACATCAATGAGTAATAACTATTTCGTATTATTAATTGAAAATAACTCAGCATAAACATTGTAACGTATGTAGAATAAATTAGCACTTTTGACAATATAGAAACAAAATAATGCAAACATGCCTGCTACAATGAGGAGAAATAAAACAAATATAAGCTGCGATAAAGTTATTTTCACTCACGCTGTGTTCCAGATGGTTCAGGAATTTTGTCCACTTTCTCTTGAAGTTTCACTCCCTTGTAAATAACAGTTCTCATGATTAGTTCAAGAGCTGCTGCAGTTCGTTGTACGGCTTTATCAGGAGGAATAGAGGGATGCCCATGAACCTTCACATACTCCTCCTGTTCAAAGAATTCCTGGGTCCTTCTTAACAGTTCCAATGCCTGACTATTAAGTGGCACATCTCGACGCAAAGGATTTTCACTTCATAATCATCACTCGCTGATTGGCATCATTTTTGAGACATTGACACACTTCAAATCCTGTATAAACAATATGTATATATGTATAAACGAACACCAACAATAACCACAAATATAAATAACAACGAACGGTATTAGCTTTCAAAGAACAACTCGATGCACATGCTGGAGATTCACAAACGGAAACACATGATTGGAAATAGCTGCTTCCAGTTCCGCTTCCACTTTGTCATAGACCACCCGAAATGCTGCATTGTGATTGGTTTAGGAAGCCTAACGGTTAAAGCTTTTCATCTGTTTCGTTGTTTCTTTTTCAATGGTGGGGGCATAGTACTCATAACACCTTAAAATAATTATGTAACCTAACAGCCTGCACTTTCAGAATAAGGATTTAAAAAAAAGGCAAATAACCATAAATTTGCAGCTTAATTATAATACATGTCTTTTAATTTTGTTGTTTTTGTTCTGTTTATCTTCTGATTATTGTAAACCAGCCTTTAAACATGTGCATTTTCTAACACATAAAGAAAGTCTCCTTTTACTTTATAGTAGGAGTGAACCAGATGTACCCTTTACATTTAATGCTAGAGTCATGTCTCGCTCGTCAAAGTTGCTGTTGCAATACTAAATAAAGTATGTATTAATTGAAATGTGCTGTATGCAAAAGCAAAGTGAAAAATAATGCAGAGCATACTGATGTTTTAATGTTTGTCCTAACTTAGATATCAGATTTGTTGTGCTTCATATTTTTAAGTCATTCTTTAAAGAACTTTCACCCCATAAGCAATTGAATTAAATATTTACTAACTAGCTGACTTGCCCAGCATTGCATGGGTGCATTTTTAGATCTTAAATTGTATTATGTTCCGCCCATTCTTTTGTCATACTGGAACTCGCCGCAGTATGTGCTAAAAACTTAAAATAGGCACTATCACTAATGATTAGCATTGAAGTAGGCACAATCATTTATACATTTACCATGTAAAAACACATTTAGACATGATAGACCATATAGAAATGTCAAAAAGCCATATACCGTATGTTAAATTTATTAAATTCCACTATTCTCTCAATGAAACGTAAACTATAAACAATGTTTCTTTAAATGTACCCTCTTCAGCTGTTATGTTTAAGGCAAACCCTATTTTCAGTTTGTAAGTACTTTCTCACATGAATACATGTTATACTCCCGTGCTGATTTGTAATTATTATTGAGTCTGTTATGCATTATTGTTAAATGGGGTATTGTTGCGCTTGCAATGAAATAAGTTGTCTTTTTAGATTAGTACTGGGTTTTTGCCCACATGGGTAGTAAAAAACAAGACATTGTATTAATGAACAAAAAGATAATTTAATACTAAAATGATCGATTTCCGAATTTTGTTTTTGACCATTTACCATATGCTTTATTGGCTAAGAAGCCATTATTTTATTATTACATGGAACAATACAGCTGCTAATGTTAAGAAAGAAGTGATGGTATACAAATAACCTTAGGCAGGTTGTCAACTATGATTCATTGGCTCAGAGTGTGAAATATGAATTGCAATACTAAGATTAACATCACATTAATAAATAACCGCCAATAATAAAAATAATGAAATTACAGTAGGCAAAAACTGTGATAAAAGTTCTCATTACAAAAGAAAGCCATAATAGTTCCTTAAGCTATGAAAAGGTACACACTATGAAAAAGGCAATTATAGGTACTATAAAATTGATATATTTTATTCCAGTAGACATGAAACATATATATATATATATATACACACACAAAGCCTGTAATTATAAACAAAGTAACAAAATAGTAAATGCCAAGCTGTAGTCATCCCCCATCATTGAAAAAACCAATATATCACTTACAATTTACTTTAATGTTGATTTCATCTAAATCACAAGTTATTTTCATATGTAAAGTTTATTTGCAGTTTCATAATAATTCCTTACATGCAAATATAGCTCAGATTATGTTATTAGTGGTAAGATTTGAAGCTGCAAGGGAATATGTGGTTTTGCGGTAGCTATGAGATGTGATTTTTAAAAGTAGTGTGTATCCCTACTGGCATAAACTTCAAATTTTTAGACAAATTTGCTCTATGAAGAGGAGAGAGTAAAATTTAAAAACTTTAAGTGGGTTAAATACCTCAATTGAATTTAAAATGAGACATCCTCTTTGGGAACAAACAACCTTTAGTATGGTCAGCTTCTTGTTATATTTTTTTCAAAAAATGCCCCTAATGATTTTTATTTAAGATTTCACTTGAAGTATTGGCATGACTGCATGTAAATCTTGAAGGTTTTGTACAGAGTCAACAAAGTTTTCATTCTCCTTTAA
Organism: Deroplatys truncata; assembly: GCA_030765065.1. Classification (NCBI taxonomy): domain Eukaryota; kingdom Metazoa; phylum Arthropoda; class Insecta; order Mantodea; family Mantidae; genus Deroplatys; species Deroplatys truncata. The sequence continues at coordinate 105,938,128 of CM060987.1, read as the reverse complement.
TTTCATATAACTAAGAAACCACAAGAAATGGATAAAAATTTATGGCTGGTTCACAATTACTGGGAATGGAAACCGGAATGAAAACATCTTAAGTGAAAATATACGTTAATATTACAATGTGAGCATTTATAATTAACGTAAAACTATACGGGATCTTAGTGAAAAAATGTGCAACTATGGCTCTGCAGTGCAATTTCCATTGAAGGCTGCGTCTAAGAACAGGAAGGGGGATGTAAGCCCACTCCTCTGGCAGGCTTTTCCAGAGTCCTTCAATTGTGGTGGGATGCCGCTGGCGCTGTTTCAGCAGACCAAATCTGCAAAAATCCATTGGCACAGCATCTGGTGACTTCACAGGGATCCTTTTAAATGGTATCACTTTGACACCTGTTTCCATAGCTTTCTGGTGGCAGTAATGCTGGAAAGGCAAGAAGTGTGACTGGATGCTTTATCCATGTGGATCCAAACATTTGGGGCATCCTCACCATACAACCGAGGAATCTCTTCATAAAAAATTGGGTCCATAACGTTCCTTTGATAGTAGGCTGCATTAATTTTTACATTGTTGACAACTCTGTGAATGCCGAGTTTCTCCCAAGAGCAATAACCTGCAGCTACCCTGAATCCCTTGGAAAACTTTTCCTTGTTCTCCTGAATAAAGTTGGAGTACCCCTTTTGGCCCACATGATGGTAATAAATATCTCAGGGTTTTTTTGTGTCACCTAGATAAACCGATGCTTCATCTAAAGAAACGACCCATTGCCACTTTTCACCTGCCAGGTGGTGTTCATAGAGTTTCTTGCATTGGTGAAGCGTTCTCTGATGTGCCGCTCTTTCAAAGCATGTCCAGTGCTTTATGGTGCCATTCTAGACCCAAATTGTTGTGTATATGATAGATGCTACCTTTGGATATTCTGATGGAGCTGGAGATGCTGCTTTGGGTTGGTGGGTTTTCTTGAGTCACTGTTGCACTTACCTTGGCTACTACTGCTTTAGGTAGTGTTGGTTGTGGCCTTTTTCTTGCTAGTTTTTTTGCACACAGCCTCAGGTGGGAATCCGTTTTTATGCAGATGTGTTATATGCCCGCACACAACTTACTTATGGTAAGACCTTTTTGTTTGCACTTTTCCAGTATCATTGAAAGGCTGTAATCAGGATCGGAAAGCCCAAGAATGCACTCCTGCTACAAGTCAGCGATTGTTGAAGCCATTAGGAGTAAACATTGCCTTAGACTGGCCCAGTAGACAGCTGGCACTCGCAGTGAGCTGATGCAATAATAAACATAAGCAGTTTGACCAATAACAGAGTGGGAGGGCAATCAAGTTCATGCGAGCTTAAGTGGGGCAACTCTCCATATGCATATTAGGCTCCTCATAGAAACTATGCAAAGTGGCTATCACCTAAAACAGCCACTAGAGCTCCCTCTAGTCCAACCTGGGAAAATCAAATGGGAAGGAATTCCAGCACATTTGTGTTCTGACTCCCTCAGATTCATATTTCATTGAGCTTTGGAGATGAGGATAACTTTATTGTATGAAAGTAATAAAGGAATAACACTTTGGTAAGATGCTTTCGCCATAGGAATCAGAAATAGTAATGGTCTGCATATAGAAAATGTTTACTCTTATCTTAATTTTGAGTTAGCTAACCTACATTATGTTTGCTGAAATAGAAGCAGAGTCAGTTACAAACAAATGGCATCCCTAAGCAAAATCAACTTTTCACTTTGCAATTAATATGCACTCCAATTTTCGTTCTAATGTATTGTGAACCAAAATGCTGCAATAATGTTTTGCTTTCCATTCTGGTTTCTGTTTCTCTTCTTGGGGTATTGTGAACCATCCTTTATTGCAGAAAACTGTAGAGCTCATGTGTAATTTAAACTAATTTCACAAAAGTTTGTGTTTTATGCTTAAAGTTTTTCCAGCAAACTTTTTTGCAAGTTACCTATTTACTGTTAGCACATTAGACATGTGATCATTTGTGTTTATTTATGCTTGATCTCATTACTAATAGAACCATGACATATAAACAGAAGACTACTGCTTCCTTATAAGAAAGAAAATGTTCCATCTGAAAGCATAGTTTAAAAAATATTTTTCATTTTACTCATTAATTCCTTTGAATTTAAACAAATCCTTTCTTTCACTTGAAATGGGACATTTTGCAGCATATCAGAACATGATTACTGGCTTCTCTTGGAGAGCCAGTGTTCACTGAATTGTTATTATGTAGACTAGTTAAGGCTGATTCACAACTGAGAATGGTAACCAGAACGTGTATTCTAATTCTAATTCTAATGGGAGCATTCTTGTTCCTATGCACGTCATATTATATCCATATTGTGCATATTAGATTCTTCACTTTAGAGGTTATTCTAGACAGCCATGACATGAAACAGTCACTAGTGCTCTCTATAGTTGCAAACTAGAAGACAGTAGCATATGTGCTTCCTAACCTCAGATCCTAACACCTGCAGTTCATTGAGCGTTGGTTCTTCTAGTGAAAGGGTCATCTGTAGTTTTTTTGTACACAACTCAAAACTGGCTATTGCCTATAAAGCAGTGGCAAAAGCTACAAAGAAAACAGCAAAAACTGGTAGAAATTAATAAACAACTTTAATGTATGCCATTAAATAAAGGAATGAAAGCCTAACATGACTAGAGGAATCGGAAATGCAATGGATATGCGTTTAAAAATTTTTACTCTGTTGAATTTTGACATTGGCTAACCCGCATTATGTTGGCTGAATTGGAAGCCAGTGAAAAAATATCATTGGTTAGTTAAAAACAAATGAAATTCCAATGCGCAAAATTGACTTTCCACGTTGTGATCGATATGATAATCAATATGCATTCCTGTTCTTGTTACCGGCTGTTTCAAACCAATATCTTGTACGCTCCATTGCTTCCCATTCTTGTTACTGTTCTTGGGCTGCTGTGAACCAGCCCTTAGATATTTAAGCTATGAAGGAAGAGCCAGAAGTGTTTATATTTTATTATGTTTATTGGTATATGTCAACCTAATTATTATCTAGAAAAAATATTCCAATATAAATATTACTGGCAGCGTAAAGCTAAAATTGTAAAACCTTGCTGTATTTGTGTTACAGAGAAGTGATGGAAGATGACGAGGTAATGGCACGTGAGTTGGAACGTCTCCAGGGCTTGCAGGATGATCTCTATTTGGATGATGTGGGAGGAGATAAACCAGACAGAAGAGGTCATTTGAAAAAACATCCAGGATGGAGTTCTTCACGTGTTGGAAAATTTGTTCCCTTGCGTGGACGTGGGAGAGCTAGGTCACGGATGAAATGGACTGCTCCTGGCCGTGGCAGAGGCCTCCGTTTTAACAAATCTATGACTGGAGGAAAAGATGAGGAAGATTTCTTAGAAATGGATCCTGAAGATCTTGATCCCAATGATCTAGACGTTCTTGACAGCTGGGATATTGAACAGGATGATGGTGAAGATGTTGCTGATGATTTTCTACTTGAAGAAGCCAGTTTAAGACATGCAGCAACTAGAAGAAGTAGGGGATCAGTAGCCCGGGGTGCTTTTGCCAAAAGGGGAATAATAAAGAGAGGATCTAAAATGCCTGTTACTCAGAGAAAAATTAAAACTTCAAAGCCTATGCTTCATATGGAGGAATTAGAAAACATGCATGACAAGTTTGATATAGAAAGCAAGCCAAGGCATCAGCAAGGAAGAAGCTCCTATGATGGCAGCTGGCCAAGGAGTGGTTATCCCCATAGTAGCACACGAGATGAAAGAAATAGAAGAGGTGAAAATCTCAGAGAATTTGAGGATGATCGAAATAATCAAGCAGAGGGTTATATGCCTTCAAGAAAAGACACGCGTAGAGAAGGGAGACGAGCATCTGATTCACCTTCTACTACTAGTGGCTCAAGAACAAAGCAGTTAGATATTCCAGCATCAGAAATGCCAGAGGGTATATATGGCACTGGACGAATGGATGCACGGATGGCTTCCCAGCAAGCAATGCGGAGGGATGAAGCACATTTATTATACGATGCATCCAGAAAGGACAGCAGGCTTGGTTCAGGAAAGCAACGTAAGTATAAATTTGATTATGCTAGGAAAATGTTAGCTAATTTTGCAACATTTGTTAAAAAAGAATAATCCCACAGGTGGTGATGCACCTGTTGACGATGGAGAGCAGGCTAGAGATCAGGGACGTAGAGGGGAGCATCGCGCACGAAGCCAATCCCCAGGATCACGAGAGCAGAGGCTTCACGAACGCATGCCTCGTCGAAATGATATAAGCCCATCACCGGCCTGGCGCAGCCCTTCTCAAAGATGGAGCCAGACTAGTTTGGAGCGAAGGCATGAACGCAGTCTCAGCCCAAGGGAGCGAAGAGAACGTAGTTTGAGCCCAAGGCACAATAGAGGCAGAACTCAGTGGGATAACTTCCCCAGAGAACACAATCGTGGGTTTTCTCCTAGGCGAGAACGGTAAGCTTATGAAGTATTACATCTTTGTTTACATACATATAAAATACAAATGTAGAGAGATTTGTGTGTGTTTAGCATTAAAATAATATTTTGGGAATAAGTTTTTTATATACATAACGACAAAAAAAAATCTGTTAACATACAGTTTGCAAGTGTAGGACTACACAAGGACCTCAAGTGAGGTTTTCTGTAACCAATAAGCGCTCTATTAGAACCTACTCTCTGGCCTGTTGAATAGTTCGTCTACAAGATGGTGCTTGGGGTAGCAGGCACTAGGGTGTGAAATTTGCTGAAGTGCCCTTTGGGACGCTAAGAACCATAGTAGTTAAAGAGTGTCCATAAATAAAACTCAATTTAATTTTAATTTTTTGCCCTTTTTTGGAAAATGAAGTATTTTTGCATATGGGAAAATATCACATGGATCAATGACTTTACTTCCCTATGAAAGCCATACCAAGGATTTGTATACTTGGAAAAAAAAGTCTGTAGCTCTTAACTCTATAGTTGTCGCCAATCAAGAAAGGAATTGACAGTTACTAACCACGTGGCGGATTGTCTTCATATACAAATATAAACAATACCTGCCCTACAATGTGGATGCAACACAATCGCCTTCGTACACATAATTCTAACATTCTCTCCGTGTGGTCACGATAAGTGGCAACATCGCCTCTCTCTCCGTGAAATGTCAATCCCTTTCTTCTTTGGCAGTGAGTGTAGTTCTAACTTTAGGAACTAAAGGCTATCATGGTAAACACTATACTGTAGACAATGTAGAATACTGTTTTCACTGTAGAAAAAGTATTCTCATTTTTAACTACTGACATGGGGCTGTTGTTTTTAAGCACACTTAAAACCATTGGTCTGGACCAGGTTTGGACCCACGACCTTGGGATCAGTAAGCCAGCACCTAATCAACTGAGCCACCCAGACTGACACTGTGAGAGACTTGCGTGTTTATTACCTTCTCTTACTTTACTATTTTATTGAACTAGCTTCTGGTAAACTACAGTACATTTCAAATGGAAAGAATTTTACTCTCCAGTGAATCAGAGCTATTATTAACTAAACAGTCACTTCATTACCCCCACTCTTCATATTTCCCTCTTGCACACTGTCTAACACAAGGTAATGTAGTACTTTGCGAGACACACTTGGTTTTCTTAAACCACACATTTTAACAGTAAGTTGCTGTATTTTGGAGACCAAGTTGATTACTCTCTTGTTTAAGTATGTATACCCTAAAAATGACATTTCGAGCTTGGCTTTGCAATACATGCCTCTTTGACTAGCCACTAAATTCACTGCTTAAGGCTTTACACAAACTCGCGCCTTTTCTATTGCTATTTAAAGCAACAACTGACTGCTGATAAGCATTTGAACTCTGAAGGGTAAACATAAGGCCCATTTACACATTATAAACTTGGCTGACCATCTCCAGATGCAGCATTCTACTTTCTAGGCTTTTAGTTGTTGGCTCTCATCTTGAACAGAGAGAGGAAACCAAAAAAATTCTGGTGCTTGTTCAACATAATTCCTTTAGCTTCATCCTGGTGTTACTTTACAGTACTGTGTAATTACAAATATATATGTAGATACAGGTGATGGCCATTTCAATGCCTACGTGGCTATGATCAAATATGTGGTTGTGATTATTTATTTGTATTGTGAAAACTATTTGAACTAAAAATGTGTAATTTTCACAATTGTATTACAAACATTACCTTCCTCATCGATTAATTTTTGGGGCATTAGAATGTTTGGTTTTAGTGTAGATGGTATTTATTAGATATGCATTCACTTGTGCAGCACTTCCTAATAGTGGGAAACAATGTGACAATACTGTAAGACTCTCATTTTTGGCCTCATGGTGCTCAAGGAAAGCCATCATCTCATTTGAAAACAACCTTAGTAACATGTAGATACATATTCCATAACTTGTCCATTTTAATTAGATTTACACACATTTATTTTGTAAATTTTAAGAAAAACATTGTTAAGAAAATCATATACTTATATACAAAGGTTCTTAGTTCAAAAATAAATCACATACAGAGCAACAAGTCACGGAGGAAGAAAATGCTAGAATGTTTTGGAAGTTAGCATATCTTTTCAGTTCAAGTAAATTTATGCAAAACGGAAATTATTTTTACTTCTTCTTACATTTGTATAGCTTTAACTGCTTTGATCATTTTGGAGGCTCTGACTTGAGAGGCAACCAACCATTGGTGTTATTACGTGATAAACTGTGGGTTTTCATGTTGGTTTTATTTATTTTTATCAATAAAACACATGTTCATACTTCCAAACTGCAAAGGGTGCTGAGTGATTCCACTTAGAGAAAAATTGCATGTGTGCTCCTAAAAGTGGGCTAACCATCATTTTATCAGAACAGAGAAAAGTCACCTTTGCAAATGCCAATGAAACAAATTACCCATAGATCCTAGCCTACATAGGAATAAAATAACAATACATCTATCTGTATTCTTCTGTGTAAAGCGAAAAGTGAGCCTAATTTTGCTGTAACAGAACAAAATGACATGTTTTCGATAAACTGCCATAAAATGAAAAGCTTTGTATCTCATCACACTTCCTTAAGGTTAGCCAAACTGAGAGAATATGTCTTGCAGCTTCTGCAGTAGATCAAAGCATTTAAGTTATTTTTTTAAAAGATGGTTAGCCTATTTTTGCAAGGACCCATTCAACGCCATCACCCCAACTGTGAATCAGGGCCTTTGCATTGAAAAGTCAGAATCCTGATCATTCGACCACAGGCACAAAATGTTAGGCTACATGCAGGGTCCATAAAAAAAAGTGTATACTCTTTCAACAGACACAAATTCTTTATTGTGTTAGTACTGAACTGAATTATGTATCACAATATTAATACAAGCTTCCTGCACTTGTCCAGTTACTTTTATTTGCTTTTTGACCAGAAAATATCAGAATAGCAAATGGTTGCTTGAACAACATTGGGACCAGTGTTTCCACTAGGATTTCTGCACATGCTGTTCTAATTCCTTAATGAGGGGCCTCCGGCATAGGTGATTTCCTGCAATACACAGCATCCTTCAAGATGTTCCACAGGTAAAAGTTCGGAGGTGTTAAATCTGGTGAACAAGCTGAAATTCAAGTACACCTTTTTGTCCTATGCGTTGTCCCTGCAGATTCTCATCAAGAAAGGCTTCCATACCTTGCTGGTAATGTGAGGGCTTCTCAGTCTGAGTGGTGGAAGAACTTGCTGTTTACATAAAGTGCATATATGGTTGGCAAAATCAATGTGCTTAGCAATTCCAGATACCTGGCACCAGTAACTCTACTTTCAAAGAAGAAGGGTCCTATTAAAACCCATAGATGATAACCTTACTAGACATTCACCTTGGTAGATTGACTGCCTTATTGACATGAAAGTATGGATATTCTATCCCATAAACAAGTTATGATGATTCATTGTTTTTCATTAAATTTTAATTCAGCCTCATGAGGCCACACAATCTTCATTGCTAACTCTTCATCCTTATTTACCATATTCTCACACCATTTGCAAATTATCATTTGTGAACCAGAATTGTCCTCATTTAGTGCGTGCAATAATCTTGGTATGTATAACACTTAGCAACTTTCAAAATGCATCTATTGCCAAACCCTGTCTCGAGTACATTGTGTAGCAGACTTGAAATATGCGACATTTCAAGTCTTCTAAGACTGTAGCCGAAGAAGAGGGCTTGTAGCTATACAAGGTTTTCGGATTTTCCCTTGTACACATCAAAATCTCAAACTTATAAAGCGATATTAAAGTTTGTGTTGGAAACCCATACCTCCATGCGCATTCAACTTCAGTAACGTTTTCAAACTTGAGCCACTGCTATAAAATGAGCTTGCATTCTTCAAATGTCAAGTGTGCGCCTGCCATTTTGAATTCGCTATCATATGTCACATGTTATCGTAAGAGACATGTGAGTATGGACCTCTGTTTAGAAAACAGCATATTACATATTCCACAGATAATTCAATGCAACTCTGAAAACTATACAAAGATACTACCAAAGTCTATATGTTTTTTTGATGGACACTGTGTATTTTTATTCTTAAATTTCATTCTAATCACTAAATTTTACAAACTGGATTAAAATTTTGCAAGATATATCTACTTCTTAATGTCTTATTTAACTTACTCTCGTGAAACCAAAAATTATTAGCCTTAACATAAAAGCAGTAGCTAATACACTTAGTAATTAACAGTTTCCAAACTCCATTAAAATGGAAAATTTGTGTGTGGTTTACCATAACAGTTTTGAGCCTAAGTTAATAGTTGGGTTATTCCATTTCATCCAGAGAATTCTAAAAAATGTCACTCGTGTCAGGTATTTTTATAAAAACGTATTAATTATTACTCAGGCAAGTTTTACAATTTGAGTGGATTTTGCTGATTGGTTGCAGAGTAATGACTAGTGGAAGTTAAAGGCTTAGAATTGAAAATTATTACATGTTAACACATGAAATCTGCACATTCTACAGTTTTTTGAGCTAGATATCTGTTTTTTAAATTAAACTGCGGAATTCTTCTGAATTCGATATATGTAGTTTCTTAATTTGAGATCATGGTTTGTGCACTCAGCCTCTGTACATAAAATTTAATTGTAAAATTCCGCCACTTTTTTTTTTTCATACTGCTACACTTTCAAATACTGTCAAGGATCTATGGAATAACACTAGGTTACAAGTGAAAACTTCTTTTCTGTGGTACAATTAAAAATATGTGACTTTTACTAATTTTGGTGTACAGACTTAAAAAAAATGCACCCCATTTTTCCATAGCACATCTCCTTTTGGCAATATGGCATTTGCAAAAAATATTACACCTCATATAGGTACAACTTTTAAAGAAAATAAAGAAAAATAATAACATGAAAGTGTACCTGAATTTGAATCCCTTTTTCTTTTCCCATGGAACTTCAGTGTACATGATTTCCTCAAGTGTTCTCTGGTAGGTTCGTCACGTGCAAGACACCAGCAGTAATTGGCCATCATATGTACATCCCATCATCCCTGATAACGTCATTCAACATCTTTCAAGTCTTGGTGAAACCTTTCACCTTGCTCTTCACTGACAGCTCCTAAATTCAACGGGAAGTAGTCAAAATGTAACTTGAAGGAAATGGAGCTTCAAACTCATATTACAGCCGTGTAGTCTGAAATTTCCCAGCATATTTCTTCTTTGTATTGAGAGTCTTAACCTCTTCTCTGAATCCATTCCACACATATCTTTTTCAATTTCATTCATAGAGCTGGTATCTTTCATCCATTTGCTAACTGTGGTCCATCAAATACTCCCTCTCTGATTTTAGCCTGTGACAATGTTGGAAACTTTGTGCAATAACATTTTTTGATCCAGGTTCCAGTTGCTGCTTCTCAGACCATTGATCAGTTTCCCAATGTTTGTCCCTCGCCTTACTATTCCAAAGTTTCATAAGACTCTCTTAGGTTCATAGAATGTGCAAGTGGTATTGAAGCTAACTTTTTGCCATTATGAAGTAACACTGCCTTAAGATTTCGTTTGGAAGAATCAATATGCTTCCCTGCCCAACTGTTGAATAAGATTGCACATATCCACACAAAACCATAAGTTGATCTTCTGGGTGTGGAACTGTATGTCGCAATTCCTATACCTCAAAAATTTAACGCCAGGTGGTAAATTCTTCTCCTGTAGTCTTGAGCCCAGTAATTCACTTTTTTGTTTTGTGAGGCCTAAATCCTTCACTAAATCATTTAAGTCAAATTGATTAAACTGTTGTGATGAAATGTCAAATTCTTCTGGATGAGAAACCAACTCATTGTCGAAAGTCACAGAGCAGTTTTCAGATTCACTAAAATTGAGGTTTGTTGATGCTGTAAGTATGGGTAGTTCAGGTCCATGAGGAATAGGCCATGTAGCCGAGTTCAGATTTGGATATTTAATTCCTGCCTTTTGTTTTAGCCATCAACTTTGCACATGCAAAAGTAACAATCATCATGGTGATTCTGCTGCCCTCTCCACATCGTTGGATTGGCAAACAGCATTGCCTTCCATTTTCCTTCATACCAATAATGTAATCCCTCAACACAACTGTTACATGGAATATGAGGTGCAAACAATTTATCCTGACCACCGACTTTCTCTTTGAAATATGAGTAATATAGTTTCTTTGTGAGTCTATTTTATGTACCTTCCTATCAAACACCTGACACCCACAAATGTAACGAAACTTCTGAACACTTTGTAGACATTGTCTCCTGCATACTCTTGATGCAGAAGTCATACTCAAACTTTTATTTTTAGCACTACACATATAGAAGATGAACATGTGTATTAATACAAGTTTTCAGCTCAACTGAAGTTGAGATCTATGATAGCTGTAAATGTAAACATAAATGCCTCACAAGAAGACGGACCTGGCAGAGAGAACAAAACTGATAAGTGTTGGGAATATAAACATAAACATCTGGGTGATAAGGAAGGATGGAAGTGAGCCAATAGGAAGAAAATCAACAACAGATTTAAAATAACATAATGAAACGTAGCAGCAAGGTTAAATGAATTTAGCACCATAGACATATATGCTCATATTAATAAAAATCTAGTGGCAACACACTCTTTCTGAAAGATTGAAGTTAGAGTGTGTTGCCACTAAATTTTTATTAATATTTTATCTACTTCATTGTGTTTCCCATTAAGTGTTATGTTAATATATGCTCATATCATAACAGACATCGTTTTTGAAATCAGAGCACTGATTTCCATTAGTCACATATTTTCCTTTATACAGCAGAATCAATGTTGACTATTGTAATTATGGTATGGGCAGTAACAGAAAAAAATTGTTTTGGGGGAAGCAATGGGTAGTATTGCAATAGTATGTTTTCAGTAGAAGGGAAAACGTTAATAGCTATTGTAATAGTGATTGAAGCATGGATGCACTAGTAGTGCCACCAATACTTACTCAAGGTTGTTATATAACTTTTTGTCAGATTTCTTAAAAGTAGGTGTTCTTGAATCAAGTTTTTATGCTGATTCTAGAAATAGCTTCTGTTTTTTTTTCTATCATGTCAGGTTTTTTACACAAAATAAGAAGTAATGTTTTGACAATTTTATTAATGAGCGTAGAAAAGTATTCAAATACCATTCACACAAGGTAAGTTTTCATTCAAGAAACATTTTAAGAATACTCTCAAGAACTCCCCTAATTTATTTCATGACTACATTTTAACAAAACTAGAAGCCAAAGTGTTTCATTTAACTTTTTTCAAACTTTCTCTTCTTTGACTTCCTTGCAGATCCTTGAAGGTGACTGTCCCTCCTCAACATCCAACAGCAGTCAGCCATCATAGTTTCCATCTCCCCTGGTACCTCCTCTCCATTTCCTTAATACCTTGGTGAAAACGTTCACCCTGCTCTTCACTATAAAGTCCCAGATTTTCTGGAAAGTAGTCGATATATGAATGCAGAAAATGCACCTTTACACTCATGTTACAACCCATCTCCTTGAAATTTTCCAACATTGTTTCGACAATGGCCTTGTAATTAGGATCTTTGTTATTGCCTAAGAAGTTTTCAGTAACTGATCGGAAGGCGGTACAAGCTTCTATTTCTCTCTCATTCATTGTCTTCTCAAAATCTTCATCGTTCATCAATTTCTTTAGTTGAGGACCAACAAAAATTCCAGCCTTTAATTTGTCTTGTGTAATGAAGGGAAATTTCTTGGAAAGGTACTTGAAGCAGGGTCCATCTTGTGGTAGAGTCCTTACAGAATGCTTCATCAAGCTCAATTTTATGTGTAATGGCGGAAGCAATATCTTTTGCCTCTCTACAAGCGGTTCGTGCAGGATGTTTTTAGTTCCAGGCAAAAGTTTCTCCGCTGTGGCCATACTTTCACACTCCAATGTCTTTGCTTTGCCCGACTGTCTCATTCGCACAGAAAACAAGGCATTTTTGTGAACCCAGCTTGTTGTCCTAATAGTATTCCAATAACTTTAAAATCACCGCAGATATGCCATTTTGTTCCTCATATTGGATACTTGTTAACAGTATCTTCATGTTTTCTACTGTCTCTTTCTTTTGAACTGAATGTGCAACAGGAATGGACCCATACGCATTCCCATTATGCAGAAACACGCCTTTCAGGCTTCTCTTTGATGAATCTATAAAATGTTTCCACTGAGTAGGATCGTGTTCAATGTCATAAAAGTGCATTGACCATTTGTATTATTGCAGTAAACCAAGGACTCGATCTGTGAGAAAAAAGGAACTAGCTCTTGTTCTGTGTCTGTACAATGAGCAATGTGTTCCTGGTTCCAGAAGATTCTTATTTTTAAGACGGGAGTGTAGTAATTCTGCAGATTCCTTAGACAAATTCAAATCACGTACTAGATCATTTAGTTCACTCTGAGAGAACAGTTGTAGAGTCACGTCGTATTCAGGGCGGTAGACATCAGAATCGTCTTCGGTGATTGCATGAGGTTCACTTTCAACACCATCTTCTTCCAAGTTCTCTAAAACAGCTGAAGGAGGAGGAGCAGGCAGATCTCCGTGTGGAACTGGCCTGATGGCTGAAGGAATACTTGGATACACAATGTGTTTCTTATTTTTCGAATTGCACCTCTGAACATTAACTAAACAGAAATAACAGTTTTTAAGGTGGTCTTTAGGCTCCCTCCACACCATAGGAATTCAAATGGCATGCATGATTTCTTTCCACAATCTTAACCTCTCAACGCAATAGCAGCAAAGTGTCTTTGAAGCCCAGGCCTTGTCTTGGTCACCAAGTTTCATTTTAAAATAAGCATGGTACACTTTTTTCACAAAGTCTGTTATATCAGTTCTCTGCTGAAGCACTGTATAATTTCCACAAATGTAGCAGAAAAAGTTTTGGAATGTTCACACACTTGCGTGTAGACATAATGTATTTATAACTTCAATCACGATATAGCTCTGGTAATGCAAGCCTCTCCTATTAACAATGCCTAAATTACAAATAACACCCAGCATCTACAGGTGTAACAACCTAAAGACTTACAAGTCTGTATTAAGAAATTTCCCTTCAACAATACTCATCATCTATTGGCTCAACTCTATATTTTTTAAGTGAAATTGTAAAAAAGCTGTACGTAATAGAAAAAAATTAAAAGCAGTTCTGAAATCAGCATAAAAAAGTGAATCAGGATCACTTATTAGTTTTCAGTCATCCAATATCTTGCAGACTAGTGTAATCAATAGCCATGCCATTGCCATCTCTTTTCATTTAGGAAGGCCGATGGATGTGTACCCTTCTCTTCCTTCTCATCAACATTCAATCATACACATGTAAATTCATAACATTGATTAGTGTTGACACATTTTGGAAATCTTAAATATAACAAAACAAAAATCCCATTAAAGCACAAGAGATCTAATAATCATCTTGCACAAGTTCAATCACACATTCAAATCTAATTGGCCTTCCTATGTGAATGCTGCTTTAGTGACTTTTTTCTCAAGCAAATGATAAAATTTCAAGCTTCTGCGAGTATTTACAAATATGTTCCTTTAAAAGAAACTGGTCAACTATCAAAGTAGCACATTTGAGTTGGCTCTCTGTGCTGAAGTTGCTGGTTGTACCCCATGACAGCCAAGATCATGGTAAGCAGCCTCTTTCCCATATACTTAGTGATATACAGGACATTGATGATGGAGACAGCAGTCTCTGAAACATGTCTCAGTAAGTTCTAGTGTAGAAAGTGAAGCTAGCATAATAAAAATCTCAGTGCATATAAATGTTAATAAACTTCACTATGGTTTCCCAAAAGGATTTATCAATTCTGTTGCTTTTTGGTTGAAATTGGGAATCTTTCTCACACATCTTTTCACAAGAAAATATGGCTAATGGATGCAATCTTTGTTCACAGATTGTTTTAAAAACGTTTTAATACATTAATTGAGGGTTAAAAAGTATCTTTCAGCTTCCTTTGATGACATTGGCAGCTTAAGAAGATTTATTATTTATTCGGATGCATCACAAATTCTTCAGTCTATATAAATTACAGGAACATTACGGCTCCATTGGCAAAACACTATTCTGGTCTTGAAAAACAAACCAGCAGTTTGCTTTTTGATCTGCTTTCTTCAATGAATGAATATACTTCCAGTAGTTTCTTGGGATATACTTTCAGGGAACGTTCTTTGATACAAATTAAATTGATGTCAAACTGGAAGCAGTTATGTTGCCTGAAAATTGGAACCTTGTATTGATTTCCACGAGAATTATTTTGCAAACTTCCAAGGCTTCAATGTTTATATCACTTGTTTCCTTCCTTTTTTTAGAGATGGTTCCTTTTTGGCTTCTGATTCTACTTCTCTGACAATGTCTTCAATGTTATCCTTTGCTTGATGGAATCAAAATTGCTACTTTGCATTTGATAAAAAATAATTTCAACAAATGAAAATTCCGTCTCTCTATGATCTAGGCAACCATTTTTGCATTATTTTGTCCAGAGTTTGTGTTCTCTGTGTAGAGATAGAAAGAAAAAAAAATCTGATGTGTTACACTCACATGACTTTCTCTACTCTTGTACAAACTATTTTTACAAACTCTTATTCTCCATCTATTTCATATTAATCGAGATAAACCTTTGCAGAAACGATCTTTTGACATGCAAAGAGAATTACATTTTACACATAGCGAGCAGTTTTAAAAATATTTGACTATCGCTTACGGCCTACTATGTTCCCTTTGTTTTGTATTTGCAAGGGCAATACAGAAATACAGTAGCCTTTAAGTATAGACATATCTCTTAATAGCTGCTTGCTATGTGCAGCACCATTAATACTCTTTGCATATCCAAGACAAAAAAATGAATAACGAATTCCCATTTGAGAAAATAAGTATTGAAAAATTTAAGGGAATAAAAAACAAAATATCTCGAAAATGGTTCACTCAACAAAAAAATGTATATGACATAAATTGTGTGTTTTAACGCGATCTACATTTTTTGTGTAGTAAAACTTTGTCTATCTCTTATGGCTTACCAGTTATGCAAAAGTCGTTCACAATTAAGAATACTTTTGGAGACATTTCCAGAAAATTCAAGATATACATTTTATTTGTCATGAAAATATCTTTAACATATGATATTTTAATCAAAATCGTTAAGAGCCATTTTTGAGAAAATTAAAATTTTCGAAAAATGTGCCATGTAAAGGGTAATCTGGGATGGGGGGATTTTCTTGAAAACCTTTGTGTCGCGTCTCTGGAAGATACTCAACCTAAATACCAAGTTTGGTGTTTATCTGACTGTTTATTTCTGAGTTATGCTGTTCACAGACACACACACGGACATGTTTCCAAAAATGCTTTTTTTTTTTATTCAGGGGGTCTCAAAACATATGTTTTCGGTGAAATCTCGGTATCAAATTTTTGGGTGGAATGCAATACTTCCCCTACTTACTATACATAGTAGAGAAAGTAAAAATGCACAGATTCCAGATAAGTGTGGGGGAAAAAATGTGCAAGCTTGGCTATTTATTGAAGTTGCCTTGGCCATTACAAGGCTTATTTGATGACCATACCAATGTATGAAATTAGCAAATGGAAAACAATTTTCTGTGTGCCGCTTATGCTACCACTCATAACTGATGCACCGTCATGACTTTTTCTTCATATTTTGACCTACTATGGTTTTCTAATTCCTTAAGAATGCTATGAGATACTATATGTGCATGTCATTATGGTGCCGTAAATGTCTGGACTCTTTCTAGGCCTTCCTTCAACAATGTACCCCATTATCTCTACCAGCTGTGGTTGACTTCGCGCAGCTGTTGTTTCATCAGCTACAATGGCAATGTACTCAGCTTTATTTCTCAAATAACCTTGTCGTGATACACTTTAAGCACGCATTCTTAAAGGTCATTCTGGATAGTTTTAGATGTTCCTTGAAATGTAATAGGAGATGACAATACAATTATACAATTCTATAATTATAACAATATAGCTATACAATTCAACACTGAACTGAATTAATTTTCGGAACATGCCTTTATTATTTGAGTCTTCTGACTAATCGTCTCTGCGTAATGTTAGTTCTTCTAACTTTCCACAGAAATGTATGCAATTAATAAATTTAGCACATACCTGTTTCTGTCTACTTGGTGGTTATGTTTTAGGATGGCTTGATGATTATCGGGAGTCAAGTTTAGATCTGATGTCTGGGCTGCTTAAAACAGCCAATTTCAAGAACTTACTTTATTCATGTTACTTACATAAGTAAATTGCACACGTGAGCACTCAACTGTTGTTACTACTCCTAGCCTACTTCTCTTTCAATCAACCACTGGTAGCGTAGGCAGCATATTAAGAAAACAGTTGTTAATGTTTTAAACATGATTTTTCACTAACTTTTACACCACAAAGTATTGATTAATACCTTAATTCTCACTTCTCAGCATAGCATACTTCTCTCTTTGTCTTAGGTGTATGATAATGTTGGTTGTTTGATTCACATATGCTGTCTGCCAATGATAATATGTGACAGGTACTAACTGTCACAAATGTGGTCTATTGTCTTGCTCCTCCAGTCCTCCTGTGAGTCTAGGCTGAATGCTATGAATCTGTGCCTGGGCAGAAACATGGATTAATAGAATAGTAATATAATGTTGCAAACTTGCAGTTGCTTCCTTCACCTTCTATGGTTTTTCTATTGTCAGGCATGCCATTCCATTGCACCTTGAAGAATAACTATTCTTTATGTAATTGTGAAGTATACAGACAATTTAAAATACACTTTTTGTTATTTTATTAAGACGGTGCCTTGATAGGTGACGCTACCTCTCAAGTTGCTCCTAGTTGTCTTTTCTGTACATAAATTTAACGCCATTAAAGCAATTGACAGAACAACCACTTTCTTTATGATATCTGTGTGCAAGTCAAGCAGTTGGCAGGATTGTCAATTTATTTCTCATATTGTTTAGAAGCCAAGATGTCAGTCAGATAATGTGTATTAAAGTGAAAATTTGATATAACACTTCATACATATATATTATATACCTCTAAAGGCCTATATTTTACTTTGACCCTAATTGTAGGTTCCCATTTAAAAAAAATAAATTGACCCTAAAATTACCATCACAACGTCCTCCAAACAAAACACTACAAATGGCATTTAGTTTTCCCATAATATCGAGCAGCTTTTATTCAAGACATTTTTTTCTACAACGCTTAATTTTGGAGATGTACAATCCCAACTTAAATGGTCCACCCTGTATAAAGATTCAGGTGTATTATACCTTCTCCTAACACTAAAACCTTTAAAGTTTATTGTATTATTTTCCTATGGTTATAGTTTTAATTGAATTGAGCTATTCCTTTAATAAGGAGTAGTAGATTTTTTAATTCAATTTGTTGTACGAATATCTTCCTCTGCGTTTACAATACCCAGTAGGTTGTATCTTTTCCTAGCTAAGGCTTTATTTAAATATTATATGAGAAGCAGTTTTGTCTTCTTCATTACATAGCCTACAAACTGGTTCTTGTTTAAAGATCTCCGTTATGTAGTTGTTTCCTTAATCTACAATGTCCCATTAATAGCCCAGTTATTAAGTTTATTTGGGATCTATTGAGTTGTATATTTTCAGTATGTGAGGAGAATATTTTACTCGTGTACTTACTGTGCTTGCATCCTTTGTTTGAACTCCTGCCTTGGTAGGAATAACTAATCCACTCAACGTGGTTCTTCAAACAGTATTTAAAAGAATGCCAAAAACCAGTTGTGGTCCAGTAAATAATTGAGCAGATCCTTTCCTTGCCAGAGTATTTGCTTTTTCATTGCTGAAGATTCCCTTATGTCCAGACACTTCCCAAGAGTAACCTTTGTTTTTTGTCAGCTGTATAAGGTTTGGTTAGTCCCAGACTAACTTGGATGTTATTTGGTAGTTTGCAATTGCTTTAAGTGCTGCCTGATATCAGAGAAAATGCAAACATTGCTACCCTTGTAGCTCTTTTTACTTTCTCTACTACGTATAGTAAGTAGGGGAAGTATTGTATTCCACCCAAAAATTCGATACCGAGATTTCACCGGAAATATATGTTTTGAGACACCCTGAATCCAAAAAAAGCATTTTTGGAAACATGTCCATGTGTATGTGTCTGTCTGTGAACAGCATAACTCAGAAACGAACAGTTGGATAAACATCAAACTTGGTATTTAGGTTTAGTATCTTCCAAGGATGCAACACGAAGGTTTTCAAGAAAATCCCCCCACCCCAGATTACCCTTTACATGGAAGATTTTTCGAAAATTTTAATTTTCTCAAAAATGGCTCTAACGATTTTGATTAAAATATCATATGTTTAAGATATTTTTATGACAAATAAAATGTATATCTTGAATTTTCTGGGAATGTGTCCAAAAGTATTCTTCATTGTGAACCACTTTTGCATAACTGGTAAACCATAAGAGATAGACAAAATTTTACTGCACAAAAAATGTAGATTGCGTTAAAATACACAATTTATGTCCTATACATTTTTTTTGTTAAGTGAGCAATTTCGAGATATTGCTTGTTATTCCCTTAAAGTTTTCAATACTTATTTTCTCAAATGGGAATTCGTTATTCATTTTTTTTACTTTCTCTACTACGTAGAGTATTGTAGTAGGGGAAGTATTGTATTCCACCCAAAATTTCGATACCGAGATTTCACCAGAAATACATGTTTTGAGACCCCCTGAATCCAAAAAAAGCATTTTTGGAAACATGTCCGTGTGTGTGTCTGTGAACAGCATAACTCAGAAACGAACTGTCGGATAAACACCGAACTTGGTATTTAGGTTCAGTATCTTCCAAGGATGCGACACGAAGGTTTTCAAGAAAATCCCCCCACCCCAGAGTACCCTTTACATAGAAGATTTTTCGAAAATTTTAATTTTCTCAAAAATGGCTAACGATTTTGATTAAAATATCATATGTTTAAGATATTTTTATGACAAATAAAATGTATATCTTGAATTTCCTGGGAATGTCTCCAAAAGTATTCTTTATTGTGAACGACTTTTGCATAACTGGTAAACCATAAGAGATAGACAAAATTTTACTACACAACAAATGTAGATCGCATTAAAATACACAATTTATGTCATATACATTTTTTTTGTTGAGTGAACCATTTTCGAGATATTACTTGTTATTCCCTTAAATGTTTCAATACTTATTTTCTAAATGGCAATTCGTTATTCATTTTTTTGTCTTAGATATGCAAAGAGTATTAATCTGTGGCAAAGGGAATGGTGCTGCACCTAGCAACCAGCTATTAAGAGACATGTATGTGCTTAAAGACTACTGTATTTCCAAATTGCCCTTGTAAATATATTATCCCCTTACATCTACAAGAAAATTAGCAATAAGATAGACTCTGCAAATGTTTATCTCGATTAACATGAAGTAGATGGAGAATAAGCATTTATAGAAATAGTTTGTACAAGAGTAGAGAAAGTCATGTGAGTGTAACACATCAGATTTTTTAGATTCTCTCTGATGCAGGTTAATTGCATAAACTTTGTCATGGAATACTGTGGTATTGCAAGTAAGAGCAGCATATGTGCCACACTATGGTGTCTCTCCTTGGATTCCAGCCTCCAATCCATCATCTTATTTTAGAACCATATGTATACCACATTAGACTTCCAGTAGGACATCTCTGTTGTTCTGCATTAAGAATTCTTCCCATATCATCAGTTGCACTAGCTTTGGATTGTCTTTATTAGTTCTTCTTCTGCTGCTTCTTCTTCCTCTTCTTCTGTTTCATTGTATTTTATATTTCTTAAATGTTCTTTCAACCTCATACAACCATGATGTTTCTTTTGGTGTTTCCTATGTAGCTTAATCCAAAGTCCTTGCAGCTAATTTGTTTTCTATGATTTTGTCTTTGGTGTTTGTTTTTAACGTGTTATTTAAGCTGTGTTTGTTGTTAGGTGCCAGGTTTATGTTCCAATTTTTAAGAATTCTCAAAAATTCATAAATAACTTGAATAAATTTGTTTCAGTTTGCTCCTCCCCAAAAGTTACTTGTTATGATCTGTTTGTTCACTTGTAGATAAATAAGACGGAAATGTAGCAATTGTCCTTGCTTCTGGGAAACATTCTTTGGGAAGAATGCAGTGGTGGTTTGATGGTATTGAATAGATTGAACATGAGGAACAAGAACTTATATTCCAGCATAGTCATATCCAGCCCATTCCTCTGGATGACTACTATTTGTTCAAAAACAAATATCTTCACTGAGTTGCATCCATCAAAGATCATGCTGACATTTTCAACATTCACAAGCATCGGAAATGCAAATGAATTACAAAACCGTGGACTAGTATGACTCTTGGAGATAAGCTGTGCCCAACATGTAGGCAACAAAACTTAAAACACATCACATTCTTCTGGTGAAGGAGTTAGCATTTGCCATTTAATTCAAAATCATGCAATTCAAAGTCCAATTTTTTGCTTCCAACCGCTTTCAATTAATGATATGCATCTATCATTCATAAGTGTTACTATTTTCTGCTCAGTGACCTTAGATTTAGACACAAATTTTAAATAAAACTATTCACTGAGCTATTTAAAACATAAGCAGAGTCTCAGCAAAGTTGGAAACAGTGGTGACATAATCTGGATGAATTGACATGGAATGACCCAGTTATCCTCATAAGTTATAAAATAATTTGTCATTATTGCTTTACAGAAGAGAATACAGTACTTCCCCTAGAGCAGGGAGATCACGTACACCATTAACACCTCCACACCGCAGTTCCTCTCAAGATGATTCTTGGAGAATGACATCGCAATCCCAGTATGCTCCTCCAATACAGACATCACAGCAGCAGCAGCAACAACAACAACAACAACAACAGTCATCATTTAATGTCATGCCTCCGCCACATTCTCAGCCCATGTACACCGAGGTATTGTAAATGTGCTTTTGTTCAATCTTTTATTTAAAGCTTTTTAAAAGTATTTTTCTGTGAGAAGATTTTTTTTTTTCTTTTTTTTTTTTTTTTTTTAAAGAACTTTATGCATGTAAGGCTTTAACTTTTAAATGAAGGATTTAATCTTGCTGATCTGTATGGCTTAGAACCTTCAAGCTGATGAAAGAGTACTGTTTTAGCCTTCAAATTCTTGAATAACAACAGAAAAAGTTTGATTCAAACTGAAAAATTCTGCATCAAAGGATATAACTAGTGTTAATCATTTTTGTTAAGGTCCTTATTAATGGGGTGAAATTCTGTCCCTATCAGCAGTGTTAAATTATAACTTATAAACTCTTGTAAAAGGTATATGGGTGGATTGTAAATCTATTGTTGCAGCCGGGTAAATTGTCATACTGTTTCCCTCGTTTGTGTCACTTTTGCCCGCATTAGGTCTTACGCTGCTCTAACGTAATGCTGCCAACATATGAATAATGCCACCGAAGCCGGTAAGATACTCAGCCTCAAAGCGTAGCCGAGAGATTGAGGGCCCTCAGCCTCAAAGCGTAGCCGAGGGATGTTTTTTAGAAGGAGAGGAGTGCAGCAAGTTGCGGCCAGAAGCGACGACAGAGCGTAGCCCAGGGATCTGCGCGTCTAAAACTCCAATGATTCACGTTCACAAAACAACAGCACATCGCATATTCAGTGTATTTCACTGATTATTTAGGTTGGCAGTACCCACTTTGCATGGAAAAATGGCTACGTTTGTTTTCTTCCTAACGCTATTTGCCTATATAAATAAAACACTTAAAACGGGTGGGTAGGTGGGTACTAGATATTGGAGAGACCACATCATGTTCTAAAATCACTCCTAAGGTAAGTAATTTCATTGCTTTTTCACTTCCTTATTCCTAATTTAGGTGGGCAAAAGAAAGACCTAATGCGGGCAAAAGTGACACAAACAAGGGCAACAGTATGACAATTTAGCCGTTGCAGCCTGTCAAACTACATTGAATAGGAAAAGGAGAGGTTTGAAGCTGTCGCTCAGCTTCATGTTTCCATACTTGCTCAAAATGCTACCAAGAAATCATGTGTGCTTAGTGTGTTAACCTAAAAAATTTAAGTTTCCAGATGCAGGAACAGTCAAAATGCTTTAGAAAGCAAAAGTCTCAAGGCATGGGGCTTATATAAGCATTGCAGGTAGTAATGAATTGCTCTCATTCTTTTGGGGTTAAAGGACTCAAAGTGCTGCAAGCAAGTGGAGCAAGTATTGTTGCAGGCACTTTGCTGTAAGTGTATTGCTACAGAAGTGAGACTGTTTTTTTTTTTTTTTTTTTTTTTTTTTTTTGAACCCAGAGAAATAGTCAAGAAGTGATTCAGCTGAGCTGTATGAGGATTACAAGGTTTGGAAATGTGAAACGAAGATAAACTGTTGCCATAACCTGTCCATAGAAAATCTTTAAGCAGCACAATGAACGTCATGGATCTCATGCTGCTCTGTTTTTTGGTTCCATTTGTATACCCTCCTTTAACTTCAATGGTCATATTGGGGGCTTTGACTTGAGAAACACTTATGGTCGCTATTAAACACACTTGCATTCACTCCCATATTCATACTTCCACACTTTGTGGAAGATAGGGATCGATCCTGGTTAAGGAAACATTTTCCATCCCAGCCGGGAATTCAACCCGGAATGTCTGAGTTGAGAAGCCAGTATGTTGACCTCATTAACTGCTTTGTGGATTATCCGTTATTCTAGAATTCCATTACCAGCTTGTATAATTTGCATTCCTATGTGTCTCAAAGTGTTTCAATAGACTATGATTTGTTAAGTATTTTACAGTAAGCCTCCCCAAGTAAGCTTTCTTTTTTACAGTAGTTTGTTCTCCGACCATTCACCCTTTGAAAGGTGAATGGCCAATCCCTTGTTCAGAATATGTAAAAGAACAAAAATAACGCTTCTGCATTAAAATTCTTCCCATCTGCAAAAATGTAAACAGTGAGAACATTGAAAGAGGATTCCTTGTTGCCTGACAAATTAAGACATGTGATACAAAAAAGTGCTTCTTTAAAACAAAAGCTGATTAAAGACTTTCTCAGCAGGATTTGAAAGAGCTTACTGGCGTGTTTGTGTAAATAGAACAGAATATAGAGTATACTTTTTGTTAAGTGTAAATGCCTTATTTTTGGTAAGAAATTACTATAATACAGTAGAATCTCATTAGCACGTTTTTACAGGGACCTAAGGATTTGGACGTCATAGGCGGGAAAACGTGTTAACGAAAATGCAAAATATGCAATTTAAGAACATAGTTATGTAATAAAATCTAATAATTACTACCTCTCCATGGGTAATTGAAATCGATTTTGAGTACAATCCGTATTGAATTCAATATGTGTTCAAATGGATTTGGATACACAAAGCCTGAGAATAAATAATTCAAGCTTTTATGTTGGTCAACTTGGATTTTTGAGGTTATGAATGTTTTTGAGAAAATACATTGCGAATTATGGAAGCGACAAGAGTGGCTTTGCTGTGCGTTTTATTACACATGTGATAACAATTTCTGCTAAAAAGAAAAAAAAAAGTATGAGCGTGTATCATGTTACGAGTACAATAGGCGAATGTATCTTTGGTGTATTCAATACGATTTGAATACGATAAGTGTTTCCATGCAACAAATTTCCTTCTGATCCTATTTTCCAAGAGGAAAGTTTTGTTTTTGCATTTTTCCCTTCTTTAAAAGCAGTTTTAATTAATTTAGGTTTGCTAACAATTGCGTTTAAGGTTGACGGAGGAATGTTTAACTTCCGCACTATATCCACATGTTTCATATTTGGATTGTGATCTATTTCAAGGATTTTCAGTTTTTCACTATTGGTTATTTACTACACTTTCTTTTTTTCATTGCAAATGAAAAGTTAAAATACAATCTACATATGTTTGGTCAACACTCAACAGTAGAAACTATCGTTGGCGTTTACCACGCCAAGGTAAAGCATTCTCTATCCCACCCACACAAATCGTGTCACACAAATATTTACATACATGGATGTGATTGGCTGCCGGTATCCACCCCGTGACGGAGGCTTGACCAAAGTAGCCAATGAGGACATCAAACTTTGAACATGTTAAGCGCCTTCTCCCACTGGACCGATCAAGGATTGGCCAAAACAGTGAATGAGGATGTCAAATTTCAAACATAGTAAGCGGGACCGGGAAAACACACTAAGCAAACGTTATTTATTACATTTGATACCGGGACTTTTATACTTGAACGTAATACACGGGAAAACGCGTTAATGAGGAATGTGCTAACGAGATTCCACTGTATTGTTCTTAAAAAAAAAAAAACATGACATGCAAACTAGATTAACAATTAGAGCTTGCTAAATAGTTTATGCCGGTGGAGACATCATCTACAAAATTGTGAGTTGAATGACAATTTTTGCATTGTAACCATCTTAATATCTATATACATACCTCTCGTTATACCTATATATCTACCATAGAGTTATGACCCTTTTTGGATTAATCACTGTTTTGCTTTATTCACAGTAGCATTCCCCCCTCCATTATCATGGATATTCAAGAGTGTACTGTCTATAAATGTTTCTAAAGGTTTTTTTTTTCTTCTTTCTTTCTTTCTTTCTTTTCTCTTTTTTCTCACAAATAAAGACAAACTCTTGCAATTGATTTAGTGATTAAAAAACTACTCATTGCACCAAATATTAATCTAAAAGCAATTTTTTGTGCATTTTCTATAGTTTCAACATCTTAACGAGTTAACCAGGAAGCAGCATAGTATTGTAATGCTTGTTTTTGCTACCTAATGATTTTTATAGGGTCTATCAAAACCGTAAACAGATACCTGTATTAGTGATAAGAAAATGTACAGGTGATAAGAAAATGTCATCAGAATTTGGCTTCCTTCAGTTCTTTCAGCAATTCTGTTACCCATAGAACTTGCATAACTAAGTTTTATCTTTTTCAAATTTCTCGGCATTCAAACTAAAGACAACACCATCTCACTTCTGCAAAACTGTACTTGCTGAGAGGCACTCACAACAATGCTTGCTGTTCTCTTTATTTGTCCACAGTGTGTTAAAGTACTTGACTCCAAAGTAATGAATGTCACTGCTAATTGTCATATACAGTAGAATCTCATCAGTATGTTTTTACAGGGACTCAAGGATTTGGACGTTCATAGATGGGAAAACGTCTTAACAAAAATACAAAATCTGCCATTTAAGAACATAATTATGTAATAAAATCTTATAATACATCTTACCTCCCAAACAGATGTGAAATATGAACACTATTTACACTGGTTTGAAATACATATTCCTTTGTTGGTTTTAATGCCAGAATTTTACTGTCCACCTTCTTTTGTAAAGTCATTAAATCGTCATCAACTCCGAAACTGCACACATATCGCTTCACTATATCCATTGCCTACATCGCTTCTGACACTTTAGGAATTGGCTCAGCATCTGGCTCATCACTTTCATCTCCCACTGATGCTTCTTCTTTCATTTGTTCTTCAAGTATTTCATCTATTGCCGCTGTTTCACACACTGGAATTTCATTTGTAGTGTTTACATATGTTTCAAAAGACATGCAGGCAGCATCTGCTATTTAGTGCCATTCTTCACTCTCAGAAAACTCATCTTCCAGCGTGATGTTATCACTAAGAACCCTGCAAAAGCCAGCTTTATTAAAACAGTTTCTAATGGTATCTTGCATCACAGAATCCCAGGCAGTCCTAATGAAATGCATGGCATCTACAATAAGATGGCGATTTTTCTTGTCTATTTCAGTGCAACCAACCTTCTCTGTACCAGCCTCCTCCAATGTGTTTCCTTCAAGCACCTAATTATGCCTTGATCTAAAGGTTGTAGCTTACTCGTGCAGTTTGCTGAGAGGAAAATGGTCATTTCGTTTCTTAAATTTGAAATGGTTGGTGGTTGAGCAGCATACTGATCATTGAAGAGTGTAATTTTCCTGCTTCTTATGCCCAGCCTTGTGTCTTATGCCTGTAAGAAATTTTCAAATACCACATAATTATCCATGCGTTTGTGTTGGAAGTGTACTTACACGGAAAAGATCACACATTCTTGAATCATCGCAGACTGCATGCTTTTCCAATAACCAGCTATACCAATTTCTCCTTCCATTTTCGTTACAGCACAACAAAAATGTAATCCTCTCCTTGTTAAGGTTCCCGCCGTGACACTTAATGCCCTAAAATCCAGGGTTTTGTCTGGCAGAATATAGAAAAATAGTCCCATTTCATCTGCATTATAAACATTGTGAGGGTTATAGTCTTTCAAAATTTATGTGAGCATTGTGTTTTTCCACATTCCTATATTTTCACACAGTGTAGCATCATTATCTATGACAGCAGCCTCACCTCGCACACATCCGTAAACTAAGCGATGTTGATTCCTGAATCTTTCAATACAGTCATTGGACACTTTAAATCGTCCAGTTTCCTAAATGTGTCGCCTGAGCTCAAACCACAGTATTGTCTATTGGCACATTTGAAGCTCTTGCTTGTGTAAACCACTTTAGTAGAACATCCTTTAATTCTGGAAACTGACCAGGGTGATTAAATTTTCTTTTAGCATTTTTCCCTTCTTCAAAAGCCGTTTCAATCAGTTTACATTTGCTAAGAATTGTGTAAGGTTTACAGAGGAATGTTTAACTTCTGCGCTATATCCACACAAGGGATTGTGATCTACTATTTCAAGGTTTTTCAGTGTTGGTTATTTGCCACACTTTCTTTTTCTCCATTGCAAACGAAAAGTTAAAATACAATCTACGTATGTTTGGTCAACACTCTGCAGTAGAAACTATCATTCTATATCCTTCCCACAAACATGTACACACATGCATATCATTCGTTGCCGGTCTCTACCCCATGACCAAGGATTGGCCAAAGTAGTGAATGAGGACGTCAAACTTCGAACATTTATGTATGTATTTCCATAATGCTATACAAAAATCTTACAATTTTTAATACATTACTTTGAGTTGCTTTTCTTCCTTCCTTCCTTCCTTCCTTCCTTCCTTCCTTCCTTCCTTCCTTCCTTCCTTCCCTCCCTTCCTTCCCTTCCTTCCTTCCTTCCTTCCCTCCCTCCCTCCCTTCCTTCCCTCCCTTCCTTCCTTCTTTAGTCCATCATGCATTTTAACACCGTGGTTATTTATGCATGGTGGGTCATAACAAATTCATATTGCTTTATAGTAAGTGCCTACTCCCACTGGATCGGCCAGGAATTGGCCAAAATAGCAAATGAGGACATCAAACTTTGAACATAGTAAGCGGGAACAAGAAAATGTACTAAACAAACATTATTTATTACATTTGGTGCCAGAACTTTTATAATTCAATGTAATACACTGGGAAACATGTTAACGAGGAACATGCTAATGAGATTCCACTGTAAGTTCACAGGTGCTCTTTTCAGAGCATCCCAACTTCTCATTGCTCCTCTGGAAGTTCATGATTCTAGAAGACTCTAGATTGCCCTCTGTAGCTTGTTACATGTTATCAGGCTATGCTGAAGCACTATAAGGAATTGGGTATGAAAGGGCAACAGAGTGCCTTCCTATCAATAGAGGTCAATCTTGATATATACAAGGATGTGACAAAAAATAACCAAAATTATCTTTTTTGCTGGCAAATACTGCTCAACTTTATTCAGATTCTTTTACAAACCTTCAAAGTATACTCCCTTGGGCACAATACAATGGTTCCAGCATTCTGTCCACTATTCAAAATTTTACTGTTGTGTAAATAGAACAGAATATACAGTGTACTTTTTGTGAAGTGTAAATGCCTTATTTTTGGTAAGAAATTACTATAATATTGTTTTGTTTTCTTTGGATAGACCGAAGCCCCTTTTGGATAGTCTGTTGAGTATACCCAAAATTGTATGGTTTAACTCACAATCACTATGAAAATGACAACCCCTGAAGCTCTTTTTTCACTGTAGGAAATAGGTGGAAGTTACACGGTGCTAGGTCTGGTGAATAAGGTGGATGTGACATCAGCTCGATGCCTAATTCCGTGATTGTTTCTCGAGTCTTCATGTCGCAATAAGCGGGCACATTATCTTAATGAAGGATCCATCCCATTTGAGCAAGGTTTGGTGTTGGTAGTTTCCTTCCTTAATGGTCCTGTCAATACTTCACAGTAGTAATCAGCAGTAACAGTACGTTGTTTGTTTATCACGTGATTGTACACAATGCCTTGCCTATCGAAAAAGACAAGGTGCATGAATATTCCTGTACGTGGTTTAACTTTGGCCTTTTTGTGTCTTGGACTTGAAGGATGTTTCCATTTGGGCGCTTTCCTGTTTTGTCTCCCGGTCATAATGATGAAACCAGGCTTCGTTGCATGTGATAACTGTCCAAAAGAATCTGGTTCTCGTCGAAGCCTTCCTTCCCATTGTTGACATGTCATCACAGAGTAGCCTCCTGTTCATCATTGACCACACAAAGCACCCACTCTGCTGCAACTTTTCTATAACCTAGAGCATTTTGTAATCAGTCTTCAACTGATCCATAGGATATATTCAAAATCTTTGGTAACAATAAACAGCTGTCTTTGTGCAACATAACAATTGTGTTGACATTGATGTCAGTCTTTGAGTCTTTTGAGGCATGGAGCATATTCAGGGTCATGTTTACCCTCCTGAAATCACTTATGCCATTCAAAAACTCATATTTTCCCCATGGCTTGCTGCAACATTTCCAATGTTTGTGATAAAATTTTATCAAGAAGAATGCAAAATCTAATTGATGCACACTGCTGTAGCTTAAGATCCATGTTGGGTACAATTAACATGCTCTTCTACTTCACCTGCTTCCCTCCAACTGAGGACGGCCAGGAAAATTACACCCATGGCATTTTGTCACTCAAAGTCGGACCTTTCCAGTGCTCCCAATATCAAACTCCAGCTCAGGTACATTACAATGCAAAAAAATAATTCTGATTATTTTTTACTCCCTCTCATAAAAGTCAATGTATGTGTGTAAGTTCCTTAAAGAATTCTACGCCGTAGTACCGATTCAACCAAACTTGGCACAGGTAATCTTTCACACAAGGCGAAAATTACTGTCTAGCTTAGAATTTGAAACTCTGCGCCATTTCACATTTAATTATTTAATTTTATGTGATTCCTACAAAAGCTTGCAAGACTATCTATATCTTTCTCAATGATAATCATAATTGGTCGAACATTGCCAACATAATAATTACTTAGATTTTCACGGCCTCGTAAAATAACAAAGGAACAGTGAGTTCACATATTTGTTGATCTCCTTTCTGACATTGATCATGGAGTAATAAAACAGTCAAATAAATAATTACAACACCTGTGGCTATGATTGAGCAAATTGAAAGGTGCTACAATCGCTTAATTGAAAAATTAATACAATTTCGAACTGTATTATATTAGACTATAATAACAGCGTCAAATTATTAAATACTACTACTTATTTAAATCCATGATTATTTATATAACAGAAAGCCATATTCATAGATTTCACGTTGATGTGGACTATCTCCATACTCATTTGGTCTGGTTTCAACATAATCACATTGAAAGTTTCTATGGTGTTGAAACATTGCTAACGTAAGAGTAATACATAAGTCGAAGCCCATTTCATACATTCAGCAATCGTACTCTAATGTTTGGATATTCACTTATAATTTGTCTCATTTTTGTAAGCAGCAGGTTTCTTTCTAGTTTACAGGTGTTTATAAGCAGAAAATCAAGAACTCAGTGACATATAGGCCATGGATAACACTAACAGCATCAGATGAAAGTACCATCGTGTCCTCCTCCTCCTTTGTATGTTAATATTTACTTTTCTTTTGTGTGTTGTCTTAGTAAATTTATGCACTTTGGTTACTGAGAATAACCAAAGTTATATTGATGTTACTTAAACTGCTATTATTTCTTCCCACTTGAGATTTTCTGTATAAACAGCAATGAGGCAGCCCAACTGTGACAACAGAAGTCATTAATTGCATTCACAAGAAATCATCAGTACAAACTGGTATTTGTGGTTGTTCACTGTTTTTGCATAGTACTTATTTCTTTTTACTTTCTCTACTACGTATAGTAAGTAGGGGAAGTATTGTATTCCACCCAAAAATTCGATACCGAGATTTCACAGGAACTTCATGTTTTGAGACCCCCTGAATCCAAAAAAAGCATTTTTAGAAACATGTCCGTCTGTGTGTCTGTCTGTGAACAGCATAACTCAGAACAAACAGTCGGATAAACACCAAACTTGGTATTTAGGTTCAGTATCTTCCAGAGATGCGACACAAAGGTTTTCAAGAGAATCCCCCCACCCCAGATTACCCTTTACATGGAACATTTTTCGAAAATTATAATTTTCTCAAAAATGGCTCTAACAATTTTGATTAAAATATCATATGTTTAAGATATTTTCATGACAAATGAAATGTATATCTTGAATTTTCTGGGAATGTCTCCAAAAGTATTCTTCATTGAGAACGACTTTTGCATAACTGGTAAACCATAAGAGATAAGACAAAATTTTACTACACAAAAAATGTAGATTGCGTTAAAATACACAATTTATGTCATATATATATATATATATATATATTTTTTTTTTTTTTTGAGTGAACCATTTTCGAGATATTGCTTGTTATTCCCTTAAATTTTCCAATACTTATACATTTTCTCAAATTCGTTGTTCATATTTTTTTTTTTTTTTTTTTTTTATGTCCTGGACATACAAAGAGAATGGAATGTGCCACATAGCAACCAGATCTTAAAAGATTTTTGTCGTCCTCCATGGACTAGTGGTACCGTGCTAGCCTCTAGTTCCCAAGGTCGTGGGTTCAAACCTGGCGGAGGGTGATGGGTTTTTTCGGGCGTAAAAATCCTTTGCATGGCTTCCTTCGGAAGGGAAGTAAAACCGGTGGTCCCGTGTCGAAAAGCACCTCAAGCCTGATAAAGAGGCCTCTGACCAAAATTACCGATCTTTCACGCCCAATATAGAATGGGACGCTAAGAACCATAGTAGTTAAAGAGCGTCCGTAAATAAAACTCAATTTAATTAATTTAATTTAATAGATTTGACTATCGCTTAAAACCTACCATATTCCCCTTGCAGCTACAAGAAAATTAGCAATAAGATTGACATCTCGATATCTCGATTAACATGAAGCATATGGAGAATAAGCGTTTGTAAAAATAGTTTGTACAAGAGTAGAGAAAGTCATGTGAGTGTAATACATCAGATTTTTTTATAGTGCCCTGAGAGTTATAATTACCCTTTATGTGTCTTGTGTAATAATTTTTAAATGCCTCCAAAGAAACACAAAGCTATTGGGCAAGACTAAACGTTGTCGGGATAAACAATCAAACCATGGGCAATGTCGAGTATTTCAGCTAGTATTAAATAAAGCAATATTAACTAGTGTAATTACAAATAAGTCAGCAACTGGCTAGGAGTTACCAAAATTAAGTTAATTTTTTATAGTGCAATAAATTACATAAAACAATATGCAGAACTCATGAGCATGAATTGTGCACATAGAAGTGTGTCCTGCCAAGTACTCCTAAGGCATACTTAAGCTACGGCAGAAATTCTAGCATTTAGACAAGAGTACACAGACTTTACCAAAAGTAACAAATTGAAAAGCCAAAACAAGACAAGAGTTTTAAAATTTGCAATCTATAACTGCATTTAAACACTGAAGGCCAATTGCAGAAATGGTAACTTTACGATGTCATAAAGCCTTAACATTGTCCATGCAATAATGTAAATATGAACCAAAGTAGCACAGGGTCCATAAAGCGCCCACATGTCCTTACACACTGTCTAGGTAAACAATGTTTAAGTTAGATGCATATTTCCGTTGGTTAACCAGTGTTTAACTAGACTTTGTTTAGGTTTGAACATTTGCTGTGAAAAGAAAGTATGAAATATGTTTCATTACAATCTTTGGCAATTTTTATTGCTTGTAATGCAACATTTTTGCAGTCAACAAACTTTTTGTTTGAAAAGTTGCTTCCATCTTCTGTTTTATAAAGAAATCATCATGGCCAAGCGAGTTGTAAACTTTTCTGTCGAAGAAAAGACCATTGTTTCCAATATCATAGAATGATAGTGAGAGTAAACTTAGAATAGTGAGTTCTGAGGAAAAGTGCTGCTAAATGCATCCTTTTGGTTTATGTAAACGTAGCAGTTCTGTCGCTCAGAGGACAAGTTATTCTGATTGGGCTGCAACCAATAGAACACATTACACTGAGATAATTATTCCTGAAACAAAAGAATAATGTAAAAAATTAAAGAGGTTATATAACATACTCAAGAATTAACGCTTACCAGGAAAGGACAGAGATTCATGTTTAATGAAATGCAGCTCATTGTTTGGGAAGTTTATCATCCTCTCATACGGTTGATTGCAGGAAACCCACAGTCTAATGTCCTACATGGAGTCGATCTACATTAATGATGTTGACATTTACATCAAGAGTGGTAATGCTAAAAGAAGCTGCAATATTGTGGGTAATGGACAATCCCATTTATTGTGGTGTAGTAGATGCCTGATCCCACGTAATATTTACACAGTTTGCTTCAAGAAGTGAAAGCATGCTTTGAATTTCACTTCCATATAACAGAAAGGATTGCTGCGATCAGGTGCAGATAGTTACAATGAAGAGGATGTCTTCTAATCTGCAATACATCTCTGTAATACTGTCTCATTTAGTGATATGGTTAACGCAACCCATTGTACTGTCAGCGACTCAGGAGTTTAGCTCTGACCTTGTGGTTGACGTAAGCGAACCTGAGCCAGCGATGTATTGTTCTTCCCTCTCGCTCTATGGTTTCACACCCTGTTCCAAAGGTACTTATATCCTTTCTTTCACGGAACAATAAATATTACGCGAAGTAGCATCAGTAGTACATTATATTACTGCATCAAACAATACAATTATGACCGTACTTCCAATAAGTAAACCTGTAAAAACTGTATACATGTAAACCACTATATTTATGACCATATACATGTGAAACATTATTTTGACTGTACCTGTTGACAAACGTTTTGAACTGCTGGTGTTAAGCTATTTGCATCGCAGGCAAGAAGATCCCTAGTCCACTGCACGCTTGCAGTTCAAGGACAAAGCCAATCTCGTCAGTCACTCACAGTAGTATGAATTTTTAGGTTAAATCCTATTCTCGGCGATGTTTAAATATCAGCTCTTAAAATGACTTTAGACAATGTTTAATGCTAAACATCATCTCAGTGTAATAGTCATACCTAAACTATGCCTAACTATAATCATTGACAAATATAATTTATGCAGTCCAGCATAATTTAAAAGATTCACAATTTAGAGCCTATGTAGTCTGTAGCATTTCAGAAAATTCAGATTTCATAACATACAATAAACTCTTAATTACTGCCCTTAATAACACGCACAGTAATGCAAGTGGAACCCTAGTACTGGCATAACATATTCTTGTGCTCTAGCAATTCCTCACATAAGCTATTACCCAATCACCCCAATAAGCACATGGGCATGCAAGTGGAACCCTAGGACTGGCCTAATATATTACACTCTTGTAGCTTTGATGATTCCTCATATAAGCTATCACCCAATTACCCCAATAAAGAAATCAGAAAATTAAAATGCTGCCACCTGATCTATTTAGGATAGAAGCCAAAATGTCTTCCGATGTCTAGAGCAGCAAATACCTGTACTTTAGAGGATAGGCAGTGAATGAGGAATTGCAGATGGTAGATCCCAACTGTCAACACTACCAGCTAGGAAAGACAGCCAACCGTGCTGCTACAGCCCAGGCCAATGTATGAAAGGCTGCCAACCCAACATCCACAAGCCAGTGCTGGTAATGCAACTGTGTGCTCTCAGACCTGGCACAAGCTTTGGACCTACCCAATATCTGCCTCACTGCAGTCCATTGTCAGGCCATAACATTGGGTTCAACAATCCAGCACCTTATCACAAGGTTATAGTCTAACACTGTGAAGATACATGTTACTTCCAGCTTCATAAAAGCCTGAATACCAGCAGTATAAAAATATCTAATGATGATATTGTCAATTGCATTGCTACAGTTTATTTTAAACAATAACTGGAGAGCATGTATTCATGTGGTTTCCATGGCAATCTCCCCTTTACTTACAAGCTGAAATTTCAGAGGTAGTGTGTTTGCATGTTACACTAGGTTATAGCACACGCTTTCATGTTCTCCCACTTCCCTGCTATGGGTGAATTGTCACAAGTAGCATGTTGTTTATATACTCTTGTTGTAACAGGACAGAAAGCTTATTTCTTATAACAGTTATAGCCTCTACATTAAATTATGACTTTTATTTCAAAATATTCATATTTTACTGTTGTTATTAAACAATTTGAGGGCAAATTATATAGAATTTCATGTGTGTTCAGTTTTGTGATAAAACCACACAATGAGATGAATGTAAAATATGTATGAAAATACCCACTTTTTGAGCTGCTCTTTAAATGAAGGCAAATGCTAAGTTCATTTGAAGAAATTTAACCACTATTTATCCAGGCATCAGTCCAGGGTAACTACCAGGCATCTGCACCACAGTCTTCAACGTACTCTGCACCTCCAGCAACAGCAACAACTGAGACATCTGCATATAGTATGCAGCAGTATAATTATGATAATTATTATCAGCAACCTGCAACATATTCTAGGGTAAGTAATCAAGTCAACATTATCTCAATTACGAGAACATTCAGTTTGGATTAAAATAAGTTGAGCTTTGGCAGCGCTTCCCAAAATTCAAAATAAAATATTTTAAAACTACTTTTGGAATTTGAACTGGGAATAAAATAATTTAATCCATAGGTATGAAAAAAACTGTTAATGAGCATTCACATAAAGCATGCATAAGAGGAAGGAACCACATATGCAAATATTTCTGAAATACTGCAACATCGTTCTATGAAGGAAGAATGAATCAATCTTAAAGCTTAATTGCAGTGGATGAAATACTAAAATTAAATCATGATTGACATAATTGTTTAGGATATTTTTATGAACATAGCAAGTTAGAGATATTTAAGCATTGTATTTGCTGTTCAGATGTTCATGTCAATACAATCACCATCAGGTGGAGCTAATATAAATCATTAATTGGATTGTACATACCAATTTAAGAAAAAAAATTCTTTATTAATAGTTTAATTTTGAGTCAGGCATGCACTTAATGCTCCTAATTTTTGGTATCTTACCTACTATACATTTCATGACTTATTGTTCATATCATCAGCTCTCATTGACTAACAGATGAATCTCTGAGAGTTGACTTGAAGATCTCCACTTGGAGCCAATCAAGGTGTTTCACCTGGCAGTTTAACAAACTTTAAGTTAGGAAAAGCACTTCTATTGTCACCAAGGGGAGATCTTCAAGTCAACTTCAGAAAATCCAATAGTTGGTGCTAGTTGACAATATGAACAACAGTTCATGAAACATGTACTAGGTAAGATACCAAAAGTTGGTGGATCAATGAATGTGTGTTTGACCCAAAATTAATATTAATTTGTGTTTCCTCAACAATTTATTGTTAAATTTTGTGGTTCATATGCACAGTTTCAAAATGTGAAACATGGGACATCTTAATGTTGAGATGTACAAAGCAGTTTAATTGCATATTTAGGTTACAGATAAAGCATGACATTTTACTGAATGCTCAATTGGATTGCAATGAATTGGCATTTAAATACAGAATGGAAGGGAACTCTGTGCCTATATAAAAATCTCAAAATAGATCATTTAATTGAATCTTTAGTTGGTGCAGACACTAAAACTTCACTTACTTGAAATTAATCGAATGTTTCAAAAGCGGCGCTCGCTTTCATCTTCAGCTTTTTTTCCCCAACTTCAATTTCTCAAAATATATGGTAACACTGCTGAGATAGTCATCAAATCTGTCACCACAGCTGGGGCATTTAGGAACCTCTAGCAAGATTTTGTGTAATTTACTTTTCAGTAATGTCTGCTACTACCACTAGAGCTGCAGTGATGAAACATATATTTACATGCCATAAATATACGTAACATAGGCAACTACACCTCTTAATTTTCTTCACTTTGGCTTTGTTTCTTATGTATAATATTTTCCTTTACTTGCTTGACACTTGAGCACTAAACACTGTAAATATTAAAAAAAATCTGATGTCATTATTTTTGCTTCTGAGGTTTTTGTACGTACGTATATCGATTTATCGAATACAGGACAATCCCCATTTTCAAGTACTTAATTTTGGAATTTAACAGTTGAGATTGTTCAGTTGTACCAAATGTTTTTTGTGGTTATTATCACACATTACGATGATGGCAACAACAACAATGATGGATGTGATTTTCTATCTAGACACTGAACAATACATAATTGTAAGCTGTTATGATTGAAAATGCACATGATGGGCAGGAATGAGAGCTTGGCAGTATAAATTTGCTTTTACTATTTGACCATAATATGCCAATACATATTGCAGTCACAGTTGCAGGAATTTCTATTTTAGCCTTTTTGCCTACAGGAAAGGTTATAATCCCTCTAGCGTGTTTGTTGGTCCCTTAACTTTTACAATGCAAAATTAAATGTACAAAATCTAGCTGTTACACTATCACCTTCATAGCAACTTTTCACATGCTTCTCCACTGCTAACACCTATGCCATATCCATAAAATTTGAAACATACTTTTTCCTGCAGTACAATAGAAAAAACTGTAACACAAATGCAAGACAACTTGTGTCTTTCACACTAAAATTTTGGAAGACATTGTCTTATATTCGGATAAATAAGGTATATAATGCACTATCCATTTCTCAAATTCATTAATGACATCAGTGCAAATCACAAAATTTATCCTACAAACTTCTCCGATATGATGATTCTCCATTCATCTGTTGTGATTAAGTAGATGTAGTTACATTTGATTTAATGTAAAGAAAATATTTTCTAATGCTCTAAGCTATGTGATAGGTGCAATGCAATCAAATGAACCTGTAAGCTACACACTAGGTGAGTTGGCACTGCAGACAATAAATTTTAATTTTTTTCCTTGAGATATAAATCTACTCTAAGCATTATGCCTGTTTGAATATGGAACATTCCATGTAAAATTGAATGGCGAAAACCTCAGGTAGTTTCAATCATAATTTTTCCTATTAATGAAGAGTGCTAAGGAAAACATGTATCAAATATTATAGCATTTAAAACCCAACCGTTGTCACTGTATTGAACTATAAATTTATCGCATTAATTCATTTTGTGCCATTTTAAGTGCTCTTAATTCCAGAACCTTTTATTTCAAAATGTATAAAATCTCATTTTGCAGATAAAAGTTCTTATTCATTACAGCAATAAATAATTATTTTTATAATATTTACATTAAGCTATATACAGTTTTTATGCAGTGTAAGCATGGTTGGATTTTTATAAAACTACTACAGTATTCTATTCTGAATAACATATTTCTATTCTCTTCAGTCTTTCCATGCACTAGCAATGTTAATAGAAGTCTTGTGAGTGACTTATGTTAGTTATTTTTTTTAATAATACTTTTTTGTGAATCTTTCATCAAGTTAAAAGAATTAAATTAAAAGGAAGCTTTAAATCAAGTTAGGGTATATCCTAAGCAGTACTTGACTGCATTCTTGTTTCCAAGATGAAAGCTACAACAAAAACATAATCTTTACTGCAAAAAGCAAAAGGTAAACTATCTGCTGATAGCCGCAAAAATTGAGAAGTAAATGCTCGTCTTCATGGACATAACTTGATACCCAAGTATTAGGGGGCATAAAATGTCAATGCTAAATACTAAAATGCAGTTAAAATACATTTTAAATTAGTTTTCAGTCGCTCTTCAAGAAAGAAAACACTAACCACTGTATTAAAAGATTAATAATAATAACAACAGTAGTAGTAGTAGTAATAATAATAATAATAATAATAATAATAATAATGCAACAACCCATTAAGCATGTGTAATTCCAGTAAAATATAACACGTCTTCTGTGCTTGGAGGCCGTGGTCAAAGAATAAAATTGGTGAAACTTTGTAGGATGAAATTCAAATTTCACCAGTTTTATTCTTTGACCATGGCCTCCAAGCTCAGAACATATTTTACTACTAATGCCAGCCATGAAAACCTTCAATCATATATGTAATTCCGTTATCAATTCCGTTTCCTCATTTCTGTAGTTAGCACCCTTAATAAAAAAGAAATCTGGTAGTCACAGAAATTTCTTTAGACTTATTTTCATGGTTAGCCTAAAATTATCCATATAAAATTTTAGTTTCATTTTTGTATTTCCTGTTACACATCATAAATATTCATAAGAAATGGTTTCAAGTAGTTAATACATGGTTTATCTGCTGAGACTGCTAAAAAGTAAGTCAAACACCAAAACAATTGCTCCAATTGTTGTGGGATGTGGTGCTATCTGCCAAGGTATGTAGCTTGGTACTTCCATGTTGCCTCAATTATGTTAGCCATGAATGTTACAAATGCTCTGCTTGAGCTAATAAGAAGCAAAGGAAGTAAATGTTAACTGTTGGTGTGCTACCCTACCTCCACTATGACATTGGCACAACAGAACATGTTAAAATACATTATTATTTAGAAAAAATGAAAAGCAATGAAATTTATATCACTCCCAACTTACTGGTAGTGAATATAAATATATGTTAGGCTGAACCCCCAACGTTGGTGCACCTGATTGCTTTGCTATATGACAATTATTGTGATAGAAACATCACAATGCATAGATATTTTAGTTGAAAACTTATTAGTTTAAATATAAAATACAATTATATTATTTTGCTTAAAGTAACCCAGAATAAAATGTTAAGTTGGGAACATCCCTTGAGTTACGTCTTGGTACTTGTCAGTACTATAGTATGCTTTTTCCATTGGTAAAATGAATCTGCAAGTAAATAATAAGTACCGCAGACTGCATAGTAAGTGTTGTAATGTTTATCTTATAGCAGTTTGCTTAACCTTGAAATCATGAAAGAGTACCCTGGCCACATTTGCTACCTCCCGCATACAAAATAAGTTACTTCTTTAATTATTTTAGATGAATCCATTTTTCAAATCCCAGCTGTAGCATTGAATTTTTCAGTTGACTCTATATTAAAACCTTGCCAAGACCAGGCTAAGGTCTGTAAAAAGCATAATTAATTAATTGAATTATATATATATATATAATATTACTGTCAAAATTATTTTTTATAGTTCAAAAGTCGATAAATTTCAAAAAGTCAAAATTGCTTAATTTAAATCAAAATAAAAAGAACTGATACTGCATGTATCAGTATGAAACTAAAGTTTTATGAATCAAAATATAATTGTATTTAAATAACTTGTTACAAGGTTCCAGAGCTATAACAGCTTGAATTTAGAAATTTTAGGAAGATAAGATAAATTTGAACACTTTTAATCATAATTCTGAATTTTAAGACTTTACTTAAAGCAATGTATCAGGTTGTCTCCAAATACAGAGGGCCAAAAAAAACTATGAACCAGCTACGTAGTGTTTTTCCTGTCTGCGTCCTCGGCGCTCGTTGCCTTCTGCCGCTATAATAGAAAGGCGCAGATGTAACCATACAACATTTTTAAAACTATTTTAAAGGCTTTACTTTACCAACTTTATGAAACGAGATGCTGAAACTGTTCACCATCGATGTCCATACATTTTTGATACCTCTTTAGGAAACCATCCATCACTTGCCGTAGTTCACGTTGAGAAAATGCTGGCAATTTTCTGGCAGATATGTTGTTTTAATTCTTCCAGGGTATGCAGGTTTGTCTTGTACACTTTGGGCAGTATGCACCATGTTGGAGTAAATTGCTTTGGAAGTAATGTTTACTAAAGAAGCCCCCACTACGGAAGTAGGTTACTACGGGAGCAATTTACTCCAGAAGTAACGTTGGAGAGCTCAATTACAATTTACTCTTTTAGTTACAACTACGGAAATAAGAGATCATTACTCCCGGAGGTGGTGTTTTGTTTGCACGATTTACTTGAAGGATCATGAATAAGATTATGTGCAATAGGAAAAGGCGAGAAACGTATGTGAAAGATAAATGTTTGTTGGTAGAAATAAAGAAAATCCATTCAAACAATATGAGTGTAAAAAACGTGTGGTAACCTGCATTATGTTGGTCTTCAAAGCTAGTGAGATACTGCCAACACTTGCAGCGTGCGTTCCTAATTACTTTTTACTTTAGGTTTGTTGGTTTTTTATGTTTCTGATTTACGGGAGGTTAGGTTAGTTTTTTTCTATTTTTTTTTAAGGTATAAACTTAGGTGCCTGATTCACAGGAGGTTACTTTTATTAACATTTTCAATGAAGACCAAAAGTAATGCAGAAAATCCATAACATGTTATAGAGATGCTGGAAAGTCGTGATTGACGAGTTTAATAATTCGAGCGTTGGAAAACGTACTGAAGAGCAACTTAAAATTCTGGAAACAATGTTTATAATCTTCATTTTGCATCGCAGATCACATGCATGTTGATAGAAAAATATCCTTTCTGATTTTGACAAAGTTCACCATATTCATGGATGGATACAAAATAGTAACATGCATGCAATCAATTCCACAAACAATGTGTGGGAAATCTGTAAAAGTGAAGAATAATTGCCCTTTATTTTCTGAACATTCGTGTATATTTATATGTGTAGGTATCTTTTTCTTTACCTCAAAAGCGCTCTAACAA
This sequence comes from Deroplatys truncata, assembly GCA_030765065.1. Lineage (NCBI taxonomy): Eukaryota > Metazoa > Arthropoda > Insecta > Mantodea > Mantidae > Deroplatys > Deroplatys truncata. The sequence goes on along the minus strand of CM060987.1, from coordinate 105,896,904 downwards.
TGCAAATGAATTATGCGACCAGCAGACACATGGTGAACGTTTATGTATAAGATCACCTGTAACACCGGGATAACGATGAGCTTTACTTAACATGACATGAAAATGCTGGTAAACTAAAGGTATAATTGGCATGCACTTAATGTAATGAGAATGACTCTTGATTGATAGTTCTTTTATTACTTTTAGCTAGTGCCGATTGGTCCTAATTACCATGTGAAATCAAACTTGATGTAACGGGAAGGAAAGTTTGACTTTGCCAAACTTTTAAGTTATATCGCGTTAAGTCAATTCTAAATATCTCCATTTAATACAGTGTAAGATTGTCACATTGTTAAATTAATTGTAATGCCAACTCAAGCTTCTGAAATATTCTGGTACAAAACACTCATAGGACACACAACAATAATTGCCGTTTGGATTATAGAGCTGAATTTGTGTCTGAGTTTTGTTGAAATGTTCTCCAAGCAGGTTCAAAAGGCATGTATAAGATTCTTTCCAAATACAAAATGTTCATTGAACTTCTCTCTCTCTCTCTCTCTCTCTCTCTCTCTCTCTCTCTCTCTGTGTATAAGTATCATATGGTTCTCGCATTTCACTATCGCATTCGTTTTTTCTTCTTCTTTTTTTTCCCAACGTTGAGATCATCAATATAACCTAAGTAATCGCTGTTTTCTTCATCGAGATTATCAATGTAATCTAAGTAATCCATGAACATGTCAAAAATATCTTCCTCCAAATACGATACGGTATTCTAGTTCAATCAACAGTTTAGTTACTCCACCAAGGTCGCAAGACTAACTTCTAACCTATATTTGTGCTCTATTTAATTCCGTAGTAACATACTACATGATGGTGCTCTCCGACAGTTACTTCTGCGGTAATTTAATTTGAGAGTATCTGAAAGGAGTAAAATCCTTCTGAAGTAGTTTACTCTCGCATGGAAGTTGCAGAATGTTGACTTGAATAGTAGTTTACTACGAAAGTAGAGCTTACTCCAGATTGGTGCATGCTGCCCTTTATGTTTGAAGTTACCCCAGAGATGGAAATCACAGGGAGTTTGGTCGGTGGGCCGAGAGGGCCACAAATCTCTAACAATAATTCTGTCCCCAAACACACTTTCAATTATTCTCATCGAAATATTGACCTTATGAGCTGTTATAGAGTCTTGTTGAAAAAAGGCAAAATCACACTCCCTATCTGTTAATTCCCTAAAAAAAAGGGGGGGGCAAAATTGTATTCATGTATGTAGGGGTGTCAACTATTGACTCAAAAAAAATTGGCCCTATAACTCTTTCTCCGCTCATGGCGCACCATACACCAATGTTTTTGTCATGAAGGAGTACTTCATGAACAATATTAGGTTTGTCAGAGCTCCAATAACGATTATTTTGTGTATACACATGTTTGCATAATTACAGGTTCACCTGGTTGAAGAGCATGTGCCACAGTTATTTTACATGGTTTTAACTTTAGCAATTTGGTAGCTCTTCGCGCAGGGGCATAGGAAATGCCTGCCTGTTTTGAAAAATGTCATAAGTGATTTTTTCGAGGGAATTCTCCAAACAATGGCCGATGTCGTCTAATGTTTCTTCAGTAAGAACTGTACACCGTCTTTTAGATTTCTTAGCCTGAACCCTTCCTGCGGTCTGAAATTTTTGTAAAGTTCATGGATTGTTGTATGGCTTAGTACTTTCTGCAGATCGTACTTTCACTTGGCGAGCCGTTTGAGTTAACACACATGAATCATAAATAAATACATGCTGTGCAGTAGAAAACATACTGAGCCATAATATACTTTGTGACCAAGTACAGGGCAAAATAATAAATAACTCATAATTGAACTACATCACACCACTGTCAACTCTCAATACTGCACTTCACACTGCAAAGCAAAACCATATCAACAGCGTGACCTTGTTTATAGCAGCAGTGCATTATGTTTCCACGTGCCTCCGCGCAGCTGGTTCGTAGTTTCTTGGCTCTCTTGTTACGAATACTTTGGTTTTAGAAAATACAACATTAGTTTTGCTTCCATTTCGGACTATTTGAAATGGAATAGTTCATATGCAGCTTCTGACAGAACCACATGTAAAATGAAATTCAACTGGTATTTTGCATAAAATATCACACAAAGATGTTCAAAATGATGAATTTTGCAACAACAACAAAAATTTGTTGAATGTTACTGTCATCAGAACCCACCGTAGCATTGCTGCAAAAATTGAAAGAAAAAAATAGAATTTCTTTTTCAAAAAAGTTGTAGCACAAAAATCCACTCACAAGATTTTATGACTCTCAGTGGTTAACTCCATGTGTACTAGAAAGTGCATATTGGTTGTAAAGATGGTTCAAGAACCCTTTTTCTCATAGTATGGGTTTTTTTTTTTCATGCAAATAAATAATGTGCGCACGCACACACACACACACACACACACACACACACACACACACACACACACACACACATACAGACAGAGGACCAATTGCTTTACTTTCGTTTTGAAGGAAATTTGAGTATTTTACATCCGAAAAAAAGAAAAAATAATAATACATTGCAAAATCCATTGTGCTCTGCAGGGTTTGAATCTACAATCATGGGAGCTATAGGCTAGCAAGGTTACCACCATTCCAGAGGACTCATATTTATAAGGAAGAAGGAAGGTAGGGTTGTGAAGTGCTATTGGCTGCATAAAACTCTTAAGAGGCTAGATTTCATTTTACAAATAAAAATAATTTGCATAAAACTGTTTGAGATTTAAGCCCTAGCACCTTAATAATGAACACATTTATTCTAGTTCTGTCTATTCTGTAGCACTGAGTTCCCTTCACACGTGTATATTTAGTATAGCACAACTATTGTGGTTCTTTTCATGGCCACCCAATAGTTGGTCAAGTGTCTTATTTTGATGCTTCTGAAGCACAAATTGTAGATATTGCCATTTCAGTAGAATTCTTACTTACATGTGGGTGATACTGAATGAAGCATAGCAAGTAATTTTTTTTGTATGAATACAGCAGTAAGATTTATTAGAATGTGTTTAAATGGAGTTATTTATATTTACTCTAAAAATTGTTTGCTTCAGAAACACATAGTTGGCCTATTAATAGGCATACAATATGCTGAACTGTATTACAGAAATGATATATCTGTAAAATTAAATTAAAATGAAATAAAATGCCATGGCGGTTGGTATATTTCTAATTCTGAGCACACAGAATGTGTTTAATTTAATTTTCTTTGCTATAAATTGACATGAATACTTTCATTTTATATTGCTTGAACTATTAGTTTCTTTTAATATAAATATAAATTTGATTTTCTTGTTTTGATGTAAGAAATAGTATTCACCTGTTATTTGGTGAGGAACTTCCAAACGTTTCTACAGTTTGCTGCAAAAAAAGTAAAGAGCTTATAATTTGACTGCACAAGAGTTTTGTATGTATTGTTCACCATGAAAAATGACATGCAAAGGTAAGTTCTGGTTGTAATACTCACTGTATTAAAATGATGTGTGGTATTAGCGAGACAGTCTTTTTGACATGCAGGTATTAATTATAATGTTACAGGATTATCCCCCTACTGCACAACCTGCCCCTGGTTGGACAGAACAAAGAATGGTTTATCCAGATATGAGCCAAGCTCCACCTGTTCTACCCACTAGTGCAGGTAAGCAAGCATTAAACATTTTTATTCTCTATTTTATTTTTTGTTTCTCCTTGTGGAGACATCAAATTAAGTTACACTGAATGACACCTTAACTATAACTTAGGATCTTTATTCTGCAGAGTAATCATTTTGTAAATGCTTTCTTTGTTATTGTTAGTCTATAATCTATTTTTTCTCTGTGTAAGAGAACAGACTTGTTAAACTTCCCCCACAAAGTTTGTTAAATAACTTTTAACCATTATACTTCAATTCATAATCTTTCAGAGGGGCAGAGAGAAACAACTACAAAAGAAAATAATAATACTGGGAAACAATAAAACTGAATCGGTAGCATGAGCAATGAAACAAAGAAAGAAATGGAAAATCAAGCAATTTATATCATTGACCATTTTTCAAAAGAATTGCAGGAATCATCATTGTAAGCGTAAACTTGATATCACTTGTTTATTTCAAGCAAACAAAATCCGTTGAGCTGGATGATAATTATTTGGGTTTTGCACATTGTGCAGAGTTTTTTATCAAAATTGTTTGAAATTAAGATAATTGTAGTAGGCAGAAGTTTTTAAGATCATAAATAATCTAAAGTAACCTATTGGTATCCGTACAAATTTGCTTACGTTTTTAAACCTGGAGCTTTGTCAATATTTTTGAGAGATTTGGATTTAGTATAAAGTTGAGCAGAGTTCAGGAAATGGGAATTAGTGTAGTGAAGCACAATGTCAGTGACTGTTGCGACTAAATGAACAATCAAGGTGAAGGAAAAACTTATTTTTCTAACAATAAGCAGTTTCTATTCACTTCTTTTTCATTTGCATGCAAAATGACCTCAACTCCTAGATTTCTTTAATGAGTCTGGTTATTGTTGAAAAGCCATGAAAATTACAGAGGCATACTTTAATTTTCCTAGATTCATTAAATAATAATGTAGATTTCTACCAAAGCAGATGGGAAAATGCAACACCTTAATTATGACTGGGTATTTGATGTATTGTCAAAGGTTTAACTGTTTAAACATGCCTAACATTCTCCTATTTGGTCTATGCAAGCACCTTTGCAAAAAAAAAAATTAGTCAGGGTGACATCACAGCTTTTTCTGCCCAAACTACAATCATGTCAAGTTTGTCTTCACAAAATGCAGCTTTCAGCACATTATTCTGCACAATACTTCTCATTTTAACTAAAATGTAGTTCATATCTCATTATCTGAACTTGCTAGGCCTAAATCCCATTGCATAAAGCCTTTTGAATGTAGTATTTTCTGAATCTTTTTTGAAGAAGCATATACACTGAATGAATTCATGTTTTAACAACAATAAATGTCAAACTAAGCAAGCAACATATGTGACAAAATATATAAGCTTAATGACTTATTCTATTACGTACTCGTTTGATTTTGTCAAAAAATTAAAGTCAGTAACTTGTTTTACTTTAATAAGTTGTTTAACATAGAATATTTTAATAATGAACACCAAACTAATATTTGATTTGTGCACTAGGCTCTCAACCTCCACCCCCTGCACCTACTGCTCCACAACAGGCTACTGTGGACCCAAAATCAGAAGAGGCTAAGAAAGAAGGTAAGATAAAATACTATGTCATTGACAAGCATTTTATGAAGCTGGTAAATGGCCTGAAAGCTTTTGTATAGTAGATTCTAGTGGAAGTCTGATCTAATGACATGCAGCATTTTATACATAGTGGTAAAATTACATCCCAAGGGTTTATCAGTATTCATTTTATTCATTGCTCATTAATTTATTATAAGGGAATATTAGATAAAGTTGTATTTATTTTGACTATTTCATGAATAAAGTAATAAAAAGCACTAACAACATATTAATAACAACAAAAGGTAAATTTACACTTTTGAATATCTAGTACAGCATTTTAATTTCCGTTGTCAAGATGCAGGTCAAAATTAAAACAATTTACATCCAAATCAGTTGCAACCTTTAAAAAAAAATACAATTGCACATAAAGTTAATATATAAAAATGATAAAATTGGCAAGCTATGATTGGTCTATATCCAAAGCATTTCTATCCCAGATTGGCTACTTGATATAGGAGTGAAATAGTCACAGTAATTCTCTGTTCTCTTTTAAATACATCTGTTAAGGAGCCTTTTTTTTCTCAGATGCAACCTAATGCTTGCAAGAGACATTTTCTGCAAAAAAACATATTTTAAAAGATAAGTTAGGTTTTGTCGTATTTTATTACCCTAATCAGTCCCAGTCTTTTGCCTATTAACTAAATTTTCTGTGTACAACTGAGTTTCAGTTACAAAAAAGAGTAATATATATAGAGCTAGGTGAGATGGCTCAAAAGGTAGCATCTGTGGTATGCCTTTAGGTCTCAAGTTCAGATATACTTTCCCAGCTAGCCTTATGCATTTTTTGTGGTTTCCTTACGTGATCAGGTAAGTGTTGAATTATCGTATATTATTGCAGTTAAGATAATATTTGAATCATAAAAAAAGAAGGCCCCCAAAGTCCAGGGTTGTCTTATAGGACAGATATGAAAATTATATAAATTAAAACCATTAAAAACAAATCACTCACAATTGTATTTAAAGTCCTGCAAAATCCTCACATTCGTCATCTAAGGCACACATCTCAAGTACATCCTCACTTTCATTGTTGAGAAGCTCATCATGTGTGTCCCATTCTGTACCTTTCAAATCAATTTCTGCTTCATCATCAGTATCCCACCGTGCCATCCATAGCATCGAAATGCCACACTTTTTTAAGAATTTTATCACTTTTCCCTTGATTTGATTACAAAATCACACAGACAGCCCGCATAGTTCCACCTTTCAAATATAACTTTTGCCGCTTATCCAGTTATTCCAATGTTCACGCATATGATCTTTAAACAGTTTGTTCAGAGAGATTTGTAAAGGTTGTTGCAACTAAGTTAGACCACCCAGTATAACAGCAATCTTAGTATTGTTTCATGTTAAGTGATTTTTAGTGTTCTCAATTATGTGATTTCGAAACATATCCCGCACCAACAAACTGTTGATTTTGTAGAGCACCTGGTTGCCTCTGCCACATATTTTCCATCCACAACACCATTCTCGTCCGTTCACCCCTTTTAATGAAAATGCCTGACAGGAATTTTATTTTAAGAATACTTTTCCTTTTGAAAATGGCCATGGGTTTTAATTTTGTTCCATCTGCCATGCATGTTAATACTACTGTAAACCTGATCTTATCATGATGTGTACTTCTGATTTGAACAGTTTTTATGCCTTTTGCTTCCACAGTTCTATTGCTAATGTTGAAATTCATTGGTTTTCATCCATATTTCATACGAGGGCTGATCAATAAAGACTGAGACTGATTTTTTCCTGTAGCTTTCTTGAGAGTTTCCTGGCTCTACCATGAATATTTGAAAAGAGCGGGGTTTCATGTATAACGTCCATAGACAGCAGCACTCTTGTATCGGTAGGTTGGTAGTAATGCTGTATATTGTTGACCCTACTTGAATTTCGCATACCACTCGACACGAGAGGAGCAATAAAATTTTGTTTTCATTTAAATCATACAGCCTCTGAAACTTTGGAAAAGCTGAAGCAAACATACGGTGAAGATGCACTATCTCGTGCAACAGTGTTTAGGTGGTTCAAGGACTTCAAAGAAGGGCGAGTCCTCGGTGCTAAGCAAGCTGGGCCAGGTGCTTCAGCTTCTGCTATGACTGAAGTCAACATCAACACAGCTGCTGTGATTGTTGTTCTTCCTCACGCTACTGCTACAGCAGCTTACTACACGCCAGTATTGGATACACTGAGGAAGCACATTGCAAGGAAACATCCAGAACTTCATCAGAATGGGTGGCGACTTCATCACAACAACGCATGGCCTCACGTCGCAAATCAAGTCCAGGAATTCAACATCACCTGCGTACTGCATCCGCCTTATAACCCCAATCTTGCTCCCTGTGATTTCTTTTTTATTCCCATCACTAAAGGCTAAGCTCTGGGGCATTCAATTTGAGAGCACTGAAGCGTGCTAAGGAAAAGTGAGGCGATTGTCAAAGACCTGACAAAGAATGGCCTGCACCATGTGTTCGAGGACTGGCAAAGACGTTATAAAAAGTGCATTCAAGTAGGAGGGGACCACTTTGAAAAATATCATGTCAACATTGAAATGGAGTAATAAATACTGTGAAATAAAAATCAGTCTCAGTCTTTATTGATCAGCCCTCGTATATTAGATAACTGTATTTTTGCCTCATACCAATAACAAACTTGTGAAAACTCATGATTTTATGGTCAAGATATTGAGTTAATTGTTTTCTGTTGTTTTCTGTCATATGACCAGATTTTTTTCTGTTCATGAAAGGATTGCACCAACCTATTGTTGCTTTAAATTCTTTACATTATTCTGGATTGGCCCGTGACCACTTCAATGCATAAATCCTAGTCATATATTGTGTAACAACATAATTATGTTCTTGTACCCATTCTACAATGTTGTTTTGTAAATCTGGCCAGCAAGCTATTCCTCTCCTCATAGTACATTTTTCCATTGGCATTTTTTAATAGTGTCTTCATTCTTTCTCTAATCTCTTACCATCTTCTCTGTTATATCAAAAGCCCTTGTTGCAGCACAGTTATTCGATTCTTTAGCCTGTTTTATGAATTTTAACTTTAAGTAAGCTTCATATTTCCTTCTTTCCGTTGGTTCCATGGTAAGGCCCACACTTTACAAATTTTATGCTGATTATGCTAAATTGCTTGAACATGCGATACAACCTACAATGAAACTTGTTAGAGGTACATTTAAGTTTGTGATTTGGCAGATGCCTCTACAGGCAAAAACAACAATGCTGAATGAGGCTTTTCCTTTATGTGTGCAACTGTAATAGTGTATGTCCACAAAATTGAAAAGCCTGTACGACACTGTCTGAATAGTCAAGGTCATTTACCTGAATGCCCAAATCAGTGCATGTATTATTATCCAGATGATGATCACTGATCTTAACTAAATTCACAGGCTGTTGTTAGTTAGGGGTCGTCTTATAGGACAGATATATGCTAAAACTATAGAACTTAGACAAAATTTTATACATCTTATCTGTGGAAATATACAGTAGATGCTGATACTATGTCCCAAAAATCCCTTAAGGTTTGATTTCTTAGTGCTTAGCATTTAAGGGCAGTATTCATAGACGACTGTGGTCCGGACCAACCTGCTACTTCTGGTGGATTTACAGCGGACCATCGATTTTCTTATTCACATACTGGGACTTGTGTTGGTCCGGAGATCAAACATCTTGGTCGGGACAAAATTTAGGTTTACCTCAGAGGAGTATATTAAAGGCAGACCATCTTTAGCAAATGGATGACTTTGGAGTGATGGGCGTAGCTGCTTGCAGAATTCACGAAATGAGACAGTGGAGTAAAACTATCTACCAAAATTATACATAATTAGAAAGTATCACGATGTAAACTTAAAAACAAATACAGGTTTAGTAAAGCAAATGTTAGAAGGCTGATAAAACGGATTCATCCTAACTTATATAACAAAGACGATAACTGAGGTTTGAGTGACTGACCAAAGTAAGGCATCAGCAAGCCGCATTATAACTAATGTCTCATGTGCCATTGCTAGATTTACCTTCTTTAAACCGAGATTACGATGCACTTTACGTAACATGACGGGATGTAACACGAAGTTAAGGAATTCTCTAAAGTAAAAGTCTAATTAGGATGCACTTAATGTAACGGGAATGAATCTTGATTGATTGTTCTTTTATTACTTCATGCTGCTGCTTCACGCTGCCATGCCACATTAAACTTGACGTAATGGGAAGGACTGCCAAATTCTTAAGTAACGTTGTTAAAGTAAGCCACATTAAGACAACCCTAAATAGCTCCATTTAATACAATGTATAAGACCTTCACGTTATGTTGCGTTGAGTTAAGTCGCTTGGGTTAAGTTTGAAGTAATTTAGGCTTTACTTAAGTTTTCCTGGCGAGGAGAGAAGGCTTATAACTCCTGGAAGGTTTATGATACATCAGAATTTGTCAACACTGAGTATTACAGCTCCCTTCCGCAAATGTAAACAAAAGCATTATCTCTGCAGAATGAATGGATGTTGGTAGGTGCAAGAAAGATTAAGATGTTTGATTGTTTATTCTATGCTTTTACATGTGACATTGCAAAGCACTGTATTTGGTCTCCGTATTATGATTAATGTGAACTACTCTGCCTAATAAGAAAAGTGGAAGGACAATACATAGTACATAGTTTGTGCACAACTAAATCAGAAATCAATTACTGTAATACAGATATGTCCAGGGGTGGGGGACTCAGGCATATGCTTGAGTAACCTAATCACCTGTTCTTCCTGTGCATAAGTGCATGCATAAACATATGGATTGATCAGTGATGTACACATGTTTTTATGTTATACTGCAATTTATTACCACAAAAATAAGTTTTTTCAGTTCTTCCAGATTGGAAGCCATTTCTGAAATTTGTTCGGTGACTGTTCAGTGTGATAAACGATAGCTGTAAAGGAATTAACTAAATCAGGCTAAATTTCTTGAGCTGTGGTTATTAAACAATTCTTTTAAATTCTCCTTCTAAAAGGAGTTTTGAAGTTTGAGCAATTTGTGTGCAATTGTAAAACTAACAGGAACTATGTTTTGCTAGTTAATTATCATAATATTACACTCACTTTGTGCTTCTACCTAACTTTTCTTGCAGTTTTGTAAACATATTATTCTTCCCTATCCTTTGTAACCCACCAAAGTTAGTATTTGTATTGTCTGCTGACAACCCTGCTACTTATCAGCAGTTTCATGTTTTTGGTTAGTTTCGAAAATTTGATCAAGAATATCGGAGATTTCCCCAGGTAGGTTAAACTCTATTTCAGTTTCAATACTCTCAGGAGTAAAAGCACTGTACTAAAATCAGCATGACTTATGTACCTATATGATTCGAAGAATCTGCTCCTAAACATTTCTTTGCTCTCTTTAAACCATGAAGAATTTTGTTCATTGCAAAAGGAGCCAATACATTTACAATAATGGCATTGCATGTTGTTTGTGCACAAGTGAATGTCTTGTTTACAAATTTGTTTCATGATTGCCAATGTCCAGTCCATTGACTCAAAACTGTGGTTATGTTTTATTGTGTGAAATACCATTGCTGCTGCTTATGCATCAAGCTTTGTTTCTTCACACATTCCTTGGGTTTTAAAAAATGAAGTTAATTGTTGACCAAAACTTCTTGCATTCACAGCAGTTTAATCCTTCTTTGTACCTACATGAGCTTTCCCTCCATGGCTGATGCAAAACATTGCGCGAAAGAAACTGTATTCAGCTTTCAAACCACTGCTGTTGTTGCTGGCTTCCTTTAAAAATGGATATTGTTCTTTCAAGGAATCATAAAAACACATTTCTGCTTCGGTATTTTAACAATAAAACAATACAATTCACAATTTAAAAACTGGAATCAAACTTGTCCCTGTCTTATTTCATACCCTGCATTTGTCTTGCAAACATATAAATCTGAAACAGAACTTCCGGACAGAAGTACTACTATTACAAGTGTAGAGGCACTTCTGTCATTATAGTGTCAACAAATCTTCCAAGCAGATGAAAATTTGCCTAACTATATTTATCTTATATCGAATAGCAATCTGACTCCATCTCACGGCATGCAGTTGCAATTAGTCATGCTTTTCTTATAGGTATAAGATAACTAGGTTTATTAGAAAAAAAATATTTCATTGAGTTCAAAATCTGGGACAAATCAACAAAAGGATGAAAAAACCAGTACTGTCTCGGGGAAACTGCATGTCTGGGATCCCTAGCTATGCACATATCAAAACATGAACACAACAAAGAAAAGTAACAAAAATATACTGTATTTCATTTAAAATTATTGCCTGTTAAACTTTTGTACAGTGTCTTTTTTAGGAACTTCCTGAAATTCTGGATGCTTCCGAAGAAAATCATTCTTGCAGGCTTCAAACATTGCACTGATACTGTCTTTCCACCATGATCCCATTTTAATATTAGCTTTCCACAATAAAATTCAAGTGCTCTGTGCTCATGTTGTCCAATGAAGAGATTTAAACAACTAACGTATTAACCCTCTTCCCATTACCCCAACAATAATGTAGACACTTGGCTCAGCGTCTCAAAATAGTTTACTTTCCAACAATGATGGTGGTCGTTACCGTGTCAATGCTCTTCGGACTGAACACGTGCATGCTAGGCAACTTCTCTTCCACATGTGTGGTACATTATGTTCTCCTTAGAGCTAACACTCTTGTGTAAATTAACCTCATAATGGTATATATCTACTGCTTTCAACTGTTGCTGATGCAACCATGATGTGCCACACTGCTGCACTAAGCATAGATTGAAATCATTGGACAAACATAATATTTTGAGGCAATGTTTAATAATACAAGTAAAATCCAGTGATAGGATGAACTGGGCTCAAGGAATAAGGAGAATTTTACAGGAAATAGGAATGGTTAACTTATGGGAGGAGAGAGAGGGGTTAGTTAAAGGTTTCTGGCAAGAAGTGAAGGTATAGAGAAACAAAAATTATTTCGAAGTCTGGACGCAAAGAAAAGTTTGGAACTATATAGACAATCAAAAGTAGACTGGGGAAGGGAGAAGTATGTGGATGTAGGTAATAGGTTAGTGAGAGAAGGGTGGGCCTGGTCTAGATTAAGTGCATATAGGCTAAGGGGAGATAAGAAGGGTAAGCGAATTTGATTAGGTGCCCTCTTTGTGGAGAGGCAGATAATGATTTGCATTATATAATTGAATGTGAAGAAACTAAGTTGTGGAGAGATCAGTTTTTACCTAAAGAATGGGAGAATGTTAACAAGAAGTATTAAAAGTTAGGATAATGAAAATACAAAAGAAGTGGGATATAAAAAGAATAGGAGAATATATGGGGAGAGTAAGAGAAAAATGGTTTAGAAAAATAAACCAATATGAATTTGTTATGACCCACCATGCATAAATAACCACGGTGTTAAAATCATGATGGACTAAAGAAAGAAAAAATAGCAACTCAAAGTAATGGTTTAATATGCACTTTGTCACAATCTTGTGCATTATACAACCATTCAAAATGTTACTTGGTTTAGTCACGTTCTTTTTAATTCACTATAGCAATTTTAAATGCAATCTGTTATGATCGTGTCATTAAGGCCTACACATGTGTCAAGGTTTTATTGGTTTTAATCACATTATTTTATTCAATGTCACAATTTACACTATTTGAAATACATATTTTCCCAAAATTATATGGATGATTATTATTCACATGCAAGCACCTTTGTTGTATGTACATACCACTATGCATGTGCAACATTTTTAGGGGAAAGAAGTCTTGCGGTGCATCTTATACACGGTAAATACAGTATACCCATAACCCCAGTGCATTATTGTTAAAATATACTATTGGACCAGAGAGTTAAAGTATAGAAACTTGTCCTACTAAATATGCCATATTCCTTATGAAATTTTGCCATTAGGTCCATTGCTTCTCCCCAAATTATTGTTGGATAACCTCCATGGAGAGTTAAGTTGCTGTTCATGAAACTGTTTATTCTTTGATTTCCCTTAACAAAATATTTTCAGACCTTAAGCTAAAAAATATGTTCTGTAGAGGCTTCAAATTACAACATATCGATGACTATTTGTTAAAAGATCTTATCCACCAAATCATAAATTTTTCAGGTGAGACAAAAAAACTGTTTTTATTCTTGTCCATCTGTAATATCAATTTGAAATTGGGAATTAATATTCTTTATAGGAATAGGAAATCGGTTCCACGTGTATCTCGCATGAAATATGCACAGTTTCGTTAATATGGCTCCAACATTTTGTTGGACAGGATACACCTTGCAATTTTTATCTAATGTAAGAGACACTCATAACAAAACAAATTAATTGCTATAAAATTATCATCACTGTTCATAATTCCATTGTATTTAAACAATATTACACCATAATTATTATTCACTATTATTATTATATTATTATTATTATTATTATTATTATTATTATTATAAAATTCTGTATTGAAATAAAGTGAAAAAGGTGATTATCTTATCTCATATTGCTAAGAATAGGCACCAAAATAAATAGCTTAGCTACTATCAGTTTCATCTTAAAGAGCCAAAATTTTTAGCTTATGAGCAACATGGGAACAAAAAATACAATAAGTTCGGAACTGCGAGTGTTAAAATCATTTGTTCGTCACTAAAATAATATTTTGAACAGTTAAGATAAAATGTAAACCTTGTTTTCTCTGTGAATGTTAAAGGATTGCTTGCAGTGTTTTGCCAGGATGAGTGACTAGGTTTTCCATGTCCATTACGATAAAAAACACATTTCTCAAAAAAAAATGGGTAAGATGTTCTGCAGTTAGCCATCGGTTGGTGTATTCAGATTTTTGCTTACTCTTCTCCTTTCACATGATTAGCATACCACCCAAAATCTGGTACTGAGATTTCATCGGCAATATATATATTGAGATTCTCTTGGTTGGAAAAAAAAGAGAAAAGAAAAAACGCATTTACAGAACATTCTGTGTGTGTATGATGTGAAACAATTTTAATTATTTTTTATTGTCTCAAAAACAGTTCTCAATGGTTTTGATTAAAATACATAATGAGAATACATTGAGATAGTGACATGAACGTAATGTATATCTTGGATTTTCTATGGATAGCTGTGAAGTTCTGCTCTTTCTGGTTGATTTTGTGTAATGGTATATAATTAGAAAACTAAGAGGTAGATAAAAACTTGCTAGTGGAAAAATTCACAATGTAGGTGAAAAATTTGTAAGGCATTTTCCGAGATATTCACTTCTGTTGGTTTGAATGTTACATACTTTTTGAAGTAAATTTTTAGACACAATATTTATTTTTGTCTAAACTATTGTCAGATAGGTTTCCAATTTTATTGAACATTATTTGAGCTGAATATACACTTAACTAGCTTCACTAACCTCTGTTGCTATAGAGCATGTTTCACATCCTGAGCTATGACTGACTGTTGGAAACATTGTTGGCCCTTGACCTTGGATTTTCTCTGCTAAACTACTGATGAACATATATATTATCCTCGCCAGGAATTTAAAAATTCATTACATCTGCTTCATGTTTCTTTGTGAATGTCTTCTCCCATGTGTTCAGTTCCTTTTGGCATTGAACATGTTTTAAAAGACAGGTGCTATTTTCTATGTGTAAGTCCAAAGTGTGCCAATACAGCTGATGTTTCTGTTTGTTTGTATTTAGTACAAGAGCAATACTGAATTTTTAGAATGCCATGTTTCTAAAAACAAATGAAATTTGTTTATATTTACAGCTACTTTCTAATGTTTTGCGAGTTGATTGCTGTGTAGTTTGTTCGATTTACTCTAGTAGTTTGTTAATTATCATCATTTAAAGATTTTGTGTTCACCCAAAAATGAATTGACTAGAGAACATTTCCGGGCTATGATTTTAAATTATCATAAATGCCTAAACATATGAAGATCAGCTTAGAAATGCATTTAGCGAAGAAGTCGTATCTAAGGCAACAATTTATAATGGTAGAGCAAATTCAAGAGAGATCAGTTTTTTCTTAGTGATGAATTTCATTAAGGATGCCCAAGAACTGCTGTTACTGATGAAAATATTGCCGCTGTTCAAGCAATACTTGAAAAAGATCGACGGAATCTTATGAATTTATTCAGGTGATATTGGGCATTGGTATGAGTCAACGAGCAATACTTGAAAAAGATCGACGGAATCTTATGAATTTATTCAGGTGGCATTGGGCATTGGTATGAGTCAAATTTTACATTAACAGTTAGACATGAGAAAACGTTTTTGTTGATGGATTCCACATAAACTGACTGCTGATCAAAAACAACTACGCATTGATTGATGCAGAAAAACTGGAACAATTCCAAGGCAGCACTTCAAATTTGGCTTGGAGTATTGTTACTGGTGATGAATCTTGGATTTACTGTTATGATCCTGAAAAGAAAAGTCAATCAGCTCAATGATCTTTCAAAGAACTTAAACTTACAAAAGTCTGGCGAATTTGCAGTGCTGGTAAGAAGATGGTTGCCAGTTTTTTTCTTAAATGGGCCATATTGTTCCTATAGTAATAGAAGATAGACGTAAGTTCATGAAAAGTGCCCATAAGGAAAAATAATGTTACATCATGACAACGCATCGTCGCATACAGCAAAACTAACAACTGATTATTTGGATGCCCTAAAGGTCAGCATCATGGACCCTCCACAATACAGCCCTGGCCTAGTACCTTGTGATTTCTTTTTGTTTCCAAAAATTCAAGATAAAATGCGTAGAATCACTTTTTCGTTATCAGATGAAGTAGTGGAACATTATAAAAACTTGGATCTGAAGTGCCTCAGAAGAGTGGCATCATTGCTTTAAGGACTGATTTCACTATGTTGTGATTGCTGAAAATCCTTTGAAACTTTTCAAGGCCCAAGGATACTATGCAAATTTCTTGAACCTTATATATATATATATATACAGGGTGTTTCCAGAAATAGTTTTACAAACTTCGGGTATGGGTTCCTTACACCACAAGAAGGAAAAAAGTTCATATGAACATATGTCCCATAATCCTTTGCTTTCTCGTTAGGAGGTGTTCAACACAGTGGTACACTTAAAACACACAAAACTCATAAATGCTCGAAATGTCCTCCTCTTGCTTCTATGCATGCCTGTACTCGTTGAATCATGGAATGCTGCACCCTGTCAAAACCTCCGGGATGGTGTCGAATGGTTTCGCAGGCTTCCATGACACGTCGATGAAGCATTTCTGCATCTGGGATGGCTGCTCCATAAACCAATGATGCCCCCAGAGGTAAAAATCCACAGGATTGAGGTTGGGAGAATGTGCAGGCCATGAAACTGGTCCTCCTCTGCCTATCCCTCCATGCTGTCACGTGTGATGTACCAGATGCCACAGCCAATTGTCTTGTATCGATACCTGGATTATCTTCGACACACTTTAACATCTGCTCTTCGCATTCCGGCATACGAACAACTCTTGGTCTTCCTCGATCAATAGTCCATGGTACAACAGTTCCTGTCTCAGCAAGGCGATGATAAACAGCGACAAAGGTTGGATGACTCGGTTGTCTTCGGTCTGGAAACTCCATCTGATAGAGCCGTGCAGCCTCGCGTCCATTACCATTCGCGCGACCATACATAAAAATCATGTCTGCCTGTTCACGAAATGAATATCCAGACATGCTGGAACGTAACACATGCAGTTAACTCACTACATGTACACAATTGAAACATTGAAGACAGACTAATGACAAATGTAAACAAGTCTCCATGGTAACACTTTGCCATCTACTGTATGTAGTACAATGGGTCAACGCCTTCTATGAATGCATAGAGAAATGAAGTTTTGAGGTTGGATCCCAAAGGCCGTTGAACTCACACTTTCATTGTGACAAGAATAATGCGAAAACCAAGTATTATGGGACATATGTTCATATGAACTTTTTTCCTTTTGGTGTGAGTAACCCATACCCGAAGTTTGTAAAAGTATTTCTGAAACTCCCGGTATATATATATTCTAAATATTTCGAATTCCAGGTTTTTGTTATTTCTGATAATCTTCAGGTCTAGGAAGGGAAGTACATTGTCTCTTTCAATTTCCATGGTGAATTTAATCTCCAGTATTTGCAAGTTTAGGGGGCTGGTTTCACCAACCAATGTTAAAAATGCTCTAACATCTTGTTTGTTAACACGGTGTTCAAAGTTTAACATAAGGTTAAAACTTTTGCATTTCATCAAGCTTTTACAGCAAATTGTTAGCTAACATATTGTTAATGTCAAAGACAACTGCGAACACTAACTTTCGAGAAGGCGGTGGCCAAACTACACTGCTTCTGAACGTGCACTGATGCACTTTTGTCTACGTTTTGCTGTGCTCTCAGTGTGAGTAGCAGACAACTATTTACATTCATGGCAGTTGCCATGTGATGTTCCCAATTGTTTGAGGTTAGAATCGTGATGTCACTGAAATAAATGTTTCACCGTTTGAAGTGCGTTAATTAACATCTGGTTAATAAGCATAGACGTATTATCAACTGCGGAGAATCTGACGGTCTTACATTAAAGGATAAAATTGCAGCCTGGGACAAAATTTGCGAGTAATTTAATTGGAATGAACGCATTTCTCATAAGACAAGTAAGCAACTGTGGCAATTTTATGCTAACATAAAGTGCAGCACCAGAAACGTTAGATGCAAAGAGCATATAAGACAGTTTAAAACTGGTGGTGGACACTGCATTGAAACTAATATGGACGAAAGTGTGTTATCGCCGATTAATCAAGCAGACCCGAAAAAAAATGGTTTTATTCTTGAAGCAATTCCTGCGGAAACCTTCTGGATAAACCAAAACGGTAGCTTTGGAAATACCAACATCACCCACCAAGTAGATGAAAAATGTTAGTAGCATAAAAACTAAGTACCTAATTAACACTTGTAGCTTAGGAGAAAGAGGCATACTTCTGTTGGTAGTAACCTCTCATATTTCCCACAAAACGATGCTCGTGACCCCTTGAACAGTCTATATTGCTTTAAAAATTCCTCCTTTTGCATGGTTTCAAATTTATTATGACGCTCGACTACTCTGCTATTAGGAATTGCATTAAAAAAATGTCAATTGTAGTAAACTTGCATCAACAGCTTGGCTTGCGGCAACCATTTTCCATCTTCTAAACACCTTAACCAGGGGTATCGTGATGTTAACTTAATATCAACTTTTGTTTGGTGAAACAGAATTTGTGTTAACTTCAGTGTTAAATCAGTTTAACATTGTGTTAAAATTAAGCATCTGTTGGTGAAACCAGCCCTAGGTGTTTTAAATAGGTTTCAAGTTTTTTTAGTTTCAAAATTAAATTAAGTGTAAATTCTATTCTGATAGCATTAAAAAAAACATTTTGCTTCGCTGTGTACTACTACCAGTTTTAATTCTTAATATATAGAATACCAGAACTTAAAGAATAAAATATAGTTTGGAATCTCTGAGAAATGTACAGGAGTTTGTCTGGTGATTGTCATTGTGCTGCACATATTGTTGAACAGTCATTAGTTTAATTGAAAGGATTATGAAAATATCAGACAAAAAATGAGTAAATGCCCTGAAAGATTACGGAATTTGAAAGCCAGCCTATAGCAACCTCCTGTATCCCATTTGTACCAACAATGAAATATGTAAGAAACCATTACTGTAAAGTTTATCTCAACATGAAGTAGAAAAATAAGCTTTTGTATGAATAATTTATACAACAGATGTAAAAACAAATGAATAGTGTATAGAGAAAGCCATGTGAATGTTAAATATCAGTTTTTGTTAATGTATAGTATGCTACTTCCCAGCAAATGCAGCAAGTCATTAGACAGGCACCCACGAAATAAAATGTGTGTTGACAGGTATAAATTAGGGAAATTAACTTTAATTCCCATAAATAATAACAACAATGCATTTTATTTGTTTTAGCAATTAAAAATGAGATGATGCAACAAAAACAGACTTTGTCAAAACAACGTGAGGAATATGTGTGCAAAGCCAAGATAATATCAAGAGAGCTGCAACTTCTCAAGGAGCAGGAGGAGGATCTCTTGCAGGAGAAATCTAAAGACAATGATCGCATTCTGAAAGAAAACCACAAACTCCAGGTGCTGCATCTTTTTTATAAAACAGAATTATTTAGTTCTTTCATTTTACTCTGTTAAGAAGTAACCTCTCTCAAAATTAATATAACCAAACTTTTTTGTGTTAATATTTGATGTAAATGAAAGACCCTATATTAAATGTGTTAATTGCAGTATAGTTTCACATCTATACAATTCATTGCTATGGATCTGCAAGTTGTTGAACTTGGGCAACTTTAGTAAGATATGAAAGATTCATAAATCTTTATATATTGAGTTAAGGAACACAAAAAATCACAGAAGCCTGTTTAGGCATTCTCTTGTTTAAACGTTTTTAACATTAAGATAAAATGATCGCGATCTTTCAAAGATGATAGTTATTGCAGATCAGATAGTTATCTTAATGTTGATAGTGTATGACAACATCTTGAATGTACCCTTCTTGCTTCTGCAAACACTCTGTTCAGACTTTCCTGTGTATCCATACTAATTGTATGACACTTATCAGGATTGAGTTGCACAGGTTTCTTCTGATTTGACCAATTCCCTTAAGTAATAATGAATGTACAAAAGAAAGTACAGCAGGTTTTATCTTAACACTATTCATTCAAATTAAAGGCACTATTTAAAAATTATTGTTTACAGTTGTCTGTTTTTCTTAAGTAACTTAATTATTACACAGTCAAGCAAATGTATCCCAACTTTAAAATGATCACATTTCTTCAAATATTCAGAGAAATACGATAGTGATGATATTTTTCTTTTTGAATTAATGATTCCAAAAGCATGCAATACATACTAAGGTATGCTTTATATAACCTTTTTTTAATATTGTTAATGCCTAGTCGTCTACTCTCTACATGATTTATTTTGTGCCCTTAGTAGTCGATTATATTTGCTAGGTATGTGATAATGGGGTCTGAAAATTAAAGGAAGCATCTTTTTAGGTTGCATTTCAACTAATGAATAGAAAAATAAGTATATTACCTCCTGTGTACCTTTATGTAGAATAAGACTCCTCTTTTGAGTATAAAAATATAAGTAAATATGGGCCTGGTTATGATGTATGCACTTTAAGAGATTTACTACATATAGTAACATTCATACACTTGGAACGCTGCATATTTTCATCAGTTTATACCCAGGTAAATCAATTTTGCCAATATTTGTAATGTTATAAAAGTGTACATCAGCTCTCAAGTGAAACAGTTTATGTTTTCATTATTGTAAATAAAAACAACTGAGTATCTTAACTATGGAAAAGCAGCATGTTAAATTTTGCAAAATATACCCTATTTCTAATTGCAAGTTTTTTGGGGGATGGTGAATTGGATTTAAACAATTTAAGCCAGAGGAATGTGTGACATAAACCTGGGTGCACAATTGCTCAGAAGCAGAAACGAGAACCAGAATGGTAGGTAAATGTGCTACCCACAATCAGTCAAGAATAGGGAGTAATATGATTCTTAAACTATGTGCCTACCAGCATTTGAAATTAAGTGTTTTAATCTTTTTTCCATTTCCAAGTAATTGTGCACTGGACTTAAATTGCATATCATGTTATCTACTAATTACAGCTACAATGTGTGTGCCACATTTTGTAGATGCCATGAGCTGCATTTGACATCTGATTGCTCAATTATAATGTGATGTAGCACTCAATGCAAACTTGTAGTAGAAAATACATTCAGTGATTCACAAAATCTTAGCACATGTTAATCATTAAATGTACCGTACAGTGCATTGTTTGATATTAAGACACCACGGTACTACCAACATTTTCCAGACTGTCACAATTATGTGTTAGACCCCACATTCCCTTATGAAAATTACCACCTATTTCCATCATTTAAAAAAAAAGTACCTTTTATTCGGTGATGCACTACATTTTCTATGTGATTTCCTGGATGAAATTGTACTTTATGGCTTCTTTTTTCTATTTAAAAACCGTTACACCAATAAAATTTTCCCACAGCAAAAGTTTTGTATTAGAAGTGAGTATGAAATAATGCAGAATATGAGTACAATCATGAATAATAACACATTTGTTGAGCTTATGGAGTAGAGTTTACTCTAGCAAACACACTACCTAAATATATATTGTAGTTAAACATCTGAAACAATAAAAGTTTTACTTGTATTACTTGTATTAGATAAGTAAGTTAATTATTGAAGGATGTGTTTTCAATTGTTGTTGCATTATAGCTGGAAATTCAAAACAAGCTGAAAGCTATCAATAATGTGATAGATATGTTGACTGGCATAATTGGAGACCGTAAAGATGTAGATAGCAAACCATCAGGCAAATCAGAAAAGGTAAGAAGAGTGTAACTTTTTAATAAGCTGTTCCTTAATTGAAGTTACTGTAACTTTCTAAGATACAATCAGAATAATTAGCTTAATCCTAAATTTTAAGAGTAAATTATGTGAATGTGAAATTAATATAAATATTTAATCCTGCAGCATCAGATTTTAGTAATATTTCATTTCCATGGATGCCCAAAACAAGATATGGTATGATTTCCAAATATTTGTTTTATGCAGTGGTAATGTATGAATATTTATTTTAGAAATGGATCTTTTGTTAGAAACAAAGGATCCTATTTTCCAGAGGAAATGGAAACGTTTATTTTTTTGGGTTTATTACAGAAAAGACCAAAAACACCACCAGATACTCCACCAAGGACATCTTCATCTGGCTCTTCAGCATCTCCAGATCGAAGAGCTATACATGAGAAGAATGTAGCCCATGGGGATAAATATGATACCAAGGATAGTGGCATATTTAATTATGTATATTATGATCCTGAGCTACATTGGTGTCGAGTTTGTAATGTGTTTCCACGCACTGCAAAAGAATATCTGAACCATCTGCACAGCGCAAACCATAAGCGGGAAATTCTGGTAATATTTTCTTTTTATCTTTACTCAGGATATCTTTTGAATTTATTAGATAAATTAAAAAATTGCTATCAGTTTTGTATTTAAAGGTACTAAGAAAGATTTGCTATTTCTCTTTAAGCCTTGTAATTATTCAAGTAATTTAATGCATGTGAAATGAAAATATGACTATCATTGCTGAATAATTTAATAATTATTACATGAGGATACCTTTACAAATTATAATGTTAACATTATTGTCCTCACTGAATACCATAAATGAAGTAAGACAAGCTATTGACATCCAGTTTTTTTTTTTAAGTGAAATCTGTTTCCAAGGGAATGAATAAATTGTATCCCTAAAATCTTAACTATGGTGGCTTTCTATTTTACTGCAATGCAACCATTACTTAAAATGCACAAGGGCAAGTCAAGTATAAAGGAGAAATTCTTCTTTATGATCAGAAGAGAGCATACAGATTGTAGCATTAAAGCGGGGATGATGGTAGCTATTTTATAGTTTCCTTGTGCTAGAACCTTGCCATTCCAGCAGAGTAGTCCATAGCAAGATTGAACAAGCAAAGTACATTGTAAATGGACAGGGACACTTATCATGATTAAAGTGCCTTAGACTTTTATGGGACTTTAGGTAGTCAAAAAGAAAAGAAGAAGACAAAAAGGCAAAGTTTTCATGTTCTCTTAAACTCATAATAATAAACTAATTCATCCCTTGCATCTAATCATCTCTTATAACATACCATTTTAGTTAGTTGACAGAAACTTTACACCATTATATCAATATTTCATTCCAACTTTGGAGAAGTTGTTTATTCTTTAAATTAAATTGACTTTTGGCAGATAATGGAGCAATATTTCTTTAAGCTTTCATAACATAAGTCTTCCCTTTATGCTTTTCCACTATAAGAATAGACTTGGAAGTATGTATGAGGTGACTCCCTGACCAGTGAGCCAAGTGCTTCCAAATTGTGTACAAAGATTTATGAAATTCACGGAGAAGTCTGATTTTTCACATATGTTGGTGGTTTTCTTGTGCATATTTTTAACATCAACAGTGGTTAATATGTACCTTTGTTCATGACACACAGTTTTGGGTCTCAGAATGGAACTACAGTAGAATCTCGTTAGCACGTTTTTGCAGGGACGTAAGGATTTGGACGTCATAGGCGGGAAAACATGTTAACGAAAACGCAAAATATGCAATTTAAGAACATAGTTATGTAATAAAATCTAATAATTACTATGTCTCCATGGGTAATTGAAATCGATTTTGAGTACAATCCGTATTGAATTCAATATGTGTTCAAATGGATTTGGATACACAAAGCCTGAGAATAAATAATTCAAGCTTTTATGTTGGTCAACTTGGATTTTTGAGGTTATGAATGTTTTTGAGAAAATAAATTGCGAATTATGGAAGCGACAAGAGTGGCCTTGCTGTGCGTTTTATTACGCATGTGATAACAGTTTCCGCTAAAAAAGAAAAATAAATTATGCGCGTGCATCATGTTACGAGTACAATAGGCAAATGCATATTTGGCGTATTCAATACGATTTGAATACGGTAAGTGTTTCCATGCAACAAAAATTCGTTCTGATCCTCTTCTGATCTTATTTTCCAAGAGGAAAGTTTTGTTTTTGCATTTTTCCCTTCTTTAAAAGCTGTTTTAATCAATTTAGGTTTGCTAACAATTGCGTTTAAGGTTGACGTAGGAATGTTTAACTTTCACACTATATCCACATGTTTCATATTTGGATTGTGATCTATTTCAAGGATTTTCAGTTTTTCACTATTGGTTATTTACTACACTTTCTTTTTTTCATTGCAAATGAAAAGTTAAAATACAATCTATGTATGTTTGGTCAACACTCAACAGTAGAAACTATCGTTGGCGTTTACCACGCCAAGGTAAAGCATTCTCTATCCCGCCCACACAAATCGTGTCACACAAATATTTACATACATGCATGTGGTTGGCTGCCGGTATCCACTCCTTGACCGAGGATTGACCAAAGTAGCCAATGAGGACGTCAAACTTTGAACGTGAAGCACCTTCTCCCACTGGACCGATCAAGGATTGGCCAAAACAGTCAAACTTCAAACGTAGTAAGCGGGACCGGGAAAACGCACTAAGCAAACATTATTTATTACATTTGATACCGGGACTTTTATACTTGAACGTAATACACAGGGAAACGTGTTAATGAGGAACGTGCTAACGAGATTCCACTGTATTCCAAAAAAAATGACTGTAGGTCTAGTTACATAGTTCCAAAGTAACAGCCCAGAAACATCGCAGTAATGCAATTATTCCAGTATTTTTATAAACACTTTCAAAAGTAACACTGATCACAGAGAGTACTCTGTATTAACAGTAACAAGCATGTATGTGATACAAGATAAACTGCCCCTGTTTCAAACTTGTAATAGGAGACAAAGCCCTAAAGAATCTTGAGACCAATCAAATTTAATTATAAGTACACAGATGAATTTTTGCATGAATGGAGGGGGCCAGTTTTTACAATACTCTTAAAACCAACAAAGAATCAAGAAGCTTAGTTGACAAGTAACAGTGGACCAGGCACCAAGAGTACCCTGCTGTCACAGTTGTATGTAAATACTTGTGGATGTACTTGACTGTTATTTTAAAACGCTTATTGAGAGCTGTTAATGAAAAATAATCGTTTTTCCTCATCTTTGGTTCATGCTGCCCACAATCAGTACTTTCACATATATATTTGTTATATGAGGGCTGTCCCAGAAGTACTCAACCTAACAAAGAAAACACAAAAATTTTGGGAGAAAACATCTTTATTTCTCTAGCCCGATACACTTTTCTCAGCAATGTTCAATAGCTTTGATAGCTGTTTATAGTGAGAACTGTCGAGTTCTGCAAAATAGCCATCCACTGCAAACTCCACTTCTTCATTGTAGTCAAATCTTTTACCACCAAGCCAATTCTTCAACTTTGGAAACAGAAAATAATCAGAGGGGGCTAAGTCTGGCGAATAGAGTGCATGAGGAACAATTCGAACTTTAACTCATTGATTTTGGCCATGGCAATAATGGATGTGTGAACTGGTGCATTCATTGTCTTGATGAAACAGAACTTTCTTTTTTGCTAAATGCGGCCATTTTTGCTTGATTTCATTATTCAAATGCTGCAATAAGTTTGCATAATACTCGCCATTGATTGTTTGTCCTTTTTGAAGATACCATGACCTTGGCTGCAGATGGAACTCTCTTCGCCTTCTTTGGAGCCGATTTTCCCCTTTCAATCCACTGTTTTGACTGTTCGTTTGTCTCACGTGTGAAATGATGCACCCATGTTTCATCCATGGTTGTGAATCAACTCAAAAACTCATCTTTATTGCAGCGAAACATCGCCAAACACTCGACTGAAACTTCCTCACAATGCTGTTTTTGTTCCATTGTGAGTAAACGCAGCACCCATCTGGCACACAGCTTTCTCATGTCTAAATTTTCAGTTAGTGTGTGATGTACAGCACTTTTTGAAATGCCTACGATGTCTGCTAGCTCGTGCACTTTGAGCCGACGGTCATCCAATACCATTTTGTGGATTTTCTTCACAATTTCTGGCATGGTCACCTCATTTGGTAGACCACTGCAATGTTCGTCTTGGCAGCTCGTACGGCCTTGCTTAAACTCTGCCAATTTTACTGTTGTAAACGAAGGAGTAGACTCTCCCAGAGTAGAATCTAGCTCAGCTTTAATATTAGTTGGACTAAGATCTTTCAAATGAAAGTATTGTATCACATAACAATGGCCAGTTTTATCCATGTTTACAATTTTGCTGAAAGAGTTCACTATTAATGGCTGCCAAACAATTACTAAACAACATAGCATCGTCAAACTTCAAATTTAAGCTTTATAAGGGTGGTACTTCCTACTACCATAGTCATTTGTTTGAAACAACAACTGCTATATATACGTCAGGTCGGGCTTCTGGGACTGCTCTCGTACCACTAATTATGGTATGCACAGCATATCCTTAAATTGTGCAAACATTTGAGTGTTTATATCAACAACATCATCCACATTCGGTTGTTCTCATGTACATTACATCACCTTGGTTGTCGCAAGTACAATGCGCAGGCCAGAAGTAAGAAAACAAAACAGAAATTAAATGTCTTGTGCAATTTTCAAGCTTTGCATTATTACATTGGTGGTGACAGAATTGCAAAAATTTGCAAACAGAATTTCAAAAATGATTAAGTTAAAAGCATAGCTGACATAATTTTAAATACTTAAAACATTTTTGCAAGTCACAAGGTTTGAATGTCCCTAGCAACCTACACAATGAAGTTACTTACAAAGTAAGGTTGGTGTAAATTTTCCATCGACTAATTTATTTATTTATTTGTGCTAGCAATCTTCCTTAGAATATGGCTATACATCAGCCCAAGCTGTTCGACTAATTTAGCTTCCAGCATTTATGAATTTCACAAAGCATTTTTGTGGAAAGGGGAACTGCTAGAAATGAAAGTAGGCAGGAACACTGAGAATAAATGCCACTGAGAAAGACATTTGTGCCCTTTGTAACCTTAGAGAAGTGAAATGTTGCTTTACAATAATTATTTCTCCTATGGGCACAAAAATAGTTCAGTGATTTTGTTCACAACTCCCATGCAAAGGGTCCATGATTTGATTCCTGGCTCTAGGGTGGCTAACTTGGACCAGTCAAGCCTTCGCCTCTGGCCAGCTCATGTGAAGTATCCCCAAGACCCAACATGGTGGATTCAGCATAAAAGCTATACGTCCTTTCATTCCACTGCCATCCTCATCATTGGAGCTAACACATACTGTGCACAGGGTGCCTCTAGCTAATAAAGGCTGGTTTACAATAACCTGAGAACAAGAATGGGAATGCATATTGATGACCATCTTGATAGCAAAGTGGAAAGTCAATTTTGCACATTAGAATAGCATTTGTTTGTAACTTGTCAATGACGTTTTTTTGCCTGCTGCCAATTCAGACACATGATGCAGGTTAGCCAGTTAGCCAATTTCAAAATTCAATATAGTAAAGATTTTTTAAATGCAGATCCATTACTATTTCCAGTTCATCTGATCTTACCATGCTTCATTCCTTTATTAATAGCATACATTAAAGTTGTTGGTTGTTCTTTGTTCATTTCTATCAGATTTTGCTGTTTGTTGTGGTCTTGAGGGGAGGGGGTATGTGTAATAAAGCGAGTAGCCAGTTTTGAGTTGCATATAAACAAACTAGAGATGATGCTTTTGCTAGTTCCTGAGGGAGTTAGAATCTACCATTTGTTGGAATTTCTTCCACTTTCATTTTCCCAGCTTACGATTAGAGAGTAAGCTCTATACCCCCGCCGTTAAATTTTTGCACTTGACAGTTCATGTGGCTTCACAAACGTTGGGTATTTTGTGGTTGCGACATTGCCAGAGTGGTTAGTACACAACAGCTAATTGTTTTCCTTTCTATTGTGTCTACGCCACATACAAAAAGTGTACGTAAGTAGCCAACGTCAATGAACTACGAGGGTTGTACCAGAAGTACCCAACCTAACGAAGACAGAAAAATTCTGGGAAAAAACATCTTTATTTCTCTACATAGTCTCCTTTCAGCTCAATACACTTTTCCCAGCAATGTTCAACAGCTTTGATACCCTGTTTATAGTGAGAATCGTTGAATTCTGCAAAATAGCCATCAACTGCAAACTCTACCTCTTCATTGTAGTCAAATCGTTTACCACCAAGCCATTTCTTCAACTTTGGAAACAGAAAATAATTAGAAGGGGTTAAATCTGGCGAATAGAGTGCATGAGGTAGCAATTCAAACTCATTGATTTTGGCCATGACGATAATGGAAGTGTGAACTAGTGCATTGTCTTGATGAAACAGAACTTTCTTTTTCACTAAATGTGGCCATTTTTGCTTGATTTCATCATTCAAACGCTGCAATAAGTTTGCATAATACTCGCCATACATTGCTTTTCCTTTTTGAAGATAATGAAAATTATCCTACGTGCATCCCAAAAAACTGACACCATGACCTTGCCTGCAGATGGAACTGTCTTCGCCTTCTTTGGAGCCGATTCTCCCCTTTCAATCCACTGTTTTAACTGTTCCTTCACCTCAGGTGTGAAGTGGTGGACCCATGTTTCATCCATGGTTATGAATTGACTAAAAAATTAGGCTTTATTGCAGGGAAACATCGCCACACACTCAACTGAACATCCTCACGACGCTGCTTTTGTTCCATTTGAGTAAACGCAGCACCCATCTTGCGCACAGCTTTCTCATGTCTAAATTTTCAGTTAGTGTGCGAAGTACAGCACTTTTTGAAAAGCCTATGTCTGCTAGCTCACGCACTATCAGTTGGCGGTCATCCAGTACCATTTTGTGGATTTTCTTCACAATTTCTGACATGGTCACCTCATTTGGGCGACTACTGCAATGTTCGTCTTGGCAGCTCGTATGGCCTCACTTAAACTCTGCCACCCAATATTTTACTGTTGTAAATGAAGGAGTAGACTTCCCCAGGGTGGAATCTAGCTCAGCTTTAATATTAGTTGAACAAGACCTTTCAAATGAAAGTATTGTATCACATAACGATGGCTAGTTTTATCCATGTTTACAAATTCACTGATAGAGTTCACTATTAATGACTGCCAAACAATTACTAAACAACGTAGGATCATCAAACTTCAAACTTGAGCTTTATAAGGGTGGTACTTTCTGCCATAGTCGTTTGAAACAACCACTATATTTACACGTCAGGTCGGGTACTTCTGGGACTGTCCCCATATTTCGTATTATTATTAATTGTAAATAACTCGGCATAAACATTATAACGTATGTAGAATAAATTACGTACTTTTAACAATATAGAACCAGAATAATGCAAATGTGCCTGCTACAATGAGGAGAAATAAAACAAATTATAAGCTGTGATAACAAAGTTATTTTCCAGATGGTTCAGGAATTTTGTCCTCTTTATCTTGGAGTTTCACTCCCTTGTGAATAACCATTCTCGTGATTAGTCCAAGAGCTGCTGTAGTTTGTTGTGCAGCTTTATCAGCAGTAATAGAGGGATGCCGATGAACCTCCACATACTCCTCCGTCTCAAAGATTCCCTGGGTCCTTCTTAACAGTTCCAATGCCTGACTATTAAGTGGCACATCTCGACGCAAAGGATTTTCCCTTGTGAATCATTACTTAGTGATCGACATTGGTTTTGAGACATTGTCGCACTTCAAATCTTGTATAAATAATATAAATTAAATATATATAAAAATAGATAAATATATATATATATATATATGCATAAACGATCACCAACAATAACCACAAATGTAAATAAAATGAACAATATCAGGTTGCAAAGAACAACTCGACGCACATGCTAGAGATTCACAAACTGAAGCACGTGGTTGGAAATAGCTACATCCAGCAACAGAGCCGCTTCTAGTTCCGCTTCTGCTTTTGTCATAGACCATCCGAAATGCTGCCTTGTGATTGGTTTAGGAAGTCTAATGGTTAAAGCTTTTCATCTGCTTTTTTGCGAGTGTACCAACTTAATCATTAGCTGTGAAGTGCAACATTTCAATGGCGTGGGTATAGCGGTTGTTTCATATCATGGCTGCCTTGAATAATTAGCTACATCCAGCAACAGAGCCGCTTCTAGTTCCACTTCCGCTTTTGTCATTGACCATCCAAAATGCTGCCTTGTGATTGGTTTAGGAAGTCTAACGGTTAAAGCTTTTCATCTGCTTTTTTGCGAGTGTACCAACTTAATCGTTAGCTGTCAAGTGCAACATTTCAATGGCGTGGGTATAGCGGTGTTTCATATCATGGCTGCCTTGAATAATTTCTACAGTGAGGAGTCTAATATACACAATATGGATCTAATATGCTGTGCCCGGGATTGAGAACAAGAAAGTTAAAACTCGACCAAGTCTTTCTTGTTCCTGGGATCCGGGAAAACTAACCTGTTAATTGTGAGCGCTCACCTTATAATACATTTATTTTAACGTTGTCGTTTTTGTTCTGGTTACCATTCTCGGTCATTGTTAACCAGCCTTAAATGGGTCCATCCATCACTTGGTGGAATGAGGTTTCCTTGAAGGTCATAGGTGATCATGTGGGGAGTGTTGAAACAAACAAAGGAGCATGTCTTGTATATGGAAGCTATGTGGCTATAATGATGTATTGGCAACTTAACATAAATAATAAACTCTCTTCTCATTTATGGGTTTCACACATACCATAAAATTACAAATATGTATAAACATATTCAGTAGAGACCATCTAAACATACCTCAACACCTAGACATATCTTCCTTTGATTATCATGATTAAGGTTACTGAAATATGAATTAGAAAATCATCTTTTAATGACAATGCCATAATAAACGAATAACACACAAGTGTTTTCAGATAGGGCATCGGTTTTATGGGAAAATAGAATTGCAAAGCTCACTACTTCTGGCAAAATTACATTTCTTTAATAGGAAAGTAATGTATTTATTTTATGTTTGTGCCCTGCTTTAATTAATTGCAATAAATAAAAGTCTTGTTATATTTGATCAGTACTGTAAAAGTCACTCTCTTTCTCAGAAAAGCAATATGCTTAAACATTTTTGGATTGGAGCAAATAATTTAATAGCTTCACTCCATAGAAATGAAAGTATGAAAAGAAATAGAAATTTAAAAGGCTGATATTTAAATCTGATATAAATATTTTTATACTAAATTACCAAGGTTATTTGTTAAGAAATATTGCAAATCCGTAATTTCTTAATAACAAGCTTTTTATATATTTTTATAATTTATCTCCACTTTAAATATTTTATAGATGCATACTATTTTTGACAGGAGCGGAAACTGGTAGACTTTCCATGGCATAAGATCCAGGCTGATCAGGAAGTGCCACTTATTAAAGGAGCACGCTCAAAACGTACACCTATAAGGGGTAAGTGTAACAGTTTTTTGTACATCACGTCCATTCCTTTAATTTTTAAAACTAAATGGTTAATATTAATATTCTCTTCTGAGTTAAATAATATGGTCTGTAAATTAGACATTCCATCATTAATAAAGTTCAAAATAGTGATATTTATTACATCACTTTCTAACACTTTTGAAAGAACTCTAAAACCTCTGCTTATATTATACTGGTTTTTACATACTTTTAAACTTTTAAAAAATGCTACAAAACCTGGCATCACTTCAGCATGTTTTGTGCATCTGCTGAAGTGAATAAAATAGGAACCTTTCAATTTTGAGTACTGTGAATAGAAATTTTTTAGTATGTTATCAGTTTAACGTAGCTCTCATTGAAATCTTTAATACTATTGAAATGTAAAAATAATGCATTTTATGAATATTACTGCTGTCTGTTAAATAAGCGGTGTATTTTTGGACATCCTTATCAAATGGAGGGAACTACATTTTAAAAGCAGAAGAGGTTTCCAGAGCAACCACATCATTAGATCGCTTGGACAGAATTCACAGCAACAGATAAAGATAAGTTTATCAAAACTGAAAGAAGTGTATGGATTTTGTTGACTTCTGTGACAGCAGGTGAGAAGAAATTGGCTCAACTGGTAATGATATCAACACTGACAGATTTTTATGAAAACAGATGTCACGCAGTGAGGAAGAAAATGCTCTGCGATTTCTCACAGAAAAGAGCATTTCACTTTTGCGTCCATGCGTAGCAGTGCCATTGGACCACTCTCTTCCAAAAAAATTAATATTCCTTGCTGTTTTTCTTGCAAAGCTGGTTAACAGTGTTAACCTATTACAGCATTAAGCATGATATAAACAACACTGAAATAACAACATAAACTGTAATGCAGGTAAGAAACATATTGTATTAGAGAAGATATTATTTAACCTAGATGTGTATTTTTGTACTTGAACAAATACAAGCATATGATAAATTCAGTTGTGTGTTTAGATATACTAAATTCATTATTGTGTACAGTTTAAACTATGTATTAAATCTTACCAATAGAACATTGACATAAAAACAAGAATTGGTTTTTTTTTTATATTATTTTTTTTTTATATATATATAGTCTTCAGAAATGAAATGCTGAGCCAGAATATAAATTTTCTCAACATGTAGCTGATAAGTGTATAGTTTTTAAATGCTGAATATTTGTGTAAAATATTGTAGAAATGTTTGTATATGTTCATTGTAATACTATTATTGTATGTAGCTAATGGTTTCTCTGTGAACGAGCTCAATAAAATCTGCACAAGCATCTTTTAATAAACATCCTATCCTTTTTTTCCTTCCACTTATCTTATTTTGCCGTCTCTTTCTTTATTTTGAGTTATTGTATTATTGCTATGAAAACACTTTTATTTGTCCCACATAACTGCAAGTTTTAAACAGTGCAGTTTTAATAGTCTTAAAAATACAGAATTCAAATAACATATGAACTAAAAAATTGCACATGTTAAATAGAGCACACTCGAAAGAGTTCTTTGCACAGTTTATTCTCTGGCATGTTCTGTTACAGAAAAGTCTAGGTTTGTCATTTAGGTAGTAGCAAGGAGATAAGCAGTGATTTACAATTGAAAGACTCGAGTGTGAGATCAAATCCAACCAGCAATGTGGTTAGTGTAACTGTCAGTGTACTTTTTTTGTTTTTGTAAAGGCCTAGTCCACACCTTATGTAATTTCCCTAAACATAAGCAAACAAATGAATACAAACTGTTTAAAACCTGTTTTAATCTCTATGTAAACAGTATGCAATGATTTCAATCTTTTTACTTTCTCTACTATGTATACTAAGTATTGTATTCCACCCAAAAATTTGTTGTCAAGATTTCAACATTCAGTTGTTTCTCATAATTATATGGAACAGTGGTAGTGAAGGAAATAAGAGTATAAAAAAGTAAATAAATTCCAGCCTGTAACCAAAACTTAAGGCCGCCATATAGTGTTCAGTTCTTAAACATATAAACATATGCTGTTCCCTTTGTATCTATATCGAAATGTGTGATATAGCTATTTCTGCAATGGTGTATTCGGATTAAAATGAAGAAGATAGAAAAAAATAAGCTTTAGTAAGAATAGTTTATATATCCACTAATAAAAATGAAGTATAGAGAAAATCACTCTACTATTACATCATAATGTTTGTATGTATATATAATTTTTTAAAATTTTATTTTTGTTGTATTAAATGCAATAGCGTAATAAACACACACATCTGGACATGTTTGTGGGCAGATGAAACGGCACCAACAGTACTTCATTTCATAATAGATGCGTAAGCCTTGTTGAAAATATTCAAATCGGTGCTGTACTAGAGCTGTTTTGTTGCTGATTCTAAAATTCCTCTCAGAGATATTTTCATTAGTGGAGCACTGTACAGAGTCATGCTGAGAGGTAGTCCATTGTTATGTCTCCTGCTATTCGAAAGAGTGTACAAGATTTCAGTTTTTCATGCCCGTAGCTATTTCACACTATGACATGTTTTCGACCAGATGTGGACATGCTTCTACACTCATGCAAGTGTAGTAAGATTCCACAAACTGTTAACAAATATTCAATATATTAATTTGTTCACAAACATTCATTGCATTTGTTTGAAGACATTTGTATTTTTCCTTGCGAGCAATTGCATTCAGGTGTGGATTAAGCCTTAGAGTTGGAACATGACAGTGTTAAAGTGGAGAAAGACGGTTTAATATCAAGCATAGAGAGCATTTTGCAAGACAATTGCAGAAAGGTTTTGCTTTTAATGATACTACCACTATGTCATTAATATTGCTTGTAGTCGCTTGTTTACTATTTCAGAAGCACTTATGTGGTTTTACATCTTAATTTTTTATAGAATCTGTATCATTTTATTTGTATAAATAAGTTTCACTAAACCTTTGAGCACATTTCATATTTTGCTAGGGTAGCTGGTATTTAGCGTAGTTCATTACGTTAGCAAGTTAGGTATTTATTTTCCGAGGCCAATTTAATTCATTACATTTGTGCATGTTAGACTCAGTTGATGACAGCTTAATTTCCATGTCAAGTTTAGGGAGTAGTCAAACAAGCATTAATTTTCCTTTGGAAAGAAATGCAATCACTTAAATGTTCCCATTTGATCAGATGATAATGCAACAATTGGAATATATTTCTTTGCGTACTCGTGACATCTGTTTGAAGCTCATATTCTTCCCATGTACTACCTTCATGCATCAACACACAGCTCACCCATCTTGGGAGCATTGCACTGAATTAACTTCTGGCACTTACTTCTTATGCCTCAACTTCAGAAAAACAGACTACAAATTGTAATTGTATTCCAAAACTTGTATCTCAGTACCTTACTTTTTAGAGAAAATAATTGAGATATGAAAATTTTGCATCGGCTTCAATCAGGTACCAGTCTCAAACTGTGTATAGTTGAACACCATCTTTACCCTTTATCATGCTTGCAGTAATAAATGTAAATTTGGGATATAACCTTTCTACTTTCTCTACTACATATACTAAGTAGAGGAAGTATTGCATTCCACCCAAAAATTCTATGTCTAGACTTCATAGAAATGCATGTTTTGAAGTGCCCTGAATCCAAATAAAGCTTTTCAGGAAACATGTCTGTGTGTGTGAACAGCATAACCCAAAAACGAAAAATAGGGTAAATCCCAAACTTGATATTTGAGTTTAGCATATCTTCCAAGGATACGGCACAATGATTTTCAAGAAAATCCTCCCACCTCCAACTACCCCTTAAATGAAACTTTTTTGAAAATTTTTATGATCTGTGGCTCTTAACAATTTTGATTAAAATACTATATATGAAAGATATTTACATGACAAATAAAATGTATATCTTGAATTTTCTGGGAATAGCTTAGTCCTCTCCATTCAGAAGGAATCTTGTATAGCTTGTAAACATTAAGTGATAGACGAAAACGTACCACACAAAAAATGTAGATCTTTTTAAAACACACAATTTATTTTAAATAAGTTTTTTTGGGTGGAGGGCATAGCTGTTTCTTTGATTGATATCCATTATTAAAGGTTTGAATTGTTCAATACTTGTCATTCTTTTAAAATCCTATCAATTTTCAGGTGTTTCTCGAGATTGCATGGAAACAATATGTAATTTTAAGGCCATCATATAGCGTCCAGTTCTTAAACATTTGACTATCGCTGTTCTCTTGTATTTATAACTAAATGTGTAATGTAGCTAACTAGCTACTTTTGCAAAGATTTATTTGGATTAAATAAAAATAGGCTTTAGTAAGAATAGTTTGTATATTCACTAATAAATATAGAGGGTAGAGAAAGTCATGTGAATGTATCACAGATTTTTTAGTCATGTAACATACTGTTATGCACATAAACAAAATAAAACACCCTCAATATGCTGCTGTTATTAGTGAATGCTAAAGCGAATTTAATTATATTTAATATTTACTATTTGTAAAAAAAAGTGTTGCATTCACATGACTTTCTCTACTCACTCTTCTATAAACTATTCTGACAAAAGCTTATTATTCTACTTCTTGTTAATCCATATTTAGTCATAGGAGACACTAGGTAAAGCAATAGTCGGATTTTTAAACAGCATGTGGCAATGTGATCACTTTGAAATTGCATGCTCTTTGCATGACTGCAAGAAAAATCCAAATAACTTCACTGTTGAGAAAAGTATAAGTATTTGAAAATTCAAACAAATACCTTAGAAATAATTAACTCCACACAAAAAAATGTATGTGATAAATTGTGTTTTTTAATGAGATACGTGTTTTGGTGTAATATGATTTTGTCTATCTCTTACATTTTACCAATTATGCAAAAGTTCATTAAGAATGTAGAAGACTTCAGAAGCTATTCCCAGAAAATGAAAGATATACAGTTTATCTGCCATAAAAATACCTTAAACATATGGCATTTTAATCAACATCGTTTCAGCCATTTTTGAGAAAATCGGAATATTAGACAAATGTTCCATGAGGTAGTTTACAGTGGGAGGGGGGGATTTTCTTGAAAATCTTTGTCATATCCTTGGAAGATACTGAACTTAAGTACCAAATTTGTTATTTAACCGACTTTTGGTTCACAGACACTTATACATGTGGACTTTTTTCAAAAGTTTTTTTAAAATATATTTTATTTTATTCAGAGAGTCTCAAAATGTATATTTTTGGTGAAATCTCTGTATCAAATTTTTAGATGAGATGCAATACTTCCTCTGCTTACTATACGTAAGCAGTATAGAGGGTTAAAGTAAGAGCCAATGCAGATACAAACAGCACACTATATGAAGGTTATACATATATTTGCCAAAGCACTCATAATATAACATGTACAATAATGTCCACTACACCATAAGGTTTAGCTAACACATGTTCCAACTGTATATTGCCTAACACAGCAACCTGTGTTTAATACTTGCCAAAGTGTGGCACTTGTACGTAAATAAAAATAAAGATCGTTGATTTCTATAGATTACTGTGTCTAATGACATCCATGGCTTTATTAGAGCGGTAGTTCATGTGTAGTCAGTCTTTGTACAATTACATGTGCCACCAACATTGCAAATGAAAACATTTTACAAATTTTCTACCAATGTGTCTACACATCATCCATGATCTTGAGGGTTTAAAGCACTCCCAGGCAGCCTGAAATGATGTAGGTTGCAAGAATTCACAATTAGTCAAATAGGACAAACCAAAAAGTCTTCACCCCTATCTTTTTCAGCCGAAATTTTAAACATACAGGTCAATCAGT
The DNA here is from genome assembly GCA_030765065.1 of Deroplatys truncata. Classification (NCBI taxonomy): domain Eukaryota; kingdom Metazoa; phylum Arthropoda; class Insecta; order Mantodea; family Mantidae; genus Deroplatys; species Deroplatys truncata. The sequence continues at coordinate 105,859,893 of CM060987.1, read as the reverse complement.
ATACAGGAATTGTTCCAAGTACCTTCACTATTTTTACTTGTCACCACAGCGAATCAGGCATTTGTCCCATTGCACCACTGATTTGGAGAGGCTGTTATAGAATTTGGTCAGTTGATCATGGAACAACTTCTGGCCAGCAGTCTGTGCTTGTTTATTGGAAATGAACTCGTCCTGCCAGTTACTCTTCAGCCGTGGACTAGTGGTACCGTGCTAGCCTCTAGTTCCCAAGGTCGCGGGTTCAAACCTGGCGGAGGGCGATGGATTTTTTTCGGGCATGAAAATCCTTAGCATGGCTTCCTTCGGAAGGGACTTAAAGCCGGTGGCACGTAAAAGAACCTCAAGCCTGATAAAGAGGCCTCTGAGCAAAATTACTGATCTTTCACGCCCAACATAGAATGGGACGCTAAGGACCATAGTAGTTAAGCGTCCATAAATAAAACTCAATCAATCAGTGCACTGAACATGTCACTGGGAGCTGATCTGGAGTGTATGGTACATGCTCCATAATCTCCCATCCAAATGACTGAAATTGTGTATTAGTGCTTTTTGCAATGTCACCTGGCTTATTATGGAAAAAAGTTAAATGAAATTGGGTTTGGTTTTTATGTATGGATGATCTTTTAGCTATTTATGGTTCTTAGCGTTCCATTCTGTATTGGACGTGAAAGGCTGGAAATTTTTGCTCAGAGGCCTCTATCAGGCTTGAGGTTCCTTTACGTGCTGTAAACTTACAACACAGGACCACTAGCTTTACTTCCCTTCTGAAGGAAGCCATACTAAGGTTTTTTACACCCAAAAAAATTCCATCACCCTCTACCAGGTTTGAACCCACAACCTCCAGAACTAGAGGTTAGCATGGTACCCCTAGACCACAGAGGATGACACCTGTCATGGAGAGTAACATTATGAATCCCTCTGCACTTTTTCCTGATGATAGACATAGATTGTGTGATGTAGTTGCCAGCTTTGATAGTGTCGTCTCATGGCATGAAACCTAGCAGGAGCACTCTTGGCAATCCCAAAAGACAGTGAGCATCAACTACCCAACTGATGGTGTTCAGTGAAATGTGCTCATGACAGGCAGATCTTTCTGTTTCCACATCATCCTCTGTGCTTTGAAGCTGGAGTGGAGATTATATTTTACACACATTTTATCTCCAGTGACAATGTGATCAAAGAATATTTCACTGTCCTCAAAATAATGCTGCAATTGATTATACTAGGCATTGATTATGTCCAAAAGCTTAGGTACCTACCAACATGAAACCTTGTAATACCACGAGGAATCGTGAACAATACTGTAAACAGTGCCATGGTCCTTGGAAATAACTTTAAATTACACACACTGATCTACTTTCACCATTTTATCCATGTGGCAATGTTTCTAATTTTGAACAAAGAGCAAGCTCTTGTTCTTCGTCATTAAGATCTTCTCTTGTTGAACTAGCACCACCACCAATGCACCCTTCTCAAAGCAAGATGCTAGTTATGTTTGTCCTCACGTCGCTACATTTTTCTGTGAATGTTGATCAGCATTTGTACCTTGATCCACAGAAAATGAACTTTGCCACTCTTTCAATATGGATGTTGAACACTCCAACCATCATTGCCAACTGACAGCTAAAAACATTTTGTGTGGAATGTACATCTCAATCACACAGATATTTTGGCTGAAAAAGATAGGGACAATTTTTTTTTCTCCATTTGTCATCGTAAAAGCTTATAAAGGCATATAAACGTAGGGAAATCAATGGACCATAAGAAAGTGGTATAAATTATGGGAAAATATTAATTCCAGGTACATAAAAGTGCGGTTTTGTTGTATACAAATTCCTACAAGAATAATCATAACAAAAAAAAATCGTCCGCATGTGGCAATTGGAGGCATACTTCACTGACTGCTATGCAAAGCTGTATCGAAGAAAGAAAGAAACATTTATAACAAACGTAAATTATTGCCTCTGGCATATGAGCCTTCCTACAGCAAAAAATAGGCCAATATGGTTGATGGGCATTACTAAACACTTGGCTATATTGAAAGAATAGTATTTTAAATATTGCAGCGGGAAAAAGATGTGTGATGCTTATTTCCTCTACAAGTTTATGTATATTTTAGTGCATTTTTGTAACGAAGGACGTTCTTAAGGAAACACTGTAAATTTATAATTTTAAGTCTTAATAAATAGCAAACTTTTTTTTTCCAGCACCACCCACCATCTGCAGTTTTAACGAAACTAGTAAACAAAGAATACCATTGGGATATCTCTTGGTTTGTAAAGAAATTTATGTTAAAATTTTCTTTCATGTATCTGGATTATTTGCTTAAGTGAAACCTTGTAACTTGCAGGGCTGCAGTTCTTTATTTCCGCAACATCTTGGTATTGCAAGCTGTGTGATGTTTGGATTGGTGATCTCCATTGTGCCTCACTGCATCTTAAGTCTAAAAGGCATGCTGAGAATTATAATGTAAGTATCACCTCATCAAGATATACTTTCAAATGGACAGGAAACCTATGAATAATCCTAAGGAAAGTATTTGTATGTCCTTTATAGGGATATGGTGTGTCATGGAAGGGTTTAATTTCTTGAATGATAAAGGTGTTTTTGATGCCTCTTCAATCAATTGCTGAAAATTTGGTCTTTACTGAACGTAAAAGGAAAGAAAGAAGGAAAAACAAAACACTCTTCAGCACAACCATTTGAGTGGCCAAGCCTACCAGATGGCTACTACCCCTTCTGCATCTGTTCTAAGAGAGTATCATAGATGAATATCGTGCAATAATGGGGATGGTATGATATCCAAATGCTGCCTCTTCCCAGCTGCTTAGGCGTGGTTTGCAAGACCAGAGCTTCTAGTTTCTATCAAGTAGCTCCTTAACTGGGCCCCCAGAAACCTTGCAAAACCAAGCGCACCCGGTATCTTAAACATGAGACTCAAATCTAATTTGTGAAATATAAATGCATTTATCACTTAGTGCAAAATCACATGCAGTTTCATGTATTTCAAAATTGAATCAATCATCATTAGGGGTGGTGGTTTTTAGCATTTTGATTGTTACATTCAGTATTTTATAGCATTTATGCTTTTGCAATTTAGCAGTTTGAAGAAAAGCATATTTGAGTCAATTCATGAACAGGCAATATCTTTTGAAATAACATTGTAATATCAAAATTACATTTGTAATGGTTTAATGGTGATAAAATAGAGTAAATTGATACAAGCTAAAGCATAGCACAGAAAAAAGAGAAATTTATACTGATGCAAAACCAGAATAGAAAGAAAATACACAAAATTAAGCCTAGTAAATTCATGAATCGGTAACACTATTGAATGAAATCATAGAATGTATCTCAACATTCCATTCTGTCATTCGTGTTCTTCTGTCACAATTAAATTGTATTTGCTGAAATATCTTTCAGCATCTACGCTGTTAACAGGAGCTCAAAAATATTGCAGAACTGTGTAAACTGGGATATTTGAGCTCACCAGCAAATAGTATTTGCAGGCAGAGTAAATATTTATTTTTCTATGTAATTTTTGCTTGTTTTGAATGAAAACATTCATACTATCAATAAAATATACATATTTATAATCCCCAAAAAATTGGATGTTTCTTTTGCTTAAATATTTGAAGTGTATTGACAGTACTCGGCCAGCAATGACAGGATTAAAAAGCTTACTAACCTTTTGGAGAAACTTTAATTTTGTCTTTTACATTTTCATTTGAAAAGGAGTCCATGAGTTGCAACACATTTCACATTTATATAGCACTGTTGCATTTTCAAATTACAGTGAAAGGTGGTTTACAAAATGAAAGCACAGGAGCACAAGTCTTTACGAGTATTTCGTGCTATATTGCATTTGTGAAAAATCACTATCCCTAATCACTTTCCAAATTGCCTTTTTTCATATTTTTGTTTTATTGGGCAAGGTGTGTATTTTAATGTTGAAAGGAATCCTATGTTGTCATTCTTTGCGCTTAAGTACTTCATACATATTTACTAACTATATTATTTCTTGTTGAAGGAAACAGTGTTGCAGATAGTGGATTTCATCATGGAACAAGTTAAAACATAAGTTGACACTCCTGTCCTGAGTAAACTATATATGGCATTATTGTATTTTTGGAAGGAATTTGAGAATACCATATCAGTATTGTTATCTGTGCTTAGTTAATCACTGAAAGGAACCAAGTCCAATCAACTGTTTTCACAGTAAAATCAATAGTATATCAATAGCATTTGACCAAAACATAATAAGGTACTCACATGGTGTGTATGATCATCATTATTTCATCCTTTGAGAACAACTTACATTGTTTTTGGACACGTAGAAAATTTACATTACAGCAAGTAATACTAAAATAATCCTTAATAATAATTACATGTTAGTTTCTTTATAAAATGTCACAGAATAACAAAAATAATCTATGTACTTTAATTATGTGATTATGGAAAACATGCTTTATTTAAGTTTTTTATTGAAGTATCTAGTTTGTTATACATTAAGATACTCAGATGGGAAATGCTTGCTAGGCTTTTTGTAAGTCTGTGGCTATCCATATGTAAGTTATTGAGATTTCTTGTGTTGTAGTTATGATATTGTATGTACAACAGATCATTGCTGTAATTTTTTTGTGTTAATGCTCTTTAATATGAAAGTTGTTTTTAAAAGTATATATCTCAGAATAATCGAAAAGTGTAACAGGATACATGAATCATATATATTTTACTGTGGTGGTGTAGCTAAAAAGCGTTACAGGGAGGGTAGAAACTTTGTAGTTTGAGTCCCAGCAATAGCATTAAATTTTTTCACGTTGGACCTCAACCTTCCAAACAAATGTTTTCTAGCATTAATCTTCAAGGGGAACGAAACACAAAAATGAATATTTCATTCATCACATTAGTTTATCTGTCATCAGGAGCAATTAGCAACACACACAATCCAACCGTCCTAAAGTCAATAGTTGCCACATTACAGCATCTTCCTCATTACATATGATATCATCAGACTATGAAGCTGCTGGGAAACAAAATAAACACTAAACAGGTATGCAACATTACGAGGTACTTTGAATGACGAGCAAGTTCCCATGTGATTTTAACTAGAGGAAGCCATAATTTTCGCTTTGAATAGAGAACAAGATAGAAACTAGCCAATCACTTCTCATAATGTACAAAACTCAATTTAATTTTTTTTTTAGATATCTGTCCGGCAGCTATTTTTAAAATGATTGCATATTTTATCCAACCTTATCAGCTTGATAAGTATGATTTTCAAGAATTATACCCTTATGACTGATTTCGAGACAGTTTGTGTGAACACTGATAAATGCGCTAACTCTATCCATTTTGTGTAAGTGAAATGAATGTATACCTTTAAATAATGATTCGGAAAGGGTATGTTTCTCGAACTTTGAAAACCAAAATTGGTGAACAGTGGCTTTATTTGTTCAACAAAACACCTTACATTTTCACAAATTAATTATAGAATATAATGCTTTGAACTTTGTGATGCATAATTTAGCATTAAAAACAAAAATCAGAGCTAAAAGGAAGTTACCATCAATAATTCTGCTACTAGACACACAAGAACAGTCATCTTACCATCATATATAGTGCTTAACATTACAAATTCATTTCCAAAACCCAGTGGCATATATTTAGGCTTCAGACTTCTGTAACATTCTTTGGTAGTCACATCAAATTGCTGCTTGCAGCATTGGATCCACACATTGTGAGTACAAAGGTTTTTTTTCTTTCACTCACTATCAGCAGTTTCCATTCCTCATATTTATGTTTCATTATCCAAAATCTAGATGCTTTGGAGTACTGACTACTTTTGACAACAGTCTTTTCTTTATGTACGTTGAACTTGTGATCTGTGCTGCAATTATGGAATCTAAGTTGAAGACCATTATATGAAAAATGTATTCTTTTCAGAGCATATCTGAGATTAAGACTATGTTAACTTTCTAAATTGCCAGTATGTATGCAAATCGAATATGAGCGAATCTTTTAAGAAGGTAATATCCAAAATCATTTCCCACAGGCCATTCATTATAGGCATTTGATTGTTCTTTAATCCATTCATTTCTTTCTTTCTTTCTTTCTTTCTTTCTTTCTTTCTTTGATATTCTTTCAATAATTCATCACATTAACAAGTTTTGTATAGCCTACCATAAATAGTTATTTATACTGGCTTTCCATGTCCTCAGCTCTGGGTATCTTTTTCTAGTTTTAATTTTTTTCATTAGACAAATGCCATATGCCGAATTTATTCATGTTCAACGTCTGGAACAGATGTTCTTACACCTTCGTCTGTCAGAAAGAAAAGCTTTAATTCTACATAGTTCCTGTTTTGCAAGCCAAGTCATTAGGTTGACACAGGCAGCCTTTTCCAAATCACCTTTCCTCATACCTGTTTGAAGAAGTTCAAAATCAATCATTTTGGGGGAATTTAAATTCATGGCAGAATATACTAAATATTTGGCAGAAAGCCCTTGGGAGTCTGACCATCTCCCGCCAACCATGTCCTGGTTTAGGGGTACCGTGCTAGCTTCTAGTTCCCAAGGTTGCGGGTTCAAATCCAGAGGGCTACATACTTTTTCGGATGTACAAGGCTTCCTTCGGAAGGGAAGTACTTGGTGTTCCTGTGTCTTAGATTTACAGCACATAAAATAACCTCAAGGCTGAAAGAGGTATCTAAGCAAAATTTCTGGTCTTTCACGCCTAATATAGAATGGTACACTAAGGACCATAGTAGTTGAATATCCAAAAATAAAAAACTCAATTTAATTTCCACCAACCGTATAGAGTTTACCACTACCTTTGAATGAATCCAAGTTCTTTTTTCTTTCTTGGCCAGGAAAACCTTTTTTGTGCTGCAAAATTCTACTCATATCCTATAATATTTGGGATATTTATTTCTATTTAGAAAAATTATAAAAATGAATTCACCTTTGTGTTTTATTTTTGCATTACAGCCAAATGCGCTACACAGAGGCATTTTCTTTTTCTGAATATTATGTTTTTGTATAATACTAAGTGACTCATTATTACCATCACCAAAAACACCACCACAAAATACACTACTCTTGAAACTTAAATACCACCAAGAACCGTTATTAAAACATACGTCACTTCACATGTGACAATGAATGCCTTGCAATCCCAAGCCGCTCCAAATCATGGCTTGTGCCGATGACATGTGATGCAGATTTCATTTAGCGTATGCAGCGATACCAATACAGCAGTGTGTACAAATAGTCTTACAACTACATTTTACAGCACATATCCTTCATTTACAGTGCAACTGATTTTTGTATTTCGTTCTCCTTTAATCAGCTTTCAAGGATAAATAATGCAATGCGCAAGCATTTTTGCTATGATATCTTGCTATGTAACCAGATATAAAAACCTGAGCTTTTATATCCATCTACCTTAGGGTATACAGTCCATGGCAAAGTAAATCAACCAACCAGCTTCTTGAATTGTGTTTTATGCAATGTCAAATGCTAATGTGCCCCGGACAAATTAAATCCAAATTATTGCGCAATTAAAAATGTGCTAGTAACCATACTTGACCCTTAAGTGTTATTATGTTGTAAGTAATATTGGTCTCTGCAACTTTTTATTTGCGCATTCTCCAATATGTTATTGCATTTAATTCTTATACAGTGTACTTATTTGACATTTTGGATAATAACATAATGTTTTTTTAAACATTAAATTAAGATTGTAAAGTAGAAACTACATGTTGCAAAATGACAAGCTGGTGTGAAATTCAGTTTCAAATACCTCACTTTTAAATTGATAATATATTATGTTCATTAACATCTTCCTTAAACTTTGCACATGAACACATTAAAGCACATATACTCCACTTAGTTAAGATATTAAAAAAACTAGACACGTCGTGGGAAGCTTTGCTCCCACCATCAGTCATAGACAAGTCTCTACAAACAGCCTTTAAAAGGTATTTCACCTTGAAACAGCATTCATTAAGTTCCACAAGGGACTTGTGCTTGAGGAACATTCCGAAAATGTAAGTCAACAAAATCTGAAAAAAAAATTTAAAAATGATTGTTTTAACACCCAGCTTATTATGACATCATACCTGGGTATGATCTTATTTGTTTATTTTTTTGCACTAAAACTTTTGGATCTCAATAACTTTTACAAACTTTTTTTTGGTGTGTGTATGCATATGTTAGCGCAAATTTATTTTTAAAACATCACACTAATCCTAGTTATCACATTACATTGATAGTTTAAGGATAATATAAACAAAATTTTCAAGTCAGTAAAATATTAAAATATTTTTAAAAATGATTGTTTTAACTCCCAGCTTCCCTAAAAAACTAATACTTTTTTACTGCATCGCAGGTCTGTGTGGTCTTATTTATTTTCTGACACTTGGTTATACAAATAAAAATCAGTATATAGTATATGCTTCACTTTTTCAAGTAAATACTCAGTTTGGTAAGAATAAAACATTTCGAGTATGTACTTTATTTTGAGAACATACTCAAGTAATGGAAGGTAGGACATACTCAGGCATCCATCTCCCAAGAGTATGCACTCATATTTAATATGAATAAAAGCTAGTATATTCTGAGTTTTAGGAGTTCATTTTCCTCATGTTGAGCACGGTTAGATGCATACTCACTTCTGAGTATATATTGATTTTTTTTACTTAGAACTAAATATGAAGAGAATACCACAATTTATGAGCTGTATAATACTCGTGGAAAAGTTACAAACATAGCCATGCGCATTAAAGAATTTTCAAAATTCTACATTGTTTCAGAAAAACATAACCTAAAAGTAATATTGAAAGTCAGCTTTATTAATTAACCTTACTATGTAAAGTGTTAACTTCAAATTTAAGATACCTAATCATAACTTTATAAGAAAACTATTTCATAGTATACCTAAATAATGTAAATATCCGGGATTCTAAAAACAGTCAGATGACTTCATCTAGCACCTCATGATTTATAACTTTCCAATCCACGATTATTTTTTCTTTTTGCTTACAACCATTTTATTTATTGGTTTTCTAACATTGCCATGAACATTCAATGAGTTTCAAAATCCTGTATTGCTTCATGAAAACATAACCTAGAAGTGTCATTGAAAGTCACATTTATTAATTAGGCTTACTATGTAAAATCCTAACCCAAAATTCAGTTGCTTAAGAAGTTAGGTTACTTATAGCGAAACTGTTTCATAGAAAAAGTGTGAACATTCCAGGATTCTAGAAAAAGTGAATCTGCAGCCGGCACCTTATAATTATGACTTTAGAATCTGTAAATGTTTTCTTTTTGCCTGATTTATTGATAATAGACTTGCTGTTGCATTTCATTTATTGTTTTGCTAATTTAATTTACAGCTATGGTTTTGTGTGTGTTGCTTCAGTTAATTTTTCATTTCTTGGACTTCATATTTTTCTAACATTTCTGCTGAAACTTGATAAGCAACACAATATAATTCTTGAGCAGTTCTCATGGGACAGAGGCAAATGCAACAAAATGTACTCTGATTCAGAATGCCAAACAACACAACACCACACAATCAACAAAGCTAGTATATGGTCAAAGAATGTAGATAACACGAGTATATACTTACATTTAAATGAACAAGATGGCTGTGGGGATGACTATATACTTGTGTGAGGTAGTATGCTTTTATTGTTATGAAAATGAGTATGTTCTCATTGAGCTGAGTATATAATCACAGAAAGTGTTCATACTCATGAGTACTAACTTTGAGAAAATGCTTCCTTTTTATTCATTGACCCTATACTTTTTATCTCATTTTAACTTTTGTGATTTTTTTTTTTAGATGTATTTATGTATATGTTAGTGCAAATTTATTTTTAAAACATCATAATAGTCGTACTTTGCATGTCACATTTATAGTTGTAGTAGTAGTTGTAATTATTTTTTTAACTCTCAGCTTTTCTAGACAGTGTTCTATTTTTACTGCACTAACAGCTCTGTATGATCTTGTTTTATTCCCCTCCCCCCCATACTAAAATGTAACTTTTGAATGTCGTCATTACAGTTTTTGTGAACCGTTTGTTTTTATAAATTTTGCAAATTTATTTTTAAAACATCAGCTAATCCTGGTCTTTATATTACATTGATAGTAGTAGAAGTACAAGAAATAGCATCATCTTTAAGCTTTAATTTCATATACTAACAAACTTTTTGGCTCAAGTATAAATAGACATTTCTAGATGTAGCGTCTTATTTAAGTTTTAATTTCATGTATTAACAAACTTTCTGGCTAAAATATGAGTAGGTATTGCTATATGTTGACACTGTGCACCTGAGAACACTTGAAAACATGTTCAAGAGTTATCACACTGAAAACATGTGCAGGAGCTGTGTATCATCTGCTTGTGCAGACATGCGCTTGCCGTCTGTAGAGTTTTGCAAGCTCATAGCCAAATGGTGGTCAGTCGAGTCTTAGGAGTGTGCTGCCATCTGTGTCCGACGTTCTTTTTCCCTTTCCGTTCATGAAAATGAGTCTTCAAACTGCAAAGCCAATAAGAGGATATGACATTTTTTCAAGGATATACCCCCTGAAAAGCTGGTCAGCAGTAGTAGTCTGTAGAGAACGGATTCTCTCGTTCAGGCTTGAAGATGGCGCATGATCTCATCCATCCTTATAAATGCTTTAAATTCATCATAATCAGTGTCTTTGTAAAATGGATTTTCAGTATTTTTCAGTCTTCTTCATTAGCCCAAGCTTTTTGTGTATCTAATAATTTCATTAATATCCCATTGAAAAATAATTGACAGACTTCATCAAGCCTAGGATTCTGATTCAGATTCAAAACACTGTTTTTCAGTGACAACTTTTTCACTTTTATAACATTACCATCCCTTACTTTACCCTGGCTGTACGGTTTCTGTGAGCTCCACGACAGACAGAAAAACTGTTGTTGTCTTCTTTTGCATCAGAATCTGGACTCCCATTGTTGTTTGCATTCATTATTTTCACTTACATCTTTATTAATTTCTCAGATTGTCATATTCTGGAACATAGAAGTTATCTGAATGATAATCATCACTACTAACATCTTGTAAAGCTGACTGGGCCAATTTTAGCTTGACAGATACTCTGGTTCTCTTTCAACATTTTCATCCAAACTGAAATGACAACACTGATATGTCCTGTAGCTTTGATTGTTTTCAAATAGAGTGAACTATGACTTGTAATATATTAGAAAACAACAATGTGGAGCAATAATTACAACATTATGTTTTTACATCAACAACAAACACTCAAATGACACATAGCTTGGCATGCAAGATTGCAACATAATCATTGAATCCAATATCACAAAAAAAAAAAAAAAATAAAAAAAAAAAAATAATAATAATAATAATAATAATAATAATAGACCAATATTACTACTAAAGGTTTAAGAGTTCATATATTTGGAGATTATTATTTCAATTACTCTCCAGTTTTCAAATATCCTGATAAATAATGGAGTAATATGAATTTATTGCCTGGTTGTGAAGAAAAGTACTAGCACCAGTTTAAAATGTATAGTTAAAGAATTTGTTCAATTAATGTTTCTTTATTCAATATAATATTTGTAATAATGTTTTATATATATAATTAAGCTTACAAGTTTCAAGAAGCAATTAAAGCTTAAGTTAAGCGAACAAAGAATTATCATATTACAAATGGGTTCTGAGAAAAATTAACCCAACTTGCTGAAAGTTAATATTTTAGATCTTAGGCTGTGTAGCATCTATTTAAAATGGGTTCTTACTGTTTATGTATATCTTTGCTTATAGCAATACACAGAGAAGAATCCTCATTGGGAGGCTGACTGGTTGGCAGACAGAGAGAAAGCCTTTGAAAATAAAGGATACATGAAGGAAGAGGATCAGGATCTTCTGCCTCCAGGTGTTGAGCAACCTGAAGCAAAACCACAACCCATGCCTGGTTATAAGAATGATACATTCTTTGAAATGCGCCCAGGAGTAAAAGAAGAAAGAACTCATCAGAAACCCAAGAAAAAGAGAAAGAAAGAAGGTAAAAAGAAGAGCAAGAGTTCCACCAGTGAGAGTAAGTCAAAGAAGAAAAGGAATGATTTCAAATTGGGTCAGGAATCATCAAGCAGTTCAGGTTCCTCATCTTCAAGTAGCTCAGATAGCAGTAGCTCTGACAGTGAAGGCAACAATGCAGGTAATAATGGTGACAAATCGAAAAGCATAAGAGTAACTATGAGGAACAAAGCAAAGGTTTTACAACCTGCCACAGGGCCATTTGTGAAAGCTCCTCGCAGCAAATGGGATTCTCCTGAAAGATCAGAAGAGGATATGAATAATGCAAGAGCAAGAGAGGCAAAGGAAAAGGAAGAACAAAAGCGGAACCAATATGAACGGATGAAGGAACTGCAAAAGAAAATTGAACGAGAAGAAAAAAAACCAAAAAGTTTTGGACCAAAAGGTGGTAGTACTGTAGAAGACAGATTGTTACGAGAGTGGATGACTACATCAAAGGATGTGCCAGATGGGGAAAAGCAACTTATAAACAGTTTGAAGGATAGACTTAAACAAAAGCAAGAAGCTGACAAAGAACGTGAACGTGAAGGCAGGAGGGACAGTAGGAGTTACTATGAAAGTAAAGGATACTATGACGATCGAAGAGACAGCAGAAGAGGAAACAGAAGGAGGAGTGAAAGTCCAGGGTCACCACATAAAACAAAGAGGTCACGGGGTAGTGACAGACATGAGAAGCAAGAAAGCTCTGGAAGAAAAAGTTCCCCTAAAAAGGAGAGTTCGTCCTCTAAATCTGAGTCAAAAGCGAAAGAGGACAGTAGAAAGACCCCAGATAAGAAGTCAGAAAATGATAAAAAGTCTTCAGCAAAATCAAACATAGAAGCGGAAGATGATAGTGCTGAAACAAAGTTTGAGAAACAGGCAGCAGAATCTGCAAAATTAACTAAAAAGGCAAAGAAGAACCCTGTTATGTCCATTCCAAAATCTAAACTGCCTTTCATTGGAAGAATGCCCATTCTAAAACACTTTGCTAAGAAAAAAGTACCAGAAAAGGGAGATGGTAAAGCAGAGGAAGAGGATAAGAAAGAAACTGCAGAAGACTCCCCTGTTCTTGCACAGTATCGACTTGAGTTTACTAATGTTAGGGGGAAGGTACACATTGGTCCATCATCGACAAGGAAAAGCAGGTTTGATCAGTTGCCAGAGGGTGTAGTCAGTGCTCCAGCAATTGGACCAAAACTTCCACCAAATTTGGTGAAACCAACTACTTTAGGGGAAATAAATTTACAAGCAGCTCCTACCACCACTTCACAGGAACAACAGCAGCAGCAACCGCAACAGCAACAGCAGCAGCAGCAGCAGCAGCCAAATACCAAACAGGAAGGAGTACAAGATATGGACATTGATGACGATACTTCAAGTGATCCTGGTGCTCCTGTGATAGAATCTGAAACTCCTGTTGTAAATGTAGTAGTTGAAAGTGAACCTGTTCCTGAACCTAAGAAACAGGCAGAAGAGATACCCTTGCCAAAAGATTTCCAGGAAGCTTTGGATATCCTTTTCCCAGGACCAGATGCACCTGAAAGGAAAGAAGAGGATGCAGCTGCCAACATTTCACAATCTGCTGTTATAGAAAGTGGACCAAAACCACCATCTAATATGCAGATGATGCAGATGGGCCATCCAAATCAGTGGGGTGACCCTCAAATGGGGCACCCGCAGATGATGCCACATCAAATGGGTGGATATGGACCTCAGCAGATGGGTCCATCAATGATGGGACCCATGCATGGTATGCCTGGGCCACCAAATATGCAGCATCCAGCACATATGCAAGCTCCTCATCCTAGGATGTATGGACCAGGACCACCAGGAATGCAGGGGCCACCACAGTGGGGACCTCGAGGACCATCAGCACCTGCAGGACCACCAAGGCCCGGACCGCCAAGGCCTCCAGGACTACCGGGCCCTCCAGGTAACCCTTGTATGCATATGCAGCGACCTCAGATGCATGGCGAACCAAGGCCTCCGCCACCTGTGCCAAAAGAGCCACAAAGTCCACCCAGCCCTGCAGCTTCTAAAAGTACTTCGAAGAAATCAAGTGCAGGAAGGCAAATGAGCGCAGAAGATTTGGCATTGCTTGGTATAGATGCAGAAGATATGGCAGCACAAAGTTTCTGAATAAATGACTAAAGACTTAGTAGATTTGTTTGTAGCTTTTGACTAAAAGACCAGTTCTTTCTGACATGTAAGTCTTGTTTCCACAGTAACAAGGCCAACAATGTTTTTGTGATGACAGAGAATTATAGAACTGAATTTGTGCTTCGTTTATGTATAACAAAGAATTTACCAGTTTTGGTAAGTAAATATATCCCCTTAAATGTACTTTCTATATACCCAAATATAAAAAGTTTAATGTATTATTTAGTGAAGCAGAAAGAAAGAAAATAAAAAAATAAAAGAGGTATTAAATATAGCTCTGCTCATAAAATTCAAAAAAGCGTATATTGCACATCTAATGCAAAAATAAAATAACTCAGAAATTGTCATTTTTGAGTTATAGCTTGTCTGACATGAAGTAGAGCACTCTGTAACATAAACTGTAAAATTGCAGCATAAAAACATAACTTAAAACATTGAGATTGTTCAGCGTGCACACACATGTTCATACTTTTCAAACGTAATTTTCTAAACCTAAATATTTTTTAGTTTTACACTGGTATTATTTGGAGGTGCAATATACTCAAATAAAAATATGAAGTTTTATTACGATTTTTAAATCTCTTTCGTTTCTACCTACATCTTGTAAATACCATGTACTACTTACTTAGAGACAGAATAAAATATAAAAACAATAAATGTATAGGATATATCACAAGTGTTTCACTGTTTAGTCAAAGACATTATGGGTTTTTCATTTAAAGTTGCTTATTTGCTGTGCTTTGCACTTAAATTTGCTAGAGGTGTCATTAAAAATATCTGTGGAGACATATCTTGTTTCTCATATAATGCTTTACACCTTGATTGGCTTGATTAAATGGAGCAAATTGTTAATGAACTTGCAAAACTACAGATTTGTATTTTACTAATTTTACAGGAGGAGGAAAAAACAGTTGAATTTGGAATGCGTCACACTATCTTTATTCAAACCTTCACTTATTAAGGTTTTAGAACTGAAACGTTTTCAAGGGCATTTGTCATCAGCAGTCAGGTGTCTATTCCTTCTTCCCTCTTCAGGCTGGCTATGATCCTGTTGCCATCTATTGATAGGGTAACAAGCTCTAACAAACTACTTGTTAGCAGGATTTCAAAATTTATTTTATTATGTGCATTCTTGATAATGAATATTTTCTCCCAAATAGTTCTAATGTTAAGGAAGCTGGTTTTAACAATTTTATGGCTTGACCAATGTGTTGGTTCTCAGACCAAAAATGGTGTGAAACAGCAGATTTGTCTCTTTGTTTGTTTTATGTTTCTCTGGTGTTCTTTCATCTAATGCTCAAATTTGTTTTGGTTTTGCCTATGTAGTATTTTCCACAATCTTCATAGTTGATCTCGTAGATTCTTGATTTTAGTGCATATGGGACTGCTTTTGAGCAGTTTGTTCAGGTTGTATCTGTTTTGAGGAGGTAATTGGATGCCAAATCAATGACACAAATTGGAAATATAAATAGTTCACATATTATCCAAGGGTATTTAAGAAATTTGAGAAAATCTTCAACAAATTTGGCATCTGATTAGCTCCTCAGAATAGATAGAACCTAAACAAGCTGCTCAAAAACAAAGTCCCAGATGCACTAAAATCAGGAATCCATCAGATCAACTGTGAAGACTGTGAATATTACATAGGCAAAACCAAACAAAATTTGAGCATTAAATTGAAAGAATACCAGAGATATATAAAACAGAAACTAACAGACATCTGCTTTTTCACACCATTTTTGGTTTAAGAACTGACTATTTGGGAGAAAATATTCATTGTCAAAAACGCAGATAATGCCGTTAATTTTTAAATTCCACCAACAAGTACTTTGTTAGAGCTTTGATACTCTACCAGTAGATGGCAGCAAGATCATACCCAACCAGGATAGGAAGAAAAGGGAAGAAGGAACATGCTTCAATTACCTAACTGCTGATGATAAGGATGAATGCCAGTTTTAAAAATTTAGTAAGTGAATATTTGTGTAAAGATGGTGCGACTCATAAATTCAACATGAAAAACTTCACTGTTTATAGTGCTTCTGTTTTTAATAGAGAAAACATTAACTTTCGCTTTTCTAAAATACTGGAGTGCAAGAGAGTGAATTGGCTTCATTGCCAACTGCTTAACATCAAATACCAACCAACCGACTTATCTATATTCTTATAGAATAATATTACCAATCACCATATTTCTCAGTGTAATTCGTCCTCCGTGGTGTAGTGGTTACTATGCTAACCTCTAGTTCCCGAGGTCATGGGTTCAAACCCGGCGGAGGGCGATGGATTTTTTTCGGGCATAAAAATCCTTAGCATGGCTTCCTTCGGAAGGGAAGTAAAGCCAGTGGTGCCGTGTCGTAGATTTACGGCACGTAAAAGAGGCCTCTGAGCAAAATTACCGGTCTTTCACGCCCAATATAGAATGGGATGCTAAGAACCATAGTAGTTAAAGAGCGTCCATAAATAAAACTCAATTTAATTTAATTTCAGTGTAATGCTTTACACTTTGAATTGCTCAATTAGATGGAGCAAAATGTTAATGAATTTGCAAAACCAAAGATCTGTATTTTACTAAGTTTACAAGACAAAAAACATCTAACTTTTGCTGTTCTTATATAACATTGATTATAATTCTTAAGTGTATTTGTATGTTGGAATAATTTTGTATATTTGTGATTATCCATATTTATTTAGATGATTGAACCATCTATTTAGAATTTCTATGTGAAAGCAACATTCATTTAGTGGGGGATATATTGGCAAACTTGAAAGCTTTGTGAAGAACTTAAAGTTCATGTCTTGGGCCAGATGCACTTAGAGAAGCTAGGGGACCTGGATGACAGAAGCCCTGTATGAATGATCAGTTCAACACTGTGATTCTAGTGGAGAGGAAGTTAAGTAAAGATAAATTATTTAACCAACACAACATTCATCTGGTGATTGAGGACAACCATGAGAAGACCGGTTGGCCAACTTCAAGGGATTTAATTTGTACCTCGCAAATGCAAGCCACAAATGTTACCACCTGACCCAACTTACTCGGTAGCTTCTCCATACCTAAATTATTAAGGATGTACAAGGTGAATTAGATCATGGATACATCAGAGAAAATAAATTATGAAAAAGGTTGATTTGTTTACTTTCTCTGCTGCATACATATAGTAAGTAGGGGAAGTATTGTATTCCACCCAAAAATTAGATACTGAGATTTCACTGGAAATACATGTTTTGAGAATCCCCAAATACAAAAAAAGGGGGGGGGCATCTTTAGAAAAAGGTGCATATACATATGTTTGTGCGCGCTAGAGAGAAAGCGAACAGCATAATTCAAAAATGAAAAGTCAAATATCAAATTTAGTATTTAAGTTCAGCATCTTCCAAGAATGCAACACACAGATTTTCAAGAAAATCCCTTACCCCCAAACTACCTTTTAGATGGAAAATTTTGATTTTCTTAAAAATGGCTCTAACAATTTTGATTAGAATACTGTGACTTTTTCTAAATTCAATTAAGAAAATTATTCGTTCTTTCAATTACGATAGGTATGAATCTGTGATTTGCTCCACTAAGTTCTCACCGCTTTGATCTAGTTCAACTTTCCTTGTCACTTCACTTTGTTCATGACGAGCAGTGTAATGAAATATGCATGGCATAGCCTCTTCTTAAGTCCACTTAACTTACTGTTAAGATGAACACAAGGTGTGTCGAATCTTTTGTTGAAGCAGAGCCGCTGGAAATTTCCACAGAATGTTCTGGAGTCAGGGAGAGGAGAAATTTGCAGAAGATTTGGTTATCTGATAATAGCGCTTCTGGTGATTACCTACGCAAGAGAGCTACTTATCTCTATCTCTCCAACTGCTTGGTGCTGACCTTGGTGCCAGGGAGAGGGGAAACTTCCAGAAGATTCTGGTTATTTGACGATAGTGCTTCAAGTTTGTTTGCTGGGTGGGAGCACTACTTGTCTCTATTTATCTCTCAAACTGCCTGGCACTGATTTTTTTGAAACTTTGGCCATAGCCACTGCATCACAATACTGTATTTTTAAGATAAGTGTATCTCGAATTTTCTGGGAATAACTGTGAAGTCGTCATTCTGAAGAGTTTTTCAAAACTTGTAAACCATAAGAGATAGACAAAAGCTTACTGCACAAAAATTTACATCTCATTAAAGTGCATAACTTATGCAAATAAATTTTTTTGTAGCATTAACCTTTTCCGAGATATTCTGACTTTTTGATTTGAATTATTAAATGGTAATACTTTTTTCAAGAGGGAAATCGCTATTCGCCTTTTTTCTCTGGTTATACAAAGAGAACGGAATTTCAAAGGCATCATTTAGCGAACCACTCGTAAAAGATTTGTCCATCGCTTAAAACCTATTGTATTCCCCTAGTCCCATTATACCTACAAGGAAATATGCAATAAAACTGTCTCTGCAAATGTTTATCTCAACATGAAGTAGAGGAATAGTATTTTGCAATAATAATTTGTTATATGGATAAAGTCGGTGAATGTAATACATAAGATTTCTCATGAATGTGGGCAGTAATCCTCTCCAGGCAATGTAGTGTTCAGGATCTAATGAAAGATAGGGCAAAACAGCTGGCCATTGAAATACAATATCCAGATTATAATGATACAATATACATGTAATATTTATTTGACAGTTTATACAGATGGTTATAGTGAAATTTATGTCATCCAATACCATTTTGTGGATTTTCTTCACAATATCTGGTGTGGTCACCTCATTTGGTTAACCATTGCGATGTTCATCTTGGCAGCTCGTACGACCTCACTTAAACTCTGCCACCCAATATTTTACTGTTTTAAATGAAGGAGCAGACTCCCCCAGAGTAGAATCTAGCTCAGCTTGAATATTAATTGGACTAAGACCTTTCAAATGAAAGTATTGTATCACATAAGAATGGCCAGTTTTATCCATGTACACAAATTCCCTGAAAGAATTCACTATTAATGGCTGCCAAACAATTACTAAACAGCGTAGCATCGTCAAACTTAAGCTTTATAAGGATGGTACTTTCTACCATAGTCATTTGTTTGAAACAACAACCGCTATCTATATGTCAGGTTGGGTACTTCTGGGACTGCTCTCATAGGTGCAACATAGACTAAAGTAATGAAATGTTTAAAGGTGAGATTGCTATATGCTGACTTTGAAATTCCCTACTTTCCATGATGCAAGAAACAACTGAATGGTTACCACTTCGAAAAATGATCAAGTGCTGAAAAACGTTGAAACCAATAACACAGAAATGGCTGATGCCACACCACAAAAAAAAAGTTATTTGAAATAAATTTGTATTTTGGAGATCTGCATTTTTGCAGTAAGATTTTCCTCTCATATGGTTTACCAGATATACAAAATTCCTTCCGAATGAAGAGGACTTCAGAGGCTTCCCAGAAAATTCAAGCTATACATTTCATTTTTTTATGTAAACGTCTTAAGTAAATGGTATTTTAACCAAAATCGTTAAAGTTCGTTTTAAGAAAATAAAAAATGAAACATTTTCTATGTAAAGTTTAGTTTGAAGTGCAGGGATTTTTTAAATTATCTTGATGTTGCATGTTTTTATTTAATTAAGGGATTTAAAAATATGTATTTCTGCTGAAATCTTGACATATTTTTGGGTTGAATGCTATATTTCCTCTTCCTTCTAGGTATGTGGTTGGAGAAAGTAAAAAGACTTCAAAATTTCACCTAATAATCTCCTAAAACTTATTTGACCATTTGGATAATTCTTTCGCTTTTGTAAGGGAGATGGATATGTAACATGAAAATTGTTTTAAAGGGTTTAGGAAGATAGGAAATACAGTATTTGCCAATTTTCTTCCCTTTTTGTGATATTGACACAAGGAGATGTAATGTTCATTGTTACAAATATCTAAGATGAAGGATTTTAAATAAAAGGAATATTTAAAATTATTTTATATAGATTTTGTGTCCAAACATTATAGAGGGTTAATTAATAAAAATATAATCAGAAATACAAAAATCCATGCTAGATAGGAATATTAATAAATAAAGCAGAATATTAATATAAGCAATAGATCTCCAATCACTATGTGTGAACAGCAGAAGAAAATAAGTTTTGTTTTTGCCAAATGTAAAAGTAATGAAATGAAGTTAATGTACATACTGAGGCTTTCACGGCCGGCGTCATGTCAAACTCCGACCACCGCAGACACTGAATCACTTCACCCTGAAGATGCCGCGCTGTACTTGGTGAAACATCAGTATCTACGCTGCCTTCTAGACCATGGCCTATAAGCCCAGATAGTTGTAATTCATTTATTAGTTATGGTTGTTAATATTCTATCAGTGCAATGGCTAAAGATAAGTTGGAGTGATTGCATTTATCTAATTAGTCCAGCTATTTAGTTTCATAGAATCTTCTGTGGTGTAATAGATTTCAGGTTTGCTATTTTGAACTGTTTCAGCTTGCAGTTCACAATTCAGAAATCAAACAAAGATTAAAGTTTACTTTGAAAGCAGATTTACTTGCAGAATTTTCAGTGTCCATTTGCTTTTATTTAAATAAATGTTGAGGTGTTATGTACAAATTGCTTCAGCAGTTGAGTGGATAGATAAGATTTCCAACTTCCTGTAAATGCGTATGCTTCTCCTATAATTTCCTTATTGTTATTTTAAAACATTACAGTTTTCACAATGTTAAAGAATGGAGCACTTCCAAAACAGAAAAATGATGTGCTTTATAATTGCCATATTTATAACTTATCCCTTGAGACAGCTCAGTGACCATTCCGTATGTGACAGCCAATCACAGTCGATACCACCCAACATCTCTTCGTCTCCTCTGCCTAGCCCTATAACCTCCAGCATAATTTAACACTTCCACTCTTGACACATTTATTTATACTGCTGGCACATAGTAATACGTATATATTTGGTCTCGTGAGCCCCGGAAGGAATGCATGTACGTATAAAAAAATAGAGAAGTCCTTGACATAATATATAACAAACTAGTCAGGTGTTATTAGAAATAATAATAATGTGAAATGTGTGCAAGAATGAAATAAAGCTTTAGTTTTCAGCACTGATTTTGAGCACTTGTTAGTGCATTATAGTATGTGGAATTTGTTCCACTTTAGTCCACAGAGTTTACAAGCACATTTATCCGTTACTACATGAAAATTAAAAATTATGGAGTGCATTTTATGTACAACTCATTACAACATTTCTTATGTGTTGCTTTGGTTCTGTTATCAGAAATGCTACCCACAAATAACATGTCTTCCCTCTTCCCACTATCTCATCTTGCAACACTATAATTAAATATATAGTTATAATAGCGGTAATTAATATAGCAGTAGTTTTGCAATACAAATGTTACCTTATAATTTCTTCTTTTGTTAACAGTGTGAAACGATTTATTTAGTCATGTACATACAAAAATGAATCAACTGTTCGCATTGTCGACTGAGCATGCCAGGTAGCATTTTGCCCTCCTGTTCCCCTCCATGCAAAAGGTTGCAACATAGCTCTCCCACCACTTCACTTACATTTGGTGCCACAAGGAATTTTATAATATGGCAATTATAAGAGGGATTTGAAGGTGTAAAATCATGCATAATTATTACGTATTAAGTAAGTAAACTTGAGCATAAGAATGAGTATGCTGAATATGTAAAGCTGCAGAAAATAACAGCTTCCACTGGATACTATTAAACATGACTAAAAGAAATAAAACAAATTACACTACAAACACACATGTAGCAGAAAGAGAGTATTTTACACTTTACTTATTAATCCATGAACATTGAAAAGATTTCACTGATATAATTGGTCCCAGAAAATCAACACAGCCTAAGAATTTGAATCATATTGGTTAAGAAAAGATGCCGCTATCTAAAAATCTCATAACGCATAAAAGCAAATATGAAGAATGTGACAGAATAAAGAAATGTAGGGAACACAGTTAAAAGAAATTCTCGGCCGCATTGAATTAAGGATCCCAGATATTCTGATTTTGGCAGGACAATTCCAAATTTAAGACCTTTGTCCTATATACTACCTAAATGCATGGCGAGACCAATATTTGTCCTCTTTTTGAAAAATAGTTTCATTTTTAATGTTTTTGTAGATATTAAAGCTTTAAAACACAAAGGGGTAGGTGTTACAAGATACATTTGCTGTTGCATATTATTTTTAGTAATTGAAATGCTGTTTTCTTGCATCATCCTGCAGTGCTCGATACACATGTATGGATCAGTTGTCATTCTGCCTCGGTCATTTACTAGTAGCACGTGGTGTGTTGTGTTGTGCACACATAACTTGCATTAGTGATGGCTTCTCCTAAAGAAAAGTATTTTCCAAATGTTTTAAAATTTGAATTTCCATTTCTTGTTTGCAAAAAGGTGACTGACGTTGACAAAGTGAGATGTATCATCATAGGTAAGGATGCTTTTTTATAAGTTATGGCAGAAATGATACTGAAACATAAAAAACTGTAACATGCTTCTACAGATCCATGGTTCCACCAAATACAACTCAGCCGCTATATCAATGGAGGAAATGACTTTGACAGGCACCTTTGCATCCACAAGTTTGCCTCTTTAAGTTAAAGGTACAATTCTAAAGGCCTTTCTATATTTTTATTACAATTTTTTAATTATTTGCTCTTAAGAGTACATGTTCTACTTTTCCATTTTGAAATTGAATACACATGCAATGAAAAATCAGCATCAGCAGCTCAATTTTACTTTCTTTAGCACCTTATAGTAGGTACAGGAAGAACCCTGCTTTCCACTAAAAACTTTGATAGCAAAATTTTACCAGAAATACATGTTTTGAGGTACCTTGAATTAAAAAACGACCCTTTAGAAAAAGGTGGATAAATACCAGACTTTGTACTTAAATCCAGCATCTTCTAAAGATGTGTCGAAGATTTTCAAGAAAATCCTAGCACAACTAACCGTGTCCCCATATTTTTATTTTCCCAAAACTGTTGTTGACCAATGGCACGGGATTAATTGAGCTGCATCATTTTCCCTCTGGCTTCCCAATATAAAGTCTGTAAGTTATCACTTTTAAGGCCTTTGCATTTGATGAGAGTTTTCTCAAAGCTTGCTATATGGATTTTGATTAAAATGGCATATATTTAAGATATTTTACTGACTAAAAAAATGTAACTCTTGAATTTTCTAGGAATAGTTGTGAAATCCTCTTCATTCTGAATGTGTTTTGTCCAATTGGTGAACCATAAGTGAAGGACAAACACTTACTACATACAAAATGTAGATCTCACCAGTTTATGACAATTTTTTTATGGCATTAACAATTTCTGAGATATTTATTTGTCATTGGCTGCAATTTTTACTTTCTCTACTACGTATAGTAAGTAGGGGAAGTATTGTATTCCACCCAAAATTTTGATACCGAGATTTCACCGGAAATACATGTTTTGAGACCTACTGAATCCAAAAAAAGCATTTTTGGAAACATGTCCGTGTGTGTGTCTGTGAACAGCATAACTCAAAAACGAAGAGTCGGATAAACACCAAACCTGGTATTTAGGTTCAGTATCTTTCAGAGATGCGACACGAAGGTTTTCAAGAAAATCCCCCCATCCCAGACTACCCTTTACATGGAACATTTTTCGAAAATTTTAATTTTCTCAAAAACGGCTGTAACGATTTTGATTAAAATATCATATGTTTAAGATATTGTCATGGCAAATAAAATGTATATCTCGAATTTTCTGGGAATGTCTCCAAAAGTATTCTTCATTATGAACGACTTTTTCATAACTGGTAAACCATAACAGATAGACAAAATTTTACTACACGAAAAATGTAGATCGCATTAAAATACATAATTTATGTCATATACATTTCTTTTGTTGAGTGAAGCGTTTGCGAGATATTGCTTGTTATTCCCTTAAATTTTTCAATACTTATACTTTTTCTCAACTTCGTTATTCATTTTTTTTATGTTCTGGACATGCAAAGAGAATGGAATGCACCACATAGCAACCAGCGTTAAAATATTTGACTATCGCTTAAAACCTACCATATTCCCCTTGCATCTACAAGAAAATTATCAATAAGATTGACATCTCGATATCTCGATTAACATAAAGCATATGGAGAATAAGCGTTTGTAAAAATAGTTTGTACAAGAGTAGAGAAAGTCATGTGAGTGTAACACATCAGATTTTTCAAATATTTTTTATTTTCTGTATCATGTACGTAGTAGGTAGAGAAAGTGATGCAAGCCTTTTTTTTTTTTTAGAAAAAGTTCTCTGTGTGCGTGCACACCATAACTCAAAAATGAAATGTCCAATAAATACCAAATTTGGTATTTAGTTCATTATCTTCCAAAGATGCAATACAAAGATTTTCAAGATGATCACCCAACCCCAAACTACCCTTTGCATGGTAGATTTTTTTTAAATTTCCAATTTTCTCAAAATTGTGCCAACAATTTTTATTACAATAGGTACCATATTATTAAGATATTTATATAACCAATAGAATTTATATCTTGAATTTTCTAGGAATAGCTTGTGAAACCCACTTCATTTGGAAGGATTTTATAATTTTGTACAACTGGTAAACTGTAACAGATAACAAGATGCCATTGTTATATCTTTTAAAGTGTTGTTGCTATTCAGTTGTTACTTCTTGCAATGTCATGGAAAGAGTATGGAATTTCAAGGCCCATATAGCTGCACGCTTTTAACATTGAACTTAGATGTGATTTTTTATATCCCTCTTTTACCATCAATGAAATGTGCAACTGGAACTATTTCTGCAAGGGTTTAGCTTGATTAACATGAAGTAGATAGAAAAATTAACTTTTTTAAGAATAGCTTCTAGAAGCTATATAAAAATAAACAATGCTCAATAAAAGTCACGTGAATGTAACAGGATACAGAAACCAAAGCAATAGTCAAATGTTTAAAAGCAGGTCGCTATATGTTGGCCTTGAAATTCCACACTCGTTCCACGACTTGGGAAGAAACAACCGAATAGTTACAGCATTTCGAAGAATTACTAAGTATTGAACAACGAATAACATAGAAATGAACAATGCCACAAAAAATAATTTAAAATAAATTGTGTATTTTAAAGAGATCTACCTCTTTTTGTGCAGTAAGTTTCTGCATCTCTTTTTCAGTTTACCGGTTATACAAAATTATGCAAAATTCCATACAAATAAACAGACTCCACAACCTATTCCCAGAAAATTCAAGATATGCAGTTTATTGATCGTGTAAATATCTTAAACATATGGTATTTTAATCAAAAGTGTTTCAGCAATTATTGAAAAAATAAAAATTAACGAAAAATATAAAGGATAGTTTGAGGTAGGGGGATATACTTGAAAATCTTCATGTCACATCTTTGGAAGATACGGAACTTAAATACATTTTGTGTTGTTGTACCAACATTTTGCGTTTGAGTTATGCTCTTCATCCTTTTTTTATATATTAAATTCAGAGGACTCAGAACATGTAGTTCCTTCAGGTCCCTGTATCATATTTTTAGGTAGCATGCAATACTATCTCTATGTTATGTATGTGACAGAGAAATTAAAAATCTGATATAATACATTTACATGACTCTTTCTACCAATGACAAATCCACATATACCCATTAACGTATAGCATTCATATAAAAATGCTTTTCTGTCTACATTACATAATTCATAATATATTTTTTCCTGGGAATGATTCTAAATTAACATGGACACAATTACAGTTTTCAAATATTTGTTTGTGGTAATGAACTCTTGCAATGGAAAGCAAGGGAAAAAAATTGCATTCTTTCAAGCATGTTCATTAGCTATCATTCACATTTGGCAAGGATGTAAACTTTCTGCATGGAATATTTTGAAAATTATAGGAATACAACAAGAAAACTGCGACGGTATATGTTTCTTACGTAATATTTATAGCGTAAGTTATGAGAAATTGTAGATCATATGTTGTTCTGCTTTACTTAACGCGTTGCCATCTTGTGACGTCACTCCTTTGTCTGGTTCGTAGCTCCCTCTGGCGTAGCAATTTGTATCAATTAGTTTCTGAAAGAATTTAAAGTTTTGTATATTGTCCTCCGGCTAGCTATTTAGGTCGACATTTAACTCTTGCAGGGTGTGAATCGGAAAGGAATCTTTTATTCAGAAATGATACTGATGAAGAAATTGTTTTTATAACTTTTATTGCCGAACACGTTCACTAACACTTTTTACATATTGAAATAGATACTCGCCAAACTGAAACTGTTTGTAATAACTTCTTATTTATCACTTTTAACTCGCATACTTTAACTTTATGTAATTTTTTTAACTGTATAATACTTTATAATAACTCTCGTAATTCTGCTGCGTGTAACTTGGCGAAATGAATGAACTGAGAGACCGACGTGTATAGTACTGAGAATTCTGTTGAACTGGGGGACACTCTACCTCGGCCTGGCTTATTTATACGCTTGCCTTAAGATACGCCTAAAGATTATAAATGAACTGCTATTGGCTAATAAAACGCGCCAACATTAGCGTCTATTTTAATATCCAATGAAAACCACTAATACATATTGCTTTAGGAAACATTCTAGAAGCTTCTAAACGGAAAAAACGCGCGAAACATTACGTAACTTCCTGGTTCCCGGTAATGATAAACAACTCACCCCTTTGCTGCATTATTGCATTATTATTGACAGTTTCAGTAAAGCCGTATATTATTATTTACCAATATTAATTACAATTAATAAACCTCTGAAATCAATGTCACATAAAAATACATATTCATATTACAATCATTAATTATATTTAAGTAATTTGTGATACAAATTACCATATCAAAACTGATGTCCTACACTCATGATTTCTGTACCCACTCCTCTAGAAGCTATTCTTACAAAAGGTAATTCTTCTATCCTCTCCTTGTTATTCCAGATGAACATTTACAGAAATACTTTCATTATGCATTTCATTGTAGGTACAACAGTGATTAACTGAAGCTTTAATCAAATCTTTAAAAAGTAGACCATTTGCAATGACTTAAAGATTGTATTCTTTGCATGATCACAAGAGAAAACGGTGAATAGTGTCCTAACTTTGGAAAAAAATATAAGTATTTGAAAATTCAAACTAATAATAAAGAATATCTCTGGAATGGTAAATGCCACAATAAAAGACATTGTGTGTTTAATGAAGTACATTACATGTGTCTTTAGTCATCTCATGGTTTGTAGGTTATACAAAATTCATTCTGAAAGAGGAGATTTCACAGTCTATTCCCACAAAATTCAACATATACATTTTATTTCTTATGCAAATATAAACATATGGTATTTTAATCAATATGTTTTGAGTTATTTTGAGAAAATCAAAACTGCAGAAATTATTTCGTAATAAAGAGAAGTCTGTGATGGGAGATTTTTAGTAAATCTTTGTGTTGCATCCTTGGAAGGGGCTGAAGTTAAATCCAAGTTTGGTGTTTAACGAACTTTTCATTTTTCAGTTACATTGTTCACAGATACAACTGATGGACACACACACATGGAACTTTTTCTAAAAGTTGTTGTCTATAACATTGACATGCCTTTCTCTACCCACCATCTTTTATTTTACGTAGCTGCTGCAAAATATTCTCTTCGTTAGCTTATTTTTCTAACTATCTCATGTCAATCTAGATAAACCTTTGCAGAAATAGTTTCATTTCATATTTTGTTTTAGTACAAGGGGGATACAGCAAACCAAATCAATAGTCAGCTGCTTAAAAGCAGGTCCCTGTAAGTCGGCCTTCAAATTTTGTAGTCTCTCCATGACATCATGAAAAACAATTGAACAGTGACAGCACATTAAAATAAAGTCTGATGTGTTACATTCCCATGACTCACTCTACCCTCTTTCGTTTATTATTATCATTATTATTATGAAGTTTGTTTTCCTATCCACTTAATTTTAATCCAGATAAACTTTTCCGGAAATAGCTGCATCATATATTTCATTACAGATACAAAGGGAATAGAAATAGTCAAATGCTTTAGAACTGAACACTATATGCTGGCTTTAATATTACATACCCTTTCCATGACATCATGAAAAACAATTGAAAATTGACAGGAATTTAGAAGAATGGCTTAAATATTCAACAATTCTAACCATTAATAATGGATAACTTGAAAATGGCTGATGCCACAAAAAAAGTTATTTAAAATAAATTATGTGTTTTAAAGAAGTCTTCTCGTATAGTATGTTTTCATCTATCTCTTACCAATTATATAAGATTAAACATTCAAGATATACCTTTTGTTTATGATGCAAATATCTTTAATGTATGGTATTTTAGTCAAAATCTTTAAAGCCATTTTTTAGAAAATAAAAATTTTCGAAAAATCTTCCATTTAAAGGTTAGTTTGGGATGGAGTGATTTTCTTGAGAATCTTCATGCACGTGTTTGGAAGATATTGAACTTATATACTAAGCTTGGTGTTTATCCGACTTTTCATTTTTGAGTTATGCTGTTCATAGATGCACTCGCACATCACATAGACCTTAAATGCATTTTATTTCGATTAAGGGGTGCCTCAAAACATGTATTTCCAATGAAATCTTGATATCAAATTTTTAGTTGGAATGCAATACTTTCTCTACCTACTGTGTACGTGGTAGAGAAAGTAATGGAAATTTCAAATCAATAAATAAAGGTATCTTGAAACAGCTGATGCCACAAAAAAAAAAAATTATTTGAAATAATTGTGTATTTTCAAAGAATTAATGTTTTTTATGCAGTAAGTTTTTGTCTATTTCATGGTTAACCCATTATACAAAACTCCTTCAAATGAAGAGGACTTCATAGGTTATTCCTAGAAGATTCAAGATATAGATTTAATTTGGTAAGTAAATATCTTAAATACATGGTATCTTTATTAAAAGCAATAGTATCATTTTTGAGAAAATCAAAAATATTTTAAACTTTCTGTCTAAAGGGAAGCTTGGAGATAAGGATTTCTCGAAAATCTTTGGGAGATACTGAACTTAAATATGTTAGTTATACAATTCATTTTTTAGTTTTGCTGTTCACATGCAAAGACCTTTTTTCTAAAAATGCTGTGCTTATTTCTTTTTACTTTGTCTACCACATACATAGTAGAGAAGGTATTGCCTTCTACCCAAAACTTTGATACCAAGATTTCACTGGAAATACATGTTTTGTGGTCCCTTGAGTCCAAAAGGATCATTTTTAGAAAAAGGATTGTGAATGTGTGTGTGTGTATGTGTGTGTGAACAGCATAACTCAAAAACGAAAAGTCTGATAAATACCAAACTAGGTATTTAAGTTCAGTACCTTCCAAAGATGCGACATTATTTTCAAGAAAATCCCCCACCTCAAGTTACAATTACATGGAACATTTTTCAAAATTTTTGATTTTCTAAAAACAAACGTCTCTTAATGAATTTGTTTAAAATACCGTATACTAAAGATATTTACATGACAAATAAAATGTATAACTGGTAAATATTAAGCGATGCATGAAAACGTACTACACAAAAAAATGTGATGTGAAACATTCACATGACTTTCTCTACCCTCTATCATTTATTAGTATACTAAAGCTTATTTTTCTACCTACTACATTTTAATCCAGATAAATCTTTCCAGAAATAGCTACATTACACATTTTGTTATAGATACAAAGGGAACAGCGACAGTCAAATGTTTAAGAACAGAGTGCTATATGCTGGCCTTAAAATTCCATACTGTTTCCATGCAATCATAAACAACTGAATGTTGAAAGGACTTTAAGAGAATGATCAAGAAATGAACCATTCAAACCTTTAATAACAGATATCTCAGAAACAGCTTATGCCACAAAAAAAAATTATTTTAAATAAATTGTGTGTTTTAAAGAGATCCACAGTTTTTGTGTAGTACATTTTCGTTTATCACTTAATGTTACCAGGTATAAAGATTATACAAAATTCTTTCCGAATGAAGAGGACTTCATAGGCTATTCTCTGAAAATTCAAGATACACATTTTATTTGTCATGTAAATATCTTTTATGTATGGTATTATCTTTGTAAGGCACTAAACCTAAATACCAAGTTTGGTGTTATCTGATTTCATTTTTGAGTTATTCTGTTCACACACATTCCTTTTTGCTTTTCTTTTTTTATTCAGGGGGCCTCAAAAACATGTATGTCCAGTGAAATCTTGATATCAAATTTTTGGGTAGAATACAATACTTCCCTACTTAGTATATGTAGTAGAGAAAGTAAACGTATAGATCTCCTTAAAACATGCAATTTATGTCTAACATTTTTGTGGCTTCAGCCATTTCCAAGATATCTGTTATTAATGATTTGATTTGTTAAGTCCCATCAATTTTCAATTGTTTCTTGTGATTGCATGGAAACAGTATGGAATTTTAAGGCCAGCATGTAGCGCCCAGTTCATAAACATCTGATTATCGTTCTTCTCTTTGTATCCTAACGAAATGTATAATGTAGCTATTTCTGCAAAAGTTTATCTCAGTTAAAATGAAGTAGATACACATATAAACTTTTGTAGGAATAATTTGTATATTCATCAATAAATAATACAGGGTAGAGTAAGTCATGGGAATGTAACAGTTTTGTGTACATGCGTGCATGCATGCTAATCATTCAGGAGTCCTCAGAACATTTATTCGCAGTGAGATCTCAATATTGAGTTTTTGGGTGGAATGCAGTACTTACATTGTTAAGAACATGGTAGAGAAAGTAAAAATGTTTTTTTTGGATTCAGGAAGCCTCCGTACATGTATCTCCTGTAAATTCTCAGTATCAAAATTTTGGGTAGCATACAATACTTCCTTTTCTTACTATAGATAAGCAGTGGAGAACTTAAAAAGAAATAGCAACCTAGCATTGAAAAAAAAAATGTAAGTATTCGCAAATTCAAACCAATAACAAAGAATATCTTGGAAGCGGTAAATACACCAAAAGAAAAGAAGTTATTTGACATATATTGTGCGTTTCAACGGGAACTACATTTCATATGTAATAAGGTTGGTTTTTTTTTTCTTTCTTTTCTTTTTTTTCTCTCCATGGTTTATAAGTTATACAAAATTATTCAAAACCTTATGCTGAATGAGAAGACTTCACCGGCTATTCACAAAAATTCAAGATATACATTTTATCTGTTATGCAAATATTTTCAATGGGTGGAATTTTAATAAAAATGTTTAGAGAAGTTTTTGAGAAAATAACGAAAGGGGAAAGTTCTTCCATCTTAAGTGTAGTTTTGGGGGAGGGATTTTTTTTTTTTTTTTTTATTCAGGAACCTCAAGACATATATTTCCAGTGAATCTCAGAATTGATTTTTATGTGGAATACAATATTTTATTTGCTTACTATAGGTAGGCAGTAGAGAAAGTGAACATAATAGCAACTTTGTATTCAAAGAAAATATAAGCATTTGAAAATTCAAACCAATAACAAAGAATATCTCAAAAATTGCAAATGCCCTTCCCAAAAAATGACAAAAATGTTGTGTCTTAACAATAAATCTAGAAGCTTTGTCTATCTCTTACAATTTACAAGTTATATAGGCTTATACAGTACATGACAGTATTCTCAGTTAATTCATTATATACATGTTATTTGTCTTGCAAATAATTTAAATGTATTAATTTTAATCCAAATTGCTATTCTTGAGCAAATCAAAAATTAGAAAAATTTTTCCATATAAAGGGTAGTTTGGAGTGGATGAATTTTCTTGAAAATCTTTGTGTAACATCTTTGGAAGATGCTGATTTTAATAACCAAGTTTCGTATTTACCCACTATTCATTTTTACTTTTTCTACTATGTACAGTAAGTAGGGGAAGTATTGTATTCCACCCAAAAATTCGATACCAAGATTTCACCGGAAATATATGTTTTGAGGCCCTCTGAACCCAAAAAAAGCATTTTTGGAAACATGTCCGTGTGTGTGTGTCTGTGAACAGCATAACTCAGAAACGAAGTTGGATAAACACCAAACTTGGTACTTAGGTTCAGTATCTTCTAGAGATGTGACACGAAAGTTTTCAAGAAAATCCCCCCACCCCAGATTATCCTTTACATGGAACATTTTTCGAAAATTTTAATTTTCTCAGAAATGGCTCTAACGATTTTGATTAAAATATCATATGTTTAAGATATTTCCATGACAAATAAAATGTATATCTTGAGTTTTCTGGGAATGTCTCCAAAAGTATTCTTCATTGTCAACGACTTTTGCATAACTGGTAAACCATAAAAGATAGACAAAATTTTACTACACAAAAAATGTAGATCGCGTTAAAATACACAATTCATGTCATATACATTTTTTTGTTGAGGTAACCATTTTTGAGATATTGCTTGTTATTCCCTTAAATTTTCCAATGCTTATTTTCTCAAATGGGAATTCGTTATTCATTTTCTTGTCTTGGATATGCAAAGAGTATTAATCTGTGGCAAAGAGAATGGTGCTGCCTATAGCAACCAGCTATTAAGAGTAATGTCTATGCTTAAAGGCTACTGTATTTCTATATTGCCCTTGTAAATATATATTCCCCCCACATCTACAAGAAAAGTAGCAATAAGATAGAGTCTGCAAATGTTTAGCTCGATTAACATGAAGTAGATGGAGAATAAGTGTTTGTAAAAAATAAGTTGTACAAGAGTAGAGAAAGTCATGTGAGTGTAACACATCATATTTTTTAAATATGTGGATAAACACACATGCATGTATACAGACCTATTTCTAAAAGTGTTTATTATGTATTCAGGGAATCTCAAAACCTCGATAATTCTGGTGAAATCTTGAACTGGTTGGAATTTGCTTACTATAGGTAAGTAGTAGGGAGAGAATAATTACTTGACACAAATTGCACATTGTAATAAGTTTTTCAGTTATTGTATAGAAAGTTTTTATCTCTTATGATTCCCTAGTTATACAAAATCCCACCCTTAAAGGGAACTTACAGTATATTTATACAAAATTCAAGTTATACATTTTATTATCATGTGAGTATGTCAAACACATGAGAATTTTTCGTGACAGAGTTGTTAGGAGATACCTCATGACTCGGAGTGCGGCAAACAGCCTTCTAGATCTCATCCCTGTATCACACCTTCTTGCTTTGTCACGTGTTCAAAGAAGCCTTAGTGCTACGCAACTGTGCCTCTACTTCTATGTGTAATGGGCAGATGGCAGTTTCGATGCATGTCTATAGAGGTCTTAGTGCAAGGAATTATACCTCTGCTTTTTCACATGACAGGCAGATGGCATTAGGGTGCTTTCATTATCGTGGATGGTATTTACTATTACCATCTATTTTCATTTTAACTATTGTTTTAGACCTAAGGTGGAACTTTGGGTCATGATATTAAATATCCATTCTGGTATTTACCTCGATGACTGAGTAAAATCATTAAAAAGGAAGTCAAATTGGTTGGCTCACAGGATTTGAACTCAGGACCTCCCAGAGACAAGCCTCAAACATTATTGCCTGAGTCACCCTGCTTGGTATGAATTTTAATCAAAATTGTTAGAGCTACTTTTGAGAAAACTAACAAAAATTTGTCCATGTAAAGGGTATTTTAGAATAGTTGGAAAATGGTTTTGCATTCTTAGAAGATATATACCAAGTTTTGGTATTCATCTGACATCTTTATATATATACACACACACACACACACACACATGGACCTTTTTCTAAAGATGCAATGATGACTGAGGGAAACCATTAAAAAAGGCATATGACGCATTCACATGACTTTCTCTGCCCTCTTGTTATTAGTGGGTATACAACTATTCTTACTAAGCTTATTTTCCTGTCTACTACTTTTTAATCCAAATAAACCTTTGCAGAAATAACTGCATTACACATTTTGTTATAGATACAGAGGGAATAGCCGTAGTCAAATCCTTACAAAGAGAACAGCGATAGTTAAATGTTTAAGAACTGGACACTATATGCTGGCCTTAAAATTCCATACTGTTTCGATGCAATCATGAGAACAACCGATATTGACAGGACTATGAGAGAATGACCAAGAAATTAACAATTCGGACTATTAACAGATATCTCAGAAATAGCTTATGCTACAAAAAAACTTATTTGAAATAAATTGCATGTTTTAAAGAGATCTGCAATTTTTGTCTGGTATGTTTATGTCTATCGCTTAACATTTACCAGTTGTATAAGGTTATACAGAATTCCTTCCGAATAAAGAGAACTTTACAGAATATTCCCAGAAAATTCAAGATATACATTTTTTGTCCTGTAAATATTTTTAATATATGGAATTATAATCAAAATCATTAGTCATTTTTTAGAAAATCAAAAATTTTGAAAAATCTTCCATGTAAAGGATAGTTTGAGGTGTGGGGATTCTCTTGCAAATCTTTGTGTTCATTTTTGGAAGGTACTGAACCTAAATGCCAAGTTTGGTATTTATTTCACTTTGAGTTGTGCTGTTCCCAGACACACACTTACAGACATTTTTCTGAAAATGCTTTTTTGGGATTCAGGGTGTTTCATAACATGCATTTCCAGTGAAATCTCGGTATCAAATTTTTGGGTGAAATGCAATACCTTCTCTGCCTACTAGGTATGTGGTAGAGAAAGTAAAAAAAAAGTCAGATTTGAACCCAGGGCTTCCCAAATATGTACCTCAGATGTTACCACCTGAGCCATCCCGCTCAATATGAGATTTTGATTAAAATTGTCAGAGCTGTTTTTGAGAAAATAAAAAACAACAGGACCTTGTCCATGTAAAGGGTGTTTTAGGGCAGTTGGAAAATGGTTTTGCATCCTTAGAAGACTTATATACCAAGTTAATGTTCATTTTTAAATATATATATATATATATATATATATATATATATATATATATATAGACAGTTTATATACACTCACACATGGACGTTTTTCTAAAGATGCCTTTTTTTGGATTCAAAGGACTTCTATTTACTAGGTATGTGAGAAAGCAAAAATGTGTCCATCTTTTACAATGCATACAGCAATCTAATATTCAATACATAGAAACTTATTTAAAAGCAAATTTATGATGTGATACATTCACATGACTTTCTCTACCCTCAACCATTTATTAGTGGGTATATAAACTATTTTTACTAAGCTTATTTTTCTGTCAACTGCATTTTAATCCAAATAAACCTTTGCTGAAATAGCTAAATTACAATTTCATTACAGATTCAAAGGGAACAGCAATAGTCAAATGTTTAAGAAATGGATGCTATACGCTGACCTTAAAATTCCATGCTGTTTCCATGCAATTGCAAAAAACAGCTGAATGCCGAAAGGACTTTAAAGAATGACCAAATAATGAAGAATTCAAACCTTTAATAATGGTTATCTCAGAAATGGCTTATGCCACAAAAAAACTATTTAAATAAATTGTGTATTTTAAAGAGATCTACATTTTTTTGTGTATACATTTCCATCTATCGCATAACGTTTAGCAGTTTTACAAGATTATCAAAATTTCTTCCAACTGAAGTGGACTTCACAAGCTATTCCGAGAAAATTCAATATATACATTTTATTTGTCATGTATACATCTTTAATATATTGCTTTTAATCAAAACCATTAGAGCCATTTTTTAGAAAATAAAACATTTTTAAAAGTGTTCCATGTATAGGGTTTTTGAAAATATTTGTGTCACATCCTTGGAAGGTATGAACTTAAACACCAAGTTTGGCACTTATCCGTTTTTGAGTTATAGTTTTCACAGACACACACGATAATGGATCTTTTTTTTTCTAAAAATGCTTTCTTTTTGGATTCAGGGGTCTCAGAACATGTATTTGCTGTGAAATCTTGGTATCAAATTTTTTGGTGGAATACAATACTTCCCCTACTTACTATACATAATAGAGGAAGTAAAAATGAACCAGCAGTAGTGAATTGTGTAGTTGCCACCTAATGCAATCTACTATTCAGATTCATTAAAAGTCACACAGAGGAGCCAGCAGAATCTAGCCAAAATGACAGCAATGGAAGCTGAAAATAGCTGAGGATAGGAGCTTCTACAAAATATTTCCCATGTAAGCAATGGGTAAGTTCCATGTGTAATCTGAACACCCTATCCAGCTAATAACTAGTGTCCCAAGTCCATTGACTGCTAAGGTAGATAACAGGAATGATGAAATCACTCATTTTAATATCTCTAGAAGAATACGAAATTAACAACATTAAAAACAGAGATTTAGTATAATCTTGATCAGTGCTGTGCAAGATGTTCGCAGCTGCACAGTAATTTTGTGCAGATGAGCAGAGACAACTCTAGCTGCTGACAAGAAGGAATGTCCAAGGTGAGTGTGAAAAGTGGTAAGTTTTATTTGAAAATTGTGCATTCCAAATAATGCTAAGAAAATTGCATTATATATTTCAGTGCATAATTATTAATTGATAACTTCCTATGGTTTAACAATAGAGTTCACGTTTATTCTGATTTTAATGGGGAGGAAAATGATTTGGCTATAGTTAGAGACCACAGAATTTTTGCATTAATTTTGAGGGAAAAAAATGATACAAAACATTAGGTTTTGCATTCTATTGCTAATTAGTTATAAGATTATTGTAGTAATTTTATGTAAATTTGAAAGGGATTTTAGGTTTAAAAAAAACAAATGCTATATTATGTAAGATGGTATTAGGCGTGCGCGTTATGATAAAAATTGTTTTATACATTAATTTATTACACATATTAAAATTAAACAACAGTGATAAAAACATTACTGTATTTATAGGAAGATTTGCTTTGTTATTAATACTCTTTGGAATGTTGTTTTTCCAATTTTAGCTTTTGGCTTGTAAATAGAGTGAATGCTATGTTTACAAGTTCAGATGTTTAAAAAAGTAATGAAATACACAATTTCAATGAATTTTACTTTTTCTTCACTGAAATAACCTATTTTGCTCTAAAACATTGAAACAGTATGGAATTTTAAGACCAGCATATAGCGCCAGTTCATAAACCATATCGCTCTTCTCTTTGTACCCTAACGAAATGTATAATGTAGCTATTTCTGCAAAAGTTTATCTCGATTAAAATGAAGTAGATACACATATAAACTTTTGTAGGAATAATTTGTATTGGGATTTTGGGGTGAAAATCTCAGTACTCTTTGGAATGTGTTTTTCCAATTTTTAGCTTTTGGTTTGTAAATAGAGTGAATGCTATGTTTAAAGAAGTACTGAAATACACAATTTCAATGAATTTTACTTTTTTTTTCACTGAAATAACTTATTTTGCTTTAAAACACATATATTGCGAAAACTCATAATAAAAATATGGCAATCTTAGCCATTCTTATCATTGTATTTACAAAGAAAATTCCTTTCTTTTTAATTAACAATTTATTGCTTTTATCGCTATTGTGAAAAATGTGATCTCCAGCTATAATACATTAAGCAAAGTGTTAAGCTTAATACTGAAACAAAACTCATAATTATGGCCTGTTAATTTAATAATTTATCTTCGACACGTATAAAGATGCAAAATTATTTTTGGTATTGTGTCCTATGTAACATTTATCTTTAGTAATTTGGTTTATTAGATAATGACTATGATACATAACAGATTAACATTTTTTAACTTTGTTAAGTATGGTAATAGTGATGCATACTAATAACTTGGAGTAAAGTTGAGTTGAACTTGTAACACATACATCACTCATTTATTGAAAAAAATGAAGACATATTTCTGGAGCTAATTGTTCCCATCATCAGTTCCCAGTTGATTTCCAGTGTTACTTTTTGTGGTATTGGATGAACTTCTGCATTAAGATGTCACCTGGTGGAATTTCAGAGTTAAAGACATGATTTTTGTTTTTCCAGATATGGATGTTTCCTCAGACTGCAAGTTCTGTTTTGCCTGTGATATTTCTAAATAATTTTGGATCTCTGTTGATGCTATGCTGTTCCCACCAGAAGTGCCAAGCTGCTGTTAATTTTTCATCCTGCTTTTGATTTATGTTTCTAATATGTCCTTTTACTCTTGTTTTAATTAGAAAAATCTGTTGGGTTGCACTCACAATACTTTCTCTACTCTTGTACAAACCATTTTTATAAATGCTTATTCTCCATCTACTTCGTGCTAATCGAGATAAACATTTGCAGAAACTATCATACTGCTTTTTTTCTTGTAAGTGCCAGGGGAATATGGTAGGCTTTAAGCGATAGTCAAATCTTTTAAGAGCTGGTTGCTGTGTGGAGCATTCCATTCTCTTTGCATGTATCCAGGACATAAAAATACCAATTACTAATTCCCATTGGAGTAAAAGTATAAGTATTGGAAAATCCAAACAAATGATAATGAATATCTCGGAAATGGTTCACTCCACAAAAAAAATGTATAGGATATAATTGTGTTTTTTAACGAGATCTACATTTTCTGTGTACAAAATTTTGTCTATCTCTTATGGTTTACCAGTTATGCAAAAGCCATTCAGAAAGAAGAGGACTTTTGGGGACATTCCCAGAAAATTCAAGATATACATTTTATTTTATCATGAAAATATCTTAAATATATGATATTTTAATAAAAGTCGTTACAGCCATTTTTGAGAAAATCAAAATTTTCGAAAAATGTTCCATGTAAAGGGTAGTCTGGGGTGGGGGGATTTTCTTGAAAATCTTTGTGTTGCATCTTTGAAAGATACTAAATCTAAATACCAATTTTGGTATTTATCTGACATTCGTTTTGAGTTATGCTGTTCAGACACATACGTAGATCTTTTTCTAAAAGTGCTTCTATTTGGATTCAGGGGCCTCAAAACATGTATTTCCAGTGAAATCCCGGCATCAAATTTTTGAGTGGAATGTAATACTTCCCCTAATTACTATACATAGTAGAAAAAGTAAAAAAACAATTACAACATGAGCAAAAGGATTTGCTTAATTCCCTCTGGCAGTTTGTTGTACAGCATTATTCCTTTATACTTGAAGCTTTCCTCATATAAACTGGTGCAGCGAGACATAGTTGACAGTTTGTTCTTATTCCAGATGTGGTGTGAGTGTACAAGTGAATTATTCGAAACTCATGTATCTTGGTGTTTATGTGGAGTAATATGTGATATATGTACAATGATGGTAAGGGCAATTCCCCATTTTTTTTAAAATAGTGGCCTACAGCTACTAGTTGATTTTTTTCCCCATAAGTCTTACCACTCTTTTCTGAATTTTGAATTAATTACCCCAGAAAATGATACCGTACAAGAGAAGGGAAAGAAAATATGAGTAGTAAAGTGTTTTCAAGTACCTTTCACTTAAAATGTATGTTACAGTTTTTATTGCAAAGCAGCACTTGCTTAGTTTTTGTGTTAGAAAATTTATGTGTGAGCCATTTCAAATTTTCATCTACATATGTCACTAGAAATTTTGTTGATTTGAAACACATGGTTGTCCAAAGTCTTATTATTTGCATTGTAAAATAGTAGGCACTGATACTGTTTTATCTTCATTAACTGCCAGTCCGTTATTCTAAAACCATTCCAGCAGCTTGCTGATTGAAGCTGTAAGATTTGTTGTAGATAAGATTAAACTTTAGTTGATGCATGTTAGTTCACTATGTGTAGTAATTGGACTAAATGTCATTTAGGCAAATGGTACTATTGTAATTAATCACAACAATAAAGCATTTCCAAATATATGGTCATAGTACACTGAGGAACATATAAGAGCCCCACCATATTTAATTTGAATTGTTGCAGAGCCCAGATGCTACAAAAGTAGGAAATACACACACAATGCTACAGGTTGCTTGGTTTCAGTGCAAAATGATTATGTCTACAAAGAAATAATAAAGTTAAACACTTGTCTCCTAAACTTACATTGGTCCCCACACCTATTTTCCCTGTACCCAGCCTAGAGCCCTCATCCCCCTCAGCTTGAAACTCTGGTACCATTCACCCCCTAGGCATGGGTCACTTGAGGTTTGCTTCTTAGTTTGGTCTCTCATCAGTCAATTTGTCTACCAGTGTATCCTGATATTTCATAAAAATATGAAAGCCCTACACCACCATTCAACTTAAAGGTCAATATCAGAACATGAAGTGATTAGTTGCAGGCAAGTGTGGGGGGGGGGTCAGCCAGAATTCTAACATTCTCAAATTTAAAAATAACATAATGAAAAGAAAATGAACAAGGCAAAAAATAAAGCATGGTGGACAATAAATAATCAGAATATTCAGCACTTAATAATTTGCTCAGAAATTTAAATAAGTATGTTGTATTTATTGTGTACTAAATGCTGGTTTTTCATGTGTTGCCTTATTTGCACTAATTTAGCAATTAGTATGCACAACAGTTTTCTAAGGTCTACCTCTGTATGAAAGAGGAAAAGAATACTTTAGTTATTCACAGTATTTTATCACTTGTGATATATTTTATTTATTACTAGGTAACACTGTTTCGAGAAGCAAATTTGTTCATAGGATATACTGATGTCAATTTTCAATCCTTTTCGATAGTATAATGAGCTGTGCTGTTGATTTTCAAACTTTCGCGCGTTAATCCAACACTTCCTAGCCGTTCTCCACTTCCATATCTCCCG
The DNA here is from genome assembly GCA_030765065.1 of Deroplatys truncata. NCBI lineage: Eukaryota > Metazoa > Arthropoda > Insecta > Mantodea > Mantidae > Deroplatys > Deroplatys truncata. The sequence continues at coordinate 105,819,067 of CM060987.1, read as the reverse complement.
CTGGATACGGTAATAAAATTCGGCGCGTATGACGACATAGGAGAATTACTCGGAGTGAAACCCCACGTCTCTTCCCTCTGATTTTAAAAAAGTTTGTAGCCGAATTCTGTTTAGAATTTCTTGAAAATGGATCTCTAAGAGCACAGTTTAGGTTTGGATCGATTCAAGTTTATTTTTTCTTGTATATCACTACTGATATGTTTGAATAGAGACGTGAAATGCTATAAAGTCCAGGAGTTGATTATCCAAAATGAATAGAGGGCTTCCTTCCCTTAAAATGTATGGGAATTAGGTGGAAACTGACGGGCTGCTCCGGAAGAGCAATAACCTCTTTTGGGGTACGGGGAAGATTAACCGTACATGAATAATTAATAAGAGAGCTTTGAGCATATTAATTCGGATAGCTTTGAGAAGTTTAGACATCACTTTCGTTTCTAAAACAGAGATTACTAATAAAAAAAAAGGTTAAAATGAAGATTTTGTACGCGTTATTTCATTTGGTAATCCGCCACTGATGACAGCATGCGTGAGCGTTTTAAAAGCTATATTTGTGATATGCTGACAGTGGGGATATAAAAATCTATATTTAAAATATTGTCAATGCATTGAGAGTATCTGGGCAATAAATACTTTCTATAACAGACTAACGCTCACCTAACGCTGTAAGACTGATATCAGATATAATAAATTCTGTGGATACTGGTAGTTTTTTCATAGTATTGTATTTCTGTTGGCAGCATTGTGACTGACAAGATGGATGTAACGTACAGCAGAACGAAGAAAAATAACAAAATTATATATTAACAAGGAATAACAGAGTTCTATGAAACAGTAAGTGTCAAGACGGTAATTTAAATTGTAGTTTGAGTGTAATGACATTAACGGTGTATTGTGGCGCGTCACAGATTTAAACGATAGCGTACACTTTTTCTTTGTTTGACATTTAGGGGAAGGGTACCATGTTTTGATTCAGAGAGTAGTTTCGGGGGAATCGCCATTCAGATCGTTATAATGGTTCACATATGATTGTTAATGTGTTTAATGGATTCACCCACTTTTTATTAGAGTTTCTATAGAGAACTAAGTAGCAACACACTTAATGCAGTATGGTGACAATAACTTTTTCTTAAACAATTATTCTACTCTTTTGAAGCATGAAAGGTGGAATCGGTAATCTTAAATAATCAAGCATGGAGTGTGCTGAGTTGGCCATTAGGAACGACTAGCGAGTGAATGGAAGTAGGTTAAAGAACTAGAGGGCCTTTTGTGATGAGAGTTCTTGGTACGAGTTCTTAACAAATTACAAGTCCGAAGAATTTTAACTGTACGATGTGTCGAGTGAATGGTCATAGTTTCTCAAATGGGTATTTGACTTGCAGCCTTAAGGTGTAATTTAGAAACGCAGTGACACGTGGTAAAGTAATAAATGGTCTCCTTTGAGAATCGTTAAAAACGAAATTTTGCTGTTATTGAAGCCGCAGCTTTCATTGCGTATTATCGTCGAAACTGATTAAGTAAGTTAGCTTTATGCTTTTGCGCCTAAATAATTCTGAAAATCAGATCAAACTACAAGGCAGTGATATTAACCATAACGCCTATTTTTAGATACTAATTTGTTAGTGGAAGCCTTTTCACTGAGTAGATACTGAGTTGTTTTAAGTTAACTGCGTATTTTTTTGCGTGTTAACGCGGCAAAATAAGTTTGATTCGAATACTCGGTGGTAAATTTATATTGCTTATTAGTGCAAGCACATGGAAATTTCATGCAATGCTCACAGACACAGGTCCCATTTAAACACCATTGCAATAACGCTATGCAGCTTGAAGAATTGAAGTATGCAATACAGGATGAAAAATCTGCAATAGATTTTGCTGTGAAAAAGGGATTGTTACCTGAAAGGAGAACACAATGCCCAATTTGCTGTTCTGGAAATGTTGGTTGGTACAGGCGCTCCAATGAAGGATTAAAGGTGCCATATTCTCTCCGATGTTCAAAGAAAAAATGCCGAAAGAAATGGTCAGTCACAAAAAACACATGGTTTTTTGGCTCTCGTCTGAGTGTACAGCAAAACTTTATGTTAATATATCATTGGATTAGAGATGATAGTGTTAGCGAAGCAGCTGAACAATTGAAATTGAGCAAAACTACTGTTACAGACTATTATCAGTTTTGTCGTGAAGTGTGTTATGTTATAGTTAGTAACTGGACAAAACCAATTGGAGGCTACAATAAATATGTTTCCATCACAGATTTCTATGTGCATAGAGGTCATCATAGAAGGCGAATTTATTTTCTTCGTGGCGAAGAAGTAGGTACTTCTAATTGTTTCTTATTAGAAATTCGAAGGAATGACCAAGAAACCTTACTGTCCCTGCTAAAAACTTTCATTAATAATGGTTCAAAACTAATCACGGACAACTGGGACTCCCATGGAAGAATTTGTAGTGGTGACTTCAAAAGAGAGTTTATCTATACTGGTATAGAATTTCTGGAACCAGAGAATAATTACTGCCCAAAGCGAATTAAACGTTGTTCAAAGAAAATAGAAATTAATGAACCAAATGAAGCCAGAAATAGGGATCAAATGTTTCAGTGCTTGTATTTTCACCGTATGGAAAATCTGAGTACTGGAGAAAAGTTTGATAGATTCCTTGAGGATGTAGCAAAAGTATATCCAGGCCCATTTCGTGATCCTTTGAGTGCCATTGAGTATTAGAGGTAAGAAGGAGAATTATACTTATAAAGGTGTTATAATAATTCAGTTAAAATTCCAATACTTATAGCAGGGTAGGAGTTCAGCAATAGTATTAAGGGGAGATTAAATTGCCCAATCTTGCTGTTCTACGCTTTGTCAGTTCATGACCAATTAATTTTCTCTGGAACTACTGAAATTATCACAAAGAAATTTTCTCTGTATGTACTGTAATGCTTTATGTATATAACCATTCTGCGGAGTATTTCTGGAGACAGTTGAACTATATTCTTTTAATTTTTTTAATAACATTTCTATTTTACCCAACTCAATCATTATAGATCTGTATTATCAGCAAAGTGTCTTAAGTATGTGTAAAAAGTTTTAATTTTGTGGCATGTAAAAAAAAAACTCCCAAGAAATCATTTGTTTAAAAAGAAAATCAGTATTTCAGAGATTGTGATTTAAATAAATTGTGCTAACTTATAGAAACTTTGAGGGCAAATAAGCTCTAGGTAAGAAGAAATGAAGACTGCTGCAAATACATGCAAATGAGTTTCCTCCAAATTTTAAATTGAAACACAGCTTTCAACAATAAGTAGTTTGAGGTATAAATTTTTAATTTGCCAAGTACACAGGAACAAGTCATAGAAAATCTGAGCTCTAGTAATTATAGTAACATTAGTTGATATATATACACACATACACACTAAACCTAAGGTTAACTTTATGTTAAAGCAAGAAACCAAGGGCACCTTTGTTTCACTGCAGCTCAGCAAGGCCTAATAGTCAACACTTGCCTCTTACTCATTCTAAGGCTAAGAATATATTATGGCGCATGTAGCAAATTAGCATCTAACTCTGTAACGGAACTTTTCAGACACACAAAATTGGGAAAAACATAATCAGCATAAAACAATCTACCAATAACACCATATTTCATTTATTTTTTTCAGGCAGCCCAACTTCTGCATAATTACCTTTAATCAACAAAATTAATAAGGAAATCTAAATATTGACATAAAAGAGAAAGTGCAGTTGTTACATCAATTTTGCAGTTATTCTCCCCATAAGTATCTTTTTTTAAAAAAAAAATGTAGTATTAATTTTATGTTTAAGATATAGAGTAGATTAGCGCTGCCACATATGAAATCTCGGCATTGTTTCAAAAAGAATTAAGTACAAAATTATTTTAAAAACATGACTGTTCAAATTAGGAAGTAAGACAGAACAGCTTATAGGAGTTATTTGGTATGTCTTAAACACTTCAAACGTTAGTAAAAAATTTGTGTTATGAATTAAATCATTCACACTTTTTAACACCATTACATAGCATAGTAAACTGAATCTTAAAGGAATATTTTATTTGCAGGAGTAACAGTTCACAGAAACATGGCTGCAACACAAAATGTACCTGTCTCAGAAATTTTGAGAAACAAAAGTGAACTTGAAAGTGATGAACCAAAAAAGAAATCTAGGGAAGATTGGAGGAAAGCTAAGGAGTTGGAAGAAGCAAGAAAGGTAACATTTGAAATATTTGAAAATAAAATATAAATGTTTTTATTTCATAATAGCTTTCAAAGGGTAGGCTTTTATTTTAATGCCTTAAATTCCTATACACCATTCAGTTCTACAATCCCTCACAACTAACCACCTTATACTAACTTTCTGTTGCCATTGAAAGCAAAATAACTTTGGATATACTCCCATGTATGCAATTCAGTCAGACTCTATACTTATGAAGTACCTAGATGCAAACCGCGACATTTGCATTTTCAGGAAATGAAAAAAAAAATGTATTATGTTTAACCCCTTCAAGGATACCCAATGAGATGAGTTGAGGTGTATTCCTCTTGGAGTAAGAATAAAAATAAAATGTTTGTTACTTTGGGGCGTGAACCTCTGACTATGTAACATAACCATATCATGTCACAATGCCTTAAAACGCTTGGCCATCTGAACACATGATAGTTGCAGCATTGTCTGATCTCATTAACTGCATAATATTGTGAATGAATTTTTTTAAACATAAAAAGGTAAAATGCATATATGTGCATTCAATCGTAACCCGTCAGCATCCAACCATGCCGTCACATCGCTAGCTTTAGTTGGGTCCTCCCCATCCTTTACAACAGTTTTTAATTGAATGCAGAACATGCATTTTACCAGGTTTAGATCCTACAATCCTTGGTTTTGATAGGTTAGTTATTCCTATCATGCCTTAGACCACATGACCATAAATCCCAATGTCGAAATAAAGTAGCTTCCAGTTATTTAGCAGTTAGATTGATTACATAAAAGTGCTGCACAGAACGTCATATCACGTCCATATTGCTGAAGGGGTTAATACATAAGTTTAGAACCTAAACTGATGTCATTACCACTTGCATATACACTATAGTTTTACGATGTAGTAGTTAATTCCAACACCAAGCTATTGTTTTCTAGAAAAAATTCATTTAAAATTTGGAAATGTTCTACATTTGAATTTTACCAACAATAGAGTATTAGGTTATGTGTAATATCTACTGAAATAATTGTAAAAGGCATAATTATACTTTTCACATATTTTAATTACTAGTAGGCAATTTTCACATTTAACAATTGTATACACTAATATTATTTCGCATTTAGCTGTATATTTTCATGTTTTATGAAGCATATTCATTAATGTTAGAAGTAATATTATGGATGGGATGTTTTTTGTATATTAAAATTAATACTATGCAGCATTGATTTAAACTTAAATATTACTTCATAGTAAATACAAAAAAACATAATTGTTTTGATTTGATATTAAGGATTACGTTTCGAGTACTGTTGTATTAAACAATACAGAATAATCTTGTTTAACTGCAACATGGAGGTCGGAAGTTTAAAGATAAATCAAAATAGTGGCTAATTGATCAACGTTAACTATTTGGATCCCGTCATTTCCCTGCCATTTTCATCTTCAAAAATGCTTAAAAACCACTCCCTATGAATCTTCCTTCACCATTTATATAGTACATGGATAAGCTAGTAACAATGATGTGAATTTGAAATTATAGAAAAATTTAGTAGCAGTTGAAACAATACCACTTAAACCTTTTTCTTCTTGACCGGTTTTGAGAGCTGCTTGCTCACATCAGAGATGGCCAACTGGTTCCTTGTGCTGTTGCCTGGTGTGTGTTTGTGTTTGGTGACAACTGGTGCTGTAGTGATGAATTTATACAGTATTTATATTTTGTGATTAATATCTTTTCCCAAGTATCCAACTCTGTTGCATATTTTGCCGGTTTTAGGAGTGTGATGTGATTTGTCATCCAGAAGAGATGTACAATTGCAGATTTACCCGTCTGTTTGTATTTGATGTGTCTCATATATTCTTTTAATTTGGTCTCTAAATTTGTTTTTGTTTTACCTGAGTAGATTTGGTCTCATTTTGGGCAATTAATTTGAAAGATTCCTGCTTTTTTGTTCTGAAGTATTTGGTTCTTTGATTTGTAGCAGAATAATTTTTCTAGACAGAATTTGTTTTGTGGAGCTGGACAGATGTGTTTTTTGAAGATGTTGTTGAATTTGTAGTGAGTCCTTGGGTGGAAAGTGAGCTTCTTAAAAATCTTTTCTTTTTGTTGATTTGTTTAGTGATGCTATTGTTTATAACTTGTTAACTATGTGTCTGTATTCCTGTTTGTATTCTGTTTCTGTTAATGATGTGTAAACCAATCTTCTATGGGTCAAAAGTGTTTACGACTGCATGTTTGTGTTGTACTGGATTGAAAGTATTGTTTTTTATGTAGTTTTCAGAATGTGTAGGTTTCCTGTAGATACCAAAATTGATCTTGTTCTTCTTTCTAATTACTTTATATCTAGGAATGGTAATGTGCCTTCATTTTCAGTTTCTGTAGTAAATTTTATAGCTTTGTTATGTAAATTGAGTAATTTGGGAGAATTCTGCAAATATATCATTGAGATATTTATGTCAAACTTTGTAAATGTGCAGATAATAGGTAGTTGTGTATGTTTCTAAGTTACTCATGAAAAAGTCAGCGAAGAAAGGTGGTAATGGATTGCCATGTTTCTGATTTATCTATCTATTGTTGAAGGTGAAACATTGAGTGATGCAAAGTTTGAGATATTCGAAAGATCATCTCTTTCCTCTTGTGTTATGTTGTTTTGAATAAGCCATTTTTACTTTCTCTACTACGTATAGTAAGTAGGGGAAGTATTGCATTCCACCCAAAAATTCGATACCGAGATTTCACCGGAAATACATGTTTTGAGACCTCCTGAATCCAAAAAAAGCATTTTTGGAAACATGTCCGTGTGTGTGTGTCTGTGTGTGTGTGTGTGTGTGTGTGTGTGTGTGTGTGTGTGTGTGTGTGTGTGTGTGTGTGTGTGTCTGTGTGTCTGTGAACAGCATAACTCAAAAACGAACAGTCGGATAAACACCAAACTTGGTATTTAGGTTCAGTATCTTCCAGAGATGCGACACGAAGGTTTTCAAGAAAATCCCCCCACCCCAGACTACCCTTTACATGGAACGTTTTTCGAAAATTTTAATTTTCTCAAAAATGGCTCTAACGATTTTGATAAAAATATCATATGTTTAAGATAATGACATGAGAAATGAAATGTATATCTCGAATTTTCTGGGAATGTCTCCAAAAGTATTCTTCATTGTGAACGACTTTTGTATAACTGGTAAACCGTAAGAGATAGACAGAATTTTACTGCACAAAAAATATAGATCACGTTAAAATACACAACTTATGTCATATACATTTCTTTTGTTGAGTGAACCGTTTTCGAGATATTGCTTGTTATTTCCTTAAATTTTCCAATACTTATACTTTTTCTCAAATTCGTTATTCATTTTTTACTTTCTCTACTACGTATAGTAAGTAGGGGAAGTATTGCAATCCACCCAAAAATTCGATACCGAGATTTCACCGGAAATACATGTTTTGAAACCTCCTGAATCCAAAAAAAGCATTTTTGGAAACATGTCCGTGTGTGTGTCTGTGTGTGTGTGTGTGTGTGAACAGCATAACTCCAAAACGAACAGTCGGATAAACACCAACCTTGGTATTTAGGTTCAGTATCTTCCAGAGATGCGACACGAAGGTTTTCAAGAAAATCCCCCACCCCAGACTACCCTTTACATGGAACGTTTTTCGAAAATTTTAATTTTCTCAAAAATGGCTCTAACGGTTTTGATGAAAATATCATATGTTTTAAGATAATGTCATGAGAAATGAAATGTATATCTGGAATTTTCTGGGAATGTCTCCAAAAGTAAACCATAAGAGATAAACAAAATTTTACTACACAAAAAATGTAGATCGCGTTAAAATACACAACTTATGTCATATACATTTCTTTTGTTGAGTGAACCGTTTTCGAGATATTGCTTGTTATTTCCTTAAATTTTCCAATACTTATACTTTTCTCAAATTCGTTATTCATTTTTTTATGTCCTGGACATGCAAAGAGAATGGAATGCGTCACATAGCAACCAGCGTTAAAATATTTGACTATCGCTTAAAAGCTACGATATTTCCCTTGCATCTACAAGAAAATTACCAATAAGATTGACATCTCGATATCTCGATTAACATGAAGCATATGGAGAATAGGCGTTTGTAAAATTAGATTGTACAAGAGTAGAGAAAGTCATGTGAGTGTAACACATCAGATTTTTTTATGTCCTGGATATGCAAAGAGAATGGCATGCGCCACATAGCAACCAGCGATAAGATATTTGACTATCGCTTAAAAGCTACCATATTCCCCTTGCATCTACAAGAAAATTACCAATAAGATTGACATCTCGATATCTCGATTAATATGAAGCATATGGAGAATGGGCGTTTGTAAAAATAGATTGTACAAGAGTAGAGAAAGTCATGTGAGTGTAACACATCAGATTTTTTCAGTTGTTGTAGGAGTTTGTCTATTGGGATACTTGGGAAAAGGGCAGTACGTCAAATGATATTAGCTTTTTTTCTGGCTTTAGTTTTGTATGTTCTATTTTCCTAATTAAGTCTTGAGAGTTCCTGATGCTTAAGCTGTTGTATTTAGGTAGTGATGTGAATTTCTGTGAAAGTCATTTTGCCAAATTATATGTTGGTGAATCAATACTTTTTATTATGGGCATGCAGGATGATTCAGTTTGATTATGGATTTTTCTTTTTCTTTAAGGTTTTAACTTTATTCAAGGAGAGATTTCATTTGAGATTTTAGTGGTTCAGAACCACTAAATAGTTTACATATAATAATCTTGGAAAATATTAATTTTGTCTCTAGATAACAATGAAATACAGTATTACCCTTAAATGTTTATCATATGGCAATGAAATTACATCTCATCTTCTGGATTTTTCTCTGTTGCTTTCAATTTTTGGGGGTGCCCCTTCCTTTCTCCCTCATCCTGGTGTAGCTATGTGGAGGGGGGGGTTCCGACCCCTTCAGCTGCTGTGGTGCGGGCGGACCCCTAGCACTCGTACTTCTGATGTTACTAGAAGTACGCTGGGCCAAACGTTTCGAGCCCCTCCCATTGGGGAGTTGTTCGGATTGGGTTAGACTCAGCAGGGTAGTGGTTCCCGAGACCCATGGGTATTGGGTACATCTATATGGTTTTCAATGCAGACAGGGTTGTGAGACGCCTCAATGTTCTCCGGTACCGACCTGGATAGCCGGTAGACGGTATGCTAGATTGCTGTCGACCCCACCGAGGTTATCGGTAGTCATCCTTTCAGGGTGGCGCACATAAGTGGCGTATCCACTTCCATCTCCCGTGCAAGCGGGGGTGCCTTTCTAGGATAACAAGGTATTGTCCTCATGGGAAATCCCAAGGTTGGAGAGCCGCTCGGATGGCGCTAACCCTGGGTTTTTAGAAGGAGGTTTGAGCTTAGATTCTTACCCACGTGGACCTTAGACGAAACCTGTAGCTGTGATAATAGCAGTTTCCATTGTGATTATTAGTTTTCCCAATATAAGGCAATGTAGCAGCATATGCGAACAATAAACTATTCACATTGAAGCATTGTCTTTGGCATGTTAACTGCTTGCTCACGTGATGATTGCATCATCCCATCTGCGGTCATTGATTGGCTGCAAGGAAATGTCATGAAATGAATCTCGCAGGTTGGGATTTGAACCACAGTGTATTTTTCATACCATTATAATAAGAAATGCCAGTACATGCATCTTATCTAATTATCGACAGTTTTATACATGGAGAATGCCTATATGTCGAAACCTCATTTTTCGCGAAAAGCGGAAATGTTGGGGTTTGCATCTAAGCTCTTCATGTAACACACAATGCATCTCCATAATTATTTCATTGTACAATTATTTATTTATTTATGTATATAGTGTATGACAAATTAACACTGTAGATATCATATTTTAATGCATTTATCACAATTATTTGCACCTCTCTTCATTATAAACAGAAGTGAGAATAATCCGACCTGAGACATTATACAAACATTGCTTCTGCTGCCAAATTGTCAATCGGAGCATAGTGGAAGCCATTGATTTAGGGCCATAAGCCACAAAGCATAGCCCAGGGTTGAGGGCCCTAGACCGCAAAGCTTAGCTGAAGGGATGTTTTTTATAAGTAAAGGAATGAAGCAGTTTATGCCTTTGGCCGCAACTGCAGAACAACAGAGTATAACCGTAGGGTCTGTAAAGCTAAGCCTCAATGATTCAACATTGTAAGCGACATTGATTTAGTGGTATTTCACTCTCTTGCATTTCAAAATGGCTCTAGTTTCTCCTGTATAGCTGCTGTCACTAAAAAGGGTGGCTGGATGGGTTAGATGATATGGTTTGGGCAACGTCTAGTGCTTAACTCTCTCCTTTTTCATTCCGGATTATTGTGGATACACTCTGTCCTTGATTTCATAAACACTTATAATGTAAAGCATTAATTACCATATGCAGGAGTGTAACAATAACATTAAACAAAATGCAATATATCAAGCATGTTAAATAAAATGTATAAAAATGAAACAAAACTAGAATAGGAAGGAAAATATTTCAAACATACCAATTAATAAATCATTTTAAACTAAACTGTGAATTAATTACAATAACTGCATTCTTAGTTTTGCAGTCTTTAATAACAGTAACCAAAATGTGTAATCAGTTGTTTGATATTTGTATTGAAATAGGCAGGAACAGCGCCTGCAGCTGTAGATGAAGAAGGCAAAGACATCAATCCACACATTCCTCAGTATATATCATCTGCACCATGGTACTTTGGATCGAAGGGTCCAACTCTAAAGCACCAGCGTCCTCAGCCTGAAAAACAAAGGCAATTTTCAAGGCTAGATGAATGGTACAAAAGAGGTGTTGATACTGTAAGTATAACCAGGAGAGATTTTGTATTAAATTGCATATAACTTGAAGGCTACATTTTTTAGAGCTTACATCCAGTTTTTAGAATAAGTGTTGAGGCAGTATTTTTAACATTTAAATGATTTCAGTCAAATTATATAATACGTAAATTCAATAACAGCCCACCTTGAAGCAATATGTGTATGTAATAATTTGTAAAATGTATGTAACAGTCATTACATATGCTTATAGTATCATAAACATGTTCAATGATGTTATGTGAATAGATTACGTAATTTAATAATGTAGGAGCTGTGAGAATAATAGGTTAAACGTTGGTAACAATGAGGTAACCTTGAGGCAATAATGAGTTTGAGAGTTTACATGTTATTTATGATTCTTGGAAGCATTAATGTAATTTTAGTGACTGTTTAAGAATGGCCAATCAACAACCATAAAAAGCTTTAGTTAAATGCAGGTATTCTATTGGAGTAAAAATAGCCAATCAGAGACTTGAAATACAGAAATTTACAAGTTTAGACGGTTGAAATCTAGTTAGTTGCCTGCAGACAGTGATAGTAACCGGATGCAAGATGCATCCTCGAGAGATTTAATTACGTATTCGTGTTAGACGAAAAATAGTTTTACGTGGTAAAAAGTGTAATTAATTAATAAAAAGAATCTCACAGCTCCCTATATCAGTGAAGTGCTATTTAATTTGTGTCAAGAATTAATAAAAAGGAGTGAATTAAAACTTAAAATCTGCGTAAGCCTACATTCTTGTCGCATCACGCCCTGCCAAGACTTGCATGTCTCTAACAATAATACTGACGCAGCCGAGGCAAACATAAATATGTAATATCTAAAGAAACAGTCAAGTTACAAAGCTATTATTTTTAAACTTGGGGCAAAGGCCATCTGAAAGTACATTTGGGGCGAAGGCTATCGGAAACTGTTTACTATACATGCGGTTGCAACTACAAGTTCGGTTCCCCAACAGTTGAATATAATACAACTCCTTCAATACAAACTATTTCAATTTGGCTTTTCATACGTAGCAGTAACAATGTAAAGATGATATCTACTTCAAATTGGTGTCCATACATGGAGCTAAATAAATAAACAACTCCAACGTAAATTACCTTCTTCAGTGTGCACAAGAAACCTGTTTATTCAGACTAGATGCATTCAAAGGTAGTACATATTAAAGACAATTGGTTAATCCAGAAACAAACTACTAAATGAATATAAACTACTAATCTATATAAACATTTGTTTTAGCACTAATAAGAATAAGAAAACACTTTTTGGCACTTAAAACTTAATACTGTAGTTTTATTTTCTGAAAAAGCAAGTAACTTTCTTTTGATTCAAATTTCTACTGCACTTGAGAAGCAGAAAGGCAAAGTAAGCAAAAAATATCCAGATAAACAGGAAATCTGGATTAATGAGGACCGGATAAATGAGGTTCTTGGGTACTTCATTTTGTGAGCAATAAAAATAAGAATTTAGTGAAAAAAGAACATTATTGGTGGCTGCATTCATCAAGAATTAAAAACATGAGGCAGAACTTCATATTTTTTACTTTAAATGTAAATCATTAGGGGATCTCTTTTGCTTAGTGGTTAATATTGTATATCACTTAGTTCATTAAGCCATTCAAAGATCCCTATACAACACATTGCAGAAACTTCGCAGCATTAATATATATATAATTTTTAGTTGTTTTTTGTTCTTTTTTTTTCCTTCCCTGACTTTCAAAGGTAAAGCATATTTTTTGTTACTGCTGTTGCTAGAATGCAAATGCAGATGACAAGTGTCTAGTTGCTGATAAGCATTCGATCCTAACATTTCCAACTTATTTATTTTTTGCTTGCAGTTTAACATCCTTTAATCAGGTACGTCATATCAGACAGTGAATGAATGAAATGTTTGAAATGATGCTCAAATGGCCTGGGTCCCTCAAGTTACCCGACATTTGTATCCTCAGGGTAAGGGGAAAAACCATGCAAACATACCTTATCCAGATAACTCATCCTAATCAAGACTCGAACTTGGAACCTCTTGAATGTGAAGCAGCTACCCCACATCTTAGAGGCCGCATTTCTGAATTTTAAATTATTATGAAATCTTTCTGTGCATTCAGGTGTTTTTGTTACACACCGTGATTGACAAACATGATGGGATCCTTTTAGATACCTTAGTTATGTCACTTGCCTTGGCATAGACTCAACAGAAAATGTGAATCAAGAGAGATATAGATTTTATTTAGAATTTTGCACTAATTTCTTGAGTGAAAATAGGGATTTGTTTATAGAAGATCAGAATTGTAAGCATTTGCCCCCTCTTGGTGTTGGGGTAGTGTGTGTGCCTCACATTCAAAAGGTCCCAAGTTCAAATCTCAATTAGGGAGAGTTACCCATATAAGATTTTTTCTGGGGTTTTCTATCCTGAGAAGACAAATGTCAGGTAACTCAAAGCTCTAAGGACCCTGGGCTCATTTGAGCATAATTTCACCCATTTCATTCATTCTTGTCTGATATGACCTATCAGGCTAAAGCACATTAAACTTAAAAAAAAAACAAATTGCAAGCATTTGCATTTCAGAGTGGTGCCAAAACCATGACCAGCTGGGATAAGGCTCATTATTTTCCTCTGCTACAACTCCAGCAATCTCAAGAATACTTGCTGGGCCAGGTAGTGCTAGTAGCTGAGTTATACCATAGAGTATATACCACGACAACTTATAAAATGTGAATGTTTGTAACAGCTCGCTTTTGGTCACATCACTTGAAACCAGTTTATATTTTTACCTTTGTTTATTTAGGTCTAGAGCAGTTTACAAAATTGGACATTTTGCTTCTGTGATCTAATAAACAAAAGTATTCAACAAAAATTACTTTTGCACATGATTTTTAAAAGCAAATTATTCTGATAGTAGCCTAGCATTTGATGCCATCTACAACAAAACATATCCCACATGTACATTTTAAGCTAAGCATGTAGGAGAAGAGAGCGGTAAGTCTTATCCTAGTTAGCCAATATCGTAGCACACACAAATAGACTACAAATGAGTTAAAATTAGGTTTCTTTTCCAAATGTTCACATTCTTTATGATTTTACTAGTCATGGAATATAAGTGTCCCTAATTATGCATAGCAGTTATCACGAGTATGTTTACCTATTTTAATATAGAGTCAACTGAAAAATTCAGTGCCACAGCCGGTATTTGAACATGGTTCTCCTGCTCTCTGTGCAGTTGCTCTAGCCATTGAGCTACTGTGACAACATGCCAGTGGGACATTGAATTCCCCAATTGACTCAAGTTGTTTCCCAGACAGACCTCTAAGGCATCTCACTCAAGATGATAATCTCAGTGGTGACCTATCGCAAGTACTTCAGTGCTGGGTATATGGCTGTGGATTGAATTTTTCAGTTATTCATTCATTCATTAATTCATTATCTGTTTACCCTCCTCTTATGTAGGACTTACAAGTGGATGCCTGGGGTCAGAGGCCCGTTGAGGAGCAGACACTCATGGATCAGACAGAACATCCAGGATGGGTGATCAGCCCGATGCCTGGTATGGGATGAAGGAAGTAGATGAAACGAAATGTCGGTGAAATGGATGAAAGGAAAGGTGATGATGGAGCAGTTGGTGGAATGAATGGCGGGGAAACCGGAGAAAAAACCTGTCCAGACGCCACTTCATCCACCACAAATCCCACATGTAGGTCCCTGGGATTGAACCCGGTCTGCCTCGGTGGGAGGCGAGCGGTCTAACCACTTGTACTAACAAATTTTTTTTTTCATTTAACTTTATATTAAAAAACTTGCCAAGACCAGGCTAAGGTCTGTAAAATGTATAATTAATTTCTATTAATTATATAATAATAACAAAAAGTATTTTAAAATAGAGAGTTGAGGGTTGTTACACTACATCACTACACCAAGTAAGAATATCATAGTGATGTAGTGTAACAACCCTCAACTCTCTATTTTAAATTATGACACATCACTGTTACCAGCTTCTAAATCTTCAAAAGTAGTCAACAAAAAGTATGTTTACCTTGTTGAAGATTTCATATGCACAATGTGAGGAAAACTATCAAAACAAGATGAAACTATGACTTAGAACTATTTATTGAAGAAATATTAAGTAAACAACATTGATAAAATGTAATAATATATTTTATATAATATTATTAGCTAGCTGCCTGATGTTGCACGGCTAGCTTATTAAACTCAAATGGTGATTTAATTAATTTCATTTGCCTTCTCCTGTTCTTTATGGAAGTATCGTATAATGTCTATATCTTTCCTGCTGTAAGTTTAGGTTACACTGTAAACAAAGTGCAAAATTGTATTTCTCCACAGATTCCCATGATTGGCAGAAATATGACACAACTTAACATGTGCGTTTTATGCACTGTCATTGCCATTTGAGTAGCCTCTGGATATAGTCTACTCTCTTATGTAAAATAAAGAATGAAACAAATATAAAATATGTGATATGCAGTGTACGTTTAAATGACTAAACCCTCCTGAAATAAAATGCAATAGATCTAATGATGTGAGAATTGTTTAAAGCAATGTTAAATAAGCAGAATAAACAGTTGAATCGCTTTGCTTACACTTTACGAAGTCTGGAAGTAAAAGGGAGCACATTATCATGCAAATATGGAACACATCTTAAGTTACCTGCTGGAACTGTAAAAAAAGAATAAGTATTACAAATACCTAATCAGAATCTGAAAGGGCATGGATTGCTAAGCGAGTCCTCCTCTTCTTCCTCATCGCTACTGCTGGTCTTGGCGAGGTTGATTACTATTCGGTCAACAATGGCATCACAGAGGCCATCTGATTTCCTCTTCTTCGACCACATGGCATATAAACGACTTCCACTTATCTGCCGTTGTAAGCCTCTACTTCACTTAATTTGAAGTTTCCTTGTTTATAGCAACGTAACCTTTCATAAGGTTAAGATTCTATTGGATTCAAAACAGTGATAAGGTGGGCATCTCACCACTGTGTGATCATGTGTCCTTGCAATCAACAATAACATTTATCCTTCTTCTATGCACAAATTCTAATCCAACCTCTCAAAGAATAGTATGAAAGCTTGTTCTCTTAAATTGGACTAGTCAGGATCAGTGTTCACAAAAGCAAGCACTTTCGTTACTGTGGGTGGCTCATTCCTTGCAAAAAGTGGTGAAGTTGACTTTCTCACAAGCTCATCACATTGTACTTCAGTCACTGTGAAGATGTTGTGGGTTATGAAGGTGCTTTAGGTTTATCTGCCCCACGTTGGGTGCCAATTTGAAGATGATGTGGGTTATGAAGCTGCTTTATGTTTATGTGCCCCACATATGGGAGCCAATTTGAAAAAGTATTGTTCTTCAATTTGTAGATTGTAGGTTGTGTAATTATTTGGAGGAGTTTGCCCCACAGTTGTATGCCAATTTGCGGTAGGGTATTTGGTTACGTAAATATTATTAAGGTTACGTAATGAAGATACACTTTGATGTTGTTTGATTTTTTAGGACGCCAAAACTTTATAGTGAAGATGATACTTGTTTTTTACGTAATATTATTAAAGTTATTTGCCTCGGCTGCTTTCAGTCGCACTATAGAAACACGAGTTCTTGTAGGGTTGTGATAAGACTCAAATTATAAGACGCCACACAATTTACTTTTTAATTTTTACTTCTTTTTATTTCACTTTATATATGCACATTTTATAAACATAACACTTTATAAAATAAAACTGTGAGCACTTAATACATTTTGGCAGAGAACACAAATTTTATCATTTATACTTTACAACATTTTTACCCACGACTTTCACGTCTACTCTACAACTTCATGTCCGCGACTTTTACGTCTGCTCTGTACTACATCTTGCCCGAGACTGACTAGATTCAACAGTAAAAACCTTTAGCGTCGGTAATGCCATTCTCTTATTGGCTAATTGTAGTCCAATAGAATTTAAGTATTCAAACTAAAATCTTTTCTTTACTTTTGTTTGGCTAATTCCAAACTGTAAACGAAATTACGTTATTACCGATCTTTTTCATAACCAGTACTTTTAAAATTCCAAACACATTATTGTCACCAAAATTACATTATTACCCCAATATTAACATCCTAAAACATAGTATTCTCACAGTTTTTGCACTATTAGAGTATATAAACATTTAAATATCACTAATAAACATATTTACAATAAAAATAAGTATTTACAATGATTTTACATATAATTTATAATAATTATATACATATTGTTTTCTAGGTGGGCTGTTATTGAATTTAATTAATAAAAAATATAATTAATATCATTTAGGCATTAAAATACTGCCTCAAATGGCGTATATTTCTTACATGTTTTACCTGGTGTAGATAAATAATGTTTATGCACTATTTCACTCCAAGCAGAATTGATACTCTGTGCTGACACACCAGTAAGCTCTGCCAGTAAACCGTACTATTTCTTGAATAGTCGTGTTTTGAGTATTTCTCACAACTTGCAAATATGTTTAAAGCAAATTGCTTTTCACCACTTTGTAATGGTTTCCCTTTGTGATGCTTTATGTACTCCACGGCAGACACCATTTTTCCATTTTATATGTTCTGTCCCTTCACTTACTGTGTGTACATGCATTTCATATTGCAGTAAAATATGTAAATAATAATGAATTTGCATATTAATATATTCCATTTATTCTTACTACAAGCTTTTCAAACTGTTTTTACAAATAATTCTTTATTTTAAACTTAACCCTAGTTTGCAAATTAGTGAATGGGCTATTTTTTCATTCACGCCTGCTGGCATGGAAGTTGTGTGGCTTAATCAAGCAATGAAGTGTTACTCAAATATGTGCTATAGTTTACATTGCAACCTAAACTAAGGCCGGGAAAAGGTATAGAGGATTTTTTTATGATGAAACCTCCCCTGTATCCCCTATAGATGTAATTTCATACAATCCTGGCTGTTTTTAATAATGGATGAAAAATTTCCTGATATTCACACAAAGAATGTGAAACATCGGCGGAAATCTGATTTTCTTAACCTCCCCTGACAGTCTTCCAAGTTCTGGAAATGCTGCATAGCTATTACTACCCTTTGATGGTGAAACAATTATCTGTTGGAATGGTCCAGTAACTTTTTAGATAATTACAGTAGGTGAAATTTTAAAACCTCTTTACCTTCTCTTTGACTCCGTAGTTATTTAATAACATGAAAGATACATAGATTTCAGATAATGCAGAAACCCTTACCGGATACAAGAATTAGATGTGAAGCTGGTGAATATGAAGATTCTGCACTCCAATGCTGCCAAGTTAACCTCATTTGGAAAGACAGTCTTCAACCTTTGAGATAAACAATCTTCTCAGTTGTTAATTATAAAATATTGATTGATTGACTAATGTTAGCTGGACACTATTTTTTCGCATTATACAGTTATTTAACATACCCTGCTAGCAATCTTTATTATAACATACAAAGTAAAGAAAGCAACACTTTTGAGGGTTATTAAAATATGTTGCCATTGGCATATTCTATTCTCTCTTGTTATGCTGTGTCTTAGTTTCTATATCGTGACTACATACAAGAGCAGTCTGAAAAGTTCTTGGCCTCATCCAGAGATCGCAGCACTACTCGCATGAGTTTTTCACCTTACATTGGTACACACGTAGTAGATGTCACATAAAATTGCAAGTCATTCCAGGCAGCATTGACTGTAGGCAGTCGTTTGAAGCAGTTGTGGTGTGCAAGGTGTTGAAAATGGAAAAAATCTAGTAGCGTGCAGTGATTAAATTGTTTGCAAAAGAAGGTTTAACACTGACCGAAATTAATTTGCAGCTTGTAAATGTGTATGGCTCTTCACCTTCCACCTTGAAGAAATGGGCAGCCGAGGTTAAACGTGGCCGTGAAGGCGCCCAAGATGATCCATGCGAAGGACGTCCAAAAACTGCAACCTCAAATCATCATGATATGGTTTTGGAAGATTGGTGTATAAATGTGCGTGAAATTGCTAATGCTCTAGGGATATCAAAGGAATGTGTTGGTCACAGCTTGCACCAGGAATTGAACATGAGAAAGCTTTGCGTAAGATGGATGCCGCATGTGCTCACTGCAGATCATAAATGCATTCGCACAACACTTTCTGAAAAGAGCTTTGCACTTTTGCAGAAAAACAAAAGTGAATTTTTGCGTCAATACGTGGCAATGGATGAAACTTGGATTCACCACTACACACCCAAATCCAAACAGCAGTCTAGGCAGTGAATAGAAGCCGGTTCTTCAGCTCCAAAGAAGGCGAGGACAATGCCATTGGCGGGAAAGATCATGGCATCAGTGTTTTGGGATGCGAAAGGAATTTTGTTGATTGACTATCTTGAAAAAGGTAAAAACATAACTGGAGAATACTACTCTTAACTTCTAACAAAATGGGGCACAAGCATTCGTGAAAACAGACCTGGCTTAAAGAAGAAAAGCATCATTTTCCATCAGGACAATGCACCTGCCCACAAAAGTGTCTTGGCAATGGGGAAATTGAGGGATTTGCACTATGAAATGCTGGAACATCCACCCTATTTCCCAGATTTGGCTCCCTTGGACTTCCATCTATTCTCAAAGCTGAAGAAATTCCTCACTGGTCAGTGCTTTTCGTCCAGTCAAGAAGCCATTACGGCTGTAGATGGGTACTTATACAGCACTTCCAGAGGAACATTACAGAGAGGTGATAATGGCATTGGAACACGCTGGATGAAATGTATTAGAGGAGATTATGTTGAAAAATAAAAGCTTCATTGAAAGCAAAAATTGTCGTTTTCACTATCAGACCGAGAACTTTTCAGACTGCCCGCATATATATTGCTTGGAATGAAATATCTGCGGCAATTGTCTTATTTTCTGTAGAGTAACAGCTATTTTCCACTTCTGGCATTTTCAGTTAAAAATCAAAGCCTTCTTTGCAAGCATGTTCTTTTATAATGTCATTGTGTGCATATTCAAGCACAAGGGCTTTGTAAATAGTTTTTAAACTTTTAGTAATTTATGAAATGAAATTAGGTGTTTTACGAACATGTCGTTCAGAAAGAATCGGGCTTTTTGGTGTTGCAGAATTATCAAAATGGGTTGAGATTACGCTACATACACATACCCACAAACCTAGAAATGCTCTCTTTTTGTAATATTAATGTAGATAGATTTATTGTACAATTTGTTCTACATGTTTACAATACTATTAATGTAGATATAAATTTAATTTATTGCTTACCATATCATAATGTAGCAAGGCATTTTATGTTCTTTAACCCTAGAACACCAGTGTCTTTTTACCTACATATTAAGAATGTGTAAAATTGATGCTGCAGATATTTAAATGGCTTTTAGTGAATGATAATTATTACTTGCACCTTAAATAGCAATATGTATTGTACAAAAATATTTTCAAACAATACTGTATGTATGATCAGTCAAAAATAGGTAGAAGCAGCTCAATGGATTGTGATCACTACTAAGTTCATTATATTTTTATTTGACATTTTGCTATCCTACTTAATTAGTTGTGTCTTCCATTGGTATCCGGTTTTTTCCAATGAATTTGTTATTCTCAGCAACTGAAAGAGAAGTAGACATTGCTTGTTCTTCAGTAGAACATTGAAGAAGTTTTTTTAGCCTTGTATTTTTGCTGCTAACTTTGAAGAAGTTATTTAGCTGGATGTGAGAAGCCCCCACATATGTGCATCACTTTGAAGATAGTTTATGATGATGGTAGTTGTTTGGAGGAGTTTGCCCCACAGTTGTACGCCACTTTGAGAAAGTAGTTTTCTCAATCTAAAGTTTGTAACAGTATTTGCCCCACGTAATGAAGATACACGTTGAAGTTGGTAAATGCTTGGGATGCCAAAGTTTGTAGTAGTGAAGATGATGCTTGTTTTACGTAATATTATTTAAATCTGTCTCGGCTGCTTCAGTTGCACTATAGAAACATAAGGTTCTTGTTCAGGTCGTGATATGACAAAAATTAAAGACGTCACGGAATTTACTTTTAAATTTAACTTCTTTTTATTTCTTTATACTTGCACATTTATAAAACACAACACTTTATAAAAGAAAACTGTGAGAAAAACTTTATACATTCTTAATGTAATTACTAGCGGTGAACACAAATTTTCCCATCTGCATGCTATCACATCATGTCCGCGACTTTTACATCTGCACTCTATAACATCATGTCCACGACTGACTAGTCTTAACGGTAAAAACCTTAAAGCTTCGGTAATGCCAGTCTCTTATTGGCTAATTCTAGTCCAATAGAATTTAACCATTCAAACTAAAATTTTCTTTACTGTTGATTGGCTAATTCCAAACTGTAAGCGAAATTACATCATTACCGATCTTTTCATGACCAGTACTTTTCAAAATTCCAGACACATTATTGTCACAAAAATTACATTATTACCTCATTATTAACAACCTAAAACACATTATTCTCACAGTTTTTGCACTATTAGAGTATATAAACATTTACATAACATTAATAAATACGTTTACAATAAAAAGTAAGTATTTGCAATGACTTTACATACAATTTAAATAATTATGTACATATTGTTTTCAAGGTGGGCTGTTATTGAATTTAATTATAATAAAACACAATATCATTTAGGCATTAAATTACTGCCTCAACATGTAGAAAAAGGTAGTTGTCAGCCTACTAATCTTCCTTCTTTTATGGATAAATGCTGCTAAATCTCTCTTCCTTTTCCAGTTCCCACTTTCCATTTTTTGGATTCCATGTAAAGAAATCTTCATCTTCATTTGCAGAAAACTTAGAATCCTCGTGACTATCTCACAATTATTCAATGATTTCTTCTCCTTAATCCTCCAACTTCATTCATTAAAAATCTGAAATATTCTTTCTTCAATGAATTGACACCCTCTCCATTACTCTAAAAATATGCCAACATTTAATCTGAAATATTGTTTGTCAAAATAAATTTAAAATCATTGGAAACCTCACACAGAGAAGCAATTAATTAAATGATGGAAAATGAATGGATGTTAACCTCGTACTGCTCCACTTATCAAATTATTGACATGTTTCGAGGATCTGTTGTTCCCATTTTCAGCTGCTGGTCAACTAACTAGTGATTACCTGGCCTTCTTCAAGCTTATGGTTAAGAACATGTATCAAAAGTTTCAAACTTTAAATTATGAGCTTTGAAATTCCAACAGATGATAGTTTAATTTCCAAATTCACCAACTCCACACCAGACGAAGCTACACTTACCTAGAGAAGAAGAAAAATGAGGAAGCACCTGTTAGTCGACCAGCAACTGAAAATGGGCACAAAAGGTTCTCAAAGCATGTCTTGCCAATTGTTTGGTAAGTGGAGTAATATGAGTGTTGAATGTTGATTGATTTGCCATCATTTAATTGACAAATGTATATAGTGAAAGCAAATGATAAAATGCCCAAGCATATGCATAACCTTTAAAACTAATGATATATATTCTTTACGTAGACAGATTTTCTACAAATACCAAACCATACATAAAATCAGCTTAGGGAATTTATCTTTATGCTTCCCATGATGCCATTCCAACAATTGGCGTCCATTCCCACTGGATTTCCATTCATTACTGAATGCTTGAAGCTCTTAGTGTGAGACAGATAAGCAGCAAAAGGTTATGGAACCATAACTTTTAATACACTAATATATGTGCATATTATGTTTATTTAGTGATCTAGGATTAAAGTTTTGTTTGCAAATCAGAAACAATTGCGTATCAGTTGTAACAATTTTTAAAAAAAAATTGCAAATCAGATGTGACATAGTCTACTGTGAGTGATTCATACTGATACAGCCTGTGAATTGGATTGGTCAACATTGAATGCTCTGGTCCATGAAGTAAATAGTCAACATAATACTTTCTTGAATGAGCCATTTGCAGATGGTGTTATTTATTTTCTCCATGAACACTGCATATATTCTAATGCGTTCTAGAGTAAAGCTGCAATCAAGTACAGGAAAGGAGCTTGTGAAAACTGTGGAGCAATGACGCACAAGAAAAAGGACTGCATGGAGAGACCACGCAAAGTTGGAGCAAAGTATACTGGTAAGCTGAGACAACACTTCCACTTTCTTTACTGTTCTGTATTTGAATTATAGTGCTACAAAAATGCTTTTTTTTCTTTCTTTCTTTCTTTTTTTCCCCTGCTGAACCAAATGTTAAACTTCAAAATGATATAATTGTTTGGTCATATCTGATGCGTAGCATTGCACAAGCAGACGACATTTAAACCATTCTTCCTAAAAATTTTATAGGGAAGAATATAGACAGCATAGTTGCTTCATAGGGGTATATATATATCTTCCCTGTGGGCAAGAGCTAGAAATGTAACTGTTAAATTATTAACACTTAGGACCTTAGCATTTACTTCAGAAGCTTTTTAAGCAATATATTGCAAACTTCTGTCTGTCCAATAGGAACCAATATTGCTGCAGATGAGTTCATACAACCAGAATTGTCAATGGATTATGATGGGAAGCGAGATAGATGGGCTGGCTATGATCCATCAGAGCATAAAGCTATTATTGAAGAATATCAGAAGATAGAAGACGCAAAGAGACAGCTTAGAGCAGAGAAGTTGAATTCCAACGTGGAAGGAGGAGAAGAGGTATATTATTTTTTTTAAAAAGCTATGCCACATGAAATAGAAGGTCCTTTAGCCTTGAGTGAAAATTCTGTTGCACCTACTGAATTTTAAAAGTTACTTGTATACATCAAATTTAATATTGTAAGAGGAATATTTTTCAAAAATATCTCACGTGACATTCAAATAAATTTCTCTATTCATTCTACAAACTATTCTCACAAAAGTTTATTATTTTCTCTGTCTCCTGCCTATAGTAGGTAAGAGGAAGTATTATATTTCCCAAAAATTCTATATTGAGATATGCCAGAATTTATGTTTTAAGCCCCAATAAATCCAAAAAAGTGTGTTTTTAGAAGAAAAAAAAAGTCCATCTGTGAACGACATAACTCTAAAAGAAATGTTTTGTAAAAGTTCAGAAACGTTTTAGGAAACAACACAAAGATTTTCACGAAAATTCCTCTATCCCAAGCTATTTTTTACTTGGAAAAATGTTCAATGATTTTTATTTTCTCAAAAATGGCTCAAACATTTTTATTAAAATACTATATATTAAAAAGATTTACATGATAAATAAAATGTATATCTTGAGTTTTCTGGGAATAGCCTGTGAAGTCCTGTTGATTCTAAATGAGTTGTATAATTGGTGTACCGTAAGAGATGTTGCTGTCAGCCTCTCCCTGCCCTACGTCACATTGCTAAACTATATACCAACTTTGTAACATTGAAAAATGCAAGAGGGATGAGTTGTTTGGCAGGAAAGTGAGTCTGTCGGAGTTCCATAGAGGAACAGAAGTGACATATGAAGGAGATAGTGTTAGTGGAAAAGACCGGAAGTAGGACGAAATGGATCATATAAAATGCAAATATGAATGCGCAGATAAAAGGAGTGTACGATGCGTAACACACCCATTACTTATTGTACATTTGCATGATACATGCATTACCTTAAGGTTATTTCATTACAAATATCGTAATTCTGTTACGAAATGCATTTATTTACCTATTGGGGAATTGTGAGAGGTTATGATTTAAATAGTTATTTGAGGTTATGTGGTACATAACTTAGCGAAAGGTTATTTCATCACAATATGAAGAGGCCCTCATTTATTCTGCAACTGCACTGCTGTCTTACATTGGGTAAATTATATTTTTGGTTGAATTAAGGAATGTAATTGAAATAATAACTGGTGTGTTGCTAACAGTTAATACATATGGCAGTAAAAATCATAATTAAAGTGAATAATAATCATAACTTTAAGAATAATAGTCAGTCCAACCAGATCTTCATGTTATTAAGCAGCCAATTAAAATGCGGAGATAAACAAAAGCAAATAATACCTGTTAGTACTAATAGTAAACAAATAATAATTGCAACTTTAAAAATAATTGTCAGTCCAACCAGGTCTACTTGCTCTTTTATGATGCAAATGTTAGCCTTAAAAGAGGCTGATTTTGCATTAGTTTGGTTAAAGAAACCACACAATCGCAAATTTACCACATTTGGCCATTTTGAACAGCAATGACTTTTCCCGCTGTCTTCTCCCTCTCAGCGCCAGCAGCATGGATTACCTACTGCCAACAGCAATCGTATTCTGCAGTACTACTACTGCATATTTTTAGCTATTTTTAAGTATGTAGGTTGGCAGCATACAGTGACCAAGGACAGGGAGAGGCTGACAGCACAATTTCCGTACCCAAAATCTTAATACACAAAAATGTAGATCTCATTAAATCACACAATTCATATCAAATAAAACCTCTTCTAGTGTTCACAATTTCCGAGATTTTCTTTGCATTGGTTTGAACTTTCAAGCAATATATATTTTTTTAAATGGTAAATCACTGTTCATTTTTTCTCATGTTCATGCAAAAAGGATGAAATTTGAAAGCCATCACATAGCAAATGGCTTTTTAAAAATCTGATTATTGCTTCAGTCTATTATATTCTTATATCTACAATGCAATACAATGCTCTACTATGTATAGTAAGTAGGGGAAGTATTGTATTCCACCCAAAAATTCGATACTGAGATTTCACCAGAAATACATGTTTGAGACCCCCTGAATCCAAAAAATGCATTTTTGGAAACATGTCCGTGTGTGTGTCTGTGAACAGCATAATTCTGAAACAAACAGTCGGATAAACACCAAACTTGGTATTTAGGTTCAGTATCTTCCAGAGATGTGGCACGAAGGTTTTCAAAAAAATCCCCTCACCCCAGATTACCCTTTACATGGAACATTTTTCTAAAATTTTAATTTTCTCAAAAATGGCTCTAACGATTTTGATTAAAATATCATATATTTAAGATATTTTCATGACAAATGAAATGTATATCTCGAATTTTCTGGGAATGTTTCCAAAAGTATTCTTCATTGTGAATGACTTTTGCATATCTGGTAAACCGTAAGAGATAGACAAAATTTTACTGCACAAAAAGTGTAGATCGCGTTAAAATACACAATTTATGTCATATACATGTCATTTTTTGTTGAGTGAACCATTTTCGAGATATCGCTTGTCTATGCTTAAAGGCTACTGTATATCTATATTGCCCTTGGAATTACAAAATAAGGGGAACATACTACACCTTAAGCGATAGTCAAATATTTTTAGAACTGGTCGCTATGTGTAAAATGTAATTCTCTTTGCATGTCAAAAGATCGTTTATGCAAATGTTTATCTCGATTAATATGAAATAGATGGAGAATAAGAGTTTGTAAAAATAATTTGTACAAGAGTAGAGAAAGTCATGTGATTGTAACACATCAGAATTTTTTTTCCCCTTCCCTGTCTGCTTCATGTTAAGATATTTATACCTTTTCAAAAATGGTTTCATTACACATGTAAGTACAAGGGTGTTGCAGAAGGCTGAAGTGATAGATCTTTAAAAAGCAGCTAGCTATATGCTGGTTTTGAAATTCCACGTTTTGCATGCGCATGAGAAAAAAGTGAATGGCAAATTCTCCCTTTAAAAACACACAAAATATCTGAAAATTCATACCAGTAACAACAAATATTCCAGAAATAATAAATGCATTTTTTTTCTCCCCCACATAAATTGTGTGTTTTAATGAGACCTACACTTGTTGTAGAACAAGTTTTTCTCTCTTATTGAAAACAAACTATGCAAAGGTATACAAAATTCATTCAGAATAAAGAGGATTTCACAAGCTATTTGCAGAAAATTCAAGACATTCGTTTTATTTCTCATGCAAATATCAAAAACAAAGAAAAACGTTGCATGTTTGGGTGGGCTGGATTTTTACTTTCTCTACTACGTATAGTAAGTAGGGAAGTATTGTATTCCACCCAAAATTTTGATACCGAGATTTCACCGGAAATACATGTTTTGAGACTCACTGAATCCAAAAAAAGCATTTTTGGAAACATGTCCGTGTGTGTGTCTGTCTGTGTGTGTGTCTGTCTGTGTGTGTGTCTGTGAACAGTATAACTCAGAAACGAACAGTCGGATAAACACCAAACTTGGTATTTAGGTTCAGTATCTTCCAGAGATGCGACAAGAAGGTTTTCAAGAAAATCCCCCCACCCCAGACTACCTTTTACATGGAACATTTTTCGAAAATTTTAATTTTCTCAAAAACGGCTCTAACGATTTTGATTAAAATATCATATGTTTAAGATATTGTCATGATAATTAAAATGTATATCTCGAATTTTCTGGGAATGTCTCCAAAAGTATTCTTCATTATGAACGACTTTTTCATAACTGGTAAACCATAAGAGATAGACAAAATTTTACTACACAAAAAATGTAGATCGCGTTAAAATACACAATTTATGTCATATACATTTCTTTTGTTGAGTGAACCGTTTGCGAGATATTGCTTGTTATTCCCTTAAATTTTCCAATACTTATACTTTTTCTCAAGTTCGTTATTCATTTTTTTATGTCCTGGACATGCAAAGAGAATGGAATGCGCCACATAGCAACCAGCATTAAAATATTTGACTATCGCTTAAAAGCTACCATATTTCCCTTGCATCTACAAGAAAATTATCAATAAGATTGACATCTCGATATCTCGATTAACATGAAGCATATGGAGAATAGGCGTTTGTAAAATTAGGTTGTACAAGAGTAGAGAAAGTTATGTGAGTGTAACACATCAGATTTTTTTGGAAACGATGTTGCATTCTTGAAAGATGCAGAACTTAAATGCAGAGTTTCACATCTATTCAACTTTTGCTTTTGAGTTATGAAATTTTGTATATTTCCAGTTCAAATTTTTGGGTGGAATGCAATACTTTCTCTATTTACTATAGGTAAGTGGTAGGGAAAGCAGCAAACAAAATTTTCAGCCATTATTCTACAATATGTATGGGCAAACCCTGAACCAATTGACACACAACCTGCAAAGTTGGTCAACCTCAGATAGTTTGAAATGAACTGCTAGTTGGAGAAACACACAGGCAATGAGCACAGTGGCGGTTGCCAATTCTTACATAAATAGTGCTGATTTTGGTTTATACATAGTTTAGACTTCAGATTAACAGTTTAGACAAATACAAACAGTTTATTTTAATTACGTTCTTTTTTAAAAGCTGGGGTTACCTCCAATAGAGCTATTTTCAGCTGTGCCAACAGATGTTGGTGAAATGAGATCTGTATATTGGCTTGGCATAATCCGTTTGTGAAAACAGTTGCTCACACAAAGATGTAGAAGCAAACAGTCAAAGTTTTAGCTGCAAAGAATCTTAATTGCATTTGTTTTGCAACTGATAACTGTTTAAATACATCAACATGATGCTTATCGTGGCACAAATGTTAAAAAAAAAAAAAGTATCATTTTGCACAGATATTAATTGTAATTGCTAATCCAGCCTTATTGTAGCAATTTCAACATGCTCAGAATTTACAAAAAGGTCAAAATCATTTCCCAGGTTTTGAAATCTGCAAATCGTTTTTCTAAGAATTTGGTCTAAAGATTTTTTTGAAAACAGGGAATATTTGGATAGAAAGATAACTTTATTTGTAGATTTTTTTTTATACACAATCCTTTTTAGGATATTCCACTTATAAACTAACTTAACCTATGTACAAATTTTCTTGCCAGCTATGCTGCTCATTTTGCCTGACAACCTGGCCTTATGGCTCAGCTGAGCAGGCCTTGCTACCCTTAATCACCTATAATCCATCCTCTCCTCCTCCGTTTGCCCTTCTACCTTTCTTATCTCTCTTACTTTTATAATCCATTTCTCTTTTACTTTCTTTAAGAACTCCCCCATTTTCTTATTTTTCTTTTCTTGTTAACATTGTAATTGCTACTTTTTTCCCATCCATTTTTTACCATTTTTCCTCCCATACTTTATGTCTCCATTCTGCTAATTCTTTGCATTCTGTCATATAATGCTCTGTGCTTTCACTACTTCCGCATAGTTCACAAATTCCACTTTTTCTGCCTCTTAGCCCTCCCAGGTACATTGGTCCTGTTCTCATCCATGCAAACGCTTCTTTTTCCACTCTATTACAATAATCCACATACCCTTCTCTTCCCCATTTCCTCTTTATTAATCTGTAGAACTCTAGTGATTTTTTATCTCTAAGCTTCCCCAAATCTCTTGTCTTTCTATGTCGTCCACTCTCTTTCTTACTGTTATCTAGAAGCCGTTGCTATTTCTTCCTCCTGTTTTCCAAATATCTACCATTCCTATTTTCTCCATAATTTTTTCTACCCCTGTCCACCAGCTATTTTTATTTTTCATACTCTTTTGTTGTTCCAAGCATATCTTCAAAATTTCCCCTTCATCTTTTCTCAGGCATCTAAACCAAAATTTCAATATCCTTTCCAGTATCACTCCCTTTCTTCTTGTTCTTCCTAATTCCACTAATGCTACCTTCCCCTAGTGCTGATCTTGGTAACCCCAATAGCTCTTTACAGATCGTTCTATAGCTCTGATCTATTTTTCTGCTTAATTCAAATCCCCCCCCAAATTTCTACTGCATATAGCACTCTCGCTTCTACCAATGCCTCATACATTCTTTCTATCCATTTAGTTGGCATTTCTAATTTGTATTTGCACATCATAACTCCTGTCATTGCCGCCTTTCCTTTAGCCATAACCTTCCTGCTATGTGCCACCCATTCACCATTACTGCTCATCCTCACCCCCAAATAATCAAACTCCTTGACAGTTTCTAACTTTAAACCCCCCATCTGCCATTTCTCTTCTTTTTTTAGTTTATTTTCTCTTTTAAATACCATAACTTTTGATTTATTTATGTTTACTTTAATTCTTTCTTTGCAGAATTCATATATTCCGTTGATTGCTTTCTGTAGCCCAATTACCGTTACCACCCCGACCATAAGATCATCCACATACAGTAAACCTGGTATCTCTCTATTTTCTGTTATGGGACAGTGCAGATTTTTTTCTTTCACTCTTTCTAGTAGTCATCTATGAACATATTAAATAATATAGGGCTCAATTTGCAACCTTGTCTTTATCCTATTGTTTGCTCAGTCATTTAACAGGGAATATACTTATTAAATTCATTGTTTTCATTTGTATTTTGGAGGAATTGTGAAGGGGGAAGATATAACACTGTCCCTTCCACAGTAACTGCATGACAAAGGCATTAAATTTGTGTTTATGCACAGGCTTAGATTCTGCCATGACGGCAACTTTCCAATTGGAACTAATACACATGCGACAGTGCTTGCTAATAGGTTACATCATGCATGGGCTTGTACCTGTCACATACACCAAACTTCTGCAACATCATCTTCTGTCATATGCGTAATGCCAAGAATCACTTATGGTTCCTGAACCAGTAAATGCCTATGCGTGTTCTAGAAGATGTGATTTCATCAGCATTTTTCAATGCAACTTATTCTTTTTTATTTGTGCTTTCTCTTTTTCTTACTTAATATTATAAGTAAAGGAAAACTTTTATTCCACCCAAAAATCCCTTATGGATATTTCACTGGACATAAATGTTTTGAGGTCCCCTGAATAAACATATTTAGATAAAGGTCTATGTATATGTTAACAGCATAACTCCAAAACAAAAAGTTGGTTAAATTCCAAACTTGGTTATAATATTACAATAAATATTAAGGACAATTCTTTACGTATTTTTGTAAAATGCAAGTGAAGAATTGTCACAAAATATTTATTATAATATAGGGTTGTTATGTTATATGGTAACCAATACATGTGCTCTCTCCTCTATGCAAGTGAGCCAGGAGTTGCCAATGAAATGGTGCCAATAGATGCGCACTAAAAATTCTTACCTTATAGTAGATGCTGGAAATGTTGACCTTCTGCCCTCAGACAAACATTATACCTCATAAAAATATTGTCACTCGCCTAAGCTCACCAGCAGGAGTTCTTGTGATTCCTTGCACAATGTTATATCTAAGTTCTTGTAGTGTGCAAGCATTTTAATGATACACACCATCGTACAAAGAGCCCCATAATTAAAAATCACAACTCGTTTGTCGCAAGATTGAGGGGGCCACAAATCAACTCTAGTGATTCTGTTATCAAACACTTCTCCGATTGCGTTAAATGATTTGTCAGTTGTATGTGTTGTTGCAAAATCTTGCTGGAACCAACTATACAATTTTTCTTCTGTCAAGTGCTCGAAAAGTGATCTCGGAATTAGTCTCTGATATCGCTCTGCATTAATTGCTTCATTATAGAAAATAGGCCCTATTATTCTTCTTGCACTTATCATACACCACAGTCCAATTTTGACGTCTTAGCAATAGCATAGGGTTTTTTTTGAAGTCCAATCGACTGGTGTGAATGCTCAAACGTCCATTTAGGTGAAACCAAGATTCATCAGAGAGAAGCAAAAACTCTGTACCAATGAAACCACATTCTACAGATCAGAAAAACCCATAGCAGTAATTCACTCACTACCGGGATCATTTGGTTTCAGCGCTTGCACTTGAGGATAGCGATAGGGTTTCAGTTTTAACAGACATGTAGCATTTCTTGCAGAAGATATACATGTTTGTTGAGCTAATTTGTTTAGCGATTTTCGAGGTGATCTTTGTAAACTGCACCAATTTCATCTAGTTTCAGTTAAAACCGACCTTCGCCTAGAATGTTTGTGTGATACTGAACCTTAAGCTATAAATTTATTGACAATTGCATGTACAGTTTTTCTTGCAGATGGCATAGAATTTGGAAACTTTTCAACAAATTCCCTGTGCACACGGCAAGCAGATTTATGTTTAAAATAAACTTTGCAAATAAACACGCATGCTTCCACAGGAAAGTAACATTCCATGTCGACCATATCGATAGAGGCACCTGGCTGAGTGAACCTATTGTGGCAACGGAGACATGGCGCCAGAGCACTTTCAAGTGCAAATTGGCAGTTCATGTTACCGCCAAATGGCGAGGGAATGCGAAAGAGAGAGGCTGCAAATGGTTTGCCAAATAATACAATGATCCTATATTTGTTTTGTTTCACTATCAGTAGCTTCAATTTAATATCCCAAACTTGTTATTTAAGTTTAGAATCTTCCAAGGTTGACACACAATGATTTTCAATAAAATTATCTGTACCAGGCTGCCCTTTATGGAAAATTGTTCAATAGTTTTTATTTTTTCAAAAGTAGCTAAAGCAATTTTGATTAAAATACTGTATGTTTAAGATATTTGTATAACAAAGAAAATTTATATCTTGAATTTTATGTGAATAGCTTGTTCAGGCCTCTTCATTCTGAATGAACTTTGCATAAATTTCCACGACTGCTAAACCAAAAGAAATAGACAAAAACTTATCAACGAAAAAGAAAATGTAGATGTTAAAACACAAAATTAATGCAAATAAATTTCTTGTGACACTAACCCTTTTCAAGATATTTTTTATTGGTTTGAATTTTCAAATATTACGCTTTTGTTTTTTATTTTTTATTTATTTATTTTTTTAACTGCTGAGTTCCTATTTAATTTTTTCTCATGGTTGTGCAAGGAACATGTAATTTCAAAGCCATCACAAAGCACCTGCTTTTAAGAGGTTTTACTATTGCTTTAGCCTACCGTATTCCTCTTGTACCTAAAATAAAATGTGTAATTAAAGGATTTCTGCAAACATTTAACATGAAGCTTTTGTAATAATAGTTTGTAGAGGAGTGGTTAGAAAATGTCATGTGAGTGTAGCACTTCAGGGTCCCCCCCTCCCTGAAGGGTAATTATTTCCTTTGGCTAGCAGTTTAGTTCCTGATTCTGAGTGAGAATCTTTGTGAAGAAAACTTTATTCATAATACCAGTCTAAAATAAAATGTTTTTATTCTAAGTCCAGAGATCCCCGGTTCAATTCCTGGCGGAAGGATGGGAATTTTTCTTTAGCCGGGATTATTCCCCATCCTCACTAGTCTGGAAGTATGAGTGTGAATGTAAATGTGTGTGTGAAATTGTTTAAATGGAAAACCCAAAAGTAAACAAACCTAAAAATTAACACGAAAACGAGTGAATATCATTGCCGATGAACAATTGTTCCAAAAGCAAAGCCACCAATATGACCTTACATGTTAAAGATGGCATATAAATGGAACAAAAAAAAAGTTAACAGAAATTCTGGATTGAAATTCTGATGATAATAGGATTTGGGTACAGATGACATACACAACAAGAATTCATACTATTCAATGAAACTTGTTCAAATAGGCAACCATGAATAGCATAAAAAAAAATCATAAAACTCTGACATGTCAGTGAAATAAAAAGGCCTGAAAGACGTCAAAATATTAAGTTTGATATTTCTGAATAGTTTTTAAAAAGTAAATTAATTTGTTTTATTGGTCTTGTGCATTACACAAAAATTTTGTTTATTTGGACTAGGTGGGACCAGGGGTAATCCAGATTAAAAAAAATCAGGATAATGCAGAAACAAACTATTAAATGAATACAGAATTTGATGTACGATAGTGAAATTTGGAATGCTGCAAAAGCAAAAGAAAAAGGAATCGAATACCATCCAGATGAGAAGTGATGAAAACGAATTAAAACATAATCTCTCTCACTTTAGTTTTGTTGTTTTGTGTAGCTTAGAGCATGCTATCAACGTGATCTCTATGCTACCTGGGGTGCCAACACTATAACTGCATACATTCATATTATTTATCAAAGCATGAACATATTTTTGTGGTGAAAAAGTAAGAAAAAATCTGATGTGTTACACTCACATGACTTTCTCTACTCTTGTACAAACTATTATTACAAACTCTTATTCTCCATCTATTTCATATTAATTGAGATAAACATTTGCAGAAACTATCTTTTGACATGCAAAGAGAATTGCATTTTACACATAGCGACCAGTTCTAAAAATATTTGACTATTGCTTAAGGCGTACTATGTTCCCCTTGCTTTGTATTTACAAGGGCAATATAAAAATACAGTAGCCTTTAAGCATATACATATCTCTTAATAGCTGGTTGCTAGGTGCAGCACCATTCTCTTTGCCACAGATTAATACTCTTTGCATATCCAAGACAAAAAAATGAATAACGAATTCCCATTTGAGAAAATAAGTATTAAAAAATTTAAGGGAATAACAAGCAATATCTCGAAAATGGTTCACTCAGCAAAAAAATGTATATGACATAAATTGTGTATTTTAACACAATCTACATTTTTTGTGTAGTAAGATTTTGTCTATCTCTTATGGTTTACCGGTTATGCAAAAGTCGTTCACAATGAAGAATACTTTTGGAGACATTCCCAGAAAATTCAAGATATACATTTCATTTGTCATGAAAATATCTTAAACATATGATATTTTAATCAAAATCGTTAGCCATTTTTGAGAAAATTAAAATTTTCTAAAAATGTTCCATGTAAAGGGTAATCTGGGGTGGGGGGATTTTTTTGAAAACCTTCGTGTCGCATCTCTGGAAGATACTGAACTTAAATACCAAGTTTGGTGTTTATCCGACTGTTCGTTTCTGAGTTATGCTGTTCATAGACACACATATGGACATGTTTTCAGGATTCAGGGGGTCTCAAAACATGTATTTTAGGTGAAATCTCGGTATCGAATTTTTGGGTGGAATACAATACTTCCCCTACTTACTATACGTAGTAGAGAAAGTAAAAATTAATCCAGATTAATAAGGTTCTTTATTTATGCATGGTTCGCACTTACCTGGAACATCAGGAAATGCTCTGGGAAATAAAAAATGACCAGGGAAACTGTTTCAAATATGTCAGAAAGTCAAGGAAATGGCTAGTTTTCAGAAAAATGTCTGGGAAATTTTTTTATCAGATTCTCTTATTGGGGAGAAAGACACAGATGCAGATTCATTGAAAGTGTTGAGATTGAATTGAGTTTACATATGTTTTTGTAGCTAAGACACAATGAAAACAATTGTGTTTGTATTGTTCTTAATTTGTTATGTTTATATGTAATGTTTTGTCAAATATGACACAAAATAACAAGGAGAGCGTTAGACTGTTTGGGGATGTGGGGGCTGATTAAAAAATTCAAGGAAACAAAAAAAATAGTTTTTTCCCTTAAACTTCAAAAGTTATCACCTTCTGATTTCAGTATATTTAATGATATTTGTAAAAAATTTACAGTACTGTATTTAAAAAAATCTGATGTGTTACACTCACATGACTTTCTCTACTCTTGTACAATCTAATTTTACAAACGTCTATTCTCCATATGCTTCATGTTAATCGAGATATCGAGATGTCAATCTTATTGGTAATTTTCTTGTAGATGCAAGGGGAATATGGTAGCTTTTAAGCGATAGTCAAATATTTTAACGCTGGTTGCTATGTGGCGCATTCCATTCTCTTTGCATGTCAGGACATAAAAAAATGAATAACGAATTTGAGAAAAAGTATACGTATTGGAAAATTTAAGGAAATAACAAGCAATATCTTGAAAACGGTTCACTCAACAAAAGAAACGTATATGACATAAGTTGTGTATTTTAACGCGATCTACATTTTTTGTGTAGTAAAATTTTGTCTATCTCTTATGGTTTACCAGTTATGCAAAAGGTGTTCACAATGAAGAATACTTTTGGAGACATTCCCAGAAAATTCGAGATATACATTTCATTTCTCATGACAATATCTTAAACATATGATATTTTCATCAAAATCGTTAGCCATTTTTGAGAAAATTAAAATTTTCGAAAAATTTTCCATGTAAAGGGTAGTCTGGAGTGGGGGGATTTTCTTGAAAACCTCCGTGTCGCATCTCTGGAAGATACTGAACCTAAATACCAAGTTTGGTGCTTATCCGATTGTTCGTTTTTGAGTTATGCTGTTCACAGACACACACATGGACATGTTTCCAAAAATGCTTTTTTTGGATTCAGGAGATCTCAAAACATATATTTCCGGTGAAATCTCGGTATCGAATTTTTGTGTGGAATACAATACTTCCCCTACTTACTATACGTAGTAGAGAAAGTAAAAAATCTCAATTTTTAGGGAAAACGTTTCATTTAAGTGAGGGAAATCAGTATATGAAAAATAGTATGAACCATATTATGTAAACACAAATGCTTTTATCATGTCAGTAGGATTCAACTTGTGCCTGTTATTTTATAGCAGGATGATGCAGAAAAGGATGAGGATGAAGACAAGTATGTAGATGAGGTGGATATGCCTGGCACCAAAGTGGACAGCAAACAGCGTATCACTGTCAGGAATCTTCGTATCCGAGAAGATACTGCAAAATATCTCAGAAACTTGGACCCCAATTCTGCATATTATGATCCAAAAACTCGCTCTATGAGAGACAATCCACATGTAAACTCTGGGATGAGTGAACAAGAGTAAGTACTCCATCTATTTAAAACCTAGTGCTTTATTACCATTTGTGTCTTTTAGAAAGGTGATGATGTCTTCTTTTTCTACAGCTTACTTATAGAATTAAAATAGAACAAGAATAAACTTTATTTCTACATTTTTTTTTACACAATCCATTTTACAATATTCCACTTGTACACTAACTTAACGTGTGTACAAATTTTCTTGCCAGCTATGTTCTACCTATATTGCTCATTTTGCCTGGCATCCTGGCCTTATGGCTCAGCTGTGCAGCCGTTGCTACCCTTAATCACCTATGATCCATCCTCTCCCTCCTCCGTTTGCCCTTCTACCTTTCTTATCTCTCATACTTTTTTAATCCATTTCTCCTTTACTTTCTTTAAGAACTCCCCAATATTCTTATTTTTCTTTTCTTAGGCTTATCTATTTCATCACCTAATGGAGCAGCAATGTTGGAGTTGGGAAGAGTAGATAGCAAGGGCATGATAGTAGAAAGTATACTTAAACATTGGCATAAATTGAAATAATTGGGCGAGCATAATATCTTAAGGCAGTGTTTAATAATACAAGAAAAATCCAGTGATGGGATCAACTGGGCTCAAGGAATAAGGAGAATTTTACAGGAAATAGGAATGGGTAACTTATGGGAGGAGAAAGCGGGATTAGTTAAATGTTTCTGGAAAGAAGTGAAGAACAGAGTAGAAGATATAGAGAAACAAGAATTATTTCAAAGTCTGGAAGGAAAGAAAAGTTTGGAACTATATAGACAATTAAAGGCGGACTGGGGAAGCGAGAAGTATGTGGATGTAGGTAATAGGTTAGTGAGAGAAGGGTGGGCCTGGTCCAGATTAAGTGCATATAGGCTAAGGGGAGATAAGAAGGGAGCGAATTTGAATAGGTGTCCTCTTTGTGGAGAGGCAGATAATGATTTGCATTATATAATTGAATGTAAGAAACTAAGTTGTGGAGAGATCAGTTTTTACCTAAAGAATGGGAGAATGTTAAAAGAAGTATTAATAGTTAGGATTAATGAAAATACAAAAGGAGAGGGATATAAAAACAATAGGAGAATATATGGGGAGAGTAAGAGAAAAATCTGATGTGTTACACTCACATGACTTTCTCTACTCTTGTACAAACTATTTTTACAAACGCTTATTCTCCATCTACTTCATGTTAATCAAGATAAACATTTGCAGAGTCTATCTTATTGCTAATTTTCTTGTAGAAGTAAGGGGAATATATATTTACAAGGGCAATTTAGAAATACAGTAGACTTTAAGCACATACATATCTCTTAATAGCTGGTTGCTAGGTGCAGCACCATTCCCTTCGCTGCAGATTAATACTCTTTGCTATCCAAGACAAAAAAATGAACGAATTCCCATTTGAGAAAATAAGTATTGAAAAATTTACGGGAATAACAAGCAATATCTCGAAAATGATTCACTCAACAAAAAAAAATGTATATGATATAAATTGTGTATTTTAACGCGAACTACATTTTTTGTGTAGTAAAATTTTGTCTATTTCTTATGGTTTACCAGTTATGCAAAAGTCATTCACAATGAAGAATACTTTTGGAGACATTCCCAGAAAATTCAAGATATACATTTTATTTGTCATAAAAATATCTTAAACATATGATATTTTAATCAAAATTCTTAGCGCCATTTTTGAGAAAATTAAAATTTTCTAAAAATGTTCCATGTAAAGGGTAATCTGGAGTGGGGGGATTTTCTTGAAAACCTTCGTGTCACATCTCTGGAAGATACTGAACCTAAATACCAAGTTTGGTGTTTATCCGACTGTTCGTTTCTGAGTTATGCTGTTCACAGACAGACACACACACACACACACGGACATGTTTTCAAAAATGATTTTTCTTTTGGATTCAGAGGGTCTCAAAACATGTATTTCTGGTGAAATCTCGGTATCAAATTTTTGGGTGGAATACAATACTTCCCCTACTTACTATACGTAATAGAAAAAGTAAAAATGGTTTAGAAAAATAAAGCAATATGAATTTGTTATGACCCACCATGCATAAATAACCATGGTGTTAAAATGCATGATGGACTAAAGAAAAAAAAAAGTAGCAACTCAAAGTAATGTATTAAAAATTGTAAGAATTTTGTATTAATGTTAACATTTTAATTTCAATTTTTGAAGATTTAGAAGCTTGTAACATTGATGTGTCATAATTTAAAATAGAGAGTTGAGGGTTGTTACACTACATCACTATGATATTCTTACTTGAACGCGTTTCGGGAGACGGCTTGTTCCCATCGTCAGCATTTTCTCTCAACTGATTTTTGCCGGTCATCGTCTGGGGGATGTGTGTGGTTTGTGGTGCTGAGCTGATGAACCTCCAAAGGCTGTTGGGTGGCGGCAGTTCGAAATTCATTAGGTGATTCCTGTGTTTGACAATATGTATTTTTTCCCAGATGTCCAATTCATTGCTGCTGTTGATCGGTTTTAAGAGTTTTATGTTTGGAGTGATATCATGGTTTGAAGACCAGAAATGATGTGCTACTGCTGATTTATCTTGCTGCTTTTGGTAAATGCATCTCATATGCTCTTTAAGTCTTATTTCAAGATTTCTTTTGGTTCTTCCTATGTATACCAGGTTACATTCATTACATTCAATTTGATATATACCAGCTGATTTATCGTTGGGGATAGGATCTTTTGTTCTGTTGCATAGTAGTTTCTGTATATTGTGGTTATTCTGTGGAGACAGGGTGATGTTGTATTTTTTGAAAAAAAATCTGGGAAAAAATACATATTGTCAAACACAGGAATCACGTAATGAATTTTGAACTGCCGCCACCCAACAGCCTTTGGAGGTTCATCAGCCCAGCACCAGAGAACACCACAAACCACACACATCCCCCAGACGATGACCGGCAAAAATCAGTTGAGAGAAAATGCTGACGATGGGAACAAGCCGTCTCCCGAAACGCGTTCAAGTAAGAATATCATAGTGATGTAGTGTAACAACCCTCAACTCTCTATTTTAAAACATTTTAATTGTTACTATTTTTCCATCCATTTTTTCCCATTTTTCCTTCCATACTTTTTGTCTCCATTCTGCTAATTCTTTGCATTCTGTCATATGCTCTATTTACTTTAATTCCCCATTCTTCGCAGAATTCATGTATTCCGTTGATTGCTTTCTGTAACCCAATTAATTATAGCCCCGACCATAAGATCATCCACGCATAGTATCTCTCTATTTGCTATTATGGGGCAGTGCAGATTTTTTTCTTTCACTCTTTGTAATATGTCATCTATGAATATATTAAATAATATAGGTCTCAATTTGCACCCTTGTCTTAATACTATTTTTTGCTCGGTCATTTCTGTAATTCCATTATTTTTCATCTTATACAAAATGTTATATCTTTATAAATCTTCTTAATTTCTTTTATAAAATTTTCACTTACCCCTTTCTTTCTTAATTTATAAGCTAATACTTCTCTGTTTATTGTATCAAATGCTTTTTCAAAATCTGCAAAAAAACATGTATATTCTTCCTCTTTTCCTGACCAGATACTTATCTATTATAGTGTTTATTATAAATACATTATCTATTTTTTGTTTACCTTTCCTAACTCCTGCTTGATATTCTGACAGTTTTCCTTCCTCTTCCACCCATTTTCTTAATCTGTCGGCGAATATACCTGTGTATATTTACCCTAATATTGATAATAAACTTATTCCCCTATAATTCTCTGGTCTATTTGCTCCTCACTTCCCTTTGTAGATAGCTTAGTTATAGAAAGTATTGTATTCCACCCAAACATTCAATATCAAGATTTCACCAGTAATACACGTTTTTGGGATCCTCTGAATCCAAAAGTAGCATTTCTAGATAAAGGTGTGTTGGTGTGCCCATGTGTATACCTTTAATTTTGTATAATTTTGAATTACAAGGAAACCTTAAAAGATAGAACAGAACTTACTACAGGAAAATTTACGAGATTATTAAAATATACAATTTGTGTCAAACATTTTTTGTGATGTTGGTAGATTTTTAAGTATTCCAATGCTAATCATCAATTAACAGATGTGCTTGAAAATTTGTGATTTTTGCTTTTTTTTTTCTCTCTTTTCTTTCCATCGTGGGATCTTGTTAACACAAACATTTGAATACTGTTTCCTCATTTTATAACCTTGCTTAATTTGATACCATTTCTGAACAGAAATATATTGTAATATAATGTGGATAGAAAAATCACTTATATGAATACTATGTATAATGGATATATGTGAATTTGTTGTTAGAAGAGAGAGCCGTTTATGAATGTATCGCAGAGTTTTTCCTTGCAGTGTAAATGTCTGAGCAGTGAATTTTCATACAGTAATGTTATAATAAACTAAAATTATCATTACAAGTGGAATTTACAAACAAATCCTTTTATTTCACTTTGGCAGCGTGGACTATGCTGGGGAGAATTTTGTTAGATTTTCTGGTGACACACAAAAACATTCAGTGGCTCAGTTGTTTGCATGGGAAGCCTACGAGAAAGGTGTAGATGTCCACTTGCTAGCAGAGCCTACGAAACTAGAGATGCTGCAAAAAGAATATGACAAGAAGAAGGATCAGTTCAAGAGTCAGGTTCAAGAGAGTGTGCTGAAGCGTTACGGTGGAGACGAACATCTGAATGCCCCTCCAAAGTCTCTTCTTCTTGCCCAGACTGAAGACTACATTGAGTATTCTCGAGATGGCAAGGTTGTAAAGGTATGCACATATCAACATATTTGGCAAGTAAATATAAAATGTTTGGGCAAGGTATGTTTTATATTAAGTTAGGGTTACTATACCCCCGTCGTTGAATCTTTGCACTTGACAGTTTGTGTGGCTTCGCGTAACGTTGATTATATTGTGGTTGCGACATTGGCTGCGTGGCTAGTAAACAGCAACAGCTGATTGTTTACCTTTCTGTCGTGTCTAAGCCACATACAAAAAGTGTACATAAGTAGCAAACGTCAATGAATAACTATTTCGTATTATTGTTAATTGAAAATAACTCAGCATAAACATTGCAACGTATGCAGAATAAATTATGCACTTTTGACAATTTAGAAACAGAATAATGCAAACGCGCCTGCTACAATGAGGAGTTAGTGACTTCGCTATTATAAGGTTTCATGTCTGTAAAAAGCATTCTGTTAAGACTAAAATAGAAACTGGAGGATTCCTTCCCTCATTCATGACTGTAATAGTGTAGTGGTGTATAATGGTCACACAGTATGGATTTACATTTCTGTGTGCTCATTCCTGCCAGCCTTCTCCATCCAACACATGCACTTCTGCACTTATTTCAGTTATAATTGTTTGCAATAATGAATTTTACAGTGTGTAGAAAAAAGTTACATCCTCATTGTCATCACCCCTGCAGCTGCTCCCTCTGTTGTCACCATCATTGTGTATTATATACAGAGTGAGCCAAAAGACTCCGAACCGCCTGCGCTGTGTTTTTCCTGTCTGCATCCTCGGCACTCGTTGCCGTCTGCTGCTATCATAGAAAGGCGCGGATGAAACTACACAACGTTTTTAAAACTACTTTTAAAGGCTTTACTTACCACTTTACAAAAGGAGATGCTGAAACTGCCACCGTCGTCCATACATTTTTGGCACCTCTTTAGGAAACTATCCATCATGACCGATGTCATCTAATGTTTCTTCGGTAAGAACCGAACGTCGTCTTTTAGATTTCTTAGCCTAAACACTTCCTGTGGCCTGAAATTTACTATAAAGTCCATGGATTGTTGTACAGCCTGGAAATCTTTCTCCAAATCGTACTTTCACTTGGCGAGCTCACCGAGTTAACACATACGAATCATAAATAAATACACGCTTGGTAATATTGTTCATAAAATACCCCTCTGAGGTAACTTAAAACATAAAGTGTACAAGACAAACCCACACACTTTGGAAGAATTAAAACAAAATATCCGCCAGGAAATTTCTCAACATGAACTACGGCAAGTGATGGATAGTTTCCTAAAGCAGTGCCAAAAATGTGTGGACAATGATGGTGGCCAGTTTCAGCATCTCCTTTCGTAAAGTTGGTAAGTAAAGACTTTAAAAGTAGTTTTAAAAATGTTGTATGGTTTCATCCGCACCTTTCTATGATAGCAGCAGATGGCAGCGAGCGCCAAGGATGCAGACAGGAAAAACACTGCACAGGCGGTTTGGAGTCTTTTGGCTCATTCTATATATATATAATTTTTTTTTTTATTTATTACTTTGTTTTATGTCACTGTAACTGTACGGTCATATCGCTGCGCATCTATCAATGGATAACTCTTAGATCAAGGTGTGGCTGACAGGTAGCCTTCTAGGTCTCATCCCTGTAACCACCCACTTCATCACATGTCCACAGAAACCTGTATAATATTGATAACTAGAAAACATTAAGTGAAACAATCACAGCTGCTAGATTCCAAAAGTGGGTTCTTGAAAATGGAATTGTCTTGTATTTGGATAAATATGCTAAATCTGATGTCTATAAGATTTCTAATGTATGTTACTCTGCTTGTAGGCAGGGACAGTTCCAAAGTCTGCCGTATATACATACTTGTAAAACTGTTGTATTCTAATGCAATGTGCTCTATATGATCAGAGCATAATTTTGGAACATTATAATTTGTATAAATGGACCTATGGTTATTTTTTGGAACAGTTCCATTACTGTGTGAAAGTAATGGTTACCTTATTTTTTTCCCCTACCTCTAGTTGATAATTTGCTAACATTGTCCGTACAAGATACGGCCAGTTTTGCATTGGAAAAATGACTGTTCATGTTTGCAAATGCACAACTTTGTTTATTGCTGTAATTTAATAATAACCCTTGTGTATGTTACAGGGTCAAGAGAAGCAGATCGTCAGATCAAAGTATGAGGAAGATGTGTATCCAAACAACCACGATTCAGTTTGGGGTTCTTACTGGCACAATGGACATTGGGGGTTCAAATGCTGTCATTCTTTGATGAAGGTAATGTGGTATTCAAATAACCTCTTATTTCATTTTCCGTGCTGGTATGAACAAATAATTTATTTTCATATTTGTGCAGAGTGCATGATCTACAATCATGATCACTTGGAATCCTTAGTTTTCATGAGTGACGAATTTGTGAAACATACTCATACTTGGAGCAATATTTTTAGTTTTTGCCCTCCTACATCACAATGTTATGTTTTATGCAATTTTATAAACTTAAATTCTCTTTCTTTGAAAACATTTGTATGTGAAGAAGTTTTGAATGTTTGTATAACCAAAGACATTCATATTGCAGAATTGTTATATTGTGTATTGATGGTGGCAATAGAATACCCCTCTCATGTTGGGGCTTTGGCTACTAGAGTTGTGCCGTTGGACATGTAAAGTTACAGTTGTATTGAAGTTGGTGCTAAAGAAGCCAGTTGCTGCATTTTTGGGCCCATTGCTACAGGAGTTTCGCTGGCTTGGCAAAAAGAATGTTTACAGAAACAAGATGTTGAGTCTTGAAGGGAGGCTGGAAGCCTTAGGAAACCGGGCATAAGGTGGAAGCTTCACTTAGTGAGTTCTTGCAACTCGACTGCTTGATGTACTATTGCAAA
This sequence comes from Deroplatys truncata, assembly GCA_030765065.1. Lineage (NCBI taxonomy): Eukaryota > Metazoa > Arthropoda > Insecta > Mantodea > Mantidae > Deroplatys > Deroplatys truncata. The sequence goes on along the minus strand of CM060987.1, from coordinate 105,774,980 downwards.
TGCTTCATGTAAGGCAAACGCAGTGAAAATTGCCCACATGTGGGTCTTCCAACTTTTGAGTGCTTCATAATTATTGTACTGTCCTTATTTTGAGCCTTTAGGATCATGTGAAAAGGGATCTGGTTGCTATACAATGACAGAAAAACCAGAGAAAATTAAAATTTACAAGATTGGAAGCTACATTTAATTGCAGTGCAAAGGTTCTTTGTTGCAACACAGTATTACCAATACAGGTAATTGCACCTTTGAACCTGCACATTATTTTGATTTTCCATTCAGGATTAAAGGCTCCTATTATTTTAAGTTGAGGGCTTAGATCTTTTGCTGCTTTTTTCTTTCCTTCAACAATGATGATTCAGTCTGTGTACGTTTGCTTTTACTTTTTGCAATTGTTATATACAAAAGGCATGTTTTGCTTAGGAAATATTATGACGGTTGTAAAGAAATTTTGTTTTTGTGCGAAATGATAGTTGATAATCCATGATCAGTTTTATTTCCCTTAACATTTAAGTCAATTTGTAACACTAATACATCACTTAACGTTCATTCAGAACATGTTTCAAAAGCCCTTGCTTTCATCATCAGCTTTTTGTAAGTAATTGATGTATAAATGTTACAAATCAGCTCAAATGTTAATTGTATTATTATTGACTCGCTGTGACCGAGTCTTCTCTACAATCTAATTTATTTCCTTCTCCGTTAAAAAAGTGATCTTGCATGGCAAGAGTACACACATAACTAATAAGTTACTTCAACAACCAGGATATAAAACACAAACCAAAAATCCTTCGAAAAATAATACAGATGCAGCTCAGAAAGTATCATTGTTCCACACAAAGTTAGAATTTGATTGTAAATAACCTTGTTGTATCAAAATTGTATTACTTACCTAAAATCCATGTGGATGATATTTGCTACTATGCCAAAAAGATTCATAGAGGATGTGGCAAAGTTTTTAAATTTATAACATAGATCAATCAAGTTGGGAAAGATAGACGATTACCATTTCTGGACTTAAAAGTTTTGAGAAAACTAACCAGATTAGAGATAAAGCTTTATAGAAAGCCGAACTTGTGGTCAATTATATTAAACAGCCTAATTTAGTTCCAAACAACATCAGTTTGCTATATTCCACAGTTTAGTTCAGATTAATTCATATACCACAAAAACAGCATACAAGGAGTACAAACACATGCATGAAGTTGTCAATATGAATGGCTTCAAAACAAGTTTTTTGATAAAATGATTGTTAAACATAAGAAGTAAAAAGAATGTTAAAGAAATAAGTATATTAGTTGATCAGGGAAATCTCAGTTGAATTAATGAAAATTTGAATTTTTCAGTCTTAAACTATTCATAAATTTTAAAAGATATTCAGGCATTTCAATATTAAACAAAGTAGACATAATATTAAACCGTTGTTGGTATGAGCTGACATTTCACGACACTTAAGAAAATCCCCTACATCAAACTACCTTTTACATAGGAAACTTTTCTTATATTTTATTTTCTCAAAAGTGGCTCTCAAGGTTTTGTATAAAATGTCATATGTTTAATATATAGTATGTGTATCTTGAAATCATCTCCAAATAGCATATGAAGTCCACTTCATTTGGAATGCATTTTATGTCATTTTGTATAACACTGTGCAACAAATTTGAAGTTTTGGTCTGCCCTTTAGATGAAACTATGTGATTCTGTATAAACAAAAAGTGCTTGATTCATATCTCAAAACCAAAATGGCTCATCACGTATCATTTTTTTAGGAGACCCATTTTTCATATTTATTCAAAGTGGTGAGAGAGAAATATAACAGACACTGATTATGGAAAACACATACCAAAATGATTGTTTTGGCCATTTCCACTTATGGGCATCTGGTGGAGTGTCCCGGTAGATCAACAGTTTCAGCTGGCATACTTCCATTGTCCAATGAAGCACTTTTCAAACAAGCAACGTCCTGGTGGGATCTTTCCCTATGCTCATTACTAACTGTGCCAAGGTTTTGAGGGAAAAAATCCAAATGCAAGTCCAAAAAGTGTAGTTTTAAGGACATATTGCAGCCTATAACATGAAAGCGTTTCATCATGTCATGAACAAGATCTTCATAGTTTTCATTTCCAAGGCAACGTAGTATACTGGTTTAAATGCCTGCGAAGCAATAATATTTGCCCAAATAAAATACTAAGAACAATAATAAGAAGAATGAGAATATTAATAATACTAATAAGAATAGGAAAAGCAATATTGAAAATAAAAAGCAACAAATTAAATAAGGATAATAAAAGGGGGAATAAAAAGGTAATGGCAGAGATTAAGCAAAGGAACCGAATGTAATCATATGAAAATGAATAAATATGAAATGTACGAAACCTCATAATTCTTAAGGAAAAGAAACTGGCTAAAATTGTGAATGTTTGTGAAATTTCTGATGTAAGCAGGAGAGAAGTCATTAAGAAACATTTAATGTGAAATAGAACTCTTAATTTTAATCTAAATCATTTAATAGAAATCATGGACCCGGGAAAGACTAGTCTGGCTCAGAATATAAAGATGAGGAAAACCTGGATAGAAAATTCACTCAGGCGAAAATAACAAGCTAATGTTAGATGCAAAGAAGACAAACTTTCTAATTCTTGATAACAAATTAAAACAGAGAAAAATTCAGAAAAGTAACCAATAGAGACATATAAAGAGCATGTGCCTAGAAAAAGGGTTGAGCTAAGCTAGAAAAAGGGAGTAGACTAGAGAATTATCTAGGCCAGGAGCAAGGCTTAAGATGTGTATCACATTGACACTTTGGGGTCCAGCTTTTGTAGTGGGAAGTTGCGCTTCTCAGCGTCACAATGTGTGCACAGAAAATGGTATTAATTTCAGGAGATAACAAATAGTTAATCGTCATAATTATTTTTGTAAGACAGGAACAGTTATGGGGAAGTACATCAATCTAGAATGGTAGATGGAATCGCGTTGGTCAAACTTGTGTGATGAGAATTTCAAGACGAAAAAAAGTTATATTGTCTTATGTGGATGTTCACATAAACTGAGGGACAGTGAAGGAGAATTTTCACATGTTTTCAATCTCGTATCCATATCAATCCCTAAAGAGAAGAGTCTCATGCACACCAAATCACCCATCCTCTACCTTGAGCGCCTAAAAACCTTGCTCTTCTCAGAACTCATTGCTGCAACTGTAGGTCAACAATATCAAACCCACCACCAGACAACCTGCTTCGCTACACCTGCCAGACTGCTTTTTCTCCTTCTGACAGTCTCTTTTCAAACTTGTCATGCATGACCGCTTTAATTTGTGGGCCAATAAAAACCCCTTCTTTTACCTTTGCCTCGCTTAAGTTTTTGAATTTGTTTCTGAGATGCAAGAAAGCCAATTCTTCTCTGTCCAGCACTTTTACAAAAATTTTCATTAAACCAAGTTTTAATGTGCTGTGGTGGAAGAAAGACGGATTCACAAGTGGTTCATGAGATATGTTTTTGGTGCTAGGAATGTAGTTTTTTCTTGGAGGCCACTGTTTACGGATGTGGTGATTTTTTTTGTCATGGCTATTCACATAGGAAGCAGCAGAATTTTGTGCATGTTTGTTGCATGGCTGTTAATATACCAATGACTTTTAAGTCTCCACAAATGTGTCATTTGAATGTAGTGTAGTCAATTTCAGTATAGCACTCATTACCTCATGTTTCCTTTGTATTTACAGCATTATATGCTACAGGAATAGAGGGATAAGCATTGCCTATAAGGAGAAGCACTGCTTTTGATTATGGTTGGATGAGTCAAAAAACAAGCGCCAGTCTGCTACATTATGTTCATGTCCCATTGTCTGAAATAAGCTATTCACATCACAGCAATATACAATGTCTTCTCTGCAAAATAGTCCTCAAATTTCCTTTGTCATCTTCTAAATGAACCCCAGTAATTCTGCATCCGAGAGAGTTCTTTAAGTCCTGTACAAGATTGTTAAGTTCTCCCTCTTTGATTTGATGTGCATATGACATAGATGTAGGGGTTTGAAATTTGGTATCATGACCACTTGGGGCATCAGAGGTGTCTTCCCATGAATCAACAGTATATTTATCTGGAGCTGTAGATGCAGGAAGGTCTTCAGAATGAGAAATTGGTCACATAGCAGAGGGTAAATTTGGATACTGAATAGAATGTTTGTATTTGGGCGTGAACCCCTTAACATCTGTCAAACAAAAGTAACAATCTGTTACGTGGTATTTTGGTTCATGCCAAACCATAGGTAATCCAAATTTCATTGTACTACATTTTCCTTGTAACCAGTTTGCCAGATTCCTAAAACATGAATTGCAGCATATATATAGAGCCCAAGACTTATCCTGGTTCCCAACTCTACATCCAAAATCAATTCATACCTTTCTAACCAATGGTGACAAACCACATTATTGAGTCTTAAATGTAAGTTCGCCAAACTTATAACAAAATAAGTCCAGCTTATTTTTACACCGATGAGACATAATGTCTTTAGGCTTTAAAACACATACACTTCACATTAACTCACTCCACACATAGCACCAATTCAATGATCATTATCACATGTTGAATGGAAACATCTGAAATTAAACAAAATTTACAGTTACAATGTAGGAATTGTGTGATCAAACTGGCAGTGAATTATATAGATGTCTATTGCTAAATATGTATAAATCTATCCATGTTGTGAAAATGTTGAATAGAATAAGCAGGATATTCCAAAATTAAATTAAGAAAACAGAAATATTAGCAAGAAAATACATAAAACATTACATTGTGGACTTTTGGGGGAATGGTTCATGTTAGGCAAAAACTGAATACAGATTCATTATTTCCAGCTATAAATGTACAAGAAACCATATTTTCACCTAAAGAACATTTTTCACGTTGAACAGTGTAATTGGGAACCATAAGCGATCAGCAGAAAGCGTAGATCTCTTTAAACTGCACACTTTATAGTAACTTATGTGGCATTATATCCACTTACAAAATATTTGTTTTTATAGCTTTGAATTTTTCAGTATTTTTGTATTTTTTAAAATGCTGTCACTATTCAATTGTTTCTGGCAACATTATGTAAAGGGTATGGCATTTCAAAGCCAGCATATAGCAGCCCACTTTTTAAAGATTTGACTATCATATCCGCCTCCTGTATCCCTCTGACCTGTTACCTATAACGAAATCTGTAGTGAAACTATTTCTACAAATGTTTGTCTCGGTTAACGTAGCTAGAAAAATAAGCTTTTGCAAGAATAATTTGTATCAGAGTGATAAAAATAAACAATAATGGCTAGAGTAAAGTCATGTGAATGTAACATTCAATTTTTTTATTGTATTTTTCTTTTACCAATCCGTGTTCTTCCTCCAGCTTTTCCTTTCAAAGAAAAAACAAGCCGTAATTAAGATGTTATATCTTTGAGAAGTATATGAAGACTATTGCAACCATTTCTCTGGATGTTAAAATGACTTCATTGTGACATATGCTTACAGTATGTGTTTTATCCTGTTGTAGAATTCATACTGCACTGGTGAAGCAGGTAAAGCTGCAGCATCAACTGAGGTTCCAACACCTGTCAAAGAAATAGCAATAGAACGAGAAGTTTCTTCTAGTTCAAGCAGTTCAGACTCATCATCATCAGTAAGTAATGTTTATTATAAAGTAGGCAAATATTCAAAACTGAAAATACAACATAGTTTTCAGGGAACTTAAATCATACAGCATCTTATAAAAAGCTACAAAACAAAACTATCAAGTATTAGTGCTTATATGCATGCAGAAGGTATTTGTCTTCACTTTAAAAAGTTCTAGCAGCCAAATTAAAGGAGAGAAAATTCTTGGTTTTAATGTGAGAAGAAAAAAAAAAGAAGACAGTACATTGATATTGTAATGAAAAGAAGCTAGAAACAGTGATGTGTATTGAATTTATTTAAAGAAATAGAAAAAGAAGGCATGCTACCATTTTTAGACCTAAAAATCATCAGAGAACAAAAGAACCTAACCTTTGGCATATACAGGAAGCCAACACACTCTACTAATTACATAAAAAATAAGAGTTTCAATCCAACCACACACAAACATGCAGTACTAAACAGCCTAACACATAGACTGGTATATACCCCCTTAAATAAAAAAGAATACCAGCATATAGTAGACACAGCAATACATAATGGGTACAACAAAGCAACTATTGACAAAAAAATTGCAAAATTCAAACGACAGATGCACATCAGAAACACAACAAATCTCAGCCAGCAAGATAAAGAGCTAAAGTTCAAGAAATTCACATACCACCCAGGAAGATTTCACAAATTTAAGAAGATTTTCATGAAACATAACATCAGCCTAGCTCCACAGAACAAATTTAACATAGAGAAATTACTTTGTAACAAGTTAAAAGACCCCATTCCACAAGACAAAAAAGCTGGAATCTATAAAATCAATTGTTCAGATTGCAATAAAGTATACATAGGTAAGACAAAAAGAAACTTAGAAACTAGGCTAAAGGAGCACATGAGATGTATTAAATACAAACAAATGGACAAATCTGCAGTTTCACACCATTTTTGGATCACTAATCACAACATCAAACCCAATATTACATTAGTCAAACCAGCCAAATTTGCAGCCGAATTAGATGCATGGGAGAAGATCACCATTCTAAAACACAACACACATCTAATGAATTTTGATTTGCCGCCACCAAATCCTCTCTGGAAGTACATTTCTCCACCACAAGATGCCACCACAGGATCCAGTCCAAAAAACGGAAACACCAACAACACGGGCCAGTCGAATTAACTTCTGAGGATGGGAACAACCGTTTCCCGAAACATGTTAAGTGAGTAAACTTAAGTGATGTTAGTGTAACAATTCCGACTCACCTTTAAATAAATTGAAGACAGTACAGTTTAAATTTCTGGCAGTTTTCCGATTTTTTTCATTTTGCTACTTTTCTAATTTTTTAAAATTAAACCTATTTTTAAATTTTTGCATCTCTATTTTCACAGAATTATTTTATATGCATTTAGTTGAACAAACATTTTATATAACGGCACCATGTGATTTAAATTGACAGAGGTGTAAATTTGTGAAGTTTTAAAAACTGAGGCTTTAATGAAGAAGTAAAACGGTTTATAATTCCTGACCAATATTTTTTTCCTCCATTGGGTCAAAACCTACTTTCATGACAATTTAAGGAATTACTTGGACACTATTAGCTAACAGAATGTTTATAAATTCCACCTTTAGGTTCAATTTAGACACAAGATAGCACAAAATTATTCTTTCTAGTATGACAATACTGAACACACAGCAGTCTTTCAGGGAATCTTGTGTTACTTCAAGGCCGTTAGGTGAACTCTTTCAGATTAAACAATTCCTGTGGCAAGCATAGCTAGTATGTTTCAGCAATGTAGCATGTAAATATTTTAACCCCAGAGGTGTTTCTATATTAAAATTGAGTTGTGGGTATTCTGCTCAAAGGCTCCTATAGGTTAGGTCATGAATGGCAACCATAACTTGTTCAAGGATGTACATTAGAACTTGATGTATGGCTTTTAGAGCATACAATTTAAAAAAAGAAAAGGGGGAAAAAATGTGGATATTCATTATTTACGTGTGTTTTTAACATACAGGGCGAGTCAGAATAACCTGAATAATTTTAAGGCGTGATTCAGGGGTTATACAGGATGTATCTTTATTGGAGTCATATATCTGGTGGACGTGTTCCTGACATCAAAATAGTAAAACAAAGTTCATATGAACATGGGTCTGAAAATCATTTATTTCAGAGTTACAACACAAAATCGAAAGTTACAAAAATTGCTCGAAGTGGCTTCCTCTTGCTTCGACGCATGCAGTAGGCCTGCGTTCCATGCTCTGGCGTACTCTGTTGAAAATTCGTGTTTCTTATTTGATCAAATCCAGTTTGGATACGTCCTCTCAAAATGTCAACATCAGGTATAGGGGTTGCATAAACTAAGGACTTTAAATGTCCCCAGACGAAGAAATCCATTGGATTCAAATCAGGCGATCGAGCAGGCCATGCAATGGTCCCCCTCGACCAATCCATATTTTCGGAAATCGATCATTCAAAAACTTATGAACTATCATACTGAAATGAGCTGGAGCACCATTGTGTAAAAACCACAGAGGCACATTATCAGTTAAGTGATGCAACTCATTTCTGAGAAACTGGAGATAGGTTTGTCCATTCAGATGCGGAGGGAAGAAGTAGGGACCAATTAGGTGATCATGAATGATTCCACCCAAAAGTTGAGAGAGAACCTCTGTTGATGGTTGTCCTGTCATATTTCGTTAGGGTTTTCAAATGCCCAGTTATGAGTGTTATGAAAATTGAAGATGCCGTCACGAGTAAAACCAGCCTCATCCATGAATAAGATACAGGCTAGAAAAATGAACACGGCGTACTGCTGTAACATGCATTGACAGAAACGTCTTCTCGGCTCAAAGTCCGCCTCATTTAATCCTTGCACACATTGAAGGTGATATGGGTACAGAAGATTTTCATCCAGAATTCTCCAGATAGTCATATGACTATCTCTTTCCCTTACAGCCATACGTCTTGTGCTTTGTGATGAGTCTGCATTCACAGCACGAAGAACTCGTTCAATGCCTCGTACCACTCTTGGTCTCCCAACATCCCTAGTACTCCTCTCAAATGCACCATTCTCTCTCAAACATTGGTGAATTCGGCGAATGTTCTTGCACACGTAACAGCCTGTCAGGGTACCTTTCTGTATAAATTCACGTGCTCGTGCTGCATTGCCGTCTGCACGGCCATATGTGTAGTGCATATCCATCTGTTCGCTCATGGAATACATCATCTTTGACCTATAACAACGAAACGGTTGATTTTCAGATCATTGTACATATGAACTTTTTTTACAGTTTTAATGTGGAACTCGTCTCCCAAATATATATCACCAATAAAGATACATTCTGTATTTGAGCATTTTCTTATAGGGAATGTATGTCCATAAACGTCTTGTTATCGAGCTAGAGGACATTAACATTTTTCAAACACTGTGTGTGGTTAGATGAAATTCTGTCAAACAGGCACCGGTTCCCCTAAGGCATTGGAATTTTGCTTATGTTTTGTTTTCTTTGCAGTTTGGAATATCAATTGTTTATGTTTTTAACATTGTTTTTATCACTGTTAACCTAAAACCTGCTTTTTGTGGTAAGGAAATCCATCCCATATTATACAGCACTTTCTAGTTCCTAAAAGAGTGTAGGTTATCAGTGTCAGCTATCAGGATATATTAAAGTGCTCCGTTTACTGAAGGACTTTCAGTTTTACAGCCTATTGTGAAAATGTTCCACTTTACTATGCACAACTAGCAGACATACATTATGTTTATGTTGCTGCTTGGGGAAATGCAAAAAGGTCTTAATGCTGAGCGTTACCCAAGGAGACATTTGCCTCATCACAGCACCTTTACTCCCGTACATCAACAACTATGAGAAACAGGAACTTTCCAAAAGTGAGCATTGTTGGTAACTCTAAAGAAATGCAAGAACAGTGGCTCTAGAAGAGGAGGTTCTTGACTGGATCTATAATTCGCCATCCACAAGCACAAGAGCAATACATACAAGCCAGTCTTTGGTTACGAATTCTGTGCAAACAGCAATTACATCCATATCATTTCATCTGAGTTCAAGCACTGAGGCCAGATGACTTTCCATTCTGATTACGGTTTGTTCAGTGGTTTCTTTGTAAATGCATTGATCAACCAAGATTTCCTACAGCCATATTGTGGACAGAAAAGAAGGTTTTTACGTGAGAGGGCATGTTTAACACACACAACAGTCACATTTGGGCATAGGAAAACCCTAGAGCTATTAAAGTTATAAATTACCAATACCAGTTTGCAGTGAACATTTGGGCTAGCATTGTGAATGGCACACTCATAGGGCCCTATTTACTACCTCCATGTTTGAGAGGGCATATTTATCTACAGTTTTTACAACATACTTTGCCAGAACTTTTAGAAGATGTTCCTTTAGGAATATGTCAGTTAATGTGGTTACAAGATGAAGGGGCAGCTGTGCGTTATTGTGACATACGGGATTTCCTAAATGTAACGTATGCTGATTGCTGGATCAGTAGTGGAGCACTGAAATCATGACCCGCATGTTCACCAGTACCCCTTTTGATTATTTCCTTGGGACATGTTTAGACTCTTGTGTACGAGATGCCAGTTAGTAGTGAAGAGGAGCTAATGCCAGGATCTTTGTACAGAGTGAGCCAAAAGACTCTGAACAGCCTGCGTGGTGTTTTTCCTGTCTGCGTCCTCAGTGCTCGTTGCCGTGTACCGCTATCATAGAAAGGCGCGGATGAAACCATACAACATTTTTAAAACTACTTTTAAAGGCTTTACTTACCTCCTTTACGAAAGGAGATGCTGAAACTGGCCACCGCCGTAGTCCATACATTTTTGGCACCTCTTTAGGAAACTATCCATCGCTTGCTGTAGTTCACGCTGAGAAATTTCCTAGCGGATATTTTGTTTTAATTTTTCCAAGGTGTGTGGGTTTGTCTTGTACACTTTATGTTTTAAGTTACCCCGGAGGGGTATTTTATGAACAATATTAACGGTTGCATGGTGTTTTTCCACTGGGCATGTGGAAATATGATAAAAACATGATAATGCACTGCTGCTATAAACAAAGTCACACTGTTTTGGTTTTGCTGTGCAATGTGAAGTGCAGTTTTGAGTTGACGGTGATGTGATGTAGTTCAGTTATTACGAGTTAAGTCGTCCTCCGTGGACTAGTGGTACCGTGCTAGCCTCTAGTTCCAAAGGTCGCGGGTTCAAACCCGGCGGAGGGCAATGGATTTTTTCGGGCGTAAAAATCCTTAGCATGGCTTCCTTCGGAAGGGAAGTAAAGCCGGTGGTCCCGTGTCGTAGATTTACAGCATGTAAAAGAACCTCAAGCCTGATAAAGAGGCCTCTGAGCAAAATTACCAATCTTTCACGCCTAACATAGAATGGGACACTAAGGACCATAGTAGTTAAAGAGTGTCCATAAATAAAGCTCAGTTTAATTTTTAATTTACAAGTTATTTATTATTTTGTCCTGTACTTAGTCACAAAGTATATTATGGCTCAGTATATGTTTTCTACTGCACAGCATGTATTTATTTATGATTCGTATCTGTTAACCCGGTCAGCTCGCCAAGTGAAAGTACGATTTGCAGAAAGATTTCAGGTCACAGGAAGTGTTCAGGTTAAGAAATCTAAAAGATGGCATTCAGTTGTTACCGAAGAAACATTAGACGACATTGGTCATCGTTTGGAAAATTCCCCCCAAAAATTCCATGATGGAAGTTTCCTAAAGAGGTGCCAAAATATATGGACAACAACGGTGGCCAGTTTCAGCATTTCCTTTAATAAAGTTGGTAAGTAAAGCCTTTAAAAGTAGTTTTAAAAATGTTGTATGGTTTCATCTGCACTTTACTATGATAGCGGCAGACGGCAACGAGCGCCGAGGACGTGGACAGGAAAAACACTGCACAGGCGGTTCGGAGTCTTTTGGCTCACCCTGTAGCACTTGATGCAATTCATGATACAAGATATTTTTAAAGAGCTCGGCAATCATAAGGATGTAATCTAATCAACAATACACCAAAGTCAAAGGTCAACATTTTTAACATCTTTATAACACTTATGCGCTTGTTGAATTTGGAATGAGTCCCACTATCTTTACACAAGCCTTCACTTACTAAGTTATTAAAGTGGAATTTTTTCAAGGGCATTCATCCTCAGCAGCAGTTAGGTAACTGAAGCATGTTCTTTCGTCTTTGCTCTTCCTCCTGTCCTGGCCAGAATGATTGTAATCATTGATTGTAATGAATAATTGCAATCCGATCTCTCACCAGCTTGCAGCTTTCAAATGTCTGATCCACAGATTAAACAACATCCCTCTAAGTAGAGAAGAATATTCAAAAGAATGTTAAATATAGTGGACATTGCAGTGGTAAATGGCTGTGACCCAGGTTCAATGTTTAAGATGTTTAAACAGAGTGGTAAACCCAAAGAAATAGCTCAAACAACTACTTTTGGGACAATCAGTGACACAAACAGGAAATATAAAAACTTCACATATCATCCATGGGCATTTAGAAAAAAAAAATATTCAATTAGTTTGGCTTCCAATAGCTTCTTTAAACAGATACAGCCTGAACAATTTGTTGAACAAGCCACTCAAAAACACAGTCCCAGATGCCCTTATATCAGGAATCTACCAGATCAACTGCAAAGATTATGAAAAATTCTATATAGATAAAACCAAGAGAAATTTGAGCATCAACTTGAAAGAGCAAGAGAGAAATATAAAACAGAAACAGATAGACAAATCTGCTGTTTCATGCCCCTTTTGGTCTGAGAATCACAACATTGGTCAAACATAAAATTGTTAAAACAGTTTCCTCTTCACTAGAACTGTTTGGGAGAAAATATTAATTGTCCAGAATGCAGATAATGTAAATTTTGAAACCTGCCAATAGTAGTTTGTTAGAACTTTGAATTTAAGAATTCCAATGACAGTGTACAGGGTCTGTTCAAAAACTTCCAGAAAATTCGTAATTTTGCGCCAATGGAGTGTTGGAGCAAAATGTGGTTGACATCCCTGCACACGCCTGTGTTTAATGTGTAACTGCCGGAAGTTTCATTATTCTATGTATGTTAATTACTGTTCAGTGCTTTATTGAGTAGAAGTTGTGTTGCACATTTCGCAAATTTCGAGATGGCAGAGTTAGAGGAGTAACGTGCCTGTATTAAATTTTGCATGAAGCTCGAGAAAACCTTTACAGATACACACCAAATGATAAAGGAAGCCTACAGTAATGAGTACTTAAGCCACACTTAGTGTTACGAATGGTTCACATGGTTTAAAAATGGCCGGATGGAAGTTAAAGATGACCCTCGTTCGGATGCCCTTCAATGTCTACTGTTGATGCTCCTGTCAGGAACGTCAACAAAATTATGCATGTCAATCGAAGACTGAGTATCAGGATGTGTTGCGACGTCTGCAAAAAAAAAAAAAAAATGAGAAGTAAACAGCCTGAAATGTGGCGAGAATTCATGGCTCTTGCATCACGCTAATGCATCCGCACATTCATCCCTGTTGGTGCATGACTATTGCACAAAAAATGATATCACTGTGCTGCCTCATCCTTCATACTCTCCAGACCTGGCCCCTGCGGACAGTTTTTTTATTTCCAAAGTTGAAAACCACGTTGAATGGACGAAGATTTGCAACAATAGACAAGATAAAAGAAAATTTGCAGACGGCGCTTTGTGCGATCCAGAAAGAGAAGTACCAAGACTGCTTCTGGAAGTGGAAACCGCGTTGGGAGCGGTGTATCAATTGTGGAGGATTATTTCGAAGGAGACATTGCACAGTAAGTAAAAGTAAAGTAGAAAAATTCCAAAACTTTGTCCGCAACATTTGAAGGAGTTGTGGTTATGTTCTTCAAACTTATGGAGAATGATGAAGTTTGATGTTTTAAATTTAATTTTTAAAACTGCCCACGTAATTCAGAGTCACTTTGAAGTTGGTAGATGCTTGGGACACCAAACTTTGAAGTAGTAGAGAAGACGCTTGTGTTACGTAATGTTACACAATGTTGCATAATGTAATTTTTACGCAGAAACTTGAAGATTTTATGTTTAATTTGTTGCTTATGCATAGGTTTCAATTAATTAAGCTTATGTAATATTATTTAAATCTTCCTCGGCTGCTTCAGTCGAACTGTAGAGACACAAGGTCTTGTTCAGGTCATGGTATGACAAAAAATTAAAGACGTCACAGATTTACTTTTAAATTTCACTTCTTTTTATTTCTTTATACTTCCACATATATAAAACACTGTACTTTATAAAAGAAACTGTGAGAAACTTTACACATTCTTAATGTATTTACTATAAAATCTTGCTCGTGACTTTTCCATCTGCACTCTATGAAACCTGGTCCGCGACTGAGTAATTCCAACGGTAAAAACCTTAAAGCTTCGGTATTGCCAGTCTCTTATTGGCTAATTCTAGTCCAATAGAATTTAAGCATTCAAATTAAAACTTTTCTTTACTGTTGATTGGCTATTTCAAAACAGTAAGTGAAACTACGTCACTACCGATCTTTTCATGACCAGTACTTTTCAAAATTCCAGACACATTATTGTCACAAAATCACATTATTACCTCATTGTTAACAACCTAAAACATATTATTGTCACAGTTCTTGCATTAATAGAGTATATAAGTATTTACATAACATTAATAAAATATGAATACAATAAAAATAAATATCTGCAATGACTTTACATACAATTTAAATAATAATTATATACATATTGTTTTCAAGGTGGGCTGTTATTGAATTTAGTTATAATAAAATATAATTAATATTACTCAGGCATTAAAATACTGCCTCATATTGGATTTCGTGCCATATAATTAAACATTCACAAGTTACTAAATCAGTTTAAGAGAGTTTTGCATTGTTTAAAATTAAAGATTTTAATTATTTCAAAACTCTCCCAATGCCTTGTAACAAAAGGTGCGTAGCAACCTGTTCGGTGGAATTTCATCTAATCCAACACAGAGTTTCAAAAACATTAATACCCTCTGGCTTGATAACAAGACGTTTATGGGCATACATTTCCTAAAATAAAATACTGAAATAGAGTTCCCCTGAATTGTGCCTTAAAATTATTCAGTGTTGTTCTGACTCGCCCTGTATAATCACTTTACTTTGAAAGAAATATTTGACATTTGCTGCTTTAGTTTTATTATAAAAAATATTTCTGTTCATCTCTGCCATTACCATCATATGCATAAACAACTAATTAGTTTCATGAGCTCCCAGTACTTAGGCTCTGGATCATCTTTCTTACTCTCCTCCTCCTTATGCCCTTCCCAACATTCATTTACATTTGCTACAGCTGTTGCCTACAATTCCTCCACACAATTTGTTTCTACTTTTGAATACCCTTATGCATAGCTATGTTCTCATTGAAAACAAACCTGATAGCACTTCAGTTTTCCCTCACGTGGGTCATCGTCAAATTGGCAAACATCTGACAAAAGCAGCTGGTTTCTCAAGCTATTACAGTAGATTGCATAACTCAGGGGCCATCTACTCATTGCTCTATAGTACACAGCCGAGATGCTTGCTTGCTTAGCCTGTCCTTGAAACAGCATATGAGCAGATAGGAAGGGCAGAACAACAGAGCAGTGATATTGCCCTGGATATCCAAATGAGTTATTATTGCAATTCCTATATGATAGTTTGTATTTTGATGAAAAGAATGCAAGATTTTTTTTTTACAATGTGGTCATAATACTCATAAAATTGCACTTTCGTTCTTAGTAAATAGATTCAAACAAATTAGCTGTATTTTTTACTTTAAACAAATGGGAAAAAGGATTCATTGGTCACCTTCTTATATAGGACATTTATAATACAAATCTTAAAACATTAATCATAAATGTTACACCTAAATACTAAGCTCTTTGTGTTTAACTATTTGTATCTAACAACAGCAGATTAGAGTATTTAATTACAAAACAGAAAATGTATTACTAAACTAGGTCTACAGCAAACTGCAATTATGATTTGTGTTTCAGTTACAAACTAATATTTTGCTTTATTAATGTGTTATAACAAACTTTTTCCCCATGAAGTCATAACAAAACTTAAATTCTTAATGACTTTAACCAGGTAAGTAATGATAATTTAACTTATAGGTTATTATTAATGCTACATTTTTAAATTCCAGCCATCTCTGGTGTATATTTTTTTTTGCCATATTTGTCAGCCAACCCACCACTGCACTGTGAGGGAACATTACCTACCTATCTGCTCAATATCAGTGCATGGCATGATGTCTGGCCTAATTCATGAACTCAACTGAGGCATGAAAGTGAGATGAATGAGCTAGAGAAACACTGTTGACTATTGTTCTTCCTGCATTTTCATGTTCATCATGGGTAGCCAATAGCATATGTCCATACCTGCCTATGCCAGTTAGGTATTATTTTTGCTGTGACTGAGCCAGTAAAGTAACATATGAGGCTGGCCAACATGCTTCAAAAGTATCACCTATCACTTACAAAATATACCTGTTTCAACTACAATAGAACTCCAATTATCCAAACTCCAACTTTCCGGATTGCCAATTATCCGAATCGCTTTGAGGAAAAAAAAATTGTACTAATAAAATTGCTTTATTAAACCAATGAGTTGGTTTTGTTCGACAGTTATTACAGTATATAGTTGTAAAGTACTGTGTGTTTCTTTATCGTTCTAAAATCAATCACCAGTGAATGTATTAAAACACAAAATCTTCTAGCATACAATGAATACAGCTACTCACTGTCAAGTGGATGGGAGACTTGGCTGCATGAAAACTATTTAAAACAGCAAAACAACTGATAAAATCAAATTGAAAGTACTGTACAAAATGTAAACATTGTTTTGTAGCCATGAAATTAATATTACAGTATATACAAATTTAGATTTTTTTTAAAAGAAATAACCTTTTTTCGTGATTTATCCAATTCAATCGGGTTATGGAGTTGTACTTTATTCTGGTTTGCAAATAATATCCAAGAATAGTGTGTTCATACTTTCCATACTTCATACTTTTACAGTTTGCCCATAAAATTTACAGGAGTGGAAGCTACTTATGTGTTTATGGCAATGCATGCCATTTTTACGGATTCAGTGTTGCATTTTTTTACCATTGAAATGACATAACATAACATTAATTTCTATTGTATTATATTGCAACTTTATATGATAGTATTGTAAGACTAACTTAAGATAACAGCCCAAATGTACCACACTAATAAAATACAGTGCTATGAAGCCCAGAGCTTATACAAGTTTCTGTGACAGGTTTTGGTTGTAGTTCATGGTATACATGGGCTAGAAAATTATGTATAGCCTACAAAGTGATGTTCTTTGCTATTGTTTAATACTTACCTGTGGTACAAGGAAGAATTTCAGCATGTGTGGCAAAGAAGCACTACTACCAGGTCTTTGGTAACAATTAGCGCATATATAGAAGCGCACTGTAATTTAAATAAGGATATGGTGGATTTAGCAACTAAGTGGTTTAATGCAAATGTGTTAGAGTTAAACACAGCTAGAACTGAAGAATTGTTATTTCAAAGGGTTAAGGTCAATCCATAACCATGTATGAACTTAGCATTTAAATAAATAAATAAAATAAATGGCAAGAATCATGATAATATATCTGTCAAATGGCTAGAATTTACATTGACAAAAAATTCAACTGGGAACATCACATAAACTACATAAGTGGTAAATTAGCTCATGTAGTATGCCTGTTATACCAACTTTGTCATAGTGTTAGTGAAAATTTACTCATATATGCATATTTTGCCTTCTTTCATTTCACCTTATCATACAGTATATTTCTATGGGGTAATTCCACAGGAGCACAAATGGTATTCAAGTGGCAAAAAAAGACAATAAGATGTATTGCTAATTTGGATAATAACCATCTTTGCAAAGAGTTTTTCCAAAAACTTAAAATCATGACTGTGCCCTGGTTATACATATATCATTATCGGATCTTTCTAAAAAGAAAATTTATTAAAATATGTGCTTCGACAGACAATGCATAGTTACACAACACAGAATAGTTCAGCCTTAAATTTACCTTTTTCTAGATTATCAAAAATGCACAGTAGTCACAAATATTTAGAATTACATATGTATAATAAACTTTCGGATCATATTACCTCGCTACCCATTCATAAATACAAAACATTTCTGGATAAATGGCTAATAAATAAAGCATTTTATTCAATAGAAGAATTCTATGAGTGCAATAGCTTTCACATAGTTGAGTAGATAACTAATTCAGTTTTGTCAAGTGTTAATTAGCTTAATTTATCACCATATATAAATTTAATGCAGTAACTAAATTGTAAATAATGTATAAATATTAAGTTTTCTAATATTGTATATCATTGTATAAATCTGTTATAATTTTTAGTTTGTAAATATGTTTAGTTCCTAATACTGTACTCAATTGTAATAACTATTGTAATATGATGACAAATTTATGTACTTGACAAGACTATAAAAAAGAACTCTAGGAATTCTCATTTATATTACATGTAACGTTTGTACATTTTATGCAATCTAAATTTCATGTCATCACAACATTATTACACTTTGCGGGATGAGGGAAAGTTTTTCACTTTCAGGAAGTTGACAAGTATAGAGTTTTGCTGGGACTAAAATTTCTTGATCTGGGATAATGGTGTTTGGGAAACAAAACAAATGTGGGTTTATATTAACATGTGTTAAAATGGAAACTGCTCTGGGAGTATATAATCAGGATGATAAATACTGGATGGTTTTACTGCATTAGGCAAGGTATATGAATGCAGCAATTTTAAAAAATAAAAATTACAGTTATATTTAGGAAAGTGCATAAAAGCTGTTTTTGATAAAGGCACAAATGCTTCAAATAGACAGCTATAGACAATATGGAAAACTATGCCTTTATGCTCCTGATAACGGAAAATGGGTTTATAAATTAAAATCTAGGCTTAAAGGAATAAAATAAACAAACTGGGAGGAAAAGAAATTCTAATACAAATTGCAATATTGTTTTTAGGAGGATTCCGATTCAGAAACCAACACCACATCAAAATCAGAAAGCAGTAAAAAGCACAGAAGGAAGAAAAGAAAAGAAAAAAAGAAGAAACTGAAAGAAAAGAGAAAGAAGAATAAATCTAAGCAGTCAGAAGAATCACCTGATGATAAGCTAAAGGCTGTAAGTAGTGTAACTTTACCTCTTTCAATATATCAGTGGTACATTTGCTTCTTGTTTTAATTTTTCAACCTCCTAGGTTTGCTTTTGTTATTTTACAGAATAGAAATCTTTTAAAAGAATAATTTTGTCGTAAGCTTTTGAAAGTAAATGTTTTCAATTGTAATTGAGTGGTATTTATTTTTCTTCCCTTTAATAGAAGCTTGTCAATATTTCCATATTTTATTAAAGAGGTTGAAAGTATTACAGTATCCCATTAAAGAAATTTGGGAGAGAAAGGTACCTTTCCTTGAAATAAATATAACATATTTGGAATACTACAGTTTTAAGGGGAATACTTAACATTGCATTCCAACACTAGCATTAGGGATTGTTTAGTAATACTATCTATTATAAGTTTTTACCATATTTGATTGAAGATAGTACACTTAGTTACATCTCTGACAACATATACAAGGGCAGTCCCAGAAGTACCCAGCCTGACGTGTATATATAGCGGGGTTGTTTCAAACAAATGGCTATGGTAGAAAGTACCACCCTTATAAAGCTTAAGTTTGAAGTTTGGCGATGCTACGTTGTTTAGTAATTGTTTGGCAGCCATCAATAGTGAACTCTCTCAGCGAATTTGTAAACATGGATAAAACTGGCCATCGTTATGTGATACAATACTTTCATTTGAAAGGTCTTAGTCCAACTAATATTAAAGCCGAGCTAGATTCTACTCTAGGGGAGTCTGCTCCTTTGTTTACAACAGTAAAATATTGGGTGGCAGAGTTTAAGCAAGGCCGTATGAGTGCCAAGATAAACATTGCAGCGGTCGACCAAATGAGGTGACCACGTCAGAAATTGTGAAGAAAATCCACAAAATGGTATTGCATTAACTGAAAGTGCACGAGCTAGTAGACATTGTAGCCATTTCAAAAAGTGCTGTACATTGCACACTAACTGAAAATTTAGACATGAGAAAGCTGTGTGCATGGATGCCACGTTTACTCACAATGGAACAAAAGTAGCATTGTGAGGATGTTTTAGTCAAGTGTTTGGCAATGTTTTGCTGCAATAAAGCCAAGTTTTTGCATCAATTCATAACCATTGATGAAACATGGGTCCATCACTTCACACCTGAGATGAGGGAACAGTCAAAGCAGTGGACTGAAGGGGAAGAATTGGCTGCAAAGAAGGTGAAGACAGTTCCATCTGCAGGCAAGGTCATGGCATCAGTTTTTTGGGATGCGGGTGGGATAATTTTCATTGATTATCTTCAAAAAGGAAAAGCAATCAGTGGCGAGTATTATGCAAACTTATTGCAGCATTTAAAAGCAAAAATGTCCACATTTAGCAAAAAAGAAAGTTCTGTTCCATCAAGGCAATGCACCAGTTCACACATCCATTATCACCATGCCCAAAATCAATGAGTTAAAGTTAAAATTGCTTGCTCATGCACCCTATTCGCCAGACTTAGCCCCCTCTGATTATTTTCTGTTTCCAAAGTTGAAGAAATGGCTTAGTGGTAAAAGATTTGCCAACAATGAAGTGGTGGAGTTTGCAGTTGATGGCTATTTTGCAGAACTCGACGGTTCTCACAATAAACAGGGTATCGAGGCTATTGAACATCGCTGGGAAAAGTGTATCGAGCTGAAAGGAGACTGTGTAGAGAAATAAGGATATTTTTTCCCAAAATTTTTGTGTTTTCTTTGTTAGGTCGGGTATTTCTGGGACAGCCCTTGTACATGAACTACATTCCCAGTAGTGTCATACAGCACAATTCCAAGAATGATTCATATGTTGAAAGGATTTCATGCTGATGAGTAGGGAACTTTGATGAATTGCATTTGCTTGACTTTCTCTATTTACTCTTCTACAAACCTTCCTAGCAAAAGCTTATTCTTCTATCTACGTCTTCTTAATCAAGATAAACTTTTATTGTACATTTACTCATTTCATTGTAGTTATAAGAAGAATACAGTAAGCAAAAGCAAGAGTTAGATTTTTAAAAAGCAAATTGCTGTGTGACGACTTTAAAATTCCATGCTGTTTGCTTGACCACAAGAAAAAATGAATATTGAAAAAAACATAAGTATAAGAAAATTCTAACCAAAAACAGAAAATATTTGTCACAAAGAGAAAAAAAATTTGACAAATTGTCTGCTTTATCGAGAAATACATTTTTGTATAGTATGATTTTGTCTATTTCTTAGGGTAGCATGCACCATGTTGGAGTAAATTGCTTTGGAAGTAACGTTTACTAAAGAAGTCTGTACTACAGAAGTAGATTACTATGGGAGCAATTTACTCCGCAAGTAACTTTGGAAAGCTCAATCACAATTTACTCTTTTAGCTATGACTATAGAAATAAGAGTGCAATACACCTAGAAGTATTGTTTTGTTTGTGCGATTTACTTGTTGCGATCATGGATAAGGTTATGTGAGATAGAAAAAAGGGGAGAAAACATCAGCAAAAGAGATAAATGTTTGTTGGTAGAGATAAAAAAAATCCATTTAAAAGTGTAAAAAGCTTTATAAAAAGATACTGGAAGAGAAATGCTGGAAAGTAGTGATGGATAAATTGAATGCTTCGAGCGACGGGAAACATACTAAAGAGCAGCTTAAAATTCTGGGAACAATGTTTGTAATCTTAATTTTGCATCGCAGATCACTTGCGTGTTGATGAACTACCCTCTCCAATTTCAGAAAAGTTCACTATACCTATCATGGATGAGCACAAAATAGGAACATGCATACAGTCAATTACATCCACAATATGTGGGAAATCTGCAAAAGTGAAGACGAATTGCCTTTTACTTTCTTAGCATACCACAAAAAAAAACTTATTTTAAATAAGTTGTGTGTTTTAAAGAGATCTACATTTTTTGTGTAGTATGTTTTCGTCTATTGCTTAATGTTTACCAGTGTACAAGATTATACAAAATTCCCTCCAAATGAAGAGGACTTCATAGGCTATTCCCCGAAAATAGCCCACTTGACTTGTGGCTTATGCCACAAAAGAACTTATTTAAGTAAATTGTGAGTTTTAAAGAGATCAAATTTTTTTTTTTTTTTTTTGTATGTTTTCATCTATTGCATAATGTTTACAAGTCATACAAGATTACACAAAATTTCTTCCAAATGAAGAGGACTTCCTAGGCTGTTCCCAAAAAATTCAGGATATACATTTTATTTGTCATGTAAATGTCTTTCATATATGGTATTTTAATCAAAATCGTTAGAGCCATTTTTTAGAAAATCAAAATTTTTTTTAAAAATGTTCCATGTAAAGGATAGTTAAAGGTAGGGGGATTATCTTGGAAATCTTTGTGTCGCATACTTGGAAGATACTTAACTCAAATACCAAGTTTAGTATTTATCTGACTTTTTGTTTTTGAGTTATGCTGTTCACAGACAGGCACACACATGGACATGTTTCCAAAAATGCTTTATTTGGATTCAGGGGGTCTCAAAACATGTATTTCCGGTGAAATCTCGGTATCGAATTTTTGGGTGGAATGCAATACTTCCCCTACTTACTATACGCAGTAGAGAAAGTAATAAGCTTTTGTAAGAATAATTTGTAGAAGCTATATAACAATAAACATTAAGGATAGAATGCCGTGTGAATGTAACACATCAATTTTTTTTTTTCTCAACAAATGGTATAAAAATCTCAAAACTGACCAAAGCTATACTGACAGAGGTTTGTTGATGGGCAAACTATCTGCATAATAGTCTGTTGTGATCTGTTAACTCAACACTGTGCTAACTTACATTTTGTCATCTTCCATTCTGAAAAAAAGAATTAAAATATGGTGTTTCGTGTACTTTTGGATTTTCTTTATGAAATTCTTTTTAAGATTTTAATACTTTATTTATTCTATGGAATTAATATTAAGTCATATTCTTTAAAATTAGCTTAAGAAATTGCGGGTTAAGGCTGGTTGTCAATAACCCGAGAATGGAAACTGGAACAGAAAGCAAAATGAAACGCAATATTTTGGTTTACAATATACCAGAAACGAGAACTGGAGTACATATCGGTGATCATATAGGGCGGTATTCATAGTCGAGCTTGGTCCGGACCAACTTGCTACTTCCGGTGGATTTACAGTGGACCATCAATTTTCTTATTCTGGGACTTGTCTTGGTCTGGACCAAATTTTGGTCTACCTCAGAGGGGTAGAGTAAAGGCAGATCATCTTTACAAAATGGATGATTTTGGAGTGATGGGCGTTTCTGCTGTGCGTAGAATTCGCGAAATGAGATGAAGTAAAACTATCTACCAAGATTAGACATAATTGGAAAGTATGACAATCTTATTAAGGCATCAGTAAGCCGTATTATAACTAATGTTTCATGTGCCATTGCTACACTTCCCTTCGTTAAACCGGGATTAATGAACTTTACGTAACATGACGGGACATAACGCAAAGTTAAGAAATGCTGCTAAAGTAAAGGTCTAATTAGTACGTAATTAATGCAATGGGAGTGAATCTTGATTGATCTTTTATTACTTCATACTACTGCTTCACGTCGGTTGGTTGTAATTACCATGAGACATTAAACTTGACGTAATTGGAAGGAAAAGTTTCACATTGCCAAATTCTTAAGTTATGTCGCGTTAAATTACGTCACATTAAGACAGCCCTAAATAGCTCCAATTAATACGTGTGTAAGACCTTTACCTTACCTTACATTGCATTGAGTTAAGTCACTTAGGTTAAGTACAAAGTAATTCAGGCTTTACTTACATTTTCCCGGCGAGAAGTATTAAATTTCCCGGAAGGTTTATGATATATCAAGATTTCCTCAGGTAATTATTTCTGTATAATTACTATCACACAGTATTTAATTATTTGGTTAAGATCCAGGGTGAGATACTTTTAATAACTGCAAATATTGCTTGCTATTTAAATTTGATTTTATTCTGTATAATTTTAATGTTAAAAGTTAATATTCCAGCAAGTTAAATTCTTATTGAAATGATTAACAATACCATGAAAATGTGTATCTGGTGGATGATAACATTTTCAAAAAAGGAGGGGTGGCAATAGATTAGAATCAGTAAATGTTGCTCCAGAGGTCGACGTGTCATGGCGGACAATGTAAATGCGCAATGTCAGGTACCAACTGTTAAACAGAAAAAACACTGCCGCGTTAGTAAAACCAGAAACAGTTTGGTATTGTTGCAAACTGTTATACACTGTCGTAATAGAAAAGCACGAAATAGTGAATAAATGCAATGAAGCTGAATATTAACCATGAAACAGTAAATAAATGCAATAAAATTTAATAATAATCACGTAACAGAAAAAGAAATTATTGTTATTGTCTAATGCGTGGCGTTTAGTAATGACCATTAGCACTCGTGAACTACTAAGTAAATGTAATACAACTTAATAATTACCATGCAACAGTAAGCAAATGTAATACAACTAAATAATTACCGTGCAGCAGTAAACAAATGTAATAGAACTAAATAATTATTGCTTAGCAGTAAACAAATGTAGCAGAACTAAATAATTTCCGAAATGCAATAAGTAAATGCAATACAACTAAATAATAATGAATGCTACTGTAATTATGTCCAAGGACATATCTGCTCTTTGACGATGCAATTGTTAGCCTTAATAAAGGCTGTTTTGCATCAATGCATATAAGGAAGACAGAAATAGAAGAAAGATGAAGTTCTGGAGGATAGGCAATGAAAAAATATAAAATTTTGAAAGAAAAGAAAGATGAAAAGGAAGTTCTAAGGGAGAAGACAAACCAAAAGAGAGCTGCGAAGATGTTGGGTCGCAGGATAATTCTCGGAGAGTGTCACAAGAAAATTCTGAAACACTCTCCGATTGCGACAGCTGTTCCTGTACTCATGCAAGTATGAATTCAAGAGCTCTGAGGAGTGCCGAACTGCCTCCTAAGCTTGCTAGCTCTTCAGCAAGTTGTTCTATGTCCCAATTTTCCATTAGGACAGCGTCATTATTTAAGATCTCATTCTCCGCAACAATGTGTAAGTTCTCCATGTTGATTATTGACTGCCGACAAAATCAAGCCAGAATACATAACTAATTCAATAAATCGCGCCAGAATGCATAACCGGAAGTGCTTAAACAGCTTTGGGGCATTTAAAAAGCCAAATGCCGCACATTCGCAGAATTTTAGTGGTTTTTTTTTCTACAGGGTAGCCTGCCTGACATTGCGCGGCACCCGCCATGACACGTCAACCTCTGGAGCAACATTACCTAGAATCATGCACAAAACTGCCTATATATTATCTCCCTCCATGTCTCCTCTTTTTTGCGTTTGAATTTGTTTTGAATAATATCCAGCATTTTTTTGTATTAAGGAAAACAGGCATTTTCCTCTTCCGACTGTTTTAATGCATGCTTCTTAGTTATCTCCATTTTTGGCTGAGGGTGAGCACTGAACTGATGAAAAAACAGCTGTGAAACGACAATGGAACTTAAAAACTAGGGAGTAACAGTGTTTAGTTTACTGATCTATGGAATTTGCACATGCGCAGAACTACCTTTCTTCGTCGTGTAACATTTTCTCCTTGCTGATCCACGGCCTTTCTTGGTCCGAGGCTTTTTATCGTTATGAATATCAAAAACTTGGTCGGCCTTTGGTCCGGACCAAATGAGTCTGGAGATAGTCCAGACCAACAGGAAATCTATGAATATGGCCCATAGATATTAAAGTGGAAAGTTAATTTTGCACATTGGGATGTCATTTGTAACTTAAACTATATTCACTCTTAGGTTGATCTGCGGCAAAACAAACCCACGTGGTCAGTGCACCATGGTGCAACACGGTAGCAATGCACCCAGGAAAGTAGTCCTATTGCTAATCTCTGAATTTTAGAATGAATTTATCCTTAAATAGTATAATATTGTATACAAATATCTAAGGTTTTATTTAACGCTGATTTATACCGTAAAACAGAGCTACAAGTCCCAGGATGCAATTCGTATGGGTCACCTGACATCCAGGTAGGCGCAGAATATTGTTTACAGTTAGAAACCAGCAGTTGTGTGTAGTATCGTGGCGGACAGTGAATTTGCTTTTGTGTTTTCGTCGAATTACGTAAAGCATTAGCCGCGCAAACCATTGACTAGTGGTGAAAAATCAATAGTATTGAATCTTTATTATAAGTTATGTGAGAAATATCCAACACTTTCCGCGAAAGAAATGGTGAAATTAACTTCTGAGTTCACCGGTGTTTCGAGTATAAGTATAAACAGTGCTTGTGCAGAAAAATCTGAAACAAGAAAAGTGGTTACATCTGGGAAAAAAAAGAAAGCATATGAAATATGCGATGTAGTGATTTTAAGAAGAATGCAATTCGCGTAACAGTGCACAATTTCTTTTTTAAACTGAGCCGCCAACAGTTAAAGTGCCGCTTCCAGAGAGCGAATAAATTAGGTTATCGCATAGCGGTGCACTGGTCACCTGCGGTTTGTTTTGACGCAGATCAACCTAAGAGTGAATACAGTGTAGCAGTAATATTTTTTCACTTGCTTTCAATTTTCCCAACATAATTAGGATAATAATTTAAAATTTGATAGAGTAAAAGCCATCTTACCAAGTTATTTCCCTCTATCACTAAGCATACATCAATGTTACTTATTGTTGTTCTTTATTGTTATTGTTTTTCTCCTATGCTTAGTGAATCTGAGAGAGTTAGAATGCACATTTGCCAGAATTCGTTGTGGTTTCATTTTTTCCAGCTTGTGACTAGACAGAGCTCTAGCAGCGGTTTTAGGTCACTGTTACCTTGAATAATTGCTATAATGAAGAGTCTAATACATTTAATATAGATCAAATATGCAGTTTCAGAAACAAAAAAAGGTAAAACTTAACCAAGTCTTCCGTCCCATTTTAGGACTTTGTAAATCTTCTTGTAACTGTCAACACATATAACATTGTCTTTCTTTGAAAGGTAGTATCAGACTGAAATTCAGTGTCACGTCTGGGATCTGAATTGCTTCGGCTATCCTGCTGATGCTGTAACCAATTGAACTACCATGGCATCATGTTGATACAACATTAAATTACCAAACATTGGGGTTTGCTATCTTGAAATGAATTTGAGAACTCCTTGTGGTTTACCAGGAAAAGTAAAGCCCTTCAGGGTTCAGCTGCAAAAAATTTAAAATTGAGATAATCACATAGGAACCATAAGCTATCTGCTGTGACTAATAATGAACTGTTGAATTAGTTGAATATGTAATTCGTAGATGGCGTTTGCAGTCAAATGCATTACTGTAACCCACACCAGTTTCATGTAGAACATGTTAACCATCACAAGATGGCTGCTCACAAAGCAAATCGCAAACTTTTCACTACAGATAATAATAGTTCTACCAGCACAAGTGAAGAACAGGAAACCTAATGCAGTGACAGTCAGTATCAGTTATTCCACTCTACATCTAGTAGTGTAGATATAGATGATCCAGATGAAATTCCGTCAAAGAACGTGAATTAAATGTTCTGTGTGGTTTACCATGTTATACATTAAATGTTAACTGCTCTTGATGTCCATTAATGCTACTATTTTAGGATACTATGTTGCCTGTTGCTGCGAAAAACCAAGTCTTATTGCATAATACAGCTGGTAAATAACAAACAAATGAGAATATTCCTAATGCAGTTAATGTGTGCAGGAGCAAGCAGAAAGAGAAAGAGGAGAATGCGCAGGCAAGCAGTTGCAAAGAAGAAAAAAGATTGTGGTGTTGTGTATAAGAAATATAGGGGTAAAGGAGATAAGATTTCAACTAGGGAACCTGGACCAGACTGTAAATGTCCATTACTATGTTTTGATAAAATCAGTGATGACGCAGTAATTTTTGCCAAGTTCTAGAAACAAGGTTCATATAACCTATAAAATGCATATGTATTGTCGATACATGGACTGCACAGGCAGGAGCAACTTGTGAAGAAAATTAAACCAGGTATTGTCTCACCATCACCTGACAAAGAGGGATACATGGAAATCATTCTAGGAAGTAAAATGAATCAGCTGTTGCAGCAGTTCATGAGCATATTAATAAGCCACCTAGATACAAGAGTCATTTTAGTCGTAAAGACAATCTAAACAAGGAGTTTATGTCCATGGAGTAATCTGTAGCTAATTATGAAAGTTATAGGGATGTGTTTTGCAAAGACAAAAATATTAATCCAGTTTCTAGTGACAAGTACAGAAGAATTTTCACTGAGGATTTCAATATTAGGTTCAAAACATCAAAAAGTGATACTTGTATAAAGTTTGTGATTCACTACATTTAAAAATAGAAGTAACTGCTAATGAGAATACAAAGAAATCACTACTTCAAAAACATGAATTACATCAGAGAAGGTCTGAAGCTGAACAACGTCTTATAACTACTTACACAGAAAAGGCTTGTAGTGAAGAAAACTATTTGGTATGGCGATCTCCAACAAGCACTGCCCATGCCAAAACTGTCAGCAGGTCCTGCATTCTTGTCGAAAGCAGTTCACGTACAATCTAAGTATTCATGATTGCGGGGTGAATACTGGTGCATGTTTCCTGTAAGATGAATCTACCACCAGCAGAGGATATGAAGAAATTTCATGCTGCCTCGAAAAGTATTTCGAAAATAATACCAAACAGGAAAAAGTTGGTGGCCATTAGCAAAACCTGCTGTGGCCAAAATAAAAACTGGACAGTGATTTGAAGAATATGCAATTTAGCGATGTTTTTGATGTGAGATGTTTCTTGTAAACCTCACGTTTTGCGCCAATTTGAAGAAGTATGTTTCTTCAACTTGCAGATAGTAGGTTGCGTAATTATTTGTAGGAGTTTGCCCCACAGTTGTATGCCAATTTGCGGTAGGTTTTTGGTTACGTAAATATTATTAACGTTACGTAATGAAGATACACTTTGATGTTGTTTGAATTTTAGGATGCCAAACTTTATAGTGAAGATGATGCTTGTTTTTACGTAATATTATTAAAGTTATTTGCCTCGCCTGCTTTCAGTCGCACTATAGAAACACGAGTTCTTGTAGGGTTGTGATAAGACTCAAATTATAAGATGCCACACAATTTGCTTTTTATTTTTTTACTTCTTTTTTATTTCACTTTTTGTACTTGCACATTTATAAACACAACACTTTATAAAATAAAACTGTGAGCACTTAATACATTTTTGGCGGAGAACACAAATTTTATCATTTATACTTTACAACATTTTTACCCACGACTTTCACATTTACTCTCTACAATTTCATGCCCGCGACTCTTACGTCTGCTGTTTACTACATCTTGCCTGCGACTGACTAGATTCAACGGTAAAAACCTTTAGCTTCGGTAATGCCAGTCTCTTATTGGCTAAATTATAGTTCAATAGAATTTAAGTATTCAAACTAAAATCTTTTCTTTACTTTTGATTGGCTAATTCCAAACTGTAAGTGAAATTACGTTATAACCGATCTTTTCATAACCAGTATTTTTTTAAAACTCCAGACACATTATTGTCACCAAAATTACATTATTACCTCATTATTAACATCCTAAAACATATTATTCTCACAGTTTTTGCACTATTAGAGTATATAAACATTTACATATCACTAATAAATACATTTACAATAAAATATAAGTATTTACAATGACTTTACATACAATTTATATAATAATTATATACATACTGTTTTCAAGGTGGGCTGTTAATGAATTTAATTAATAAAAAATACAATTAATATCATTTAGGCATTAAAATACTGCCTCAGATTTCATTGTGGCTTTATCTAATATGAATCAATTTGAAAGTATTGATCATGTATTTCCTCAAGTCGGACATACAATGTTGCCCTCAGACAGGGACTTCGCTCAGATTGAGAATAATGTCAGAAGGTACTATCAAAATATTACTCACCTGATCAGTGGGCAGAGGTAATCATCAAGAGTTCTAAATCAGGGAAACTGCAGCCGATCCAGCAGCAATCATCGGATTTCCAGAAGATGGGAGAACTTCAAAAGCACATCAACAGGATGATGGGCATGGGAATTCAATAGCAATTCAAGATGCTTATGTTCTCTCAATGAATGCAGACAGTCTACTTGCAATGAAAATTGCCAGCACTTATCATAATTTTATTCAAGTGTACAGAAAGTGAATTTGTAAAAACATGGTCGACATCACACATGTTTGTCAATGTTGCTTTTGAACCTAAATATAGAAGAGGCCAACTTGAGAAGAAGTTGGATGATGATATTGCTTGTTTGGAGTGGATTCCTCCCCATTTTGCATCATATTACACAAATTTAGTGGCTCAGGAAAATGAACAAAGTTATGGGGAATCTGATTAGAACATTAGTAATGGGTTGTATTGCAGTTTATTATAACATTTTCACATTTTAGTCGATTCAAGTAAAACATGTTAAGCCACATAAAATGGGTTGCAGACATTTACGTTTATTTTCTTTAAGTGCTGACTGTTACACTGTTTCAGTTTAATATGCTATTACAGTTGGAAAATATTGTATTCTTATAATATGTGTTTATAATTTTAAAAAAACAAATAAATTAGAATTTATCTTTAAAAACATATGATGTCATCTCGGAAGTTGTATATGGGTTACCATCTTTTACAGCCGAACCCTTCAATTTAATGGCATGCCGACCTGTTGCCACCGTAGCTCAGTTCACAAAAAGTCGATATGTGGTTCAAATCCCAGCTATGGCATTGAATTTTTCAGCCTGATTCTATCTTTCCAACTTTAGCCTAGCATGGCATCAATGAAAAAATGATTTATCTTTGATTGGCGTTAAGAATGCCTTGTAGTTTACTGAGAAAAATGTGAGTCAGTTGGGGAATTTGTTATACCAGCATGTTGCCATGGTAGCTCAGTTGATTAGAGCAACAACATGTAAAGCTGAAGATCTATGGTTCAAATCCCAGCTTTGGTATTGAATTTTTCAGTGAATTCTACCTTTCCAGTTTAGCCCACACAAAACCTAATCAATGGGCTCCTGAGACTTATAAGAGTTTAGGGAGGTGATGATTAGAAGAAACAGAGAGGAAACTGTACAATAAACTTAAGGTTTTCAGGCAGGTGCGGATATGTTCCTCCTGTTAAATATCTAATCTAATTAGTTTACACACAGCATGAGTGAAAGAACAATTCTCATAGTTTGTCTTTGTTGTTCTGCTTATTGTGAACTGCTATCATTCACCTCAGCTCATGTTTGACAATTGTTTCAGGCTTTGGCTCAGGAAGTGCTTCATCAGAAAGAAGCTGACAGAATCCTCGCAATGGATGAACGTAAGAGGCCATACAACAGCATGTTTGAGGTGAAAAAGCCAACAGATGAAGAAATGGAGGCATATTACATGAAGAAGAGGAGAGATGAGGATCCTATGGCACAGTTTATGGGATAAATGCTTCACAGTATTTTCCAGTTATGAAATCATCAGAATCTGAAGCACCCAATGCTCTTTATTTAGCATTATTTAGGGTTATAATTTTAATCTTTAAGTTTTAGTTACATGTTTGTAAATATATATATAGAATAGTGGTATGGAAAATTTAAAAAATGAAATAAATATAAAACACAGTGTGTATGTTGAATGACAGTTTAAGTATCCTTTATTTTCATATGGTATATGACTATTTCAAATATAGAATTTAGCGTGTCAGTTATCAGAATAACATCAAACAATTTTCATGAGTGATTCAGTTTTTAAAGATGTTTAAAAAATACCAGGTATTTGTGCTTGGTAATCTTTTCGTAACTTTTGTCATACTTTAATAATGAATTTAAATTATTAGTCCACATCGCTGTACCATACTTATACTGTATTCACTCTTAGGTTGATCCACGCCAAAACAAACTCACGTGACCAGTGCTCCGTGGT
The DNA here is from genome assembly GCA_030765065.1 of Deroplatys truncata. Lineage (NCBI taxonomy): Eukaryota > Metazoa > Arthropoda > Insecta > Mantodea > Mantidae > Deroplatys > Deroplatys truncata. The sequence continues at coordinate 105,743,250 of CM060987.1, read as the reverse complement.
ACAACCGGTAGCAATGCATGCAAGAAAGTAGTCCCTTGCTAATAATCTAAATTTTAGAATGAATTTATCCTTAAATAGTATAATATTCTGTACAAATACTTAGAGTTTAATTAACGCTGATTTATACCGTTAAACAGAACTACAAGTCCCAACATGCAAATTGTATGTCACCTGACTCCGGGTATGCGCAGAATATTGCTTACAGCCATAGTATCATGGCGGACAGTGAATTTGCTGTTGCGTCTTCATCGATTTATGTAAAACATAAGCCGGGCAAACCATTGACTAGTGGTGAAAAAAAAAGTATTGAATGTTTATTATAAGTTATGTGAGAAATATCCGACATTTCCCATGAATGAAGTGGTGAAATTAACTTCTGAATTCACCGCTCTTTCGGCTAAAAGCATAAACAGTGCCCGTAAAGAAAAATCTGAAACAGGAAGATGCAAGAATGAGACGATTTTGTGAAGAATGCAATTCGCATATTACAGGCACAATTTCATTTTTAAAAATAAGCCGTCAACAGTTGGTAAAGTGCCGCTTCCAGAGAGCCAATAAATGTAAGTTACTGCATATATGTTAGTTCCTTTTTCTCTTAGAATTAACTATTATTATGCATGCAAATATTTATTATCCTTTAACTCCTTACAGAATATGCTAGTCACCGCATAAGTTGTCGGAATAAGGGCTCTGTGTACTCGCCACATGGTCATGAAAGTATGACAGTATTTCTGGCGTGAATGGCTGAAGGATACACTATGGTGCATTGGGTTTTGTTTTTACATGGATCAACCTAAGAGTGAATACAGTTAAGTATAAGATACATTATCATCTTTAACATTCTGCATATATGGCCTTCAGAGGTTAGTTCATTCCACCAAGCAATGATTGGACCCATTTCGGTGGAGGTACCCAGGATGGAATCCATTACCTTCGATAGTAGAGTGAAGATGAGGATGGCAGAGGAATGAGAGGACCTACTCCATCAACTCCAAATCACGTTGAGCCTTAGTGATACTTCATATGAGCAGACAGAGTTGAAGGCATGCATAGGGCCGACTTAAAATCACCACCCCAGAGCCGGGAATTGAACTCCGAACCCTCAGTACGATGGTTGGAAATGAAACCACTGTGTTACCCCGATGCCCAGTATAAGTTAAATTTTGTCATACTTATTTTTACAAACAAAATGAGCACTAGCCATTTACAAGCATTAAAGGTGTTAAACATAAATTCTATCCATCACATCCTCCCTATCCTGAGCAATCTCTAGTGGAATGACTAGTTGTGTTGGATAACTTATTAAGGACTATTCTGTAACTTTTGTTAAGGCTACTACAGTGGCGGTTCTTGGATGATCGCATACTCGCAAATGCACATCCACTAATTTTTCCCTGTATGTGAATATGCATATGCCTCTATAGGTATGTATAAAAGAAGGGCAAATGTCAAACTTTCTTCTGTATGAAGAGCTTATTTAAACTCCCCGCGCCTTCTTTACCAAACGCCAGTGCATTTGGTCAACGAGCTGTAGAGACGCTCAAATGAGATTTTGCGACTGGCGAAGGAAGCTTTATGGCGAGAGGTCACGAGGAGCGGGGCAACGCTTGTATTTGAAAGTACGGTGAGTTAATCCAGTGTAATCGACAAGCCCAAGAGATGCGATTGTTATGGCGCAAGCGCACTGCATTCCTGTATAACTTCATTTCCTTCTCTGCTTCCCTTGCTACGAACATTTCCCTCGCTTTTGTCTAGCAGAAGTTGCAATAAACCTGCTACACACTTAGCCAACTTTACGTTTCTAAGCACAATCTAGCCATTTTCTGTATTAATGTGAGAGTTATGTTAATGCTGCAAACACATTACATCTATTTTGATTAAACCATTATGAATGCATAATTATTCTGCATAATATAATAAGGTAAATATTTCAGTTTGGGTTAGTTAATTTTTTAGTGTGTTTTCATTTTTGTTTGTTATGTTTGTGTCCTAGTGGCAATTGGTATGCATTTGAATCGGCCCATAGCAGTAGATTTGAATCTGTGTAAGTGTGGAAATGAATAGTGTTGCGAAATTAAAAGAGATAAACCTTTCGCGTTTATCCTTAGAAGAAAAGCTGCAAATTAAAAACGAAGGCAGACCGCTGCCACCAATTGATTTAGTTCAAGTGACTATTTGTAAAGGGAAGACCGTTACAAGAAAGTTTAATGAAAGTGTATAAAAGTTGCTCGTGGATATGTGCTTGTGAAGCAACTAACCGGCTCTTCTGTTTTCCGTGTTTATTGTTTGCGAGTGAGAGAAACGGCACCTGGACAAATAATGGTTGTGGTGATATTGGTCATTTAAAACAAAAAATGGCAAAATATGAGAGCTCAATTGCCCATATGAATTGCAAATTAGAACTAAATGTTCTGGGAAAATATAATATATCTCAGCGGTTAGACAGTGCTTTTAGGCGTAATGTGGAAAAACAATGAAGAAGTTACTAAGAACAGATATGTCTAGTCGCAGATAATTAATCGCATAAAATTCTGCGGAGCATTTGAGTTAGCTCTCAGGGAACACGATGAAAGTCAAAGTTCATTGAACCCTAGAGTGTTTCGTGGACTGTTAAACTTCACCTCAAGCAGGCCAGCGTTTTTCAAGGAACGTCTAAAGAAATACAGAATGATCTGTTGCAGTGTATGTTTGACGTATGCCATGAAGAAATTAAGAGAGAAATTTCTAAAACAGACTATATCGCTGTAATTGCAGACGAAACATCTGATATTTCATCTCTTTTTCAAATGGTGGTTGTGTTTCGTTACCTGCTACCAAATAGTAAGCCAGTGGAAAGATTCTGGACATTTTTAAATCCAGATGGACAAGATGCGAACGCTCTCTCCCTATGTATAAAAGTCGCGCTCTCAATGGTGGTATCTGAAACTGAAAAAACAAAAGTCGAGTCTCAGAGTTACGACGGTGCAAATGTTATGAGTGGGCAGCATGCTTGTGTACAAGCATTGGTGAAGAAAGATTACCCTTTCACTCACTACATTCATTGCTATGCACACAAATTGAATTTAATTATGGCGGAAGCAGCAAGTCAAAATACGGAAGTTTGAATATTTTTTGCGGACTTAAATGAAATTCCTGCATTTTTTTCTAATTCTCTGCAACGAGTTCGTGTTTTGGATGAGATTGTAGGTAGGAGGATACCTGGAGTTTCAACAATAAGATGCAATTTCAAATCCTGATTAGTGCAAACAGTTTTCAAGCATAAGGAATCAATTACCGAATGTTTAGAGATCATAGAGAGAAGCAGTAAACAAAGCAACACAAAAGTTCAGGCTAGAGGACTGCGCCTTAAACTGATACAGCCAGACTTCTTGTTCTGGCTAGAAATATTCTTCATTATAATGCCACAGTGCTATTTAATCAGTTCCAAAGACGATCCATTGATGCAGTATTTGCAAAATCTGCCATTGAAACATTTGAAAGCGCAATAAAGGAAGTTGGACAAAAGATTGATGATATAGCCGAGAACCCATGTTATTCAGCAGAGGCTGTAAAATGATGTAAGGTTGACCATTTGTCAAGAAAATCTGCAGCGAAAGAGGTGTGTGACGTGATTCTGCAACAAGCAAAGGAGAGGTTTTCATTTCACAATTATCTTGTCGCGTCAAATCTCTTCATTTCCGAAAGATTTGACAAATACAACAAAACGTATCTGGAGAAATACATGCATACCTTAACTGAAGCATATCCATTCATAGTCACGACCAGATTATAAACGGAGTTGCAATTGATGTACATGCGCAGAGAATTCACAAATGTATTGGGTGCTGTAGATCTTTTAGGGTTTATTGTGGAAAGTAATCTAGAGAAAACGTTCAGTGAATTTTTTCTAAATTACTGAAAATACTTGTAACAGTGCCAATGTCAACTAGTGAAGCTGAAAGATGTTTTTCAAGTTTAAAGCGCATAAAAACCTTCCTTCGGTCCACGATGTCAGAAGAACGCCTGGCTGCTCTAGCCATGTTGTCAATAGAGAAAAGCCTTGTAAGGGATATTTCAGACTTCAATGAGAGAGTAATAGACAAGTTTGCAACTAAAAAGGAGCACCGAATGGACTTCATGCATTGCCATGTCCTGTAAGCTGATGTGAAACAGTGAAAGAGACTGGAAGCTGTAAGAGATTTTTGGTGAGTCAACTTTTCTTTTTTGCATTGATTGCGTGCGTGCGTCAGGAACAGAGCATGTAACAAACTGCACACCCATTGCAAGAGGTCACGAGCCGCCACTGGGCTACTAACCAATTGATCGGCATTCTGTAACTTCATAACAAAACAGATTTTTGTTAAGAATAAAGATTTGTTTGTTGATCGTAACAAACCCTGAGACCTCATGCTAATGCATTTATTACCAACAGATTCGCATAGACGTCATTTTAAGGAAAGGAAAAACACGATAGAAGCTTGTTATTTTAATTATAAAATGTTTGTTTCAGCGTAAAATATGTTAAGATTATGCTTGAGTAAGCAATGTTCCACGTGATAGCATTGGTAAATGATGCTCCCACATAAGTTTTAAGAGAAATTTTAATAGGAAAAAATTTTGTTTAATCTCTTATCGTAATAAAAACTAACAGTTATTCATTTAAGAATTTTAGGTTCAAATAGTGATAAATCTGGTTTATTTGCATGGTTCATAAATTCATTTGCCTTGTTTTTAGGTTAAGGTTAGGAAATGAACACTTTTGAGAGCTGTAGGATAGCACAGCAATACATTTTCGTTTCCATAATTATTTTAAGATAATTTCCAACCTGCTAAAAGAGTTGGCTAGCAGAAGGCTATTTACTAGCTCCTCATAACCATAGAAATTGAATTTATACTGATGCTGCTGGAAGAGGAAGGGCATAACAGTCAATCGGGTTATAAAATGATAATTTATACATAGCAAACTTTTGTATGAAAAATAATCCCTAATAAATACTTGTAACTGTAACATTCCCTCAGATAACACAACTAATAAAACTAACCTTTGTTGTCGTCCTCCGTGGTGTAGTGGTTACCATGCTATCCTCTAGTTCCTGAGGTTGCGGGTTCAAATCCGGCGGAGGGCGGTAGATTTTTTGGGGGCGTAAAAATCCTTAGCATGGCTTCCTTTGGAAGGGAAGTAAAGCCTGTGGTTCCGTGTCATAAATTTAGAGCACGTAAAAGAACCTCAAGCCTGATAAAGAGGCCTCTGAGCAAAATTGCCGGTTTTTCTCGCCCAATGTAGAATGGACGCTAAGGACCACAGCAGCTAAAGAGCGTCCATAAATAAAACTCAATTTTATTTCTATTTTTAATCTTTCTTTTCACTACGTCCTTCCACTTAACAAATACCTACCTAAAATAATTTGGATACTATCAGATACTAGTAATGATTTTCATTCAGAGATTAAGATACAAGAACATGTTCACAGAACTGAACTAAAGCTGAACTTTACCAAATCATGAATAAAAGAATAAGTACTTATGCTAGATGGTATACATTAAAATTTCAGAAAAATCTGCATAACCACTGGTATCTTTAAAAAGTATAATTAAAAGCCAAAACCTATAAAGAAAATTGAGCAATAATTACGGATTGATACTCATAGGTGAAACTTGCATCAAAACAGTATGAAACTGCATTGCTAATTCTGTCTGTCTGTTATTTTACAGGCCCACTACCATAGCTTGGCAAGTTTTCCTCATAAGAATCTAATTTGGGTTACATGAAAATGTAAGACATGCTGTTCTAAGCAGTGGATGCAGGTTTTACTTTATTATTATTAGATATATAATTAATTGAAATTAATTATACTTTTTACAGACCTTAGCCGGTCTTGGCAAGTTATTAATAGAGTCAACTGAAAAATTCAATGTTCACAGCTGGGATTTGAACACGGTTCTCCCGCTCTCTGTGTGGTTGCTCTATTGTGACAACATGCCGGTGGGAAGATTGCTGGCACAAATAAACAAAAAAATAAAATAAATAATTTCAATTAATTATATATCTAATAATAATAATAATAATAATAAAGTAAAACCTTAAGAAACACGTAAATACCCAGCACTGAAGTACTTGCGATTGCAGGTCGCCACTAGATTGTCATCTCGAGTGAGATGCCTTGGTGGTCTGTCTGGGAACAAAACTTGAGTCAGTTGGGGAATTTAATGTCCCACTGGCATGTTGTCACAGTAGCTCAATGGTTAGAGCAACCGCACAGAGAGTGGGAGAACCATGTTCAAATCCTGGCTGTGACATTGAATTTTTCAGTTGACTCTATTAATGGGTGCAGGTTTTAAAAAATCTATATATATTTTATATTTTTCACATGACATTTTCATAGCACACTTTGTCTCCATCTTGGCAAGGAAAAGTAACAAAAGTAGTTTGTATTACAGCACTGATGGCAGTATGGAAACAAAATGCTGTTATAGAGCGCACAAATTTTCAATTAGTCACTCCAGTGAGCTTCAGAGGAACAAGATGAAAGAAGTCCTCGCAGAGACCCATGCCAGTACTACCGGAGGGCACCTGGGTGTAAATTAGGGTGACTGGATGTCCTGCTTTTCACAGGATACATCTTTTTTTTTTGACACCTTATCCTGCTGCCTGCGAAGACACTCTAAAACCTCATAAATATCCTGCATTTCAAAACCATCCTGCGAAATTGAAAATATGCACTTTTTCCATTATTGTGCAAGTGACTTTTACGAAATAAAGGAAATAGTACCATTAAAAACTAACGTGCATAGTATAAGTTGGCAGCCTTATAAAAAACAGTTGTTGAAACTGAAATTGTGAAACTTCCGGTTCGTGTCCCTATGTTGGTCCGTTTAAGTTTGCGACTTACTGTGTAGTGTGTGCGGTGAAAGATAACTGTAGTGTATAACTTTCAGTAATTATGCCGAAAGTTAAAGGAAAATGTGTATTAAACACTGAACTACAATCTCTCTATCCATTTATCATCCAGGATAAATCTAACAGTGTATGCTGCATGAAGTGTTCAGCATTGTTTTCAATAGTAAATGGCATCAAAAGTGAAATTTTATGACATGTCCAAACAAAGAAGCACAAGCTGTCGGACAATGCTACTGCTTCCAGCTCATGCCTTACAACTTTCTTTCAAGAAGCTGAATTTGGATTAACTGAACAGAAATTGGCTGCTTCTGGAGGAAGTTTTGCATTCCACACTGTTCAACACAACCAAACATTTCGTTCAACAGACTGTACAACTAAATTGGTTCAGAAATGCTTTGAACCCAAATATTTGTGTGTAAAGACAGAGTGATTAACGTGATCAGCCTATTTACCATGTCAGAAGTAATAAAGGACTTGGAAAAAGCAAATTATGTCACTGTGTACACAGACTCTTTAAAACATAAATCCACAAAGTTATTTCCCCTCTTGGTTCGTTATTTTGATTATAACAATGACTTTCAAGAAAAGTTATGGGAAAGTGCTGATATTATTTCCTCATATGTATTGAAGACGCTTGAAGATTATTGTCTTGAAAATAAAATAGTCGGACTCTGTGCAGACAACACAAATACAAACTTGGTGGTTCATCTCGAAAAGGATCTAATAATGTATATTCCAAAGTCCAAAAAGCGCTTGAGAGATCAATTGTTGCACTAGGCTGTAGTGCTCACATTGTCAATAATACAATACAAACTGCTGTAGACTGCCTTCCAGTTTGTGTTGAGAGTTTAGTGCACAAAATCGACTCCTATTTTCATATTTATACTGTACGTGATGCCTCCTTGGTGGAATTTTGTGGAGGTTGAGTATTTGAAAGTTCTTGGTTACAGTAGAACAAGGTGGCTTTCTATGTTACCTTCAAATTATATCCAGCCCAGAAATCATACTTTCAATCCCAAGACAGGTACCCAACTATAATCAAACAATTTTTTGGTAATCTTTGTTTGCATTTTGCACTAACTCAAGCAGCACTTTTTCATGGTGTTATACAATTGTTAGAAGGACAACATGTTGCTGTGATGGATGCTTGTAAGTTACTTGAAGGTCTAAGGAAAAAGCTCTCAGATAGGTTAGACTGTGTATTTCTACCCTCAATTGTTCAGGAAAAACTAAGAGCCCTTGAAAATTATGGCCTAGTTAATGTTCAGATTTCAAAAGAAATGCTGCAAAATTTTACTCTACTTGTTTGCAATATTTAGATCAATGGAGTTTTCATTTTTATGAATTAAATGTATTGAATTGGGCAAGTCTGTATTCTAATTTTGAGTGCAATGATGAACAGAAGTCCTTATGTTTTGTAATTAAATACACTGGGAAAGAAATAAATGACACAACCCTATTTGATGAAATTTCAAACGTTAGAGAATATGTTACAGTTACAAAAGTTAAGGAATGGGATACAATTCGTGCGCCATCAAATTTGAAGGGAGAAATATTGACTTTAAGAATGTAGGTAACATTGTAGAGTTTACCTTATGCCTTCCTGCCACAAATTCACCAACAGAAAGGGTGTTTTAAGTTATGAACAATATCTGCACAAATGAAAAATCCAGACTAAAACCAGAAATAATGAAACATATGTTAATCACAAAATGTAATTTGAATTATAACTGTGTGCAGTTCCATAATATGCTTCTTGGGAACCGAAAATTGTTAAAAGCAATTCATGGCAGTGAAAGTATGAAAGCTATCTCACTAACTTTAAAAGAACAGTGACAGTACATTGTTTTCAGTATTATGTAAGAATAATTGTTAGTGTTAATAGTAATAATAACAGTATAATAAATATCACTAGTAATATTTTATATTCAAATGTTTTCATCATAGAAAGCACATCCAACAACAGTGTACTTAAGGTTTATTAGTTTTAAAATATGATGTATTACAATGTATATAGATAATTTACACTAGCCCAAGAGAAGCCCCCACCCCCCCCCCCCCAAAAAAAAATCTGCGATCTAGTAAGGTACCAGACCACTTTATTAATGGGTCCTGCTTTTTGTGTCTGAAAATCTGGTCACCCTAGTGTAAACAAATTCTTACTATTTCAAATAGCCAGATGCTGACGTGATTCCCAATCAAGAGACTTCGGCTGTGGCTAATGCACTGGTGAACAACTTCTGACAGTTCGGGATGCCCCAGGAGCTCCAGTGACCAGGGGATAAATTTTGAATCTGACTCTGCTCTCCTATGCGAGAGCTGCTCCAGCACCTTGGGTGCCATTCTCTTTCATGTCCAGTCAAATGGAATGGTGGAGCTTTATATTAAGATGGTCATGAGGCTCCCCAGAAAGTGGTATGCAGCCATCTGCAAGATTGGGACGTGCCTGTGCCATTAATCCTCCTGACCTACCAAGCATCAGTACATGAATCCACTGGCCAACATGGTACTTGGACAGAGCTACACTACCATGTGATCTGTTGTTCGGCATGTCTCCTGATGCTGACCAGCCAGCAATAAATTGTCAGGGCACTAATGGACAGGCTAGAAGATATCCACTATGTTGCCAAGGAGCACCCGAATTGAGAAGTGACTGTGAAAGCCTCGCATGTTAGTAGAGGCATCTTGTTCGGTAAGTAAGGGAACTTCACACAATACTCACAGAAATTTCAAGATATAGATTTTCTCATGTCAGTATATACTAAACTAATGACATTTTAATCGAGTTCCTCAGTACCCTGTGGCTGCCCCCAAGGAGGAGTTTTGTCACCCACTATGTAGTGTCTGATGGTGGATAACCTACTGGACAGGCTCAGGAGGGGGGGCACTCATGCTCAAGCTACGAGGTGGTATCCAAAATATTTGGGACTGGTGCTGCCATCTCGACAGTAGTTGCAGTAGTTTTGTACTGCTAGGTGGCAACACTAGCATGTCTGATGAGTGAGTGTTTAAAGTTTCATGCAGCTGGGTAGAGATTCTATAGTACTTTTTATGATACTCTGTGTGTAGTGTGTGGCAGTTTTACGATGGATCCAAGATTAGAACAGTGTGTGCATCAAATTCTGTGCAAATCTCAAGAAAAATGCTACAGAGACCCTCGCAATGATTTAACAAGTATTTCAGGGCAAAGCATGAGCTGTACACGTGCATTTGAGCGGCATGCTCAGTTCAGGGCCAGCCATACAGCTATTGAAGACAGTGCTCACACTGGTAGGCCCGTCAGCTGCACAACGCCTGACATTGTTGCCGAAGTTCAACACCTCATTTGTGAGGATCGACGTCGAACCATTGAAGGCCTTGCCCATAAAGGGGAATTGGCTATGGGACATGCCAACGAATTTTAACTGATGAATTGGACATGCATCGTGTCGTGCAAAATTTGTGCCAAGGATCCTGACTACTGATCAGAAGGCGCAGCGTGTTTGAAGTTTGCACGGAGCTTTGTCAGGCCATATCCGATGACCCAATCTTCTTGTCCAGGGTCGTCATCAGCGACGAGAGCTGGATGTATGCTTATGACCCTGAGACAAAATAACAATCCTCCCAGTGGAAGAGTCCGAACTCACCAAGACCAAAAAAAGCGAGACAAGTGAAGAGCAAAGTCAAGAGCGTGCTCCTTGTTTTCTTTGATACCAGGGGATTGTGCACAAAGAATTCGTCCCACCAAGTCAAGCAGTGAATTCCATGTACTACATGTTTTGGGACGGCTCCGTGAAAATGTGCGGAGACGATAGCCCGAATTTTGGTGACAAGCAAACTGGCTGTTGCATCACGATATTGCACCTGCCACAATTCCTTGTTCACCAGGAGCTTTTTGAACGAAAAACAACATAGCAGTTGTCCCCCACCCACTGTACTTGCCTGATTTGACACCCTGCAACTTCGCTCTATTCCCCAAAATGAAAATCAAGTTGAAAGGCTAAACATCCTCAAAGAACAATGACTTCCAGGATGCATTTGGAAAATGGCAGAATTACTTGGACCAATGCATATGTGTGGAAAGGAACTACTTTGAGGGTGACGGTGGTCACTAGTCTCAAAGTAAGTTTTTCACCAGATGGTAGCACTAGTCCTAAATATTTTGGATACCACCTCGTATACAGATGACATGCCTTGTCGCAAGTAAAAATTACCCAGTACTATTTCAGAGCTCATACATGACTCCTTACTACTCTGGAGGATTGGTGTAAAGAAACTGACTTGACTGTTAATCTGCACAGACTGAATTAATGGTCTTCATAAGGAGGAAGAGGCGGCTATCAGGGGCATCTGGCCAAGCACACTCAGTTGGCTCTTTACCTCAGTTAAGGCCCTCAGTAACATATGCAGTATTGGCCTGTGAAAACAGCTCCAGCTAGGCTTAATAAGCTGCATAGATTAGATGTTTGGTGATAACCAGAGTGGTGTGGAGTACACCACAGTCCACCTTGTAGATTTTGGTGGACCTTCTTCCTTTGCATTTGTTTGTGAAGGAGGTTGCTAGGGTGAGTGGTACAGTCTCTGAACATTACAGAAATGGTTCTTTAAAGATACCCATAGATGAAATTTCTAAATCTTTTAACTTTTTTATCCAAATGTTTTCAAAATTTTGTCACATACTCCTCTACCTCAATTATAAGCGTGTTTTAAATTTCAAGTAGATATGTTTAACATTTTTTTTAGAAAAAAAATTACTTTAATTGTGCTAAATCAGATGTTTCACATCATGCAGAAATCCAAATTTTGAAAAAATAAAAGTATTACCATATTTAAATACTAGGGAACAAAACTGCCATATAGAATTTCATTCGCTAATCTGGTTGTCTCAGAAAAAAAAAATTTAAACCATATACTTTTTTTTAACAATTTAAGTGGGTTGCATTAATTATGTTATATCTGGAGCAATTTAAAAGTGTAGCAAAAAGTGTAGTTAATTCTGAGTTTGTCTGAAACTTTGAACAAATTTGGTTACAAACTAAATCATGTGGAATATTTGTAATGTGTAAAAGTGTAAGAAAAATCAAAGTCAAGTTGAAGGTATTGGAAGTAAATACTTGCCATTAGAATGTGTGCTCTTGGGCATTTAAATGGTCAGGTGTTGCAGCTTTAATGGGCTCTGAGGGCAAAAGCCATGGTATGTAATTGAAGCTAAAGGTTCAAAGTATTTTTTTGGACATAACTATTTTTAGAAAATTTAAAGAAATTTCAACTATGGGTACCCTTATCATAACCAGACTTCAAGACATGTGACACCAGCCATTCCTGATGGGAGGGGGAACCTAACAAAGCCTAAGTATAATTTAAGTCAACTTTTTTCATTAGCAATACCTGGAACAAGTGGGGTCCAGAGAAAGGGTCTGCCTCGAAAACTGGGATCAAAGTGGGTCAGTGATGGCTCCTGGTTGCAGAGATAGGACGGGGTTTGGGGTCTGGGGCCCTAGAACCAGCTTTGCTATTCCCAGGTATACTATTGTTTTCCAGGCTGAGATATATGCACTCCTAGCTTGCACAATGTATATCATAAATATGCCAGGCGCACAGGCAGAAGTGAATATCCGCTCAGATAGCCTGGCAGTTTTAGAAGCCCTTAAGGCAATTGAAACCACTCCAAGTTGGTGTGGCAATTCCTAAGGATGTTGGACTATGTGCCAGCTGTTTGGATCCCTGGGCATGCTGGTATTGGAGGTAATAGATGGCAGACATGCTTGCGCAGAGGGGCTCTGGGCTTATAGGACCCAAGTCGTTTTGTGGTGTCTCCCAGAAGTATCAAGTATGAGGTATTCCAACTAACTAGTAGGGCTCATCTTGAATATTGGAATAAACAAACTACTGCCATGTAAGCACATGAATTAATTTCAGGTCCAAGTTGCAAGCAGAGTGAGATTCTTTTGAAACTGACTAGATCAAGTTCAGAAGTGTACTTGGCTATCTATGGGCTATAACACACTATGTACACACATATAATGAGAAATATGGAAAGAAAATGAAACCTCCCAAGCATATACTATGCTTTGCTATGCATAGATTGTATCCTAAGGCTCATTTTTTGGAACTTGAGGATATAAAAGTGAAATATCAAGGACGTGGTCTGTTCTATTGGGAGATTTTGGTTTAATGCAATGGCATGTAGTATGGACTGGGTAGATTTTCTTGAAAATCTTTTTAAGTTGCATCTTTGGAAAATGCTGAACTTATATATTAAGTTTCGTATTTATCCAAATTTTTCATTTTTGAATTATGCTGTTCACAAACAAACGTGCACAATAAACTTTTTCTAATTTTTTTTCAGGGGGGGGGGAGATTCAGGATCCCAGAATGAGTATTTCTACTGAAAACTGTGTATAAAATTTTTGGATAGTATAGGTAGACAGTAGAGAAAATAAAAATATCAATATGTATGATCTGCGTATGAGAGATTCAGCAACAGGATTACACATGCAAAGATGAGGTACGAGGGTGACAATGAAAATTTTTATAAAATCAAATTAGGATTAGTTTTAAAAAATTTAAATGATTTTTATTGTTTTTCGAAATATTCCCCTGTAATATCAATACATTTTTCATTCGATGAAGCCATTCCTTAAAGCAATGATGTCACTCTTCCTGAAGCACTTCAGAAACCAGGTTTTTATAATGTTCCACTGCTTCATCTGATGGAAAAAGTGATTCATGCATTTTATCTTTAATTTTTGGAAACAAAAAGAAATCACAAGGTGCTAGGTCAGGGCTGTATGGTGGAGGTGCTGACTTTTAGGGCATCCAGATACTGAGTTGTTAGTTTTGCTGTATGTGACAATGTATTGTCATGATGTAACATTTTTCCTTTTGGGCACTTCTCATGAACTCACTTCTATCTTCTATTGCTAGAGTAGCAATATAGCCTGTTTAAGAAAGAAGAAGAAAAAAAAACTGAAACCATTTTCTTACCAGCACTGCAAATTTACCGGACTTTTGTAAGCTTAGGTTCTGTTCGAAAGACCATTGAGCTGAATGAGTTTAAATCCAAGATTCATCACCAGGTAACAATATTCCAAACCAAATTTGAAATGCTGCCTTGGAATTCTTGCAGTTATTCTGCACCAATCAATGCATTGTAGTTTTTGATGCGGTCAGTTCATGTGGAATCCATCAACAAAAGGGTTTTCTCACATCTAACTGTTGATGTAAACCGTTTTGGATTTGACTCATACCAATGCCCAATGTTGCCTGAATAAATTCATAAGATATGTGTCAATCTTCTTCAAGCATTGCTCATACAATGGCAATATTTTCATCAGTAATGGCAGTTTTTGGGCATCCTTCACAAAATTCATCACTAAAAACACTGATCCCTTTTGAATTTACTGTACCAATTATAAAGTGCTACCTTAGATGGGACTTCTTCACCAAATGCATTTCTAAGCCGATTTTCACATTGTTTAGGCGTTAACGATGATTTAAAATCATAAAAAAATCATAGACCAGAAATGTTCTTTAGTCAAATTAATTTTTGGGTGAACACAAAATCTTTAAATGATAATTAACAAACTATTACAGCAAATGGAACAAACTACATGGCAATGAACTAGCAAAACATTAGAAAGTAGTTGTCAAATATAAAGAAATTTAATTTGGTTTTAGAAATATGGCATTTTAAAAGTTTACCTCCCCTACAATCCTCAGCTCATAATGCTCATCCTGCATTGGTATGTTTCTGGTGGGTATACAGATCTGACAGCATCGATTATTAATTTGGTTCACTATGTGGTGTTCTCAAGAGACAGTGATGCACAAAATTGTAAAAAAGAAATGTGGATTTTATTTACACATTTTTACAGATACAGCACATTAAAATTGCACACAAATGTTATCGTCGTGAGGGCCGCTTGTTTGTTTACTGCTTTACACTTCACTTTTCAAACCAACTTGCACATATTGTACCTGACTTGTAAGGTACTTCTCATCTTAAACAGCTTTTAAAATAATGTATACTTGTTTCTTGGCCCATATACATATCTTTACTTTTAAAGTTTGCATACATTACACAAGTACTAAGACAGAAACAATATAATACTATATTGTAAAATAATTAAACATGTCATATTTAAGAAGTATAAAAAGTAATATTTAAATAAGATAAAAATCTATTATACCACTTAAAAACTAGTAAATTTGTTCACTTAGGTAATATCACAGATACCACATAAACTGCTGAAAACATACAAGTTTTAGCATTCTTGTAACCAACCACTGCTGCTTAACTATTATATAAATACGAGACCATACCTGCTGCATGGAATGCTTTGCAGTACCAGAAACTTGATCTTGAGTGAGAGCAACAGACTGTTTGAAGTAAAACCTTTGAAGTAGTTGTAATCTGCTGGGAGGAAAAAATATAAGGACAAACTTTGGTTTTGGGTTCTTATGGATTGTGGCTACCATACTAATTTATGTACGTTTAGTAGCTCTGAAATCTGTAGAGGGAGCATTTAGCTCAAGAGCAACAAAGCCTCTCACAAATGGCACCCAATTAACTGGTAATACAAAAGCAATGGAACGATTGCTAAAAATGCTATGATATTAATGAAATATGCGGTGATCATGCAAACTGACAGCAATTATATGTATAGCGAGGCCACATATATGTAGGCATGCCAACACTAAAATGTATGTACCACAAATAGTCCGCTGATTGGTAGAGAGAGACTGCATGAATCGTTTCCTCCTCCTCTCAGTCACTACACGTGTTCTGAGAATGGAAAAAGATGCTGATGACCACAAGGAGACCATAATGATTAGATAACTACCTTACTAAGTGAAGAAATGATCAATATGGAGAGCAGAAAAAAAGCAAACATTTTAGAATTTTGAGGGACCAGGTGCAGCATGAAATTAGTTGCACAATTTTTATTTAGAACATTTTAAGGTAGCTTACACAAGCTAATTAGTATTTTAGTTGTAGATCTAACCTTTTATTTTTTTTTTTTTTAGAAGATGAATACATCACTAAATTTTTTTCAATAACAAAAAGTTCAAAGATGTGTTATTTTACTAGCAAGACTACTGAT
This sequence comes from Deroplatys truncata, assembly GCA_030765065.1. Taxonomy (NCBI): domain Eukaryota; kingdom Metazoa; phylum Arthropoda; class Insecta; order Mantodea; family Mantidae; genus Deroplatys; species Deroplatys truncata. Next base: position 105,727,287 of record CM060987.1, on the reverse strand, counting down.
TTATTTCTAAAACACATTTTGTGTTTCTGTTAAGACACACTTCAAGTACTTGCCAAACCCAGCGAAGGACAAGATTTTTATGGGCGTAAAAAATGGTTTAGCATGGCTTCCTTCAGAAGGGAAGTGAAGTAAAGCCAGTGGCACTGTGTCATAGAACCTCATGCCTGCTAAAGAGGCCTCTGAGCAAAATTTGCTGTCTTTTCACGCCCAATATAGAATGGGCCACTAAGAACCATAGTTAAAGAGCACCCATAAATACAACTCAATTTTTAAGTATTTGTCAAAATGTCTTTGTCTTAGAAGATTTCTTCCTTTTCTTTTTACCAGTCTTCATTTAACTGCGCTGTATCTTTCTTTCTGCAACTATTTTCGCAGAATTAAGTTTGCTAATCAACATCAGAAGTAGAATTGGGGTGTGATAACTCAAGTTAAACAATCTGCCTACACTAATTTTTTCAGCATAAATTTAGGTGGTAAATATCATAAGCTTGATGGTAGCATGGATGACTTAGTATTAACAAGTATCAGAACCATGAAAAACTTGATTGCTGTTCAGTGTGAAAACTGCAGGACTGTCCCAAATATAAAATACATGCCAAAGGAAGCTATAAAGAATTGCAGAAAGAATTGGCGAACTGTTCATTTGTGTCACTATGATACACTGTAATCATAATGCGTGAATAAAAATCAACAAACTATATTTTTTTTTATGCCAATTGGCAAATACACTCCCAAGATTTTTGAGATGAATTGCTAGCCATTACATAAAATCAGACACTACCTTTTGAAGAAGGATTTTACTTTTTTTAATTTAAAGTAGACCGAGTGGGATACCTCAGGCAGTAATGTCTGTAGTTCACATTCGGGAGGTCTAGGTTCAAACCCCTGAGGTTGATCAATCTGACAGAAGGTTTTTTATCGTGGTTTTCCTTGGTTGGAATGCTGGGTTGGATAATTTGATATGCAAATGTTCCTGTCATCCCTTTCATCACTAAATTGCATTCCCTTCTTCACAGCCATACCAGGCATTTGGCTGATCACCCACCCTGGATATGCTATGATTTAGAATATGTTTGCTCCTTGACAGGCTACTGACCCAGGGCATTCGCTTGTAGGTCCACAAAGAGGAAGGTAATCAAATGAATTTAAAGTAGTAGTAGTATTATTCCTAACAAAAATGAAATAAGACTGCTTCTGCATTCTGGTAGTTAGCATGCTAACCTCAAATTAAGAGGTTTTGGGTCTGTTTCCTGGCTGGAGGACAAATTTTTCTTTAGCCTATCCTTCTTAGAGTCTGGAAGTATGAGTGTGTTTTAATGCTTAGAAGAAAGCCTAAAAGCAATGGAAAAACCCAATGTCACAAAATGGAAACAAATTACCATTACCAATGTCAGCAATTGTTTTAAAGTCAAAGCTACCAATATGACCATATTTGTTAAATGAAACAAATAAAAAAGAAATCCAACATGAAAGTTAAATGGTAGATAAGAGGTATGTACTGCATTTTGAATTGAGTTATAACATCCTGCTCCTACCTACCATCAACTCTTATTTGCACTGATTTAGATGACATAAGCTAGAGTACACATAGCCATGCCATTTGTTTGTAATATATTAGTTATGATGTAGCTTTAACAAGAGAGACATATTGAATGAGTGATGTGAGTGATTCAAATCACTGGGGTTAGTTCTCAGATTGTATTGCCAGTTAAGAGAGGTTTTTATTAAGTTACATTTGTTTTTAAACGTTATAACGAAAGCTTTTAACTTTTGATTACATTTATCCAATAAATTAATTGTATACTGTATTTGCATAGAAACTTTGGAGTGATTAAGAAATCTCAATTCAAGTAACGAAACTTGATTTGCTTCCCTTCAAAATGCTGCGCTACTTCTGTTTCTCACCCAAGATAAGTCATTAACTTATTAGTAACCATACAACATTTGAAACTGCATTCAATAATAAATTATATTATTATACTTAAAGTAACAATTTTTAGAAGTATTATGAGGATAACTGGTTTAAATTATGACTCGCTTAAATATTCTAACCCTAATTATGGTCATTATGAAAAATAGAAAGAAACATATACATTTTTCTCTTGCATAAATACATACATACACATACACAATTTATAGGTTGGCAAAGCCTGTTTGCATATTATAATTGGTGCTGCAGTTGCTTTGTTTAGGACTGCACAACAGAGGAGCTGTCAGCTTCAACATGCAAAGTTCCTAAGCATCCTTTCTTCATCTTCATGAATGGAACGACATTAATAGCCTGCCATCACTGGTGACATAATGGAGTAATAGTACCATTCTATGTCCATGCTGTTTGATTTTATTACCTAACTGTTTTGAACACATGACAGTATAAGTTTAGACATGTTAACATGAAACATGCTCTGATTAATGTGCTATTGCCAGGTTCTGGCTAACATTTATGGTATCTTGAGATTTTAATGCAAACACAGTAATTTATTTAGATTCATAGTCATATAACTCAGTGTACTTTTCTATGCTAAACTTAATATAACATCTTGCACATTAATTGGATATAGTACACCATTTCCATTTGTAATCTATGAAACAAACACGGATACTTCTAAAGATATGCAAGGAATACATCAGTCTTGAAGGCTTTTAAGAATACAGTGCCAATTACACATACATTTCTCATTAAAAAAAATTTTACTCTTAATAAAAGCTCTTTTGATGTAAGCACCATACTTATTTGATCCTAAACTGTAATGTGTTCTTTATAATTTTTAATTGCTAATATGGCATCATCAATGCTGTTTCCAAGACCAAACAGTATGCATGTAAGCTTTGCCAACTACTACAATATCACCTCTTTGTTTGTTATAAGGTCATTTAACCAGTGCAATCTTACTGCATAAAAATAACATGCTTTAAAGCTTTATTTATTCATTTTGAAAACTTATATTTAAAAAAAAAGTAAAAGCTAACATTTCACTCCCAATCAGTGGCAGTTATTTATATCAGTTGGGATATGAAAGTCAGCATTACAGTCTATTTTTGGCTAGCACAACCTAGCTCGTGCATTGAATGATACAATGTGAATTTATTGTGAATGGTGTGTAATTGTCCAAGCATACTTCTGTAGTCAAGGACCTCATGGCACCTGGCCCTGAACCCAGGATATAAGTGTAAGGAAAAAAGATATTTGCTTTACTTGAAGAGGCATCTGCTCTATTTATTTATTTGATCAACATTCAACCAGCAATTACCAGGTTGCCACATTGGACAAAGCCAGTCAATATTTGTTGTACAACCTCAGTTCAAGTTCAAAGAATTCCTACTCTAGTTGCATCCTTTACTGTGCCTATGTGAAAGTCATAGTATCTTGCAGGGATACTGCAAACAGAACCATGACATAGTTCAGTGCACAGTGGAATAGACCACTGAACAATATAAATTTTCTTTGAGACTAAGTATATGAACAATGCTTATGAGGATTCCCCTCTGAAACAAATTTTATCACTCAGACACATTGATGCAGTGCAAGAAAAAAGGTTTGTTTTCTGTGAGCGATAACTTAAGGGCAGCAAATATGATTTTTTAAAATGACTTATAAAAGTAAACATTGACATGGATGGTCACACAGGTTCGCATTTATTTTTATGTCCAAATGCAGTTTTAAGTACGCACTTTAAGACTGACAGTTTCATTTATTCATATTGACCTTCCTGCATGTGATTAATTTTTTTTCCTACTTGGAACTGCTACCAGTTATTTCGTGCTGTGATCTATTTCCAATACTTGCCAATAAAAATGGTTAGATGAGTAAATAGATTTTGAAAAAATTATACATTAAAATGTTAAATCTAATCGTGGGAAGTGCATTCATAATATTTTTAAAACTATTTGAAATTAATTTTAACATGTTGGATACAGTGCCCCCGTAAAAAGGATTTCTTAAAAAAACATTCTTCTTGGCTAGATGTTAATTTACATGCAGTGACAAAAGGGTCCAACAAATTTGACCTTCATCAGCCTCAGACAAGTTCTGGGAGGGAAAGACTAAGAAACTTTTCAAGGAACGTACAGATCAAGGTAAACAAAAAGAATCCAATCATTAGTTCACAGGCACACATGTCCAGAATTAGTTTTTGCAGAAAGAATACTCTCTGCAATTATCCAGTAAGAGGGATGCTGCAAAAATGATAAAGGAGATGACAGAAACCATTCCAAAGAGAGTAAGTAAAATAAAACAGGCTTTTCACTTATCCCGTACAATTACACCACATTCAGGCAGGAAGCATTAGTGTTTGTTAATAATATATAGTCATTGTATTGTTATTAGAAGCGTTAGTTATTGAAATAAAGCAGCAATACCTTAACATTCAGAAATGTGCCAAACTTAGAAATGCAGATATATATCCGTCTTATCAGAACATTAAAGAGAAGAAGGCAGATTTTATGCACCTCAAAATTCAGTAATTATTATGAAATGTTCTGCAGAAATTAAACTTCAAGCCATTTTCAAATCTAAAATTGAATGTCTAGAATTATTTCAAAAGTAAGTTTCAGAAGCAAATTTGTCAGTGCAAGAAAAAATGAATGTAATGTTTAAATGGGGTTGCAATGGAAATAGCAGTCACAGCACATACAAGCAATGCTTAGCAGAGTTTCATGAGAAAAAAAAAAACAAAACATCCTTTTAGCTACAGACATGTTTTTAATATTGTTAGTACCATTGCAGATTTATGCATCCTTTATTGGTAATAAACAGAAGGAAGATTTTGCAGGCTTATAAAATTATTACTGGCTAAAGAAACTGCTGAGGTATTAATTAGGGAAATTAAGAACAATTGAACAGCAAATAAATTCCCTTACTTTTATTCAAATAACAGTAGATGAACATGAATTGAGTGTTACCCTATACTTATGACAATAGTCGATGGAAAAATGTGCAGTATATCAACATATCAATTGACACAGAAGTGCTATGCTTGTGTAGCAGTACCAAATCACTTAGATCTTTCACATGTTTGTGCCAGTAATCCATCAAATTAAAGAGTCTGTTTAGCACCTCTTCATGTCGATGTTAAGATTTATGGAATGCACATTTCTTATATGCTACAAATAAAGAAGGGGCAAGCTAGAGGCAACAACAAAGAATATTTTTTAAGCTAGAAGACAAGAGATTATTTCTAGATTTTGCTCTTAATTATGGCTTATTATTGACAATCCAAATACTGATGGCCCTGAGACATAACATGAAGGCAATACTGACCTTGGTGTTTTGAAAACCACAAATTACAGACAATATTACAGGCATTACTGAAGACCTCATTCATAGCTTTTCTGTAATTTTATACACCATTTCATGAGGATATTCAATATTTACTGAGGTTTTTGAGAAGTACACCAATATATGTACAAGCCCATTTATATGTACAATTATACCAATGGTACTAAATGCCATCCAGCATACAATACTGATCATTGAGTCTGAAGATGCTCAAGAGGCTATATAAAGGTTAAATCATCTTAAGGAGTGCTTTGTAAGACAAACTTGGAAGATATCTTATACATGTTATTAGTATCTTCTGAGCCCATCATATCCCAGATCAATCCAAATCCAAGAAAATCAAATCTGTCAGTTGAAATAATTAAATTGCTAAAAGTACTAGCTGTGAGTGCCAACATTAGCACTGCTCAGCTGCAACCCCAAGACGAGGATGACACTATTCGTTCCAACACTTCTGGAGATACAACAGACACTTCAGATTTTTAAATGTGAGCCATAAAATTTACTGCATATATTACTTTTCTTGTTATAGTATTCTGTGAAATAACTTCTGTTTAGTAGCTGTAAGCAATTTCTACTACTGTATGATTTGTTTTAAAAAATCTGCATTCTATTCTAAAATTTCAAAAGGAATTTATCAATATTAGAATTTGTTTCAGCTAGAATCGCAACCTGTCCCACTGTGCAATAGCCACAATTGAAGTGGTGCCTCTAAAAACATTCGAATCAACCAAATTTTGAAAACCAAGGTTTTGGCATAAAAATGTTCATGTGCTTCTGAATTATAATAAACCATCTACAGGTGCTTTCCTGCATCGTTTCTATGTAATTTCTAACCTGAAATGCTGCTTGACAAAGCAGAAATATTATAACTGCAAGACACGATGAAAGTGTCTTCTTGATCTCTTATGAAACAGGTAGTAAAAAGAGTGAATTCAGAATGGAAGCAGGTGAAGAAAAACTCCATGTTCTAAACTAAGGCTCAGGAAATCTGCAGTAAGACTTCATCTTACAAATCCACCTGCAGAGTGTAGAAGGATATCACCTTGCTGATTTTGTGATTTTGCAATTACTGGCCTATCTTAAGTAAGACAAATAATCAGCATGTTTTAATATATTACCGGAATATATGGAGAAATGAGGAAAAACCTTTGTATATCATTGTGCTTGTACATTGTTACAGTAGCTGAATTTGCTGTTCAGATTTTGTGTTGTGAGAAGTTATTGTTAATGATCTAACCTGGTTTTACTGCTTGTGAAAGGCTATGGCAAGCACTTGTTTCTTTATACACATTAGACAAGTCCAATGAAAATACTATTTTGGCCCAAAAATATGTTACAATTTCTATTAAAATTTCAGCTGCAAAACATGAGTTTAGCTGCATGTTCATGCATAATATACATAACACGCATCAGGAGGAATAATAATAATGAAAAAAAAATTAAAAAGAAGACACACATTGCATTCACTTAACTGCATTGGATACATGGAGCACCAGCAAATCCAGGATGAACTCTAGAAGTGCCTTTTTTTAATGCCTGCTGGAGACACTACAGTTCCAAATAGGAAGATATTGCAATGGGGAAGACTGAATCAGTGAGAATCTCAAAGCTATTGCCTCAACAACTGGAGTATTTAGTAACCTCTAGCAAGGTTTTTTTTGTAATATGAAAAAGGCCATGAAAGTCCATAGATCCACTTTTCTGTAATTAGTCAATTTTCAATCTGCCACTGGAGCTGCAGTGATTAGTTAGGAGCTTTAGCAAGAAGCAGGCACTTGTTTGGCATGAAAATGTACAGGGCACAGATTTCCCTTCTAAGAAACTTCAGCTAAGGTCTTTTACACATACACATTACAAACAAACAAAACCTAGCCCTTTGCTGTTAGTGCCCATGATGAATGGGAATTAGAAGCTAGTATGACAACCATTACACCACAGAGGAGACCCAGTTGTTAAATACATACTTATAATAAAGGCAAACCAATGCCAGAAAAATGTGATGTGCCCTAATGTCCAATGCAATTACTGGATGCTTTACAACCTTTGTTTTATGACACTTCATTGTGTATCAATTGTTGGCTAAAATTGTCATTTCTTTCTCATTTTAAATATTGAAAAGTGCGTAACATCTGTAAATGAAAGTCTTAAAAACTGACTTTGTCATTAATTGTGTTGTTTTATAAGCCTGGGTACATTTCGGTGTGTATTTGAATATTGATAAAAAAGCTGATTCTTATCAATATGAATAATAACTTAGAGAGGAATTCAGAGTAAATACAATGCACATCTCAAACTTCCAGATGTTCACTAAACTAAAAGTGCAATCAGTGAAAGGCTGGAAGAATAATAAACTGATTTGGATTTGTTTCAGAATAAAAGTACAAAAAGTAATTTTGACAAGAATATCTTTTGACTTTTCAAATATTCAGAACAAAGCTATGGTTCTTTTCATGTACACAATGTGATGCCTATTTCATGATGTATAATTGATGATGCAATAATAAATAGTATATGACTAGTAGCAAAGCTAGTGACACCGAATAAAATCTACAAATACCTAATTTGTGTTAAATTAACAACTTTAGCTGCATTTATATTTTTTAAAAATAATTAAACACAATATATTCCTTGATGTATCCCGGATATATGAAATAAACTGTATATATTGTGATCAAATTTAAAATGGAAAAATTAAACATAAAATCTAAACAAGAATTTTTTATTAAGAGCCTGGAAAGATTAAATGTAAATGACAAATCAACTACACATATCAGTTTTGGTTCATCTAGCCACGAGAAAATAGAAAAAATTAAACAGAAATTCAATTATTCAAACATTTTAATAGATTTACAGAATTAATGATTCTATTACAGGAACAAAGGACTTTGAAATACCCATCATTCATTTTCTCAATAGGTTTATTTTGTTTGCAGCAAATGACAATGATATGAGCAATATTGCACATGACAGAGGTAGATGTAATGATGCAAATACAATGAAAGAGATTTTATGACACAGGCTCTTGGTCTTTCCACTTTTTGTTTTAAAGGTAATGAAACTAAAGTTAGTAATTCAACACAAGATATCTGTAAGAGATACACTTAGCAAAATATGAGCAAAAAGAGTTTCTTAACATATTACATATTCAAAATTCATTTTAATTCATTAGCTTGTTGTCCATATCAGTTTGATACAGAACAGAAGCTAGGGTGAAATTCATTCTCAGTATGTAACATGTCAAAAACTTCGCTATGTTTTCCCAAAAGAGAACTCAATAACACTTTTTGTTTCATACTATCCAGAATTTCATGTTTTTCTGCCTCCAAACTAGTACAGGAAATTGAACTTTTCTGTACACTTTCTTTCCGTACTCCAACACCAACCTTTTAGTATCCCCTTCAACTGTTTAATTAACAACTAAAACACATGACTTCATCCACGTACAACATAATGTGCAGTACAATATTTAGTCATTATACAGAGTATTTCGACATAGCTATGAAACAAAATAGGTGTACTAACTGCAGGAAAGTGTTTTGTTTTATTTTTTTCAGGATTGTTTTCATATTCTGGCCTCAGCTTCACTTTGACCGTAAACATCATACTCATTCTGAAAAAACTCTTTCCTATGCAGTTAAATAAATAACTATTTCTTCATGCAATCTCTTTAATCAAATTTTATCACTTTCTTCCTTGAGTTCTAAACATATGCCTTATTTTCTGGCCAGTATAGTAGCATTGCACATTAGAGAGACTTTAGAATGACTGATCTTTTATCTGTACTTAATGAAAACAAATATCTGCAATGAAAGGGTCTGAATAACTTTTGTGGTGTGAGTTTATCTTGCCAACATACTGCCTAAGAATTTTTCCTTGGGACCAAAGCATAAGCAGAACTAACCAAGCCATTCATCTTGATAATGCTGATCAAATGCAATAAATACACCAAGGATGACTGCTGCAAATGTGCATTTGTAACTTGAAACACAAAATATGAATGATTAAAATTTATGTATTAGTACTTGTTATACTTACAAGCACTATAAATTCCTGTGGAACAAATACAACTTTGTAATTCGATAGCCTTATTTGTTGACCATTAATAGATGAATTCACAACAAAACACACATATACTTAACATCAAACCATTAAGCACTTTCAAAACAGTGAACAAGGATCTTTCATTACATCCTTCCTGAAAACTTGAGCTAACTGGTCAAAACTAACAACAGTAAAGCATTTTAAACAATGAAAATGCTGAGAAAAATGTGACTTTAAATTCTAATCTGCAATACAGTACAATTTACACAGGTATCTAAACAGGTGTGCAGAGCAGAAATTAATAAATCCAAATAACATGAAAGTATAAAATATAAACATAATAGAGATTCTTGATTTTTCAGTAAACCTCACTGATATATTGCTTTGGGCATTTAATACCCAGGAAGAGGCATTTAAATTGTTTAAATACTCATCCTTAATGTGTTAATAATGCTGAACACAAAAGAATTACATCTTCGTCAAAAAATTATTCTCAAACTCTGTACAAGTATGAATTTTAAATAAAGCTGAACATGCTCTAAAAGAGTTTGTGAGCTATGAAGAACAAAGGTAATGTAGTATATACAATGACAGGGTTTACAGATCTGACTTCCAACACTTATATATTACTCAACACTTGCTTAATGCTATCTCTCTTTAGTCGTTGCAATGTAAATAAATCACATACTTACACACCTGTATGATTTATGTCCCAGTTTTGTACTCATTAAGGATTTCTTTAAGTGAAGAAATAACAGCACTATCCACCCCTATTGGAGCACGATGGCCTTTGACCTCATGTGTTCCTTGAAGTGCCTTAGCTTTAAATCTCACTTGGGTGCTGACATTCCTCCTTGGAACTGTTAATAGTGATATTGCTTTCTCTATGGCTGCTATTTTTGATTTGTTATCACAGATAGCTGTTCCGATTTCTGAAAAGTCTTTGCTTTCCTCCTTTGCACTACCTTGCATCGGTATGTCGTTACTTAGGTTTTGTACTGCAGATGGAGTATTTTCAGCAGTTTTGCTCTTTGGTTCCTTAGTTTTTGATTTTTTTGGGGTATCTTTGATTTTGCCTTCTTCTAACGCAAAGTCTTTAGTGTTCTTTGAAGTACAAGCTGCCACAGTAGTATGAGTTGGAAGAGAAGCCTCTGTGACGGAAGAAATTTTATTAGCCACTTCCTCATTTTCGTCTTGTGGCTGTTCTGTTTTTGTGATAGTTTGAGAAGTATGGTCTTTTACTGCCAAACTTAACATTCCTGCTACTGCCTTACACCTCTCTAACTGAATCTTCACATTCATGTTTAGTTTTGGGTCTGAAACAAAAGAATACTGCAATAAAACACATTATCAAGAATCGACTGCATGAATTATTAATACTGTTGTGACAAGTTACATGAAATAATGTTCCTTGTTCATGAAAACCATAAATGAATGAAGTTTCTGCTTCAAATTTCATATGAGAAAATACAGAAATGATTCATTACATGAAAGTGATCATGTGATCAAAATGTTCCCTTCATCTACGTAGTATAGGTTTGATCCCTGCTGCTGATAGTTTCATTTGTAACACATGTGTTACATTAACATGAGAAAAAGTAACTGAAATTGAAGTGACACTTCAGCCATTTGCAAATCCTAAGTTCAGGCAACTTGTGCTAGACTGGCTATTAAATTTTACTGACACAAGTGGTCGAGGTCGTTAAGGCTAACTCGTGAACAGGAGGCCCATGGTTCCAATCCCACCAGGACCATTCTCCCTGACCAAGGCTTTTTCCAGGATTTCCTAATTCGTCATAACTGGCAAATGCCAAAGAGGTACCTTAAACTTAGGCCTGAACATTTCCTTTCCCAATTATCACTTCATTTCGTGTATCATCAGTGTCCACTACCTGAGTTGCTGCATGTATTAAGAATGGGTATTAACACTACTACTAAATACATAAATTATGTAATTGAAACAATGTTTAGTGCTGAATAATGTCTTAAGCAATAGTAGCATTTAGCTTGACCTACTAATATTACAGCAGGGACAATAGTTCTGTGCCGGTGACCCTACTTTTCTAGCGCGCTGAAGAGGGTCTATGCCTAACGCCAGTTACTCTCCTACAGGCAGCTGTCTGTCTGCTGGAAGACGTGGAACTTCGCTGATGTGACATAAACACACCACACCACTGCATGACTGGTTTATTGTCATTATGTTCAGATTGTTCTATCATTCTTTTATATTCACACATTATACACAAACCTTGTCACGCATTATCTTAAACTAGCAAGGGCTTTATTATGATAAACACTCTACACCAGAAATATCACCACTTTCCCTTTCATCTTCTTCAGATATTTCCCTTTAATCGTCTTCAGTCTTCTCCTTCGCTGTCGCTATATTCCCTACCTTGATTACAAAACCTTCTATGACATTTTCAAACAGGTCTTGTTGCTGTTGTTGTTGTTCTTCAATATATTTGTCTTCCTACTTAATAACATGTTGGCAGGTATTTTTCCACTTTTCCACGCTAATGCCATCAACCTATTGTTAGCTAAGCTTCATAATTAACACCATCTAATTTAAAATGGTGTTGTACCAAGCTACCCATTGCTTTATATCAGCCCAGATAAGTTCTACTCGATTAAGACCCAATGAATTGCATAATTGGAGAACATTGTGTGCATGGCCTACAAACTGTCAGTGTAATCTTTCAAAACAAGCTTTGACCCTTACTTAGGTTGCAAAGCTCCAAACTTAGCATCCTTTCATGGAATGAGGCAAGTCCTGAATCTTATTTTGGTATGAGACGTTGGGGTCTTTGATAACGCACCATACCATAGTGTGCAGTTGGAAATCACCAAAACAGATCTGGGAGGCAAGTTAGGAATTAGTTTCTCCATTAGCCATTTTGTGTATTTTTCCCTATCACTTTGTGGTATATTAACTTTTTTTATTTTTACATAAAAATTCGCAGAAGGCAAGAACCTCCAATAAACACACCAAAATACACACTATATGCAATCCAAGTTTAATTACAGAAACACAGTGGCATCATTTAGAGGGGCAGGGGTCAATTGACCCCTTTCCCCTATGTTACAAGAAATAATTACGTTATTATTGCTTTACCAAAAGAAAAATTACGACATCTGTACTTTTAATACAAATATTTCACATTTAAGAAATAAAAGATTTTCTTTTAGGCCAAATATATCATTAAAATCCACATGAAAATTCGGAAAAGTGCTCCAAGCAAGTGCTCCCCCCCCCCCTGCATGCAGAAACTGAAATGATGCTCCTACAGAAACATATAGTAACTAATTTATAAACAGAAAGTTCAAGGTTGCATAAAGTCATAAACAGACGGCTGGCAAGAGAGATGTTACTCGGACTACTGCTGCTGCTAGACTGAATTGATTGCAAACACTGTGCATGCCCAAGAATTGGGGCTCGATCATTATCCAGATAACCAGTGCGCATCCAGGCTTCACCGGCACAGAACCATCGTCCCTACTGTAATAACCGACCTGCTCATTTACTGTGAGAGCAAGTGTATTCGAGTGTCCACACGGAGTACTAGAACTAGCCACATGGCTGTGCTAGCATTCATCCATTTCTAACGCTTGCTTGCAATCCCCTGTTCGCACAGCTACAGTATTATATTAGCTTTGATTAGTTTAGGAACTGCAAATGATTATATATATATATATAATTGCTATAAGCTGGGGTGACTGTGTGCTGCTTATTTATAATGAAAATAATGCATTCTTGTTTTGTCAAGTTTATATTGGTATATGAAGTGCATTTTAATAATTTTCAATCACAGAAAATTGTATAAAATGTTAATATTCAATTTCTATGCAATAATGGTGCAAAACAATAGTTTATAATTAATATAAGATGGGCATTACTTTAACTGCATTATTGAAGCTCTGGTGACTGGCTAAAAACATAGTTGGATGCAACACATCATTCTGAAGTCCTTTATAACGTAACTTTTAAATGCAGGGTTGCATACTTTAAATGCATTTAGGCCTATTATCTTCTATCACACTTATGTAGCTTGTAGCTATTAAATAAAACTTAACACTGATCTGTAGGGCTGCCTAAATGCACTTTTAACATGGTGTTATGTAATTGAACTAGGCTTAGTTTTTGTCATTTTTATGTAGCTTGTGGCTTAAACAACACTTAATGACACACAAAATTTATGTCTGTACCCGTGTATTTTCCCCGATCATGGTTTCAAGCACACAACTTTCTCTTATTTTCTGAGTCTCCATGGATTTTTGGCAGTAATTACTGATGCAAGATCTTAGGAATTTGTTTATAAAATGAGTCGATATTTTTTCACATGATCTTCATTATTGACATTATTACAAATCAGTCGTGGATTCTGAATAAGCTTGGCTGAAAGAGTTCCAGCAATTTGTGAAGAGGTTTATCATGATTATACACATAAGATATGGCTGCTTCAGTCTTGGAATCAATTGCTGCCACAATTATCACAAATTCCATGGTAGGACAGAAATAGCCACCCACATTAACATTTTTCAAGAGTGACAGTATAGGAATATCAATTCTGACACAAAAATAGTTGGATTATGAAATTGGGGTTTTCGAGTACCCAGAGTAATCCTTGGAGTATGAGGAATATTTGTTAATGAGAATCATTCTAGTTTTAGTCGCACCAATTCTATGGTATGCATTGTCGTCACTTTGCAGTTGCGGCCGAATCCACTCCTCTGCTTCTAAAAAGCATCCCTTAGCTACACTTTGCAGCTTAGGGCGATCAATAACTAGCAACGATCAGCTTCGTGTATAGTGATTGTGCCCTGCACCCGGATACTGAAGAATACCCAAAATAGATTTACAGTTTTCACACATTCTAAGTTATCGTTAATTGTTCGGATCAGATAACTGATATAGTGGCCGACTTTAATGCTGTGCCTAGGTGGACGATACCATTTTTAAATAGCTTTAGATGAGATTCAAGCAAAAACATGAAGATCGCTATTACAATCATAAGCTTCAGAAGTGATCTTTTTCTGTCGTGATATTGAGCATGTCATTATGCCGGAATTGCGATGAACTTAACGTAACGTGACTTAACAGGAGGTAATTTAATGCCGAGATTATGATGAACGTTACTTAACGCGAAGCGACATAACGTGAAGTTGTGAAATGCTGCTGAACTAAGGTCCAATTAGGATGCACATAACGTAACGAGAATGACTCTCGATGGTAGTCGGTTTTATTACTTCATGCTACTGCTTCACGCTGATTGATTCTAATTACCAGTGATGTCAAACTTAACGTAACGTGAAGGAAAAGTTTGAAATTGCCAAACTCTTAAGTTACGTCGCGTTAAGTCGACCCTAAAGGTAAAAGTAAAGGTACGTATCTCGGAGGGGCCCCCGGAACCGGCAAGTAGGCCAGTCGACCCTTTTTGCTTCCAACGTGACCCCTGGGAGGGAAGAATGTGGGGCGAGACCCGAAGGGCGACCAGATCCGGATGCTGACGGGCGCAATCATGGACGGGGTCCCTAAAGTTTTCAGATAGAACGCATCAGATGCCGCACGACGGTCCCTGCCCACAAGCCATCAACCTCCCCCGGAGCGGAGACCCACGCTGAGGAGAGACCTACCTGAGCGGTACTCAGCGACGCCAGGAAAGAAGCTTTTACAGAGCGCAACACCGTGGGGGTCGCCGGGGGGTCGATCCCGGCATCCCCCGAATGCGGACCACAAACGTAACCGCCTGAGCCATCCCGCTCGGTTAAGTCGATCCTAAATAGCTCCATTTAATACAAAGTGTTAGACTTTCACATTACATCGCGTTAAGTTAAGTTGATCGTAATCCCGACATAAGAGTTTGGCAATGCCAAACTTTTCCTTCCTGTTATGTTAAGTTTGACGTCATTGGCAATTACAATCAATCGGTGTGAAGTAATTAAACAAACTACCAATCGATAGTCATTCTCGTTACGTTAAATGCATCACAATTAGACCTTTAGTTCAGCAGCATTTCATAATTTCACGTTACGTCCCGTCACGCTAAGTAAAGTTCATCGTAATCATGACAATAGGGCCAACAGAATTTGCACTGGGAGACCCAGAGATGATTCCAGTACTAAATATGGTATGTATAGCCTAGAGTACCACAACATTAGTTTGGAAAATAAAACATGTGAATCTAGTTGCAATATTATTTCCCTGCCTACTATTTTTGTTTCAAGTCCATCTGTCTACATTTCCTATTACAGCATCACACGATGTTATATTGCATATCTGGTCGAATAGTTTATCATCGATTATTAGCGAACCGAATGTCTCTTCTTCTAACGTTCATGGAGCGTTATAACATTCATGGTATTTTCCTTTTCCTCGTACATGTGCCTGTACACCTTTTCAATGTAGATTTCCTAGAAGGAATAAGGGGGCAATTCGAATGAATCCATACGCTTATGAAGATTTGCTCTGCCATAACTCAGTTCGCTCCAGCTAACTTTCTTTGCCCTAATGCTGCAATTGTTCCCTAAGAAATAGAGCTTTAATATCCTCATTCTCTATTGCAGCTTCTAATGCTGGTATACTAAAATTATTCATCCTTTTTACTAGCCTGATTATAATTTGTTCTTAATTCTTTTATTGTGGCCCTCAGCGAGTTTGCTTTTTAATCTACGATTACTCCTTTTTATGGCAAGGTTTGCCTGGTTTTATAGGCAAGAGCAGCTGATCGAGCCTACACGTTCAGTTTTACACTCCTCGCTTGTGTGTGGAACATTTATTTCATTGCTGACAGTTTGTTTCGTCAAAATCTACGCGATTAGGCTATATATATTTGTTTACATGCTGTAACGGAAGGTCTGTCGTATTTCGTTTTAATAATCGCCTTGGCGGCTCAGATGTATCCTTTAAATATTTCGATAATTATTGTGAAATATTTATGAGATGCAACCGACTTTCAATACACTTCGTTTACAGTCTTCTATGCAGTTTTCTGTTGTAAAATGTTCAGTGCAAGCTACACTATCTGCCAATGTTCAACAGATTCTAATTAAAACATTAAAAAAATGTTATTAGGTCTTTATTGGAGTTTCAATCCTTTGTTTCTTGACAGTTAATTAAAATAAGAAAGAAAGAAAAAGCATATAGGCGTACCATATACTACACCTCCGATTTGAAGAAAAAAAAAAGTGTATCCAATACATACCTTGGCGGAAAATAGTTTTTAACCGTGTTCCTCTCAAATGATCATCACAAGGAAATTTACGAACGGTAACATAATTCGCCTTGCCGTTTATCATTTTTACACGACTGTAAACCACTATTAACAGCTTTCCTCTCCAACAGAATACAATTCAAAAAGGTGTAAACAGCCTGGTAAAAGGTACGCTTCTCTCGCTTAAGTCGGCAAAAAAGAGCTGAACAGTAGTAGCATCTGACGGCATTCTCAGTAACTATTGCGGACACAACACATAATAATATATAGTGAATGTACAGGTCAGTTATTATTAGAGCCCGGATTTTTATGTAATTACATATTTTAAATCCTGCGTAATACTTCAATGAGAAGTAAATATGTTGGCGAATTACGTCATTTGGGACACCCTTACAATTTTTTTTACATATTTTGCACATTTCTACATATTTTAACGAAGTTACATAAAGCGTACATATTTTCTGGGTTTCGTAAACAATTTTATTATTTTTTAAAAAATATTGTAGTCACATTATGAACTACTGTTTAATCAAAAAACAATCTGCGAAATAGGGTGCAAGTTATATTAAGAATGCGATAATAACCGCCTCGCCTCGTTCTGACTGTTGTCCGTTTATATCAAAGCAGGTGCCGCTCGACAATGTTGACCTCCAGTGTCACGTTTCTCGTAGCGCTTTGGGAATTTACAAGGGCTGGAGAAATTGATTGTTACCATTGTCGCGGTAGTCGGCATCTTGTAATATAATAGCTGCGAGGAAACAAAGTGAGCCGCTGGACAACCATCAATATAGCGAGGCGATAATACTGCAGTTAATTTCTTGCAAGTCTTAGTAAAATGGCACCAATTACGACCTCGCTATCCTGCAAGTTGAATTCATAGGTGAAATTAGATAGCGCCTTTACAACCGACGGAAAAAAAAATCTGATGTGTTACACTCACATGACTTTCTCTACTCTTGTACAAACTATTTTTACAAACGCTTATTCTCCATATGCTTCATGTTAATCGAGATATCGAGATGTCAATCTTATTGGTAATATTCATGTAGATGCAAGGGGAATATGCTAGGTTTTAAGCGATATTCAAATATTTTAACGCTGGTTGCTATGTGGCGCATTCCATTCTCTTTTCATATCCAGGACATAAAAAAATCTGATGTGTTACACTCACATGACTTTCTCTACTCTTGTACAAACTATTTTTACAAATGCTTATTCTCCATATGCTTCATGTTAATCGAGATATCGAGATGTCAATCTTATTGCTAATTTTCTTGTAGATGCAAGGGGAATATCGTAGGTTTTAAGCGATAGTCAAATTTTTAAGCTCTGGTTGCTATGTGGTGCATTACATTCTCTTTGCATTACCAGGACAAAAAAAATCTGATGTGTTACACTCACATGACTTTCTCTACTCTTGTACGAACTATTTTTAAAAGCGCTTATTCTCCATATGCTTCATGTTAATCGAGATGTCGAGATGTTAATCTTATTGCTAATTTTCTTGTAGATGCAAGGGGAATATGGTAGGTTTTAAGCGATAGTCAAATCTTTTAAGAGCTGGTTGCTATGTGGAGTATTCCATTCTCTTTGCATTACCAGGACATACAAAATGAATAACGAATTCCCATTTGAAAAAAAGTATAAGTATTGAACAATTTAAGGGAATAACAAGCAATATCTCGAAAGTGGTTCACTCAACTACAAAAATGTATATGACATAAATTGTGTCTTTTAACGCGATCTACATTTTTTGTGTAGTAAAACTTTGTCCATCTCTTATTGTTTACCAGTTATGCAAAATTCGTTCACAAAGAAGAATACTTTTGGAGAAATTTCCAGAAAATTCGAGATATACATTTCATTTGTCATAAAAATATCTTAAACAGATGATATTTTAATCAAAATCGTTAGAGCCATTTTTGAGAAAATTAAAATTTCCGAAAAATGTTCCATGTAAAGGGTAGTCTAGGGTGGGGGGATTTACTTGAAAACCTTCGTGTCGCATCTCTGAAAGATACTGAACCTAAATACCAAGTTTGGTGTTTATCCGACTGTTCGTTTCTGAGTTATGCTGTTCACAGACACACACACGAACGCGCGCGCACGTAGATAAAGTAAAAATCTGATATGTTACACTCACATGACTTTCTCTACTCTTGTACAAAGTATTTTTACAAACGCTTATTCTCCATCTAGTTCATGTTAATCGAGATAAACATTTGCAAACTCTATCTTATTGCTAATTTTCTTGTAGATGTAAGGGGAAAATATATTTACAAGAGCAATATAGAAAAACAGTAGCCTTTAAGCACATACATATCTCTTAATACCTGGTTGCTAGGTGCAGCACCATTCCCTTTGCCACAGATTATAACTCTTTGCATATCCAAGACAAAAAAATCTGGTGTTACACTCACATGACTTTCTCTACTCTTGTACAATCTAATTTTACAAACGCCTATTCCCCATATGCTTCATGTTAATCGAGATATCGAGATGTCAATCTTATTGGTAATTTTCTATGCAAGGGGAATATGGTAGCTTTTAAGCGATAGTCAAATATTTTAACGCTGGTTGCTATGTGGCGCATTCCATTCTCTTTGCATGTCAGGACATAAAAAAATGAATAACGTATTTGAGAAAAAGTATAAGTATTGGAAAATTTAAGGAAATAAGAAGCAATATCTCGAAAACGGTTCACTCAACAAAAGAAATGTATATGACATAAATTGTGTATTTTAACGCGATCTACATTTTTTGTGTAGTAAGATTTTGTCTATCTCTTATGGTTTACCAGTTATGCAAAAGGCGTTCACAATGAAGAATACTTTTGGAGACATTCCCAGAAAATTCGAGATATACATTTCATTTCTCATGACATTATCTTAAACATATGATATTTTCATCAAAATCGTTAGAGCCATTTTTGAGAAAATTAAAATTTTCGAAAAATTTTCCATGTAAAGGGTAGTCTGGAGTGGGGGGATTTTCTTGAAAACCTTCGTGTCGCATCTCTGGAAGATACTGAACCTAAATACCAAGTTTGGTGCTTATCCGACTGTTCGTTTTTGAGTTATGCTGTTCATAGACACACACACACACACACACACACACACACACACACACACACAGACACACACACGGACATGTTTCCAAAAATGCTTTTTTTGGATTCAGGAGATCTCAAAACATATATTTCCGGTGAAATCTTGGTATCGAATTTTTGGGTGGAATGCAATACTTCCCCTACTTACTATACGTAGTAGAGAAAGTAAAAAACATCTGATGTGTTACACTCACATGACTTTCTCTACTCTTGTACAATCTATTTTTACAAACGCCTATTCTCCATATGCTTTATGTTAATCGAGATATCGAGATGTCAATCTTATTGCTAATTTTCTTGTAGATGCAAGGGAAATATGGTAGCTTTTAAGCGATAGTCAAATATTTTAACGGTGGTTGCTATGTGGCGCATTCCATTCTCTTTGCATGTCCAGAACATAAAAAAAATGAATAACGAATTTGAGAAAAAGTATAAGTATTGTAAAATTTAAGGAAATAACAAGCAATATCTCGAAAACGATTCACTCAACAAAAGAAATGTATATGATATAAGTTGTGTATTTTAACGCGATCTACATTTTTTGTGTAGTAAAATTTTGTCTATCTCTTATGGTTTACCAGTTATGCAAAAGTCGTTCACAATGAAGAATACTTTTGGAGACATTCCCAGGAAATTCAAGATATACATTTTATTTGTCATAAAAATATCTTAAACATATGATATTTTAATTAAAATCGTTAGAGCCATTTTTGAGAAAATTAAAATTTTCGAAAAATCTTCCATGTAAAGGGTAGTCTGGGGTGGGGGGATTTTCTTGAAAACCTTCGTGTCGCATCTCTGGAAGATACTGAACCTAAATACCAAGTTTGGTGCTTATCCGATTGTTCGTTTTTGAGTTATGCTGTTCACACACACACAGACACACACACACACACACACACACAGACACACACACGGACATGTTTCTAAAAATGCTTTTTTTGGATTCAGGAGGTCTCAAAACGTGTATTTCCGGTGAAATCTCGGTATCGAATTTTTGGGTGGAATGCAATACTTTCCCTACTTACTATACGTAGTAGAGAAAGTAAAAATGAATAACGAATTTGAGAAAAAGTATAAGTATTGGAAAATTTAAGGGAATAACAAGCAATATCTCGAAAACGGTTCACTCAACAAAAGAAATGCATAAGACATAAATTGTGTATTTTAACGCGATCTACATTTTTTGTGTAGTAAAATTTTGTCTATCTCTTATGGTTTACCAGTTATGCAAAAGTCGTTCACAATGAATGCTTTTGGAGACATTCCCAGAAAATTCAAGATATACATTTCATTTCTCATGACATTATCTTAAACATATGATATTTTAAACAAAATCGTTAGAGCCATTTTTGAGAAAATTAAAATTTTCGAAAAATGTTCCATGTAAAGGGTAGTCTGGGGTGGGGGGATTTTCTTGAAAACCTTCGTGTCGCATCTCTGGTAGATACTGAATCTAAATACCAAGTTTGGTGTTTATCCGACTGTTCGTTTCTGAGTTATGCTGTTCACACACACACACACACACGTTTCCAAAAATGCTTTTTTTGGATTCAGGGAGTCTCAAAACATGTATTTCCGGTGAAATCTCGGTATGGAATTTTTGGGTGGAATACAATACTTCCCCTACTTACTATACGTAGTAAAGAAAGTAATAATAGTCTGTCAAGCATGCGGTAAAAGAATTGGCTATTCCATGAAATCTCAATTGGAACAACATATCAAGAGTGCTCTTCACATACGCAATAAACACCTACAGTCTTCTAAAAGCAAGTTATGTTGGCACAAATGCAACACGAACCGCCCGGAAATGATTTTTTTAAAGACCTGTGCAGTGCAATAGTTGCAGCTAATATTCCGTGGCATAAACTTAAAATTCCTCAATTTCGCACTTTTCTAGAAAAATATTGCAAGAACTCTAAGGAAAAAGTATCTTCATGTGTGTTATGAAGAAGCAGTTGCTCATATACGGAATGAAATTGGAGACCCCTGTATTTGGTTTACCGTCGATGAAACTGCAGATGACATGGGTCGGTACATAGCAAATTTAGTAGTAGGAAAACTTCTGTTGCAAGGCGTTAGAACAAACAAATCATTCTACAATTGCAAGATTCGTAAATGATGGGATGAAGATTCTGTGGTCAGAGGGTGTGTGTGAGGGAAAGGTTTTAATTATGTATTCAGATACCGCAGCGTACATGATTAAAGTGCTACTGCTCTTAAGGTTTTCTACCCAAATGTACTTCACTTCACCTGCTTGGCCCATGCATTGCAACGTGTTGCTGAAGCAGTAAGAAGTAATTTTCCCTGTGTGAATAAGTTGATATCAGCAACAAAAGAGGTCTTCGTGAAAGCACCGCACAGAATTCAGTGCTATAAAAATCATCTCTAACATGTCCCTTTGCCTCCTGAGCCAGTACTTACAAGATGGGGTACGTGGTTAGAAGCTGTGAACTGCTATTGTGAACATGTTCTCTTCAGAAGTAGCTGTTTCCATATGTGAATCTCAGGACATATTTAAAGATCCGAAAGTGGCAAGCTCCTGTGCTTACATCAAAGCAACTTCGGCTGGTTGCCTAGCAGCATCAAGCAGTTGGAAATATCAGTTTGCTGTTCTGTGAGGTTCCCTTCTTCACGAATCTATGGATTTAATGGAACGTGCATCACAGAAGCTTAGTGTAGTTGCAGGAGTGGTAGGAAAAAATTCAAAGCTGTGCCAAACAGGAATCCAGGATACTCTACGCTTGTGTCCGCGTCTAAAGTGCTAAATGGTGACAGTGTCGATTTACCAAAACATTTCTCTGCAAATCAGATTCCTATACTAAAATATGCTCCTGTTACTTCGTGTGACGTGGAGAGAAGCTTCTCTGCTTATAACAACATTTTATCCGATAGGAGACAAACAATGACCCCTGAAAATATGGAAAAGTATGTGGTTATTCACTGTACGTTGAAAGAAGCAAAAGACTCAAAATGAAAATGCCTGGTTGTTCATTGTGTGTCAAGAGATCGAAAACTGAAAATGCATCCTCGTTATAAAATTTAATTATTTTGAACTGATTGTTTCACTCATTGATAAATTGGTTCAGTATTTCAACATTGCTTTACCGTCTAAAATTTAAGTAAAATAATTATGTGAAATGAGTAATTTTAATAAATACCCAAAACACATATTTCTTATTTTGTAATTACCTACTTGAAAATAGATTTTAGGTAAATTCTGCATAAAACAAAACATTTTCCCTATAATTAATTCTATATTTAGTCTTTAAATTTTAACTCATTGTAATTAATTTACGTACTTACAGACCCATCAAATTACAAAATTCTGGGTAATTTGCAGTCTGCATTTAGATTTGAGGTGATAATCTTAGCATTTAGAATATTACATAATTTTACATATTTTGATGTTTTTGTTACATAAATATGTACATATTTCGCACCTTATATCACAAAAATCCGGGCTCTAGTTATTATAATACTTGAAGATCAAGCTTTTGGATACTGTCTAGCCTCAAATATAATACGAAAAAGATTTAATTTTTCTGACAATTGTTCTTACACATACTAGCTGTGCATAGGCACTACTTGAATCACACTTAAAAGTTCAATGCCACAGCTGCGACTTGAACCAAAAATCTGTATTGGAAAGAGGCAAGGAAATAAAGAATTTATGAATGTTCCTTAGTATGTTATTAGATTAGATTGTCAACCGTAGAAGTACAACATTTCGTCGTGCCCACCTCTGTGGTGTGTGTGTGTGGGGGGGGGGGCGTGTCTGCCTCACATTCAAGAGGTTCCGAGTTCATCCAAAAAATTAAATTAAGTTTATTTATCGAAGCTCTATAACTACTATGGTTCTTAGCCTCCCATTCTATACTGAGCGTGAAATACCAGAAATTTTCCTCAGAGGCCTCATCGCGCTTTAAGCTTTTATGCGTGCCGTAAATCTAAGACCGGGACCACCGGCTTTACTTCCTTTCCGAAGCAAGTTAAGGATTTTTACGTCCGAAAAAAATCCATCGCCCTCTTCCGCCCTAGACCGCGGAGGACATCTTAGAAGTTCGAATTTCGGTAGGGTGTTACTCGGACAAGTTTTTTTTCTTCTCCCAGAGCTTTTCCTTATCCTGAGAAGTCGAATGTCGGGTAACTTTAAGCTCTATGGATCCGGGCTCATTTGAGCATTATTTCATTAATCGTCCATCGTTCGATATGACCTAAGAAACCACGTTGTCAGAAATAAATAACAAATGTATAAATATAAACAATTAATTACAATATAAAGTTGAATTACACACCCAATATAAGATCACAATTATTAAAGTATGTTTATAAATTCTTGAATACAATCTATGTTGCAATAATAAATGTTTCACTTTGTGTTTAAATATAGCTTCTAAGGTGAGGTAACTTGTTATATAATTTAATCCCTGAATATCTTATGCCTTTACTGAATAATTAAGAATTACGAGTTAAAAATTATGCCTGGTTGATGTCTACTTCTTGTATCACAATTTCACAGTTATCTCAAAAGTATGTTCTAACAAACATTACAACAGGGTCATTATAAATTAACTATACAAAAAGGAACTTAAATTCTGAAGAAACTATAAACCAGATTTAATTGAATAATGAAGCAAACACATCAACACAGCTTCAAGGTTCATGTACAGTATCACAAATGTTCAACATGACTTCCTTTTGTCACATGGCAGATATCTAATCTGTGAGTTCGTCCCAGATTCTATGGATCACATCAAGGCCAATGGTTGCTATTCTCCTCCTATCCAAACTTGCAATTGATTTAGATTTGGTCCTGAATTTCTTTTGATCAGACATTGATCACAATTCATGAAACAGCAAATAACGATTACTGTGTATTGCACCTCCATGTTGACTGATGGTGATGAGATTATTATTACATTGTAGTGTGCTACACCACACTATAATGCACTCTAGTGTGTGTATAGTAAACTTGAGGACACAGAATAATTACTTTCTCTACTACGTATAGTAAGTAGGGGAAGTATTGTATTCCATCCAAAAATTCGATACCGAGATTTCCCGGAAATACATGTTTTGAGACCCCCTGAATCCAAAAAAAACATTTTTGGAAACATGTCCGTGTGTGTGTGAACAGCATAACTCAGAAACGAAGTCGGATAATTAGATTCAGTATCTTCCAGAGATGCGACACGAAGATATTCAAGAAAATCCCCCCACCCCAGACTACCCTTTACATGGGACATTTTTCGAAAATTTTAATTTTCTCAAAAATGGCTCTAACAATTTTGATTAAAATATCATATGTTTAAGATATTTTCATGACATGAAATGTATATCTTGAATTTTCTAGGAATGTCTCCAAAAGTATTCTTCATTGTGAACGACTTTTGCATATCTGGTAAACCATAAGAGATAGACAAAAGTTTACTACACAAAAAATGTAGATCGCGTTAAAATACACAATTTATGTCATATACATTTTTTTTTGTTGAGTGAACCATTTTCGAGATATTGCTTGTTATTCCCTTAAATTTTCCAATACTTATTCTTTTTCTCAAATTCGTTATTCATTTTTTTTTATGTCCTGGACATGAAAAGAGAATGGAATGCGCCACGTAGCAACCAGCTCTTAAAATATTTGACTATCGCTTAAAGCCTGCCAATTCCCTTGCATCTACAAGAAAATTAGCAATAAGATTAACATCTCGATTAACATGAAGCATATGGAGAATAAGTGTTTGTAAAAATAGTTTGTACAAGAGTAGAGAAAGTCATGTGAGTGTAACACATCAGATTTTTTTAATCTTTCATTACAAAATGTATAATAAATTATATACATCTCCTACAATTGTGACTGGCACACTTTTTCTTATTGCTCCTAACATGTCATGACTCCCTGGTTGTCGACATGAATTAAAGCCCTATTTTGACTACTTTTTCTCTCTTCAAAGTTGGTTCACGATAACCCAGAACAGATACAAAAATGGAAATGATAGCAAGAAGCAAAACAGCATACAACATTTTGATTCACAATACCCCAGCAATGAGAATGAGAATGCTTATTTATGACCATATTGATAGCAAAGTAGAAAATTGAATTTGTGCTTTGGGACATCATTTGTTTGTAGCTGGCCAATAATATTTTCTCACTGGATTGCAATTCAGCCAACATAATAGGTTAGCCAATGTCAAAATGTGATAAAGTAAACATTTTCTAAATGCAATTACTGTTGCTATTTCCAATTCCTCTAGTTTTACCAAGCTTCATTCCTTTATTAATAGCATACTTTGAAGAGTTAATGGTTATTCTTTGTTAATTTCTAATGGTTTTTGTTGTTCTTTGTTACTTTCTCTTCCAGGTACCTAGTAGGCAGAGAAGGTATTGCATTCTAACCAAAAATTCTATACCAAGATTTCACTGGAAATAGATGTTTTGAGGCCTCCGAATACAAAAAATGCCATTTTACAAAAACATCCGTGTGTATGTGTATCTGAACAGCATAACTCAAAAACGAAAAGTCGGAAGAACACCAAACTTGGTATTCAAGTTCAGTATCTTCCAAAGATGTAATACAAAGATTTTCAAGAAAATCCTTCTACCCAAATTTACCCTTTACAGGGAACATGTTTCAAAATTTTTGATTTTCTAAAAATTGCTCTAATGATTTTGATTAAAATACTATATATTACATATATTTACATGACAAATAAAATGAATATCTTGAATTTTCTGGGAATAGCCTGTGAACTCTTCATTTGGAAGGAATTTTGTATAATCTTGTATAACTGGTAAACATTAAGCGACAGATGAAAACATTCTACACAAGAAATGTAGATCTCTCTAAAACACACAATTTATTTCAATAACATTTTTGTGGCATCAATACTTAGCCATTCTCCTAAAGTCCTATCAACATTCAGTTGTTTCTTGCAATTCCATTGAAACAGCATGGAATATTAATGCCAATGTATAGCATCCAGTTCTTAAATATTTAATTATCACTGTTCCCTTTGCATCTATAATGAAATGTGTAATGAAGCTATTTCTGCAAAAGTTTATTTGGATTAAAATGAAGTAGATATTATTCAGCATACATATTTCTTTCATTTTCATTTTCCCAGCTTGTAACTAGAGAGAACTCTAGCAGCTGTTTCATGTTACAGTTGCCTTGAATAATTGATACAATCTAATATGCTGTGCCTGGGAACGAGAATGCCAAAACTTGACCAAGTCTTCTTTCCAATTCCTGGGACGAAGGAAAGCTTGCTTGTTAATTGTGAATGCTCACATTATAATATATGTATTTTAACTTTGCCATTCTCATTCTTGGTTATTGTGAACCAGTCTTCACTTTCCAAATCCATTAGCCCCTTACTCTTCCTAAATATTTACCCATACTCCTACGTTTTTCTCACCCTCTGACTTTCAATAGTTTTATTGAAAAATGTGAATTTCTGAGTTTTATCTTTTGTTGTTTCTGCAACTAATCAATAGACCTTTTGAAATCCTCATTATTTCTGTAGGTGTACCTAACTAAGGCACTTGTACTTCAAATAGATGCAAGTTTGGTTTTCATCTGTTTGGAGCATCAAGAGTATATGAGGTCTGTTAAAAATTCCGGAACTTTGTCCACAACATTTTTCTATGCTTAGCTTTTACTTATTGTGCATGGTCTCCTTCGAAATATTCTCCTCCACAATTGATACACCGCTCCCAATGCCATTTCCACTTCCAGAAGCAGTCTTGGTAAATCTCTTTCTGGATCACGCAAAGCACCGTCTGCAAATTTTCTTTTATCTTGTCTATCGTTTCAAATCTTCGTCCTTTCAACGGGGTTTTCAACTTTGGAAATGGGCCAGGTCTGGATAGTACAGAGGATGAGGCAGCACAGTGATATAATTTTTTGTGCAATAGTCATGCACCAACAGGGATGAATGTGTGGGTGCATTATCGTGATGCAAGAGCCATGAATTGTCTCGCCACATTTCAGACTGTTTCCTTCTCACATTTTCTCGCAGGCATTGCAACACGTCCCAATAGTCAGTCTTCGATTGGCACACACAATTTCGTTGACATTCCTGACTTGAGCATCATCGGTAGACGTCGAAGGACGTCCTGAACAAGGGTCATCTTTACTTCCATCCGGCCAGTTTTAAACTGCACGAACCATTCGTAACACCGAGTACGGCTTAAGCACTCATCACCGCAGGCTTCCTGCATCATTTGGTGTGTCTCTGTAAAGGTTTTCTTGAGTTTCACACCAAATTTAATGCAGACGCGTTGCTCCTCTAACTCTTCCATCTCGAAATTCACAAACTGTGCGACACAACGTTCTACTCAATACAGCACTGAACAATAACTAACAGATATAGAATAATGAAACTTCTGACAATTACATATTAAATACAGGCGTGTGCAGGGATGCCAACTGTATTTCGCTCCAACACTCCATTGGCACGAAATTACGATTGTTCTGGAATTTTTTTAACAGAACTTGTGTGTGTACACAAACAAGCAGAAAAATAGCAAGTTTCCTTGCTTATACATATGTGTGCTGCATTAAGCCAATAAGCTACCCTGAAAGAATTATGTTGGTCTTTAACGAACCAGTAAAATATTTCTTAAGTTGCATTTTTGTTTTAGTGCATTATTCTGTGATGCCATTACTTTTTCATCAATGTCTTGCATTTTGGACCACTCAAGTTCAGTAAGAAAGAGTGCATATTGTAAATCTATGTATGCCTAGGTTTTCTTAGGACATTCTATTTTTTCTCCAATAATGATTATCAATATATTATGCTAATTCTCTCATCTAAATGTATCAGTAAAAAATTCAACCCTCTGTCTCTTAAGCAATGTGTGATTGCCACTTAGTTGGCTCTAAATACGATCATAGTTCTAGTTACAAAAAGAAAAATAATCATACGTATAATTAAGTTCTAGAAAATTTAGTACGCTAAAAGCAAAGATTTTCTTTTGTAATGCAGACTTTGAGTAAGAAATTATGTAAAACTACTGAACAAACACTACAAATAAATAAATTCAATAATTTAAAGCATTCTAATCTTTTAAAATGTGCTAAGAATGTTAATTTGGTATAACATTAGATTGCAAGGGTTGACTACTTCATGCAATAAAATAATAAATAGCAGTGTATTTATTACTAAGCCCAATTTCTGAAAACTGGAAGAGGAATGACTTTATTAAGGTATCCGTATGCAAAGCAAACTTAGAAACTTTCCTGAATGCATTCTTTTAAACTCGCAATGACTGACAAGGCAAGTATTAACAGCAAGGGCATAACTAGGCTGTAACTGGTGCACCGCACTGGGCCCCCATGACAGGGGCCCTAAATGAGGACCTCTACTGACCCCCAATAAAGGTGGGGTTCCTGTTCAAAAAGACTTTGAGGGTATCTAATGGTAAAAAAGTCTGTAATAAATTGTATGTCATAAGCATATTTAATTAAGGTTTTCTCTTATTATTGCTGTAATTACATGTGAGATAATTATTTCAAAAAACTAAACAATATACTGGCAGATTAGTGGTTGAGCAAGGGAGCTTCACAGCATGTCCTTTGCATTGTCATGTGTTTACGCACTTGGCAGTCTGCTAAGCAACTTGTCCAACCACAGTGTGCATGTGCCACCACCAGCTCTAGTTTCATACTATTCCTATGATTGATACTATATGCCCACTACTTGAAAATCATTTCAAGGGTATGAAGACAGTAGTAGATGCATATAGGGTAATCCAACCTTTCTTTTTGGCTTCTTCTATTGATGATCAACTGAATTTACAGACACCTCTTCTGATAACATAATACTTTTGTTGATACCCATGAGGGGGAATTATGGCATAAGTTACACTATCAGAATTTTATTTGGGGGGGGGGGAGAATTCAAAATTTTAGGGAATACAAAATATTGAGGTAAATTAACATAGAAAGTATAAAGACATTGTTAATTCAGTTTGTATCTTAAGGTTTGTTAATCTAAACGTGCTGTATCCCCCAAAAAGTAATCTACTACAGTTCATACTGTATGGTATAATGTGGCTTATCAAATGATAATTTTTGGAAATGTATAAAAGTAACTATAACATTATAGGTAGGTGTGTAGTTGTTCACAATGTATAGCATTATTACACTTACTATATTGGTATATTTAGATAGATACAATAGGATACATTGAAATATCCAGTAATAAAATACACCATCTGCCAAATATTTTTATTTGTAATTTTTTCATGTAAATATTAAGATTCTTTTTACTGGTTTTAACTTTCTAGCCATTTATTAAAGCTTTTATTGTGTACTGGTATCACAATAACTACTATAGTACCTGTACTATATGACACGTTCTTTATGAAGCTTTTCAGCGGCATAAAAAATGAACTAAATAGTTGAAATTGAGCTCTCAGAAAAATTAGGTGGGAGGATGATTGTTTTGGGGATGGGCAACCTTGCCTTTGTTTAGATTACAAATATTGTCAGAGTTCCCTCACATCTAAGATTAAAAATATGAACAATGTGTAACAGCTGGGTAGTCTACTGTTGACTGAACATAGTTCTTTAACCTCTGCCTACCGTGATGTATATACTACTTGCTGCATGCACAACTGTTCCTGTTACAGTGACCAAAGCTGAGAGATTATTTTCTAAATTATAACTGATTGAAAGCTACCTTAGAAGTTCTGTGACTCAAGAATACCTAAAGGTTTGCTGCATTGCCAATAGAAAATGAAAGGGACGAAGGATTAACATTGGTAAAGTCTGATTATTTTTTTGCCAATATACAATCTTCAGATCTCAACTTTAATCATGTTTTTACTGTTGAGTTATTTATTTTCCTGATATCAAGAAAATTTGGACCTTAAGCATTGTTAAATTTTAGTATTTCTTTATTACTTTAAATTTTCCTTTCAAAATCTTTTTATGTTTATTATAATAATGCCTAATAGTGATGCAGTTGAATAATATTATCTATTTTAGCTTTATAAAAAGTTTAAATAATTTACCCATGCAAGACTTTTTATTTTGAAAAGCATACTGTTATTTTAATTTGGTAAGATCTTAAGTCTAAACCTGTTCTGATCCTGTTAGTCTTATTGTAATTATAAATGGGTGCCCTACTTTTTGGACAAGCACAAAGCTAAATTAAACAATTAACATCTCATTATTTGATACCATGGTTCTTCAACTTTGTAAAACCAAATATTATGTGTGCATAATTATTTATGTTTGGTTAAATCTAATTTTATGTAATGCCTATATAATTAAGATCTAAAGTTGAATTCACGACTAGAAATTGCAGTTTAGTGCCCAATTTGGACCTTTTGCACCGGGGCCTCCAAGAACTTAGCTATGCTACTGATTAGCAGACCTTAAAAGAAAGAAAATGAATTAATTATCAATGTTGACTAGTGGAAAGAAAGAAGTTATCATGCGAGGTGAGATGATATACGAGGGCGGATTGAAAAGTAATGCACAATAATTTTTTTCTGACTTGCTATTGTAGCTGGAATGTTGCAATTTCACACAGATATAGTTTGAAGTTTTCAGTACAGAAGGTATTTTTTGTTTTATGTGCAACTCCAGTGAGAGAAGTGTCAACTACACAACAAGGATGGCGCGCATGTTACTGTCGTCCATGTGTGAAGACCAGATAGATGTGGTTCGATATTTGTGGGCCAAGGGGCATAAATCGAGTGTTATTAACAGAGACATATGTGGCATGTATGGGGATGATTGTATGGACATAGCAATGTCTCCAGGTGGTGTGCATTCTTGCTAGAGGGCCATGCTCCGAGTAACAGCTGCAACCCCACAGAAGTCAGAGGCATTGGGGCAGCAATTTTGAATGAATGACTGGAGTGTACAACTGTGAACTGTATTGCAACAGTTTAACATGTCCTATTATGCAGTGTATGATATTGTTCATGACACGTTGAAATTTCGTAAAGTTAGTGCTCGCTGGGTGCCTAAGAACCTGACAACCACAAGGGCCAACGAATGATGACGAGCTTGGATCACCTAACGCAGTACAACGCAGAAGGGCATGACTTTCCGAAAGGAATTGTCACTGGTGATGAGTCATGGGTATACCACTACATGCCCGAAATCAAGCAGGCAAGTATGGAGTGGAAACATGTTGGTTCCTCAGTGACGAAAAAACTTAAAGTGACTCAATCTGCTAGGAAAGTGCTTGTGACGGTGAAGTTGCGTCATGCCCTTCGTGACAAATGCCACAACATGAATGCTGACGATGTCAAAATTCTTCATGACAATGTTCACCCCCATGTTACTGCTGCTGTTCGTCAGAAAATCACCAAATTTGATTGGGAGGTGCTCCAGCATCCACCATACAGTCCCGGACCTTGCACCGTCAGACTTTCATCTGTTTGCTCCCATGAAGAAATTCCTGGCCGGGCAACGCTTTGCCACAGATGTGGAAGTGAAATCAGCAGTCCGCAGATGGCTATATTTCAAGGAAACGTACTTCTACAAACAGCACATATTGAAACTGGTATCACGATGAGAGAAATGTGTGAGAAACTTGGCGACTATGTCGAAAAGTAGGTAAAAGGTGTAAGTTCATTTGTGATTTGTTTTTGTTGTTTTAATTATTAAACTATTTGTAAGTAAATTATTGTGCGTTACTCTTCGATCCGCCCTCGTATTAAGATCCTACACTAGTATTTATTTTACCATAAAACTGTACCATAAAGTCTTACAATTTTCTTATATATTCTATGAGTTGTTACCTTATCTCTTAGGCAACCATGTGTTTCAACCCATGATATTAATACATAATAATCTTAGCTTAGTTCATGTTCTTTCTATTTATTTTTCTGATTCATTTTTCCGTTGCTCTTTCCATAAATTCCCCTAATAATTTTATATCTCTTCATTCCTTAGCTTCATTATCTTAATTTTTAGAACTTCTGCACTGATATTCTTCGATTTTTACTTTCTCTACTACGTATAGTAAGTAGGGGAAGTATTGCATTCCACCCAAAAATTCGATACCGAGATTTCACCGGAAATACATGTTTTGAGACCTCCTGAATACAAAAAAAGCATTTTTGGAAACATGTCCGTGTGTGTGTCTGTGTGTGTGTCTGTGTGTCTGTGTGTGTGTCTGTGTGTGTGTGTGTCTGTGAACAGCATAACTCAAAAACTAACAGTCGGATAAACACCAAACTTGGTATTTACGTTCAGTATCTTCCAGAGATGCGACACGAAGATTTTCAAGAAAATCCCCCCACCCCAGACTACCCTTTACATGGAACATTTTTCGAAAATTTTAATTTTCTCAAAAATGGCTCTAACGATTTTGATGAAAATATCATATGTTTAAGATAATGTCATGAGAAATGAAATGTATATCTCGAAATTTCTGGGAATGTCTCCAAAAGTATTCTTCATTATGAACGACTTTTGCATAACTGGTAAACCATAAGAGATAGACAAAATTTTACTACACAAAAAATGTAGATCGCGTTAAAATACACAACTTATATCATATACATTTTTTTTGTTGAGTGAACCGTTTTCGAGATATTGCTTGTTATTTCCTTAAATTTTCCAATACTTATACTTTTTCTCAAATTCGTTATTCATTTTTTTATGTCCTGGACATGCAAAGAGAATGGAATGCGCCACATAGCAACCAGCGATAAAATATTTGACTATCGCTTAAAAGCTACCATATTCCCCTTGCATCTACATGAATATTACCAATAAGATTGACATCTCGATATCTCGATTAATATGAAGCATATGGAGAATAGGCGTTTGTAAAAATAGATTGTACAAGAGTAGAGAAAGTCATGTGAGTGTAACACATCAGATTTTTTTAGGTATAAACTGCTCTCTCCATACCCTCATTTCATTACATTCTACAATATAATCTAAGTCATCTGCCTCAACCCCCCACATAAAGGGCGTCTTTCTTAGTCCACTCCCTTTCTGTCTCCTCTTAGCTTATGTACATTTAATGCTGTCCATGCCTAGCTCTATTACCGTAACCTATTACATATGTCTATGCACTTCTCTCTGGCCCCCCCAGGGGCTCACCTTATGTGAGTATGGGTTTTGGCGCACCGGGGGTTCCCGAGCCAATCATCACCATCATCATCCTTCCACCCTTGTCTGGTCGAGGTGGGTTCGTCCTCGTGACCGGGGGACTCAAGGTAGGCTCTTGTGCGTTCTGTGCATTTTATTACATGATGCCCCTCGCCATCGTTTCTTATCTTCTATTTATGCACATTTCGCCCCACGCCCATTCATTTACACATCTCCTTTACTTCTTCGCCGGCCTACCTTGCGTGCGATATGCCCACACACTTTGTTTCTTTTATCCTTTTATTTTAATCCTCCGTGGACACAGCCTGACGGATATCCGCGCACTGGGTGAGTGGGTAATGGCGTCATCCCCACCACCTGGGGTCGTCATGTAGGGTATGTGTTCGTATCCGCTGTTCAACTGCAGTCCCGCGGGGGGCCATTGCATCAGCTGCTGACTTCTGACGGCGATTGGGTCCCTCTGTCTATGTTCTGGGAGGTGTTATCCTGGGGTGAGTTTGGTATATATAGCCCACTCACCCAAGCCGGGGTAACGCCCGGGAAGTCAGAGCCCGAGGTCGGAGACGGTTGCAATGGTGGAGGATTTATTTCGCTATGGAGCACCCTTGCTCCATTATAAGTAACAAGCGCCGTAAAGTATTTGCAACAGAAGTAGCACCATCAACAACTGGTTGTTACTTAGTGATTTCGCGAACTGAGGAAGGTCGAACTTTTGAGGTGAACCCTTTTATTGTACAGAAGGGCACTGACGCAATTGCAGGTGCGGTTCAGTCCTGCACTTGTCTTCGGATTGGTTCATTGTTGGTTCAAACCAAATCCGAACAGCAGACTAAGTCCTTGTTGCGCGCCAAGCTTCTCCACGGCTATCCTATCCGTGATGAGAAGCACCGCACCTTGAATTCCTGTCGAGGCGTTGTCACCACGCATAACCTCGATGGTATATCGGACGAGGAACTGGTAGAATATCTTGCAGACCAGAAGGTGACAGCGGTTCATCGAGTGCAGACAAACGCGACGGAGTATTGGTACCCACTCGTACCCTGTTTATAACATTTGATGGCATCGATCTGCCCAAGAGCATTTCAGCAGGGCACGAACGCATTGCGGTGAGGCCCTATATTCCTCGACCTCTGCGTTGTTTTAAATGCCAACATTTTGGGCATACGCAAATCTCTTGCAAGAGTGCCGTTTCCATCTGTGCTTCTTGTAGTGAGCCCTCACACGATGGTACCTGTTTATCCGCCCCCGTCTGCGTAAAATGCAAAGGGTCTCATTCAGCTTCATTTGCCACTTGTCCGTGGTATTTGGACGAGAAGGCGATCCAAGAGATCCGGGTAAAGGAGAAACTCTCCTTCGCCGAAGCCGTTACCATGCCGTCTCTCCTGCGATCTGGTACATTTAGTTCTGTTGTTGCCTCGCCAGTACCCCAACAGGATGCCGAAACACAGACCTGGACCATGACTGCATTAACCGCCACTACCATCCGGCCGTCCGTTTCTAGTACTGTTATCAAGCCATCGAAAGCTGGTTCTAAGGTTCTGAAGTCTCAAGGTACTGCAAAGAAGCCAAAGCAGAAACTTCGTGAAGAAGATTTTCTGAAAGACTCTCCGCGTGCGCGCGGTAAGAAATGTTCACCTTCTCCTCCTCGAAGGTCGCAGTCCCAGGATGCTCCTGGGACAAGCCGCGCTCCGCGGCCACCTTCACCCATTGCCACCCAGAACCGATTCACGGCGCTTGAATCGGTTTCTGGCACTGAGCGCGTGGGCCCTCCCTTCGAAGAGCCTATGGAGTCTGACCAACTCCATACCAAAACCCCGAGCCCAAAGGTTGAGCAAAAGATTATTTTAAGCCGCCCTTCTAAGTAGACAGTTTATCCCATTTATTCATGGCTATCCTGACCTGGAATTACGTGGTGTTCGATCGCATAGGGCGGAAATGCAACTTTTATTGCGTTCCCATTCACCTATGGTCGTGTGTTTGCAGGAGACCAAGCTTCGCCCTCACGACCCTTTTGATCTCCAAGGGTACACTCCGGTTCGCTACGATCTTGAACCGGATGAGGGTGCTCCTGCTCATGGAGGTGTCATGTTGTTAGTGCGTAACGACGTTCATTTTCAAACTCTAGCTCTTACGTCCGATTTGCAAGCGGTTGCCTTTAGGCTTCAATTGCCCGGCTTTTTCTTTTCTGTTTGCTCTGTCTATTCGCCTCCATCTTCTCCCCTCGCTATCGCGGACATTCGAGATCTCCTGTCGGCTCTCCCAACACCATTTCTTCTGTTGGGAGATTTTAATGCCCATCACCCTCTGTGGGGTTCGCCAAGGGCTTGCGCGAGGGAAACTCTTCTTTCCGACATTTTTTATCCGCTCAACCTCTCCATCCTCAATACAGGTGTACCTACTTTTCTTTCTGACTCTTCTGGTACTTTCTCTCACTTAGACCTTGCCGTTTGCTCACTCCAGCTTGCTAGTCGTCTGCAGTGGAACGTCGTCGCTGACACCTACTCCAGCGACCATTACCCCTGCATCGTTTCTCTTTTGTCTCACCACGTCCAGAATTCCAGAGTACCTACCTGGATATTCAAAAAAGCGGACTGGAGATTGTATTCCAACCTCGTGTGTTTTAAGGAACAGCACTTCACTGACGTTAACCAAATGGTGCTGCACCTTACGTCTACGATTCTATCTGCCGCAGAACGCAAAATCCGATCATCCTCTCGCCCTCGGCGTATTCCTGGTCCGTGGTGGAACGAGGATTGTCGGGACGCCGTTCGTGCTCGTAGGACTGCGCTTAGGGTGTTTCGGCGACGTCCTACACTTGATAATTTGGTTACTTTTAAACAATCGCGCGCCAGGGCTCGTCGCAATATTCAGGATAGCAAGAAGGCATCTTGGACTCGTTTTGTCGAGTCTTTTAATCGCTTCACACCTTCCTCTGTTTAGGATAAACTTCGTCGCTTCTCCGGTAAAGTGTCACATTTTACTGTGTCTGGCCTTCAGGTTTCCAATGCCACCATAGTGGATCCGGCTGACATCGCTAACACTCTGGGTGCTGTCTTTGAGGCGGTTTCCAGTTCAGACCATTATTCCGCCGGCTTTCGCTCTATCAAAGACCGGCTGGATTCCGCCAGCTTTAATTTTCGGTCTGCTAATACCGAGTGTTATAATAAACTTTTCACAATGAGGGAGCTGGAGCACGCTCTTCATTGCTCTCGGCACTCCGCTCCTGGGCCGGATGGCATTCATGTCCTGATGTTAAAGACGCTTTCAGCCGGCAGCAAACTCCTTCTCTTACAAGTCTATAACCGTATATGGCAAGACGGCCTTTTTCCTTCCGCTTGGCGCGAAGCCACCATTGTCCCTATCCTTAAGCATGGGAAGGATCGCCAACTACCTTCCAGCTACCGCCCTATCTCCCTCACCAGTTGCATTTGCAAGTTGATGGAGCGCATGATCAACTGGCGGTTGACATGGTGGCTTGAGTCTCAGAAACTTCTAGCGAACGCTCAGTGCGGATTTCGTCGCCATCGCTCTACCGTCGACCATCTCGTGTCTCTGTCGACGCATATTACGAACGGATTTCTGAGAAAGTGTCAAACAGTGGCTGTGTTTTTTGACCTGGAGAAAGCTTGACACTTGTTGGAGGGGCGGCATTTTACGAACACTGCACGCATGGAATCTCCGCGGTCGTCTCCCCATATTTCTTCGGGAGTTTATGACGGACCGCGTCTTTCGTGTACGTGTAGGCTCGGTTTTATCTAGTCGTTTTATTCAAGAGAACGGAGTACCGCAGGGCTCTGTACTCAGTGTCACACTTTTTGCGATAGCTATCAACCACATTGTTGATTGTATTCCAGCTGGCATTTCATCGTCCCTTTTCGTTTACGATTTTGCCATTTATTGTAGTTCACGGCGGACCTGTCTGCTCGAACGCCGTCTCCAGAGCTGTATCGACCGTCTCTACGCCTGGAGTAACGCCAACGGCTTTAATTTCTCCGTCGAGAAATCCGTCTGCATCAACTTCTGGTGCCGGAAGGCTTTCCCTCCGCCCTCTCTCCATCTTGGGTCAGAGGTCCTTCCATTTGCAGACGAGGTGAAATTTTTGGGGTTGATCTTTGATCGAAAGCTGAGCTGGACTTCTCACGTATCCTTTTTAAAAGCAAAGTGTGACCGTTCTCTTAATATTTTACGTGTTTTAAGTGGCACATCCTGGGGAGCTGATCAAACCGTTCTTCTGCGTCTTTAACGTTGCTTGGTCCGATCCAAGCTTGATTACGGGTGCATTGTCTATTCATCGGCACGTCCATCCGTGTTGTGTCGCTTGAATACCATTCATCATCGTAGTATAAGAGTCGCTACAGGGGCCTTTCCAACTAGCCCTGTACGCTGAAGCCGTAGAGCCTCCGCTGTCCTTCCGGCGTGAGATGCTTTTGTGCAGCTATGCTTGTCGACTCTCAAGCTTGCCTAACCACCCATCCTTCGAAATATTTTACGAGGATTCGCTTGATCGACAATATTTAGTTAGCTCCTCTGCATTACTACCTCCAGGGGTTCGATTTGGACAACTCCTTCGGCATTTGACGTTACGCCAGCGCCGGCCCTTCCCAGGGGGGAAAAGCTTTTTCCTCCATGGTTGCGCGCTGAGGCCCACTGTCACCTTGGGCTAACGTCGATGCCGAAGTCTGAGACCCCTTCTTCAGTCCTTAGATCCGCGTTTTTAGAACTACAGGCGCAATTCGGGGACTGTCATTTTATATATACTGATGGGTCTAAGACTGATGTTGGAGTAGGATGTGCCTTTGTGTTTGGTGCACAAAGTTTTACCTTTCGTTTACCTGGGCAATGTTCGATTTATACCGCCGAACTTTTTAGTATATATTAATGTGTTTTATACATTCAGCAGCAAGTCTTACGGCACTGTGTTGTTTGTACGGACTCTCTGAGTGCCCTTCAGTATTACTGCGCTGTACAGTTACCACCCGCTCGTACAGCGCATTCATGACCTGCTCCACTCGCTCGGTGCTTCTGGCATCAGAGTATCCGTGTGGATTCCAGGTCATGTGGGCATCTCAGGAAACGAGTCTGCCGACGCCGCTGCCAAATCGGCGATTTTATTACCCAGATTTTTTACCTCTGTTGTTCCCTCGTCAGATTTTTGTGTTATTTTACGTGGTCGCATCCTCTCGCTTTGGCGCGATGAATGGATAGCCCTCCGGGGGAACAAGTTGCGGGACGTTAAACCTCTCCCTTTAGTCTGGGGTACCTCTTCTCGTTCTTCTCGTCGGGAAGAGGTGATTTTAACTCGTTTACGTATCGGACATTGTCTTTTTAGTCATAGACACCTGCTCAGTGGTGACCCCGCTCCACTCTGTGAGCAGTGTGACGCGCCCTTAACGGTGCGTCACATTTTAGAAGAGTGTCAGGTTTTAGCTGCATTGCGCGCTCGTGTGTGTCTGTCTGTTGGCATAGCCAACGTCTTGGCAGACGGCGTGAATGCTTAGATTGTCTTTTACGTTTTATTATTGACAGTGGCTTTAGCCGGCGCATTTGATGAACTGAGCGTCTTATAGTTTTGTGATTTTATGTTGTTAGTTTTAATGAGGGCTCTTCCCCCCTGGGGAAATATGGCGCTATGTTCCCTTGACGTCTACAACTCCTGACACGTTTTAGTCTTTTATGGTTTTGTTTGCAATGTTTTTAGTGTGGTTGTTTTAGAATTTGTAGCCATGTTTTTTAGTGTTTTTGACAAAGCGGGTTTGTGTGCCGTTTTTTAGTTCTTGGCTTTTAAATTTTAAACCTTGTAAGGGCGCTGATGACCTTCGCTGTTTAGCGCCCTTAACCCCATCTCATCATCATCATCTCTCTGGCTCGACCCAATGTCAGTTGTCTATAAAATAATGAACTCTTGTTTTTATTCCTAAGACTCTGGAACAGTTCTTGTTTTCTCCCATTCTATTCCTTACCTCTTTGCAAAAACCTCTAATTTGACCTTCTCTCTCTTCCCATATGTTATCCATTCCAATTTCTTGTAAAATTCCTCTCAGATCCTGTGCCCAATTCATCCTAAATTAAATTAAATTAAAATTTATGAATGCTCTTTAACTGCTGTAGTCCGTAGCATCGCATTCTATATTGGGCATGCAAGATCGGTAAGTTTGCTCAGAGGCGTCTCTATCAGGCTTGAGGTTCTTTTACGTGCCGTAAATCTACAACACAAGACCACTGGCTTTACTTCCCTTCCAAGCCATACTAAGGATTTTTGCACCCAAAAAAAATCCATTGGCCTCTGCCAGGTTTGAACTTGCGATCGGGAACTAGAGGCTGGTATCCAATTCATCCTACCATAGGATTTCTCTTGCATGATTAGATATTGCTTTGGGATATTTTGATCATCCAGTGATCTTATTCTATGCCAATATTTTAGGATTCCTTCCACTATCATAAGCTTGCAACCCACTCTTCCCATTTCTAATATTGCTGCTCTTTTGGCAATGCTATAGGCAAGTCCAATATCTGTCTGCAGAATGATCTATGTATTTTATTTATAATGCACCAATCTTTATCATCACCTCCCCAAATCTCTAATTTCCAACTTTGTATTGTCTATTTCTGTAGACACGATCTTACAGCATTCATTGCTAATTTTCCTCTGGCTAAGACATTGGTCTTGTGCTCATTTCATCTCCCATTACTACTCAGTCTCACCCTTAAATAATCAAATTTCCATTAAATTTGTAATTCTTCCCCTTCCACTTTTCCTCCTTTTTCAATTTACCGCCCTTTTAAACACTATTACCTTTGACTTTTTAAAATTTATTCTCAGGCCCCATTTCTTGCAAAAAGCTTGTCAAAGAATATGATAGGCATCCACATGAGACAAAGCCTACCACTAAATCAAAGCAATCCTGGTATCTCTGTTATTCATTGTAGGTAAATATAAGTTATTTTTATCTATCATCCAATATATCATCAATAAATAGGTTATATAATATAGGGTTGAGTTTACAACCTTGTCTTATCCCCATGTTATTTACAATCTTTTCAGTTACTTCATTTCCATTTAACTTAATACAAAGCTTGTTTGGATTACTCTGATAAATTTGGAACTTGCACACTTATTTCTCAATTAAATCCAGAGTGCTTCTCTATGTATAATGTCAAATGCTTTTTCTAATACAAGAAATTCCATATATACCCTGCCTCTTTTAGTGCTTAAATATTTATCCACAACTGATTTAATAATAAACATGCTGATTGCTCTCTTGCCTTTTTTAAATCCCATCTGGAATACTGACAGTTTATTCTCACCCTCTGCCCTGCATTGTAGTCTTCTTGCTGAATAAATCTTTCCTAAAACTTGACAAAAAACGAATGCCCCTATAATTGGCTGGACCTTTGACCTTTCCTTTTCCCTTATAAATAGGTACAATTATATTTGTCTTTCAACTATGCTGTACCTAATACCTTTCCTCCCTCAAATATAATATTCATCAGTTTAAAAAACATCACATTTCTTTCCCTATCCCCTGTCCATTTTTTCCAAAATTCACCTGGGATGTCATCAATTCCAAAGCTTTATTATTCTTCAATTTTTTTTGGTTCCTTCCCAAAATTCTACTGAGGTTATCTGCCTATCTAAATTATCTGTATAACCTACAGTAGGGACAATGGTTCTGTGCTGGTGAAGGCTGGATGTGTACTGGTTATCTGGACAGTGAGCGAACCCCAATTTTCAGGCATGTGCAGTGAGTGCCATCGCTTCAGTCTAGCGGCAGCAGTAGTTCGAGTAACATCTCTCTTGCCAGCCGTCTGTTGATACTACCTTGAACGTTGTGTTTATAAATAAAATTAGTTACTATATATTTTTGCAGGAGCGTCATTTCAGTTTCTGCATTGGGGGGGGGGCAAGATTGCTTGGAGCAGTTTCACAAATGTTCATGTGGATTGTAACGATATATTTGGCCTAAAAGAAAATGTTTTATTTCTTAAATGTGAAATATTGCTATTAATAGTACAGTTGTAATGTTTCATTTGGTAGAGCAATAATGTTGCTTGTAACCTAGGGGAAGGGGCCAATTGACCCCCTGCCCCCCCTAAATGACACCCCTGTGTTTCTGTAATTAAACTTGGATTGCATATAGGTATTGTGTATTTTGGTGTGTTTATTAGAGGTTCTTGCCTTCTGCGACGTTTTATGTAAAAATAACAACAGTTAATATAACACAAAATGATGGGGATAAATACAAAGAAATCGCTAATGGAAAAACTAATTCCTACCTTGCCTCTCAGATCTGTCTTGGTGATGGATAACACACCGTACCATAGTGTGCAGTTGGAAAAGGCCCCATTGCCTCATACCAAAATACAATGCAGAACTTGCCCCATTCCACGAAAGGATGCTAAGTTTGGAGCTTTACAACCTAAGTAAGGGTCAAAGCCTATTCCAAAAATTTATGTTGATAGTTTGTAGGCCATGCACACAATGTTCTCCGATTACCGCCCTAGTCTTCAGGTCTTAATTGAGTAGAACTCATCTGGGCTGATATAAAGCAATGAGTAGCTTGGTAGAACACCCTTTTAAACTACATGATGTTATTGATTAAGCTTAGCTAATAACATGTTGAGGACATTAGCGTAGAAAAGTGGGAAAATGCCTCTCAAAACATTAAGTAGGAAGACAAATACATTGAAGAACAACAAGGCCTGTTTGAAAATGTCTTACAAGGTTCTGTAATCCAGGTTAGGAAATATAGTGACAGCGAACGAGAAGACTGATGACGATGAAAGGGAAAGTCTTGCAGAAGAAAACGACGGTGGTGATATGTCTGGTGTAGAGTGTTTATCACACTAATAAAGCTCCTGCTAGTTTATGACAATGCATTTACGTGACAAAGTTTGTGTATAATGTGTAAATACAAAAGAATGATAGAGCAATCTGACAATGGTGACAATAAACCAGTCATGCAGTGGTGTGGTGTTGTATGTTTATGTCGTATCATCAAAGTCCCACGTCTTCCAGCAGGCAGGCAGGCAGACAGAGAGATGCCTTGCGTTAGGCATAGACTCTCTTCAGTGCGCGAAGAAAGAAGGTCACCGGCACAGAACCATTGTCCCTACTGTATATCCAAAGCCAAGGGAATCAAATTTATCCTGAACTAAGAAATGACCATTTATGCCATCTTCATTTCTGTCTTCCTTAAAAATGAGCACATATTTCACATATATATCACATTTCCTCTTCCTTAGGCAATGGATATCTTTTGAGTATAAAAATCCTTAGGTGGCTTCCTTTGGAAAGCAAGTAAAGCTGTTGATCCCTTATGATGTTTATTCCCATGTAAAAGAACCTCATACCCTGAGAGAAACGGTCCCTGAGCAAAATTTGTTGGCTGTTTCATTCCCAATATGTGCTTGCCTCTCCTCATGCCATCTAGCGGGTGGCACTGAACTAATCACTCATCATTGTACGTTTTAATAGCAGACATCACATACTTAGAAAATTGACTTGATTGCAAAAAACTTCCCTATTGCCTCAATGTTAAGGCAATAAGAACAATAAATGAATGACTGACTGATTAGTTGGAGTAAGAGCAAATTCTTTAGGTTTCTGGATGAAGTGAATTATAGCAAAATTAGGAAAACAACAAAGCTCTTGTGCAAACGTGACTAAAAATTAATGTTTGTAAGTGAGGTTTTCAACATTTAATTTCCTAAAAACTTAACAAATGCTGTTAATAATCAACCAGCCAGCAGGGAGTGCAGACAGTGAAATTTATGAAAATAACCCAGTGTGTCAGCCAC
Organism: Deroplatys truncata; assembly: GCA_030765065.1. Lineage (NCBI taxonomy): Eukaryota > Metazoa > Arthropoda > Insecta > Mantodea > Mantidae > Deroplatys > Deroplatys truncata. The sequence goes on along the minus strand of CM060987.1, from coordinate 105,683,751 downwards.
AGTGTAGCCTTGCAGTCAATAGACAATATACTAGATACTACATGATCCAAATTAAATTTGAATGTAATAATGTTATGGGCAATAGGGAATTGTGTTGCAGTTAGGAATCACCTTAACAGTTTGCAAAGGCAGAAAGTTATCACACGCTATCTCAGGTAAGAAGATGTGAAATGGTTGTGTACATTTATGTATTAATAAAGTAAGCTTTGATTTCGTGAGGTATATTTTTCAGGCTTGGTCATGGTCTAGCCAGATTAACTCTTCTAGAACTTTAGGATGTAGCTGTGGTATCCATATTCAGTTGTACTTTTAAAGTATCCTTCTCAGGACCTCAAGAGGCAATTACTGCTGTGCCTGTTTGCAGTGGGTTATACAGAAAACTATCCAAACAGGGCACTGAATGAGCCAAAGTTCTGTCAATTTTGAAAAAAGGTTTTCATCCCATGGAAATCACATACTTTATGTGTAATTTTTCATGAATAACACAGAAACTGCTCAATGTGGAAATGGAAAGCATCTGCAATTGCTTAAAACAGAACTATGCAGTATTAAAATGCATTTGTTTTGGGATGTGCTGTGATTCCAAGGAAATTGCAAATGTTTTATGTGCTTTATTTTGGCACATACTGTACTTTTAAAGAAACTGCAAATGTAGATCATTAAGGTAAATGGGATTTCTCTGCAAAAGTACATACCTGAGTTGGAGATCGCATCAAGGACGAAAGGGGTTACATTTGTAAACATGTGCGGTGAAGGAATGCTTAGAGAAGGGTGCTAATGAGCATAATCAAAGCAGTTAAAGCTGATGGAAGTATGGAGCTCCAAGAAAAATTAATAATCTGTGAAAGGACAAATGACTCAAATATGTGTATAATGTTAGAATTCCTAGTTTATTGTTGTGATGCATGTTAGTGCAAGGAATTAAAATTAAATTGCGTTTTATTTATGGACACTCTTTAATTGCTATGATCCTTAACATCCCATTCTATATTGGGTGTGAAAGACAGGTAATTTTAATCAGAGGCCTCTTTATCAGGCTTGAGGTTCTTTTACATGCCATAAATCTATGACATGGGATCACCAGCTTTACTTCCCTTCCAAAGGAAGCCATGCTAAGGATTTTTACGCCCAAAAAAATTCATTGTCGTCTGCCAGGTTTGAACCTGCGACTCTCGGGAGTTAGTGCAAGGACAAAGAGACTCAAATGTATAGTGTAAAATTTCTTAATGAGTGTTGTGATGAATGTGTTACTGAAGGGACATACATAATATGTACTGAATTATGCAGTGGATATAAAACTAGTACATATGTACTAAGGTGAGCGCTTTTTAATAAAATACATGTTACTGAAACTATTGGCACAGTGTTAGTATTAATCTTAAAACCTTGCATAGGAAAAAAATGCAGAATATCTGAATAATATGGAAACCTTGCTAAAATGGAAAAAAATTACGATCAATGTCCCTTCTGTCTTGAACAGGTTTCACTGTATATGTGCTGTAGGGGATGGCAATGCATCCTGATTTGTCCAGGAGAAGGTGGGCACTATCTTTAGCCTGACCAGTATATTACATGAGTGACTTTGGTTTGTGCTCTGAAGAGTGTGGGGCATGTTTCCTCCTTGAAATTGCGTAAATTTCAAAGGTCTCTTGAGGTGGGTGATAACTGTGGATACAATGTCCATGTTCTCATATCTAATGATGTGCTTACTTAGTCAACAGAGAATGTTCAACAACTGATTTATTGCTTCATTAAATCAACATTCTCTTGAGCTCAGAGAGACAGATGATGTTACTGTGTTAACAGCCCCTATGTTTACAGATTGCATGAAAAGAGTGCAACTGGATGACCACAGAACTGATGTTGGCTTGAAAACTGTTTCTGTGCTGTGTTGTAGAATTTTTCTGATGTCCATGACATCTTTTCAGATATGGCAAGAACAATGTCTTTCTTGAAGACTATTGTCTAACCCCTCTTGACCAAGATCTCCTCAGATGTATGGCTCTTATTATTTCTTGTGATATGTATACATTTGTTTGCAATGCTTAGTCCAGATGTTTTAGTTATTGTGGGAGAAGGTGAGGCTCCATATTCCTGTAGCATGATGAATAAATTCTAATCAAGGCATACTTGTGTCAGTAGTAATAGTTAGATCTCCTGTTTAGATAACAATTTGTTTGTGAAAGTTTTCTGTAAACAGTATGACTGGGTATTCATCATGTTTTTGATTTGCAACAATGTCCATAAAGTTTATTTTCTTCTCCAAGATGCTGCAAGAAATCAATGTTTGTCCATGGCTCCAAACAACAAATATATCATTTATGCACCAAAACTAGCACATTCTGGTGATGACCTGCATCTGGCACAGTGGAGTAAAACATTTCCATATGAGGCAGTATTTTATATCACAACATTGTAAATGCCAGAGTGATTGTAGTGTAAATTAGCATTATTGTATGACAATGATTTGAGATGTTTGTTAATTATAAGCATTGTTAGGAAATAAGTTTACACGCCTCACTGAAACTGACAATAGGAGCGGATAACAATGAGCGAGGGGGTGAGTTGTTTATTAATTAGAAGAGACAAGCAAATGACTTCAGAGTAGCGTGCCTTTCTTTAGAAATGGAGGGAATATTTTCCCTAGAGCATATGTGTTCGTAATTTTGATTGGATATAAAAATAGACGCTAATGTTGGCGTGCTTTATTAACCAATAGCAGCTCTGTTATAATCTTTAGGCATATCGGGGTGAGGGAGTATAAATTCTAAAGCCAGAGACAAGTATTGCTCAGTTCAACAGAATCATTCACGGGTTACACGTCGCGCAGTTTAACAGAATCATTCACGAAGTACACGTTACGCAATTCTACAGAATCTCTCGTGTCGTAAAGTTAGTTACAAAATGTGAAATACTCGAATTAATAATGTGCGGCAAATAAGTGATTATTCTTGCATTCGAAAATATAACAGTTTCAGTCGGGCGTGTATCAAGAGTAAATATGTGAAGTTAATAACGTGTGACGGCAATAAAAGTGTAAAAACAAATTCTTTTATCGGTGTTATCTTTTAGTAACAACTCCTTTCCGTTTACACACCCTGTTCAAGAGATTTGCTCGACTGAATAATAATAGCTAGCCGGAGGACAAAGAACTCAAAATTAAAAATAGTAAAACAATAACAGGTGCTCAGCAAATAAGATAACACGAACGATACCACGACACATAAAAAACCATTTGCTATCACTGAGATGGAGAACTGATGTTGCATTATAAGCTGCTCAAAATGACAGAAATTATTGGAGAAATAGTTTAAAATATTTAGAATCAACTCACAGTAAGACATTTTGAAAACATTGTCATGTATTTTAAGAAATTTATACTTTCTCTAAAACTGGGTGTTTTATACATGAGGAAACATGATTGATTATATTATTGCGTTAGGTATCCACTAGCAATCTTTTAACTGATATTCTTGTAAAACATTAACAATGCACTCTGTAGCAACATTTAATAACATTTATTAGAAATTTTGCTTTTTGTAGAATGTCTAGGTTTACAAAAAATTGTCCTTAATATTAATGGAAAGGTAGTTAGTTTTTTAGTTTAAATTAGCTTTAAGGTTATCAAATATGCAATTAAAGCCCTGTTTTAATTATTTTTCAAGCTATTAGGTATAGGGTTAAGCTCTTTTTAATTTAGCTTTGAGGTTATCTGATATGCAGCAGTACTATGACTAACAACAAATGGACTAAGAACTACACAAGTGTATTACTACAGTAAACAAGCAAATAACATTCAACATGCCTTACAAAGATATGTCTACCTACAAACAGAATACAATGATACACTACACAAGTGACATATTAATGTCGTTGAGGACATTTCAGCCAGGATAGCCAACACCAAAACCAAAGCTTCTTGGGTGCACAGCTCCTTCTCCTCAGCATGCAGCAATGGGTTTGTCTATAGATAGTGACTTACCTTTCCAAATTTCTTTCCCATGATCGAGTTTCACTGTTGCTGCCCTGACTGTGGTATTTTGTTCCTTCTTTTTCCGCTGTTGCTTCTTATAAGTAATGCCAACATGTTCCATATCATATCCTTTGCCTTTAGATGACTCACCTAACTTGTCTCCTTCCTCCTTGGTATCTGTACCAACAATGTCCATTTGATTTCTTCTTTCTTCTGAAGCATCTAGTGTTTCTGGAATTTTTGTAGCTCTTTCACATTCAACAGTGATAATATCCTTATTTTCTGACACTGCAATACCATTTGTATATTTTGTATTTCCACAATCTGCAATATTTTCTAGCGTTTCTGTTACATTTGATTCCTGTGGCAACAGAGAAGTCTGTTCTTTGTCATGACACCTATGTTTGTACTTTTTACCAGCTGCATTTGATTTGTGATTGCCAGAGACTGCTAGAGGACTTACACTGTTGGATACCATATCTCCAGTAAAATTGGAACTTCTGAAAAGCAGTGACCTATGCTGTGAATTTTCAGCATTTAAATGTGGAGAATCACCAAAAATCTTCTTCTGTTGTTCCTTAGCTTTGAAAATAGGCTTTGTGTTTTTTTGAGTAGTTGAAAGTGAATCTACTTTGGAAACTGGTTGGTGCTCAAGAACATTATTCTTGTTCTTATGCTTGAAAAGGCTAAGTTTAGTCTCTGCACTGCTGGATATTTCCGCTTTAACTTTTGTTAAATCTGGTAATTCAGGTACAAGCTTGTAAGTAATGTTACTCTTTCTTTGTGCCTCATTTTTAAACTGAGTATTAACAGCTCCTCTACTACTCTGCTTTGTGGCTTCCAACACAATTCGTTTATTTGCAACTTTCTTTAAATCTGTTACTTCTAGTAAAGTTACTTTCTCACTTTTATGATAATTCTGACTAACTGTAGCATCAGTGCTTGCAGCTTGTTCATGTTTGGACACTTCAACTGGACAGCATGTTTCTGTGCTAGCATGTCTTTCTTGCTTTATTTGCATTGGTAATTCTGAATGAGTATTCTTGATGCTATTTTGTTTTAGATCTTTCATGTAATCTTGCTCAAATGTTGCTGTTTTCTGTTTCACAGTTTTTGCGTTTTTTGTAAGGTTTTTATCAGCCAATTCCTCTTTCATATTTGTAAGTGCATTAGATTCTTCCTGAGATTCTTTATTAAGGCCATCTGGGATTGGATCAATAGTTTTTGTGTTCAAATGCTTCACCCGTATTTGCCCAACATTATTGGCTGGAGGTAATAATTTTGCCTCATTTGCGGTACACTTCAGTTTATTATTGATTTTATGTTGGGGATTTTGTTTATTTTCATCACTTCTAGAAACTTTAGCTGTAAATTCCTTCATTTCTTCTTTATACAATGCATTTGAAAAGCTGTTTTCTGAAACACTCTGAATCATAGGCTCAGATGTTTCATTCTCAGCTTGACCATTTGATGCCGCACCATTCATGTATCCAAAAGTGGCTTGGGCAACTGGGGCTTCCTTCTTGACTTTTAACTTACACGTGACACTTTCAACATGGCTAACAGTTGAATTCGTTGCATTCTGAAGTATACTTTCACTATTTTGAGATCCGTTTTCAGATTTTATCTTGATTTCAGCCTTTGTTGTAACATTAGCACCAGCAAAAGTAGATGTCCCTCTGCATCCTAGGTTTCCATACACTCTGTGTATGACACTCTTAGATATTTCCTTTGCAATACTATCACCAGTAATATTTGTTTCTGTTAAAGTTGTAGCATTTGTTGTGTTACTACTGCAATTACTGGCACTTATAGGTGTTTCAGTAATTTGAAACACATTTTCAGATATTACCTTTGTATCAACCTTTGTTGCAGTATCAGATACACCACTACCTCCTAGGTTTTTCCTAAATGCTCCCTCTATAACAGGCTTATGTTTTTCTTTCTCAATTAGATTTGTCTCTCTTATAATGGTTGTAGATGAGCTACATTTATATACAATAGAAGGTGTATCAATTTCATTACTTTGGGATGAATAATTAGATGCTATATTATTTTCAACTTTATTTGAAACATTATGTATCCCATTGGCAGCATTGTCAAAAGCTGCCAAGTTCTTCCTCTGACATATGTCTTCCCCAGTATTGTTAGGGTTTACACTTGTTTCTGTTACAGTATCACTTTTAAAATCTTTACTTTTGTAGTCACTTTTACATTTATCTTGAAGCACATTTCCAGATTTTATCTTAATTTTATTCTTAAGCATAGCACTACATGCATTACCATTTGTAAAAGTAGCACTTATAACGTGATGAAGGCTTTTAGATTTGTCATCATTTGTACTGCTATAGACAAAACCTACACCTTTTAAAGTCTCCTTTTCCTTAGAATTATTTGTTAGATTATTCTTCAGTTTTTTTTCATTTGGAAAAGCGGAAACAGTGCTATTATCTTTTGCTAATTCTGGAGGACATCCCTTCACACTCACAGGACAATCTTGCTCATGTTTCTCTTTAGACAGGAGTGCTCCTGAGGTATTTATATGAATTAATGAGGATCTACTGGAAGAAAAACCAGGCTGAAATGGAATTTGTTTAATTACACTATTCTCATTTGTATTATATGCTGTGGTTTCTTGATCACTCTCAGTATCAATAAAATGAGTATTTGGAATCAGCTTTTGTCTGGGAAGAAGTTTCAACACAACTGGGCTATATTTTGAGTTAGGTTTTGGCTTAATTATGGAATATGCCTTACTTTGTTTGGTGGCAGTATCTTGCACTGATGCTGCAGAAGGAACCATTTGTGTTTCAACCGTGACACTGTTGTTACTTTTATTGCCAGGCACTTCCTTTGAAGAAGTGTTGTTGCAAGCAAGCAATTGTGCTGGTTGTTTTACCTCAGATTCTGATGACAGTTTATGATCTTTACTAACATCAGTACTTTCAAATGTCACTTCCTGTAACTTCTCCAAAATACACTTCTCTACTTGCTCTTTCCTATCTTTTGGAATTTCTTCTCCCAAACTTGAAGAAGATGAAGAAACTGAAGGCGATCCCTTCTGAGGTGACTGCAAAGACCTATCTATTAACTTTACAACTTCTTCTGAGTGAACCTTCTTTGTGATTTCAGGAAGAATGTATCTCAGGTTTGATTTCAATCTAGAGATTAACCTGGAAGGTTTTGCCTTTTCTGGAGTTGATATAAGAGAGTTGTCAGTCTCTGGTGGTGGAGGCGGAGGAGGTGGTGCAGGTTCTGTTGTGGGTAAAGGAGGAAGAGGGGGATGAGACGGCAAAGGAGGAGGAGGAAGTGGAGGAACGGCAGCACATAACAGAATTTCTCTTAAATTTGCCTGTTGACTGTACTGAGGCCGCTGGTTGTAACAGAAGTTGTCTTGTAAACCACTTTCTGGATTCCAATAGTTCTGGAAAAAAGAAAAAAGAAAGCATATTAATGGAGAATAAATATTCAAAAGTAACTGCTGGCTAGAAGAGTGCTGAATCATGTACTTCTTCCCATAAAGTCCTGGAATGTAAAGTATATTAAGCCAGCACCAAGTGGATTTCAGAGTTCCATCTATACATGTAAGACGTAGGAAACATTCCATCTGTGATAAAGAGATTAGGAACTGTGGGCTCTCTGACATATTAAAACTGGGAGGGGAGGGGGTTGGAAGATAACTATACAAAACTCTCTGTAATATATCAGACCTTAATGACAATATCAATACGCAACAAAATGGCACAGCAGTTGGTTGGCATGTAAACAAATGTGCACAGTATACAGCACTGCTTTTGCTAAGATTGTAAGAAACTTGTGCAAAGTGAAACAAAGGGAAACAGTTTCTCTTTGCATATATGCACATAAGTTGAAACTTTAATACTGGCAACTATTTATTTAATTAATTTTGAAAATTGAGAAGCTAGTAACAGTGATGTGTTATAATTTAAAATAAAGAGAGTTCAAGGTTGTTACACTACATCACTAAAATGTTCTTACTTGAACCATCTCCCGAAACGCGTTCAAGAAAGGACATTTTAGTGATGTAGTGTAACAACCTTCAACTCTCTTTATTTTAAACTATTTATTTATTACTATTACAAGAATGATACGTGTTTGAAACTACTACAGTCCTTCAACGCAATTACCAGCATTGTTAGTAATCCATTGCCAGTGATATGGAAGTCATAGGATCCGTTACAGCACCTGTTCTGCTGATGTTCCTGATGAGGTGATCTAATGCATGTAGAATTTCAGGATTAGGTCATAACTAAAGGGACTTAGGTCTGGTGAATATGGTGGATAGAAAATCACTTCCCAACGCCAGAGATGGTAGAGATAAGTTACAGTGCCATGTGTGCCCAAGCATTATCCTACAAAATTATGGGAATTCTGCAAATACTGTCACAGTTTTCTTCACAACACTGTCTGAGATAATGTTCCAAAAATGACACAAAAACTGTGCAGTAACATTCTGTCCTTATGGTGGTAAGGTATGTATTAGGATAACGCCATCACAACCGCACAAAAAAAGCATCATAACTTTCACATTTGTAGGGATTTGGCAGACTTTTGTTTTGCGTGGTGACTCATAGTGATGCCACTAATTCATCTGGTGCTTAGTTAAGGTTTGTATAATCCATGTCCCATTAAGCACAATTATACATGTAAGAAAGTATCTCCATCATGACTATAATGAGTTTGTAAAGTGTCGTATTCTATCCATCACTGCACTTCCATCTAATCATAGGGAAACCAATGTGATGCAATTTTCCTCATTTTCAGGCGATTCTTTAGAATATGCAGCACAGTTGTATGTGATAATCCTAACTCTTGGCCTCTCACATATGGTCTGATGTCGATTGGTGTCTAACAGTGCAGCAACAGTCTACACTTGCTCTTCCCTTACACTTGGTGTCTGTTGCTCTTTCATGTCCCCCATTGAAAATTCTAACCCAACCCACCTCACCACTGTTCTGTATAACACAGTTTCTCCACATGCCTCAACAAGATCCATACATTGTCTTGCTGCACGACTGTAAGCACATTCAACTTCAACCAACTTTGCTGTTCCTGTTTTATGAACATGCTGAAAACACAACACACAACAATTTAGATTGGTAGCTCACACAGGTCTATCTTCCACTCGCCAAGCACATGCACATTGAGTCAGAAGGGAGAGTCCTTTATTGGGAGGTGGGTAAGATATAGAAAATCACATGGTAAACATGAGAATAATTACCTCTTTCTCATTTCGCTTCCACAGCAGTGTTGCCTTTGTTTAAGTTCCAACATGTATATATACACATACACACAGAGGGTTGTCCCACTTAAGCTCGGACATTTTTGCTTATGTTTTTTCATGGCAAGATTCCCTTTAGCCACCGCCTTTGTGTTCAATGTGATTTCCATGGTCTTTAACTATGGCTCTGCAGCGCAATTTCCATTGATGAAGGCTGCGTCTAAGAACAGGAAGGAGAATGTTAGCCCACTCCTCCTGGCAGGCTTTCCAGAGTCCTTCAATTGTGGTGGGATGCCGAGAAGCAAGGCACTGTTTCAGCAGACCAAATCTGCAAAAATCCATTGGCAAGACATCTGGCAACTTTACAGTGATCCTTTTAAATGGTATCACATTGACACCCGTTTCCATAGCTTTCCGGTGGTAGAATGCTGGGAAGACCAAGAAGTGTGACTGGATGCTTTATCCGTGTGGAACCAAACATTTGGGGCATCCTCATCATACAACCGAGGAATCTCTTCATCAAAAATTTATTGGGTCCATAACATTCCTTTGATAGTAGGCTGCATTAATTTTTACATTGTTAGCAACTCTGTGAATGCCAAGTTTCCCCCGAGAGCAATAACCTGCAACCACTGAATCCCTTGGAAAACTTTTCCTTGTTCTCCCGAATAAAGTTGGAGCCAATTGATGGTAATAAAGGCTTGGGGTTTTTTTGTGTCATCTAGATAAACCCATGCTTCATCTAAAGAAACCACCCATTACCACTTTTCCTGCCAGGTGGTGTTCATAGAGTTTTCTTGCACTGGTGAAGCGTTCTCTGATGTGTGATTTCAAGGCATGTGGCTCTTTATGGCACCATTCTAGACCCAAATTGTTGTGTATTATCCGACAGATGGTCCCTTTGGATATTCCAATGTGGCAGAAATGCTTCTTTGGGTTGGTGCACTCACCTTGGCTGCTACTGCTTTAGGTCATGTTGGTTGTGACCTTTTTCTTGCTAGTTTTTTGCACACTGAGCCCCAGGTGGGAATCCATTTTTATGCAGATGTGTAATAAGTCCCACACACAACTTAATTATGGTAAGACCTTTTTGTTTGCACCTTTCCACTATCATTGAAAGGCTGTAACTGGCATCGGAAAGCCCAACAATGTACTCCTGCCACAAGTCAGCAATTGTTGAAGCCATTGCAAGTGAACTTTGCCTCAGACCCTCCAGTAGACATCTGGCACAGCAGTGAGCTGATGCAATAAAAAACATAAGCAGTTTGACCAATGACAGGGCGATTCAAAGTCATCCAAGCTTAAGTGGGGCAACCCTCCATATATATATATATATATAGAGAGAGAGAGAGAGAGAGAGAGAGAGAGAGAGAGAGAGAGAGAGACAGACAGACAGACAGACAGAGACAGAGAGAATGCACCGTTGTGTTCCTGAATGTAAACCCAACAGTGGTGCTACAGATACTTCAGTATTTAGGTTTCCTAAGGGCAAAAATTTTGAGGGAAAAATGGAAAGATTTATTCATTGTGACAATTTTGTAGTGACAGATAATTCATTCAAAATCTTTAGGATAAGTTTATAATAAATGATACATTTTCAGTATAAATAACGAATCAATTATTACTCCTCGAAAAAAGCATAAACTCAGAGATAAAGTCTATGCTATTTTCTAACCAACCTATTATCACACTGTGAAGGTACCTGAAGATAGAATAAAACTCTTACAAAGATGAAGAGGATTTTAAAAAAACGACCTGAAAAGGATGTCATTCTGATTTTGAAAGCTTCAGAAGTGAGATTATAAAAAGAGACATTTCACCCAAACTATTACGTGATACTATACATCACATAAAACATTTAGCCTAGAGCTAAAGGTATGTTCTTTCAATGTTTTACTTGTTTCAGTAATTATTTACAGTAGTTTATTAATATGTTTAACTAGAATCATAGTGGGTGATATTTAATGTTTATATTCCACAATATATATTTATCCAAACTATTATAGTGGGAGCACCCTTAGTTGGTGATTGAGCAATGAGCTCCAGAAACCAAGAGAAGGGATAAACATATGGTTGACACATCATTGTGGTCGTCTGGCAACCAGTAATCCACCAATCAAAAGCAAATTGTTGTCATCAACCGGGTATTGCTATAGCTAGGTTGTCAGCTCTATCACATTATACCATGTGCTTTGCGAGTGTGACACCCCGCAACTAAACAAATTAAATTGAGTTTTACTTATGGACACTCTTTAATTACTATGGTCCTTAGCATCCCATATATTGGGCAAGAAAGACTGGAAAGTTTGCTCAGAGACCTCTTTATCAGGCTTGAGGTTCTTTTACGTGCCGTAAATCCATGACATGGGACCATTGGCTTTACTTCCCTTCCAAAAGAAGCCATGCTAAAGATTTTTACGTCCGAAAAAATCTATCAGCTCCAATGGGTTTGGACCTGCAACCCCGAGAACCAGAGGCTAGCATGGTACCCCTAGAACATGGAGTCATCCTCCGTGGTGTAGTGGTTACCATGCTAGCTTCTAGTTCTCAAGGTCACAGGTTCAAACCCGAGGTCAATGAATTTTTTCGGGTGTAAAAATCCTTAGCATGTAAAAGAGCCTCAAGCTTGATAAAGAGGCCTCTAAGTAAAATTAATGCTAAGAACTACAGCAGTTACAGAGCATCCATAAATGAAATTCAATTTAGTTTAATTCTAGACCATGGAAGACGAAACGCCTGCAGCTGATACCTCTGCTAACTGCAGCTGACATTTGGTGTAAACAGATGCTGCTATTCTTATTTTCTTATGATTCAGTGGTAGCAGAATGTCATTTGTTTATTGCTCTCTGTAATATATAGCAGTGAATATGTGACCAGGTGTAACAGCTTGTGCAGTTTATCATTAAATATTCATATCTGACTTAAAACATTTACAATAGTTTAAAATAGCATATCAAACAAATTTTGTGTGTTTCAGAGTGTTCATATGTGCATTTGTGATGTGTAACTTTTATATTTAGCAAATTGTTTCATCACTCATGGCCACAAAAATGTTTTCGGGTATGCAATACCAATTAAGGATCCCCATAGGTGAAATTTCTAAATCTTGCAGTTTTTATCTAAAGGTTTTCAAACTTTTGTCACACGCTGTTCTACCACAACTATAAGTGTATTTTAAATTGCATGCAGATATCTTTAATACAGAGTACGCCAAAAGACTCCGAACCACCTGCACGATTTTTTTCATGTCTGCGTCCTCGGCGCTCGAGGCCGTCTGCCACTATCATAGAAAGGTGCAGATGAAACCATACAACATTTTTAAAACTTTGTACAGCCTGGAAATCTTTCTGCAAATCGTACTTTCACTTGGCGAGCTGACCGAGTTAACACATACGAATCATAAATAAATACACGCTGTGCAGTAGAAAACATATACTGAGCCATAATATACTTTGTGACTAAATACAGGATAACTCGTAATAACTGAACTACATCACATCACTGTCAACTCAATGCTGCACTTCACACTGCCAGCAAAATCACAACAACGTCACTTTGTTTATAGCAGCAACCCGTTATCATGTTTTTATTATATTTCCACACGTCCAGTGGAAAAACACCGCGCAGCCGGTAATATTGTTCATAAAATACCCCTCGGGGTAACTTAAAACAAAGTATACAAGGCAAACCCAAACACCCTGGAAGAATGAATACAAAATATCCGCCAGGAAATTTCTCAATGTGAACTATGGCGAGGGATGGATAGTTACCTAAAGAGGTGCCAAAAATGTATGGACGACGGTGGCCAGTTTCAGCATTTCCTTTCGTAAAGTTGGTAAGTAAAGCCTTTAAAGTAGTTTTAAAAATGTAGTATAGTTTCATCCGCGCCTTTCTATGACAGTGGCAGATGGCAACGAGCGCCGAGCACGCGAACAGGAAAATCACCGTGCAGGCAGTTCGGAGTCTTTTGGCTCACTCTGTAGTTTTTAAGAAAAACAAATATTTTAGTTTCATTATACTAATTAATCATATTTTCATACAATGCAGCAATCATAATTGTGAAAAAATAAAAATATTATATGATTTAAATACTAATACACAAAATTGCCATATAGAATTGTTTCACTCTTCTGATTGCTTCAAAAAGAAAGGTTAAATATAATTTTTGTAACAATTTATCCTCAGTGGTTGAATTAATTATGTTATATCTTGAGCAACTTGAAAGTGTAGCAAAAACCATATGCCAGTTTTCTAAGCTGATCCTCTCTGAGTTTCTGCTGAAAATTGGAACAAGATTGTTACTAACTACATTGTATGAAACATTTGTAATGCATAAAAGTTAAGAGCTCTGAAGTTGAGAAAAAGGTATTGAAAATAAATACAGGGCATTAGGCCATGTGCTCTTGTGCATTTAAATAGTTATGTTAAAGCAGTATTTTTAACACTTAAATGATTTCCGTCTAATTATATAATATAAAATATAACAGCCCGCCTTAAAGCAATATGTATATAATATAATATATAAAATGTATGTAACAGTCATTGTATTATGTTTATATTATTATGTACATGTTTAATAATGTTATGTGAATGTATTACGTAATTTAATAATGTTGGAGCTGTGAGAATAGAAGCCGAAAGTTGTTAACAATGAGGTAACAATGAAGTAACCTTGAGACAGTAATGAATCGGGAAGTTTAAAACTGCTACTAGTAATTCTTGGAAACAATAATGTAATATTTTTAAAACAGTTTATAAATAGCCAATCAACAACTAGAAAGGCTAAAAGTTAAATAAAAGTGTTCTATTGGAGTAGGATTAGCCAATCAGACTTGAAATAGAAAAATTTACAAATTCAGGCAGTAGAAGTCAGTTGCTAATAGACAGGGTTCCTAACTGGACGCGAGACGCATCCTCGAGAAGTTTAATACGTATTCAGTATGAGACGAAAATTCATTACGGCGTGTTTACGTGTTAAAAAGTACAAGTAATTAATAAATAATCTCACAGCTCTCTATATCAGTGAAGTGTTATTTAATCATGTGAAGGATTAATAAAAGGAGTGAAGTAAAAATTATAATTTGTATAAGCCTACATTCTTTAGCCGCATCACACCCTGCTAAGAGATACATGTTTCTACAAATTAATACTGACGCAGCCGAGGCAAACATAAATATATATAATATTTAAAGAAACATTCAAATTACAAAGTTAACTTTTTAAACTTGGGGCAAAGGCCACTGGAAACTTTGTACCGTATGTGGTTGCAACTACTTCATCAAGTTTGGCTCCCCAACAGTGGAACTACAATACAACACCTACTTCAAATTGGCTTTTCATATGTGAAGCCAACAACCTCCTTCACAATGTGTTGAGGGTTTAAAATGCTCTGAGAGAAAAGTCCATAGTATTTAATTAATGTTTTAATTTTTTCAAAATTTTGACTAAATTTCTGCTATTTAAGGGACAGCAAGAGAAAATTTATGCTCCGTAAGAAAGTATTTTGAAGAGGAAAGACAAAATGGGGGCCCTGTAATTCCCGCTTCTAAGGTTTTGGATAGGACCTCAGTTGCTGTTGGAATAAGTAAGAACATTATTGTTAAGGTAGAGAAAGAGAAATACGTTCTTGAAGAGAACCAGTATCTTCATCCCGGTTAAACACTCAAGGGAAGAATAGGAAGTGAGATAACCCAGTCACAAACCTGAAACCTTTCTAACAAGATGCCATTTGCCAGCACACATACCATCCTACCAATTCCAAACTGCATTCATCTCTACAAAAAGATGGTATTTTTACTTTCTCTACTATGTATAGTAAGTAGGGGAAGTATTGTATTCCACCCAAAAATTCGATACCGAGATTTCACCGGAAATACATGTTTTGAGACCCCCGAAATCCAAAAAAAGTATTTTTGGAAACATGTCCATGTGTGTGTCTGTCTGTGAACAGCATAACTCAAAAACGAAGTCGGATGGACACCAAACTTGGTATTTAGGTTCAGTATCTTCCAAGGATGCGACACGAAGGTTTTCAAGAAAATCCCTCCACCCCAGAGTACCCTTTGTACCCTTTAAATTTTCCAATACTTATACTTTTTCTCAAATTCGTTATTCATTTTTTATGTCCTGGATATGCAAACAGAATGGAATGTGCCACATAGCAACCAGCGCTTAAAACCTACCATCTTCCCCTTGCATCTACAAGAAAATTAGCAATAAGATTGACATCTCGTATCTTGATTAACTTGAAGCATATGGAGAATAAGCGTTTGTAAAAATAGTTTGTACAAGAGTAGAGAAAGTCATGTGAGTGTAACACATCAGATTTTTACTTCTGTTTTAATGGACATTTGAACCTAGACATCCCCCATACTGCCATGCATATGCACAACGGCACAGAAATTAATCTTGAAATGAATTAATAGCTTATTCAAATACTATTTATCTTTGAATCATCTGACAATAATGCATACTGTTTGTTCATGGAAGATTAAAAACAAGCATTTTAACTTACCTGTTCTGGTGGATGGTAATATGGCAGATGGGGCTCTGGCATATGCATGTTTGAAGGATAAGCATAAGGTACATCTTGACTATAGCAATAATTATCATAATAGTTGGTATGGTTTTCCTGTAGAGAGAAAACAAAAGTTGAAATTCTGTTTTACATGGAGTACAAATACAAAATGATTGTTTCTTATGTACTATAGCCAACATCAAAATTCATTAGAGTTAATACTTTTCTAAATGCAGATCCATTACATTTCCGATTCCTCTAGTTGCAACTAGCCTCATCCTTTATTAACAAGCATACTTTACAGTTGCTTGTTGTTCTTTGTTAATTTCTACCAGGTTTTGCTGTTGTTTTTGAGGCAATAGCCACTTTTGAGTTGCACATAAACAAACCACTGTTGATGGTTTCACTACAAGAACCAATGATCAATGGACTTGAGGGTGTCAGGAGCATATTTGCTGGAATTTCTTCCAGTTTCATTTTCCCAGTTTGCGACCAGAGAGAGCTTTAGCAGCTGTTTCATATCTCGGCCACGTTCAATATTTCCACAGTGAAGAGTTTAATATGCACAATATGAATCTAATATGCTGTGCACAAGAACAGGAAAATTAAACCTTGACCAAGTTGTCTTTCCTGTTCCCAGAACCCAAAAAAGCTTCCTGTTAATTGTGAATGCTCACATTATAATATATGTATTTTGATCTTGCTGTTCTCATTCTAGTTACTGTTCTCAGTTATTGTGAACCAGTCTTTAAAGGACTTAAAATAATGTTGCAAAAATGTAGATAATACATTTTCAAAAAATCTTCCGAGTTTATTTTAAATCATTTGACAGGCTTTGTTCTAACTGCAGTTTTTCACAATTTGCTGCTAAAAATACACAAATATAATTAAAGGGCTTGGGGGAAAAAAGAAGTTAATCCTCACCTGAGATAAAAGTGGCTTTGTAATGTCAACAACTCAGTTAAATACTTTTCTCCTTCAAGCTCTTCAATTTTAAGCTTAAGCAAAAGATATATCACTCTATCTAAGCAGTAAATGAGAAAAATCTGACCGAGACTGAACTTACCATGGTTGGTGGCGGTTGCACTATGCGTCCAACAACACTAGGAATAGGTTGTGGTTGCGGCTGCAGTTGCGGCGGCGGCTGTGGAAATGGCACATTTACATCCACACACGGAAAACTGGCTAACTTTGGGTCACTGATTGCAGGCATATTGGTAAAAATAGTGTTTTCATCTGAAGTCAAGGGACTTATAGACATGGGGCTTGATGTCTTTGTAAACCCTGGGGGAGTTTTTGATAAACTTCTTTTCCTTTTTGGAGATTTGCGAATTCTCTTGCATGGACTTCTGGATTTTGACCTTGAGGATCTTTTAATTACTCTCCTCTCTAAGGACCTTGATCTTGAAACTCTACGGTACCATCTTTGTCTTTTCACTGTTCGTCTTTCTACTGAACTTGATCTTGACCTGGAACGACGACGTGCTGGTGATCTGCGATACGACTGGTTTCTATATGCTCCTTTTTCATACGATCTTGATCTTGACCTTGAACTTTTATAGTACTGCCTTTGTCTTTCACGACTTCTTTTCTCTGTGGACCTGGATCTTGATTTGCTAAAAGATCGCCTTCTTCTTTTGGTTGCTCTTCTTTCTATGGATCTTGACCTGGATTTTGAACGTCTTTCTATGGATCTGCTAGAACGCCTTTGCCCTTTCTTTATAGGTAATGATCTGGATCTTGACCTTGTTGGCTGCCTTGCTGGTGACCTGCTGTATGTTTTCCTCTGGCCTGAAGTGTTTTCATTTTCTCTGGATTTTGACTTAGACCTTGTTTTGCGCTTTGATTTTTTTCTTTTCTTTTTCTTCTCTTTTTTCTCTTTAGATTTAATAGGTTTAGCGTCATCTGAAGGTTCTGGTGATAAAGAACCATAGTCTTTTAACTCTCTCTGCATTATAAGAGATTTAGAGGATGTATCATTCACATTAAGTGCCAGGGAAAGATCATTTTCATCAGTTGATGGTGAAATGCTTGAAAGTGACAGTGCATCCTTCTTCTTTCCCAGTTTGCTGCTACTGCTATTTGAAATAGGTGAGAGAGAAGGGGATTTCCTCCTTGAGATGTCTGCTTTGCAGTCTATGCTTGACTCATCAGGTTCTGTTTTAACTTCCAGTTTTGTAACCACAGAACCTGAAAGAGTTTGAGTAATTAATACTGAGCTAGTGCCATTATCTTCAGAAAGCTTTCTTGCTTTTTTATTGTATTTCATTTTTTCAGATATCTTCATAAGGTTGTTGGTATCATCCAAGCCACTCTGGCTACTTATGGGTGAGAGCTTACTTTCAAACAACAGCATATCCTGGTTAACATGCTTGTGAAAAGTTGAAAGTGTCTTGTCTTTATGAAGTAGATGACAATCTTCAAACTCCATTGGTGGTGATGCAGTTAAATTTCTAGACTTGAACTTCTCCTCCATTACACCAGCTTCATTTAAAACTGTGAGTGGTAGACTGTCATTTAGTGGCAGAATTATTGTTTCTTTACCAGAAAGTGAGGAAGAATAAGAAGATGAGGAGTCCTTTCTGCTACGAGCTTTTCCTGGCAAGATTAAATCATTTTTCTCATTAATCTCTGCAGAAGAAAGTTTATATTTATGCATATTTTTTGCACTCTGAGCTTTGAATTCCAGTACTTGTTGATACAATGAACGTCCTTTTAAAAGCCCAGGTTTACTGTCTAGTGATTCACATTCTGAAGAGCAGCATTCACCTGACTCCAAACTATCTGATAAAATTGAAAGCTCCTTTTTCTTTTCTTCTGATGTTATTTCTTTCTGAAGACCATTATCAGCTTTTGTAATTGTTGTAAGATCTTCTAAATTCTCCCTTTTAATTTCGTCCACATTGCTATTGGCACAGTTTTCATCTGCAAGTTCTATTGGAATGGCTTCAAATTGTTCTAAGAAATCATCAAGCTCTGCATCCATTTCAAATTCCATGCTGGCACAATTCTGTGAACTTATTTCTAAAAATCTCTGAGTATTTATTTGTGCCATTATTTTTTAGTGATTTCTCTTTAGATGCATGACATCAGCTGTAAGAAAAGAGAGAAAAAAAGAGAGTTAATTATCTAAAATAATAGCACCCAATATAAAGGATACTAACTACTAAAAATGCATTGAAGAACGTCCAATGTACATTGATCTAAACAGGTTTCACAACACAATATAACGGTATGCAGAGAAAATGCTGATTATGGTTTGAAGATCACAGCTCATCAGCAAATTATGCATGTTTTGTGTTCCTTATTGAACAACACAAAGTGTAAAGCTGAGTATGAGATTCAGTTGTCTGTAAAGTACAGGGTGATGCTAGCAAACACCAGCTGAACATGGATGTATAGTGGAGCTGCATGAGACCAATTGGGCTATCAGCAGAACCACAACTCAAATTAATTATGATGTATCGCTGGTCCATCAGTGGTGAAGAGATGGTAGGCAGAAGGTTCCCAAAGCTTTAGAATCCCACCAGTGGCATCATTAATGACTGCCTGGAAAGAAGGAGCATTAGTGCTATCCTAAATATCAACATAACCACCAGTGCTGTGAGGACAACCCTGGTTTTCAACACACATCTATGCAAAAAATTAACTGCCAATTGTTGGATGCAGTCTCATTTGCTCATAGCATGTTTACCCTATCTCCTGCTCATCCACAGTCCATCTTCCATTGGAATTCACAAAGCTGGAGAGTATTTGGTAATTCTGTTTTAGACAAAGTGAGGGTGAGTGGTAATATCCTTCATGTGTTCACACCAACTATTCCGGAACCACAGCTACAATTGCAGTACTGGGACATTAAGTTGTGTATCTCAATACCTTCTGGAACGTATCACATGTTTACAATCTTTGAAAATTGTAAACTTTGTTGTAATTTTTAAAAATCTGTTTCACAATGGAAGTTTGTAAAGTTTAATATTTCCAAATGAAATTTTATGGTATTTACAAATGTTTTGTTTCACAATCAAGTAGTCATTTCACACATTTGTAAACTAAGCATTTTATCTAACAGCTTAAGGTTTGTACAGCAAGTTGTATTTTAATAATATTTGTGAACAAAGAAACACATAAAACGTACCTTACTAGTTTTTGGGTATGTACACAGCAAAATATCACTGAAAGCTACATAAAATGGTATTTAGCAGCAGATCCAGTGATTCAGATAATGATGTTCATGCAAGGAAAAGTAGAAGATGTAATTATTTTAAGCCTGAATTAATAATCGCTTCACATCTGTTTAGAGAGATTTTAAATGAGTCCTTTAACAATGGAATTTCTTGCAACTTATCAACTTAAATATGATGAGTAATCATAGATAGCAAATGTTGAGGAAATAATTGATATTTGACATTGCATTCAGCAGGCAACAAGCAAAAGTAGAGCCGTAACCCCAAAACAGCAATTGTGTGTTGCTTAGCACTGGCTGTCAATTAATAGCAGACTTATGACGATAAGAGTGAATAGCGATCAGCATTTTGTGATACTATGAGATTTAGTAGAATGTAGTTTCCGGGCTTGTGAATCATGGTCCAGTTGACGAAATCACCTGACGTTTCACCCATAACTCCATCAGGCATCTTCAGATGTTAGTGACTCCTGGCTGGTTTACAACTAAAATGGAGCTTGCTCAGTTGCACTGCCTGGTAGGCTCGTGGTGAGCCTAGGTATTGCTGCTGTGTACCTGACCTTGGTAGGGCTTAACCACAGATATGGTAGGATGGTTATAGGACAGAAGATTTAGTTTTTGTGTGGGGGATAGTAAGGATAGCATTCAGTTTATAGGCTCCTCAACGATTATCTTTTCAGGAGCAGCATCCTTCCCCTGCTATGCTGGAGTCTGCTACTCCAAAAATAGAAGTTTTAAATTTTGAATTGATCATTCCCAAGGAGAAGGGAGAGTATTTGCATTCAACTATATGCTGTTGGTTGGTTTAGTGCCTTCATTACTGGGAGTGACCACATGCCATGCGGGGAACCTTGTAACACCTATATCAGTATTCTGTGGGTCAGGTCCCCCAGGGATTTGACAAGGACAGTTCTCATGGCTGTTTTTCTGGCATAGACATTTGGAGCCTTGTGCCTAATCACATCCTCTACATTTTGAACCATGACACCTAAATATACACTAACAAACACATGAATGGGCAAGCGTTCACTTAGCAGTAGAAACAATACATGAGTGTGTCTGCCTGGGCTATACAGAAGTTATCACTTGCAACGCGCGCTTGTTTCAGCAGGCAATAAACAGCATTCCAGACACTGCACAAAAACACGGTTTTTTGTGTTGT
Organism: Deroplatys truncata; assembly: GCA_030765065.1. Lineage (NCBI taxonomy): Eukaryota > Metazoa > Arthropoda > Insecta > Mantodea > Mantidae > Deroplatys > Deroplatys truncata. The sequence continues at coordinate 105,662,674 of CM060987.1, read as the reverse complement.
TCTCTCAACGTCATCTTTATTAATAACGAATAATATAAACAGGTGTTTTGGAAGTGGGCCTTTAAGAGCAATAAATAGGAAATTATAATCCTCTGGTCCAGGGGTACCATGCTAGCCTCTAGTTCCCGAGGTCACGGGTTCAAACCCTGCGGAAGACCGGAGGATTTTTTTTCGGTCGTAAAAATCCTTAGCATGGCTTCCTTCGTAAGTAAGTAAAGCCAGTGGGTCCCTGTCGTAGATTTACGGCACGTAAAACAACAAGCCTGATAGAGGCATCTTAGCAAAATTTCAGGTCTTTCACGCCCAATATAGAATGGGACGCTAAGGACCATAGTAGTTAAAGATCGTCCACAAATAAAACTGAATTTTCTGGCATCCTAGGCTGGAAGACGTAGTGGCTTTACCTGCGCATCACCATACACTCCTGATAGAGGATAGGCATGACCTCTCGAAGGAAGCCCACCGCCCCCTAGAAGGAGTCAACGATGATGAGAGGAATGTGCGCTTCTTCTGTTAACTGGTGGCGGAGCTGCTGGATCTTGCATTCTTCTGGTTTACAGTAGCCATCGACTTCCCGTTTTTCCCTTCTAAACGAAAACCGTCAACACCATCCTTAGGGGATTCGAGGTGACTCTGACTCTGACTCCCAGTACTCTGACTCGGAAGTTTTGCCTAACCGAAGCGGTGAAAACTCGCATGAGAGGCAGTTGTGAGAACATTTGGTCGAGACCGACAGATAGAATCTACCTTGCCAAGAATTCTTTGATTTTCGGCTTCCAGACACGAAGGCATGAGAAGAGCCGCTGGTGCTTAAGAGTTGGTTCCTGCATGGTAGGGCCGATACGTGCAGCCTAAGACAAGATAAATGACCATCAGCCTGAGAGGGAGTTCGATTCGGAAAACATCGTAAGCATTTGCTGACGCAATAAACGATTTAATACTATCCTCCGTTCATTTCAAAGCTATGCGATAAGTAGATGTCTTTTAGTTTAGTTATATACATGGTAGCCGAGCGGTGAAGCGCATGTAATTGGACACCTGGGTTCGATTCCTTGGCGTGTTTTTTTTATTCAAATTTTAATTGCTAAATATATGCCAATACGTATATTTTCCATGAATAAAATATTATTAATTTGGAGACAATCATGCATAAAAAATAAATAACTCTTTATTTTCAAAATAAATGCCATATTAGTAAGAAGTCTAAAGTGAAAAATAAACCAAATGTTTAATTGACTCAATACTGAATGTGCAAACTCTCTTGTCTCATTCCCCATTTATGAATGGCGCTGACGTGATCATGCGCGCGCATCTCATAGTCTTAGAGTTCTGCATGATATGTTAGCAATCATACTGATTTTTTCTATGGCTGAGTGCGCACATAAAGACAAAATTACAAGATCTCTCCTTACATTGGTGAACATTGCTGGATACTCTGTGTATGAGGCTGCAAGAACACTTGAAGTTGCTATATCTACAGCTACGAAGTGGGTGCGGTTATCCAGGGAAGGAATTGTTGGTCGTCGACTTGGTTCGGGTCGAAAATGTTTGTCCACTCCTCAGCAGGACACTGCACTTCTAGAAGAGGCAGACAGTAATCCCTTCCAGCATTCGTCTACAACTAGAAATTATTCTAATTTCCCTGGATCGAACAACGCAATCTTACGTCGTTTGACTACAGCAGGGCTGTTTGCTCGATCGGCAGCTATGAAGTGGCGTCTTACAGACGATCACAGATTGTCACCTCACATTTGCAGAAGAAAATGTCAACCATTACTAGAATTGGGTTGTTTCTTCATCTACAGATGGGGGAAAGTAATTGTACACCGTCCCAGAGGAAAACGTTACGACGGAAAATAAGTGGCATACATGGATCGCCAAGGTCACGTATGTGTTATGTCGGGGTTGTACGTCACGAGATAGTATAGGTGTGTTGTGGCAGCTTGATGGCACACTAAATAGCCAACAGTACTAAGACATCCTCGAAAACATCATGGTTTCTTCTTTAAGGGTGGAATGATTGAATTCTAGCAGGATAATCACCCTGTCCACAGAAGTCAGCAGGTTGGAAACTGGCTCTCGCAAAGTCAAGATATCACAGTGATTGATCGGCCTCCTTGCTCACCAGATTTGAATCCTATTGAAGATGTGTGGGAAGAGGTGAAGAAAGTTTTGGAGTTAAATTGATCTGCAAGACAAAAGAGGTTTTGTGGGATCAAATACGGATGCTTGGAAGGAAGTATCCTCTGGTGAAAATTTGACTGGGCATTTAATATCATCCATGTTCTGTAGAATGAGAGCAGTAATAGAAGCAGAGGGTTTACACACCCGATATTAAGTTCTATTTTTATTTACTTTTTCATTTAGAATATAATATTTACTTATTCCATATTTAGTTTGAAAAGGGAAAGAAGAGTGTTTCCGTTTTTATGTTCGAGAAAAGAATGCAGAGATATACCACCAGCAGTGATTAAAAATGTTCAACAACTATTCACGCTGAATTTTTTCGACTTTGCTATTGAAAGGCCTTGAAATCAAATAAACCTTAGCTATTGGAACTTACATTATAACATGCCTAATATATATTGAGTTTTTATGAAGAAAAGAATATATACACTATGTGATCAAAAGTATCCGGACACCCCAAAAACATACGTTTTCATCTTAGGTGAATTGTACTGCCACCTACTGCCTGGTACTCATTATCCGCGACCTCAGCAGTCATTAGGCATCGTGAAACAGCAGAATGGGACGCTCCGTGGAACTCACGGACTTCAAACGTGGTCAGGTGATTGGGTGTCACTTGTGTCAGAAGTCTGTATGCCAGATTTCCACACTTCTAAACATCCTTAGGTCCACTGTTTCTGATGTGATAGTGAAGTGGAAACGTGAAGGGACATGTACAGCACAAAAGCGTACAGGCCGACCTCGCCTGTTGACTGACAGAGACCGCCGACATTTGAAGAGGGTCGTAAAGAGTAATAGGCAGACATCTATCCAGACCATCGCACACGAATTCCAAACTGCATCAGGATCCACTCCAAGTACTGTGGCAATTAGGCGTGAAGTGAGAAACCTTGGATTCCATGGTCGAGCGGCTGCTCATAAGCCACACATCACGTAGGCAAATGCCAAACGACGCCTCACTTGGTGTAAGGAGCGTCATCATTACACGATTCTACAGTGGTAAAACGTTGTGTGGAGTGACGAATCAAGGTACACAATGTGGCGATCCGATGGCAGGGTGTGGGTATTGCGAATGCACGGTGAACGTCATCTGCCAGCGTGTGCCAACAGTGAAATTCGGAGGTGGTGGTGTTTTTCCTGGGGGGTGGCTTGCACTCCTTGTTGTTTTGCGTGGCACGATCACAGCGCAGACCTACATTGATATTTTAAGCACCTTCTTGCTTCCCACTGTTGAAGAGCAATTCGGGGATGGCGATTGCATCTTTCAACACGATCGAGCACCTGTTCATACTGCACGGGCTGTGGTGGAGTGGCTACACGACAATAACATCCTTGTAATGGACTGACCTGCACAGAGTCCTGACTTGAATCCTATAGAACACCTTTGGGATGTTTTGGAACACCGACTTCGTGCCAGACCTCACCAACCTACATCGATACCTTTTCTCAGTTCCGCACTCCGTGAAGAATGGGCTGACATTCCCCAAGAAACCTTCCAGCACCTGATTGAAAGTGTGCCCGCGAGAGTGAATGCTGTCATCAAGGCTAAGGGTGAGCCAACACCATATTGACTTCCACCATTACCGATGGAGGTCGCCACGAACTTGTACGTCATTTTCAGCCAGGTGTCCGGATACTTTTGTGTGCGTGTGTGTGTGTGTGTATATATATATATATACACACACACACACACATATAGGGTGGAAGTGAAATAAGTGTACAGATTTAAGGGAATGATAGGTTGCAATAACAGGAAGAAAATGTTTCTCACATTTTGTAATGATGTACATAGTTAATAAATTGGGTACAAAGTTTGCAAGTTATGGCAACGCTGCAGAAGCTTAGAGATACCAAGAAACAGAGGCGACAGCTTGTGATATTCCGTTGGCATGTAAACATAAGAAGTAGGAGTGAGAGCTTGAGATTTGTATGTAAACAAACCAGCAGACGCCCATGTACCCTTTCGTTTCCTCGGTGCCGTGTATTGATAATGACTAATGATCATGAAGACTCATAGTCAACGGACAGATTATGTAAAGCGATATATCAAAATAGTGGTTTAAAGTACCTAGGCATATGCATACCCTCTGATTCGTGCTACTGAGAACTGAGTAAAAAAATAATGCGCTGTATTTCATTTCACCATTTCTCTTACAGCATTATTTTATTATGATTGACATTGTTTGCATTTAGTGTCACAATGAATGAACATGCATCAATGCTATTTTTCAAATTATACAATATCATTTTCATCTAAATACGAAAGCACCTTTAACAACTGCGGATATGTGAGCTGGCTTCATCTAACAGCATCACAGCAGATGTCCAATGTGGGCACCGCTTGCTTGTATGCATGCTTCGCACCTCTTCTGCCAATTGCGACGTACTCGCATGAAGTTACTTAAATCATTTCTAATATCCCAGCTGCTTGGAAGATACGTTGATGAAGTTCCACCATCGAGACACACTGTAACACTTATGTGAGGTGTGTGAACTTTAACGACAGAGTTAACCCAAGGGAAATTTATCTTTTATTTCTTAAATGTGAAATACTTATATTAAAAGTACAGTTCTCGTAATTTTTCTTTTGATAGAGCAATAATAACCAGCATAAGTATTTCTCATAACTTGGGGGAGGGCAACTGCCCCCCTCCCTGTAGCCCGAAATGACGCCCCTGCACCGGATAAATGCTCTGGAAGAATGAAAGTTCCAATTAGAACGTCTCCGATTACACCTGCCCAAAAATTAACGGAAAACTGTGTTGAAAATCCCCTTGTTTTATAGCGTATGGATATTCACAAGCCCACGTGTGCGTATTGTGAAAGCTTATAATGCCCTTCAGGTGAAACAAGCTTCATCCGTAGTCATGACACGCTCTAGAAATGCTGGATTCTGCGTACACTTATGTAGTAGCCTCACACGTGGGGAATAATCGTTCGGTGACGAAGCTGACTCGCTAAATATGATAAGAGTACAGTAGTTCTCTTAATGGTCTTAATAAGTCCAATGTGACATCCCAACATTACGAGCAATGTCCCGACTGCTATTACGAAGATGTTCCACTAGATTTAACACCTCTTCCTCTTTGTTCATAATTTCGTTAGGTCGTTGTTGACCACGATCACGGCATCCTGGCACCACACTTCCTGTGTTGCGAATCCGTTGACACGCCGTAGTTAATGTTTTTGTATTAGGTACATTCCCTCCTGGAAACCGTTCATGGTAAAGTCTCTGGACTTCACGTGAGTTGCACTTCGTTTCGCTATAAATTATCATGTCCAGATATCATGCGTTCAAATATTTCGGCATGTTTACACTGAACGGCAGCGACCGTTTTAATCTAACACTTGGCTACCTTTTCACACCTCTCGACACGCACAAACCGAGGTCAAAACATAACTGCTTGACGACGGTTGGTTGATATGGTCGTTTTCCTGTAGAAGTGACCGGAGATTCGCTACAAGAGAATGTCGAAGGCTTTGAGAAATGCTCCACCAAAATGTAAAAGTTAAGCAGCGATAAGTCTGGTCACCAGTTGGAAGAGAGACCTCTGTTGTCCTTCCAGGTTAAGCAGTATCGGGCCTGGTCACTTTATTTTCCGGTTTGTGGTGAAAATGGAATCTTCAGCTTAAAATTAAATTGCATTTTATTTATGGACGCTCTTTAACTGCTGTGGTCCTTAGTGTACCATTCTATATTGGGCGTGACAGACCGGTAATTTTGCTAAGAGGCCTCTTTATGAGGCTTGAGGTTCTTTTATGTGCCGCAAATTTACGTCACGGGACCACCGGCTGTACTTCCCTTCCGAAGGAAGCCATGCTAAGGATTTTACCGCTGAAAACATCCATCGCACTCCGCCGGGTTTGAACCCGCGACCTCGGGAACTAGGTGCTAGCATGGTAACCACTACACCATGGAGGACATCTTCAGCTGAAGATTGGCCAAGCGGCCTCTACGCGTTTTGGTTACCGATGGATCGCCGTCTGGAGCTTCTAGAAAACCGTGAATGAAACTAGCTGCCATCTACATTCCTCGGGGTCTCGAAGCAAAATATCCAATGGAGTTTCTTTTGGGGGGTCAGAGGTAAGTGAAGAGAAGTAGCGGGGTTCCGCAGAAGCACCCGCGTTAATTGCGGTAATTATGTGATATTGCGGAAGGCAGGAGCGAAGGAAGGGATGTTATCTCAGCTTCCAAGCATAACTGTGGCCCTGTCTGAGACCTGGAGGTTAAAAGGAGGAAGACCTTTATTGATAGAAAAATCGGCTGCTCACCGGAGTGCTTGGAAGGGAGCGGCCTCGAAAGAAATTCAGTGGCGTTAGTTGCACTGGTAACTAGTGCACCAATCGGTAGTATCCATGCAGGCGGAAGTACTCTTGCCGTGCTTCCCGGTCGGCCGCTCCCCGGGGAGCGAAAGAGGCCAGTTCCAACAAGGAGAGGGAATGCTGTGCTGGTGGTGGTGTGGAGAGAGCTGCCAGAGAACCATTAGTGTGGTTGGTTGTTGTGGCGCTGAGGAGCGGAACAGGGCTGGTGGCCCGGTCGGTATCGGAGTTGGGCAGTGCAGCCGTGTTTCGGCGGAGCAGCGGTGGAAGCTGATGCTCCTGATAATCTTGATACTCCGTTGAGTTGTTTCTCGCGAGCGTCTCGAGGAGCTCAAGGTTTCGTCGTGTCCGTTCCTGGGTTGGTAGAGGAGGCGCTGTCGGCTGCAAGTTGTCTGCGGGAGATTAAAGGCCGTTGTCCGTTTAGGAAATGTGTGCTGTGTCTGTTAACGGAGTGGTCATTTGTGCCCGAGGTTCTGGAGCGTCCTGTTCTGAAGGTATTGGAGCTATTGTTGATGCTGATGAATCTGAGCGTGCGTCGATGGCGGTCGTCAATATGAGCTGATGCGGTGAAAGCCGTACCCCAGTGACTCATCCATGCGCAGTGCCTAGGAGTCTGAGAATTTGCGGAAAAATGAAGAGTGGACTGAGATGATCGCGCAGAGGTCCTGGAGAGCGGCTTCGACAGAGTTGGGGCGGCGGAGTTGAGATTCGGGCGTTCCGGTAGCAATGGAGTGGCGCTTGGTGGAACGCCGAACTATACAACCCCTCGCCTCTTATTGAACGTTCGTCCACTAACCCTTGTGTGGTTGAGGAAACTGCCAAATGATTTGTCCGGGTGGTTGTTTTTGTATTATCTAACAATGGCATCCAGGCTTTGCGTATACGTGTATCTTTTCTATTAAAATTGTTTTTGCGTTTATAAATATCGAAGGCCTCGCGGTAGAGCTGTGCGTGGTTAGGCTGTGCTGTCTAGGGTTTTGGTCTCATCAAAAATTAGCAACGCATGCTCATTACTGTTGATGTTTCAACGTGCTCTAGTCGGCAGTTGCTTTTATATGCTTTGATACGGGTTTTTATGCTGCGGTTGTTGGTGCCAACGTAGTTACACGGTTGGCCGCAGCTACACGGTGTGCGATGCATCTCTTGCGCATCGAGAGCGGGTCCCACGTGTCCTTTGCGATCTGTTCGTGGTTTAGTTTTCTGGGGGAACGTGGAAAAATATCCACCACTTCAAATTGACAATACTATAGCAGAGACACCCTAGGCTAAAACTGAAGTGGACATCCTAGAGAATGTTTTCACTATACCAATCCACTAAATGGTCAAAATTAATTACCTTGCAAAAACGAAGCCGAAAACATAGGCCAAACACGGACAAACAACGAAATGCGAAAAAAAGGTACTGGTGAGATAGGCTGAATTATCAAACACCTGCCCACAAGGAAAGCACTAGGATCAACAAAATATCACACGTAGTACTGAAGAACTTCCCCAAAAGAGCTATAGAACTTCTATCGAACATATTTAACTACACTCTCGAAAACGATAGAATTTATCCAATCCGGAAAGAAGCCAAAATACTAATGTTCCCCTACAACAAACAAAAATCTTCCTCTACCCATCAATTATAGGTAAATTGGCCCCTTTAATACAATTAGAAACGTTTTAGAAAAAGTAACACTAAAACGACTAAACTCGCACATAAACACAATATACCCTAAAACTACTAAGGATGACAAAACAAATTACCAAAGGATTCAACACAAATAAATCAACATGCGCCCTTTACTTAAGACATAGAGCACGCTAAGTGGGGATTACCTGTACGATCGAAGATTTCTCACTTCGATAGAAGACACAATCTCAAGCAATAAACCAATAAAGCCCGGGGACCCACTATGTCTAACTTATATGTAAACGTCATTCCAGAGCTAATAAGAACAGACAAATACATATACGCAGATGACACTGCACTGGTAACGCAGCCTACTTAACTGAAAATTGTAATCTACGCCTGTAGAACGCACTAACAACTCTAGGAACTTGGTTTACCGGATGGCGAATTAAAATGAACACAAGAGGGACACAAGCAATTGTCTTAAAAAAAATATTACTTCACCGTAAAGACAAACACGCCCTTTTGCCTCTACACTATCACGGAGAAGGAATCGAATGGAGTGACCACGTGGCCTACTTGGTTCTGGTCATGGATCAAGGCCTTTCCTGGAGGAAACAGTTCGCAAAAATCAGGACAAAGGACAATTAAACCGTTTAATCCCAATCATTAATACGAATGGCCAATCTAAACTGAATATGGGATTTACCCTCTACAAAACGTTGCTTTGATCAATGGTACCCTACACAGCCCCAGTATGAAGAAGCGCTGCTATAACACATTTAAATAGAATACAGACACTCCAGAATATAATAATTCGAATAATTGCCAAACAGCCCGTGATAGCACCGGCATATCTACTACATCAGGAGTTGAAACTTCCCTTAGTTGAGCAATTTATTCAACTCCTACGCGTTAACCTGTACAGACCGAACCTTTCGCTTGGAAAAAAAATAGTTTTATTTATGGACGCTCTTTGGTAACCCGAAATTCACAAATATCTTAATACATTAATAAGATCCCCTAAAATATTACACATGACTATGGTTACATTACAATGACCTTCGTAGCCCTAGAAGTCCTTGCTCTCTAAAGTCAAGGCGGTTCCGGGAGTGAGAGGGACCCCATGCCAATGACGACAAAGGAATAGGATTTATGGCTAGGATTTCGTAGGTTAAGTTGACAAAAATAATATATATATGTATATATATCTTTATATATATCGCAGTGTCCTCCCTGTACCATGCCGCTGCTGCTGCTAGTATCGCCACCTCGCCGACACGTTCACCGCCACTCCCCGCTTCCACTACTACGGGAACACCTCAATGACCGCCGACTGCCACGCACAGGATGAAGCCGCCTCCGTTGCGCCTCCTGTGGAGGCACAAGGTATTACATCAGCCAAACCGTTTGCCCACTCACATGCAGGACTTCGCCGTATTACAACTCAACCTCACCGACATCGTAATACTTCACACAACCGCAACCTCCTCACATCGATACATCTCAACTAAAACACATCACTGACACCAACAACCTGCTTCAACAGAACGCAGCCAGCAACACCAGCATCATCGACGCAATTCAGGGCTCCATGCTGAGGTGCTGAACTTGACCAGTCGCCTCACCGCCCTTGAAGAGCACATCAAGAGCCTCCACCAATTACGCCATAGAGCGTGAGAGACAGAAGACCTTCACCGCCCTCGCTCCCATTGCAAGGATGTAGTACACACCACTGTTATCAACGCGAAACACTCCATCCGGGACATCGTGAACAAAGTAACAGCAATAATTGAACAAATCGACAGGTTACACCAACCTTCTCCGCCATCAATACATCGCAACACAACGACCAATCCCTGGAGACATCGCCAAGATAGGTAGGGCCCATTCTGAACTTTGTCAAGGTGGATTCTACACTCACACGTCGGACTTTCTCCGATCTGTCTTCAGTAACCGGTTTGTTTCAACGGTACTGGGCTTCATGTTTCCAGTTATCCCAATAAACAGAACCTTCTCTCCCAATCCCTTTATTCTCCCCAGATATCCATATACTTGTTATCCTTTATACCTTTATTCCAGCCCCTCCCCAAAACAGTGCCACTCTAGTTGTAAATGGGTTCAGGAGTCACCTCTGAAGATGCCCTACAGAGTTATGGGCCAAATGTCAGGTGATATTTCGACTGGACCATGACCTGTGAGCCCGAAAACTACATTCTACTGGATCAGTGCCAACCATGAAAGCCTAAGTAATCATACTATGAGATTTATTTGCTATTCTTTGTGTGGAGACTGCAAAGATTGCATTTGAAACTGAAACATATCTCTTGTGTATGTGCATTCCTTTTTGCTCTTTACCAACTAAAGGGCCTGTGCCATAATGTGGATTTCCTTCCATTTATTAATTTTCAGGGTTTTGGCTGTTTTGGAAAACCCAAAAAAACAATATAGATTAGTGTATTGCAAGGGATCTACCCAAATCATAGGTCATTGGCATAGCCAATATACTACAATACAAGAATTTTTAATTGTGTGTTGTTATTTGACATCTTTGGATCTTCAGATACAAATTAATTAAATGGAGTTTTAATTATGGATGCTCTTTAACTGCTATGGTTCTCAGCATCCCATTCTATATTGGGCTTGAAAGACTGGAAATTTTGCTCAGAGGCCTCTTTATCAGGCTTGAGGATATTTTACATGCCGTAAATCTACGACGCGGGATCTTCAGGTACAATTAAATAGTTTTGTATCATGTCCTTCAGATTAAAGAAACACATAATACTTATCGAATGGGCTAGAAGTATGGAAACTTAACATAGATCTTTAGTGGTCTTTTGTAACACACTTTGAAAAGGAAATAAGGCAGAATGCACATAATGTTTACGTTTTCAATTTTATTGTGAAACAGAGTTTACAAGCATTTATAATCTTTTCCTTACTTGTAAATTGTTAATAAGCAAATTGTAAATCCAAGATATTATCAGTCCTGCACTTTAACCATATCTGTGCTTTACAGATAACGCATGCCCCATGTTGTAATGACAATGCAGTATATTCGATTGGTGTATGCGCTCTATCCTGGGTGATTACATCCCTGAATCTCAACTCTATTCAGAACAAATGTGGCATTATACAACAGCCTAGCGTGCATCAGATTCTTGACAGATTTTCACCACTTGTGTGATAGATTCCCCAGCTGCTTGCATGGTAACTACTTGTATTTGCACTCATTACATTGTATACTGAATGTTTCTCCATCATTCTGAATGTCCTGCAAGTTTAATGTTTTAATCTGTATCATTAGCCATAAAGTTCCTCTTATGCAGAATTTGGATTCTTACTGGGTGTTCTTCAGAGTTTTTCCTTTAGTGTTTTATATAAATTTTAAACAAATGTTATTTCTTTGACAACTGTACAACAATATCCTATGTAAATGTGTGCATATATGGCTTCATATAACTATACTGTAGATCATGCCTGTACCCAGAAAAAAATATTTCGGGGGGGGGGGGTTCCATAACTAAATCTAAACTTAACAGTACCCTACACAGTTATCATGGATGTAACAGTTACCTACTATGTAGTATATAGATGTTATGGGGGCAAGAAAATTGCATGGAGACATTATGTAGATAGGAAAAGATCACCAGAATGAAGATATTCCACCTTCAGCACAAACCACTGAGACTGCTTTGAAAACCGGGATGTATGGGCACCTTACATATGTAAGGCAACAATATTGTTTCCTTTTCCCTGTAAATGTACTAGCAGTAGACCTACTGTTATCTAAGGAGGTTTTCCCATATTGATTTGATATGAATTTAAATAAATAAAACTGTCCGAAGTTTTGAGGGGAGGGTTGAAGCCTAAAAGTCCTCCCTATAAGTACAGCCCTGCCAAAGATTGTAGTTTTGAATACATTATTTCTGGGGGAGTTGGGGGAAGTCTTGTTAAAAACATGAAATTATATCTCAATTGCTAATGCATTTACTGCCTCTTGTTTTGCTGTTATAGTAAGAAACATCCACTTTGTTTACATTCACATACATCTCAATATGAGCATCATTCCTGAAAAAAAAATTAACTTGTTGTTCCAGTGAGAGATTGGTGTCATGGGTAGTTGGAAGTTTTGCTTCCTTACATTTGTAAAGAGCTTTATGTTGCTTTTAACTAAGCATTTCAATTAGACACAAAAGCATACTGAACCTTCTGCTAAGTGTTCTACATCTTCCATTGCAGCTTAGATAATGATTAAAACATAATCACTATAATGAAAAGAAAAAAAGAAAAACACTCACACTGAAATGCCAATAAACACAAAGCTGGGAGAACAGAGCTAAGAACATGCATGTAGCTCACTGCCAGTGTACCCAAGAAATTTGTGTATTTCTCTTTCTGAACATCACGCTGCAAGTCAATAGATATGTTATTTTCTGAGATATGATTTCTTCTTTATCACTAGTTTTTTCTCACACTCCCTGCATTCTGATGTAACCATATCACATACAAAGAGTTTAAAGAGGATATATATACAACTATGAGTAGTAATTGGCTAAATGAATGCTGATGATAATGGAATTTTCTGTTCATAATAATCATTCCTTTTCTTGTGCTATACATGAAAACTTGGAGAAAGTTTACAATAAAACAAAAGCAGATTATGACACAACATATCCTGAACTCAAACATTGCACAAAATACAAGTAATGTGTTAAAATAAAAGAAATATTAAGCAGAAACACATCAAAAGCATTCCGAAAGTTATGTAACCAACTCCTTTTAGCATAGTAGCTGCTAAGGACTAAAGCTACATATCTTAGCAATAAAAAATATAAATCACAATAAACACAGAATAGGTAAATTCAAACATGAAATTACCAGCATGCAACATGGAGGTATACAATTAATATATTACAAAATGCTGCATTGATTATGGACTTAATGTTTTTGTTACCAAGAACATGTGAAGGGATTCTGACTATTTTTAGTGTTATAACATTTATAAGATTCATTAAATTCCTGTGTTTAAACTTTCACCTAGTGTCCTGAATATTTATTTGTTTCCATTTACCCTATATTAAACCTAACTTTTAATTACCTTCTGATTTTCTATGTGGTTATATTTGTATTATTATATAATGTTCTCCAAGATGGTTAGGTATATATTTGATTCATTTCTGTATGATATTCTTTTAATATACACTGGATGTATTAAAATTAGTTACATCTAGCATAAATACTTACTCCTTTGGTGTTAAAATTATGTGCAGTGATTTGAATGATTAGTAAAGATAAATATCAGCACATAAACTTCTTTGGACTAGAAAAAATAAAATTAGGCTCTGTCAAATCCAAGTATAAAACATTGAACATCCTTAATGATAACTTGCTTACAATATTATGTATTATTCATTTCAATTAATTACTTTACATATTTGTGTTTGCAAGCGCTGCAGTATTTTAATATTACAAATATTATGTACCATACCTAACACATGTATACAACAATGTAATTGATATCTAAGAATACAATCTAAATAAAGTTATACACTGTTACAACATTTTATGAAAAAAATTTTACAAATGAGCAGAAAGAAATGCGTCAGCCTACAGGAAACAGTTTGTAACTTACATTCTGTGAAAAATAATCCTGAGCTGGCTTTGTATTATTTTTAACTGTTCATAATAAGGCTTGAGACACTTACAAGATAGTGCTGTATAGAAAGAATCAGTATTATTGAATATACTGCCCTTTTTATATGCAAAACCTTCTGCCACTATGTATAAACATTACAGTTATCAAATTGTTCTTACCAACTTTCTACATAGTTTTAAAATATTTATATTAATGCACCTATTCTGTACATAAAACATAATTTTAACATTTATCAACATTAGTTGTATTGAAAATATTATTAATAAAGATTGAACATTGTAGTGCATCAGTAGATTACTATCTATCCTATAGCTGCATAATTGCAGCTGCATGTGGTAATCTATTTTTACTTTTCCTTATTTATGGTAGGTAGAGATAGAATCATATCATATTCCCCCAAATCTTTCATATAAAAATTTCATTAGAAACACACATTTTGAGATGCCTGTATCATTAAAAAGCATTGTTACAAAAAACATGAGCAATTGGTTTATTTTTTGTAATTTTGCAATTACATTTAACAATATAATAAATTCTAATCTAAATAATAATAATAAGTATAAACCAAAATAAAATATTACAATCTTTATGGCTTCAATTTAGTCATGACTATCCCAAGACAAACATTTAACACAATAATAATGGTTAACACTTAATGGATTTAATACACCAACAATATAATGCTCCTTATTATTCCAAGTTCAAATAACTCCTACACTTAAGTCTCCATTCATCTATTAATTATTGTACCCATTATTTTTAACCAATATAAATATTCACCTAAATTCGTTATTTGAGATTTATCTTAAAAAATGTTTCTTTATAGCTATCTCAGTCTTAACTGAACAAATTTTTCTTTAATCAACTACTTTCTACAATCTCTTGTTCCTGGACATTCAAATAGAATGTGAACATAATTGGACCTACACAATGGATATTATTCTGTTCCAGGTTTCTTTCAGCTGCTTTTACTCTCCAAATTCCTAATCAAACCCGTTCAAAAGCTACCCTTGCTTTCTTATTATACCTGCCAATACTATCTTTCCTCTTACAATCCCATTTTTATTCTAGATACAACATACAAAGAGCTTTTCTCTCGTGTATTAGCATACATAAATTGTCACAAGAAGTTATGGCCATACTTTGAAGACACATTCCACACTATAGAAGAAGGAAATATATTATATTATTTTTATGTTAGAACTCATTTTCTACAACTCTTCATATAATATTATGGGAAACACGCAGGAACAAAACGTATAGCATACCACATGAAACGTTCAAAATGCCCACTGTTACATCAGCCTTTAGAAACACACAACCATTAGGAACACTTTAGGAGGGGTTTACAAAAACATTGAAGTAAGTTAAAGCCGTAATATGAGCATATTTACTACAATTTTTAATCAAAGACTGTAATTGTTAGTTCAGTTTATATTTTTAAGTTTTTTAATCTAATGTGCTGTATACCCATGCAAAGGAAATGTTAAGTACAATTCATACTATATGGTATAATGTGGCATATCAAACCTTTATTTTTGGAAATGTATAAAAGGAACTATAACATTATAGGTAGGTGTGTAGTTGTTCAGAACGTATAGCATTATTACACTTGCTATATTGGTTCTATTTAGATAGATACAATAGGATACATTGAAATACAAGTACATATTTTTGTTTGTAGTTTCTGCTGTAAATATTTTTTATTTATTTTACCTTTCCAATTATTTGTTTAAGCTTTTATTGTGTATCAGTATCACAATAACTACTACAGTACCTATAAGACAGCCCCTTTGCGAAACTTTCCAGCAACACAGAAAAGGAACTAAACAGTTCAAATTGTGCTCTCAGAAAAATCGGGGAGAGGGGGGGGGGTAAAAAGACTTTCTGTATCTTGTACATCAAATGGAGCATCAGCCAACTCTGCATTTGTCTACACTTCTGTTGCACTGCACCAGAAACCAAGTTCATGATGAACACTAGTAAATAGTTACATGCTTGCCAAGTTCACAATGAACCCTCATTAGCTGATGCTAACTGTAGTTAAGCAATGAAGTGAGTCGCATGTCAACATCACCTTCAGTCAAATGGAACACAAGACACTGGCGGTGAACCTAAGAATTACTAATTAAACAGATAGCCAGGAGGGTATCTTTAACATTTCATGCAAGAAAGAGTTTCATGTGGTATACTGGTACCTTCTGTTCCGGTGTGTTTCCCATGATTAATGTACTATAAAGAGTTGTAGAAAATTAGTTCTAACAGGGAATTCAGTGTTTCTGGACCCATATCCATGTAACATCATTGTTTCCCAAAGTTTGTTCCTTTAACGAGTTCCATTATCTTGCTTCCGATCTCAGCATTCTTTCCTAAATCTTCTCTGATTATGGAAAAAGTTGAGTGTTCAAAAATTAATGCAACTACTTTCCTTATTCCTGTTCTGTCCAATCTCAGGAGAGATGAAGAAAGACTGTTGCAGGTACCTAAGAACAGCACAGTAGCTCTAGAACGACAGTCACTAACTGACTCACAAGAACGCATACATATATAGCCAATGGAATCTTCCACAGAGCATTTCAGAACTATCTGGAGACACGTTCTAGAGGCGGGGGGGGGGGGAAACTTCCAGAAGATACCGGTTATCTGCGATAGCACTTCTGGTGTTTACGACGGGCGAAAGCGTTGCTTATCTCTGTTTACCTCCGACTTCTCGATAACCTTGTCATAGCCGCTGCGTTACAATATGAACTCTAGTACGCAATGAACAGCCGACACCGTTGTCTCTGGTCTTTTCACATTTTCTCCTTACATTCCTCTGTTGTGAACACGGTCACTTTCACAAGAAAACTGAGAACCAATATTGAGGTAATGAAAATACTGAAGGTATTTTAATTGTAGTTACAATAATTAATGAGAAATGCAAGTCGCTGTATGCATCTTCACAGTCATTGCATGCACACGTGACACTGCAGTAATTAGAGGGCTCGCGAATTTAGGAAGCCAACACGAAAATTAAACGACACTCTATAAAGTGAGGGCATGTCATTGTTACTTTCTCTACTACGTACCTAGTAGGTAAAGAAGGTATTGCATTCCACCCAAGTACGGGGTAAATGATGATTCCAGCCCACTTAATATGCAGGAATGTGTATTCAAATGCAAATGAGGTCCCCCACCTCCTCTCCTCCACCCCTTCCCCAGCTCGTTGGTACTTTCAGTTGCAGCTGAGGGTCATAAATCTTGTTGAGTATAATGGAAGCTTGACAGTTAAGCAATTAAGGCTGTCAATCAACTGTCAAAACGAACAATTGGGTAATAAATTTACGCTTCTGTAACAAGGGCGGAGACTTTATTCTACCCATTCCACATCCAGCTACTTGCTTTCCTGCACTGCAGGACTCATCCCACTCGCATTGTTTAACGACCACGTACAAAAGGCTATCCATCACTGTCAAAATGAACAAAGAGTATGCTGGGCAAAGAATCAGATGCTATTGTCCCAGCTCTATTGATTACTTTAAGGAAAAGCCACCTGCGAGCTCTCAGTCGCATTGTTTGACGAACACGTGCAGGCGAACAATAGAAAGGCTTGACCCGAGCCAACAAAGGAACAGATTCTATTGTATCCCTTTCTAATGTCCAGAGCAAGATTTCTTTAGAAAGACCACCTGTGTAGCATCCCATTCCACTGGAATATGATAAAAGAACAAAGCTGAACCCTTCTGACAAAAGCTTAAATGACAAAGGAACAGATTCTATTGTGCCCCTTTCCATTGTTCGGACACGTGCATGTTATAACAAAAGAAACTTGTGGAGGCTTTATACTTGCCCTGTCTTTGTTTGACTGTGGGAAAAGAGAGAAGCTTCTCTTCCCACGGGGAAAGCATCATATAACAGCTAGACCCTAAATTCCACCCCATCCCACCTCGTCTTTTTGGCATTACCTGCGTTGGCTTTGCCCTGATGCCACTTCTCTCTGAATGTCTTCACGAAGTCCTACGAAAATACCCGAGCATAGTTAAACAAGCTCTCTGTTTATGTAGCTGACTATTTTTAAACAGCGATATAAAATGTATTTAACATATATCATTACATACATTAAACCTCTGTGTATACTTGGATATCCATAGATCGGTGTTCGATTCTTACTGCAATCAAAAGTTTAATGTTTTAATTGCTAATGAGAAATTGACGATTTGATAATATTATATCATTATCCTGATTATTGAAGGGGTGTTCAGAGGATCGTAGCTCGAATCTTACCAGGCGAAAATCTAATGCGCAATAAATTTTAAAGTATGAGAGTATGCGCGGTCAGATTAAAATGTGTTTAACAAATATAATTTAATTTTATATATCATTAACCTAATTAATAAAAGTGTGTTCAGAGACCCTAGTTCGAATCTGCGAAACTCTAATGCTTAATAAATATTAAATTATGCGCGGTCAGATTAAAATGTGTTTAACAAATATAATTTAATTTTTATATATCATTACCCTAATTAATGAAAGGCCGTTCAGAGGTCCTAGTTCGAATCTTCCCCTGCAAAACTCTAATGCGTAATAACTATTAAATTATGGAGGCGTGCACGAGAAGATTAAAAAATGTATTTAACAAATATAATCATTTATATTAAACCCTGGTGTATACTTAGATATCCCGACGCCTAGTCACGCTGTTTGAAAATAGTAGTTATATAAACAGAGAGCTTGTTTAACTATGCTCGGGTATATTCGTAGGACTTTGTGAAGACATTCAGAGAGAACTGGCATCAGGGCAAAGCCAACGCAGGTGATGCCAAAAAGACGAGGTGGGATGGGGTGGAATTTAGGGTCTAGCTGTTATATGATGCTTCCCCGTGGGAAGAGAAGCTTCTCTCTTTTCCCACAGTCAAAGACAGGGCAAGTATAAAGCCTCCACAAGTTTCTTTTGTTATAACATGCACGTGTCCGAACAATGGAAAAGGACACAATAGAATCTGTTCCTTTGCCATTTAAGCTTTTGTCAGAATGGTTCAGCTTTGTTCTTTTATCATATTCCAGTGGAATGGGATGCTACACAGGTGGTCTTTCTAAAGAAACCTTGCTCTGGACACTAGAAAGGGATACAATAGAATCTGTTCCTTTGTTGGCTCGGGTCAAGCCTTTCTATTGTTCGCCTGCACGTGTTCGTCAAACAATGCGACTGCGAGCTCGCAGGTGGCTTTTCCTTAAAGTAATCAATAGAGCTGGGACAATAGCGTCTGATTCTTTGCCCAGCATACTCTTTGTTCATTTTGACAGTGATGGATAGCCTTTTGTACGTGGTCGTTAAACAATGCGAGTGGGATGAGTCCTGCAGTGCAGGAAAGCACGTAGCCGGATGTGGAATGGGTAGAATAAAGTCTCCGCCCTTGTTACAGAAGCATAAATTTATTACCCAATTGTTCGTTTTGACAGTTGATTGACAGCCTTAATTGCTTAACTGTCAAGCTTCCACTATACTCAACAAGATTTATGACCCTCAGCTGCAACTGAAAGTACCAACGAGCTGGGGAGGGGTGGAGGAGGTGGGGGACCTCATTTGCATATGAATACACATTCCTGTATATTAAGTGGGCTGGAATCATCATTTAGTCCCTACTGAGACTTAGGGAGTTTTTCCACTAAAGACCCCTCGTCGAATACCTTACAAAATATGATCTATACTTAGACCTTTGGATTGTTAAAGTTCTTGAATAATGCAGTTCTTTGTGTCACAGCTTTTAATCACAATCCCTAAGACTTATCAGACTTATCATTGTTTCCCTACCTCTCCCATATAAACGCATTTCCCTCTCCTTCAACCATCTCCTAGCATAGCATCTCTCTCCGTTTTCCTCGTCTCTCCCATATAAACGCATACTCTGTCATTCAACCCTTGCTGGCCTAATATTTCTCCTCGGTTTCCTATCTCTCTCATATAAACGCATGCCGGCTTTAACATCTATCTTAGCACCTCCCTCCTATATTCCCCTCCTTCAGCATCTGTCTAGCCTAGCACCTCTCCACGTATTCCTTATCTGTCTCATATAAAGCGCATTCCCCTTCCTTCTACCACTGTCTAGCCTAGCATCTCCCCCGTATAAACGCATTTTCCTCCGCATCCGCCCTCGTTTTCCCTATCCTTTCCCATATAAACGCAAAAAACTGCGCCAGAATTCCTCTATATAAGCTACTCACCCAAAAATCCAATGTTGAGATTTCACCGGAAATACGCGTTTTGAGGCCCCAGCATAAAAAAGCATTTTAGAAAAAGGTCCGTGTATGTGTGTCTGTGAACAGCATAATTCAAAAATGAAAAGTCCGATAAATACCAAACTTGGTATTTAAATTCAGTACTTTTCAAAGATGCGACATGGTGATTTTCAAGAACCCCCCCCACTCCAAGCTACTCTTTACATAAATGATTTTTCGAAATTTTCGATTTTCTCAAAGTAGCTAACGATTTTGATTAAAACAGAGTATGTTTAATATATTATATGTCAAATAAAATGTTTATCTTGAATTTTTTGAGCATAGCCAATTACGTTCTGTTCATTCGGAAGTAATTTTGTACACTTCTGCGTAACTGGTAAACTGTAAGAAATATACAAAAATGTACTACACAAAAAATGTAGATCTCTTTAAAACACACAACTATTTGAAATAACTCTTTTCTGTGGCACTGGCCATTTCCGAGATATCCGTTGTTATTGGTTTGAATTGTTCAATACTTCATTTTAAAGCACTGTCTCTATTCAGCTGTTTCTCGCGATATCATGGAAAGAGTATGGAATTTCAAGCTCGCTTTTAAACATCTGACTACTATTCGTTTCCTCTATCCCCCTTGTACCTAAAACTAAATGTGTAATGAAACTATTTGTGCATAGGTTTATCACGTTTAACATGAAGTAGGCCGAAAAAACAAGCTTTCGTAAGAATAGTTTGTGAAAACTATGTAAAAAATAAACTATAGATAAAGTCATGTGAATATAAAACATCGGATCTGTTGCTATAAACCTGTGATGTCAACCCAAGCGTAAATTTGTGACCTTGCCAGTAATCGTGGACGTGAAAGCAGGAATACTAATATACACCAAGGTAGCGGCGGCATTAGGAAAGCGTTGGTGCACAGAAGCGTCCATTAAAAACGCGGGTAGCTACGTTGTCCAAATACGACAGGTTACTTTAATTCCGCCACTGATTAAGCACGAAGGGTGATATAATTTTCAGGAGCTTTCGTTATTAAGATGCCGGCCAGTCGCTGGCTTCACAGCTTTGCAATGTGCTGTTTCAGCTAATGCTATAAAACAAATGCAAATAGCCGAGTGGTTTCAACGTTGGCACGATGCACTCTGCGAGTGAACAGCGGAAGCGTTGTTCTAATCTCGAAAAATACATCAATTTATTTATTTATTTATTTTAAGTAGATATTAAACAAAGTCTTTTTTTTTATTTTATTTTACTTTCTCTATTACGTATAGTAAGTATGGAAAATATTGCACTCCATCCAAAAATTCGATACCGAGATTTTACCAGAAATACATATTTTGAGGCCCCCTGAATTCAAAAAAACTCATTTTTACTTTTTCTACTACCTACAGGAAGTATTGCATTCGACCCAAAAATTCAATACCGAGATTTCACCGGAAATACACGTTTTGAGGCGTTTAGAAACACTTCCGTGTGTGTCTGTGAAAAGCATAATTAAAAAACGAAAAGTCGGATAAATACCAAACGTGGTATTTAGGTTTAGTATCTCTCAAACATGCGACACGAAGATTTTCAAGAAAATCCTCCACCCAGACTGCCCTTTACATGGAACATTTTTCGAAAATTCTGATTTTCTCAAAAATGGCTCTAACGATATTGATTATATCATATGTTTCAGATATTTTCATGGCAAATGAAATGTATATCTTAAATTTTCTGGGAATGTTCCCAAAAGTCCTCTTCATTGTGAATGTCTTTTGCATAACTGGTAAACCGTAAGAGATAGGTAAAATGTTTGTACACAAAAAAATGTAGATCTCATAAAAACACACAATTTATGTCATATGCATTTTTTTTTTAGTGAACCATTTCCGAGATATTTCTCGTTATTTATTTGAATTTTCCAATACTTATACTTTTTCTCAAATGCAAATTCGTTAGTCTTTTGTTGTTGTTGTTTTTTTGTTTTTTTTTGTTAATGTTCTGGACGTGCAAAGAGAATGGAATGCTCTACAGAGCAACCAGCTCTTAAAAGATTTGACTTTCGCTTACGGCCTACCACATTCCCCTTGAACCTACATGAAAATTAACAATAACATCTCGATTTAACATGAAGTAGATGGAGAATAAGCGTTTGTAAAAATAGTTTGTACAAGAGTAGATAAAGTTATGTGAGTGCAACACATCAGATTTTTTTTAACTAAACGCAGCCTCATTTCATAAACTGTTTTCCCCATATCAAAGCTACAAATCACATTTTTACCACTACTTCGTTAATGCTATTATTAGGGATGTGACAAACCGTTATTTTCGTGTAACGGTTATAACTGCCACAGTTACAATGCGTTAACAGTTACCAGAAACGATTAAGTTATTTATTTACATGGTTATCACGTTACCAGTAATGATTAGATGTAACTAGGTTTCAATATGAGAAACTTAACAGTAAGCTAGAAATTTCACAAAATAATTCACTAAGAATAATAACAGGAGTTGTAAAAACAACGCCAATTACAGTACTACAAAGCTTCACAAAAAACATGGCTATAGAATTGGAACATGAGTTGAAACAATTATTCTAGCACAAAAACTGCAAATCAATGGAAACATATACAAGTGGTACCACACAGCAGATACTGTAAGTAATTTTAAAAACTCAAATAAGCTTCAGAACACATATTAAAACACAAGAATATAATTACAACAAATATAATAGCAACAGGGCTAACGAGTCCAACAGAATATATTGATATTCATTCATTCATTATCTGTTTACCCTCCTCTTATGTAGGACTTACAAGCGGGTGCCTGGGGTCAGAGGCCCGTCGAGGAGCAGACACTCATGGATCAGACAGAGCATCCAGGATGGGTGATCAGCCCAATGCCTGGTATGGGATGAAGGAAGTAGATGAAACGAAATGTTGGTGAAATGGATGAAAGGAAAGGTGATGATGGAGCAGTTGGTGGAATGAATGGCGGGGGAAACCGGAGAACCCGGAGAAAACCCGCCCAGACGCCGCTTCGTCCACCACAAATCCCACATGCAGGTCTCTGGGATTGAACCCGGGCTGCCTCGGTGGGAGGCGAGCGGTCTAACCGCTCGGCCACGGCGCCGCCAATATATTGATATACAATATCAAATGAGCTGATATATACAATACACAAACAAAACAATATAGCAGATGAAATGAGAGCCATAGCAATAGCTACAGAAAATGAAGGTACCCAGAAAAAGAATGGCTCCGAATATATACAGATGAATCCCTCATCAATAAAAAAAAATGCTGGTACAGGAGTATACTGTAAACATTTTGCACAATATCTAACTTTAGATACAACGTCAAACCACTATGATGGAGAATTAACAGCTATAAAAGCAGCATTACGGAACATTTTATATAGACCATACATAAAACAAAAAATAGTCATCTTATCAGACTCAAAATCAGCCATAGATGGGATAGTAAATTACAATAATAAAACAACAAGAAATATTGAAGAAATAAGAAGCCTAATTAAAGCAGTTGAAACTAGAACTCATGTCACTCTACAATGGATCCCCGCTCATGTCAGACTTTTGGGCAATGAACATTCGGATCAATTAGCAAAGAAAGGTGCAATACAACAAATAAAACCTGTATGACAAATAGAAATAAATAAACAATTAAACAACATTTCAAAAGACAGCAGACTTGATGAAAGATAAATTAGGATATAAAGATTATAAGAATATTAAAGATAGAGTTGATATACAAAAAATCTGATGTGTTACACGCACACGACTTTCTGTACTCTTGTACAAACTATTTTTACAAACGCTTATTCTCCATATGCTTCGTGTTAATCGAGATATGGATATGTTAATCTTATTGCTAATTTTCTTGTAGATGCAAGGGGAATTGGTAGGCTTTAAGCGATAGTCAAATATTTTAAGAGCTGGTTGCTACGTGCTACGTTGCTAATTCTCTTTGCATTACCAGGACAAAAAAAAATGAATAAGGAATTCCCATTTGAGAAAAAGTATAAGTATTGGAAAATTTAAGGGAATAACAAGCAACAACTCGAAAATGATTCACTCAACCAAAAATATATATATGACATAAATTGTGTATTTTAACGCGATCTACATTTTTTGTGTAGTAAAATTTTGTCTATCTCTGATGGTTTACCAGTTATGCAAAAGTCGTTCACAATGAAGAATAATTTTGGAGACATTCCCAGAAAATTCAAGATATACATTTTATTTGCCATGAAAGTATCTTAAACATATGATATTTTAATCAAATCGTTAGAGCCATTTTTGAGAAAATTAAAATTTTCGAAAAATGTTTCATGTAAAGGGTAATCTGAGGTGGGGGGGGGGGGATTTTCTTGAAAACCTTCGTGCCGCATCTCTGGAAGATGCTGAACCTAAATACTAAGTTTGGTGTTTATCCGACTGTTCGTTTCTGAGTTATGCTGTTCACAGAGACATAGACACACACATGGACATGTTACCAAAAATGCTTTTTTTTAGATTCAGGGGGCCTCAAAACATATATTTCCGGTGAAATCTTGGTATCGAATTTTTGGGTGGAATACAGTACTTCCCCTACTTACTATACGTAGTAGAGAAAGTAAAAATGCCAAGGAAAACTGCAGTGGCCTTATTTAGGATGGCAACTGGCCACGATTGCCTCGCAGAACACCTCTCTACAAGATAGGATGCCTACCTACACCCAAGTGCATTCTCTGTGAAGAAGATGTCATCCTGAACAAACTTCTAGCAGCCAAATTAATGGAGGAAAACATCTTTTATATTCTCTCTTTTTTTTACATAAAGATCAAATGCTAATAGTGTTTATGTGTTTTGGTTTTTCAGATTATTTTTATTAGTTTTATACATTTTTTAATAAATACGCCAAAATTGCAACTTTGTGTTGTACTGATGTTTTCAAAATTATCTTAAATGCATTGAGTGGAACAGTTTTTTGTGTATTACTTGATTTTGCGGTGAAAATAGGATTTTATTTGACAGAGGAATAAAATGCCAGAGTTGGGAAATTCAACGTTTTTGCCGTAATTCCTCATTTTCGGCTCACTTTTCGGGAGTTCACGAATTTATTTCTTCACCAGTTTAAGTCACATGTCGATGAAAATGTGTGGATGTATGCACAAAAAAGAATGCTCTACCCAATGCGTGAAATTAGCACGCGTAGATGGGAGCAGCGGTGAGTAAATGAAAAAATCATTAAATTCATGCAAATCGAGGTCGGAAGCATGCAACAGATGTACAATATTAATAAAGAATATTCAACTTACAATTATAGTGTGTTTGGTAATGAGGCAGCCCTTTCAACTTCGAGGTTTGTTTCGGGAAATACTTTAAAACTCTGTTGCGTATCTGTCGGCCTTTCATTGTTCTTTACCATGCAATCGTGAAGGCGTAAATATCCATGTTAACAAATCCAAAAGACCGGAAACACATACCTTCATACTTGCTTTTCGAATTCGAAAACTGAAGAAATTTCACGTTTCTTTAAGCAATCGCAAATTGTGCAACTCTGGATCTTGATTCACCACTGTTAAAATTTATATACCGTTGCTTGTGCTTAGCGGCCCATGTATATTACTAAACAGTGTTCTTTGTTTATTCACAATGAGATGTATAAAAACTCGTGCACCTATAATCGTATGTGAACTATTAATGCAATGCGTGCAGTTTGTTGCCGAAGTGCTGACTGACCAGTCATCTGTGGCCTGTGACCTATATTCGAAGCGATAAGCAATGCACTGTAATACATATGTACTTGCAACTACGGGCGAGGAAAACACTCAGGTTGCAAACAAAGAGATGGTTTTGGTTGACGTAACTACAGGGAGAGCCAAAAAACTACGAACAACCTGCACAGTGTTTTTCCTGTCCGCATCCTCGGCACTCGCCGTCTGCTGCTATCATAGAAAGCCGCGGATGAAACCATACAAAATGTTTAAAACTGCTTTTACAGGCTTTACTTGCCAACTTTATGAAAGGAGATGCTGAAACTGGCCACCGTCGTTGTCCATACATTTTTGGCACCTCTTTAGGAAACTATCCATCGCTCGGCAATTTTTTTTTTCGAGTCAACAGTTGAAGCCCGTACATATGCGAATACAATTTTGCCCCCGCATTTTTTTTTTCTTTTTTTTTTAGAGAATTAACAGCCAGGGAGCATGATTTTGCCTTTTTTCAACAAGACTCTGTAACAGCTTATACGTCCAATATTTCGATAAGAAAAAGTGAAAGTGTGTTTGAGGATAGAATTATTAGTACAGATTTGTGGCCCCCTGGTCCCCCGACCTAACCCTCTGTGATTTCTATCTCTGGGGTAACTTAAAACAAAGTGTACAAGACAAACCCACACACCCTGAAATAATTAAAACAAAATATCCGCCAGGAAATTGCCAGCATTTCTCAACGTGAACTACGGCGAGTGATGGATAGTTTCCTAAAGAGGTGCCAAAAATGTATGGACAACGACGGTGACCAGTTTCAGCATTTCCTTTCATAACGTTGGTAAGTAAACCCTTTAAAAGTAGGTTTAAAAATGTTGTATGGTTTCATCCGCGCCTTTCTATGATGGCGGCAGACGGCAACTAGCGCCGAGGACGCGGACAGGAAAACATCGCGCAGCCGGTTCGTAGTCTTTTGGTTCTCCCTGTATTTATATACATAGATGGATTTTATAACAACAGTTATTAAGCATGATGTTTCTGGCAAGTTTTGTAATGCGAAATTAAACAGTTATACCAATAAGTCTTCGAAACAAGAACGGTTAATGTGACTATTGTGAAATGTAGTATTTAAAATACATTGGACACATCTTGGAGAATAGACTGTATGGCATATTAATTACTTTCTCTAAACGGTGAGGATTCTAATCGAGCGCACAATTAGACATTTGAAATATCTCATTTATTGGATTCTTTGGGAAAATGTTACACAGAAAAAAATTTCAGTATACTTCTTGTATGTTTTAACATTAGAAAACTTGTATAGGATCAATATTTAAGAAGTAAAACACTTTCCCTAATATATTTAAGTGTGTAAACTAATTACCATAGGAAACAATATAAATATTAATTTATATTTCAATTTTATTGATACTATAGAAAAAGAACTGTCAGTTTTCAAAATACCGAAAGCAGACACGAGTGGGACAGAGAGTGACAGTGGGAAAGGCAGAAAAAGGAAAGAGAAAGGGAGCAAAAAAGTGCAGGAAGATAACCAAAAAAAGAGGGAGAGGAGAGAAGAAAGAGCATTTGGAAAAAAGAGTGATGGGAATATGAAGGAAAGAAGAGAGCAATGATAGCGGAGCTGCGGGTTCTGCTAGTATACTTATAAATCGTTTTACGTAAGCTTTTTAAACCACACCTTTTTATTGTTTTTATTATAATTATTGTTTATTCACTACAGAGCTAAGAAGTTCCAAATTTCAGTAATGGGTCCACCATCCATTATTGTCCAATACTTCATTTAGCCTATTAGTGACAGATGCCACCAAACTGTGACATATTCTTGAACGCCGCCTTATGCTCTCCCACACCTCCATAACGTGTTTCGAAACCACTGCTACCGTCGTTTCTTGCTGAGGATCTCATTCTCGCCCATACGCGCTCAATGACATTTAAGTCAGGCGATTTAGCAGGCTGAAACTTCAGCATGGTCATTTAATCAATCCAAAGTGCGTCTCGGGGTGTGGACACAATGTTGCGTATTTCAGGCATGTCCTCTGGAGAATACATTGCTCGAACTGTTGGCAACATGCAGTCTTCTAGAATGGTGATGTATTCTTCCGAAACCATTCGGGTGGATATACGCACCAGCAGCTGACATCCAGCCCCAGAATGCTACACTTACTCTCCCACTTCTCACGATGGCGATTGCATGTTCGGGACTGTAGCGGGTATTATTTCGACGCCAGAGTACCATACGTCCATCTTCATCGGAAGAAAACATTTTCTCGTCAGTCAAAATAACAGCCTGCCAGAAATCCTGTGGCATCGAAAGGTACAGCAGTGCGAAACTTACTCGATCTTCTCGGCTGGGGTGAGAATTTCTTTCCTAGCTGTCCTTCGTTGGCGTGTTCCATCAGTATACAGGCGTCTCCGAATAATGCTCGCTGCGACAGGCAAATGTAATTCCTGGTCAATGGTAGCTGCCCACAAGTAAGGATTTATTGAATTCGCCTCCATAATGCCCAAGTACTGTTCCACTGTGGTCTTTCTTGGCTTGCCACTTTTTGGACATTTCAATGCGTCTTCCCCTTCTTGAAACCTGCGAATCGAGCGTCTAACACAGTCTTCTCTCCCAACTGCATCTGCTATATCCGAAACGGATCGGCCGACTTCCCACATGCCGACAATTCTTCCTCTAGTTACCTCCGAAGTATATTGAGCATAATTATGTTTTTGACCGCTAGAATGAGTTCTCCACTTCTTTACATACTACTCGAAAGTACCTTGTTTTGTGAGTTACTTTTTATATCTGAGTAGGGTTCTTCCTAGGCGGGCACGGGTTGACACGCCAGGATAAAACCGCTCTTTGCTGACTGCGTCAAATACGGCTTAACACTTGTCTAAGTATTAATATATTAAACGTTACTCAGGCTGCTGTTTTAATGCACATGGTTCAGCGTGGAATCAGTTTATAGTCGCTAATATAACAGCTAGTAGTTACTATTTACTTTCGAGTCCATAGAACGGAATATTGTATGAAATGATTAATTTTAAAACTAAGAATATATTTATAGCATACGCGAAGCCATGGGTGTATGTAGAATTTCATTTTGGAGGAAGTTCAGAAACAATAGAAGATATGGATTTACAACCAGTGCGAGATGAGACAACAGTAGAGTCTATAAAACATTGTTATCAGCGAATTCGAGTACCAGAGAAAACCTTAGTTAAATAGACTCAAAAATGTAATATATCGTCTCGTAAAACGAAGTTCAGAATAATAATCAGAGCAAAAGAGTTGGATATGGTATTTAGATGGTTAAAACGTCAGCAGGACATACTTCTGAATGAACATGATAAACGTGATTCGAACTTCAAGAAGTGCTTGCAGCACAAGTTTTGGTAAAGTGGATAGTATCACAAACCCAACAGTTTTTGCATCAAATATAGCGTTTTTCTCGTAGAATTTCTCATTTGCATAGGATCAAGAGTCGCAAAATAGACAGCTATTCTACTTCACATAATGCTACTGTATACAGATATATCCTGCTGTCTTGTAAACACAGTAATACATTTATTATTTTACTGAAATGCGAAATTGCAAATGTGTTTACCTTAACGCTCAACTACTTTTTCTTTGAGTATGGAATTTCAAAGTCGTTCTCTAAACATCTGACTGTGTTTATGCACGTTTAAAATATACCAAGTGAGTAAGCTGCCCCTAGGTATTCGCATCTATGCAATCCGCAGTTTACAGTCAAATTTGAAAACATAGATCCCTTTAGCAAACCAACTGTTATTGTAGCTCTGCCCTTTTATTCGGCATGTACGCAACCACCATTAAAGATTAAAGGCCTAAATGAGCCAAGAGCTGCAAAAGGCTAAAAAAAAGACGACTCTTTATGGATATAATGCTTGCAAGGAGATAGAGGAATGTTCTCCCGGAGAGCGGAACAGAATGCATGGACTCTGGTCGAGTGGGTTAACTGACGGCATGTGGTGAAGAAAAGGTTAGCTTCGGAGGTTCGAATCTAATATTTACAGCAAATTGTTTCCGTTCTATTTTTTTTTCTTTCTTTCTCCTTGTGTTTATTTTCTATATTTTAGTATACTAATTTATTTATTTTTGTTATTGGATTTCCTGTGAGCCAAAGACACAAGAATTACAATCATATAATAATTTTGGATCATGTTTCCCCTAATAATATGTAGCGTATCTGGTGTTGCAAATGTATTTGGCTTTCATTCTTTTGGGCGCATGTCGACGCTATTAAATCTAAGAGGCTTTTTTTTCATGTTTAAACCTTGTTTTACTTCTTCTACGGACAAAGGAGTTGTAAATGTGCTAAGTTCACGGATAAACAGTATAATAAATTGTTAAAGAGCGTGGATATCATCAACGAAGTAAAGTTCAAAATGACGACCCCCTTTATCAATGCACATTTCGGTACTTTGCCGGAGAGACCTTCTTGCAGGCTCTAACATGCGTGGTGTAATCTGCCTGCATTCTTCACGTATGAATGCCGGTAGATGATTTGGACTTTGCGGTTCTTGACCGTAGACCCGTTCCTTTCAATGATTCCACAGAAAGAAATTCAGTGGGATGAGATCAGGTGATCTAGGGGCCATGCAATTGGGCACCCTCAGCCAATCCATTTTTGCGATATGTTCTATGTAGGTGATTCCTTACAACCAGTGACCAGTGTGGTGGAGCTCCATATCGCTCGCGCTTGAAAGTCGCGTCCGTGGAGAGCCTGGTGTAGTTGTAGATGGTATGGATGATATTTATTACGGTGCAATATGCGCATCACTGAGGACCGACTTAGACTTATGTGCAAATCTTGTGCTATGGTCCTTGAACTGGTACGTGGATTGCTTTCTATTGTGTTTCGCACAGCTTCTTCATTGACTCCAGAGGTTACTGGAGCATCGTGAGCAGGTGGTGCTCTTCCAAATCATCCTGTTTCACGAAGGCGTCTTTCAATCCTTCGAAAAGTGTCTGCAGGAGGTGTCCTCCTTCCTGGAAACCGTTCTTCATACAGGCGCTTTGCTGACAGTGCATTACACCTTGTTTCTCCATAGATTAAGAGCATGTCAACATACTCGTCGTTTGTATACGGTATAACATCAGCTGTGTCTCGTAGAAAGGTTTCAAATACTCAGTAGAAAATAGAGTGTATTCACGCCAAACATATGACGCAGGCGTAAATAGCTTAAGTCACTTTGTATGTGTGGAGTGTTTTAAACTTGGCTGAATGGACCAAGCATAATACCGGACACAATAAAATAACTAATACGAAGTATAAATTATCCACTTATCAGTGGAAAACATGGCAATTACTCTAGTTTATACATACTTATAATTTTATAAAAAATGTTCTTTGCATCACAATATAAAATTATAGGTTCAAAGAAATAAAACAAAAGGTAATAAAAAGTTTGAACTTAACACGAAGGATTTGAACCCGAACTGAAGTAGCACAGTGGTAAATGAACCATGATAATACCATTCAGCCAATCCTACCTTGCGAGTTGGGGTTCCTATACGAATAAATACTTGCAGAACTCCCAACGTCGAATCTTTACACGCTTTTTGCAGCTCCATACAGTGTTTGGAGTTCGTTTTTGGTAGTTTTTAACTCAAATAAACAAACTGCATCAGCCATTTAAATTACTGTATCAACTGAAATATGCCATAGTTTGTGACAGACGGGAAATTATCTACCTAATACTTAGCATTTTTTGCAAAGGCTGTACTGCGAACCTTTGTTGCTAACGGCTTAAATCGAAATGGTAGCCCTGCGTGATCTGCCATTTTGTTTTCAAATAGTTTTGTCAACTAATGTCTGTGATAAGTTCTTCCTTCAGGGGCGTTTTTATAGGTGTGTAGGAATGTATGCTAAAGAATAAAAGTTTGTAAAATCAGCTAAAAGTGCTGCTGCAGCTCCCAGTGTCAGGGTGGGATGTTTCTGGAATCAACATACATGGCGATTACATTCTGTCCGGTAAAGCACTTATGCACTGAGTTATCTATCCCACCTCTATAAAGTGTTATGCAAATCAGCCATTAGAAGGCATTCAAGAAAGGCGTAAGTCACATATGTCGCTTAGCACGTTGCATAAATTAAAAAATAAATAGGGGCAGCTGACTCACCTGGTATATTAAGGTATGATATTCCTTATATAAGAATGTGTTTAAATATCTGAACAAGTGTAACGTCTGAAAGAAGCTTTAAGTGACGCTTATATGCATTTAATGAATGTGCAGTAACATAAACAAAAATGTCGCGCTATGTAGGAATTCGTAATATACATAATCTAAATATTATTTGTTTATTTCAAATATAGCTCTAATAAGTAGACAAAAGGAAGAATTCATAACGGTAAACGTGTCGCAGATTGCGTTTGTAAGAACGGAGCTCTTAACGAATGAATATCTATATAGAACGGAGCACAGTAAGCTTATACACGACATATGCATGTAATCACGTAGAACCTGAGCAGATTTGTGTGATGCAATGCAATGTCCCACGTATCCATGAAAACGTGTGTTCCATTAAGCTTTTCATTACGAACGCTGTAATGCTGTGATTGATTTTTATAGAAATAATCCTCGAAGTGTTACATATGCTGGAAAGGCGTTTATTCACCAAACCTTTACTGTGGGTTACTAGTTACATTTGCTACTTGCTACATAGACAACGCAAATAACACCTGCTGTTTCCTTTGTCTGCTTACTGCGTTAAATGTCCCTTAAAATACTTGCCTGTTTTATTATTTTAATCGGGTGTAACCTCACTTAGGCTGCTGTTTTATGCACGCGATTTAGAATGAAAATATTTTACAGTTGCTGGTGTGATATTAGCTGTGAAGCGGGATCTCAGTGTATTACTCTAGATTTAATTTACAGTAAATGTAACTTCTGTTAGTTAAACTTTGCTAACACGAATAAAAGATGGCTAAAGGAAAATGACACGTTCCCCGAATTGCTTCCTATTTAATTTTATGACAATCTGCGTATAAAT
Organism: Deroplatys truncata; assembly: GCA_030765065.1. NCBI lineage: Eukaryota > Metazoa > Arthropoda > Insecta > Mantodea > Mantidae > Deroplatys > Deroplatys truncata. The sequence continues at coordinate 105,629,958 of CM060987.1, read as the reverse complement.
AAAACCTAAAGAAATGTGAACGAAAGCATTAATAAAAACGTTGATCTGGCATTTAACTGTAGCGGGAATCGAACTGCAGTCCGTAGTAGGAGAACCAACAGCTTCATCCCTACACCAATGTGATGATCATGAAACTACCTTTATTTTTACGCAATTAACATATCTGCACATTACGACCTCTGCTTGTGTTCAGATTTTCTGTCGTCAACTTCAGTTATAACTATTCATGTGAAACATTTCATAGTGTCGTTTGGCGTTACGTATTTAGGTATTTATTAATTTTTTTATAGCTATAGGTTTTTGCATATTAAGCATTGTGCATCTGCACCAATTTCTTTACTTAAAACCACTATGCCCCGTTCTGGATTGAAATGGCTAAACTTTCGCTTCCCTTTACCCATGGTGCGCACGTTGCTCAACACTGTTCCAAGCAAGCAGTACGCACGGAGTTCGTTACGGGCATGCTAAGCACCCGAAACACGCACTTGCTCTGACGGGCAGTATTTGATATCGCTACTATGGAAATTATAAATATATTCTTTGGTAGCAATGCAGACATTTCGTCCAACCCTCTTTAAACCATTCTGCATATGGGGGACATCATTTATCGCAATTAATTTAGTGGTGGAAGATTTTGCACTTTCCTTTTTCTGCCACGATAAAATTAATCTTAATGATCCCTCCTCATTCTCTTTTGATGACATGTATGCTAATACTAGCATTACATCTAAAGTCATCTTCAGTTCCAGGAAAACATTTATAAGATTTAACCGGTAAATTCCTTGCATCGTCCAATCTTTATGCATAATGGACGACTGAGCTTTAGTTCCAGGAGAAAAAGTTTTAAAGCCTGCTTGGTATGTTCTATGCTAATTCTTGTTTGGTGCGTGACAACGTCTGTTGTGTTCAACTTTTAAACATTTGATAACGTGTTTAAGTAAACCCAAATATTAAAACTGCTCAAAAGTTTAAGAAAGAACGTGAAAGGGAAGGATCGCTTAATAATTTTAAAAATGTTGATTGATTCTTTAAGTTGTGAGTGGATATTGCCAACTTCCATTCAGTAGCAGTTGCTTCTTTTGATGAGCCTGTCCTGATTATAAATTTGAGTGACAACGCATTATTTACGTCCGACAAGACGATGCGTAGTGTAGTGGTAGTAGTAGTGGTAATAATAATAATAATAATAAAGCTAAATGTTTTCCAAACCCCAGTATAATGTCAATGCAAACAGTAAGTGTGTCATTGGCTATAAACCTCTAGCATTGATATAAGAAGTATGGTAAATCAATTTCTGTCAATGGAACACGGAAAACTATAATAGAGGTGTGTTTCCGTTAGTTTCATTTAATTAAATTTTTTGGTCATTTTTTCACTAATATAGGAAATAATTCATTCGAGTTACCACAATTTGAGGCATGCCCTCCAAAAACATTCTTTAGTGGAGAAGCGGATATCAGCCTTTCTTAACACGATCTTCCGAATATTATTTTATCATCATGTCCTTAGTTAAGCTCAATTATATCATGTGCGATGCTGCTTCGAGAATCATTAATCAACAAAAACAATCAATAGCAGTTAAAGAAAAATTCTGATGTAATACTTTCACATGACGTTCTCTATCCTCAGTTACTGGATATACAAACCAGTCTTACTAAAGCTTATTTTTATATCTACTTCATTTTAATTCAAATAAACATTTACAGAAATAGCTATATTACACATTTCGTTAGAGATACAAAGGGAACAGCGATAGTCAAATGTTTAAAAACTGGACGCATACGCTGGCCTAAAAATTCCATACTGTTTCCATGCAATCGCAAAAAACAATTAATGTACATAGGAGCGGTTAAGTATTGTACAATTCCAACCAAACAGGTATCTCGGAAATGACTGATCCCCCCCCCCCCCAAATGAAATAAACTATGTGTTCTAAAGAGGCCTACATTTCTTCTGCAGTACGTTTTCGTCTATCGCGCAACGTTTACCAGTTCACAAGATTATATAAAATATCTTCCGAATGAAGAGGGCTACAAAGGCTATTCCCAGAAAATTCAAGATATAAATTTTATTTTTCATTCAAATACCTTTAATACATTGTATTTCAATAAAAATCGTTAGAGCTATTGTTTTAGAAAATCAAAATTTCGAAAAATGTTCCTGTAAAGGGTAGTTTTGGGTAGGGGGATTTTCTTGAAAATCTTCGTGTCGCATCCTTGAAAGCTACTAAGTTAAATGCCAAGTTTGATGTTGATCGAACTTTTCGTTTTTGAGTTATGCTGTTCACAGACACACAAATGGACCGTTTTTAAAAATGTTTTTTTTCTTTCTACTACGTATATTAAGTAGGGAAGTATTGTATTCCACCCAAAAATTCGATACCGAGATTTCACCGGAAATACATGTTTTGAGGCCCCTGAATGAAAAAAAAAAGCATTTTTGGAAACATGTCCGCGTGTGTGTCTGTGAACAAAATTACTCAGAAACGAACAGTCGGATAAACACCAAACTTGGTATTTAAGTTCAGTATCTTCCAGAGATGCGACACGAAGGTTTTCAAGAAATTCCCCCCACCCCAGATTACTCTTTACATGGAACATTTTTCGAAAATTTTAATTTTCTCAAAAATGACTAACGATTTTGATTAAAATATCATATATTTAAGATACTTTCATGACAAATAAAATGTATATCTTGAATTTTCTGGGAATGTCTCCAAAAGTATTCATTGTGAACGACTTTTGCATAACTGGTAAACCATAAGAGATAGACAAAATTTTACTACACAAAAAATGTAGATCAATTTATGTCATATGCATTTTCGAGATATTGCTTGTTATTCCCTTAAATTTTGAAATACTTGTACTTTTTCTCAAATGGGAATTCGTTATTCATTTTTTGTCCTGGTAATGCAAAGAGAATGGAATACTCTACATAGCAACCAGCTCTTAAAATATTACTTAAAACCTACCAATTCCCCTTGCATCTACAAGAAAATAGGCAATAAGATTAACATCTCGATTAACATGAAGCATACGGAGAATAAGCGTTTGTAAAAATATTTTGTACAAGAGTAGTGAAAGTCATGTGAGTGTAACACATCAGAATTTTTTTTATTCAGGGCGCCTCAAAACTTGTATTTCCGGTGAAAGCTCGGTATCGATTTTTTGGGTGGAATGCACTGCCTATCTTCTCTACCTACTAGGTACGTGGTAGAGGAAATAAAAAGACGCAGTATGCCGATTTATGGTACATTCTGAATGACCAAACAGACCATTATTACAATACAAAATGGGGATTCTACCACATCCAGAAGACATGTTCTGCATTATAACACCAACCGTGAAACCTGCTACAATGTTTTACAACCAGTTTCGTGTGAATAAGATGTAAAGGAGTTAATTAATTTTATTCTGTTATGTGAAGAGCACTTACCTACACTTTAGTTACTTATTTTTGATAGTATACAATTATAAAATACTTATGTCGAAAATATCTAAGTGTCCCTGTTAATAAACTTACAAGTAAGCAATAATTACAAATGAAACTTCTCAGTATAAATCAGAAATGCAATTGTATCTTTATTCTGCATTATAAACTTCAACTACATTAACAGTAGTATATGGTGGCGTAGATAAAATAGCTCAATAGAAAGATGCAATTCCTCAGTAGTAATAAAATAACAGTATGTGGACATCTTGCGCAGATAGAGCGCCTACCTGATGCTCCAGATCCGACTCTCCAATCATTTTTCTACAACTAATACGGCTTCTCGATACGTCCAGTTCTTGTGTGAGTGTGTGTTGCGTGTGTGCGCGTGCTTGGTAGACACCTGATCATAAGTTTCGAAGTAGTTCTGTATAGTATAAGAATAAAGATCACAACTGTACGCAATACTGTGTACTAAAAGGCAAACTAATAATAAACGACTTTAGATATCACGGCCATTAATTGCGTGTCGCGACTACTGGATCACCGCATTCAGTTGTCACCCTCCGTGGTGTAGCGGTTAGTTACCATGCTAACCTCTATTCCCGAGGTCGCGGGTTCAAACCCGGCGGAGGGCGATGGATTTTTTTTCGGGTGTGAAAATCCTTAGCACGGCTTCCTTCGGAAGGGAAGTAAAGCCGATGGCTCTGTCGTAGATTTACGGCACGTAAAGGACCTCAAGCCCGATAGAGGTCTCTGAGCAAAATTATCGGTCTTTCACGCCCAATATAGACTGAGACGCTAAGGACCACAGTAGTTAAAGAGCGTCCATACGTAAAACTCAATTTTATACCGCATTCATTTGCTTCAGAGTATGTAAACATAACAAGCGAGTTTACATCAACCCAGATCCCTAAATCTAAACCCTGTTTCTGAACTTACTTCACATGTAAACCTACATATTGCATTACTCTGCGTCCGCTTACCCTGAATGGCTAAAGCTGTTCGCGCCATAAAGTGTGCTTTCCAAACACGCGCAGATGTGGGAGCAACGGACGACACAGGCGCGATTGACTTGTAACAACGATACTAGGAAGCATGCAATCGTATTAAATATTTATGCTGGACCATGCCGAAATGTAGTATTTATACGACTGGCAGCAGTACTTTAATGGGTCTCATTAAAGTACACCTGTTCATTAAAGTATTGGTATTCGACCAATCAGAAGTGGCCATGTAACATTGTGAAAGCGCAAGTATCAATTATTCTGCGTAGTACGTCGCACAACGCTAGCAACTTTGTTTGACACAGGTGCTACAAGGTCACTGTATTGTAACCATAGATAAAGGAATAACGACTGTAAGACATCACTCAAACCAGAAACAAATACTTATGAAACCTTTAATGTTAGATACATGGTCGAGCATAAACAGTCGTATGAAACTTGACTATAATGGTGATTAAAACGCTCGTATGATAATTATTAACCTCGCTGCGCTTTGCTCGGTTAATAATAACACTCGCGTTTTAATTAGTACCATTATAGTCTCGTTGCACAATATACTATTAACTTACAGTTATGGAATGCTCGTTGGACCTAATTCCTTTCTCTGTGGGAGTCTGCCCGAGTTCCATAGAGGAACGGAAGTGGCGTATGAAGGGAGGCAGTATATGCGGAAAGGTCCGGAAGTGGAACTGAAACGTATCGTAGAAAATGCAAATAACAATGCGCAGATAAAAGGGAGCGTACGATGTGGAATACATTCATTATTTATCGTGCATTGCATTACCTTAAGTTTATTTCATTAGAAATGTCGTAATTCCGTTACGAAATGTATTTATTTACCTATTGGGGAATTGCGCGAGATTATGATTTATTAGTTATTTGAGGTTATGTGGTACGTAACTTAACTAAAGGTTATTTCATCACAATATGAAGAGGCCCTCATTTATTCCGTAATTTTACTGCTCAGTCCTACATTGGGTTTTTGTTTTATTGAATTAAGGAATGTAATGAATAGGCAACATGCCACCGCCAAATAATAACTGGTGTGTTGCTAACACTCAATACATATGAGAGTAAAGGTCGTAATTAAAGTAAATAATAATCGTAACCTTAAGCATAATCCAACCAGATCTTCACGTGATTCAGCAGCCAATTAAAATGCGGAAATAAAGGAAAGGAAACAATACCCACTAGTAATATAGTAAACAAATAATAATCGGAGAATTGTTGGTCTAACCAGGGCTACTTGCTCTTTTATGATACAAATGTTAGCCTTAAAATAGGGTGTTTCTGCATTTGTTTGGTTAAAGAAACCGCACAATTGTAAATTTACCTCAGTTGGCCATTTTGAACAGCAATGACTTTTCCGCCACTTTCTCCCTCGCGGCGGCATGGATTACCTACTGCCAACAACACTGGTATTCTACAGTAGTGCTTATCGCGTATTTTTAGAATTGGGTTGGCAGCATACGGTAACGTAGGACAGAGAGGCTGGCAGCAACGCATTTTCCAGGTGTTTTAATTTCCTTACAACGCTAACGCACCCGTACGAGCTCCTCAATTTGTCATATTGGTAGAGATGAATTTATTTTCGAAAGGATATTAAAAACGCGTTATACGATTTTTTCTCGCCACTATATATAACGGTTTCCCTTAAGATGTTTGAGCTCAAAGGTACGCGCAGATTCTGCCATCATGCAGAATTTACATACGATGTGCGGAAAACTCACCTTCAGGCAACAATAAGTCAATGTAAATGCATCTCAGCTTTACGCTCAACCGAGGTATTAACCTACGATCAAGCACTAAGCAATAAACAACCTACGATAACCTAATCAAAGTTCACGTGCCTTGGGGTTGCCATCTATCCCAATTTTGTCGGGACAGTCCCTAGTTTTTGTAACTGCGGTGTCCCAATACAAGCGTGCCAGAACGCCCAAATGTCCCTACGTTTCTGTTCTTAGGTTACAAGCAGTTTTATTGTTGATTCTTACGGCGTTATGTCAAACAATATTTGTAATACTATTAGTAATATATATTTTCTTTAAAATTCTACTACTTCAATTAAGTTTTAACTGATGATGAGATGCAGTTTAAGGGCGCTAAACAGCTAAGGTCATCAGCGCCCCTACAAAGTATAAAATTTAAAGTCCAAAAAATAAAAGACGGGTAAAAAAACAGCAGAATTAAAAAACGGGACACAAACCCGCGATGTCCAAAAAGGTAAAAAACAAAACACCGAATTCCAAAAACGAACACACAAAAAGCATGGCCAATAAAACAGTAAAACAACATGTCCAGAACTGTAGAATGCGAGGGACATGAGCGCCATATGTCCACTGGGAAGTAGAGGCCCCATTAAAAAGACAATATAAAATCACACAGTCAAAAGACGCTCAGCGCATCAAATGCGTCGGGTAAAACCAATACCACTGATAAAACGTAAAAGACATTCTACAGCACGCGCGTCGTCTGTCAAAACGTTGGCTAGGCCAACAGGCAGACCAACACGAACGCGCAACGGAGCTAAAACTTGACACTCTGTTAAAATGTGACGCACCGTTAAGGGCGCATCACACTGCTCACAGTGGTGCAGTGTCACCACTGAGCAGGTATCTATGACTAAAAAGACAATGTCCGATTCGTAAGCGAGCTAAAAGTACCTCTTCCCGACGACACGAATGAGAAGAGATACCCCAGACTAACGGGAGAGGCTTAACCTTCCGCAACTTGTTCCCCCGGAGGGCCGTCCACTCATCCCCCCAAAGCGAGAGGATGCGGCTACGTAAAATAACAAACAAATCTGTGGAGGGAACAGAGGTAAAAAATCGCAGATTTGGCAGCGGCGTCGGCAGACTCGTTTCCTGAGATGCCCACATGACCTGAAATCCACACGAAGGAAACGCTGATGCCAGAAGCACCGAGCGAGTGGAGCAGGCCATGAATGCAATGTACGAGCGGGTGGTAAACGTACAGAGCGCGAATACTTTGAAGGGCACTCAGAGAGTCAGAATATACAACACAGTGCCGTAAGTCGTGCCGCCGGATGTATAAAAGAGACTGATAAATGCTAAAACGTTCGGCGGTAAAAATCGAACATTGCCCCGGTAAACGAAAGGTAAAACTATTTTCACCACAAACAAAGGAACACCCTACTCCAACATCAGTCTTAGACCCATCAGTATATAAAAAATCTGATGTGTTACACTGACTTTCTCTACTCTTGTACAAACTATTTATACAAACGCTTATTCTCCATCTACTTCATGTTAATCGAGATAAACTTATTGCTAAGTTTCTTGTAGATGTAAGGGGAATATATATTTACAAGGACAGTATCGAAATACAGTAGTCTTTAAGCACATACATATATCTTAATAGCTGGTTGCTAGGTGCAGCACTATTCCCTTTTCCACAGATTAATACTCTGCATATCCAAGACAAAAAATGAATAACGAATTCCCATTTCAGAAAATTATTGAAACATTTAAGGGAATAACAAGCAATATCTCGAAAATGGTTCACTCAACAACAAAAATGTATGACATAAATCGTGTATTTTAACGCGATCTACATCTTTTGTGTAGTAAAATTTTGTCTATCTCTTATGGTTTACCAGTTTAACAAAGGTCGTTCACAATGAAAATACTTTTGGAGACATTCCCAGAAAATTCAAGATATACATCTTATTTGTCATGAAAATATCTTAAACATATGATATTTTAATCAAAATCGTTAGAGCCATTTTAGAGAAAATTAAAATTTTCGAAAAATGTTCCATGTAAAGGGTACTCTGGGGTGGGGGGATTTTCTTGAAAACCTTCGTGTCCCATCTCTGGAAGATACTGAACCTAGATTCCAGGTTTGGTGTTTATCCGACTGTTCGTTTCTGAGTTATGCTGTTCACAGACGCACAGACTGACAGACAGACACACACGGACATGTTTCCAAAAATTCTTTTTTTTTTTGGATTCAGGGGATCTCAAAACATGTATTTCCGGTGAAATCTCGGTATCGAATTTTTGGGTGGAATACAATACTTCTCCCTACTTACTATACGTAGTAGAGAAAGTAAAAATGACGTTCTCCGAATTGTGCCTGAAGCTCTAAAAATGCGGATCAAAGGACTGAAGCAGGGGTCTCAGTCTTCGGCATCGACGTTAGCCCAAGGTGTCAGTGGGCCTCAGCGCGCAACCATGGAGGAAAAAGCGTTTCCCCCTGGGAAGGGACGGCGTTGGCGCAACGTCCAAATGCCGAAGGAGCTGTCGATATCGTACCCCCGGAGGGAGCAATGCAGAGGAGCTATTTAAATATTGTCGATCAAGCGAATCCTCGTAAAATATCTCGAAGGACGACTGGTTAGGCAAGCTTGAGAGTCGACAGGCATAGATGCACAAAAGCATCTCACGCTGGATGGACAGCGGAGGTTCTGCAGCTTCAGCGCACAGACTGGGCACAGGGCTAGTTGGAAAGGCCCCTGTAGCGACTCTTATACCACGATGATAAATGCCATTCAAGCGACATAACATAGATGGACGTGCCGATGAATAGACAATGCATTCGTAATCAAGCTTGGATCGGAACAAGGAGCGATAAAGACGCAGCTCCCCAGGATATGCCACTTAAAAACACGTAAAAGATTAAGAGAACGGTCACACTGCTTTTAAAAAGGAAATGTGGGAAGTCCAGGTTAGCTTTCGATCAAAGATCAACCCCAAAAATTTCACCTGGGTCTGCAAATGGAAGGACCTCCGACCCAAGATGGAGAGAGGGCGGAAGGAAAGCCTTCTGGCGCCAGAAATTGATGCAGACGGATTTCTCGGCGGAGAAATTAAAGCCGTTGGCGTTACTCCAGGCGTAGAGACGGTCGATACAGCTCTGGAGACGGCGTTCGAGTAGACAGGTCCGCCGTGAACTGCAATAAATGGCAAAATCATCTACAAAAAGGGACGATGAAATGCCAGGTGGAATACAATCAACAATGGGGTTGATAGCAATCGCAAAAAGTGTGACACTGAGTACAGAGCCCTGCGGTACTCCGTTCTCTTGAATAAAACGACGAGATAAAACCGAGCCCACACGTACACGAAAGACGCGGTCCGTCATAAACTCCCGAAGAAATATGGGAAGACGACCGCGTATATTCCATGCGTGAAGTGTACGTAAAATGCCGCCCCTCCAACAAGTGTCATAAGCTTTCTCCAGGTCCAAAAATATAGCCACGGTTTGACACTTTCTCAGAAATCCATTCATAATATGCGTCGACAAGGACACCAAATGATCGACAGTAGAGCGATAGCGACGAAATCCGCACTGAGCGTTCGCTAGAAGTTTCTGAGACTCAATCCACCATGTCAACCGCCCGTTGATCATGCGCTCCATCACCTTGTAAATGCAACTGGTGAGGGAGATAGGGCGGTAGCTGGAAGGAAGTTGGCGATCCTTCCCAGGCTTAAGGATAGGGACAGTGGTGACTTCGCGCCAAACGGAAGGAAAAAAGCCGTCTTGCCAAATACGGTTACAGACCCGTAAGAGAAAGAGCTTGCTGTCAGCTGAAAGGGTATTTAACATCAGGACATCAATGCCATCCGGCCCAGGAGCGCAGTGCCTAGAGCAATGAAGAGCGTGCTCCAGCTCCCGCATTGTGAAAGGTTATTAGCTCCTTATTAGCCCTCCGTGGACTAGTGGTAGCGTGCTAACCTCTAGTTCCCAAGGTTGCGGGTTCAAAAACCGGCGGAGAGCGATGAATATTTTCGGGCGTAAAAATCCTTAGCATGGTTTCCTTCGGAAGGGAAGTAAAGCCCGTGGTCCCGTGTCGTATATTTACGGCACGAAAAAGAACCTCAAGCCTGATAAAGAGGCCTCTGAGCAAAATTACCGATCTTTCACGCCCAATATAGAATGGGACGCTAAGGACCATAGTAGTTAAAGAGCGTCCATAAATAAAACACAATTTCAATTTCAGACCGAAAATTAAAGGTCTCGGAATCCAGCCGGTGCGAAAGCCGGCGGAATAATGGGCAGAACTGGAAACCGCCTCAAAGGTAGCACCTAGAGTGTTAGCAATGGCAGCCGGTTCCACTATGGTGGCATTGGAAACCTGAAGGCCAGACACAGTACAATTCGACACTTTACCGGAGAAGCGACGTAGTTTATCCCAAACAGAGGAAGGCGTGAAGCGATTAAAAGACTCGACAAAACGATTCCAAGATGCCTTCTTGCTATCCTGAATAATGCGACGAGCCCTGGCGCGCGATTGTTTAAAAGTAACCAAATTATCAAGTGCACGGTGTCGCCGAAAAACCCTAAGCGCAGTTCTACGTGTACGAACGGCGTCCCGACAGTCCTCGTTCCACCACAGAACAGGAAAACGCCGAGGGTGAGAAGACGAACGGGGAACGGTGGTTCGACGGCAGAGAGCAACGTAGACGTAAGGTGCTGCACCATTTGGTTAACAGCGGGGAAGGGCTGGACGTCAAAATACCGGAGGCTGGAATACAATCTCCAGTCGGCTTTTCTGAATATCCAGGTAGGTACTCTGGAATGTTGGACGTGATGAAACAACAGAGAAACGATGCAGGGGTATTGGTCGCTGGAGGTGTCAGCGACGACGTTCCACTGCAGACGAGTATCAAGCTGGAGTGAGCAAACGGCAAGGTCCAAGTGAGAAAATGTACCAGAAGAATCAGAAAGAAAAGTAGGTTCACCGGCAGGTTGAAGTGATCAAAAATGTCGGAAAGAAGAGTTCCCCTCGCACAAGCCCTAGGCGAACCCCACAGGGGGTGATGGGCATTAAAATCTCCCAACTGAAGAAATGGTGTTGGGAGACAGGACAAGAGATCTCGAATGTCCGCATGAGCGAGAGGAGACGATGGAGGCGAATACACAGAGAAAACGGAAAAGAAAAAGCCGGGGAAGTAAAGTGTAACGACAACAGCTTGCAAGTCGAACGTAAGTGTGAGAGTTTGAAAATGAACGTCGTTACGCACTAATATCATGACACCTCCATTAGCAGGAGTACCCTCCTCCGGTTCAAGATCGTAGCGAACCGGAGTATATCCTCGGAGATCAAAAGGATCGTGAGGGCGAAGCTTGGTCTCCTGCAAACACACGACCATAGGTGAATGGGAACGCAATAAAAGTAACAATTCCGCCCAATGCGATCGTACACCACGTAAATTCCAGGTCAGGATAGCCATGAATAAAAGGGATAAACTTCTTACTTAGAAGGGCGGCTCTAAATAACTTTTTGCTTAACCTTGGGGCTCGGGCTTTTTGTATGGAGTTGGCCAGACTCCTCGAAGGGAGGGCCCACGCACTCAGTGCCAGAAACCGATTCAAGCGCCATGAATCTGTTCTGGGCGGCATTGGGTGAAGGTGGGCGCTGAGCGCGGCCTACGACCTTCGAGGAGGTGAACTTTTCTTACTGCGCGCACGCAGAGGGTCCTTCAAAAAATCTTCCTTGCGTAGCTTCTGCTTAGACTTATCAGTGCCTTCGAACTTCATGACCTTAGGACCAGCTTTAGATGGGTTGGTAATATAGCAGAAATGGACGGGTGGATGGTAGTAGCGGTTAATGCAGTCATGGTCCAGCTCTGAGTTTCGGCATCTACTCGTGGTACTGGCGAGGCAACAGAACTAAATGTACCAGATCGCAGGAGCGAAGGTTGGCGCGCATGGTAACGCCTCCGGGCTTCAGCGAAGGAGTTTCTCCTTTACCCGGATCTCCTGGATCGCCTTCTCGTCCAAGTACCGCGGACAGTCGGCAAATGACGCAGAATGAGACCCTTTGCAATTAACGCAGACGGGCGCAGAGGTACAGGTACCATCGTGTGAGGGCTGACTACAAGAGGCACAGATGGAAACTCTTGCATGAGCCTTGCATATGCCCAAAACGTTGGCATTTGAAACAACGCAGAGGTCTAGGTATATAGGGCCTCACCGCAATACGTTCGTACCTTGCTGAAATACTAGTGAGCAGATCAACGCCATCGAACGTGAGAAACAGGGTACGAGTTGGTGCCAACACTCCGTCGCGTTTAGCCTGCACACGATGAACCGCTGTAACCTTATGGTCGGGAAGATATTCGACCAGTTCATCGTCCGATATTCCGTCCAGGCTGAGTGGTGACGACGCCTCGACAGGAATTCAAGGTGCGGTGCTTCTCAACATGGATGGGATAACCGTGGAGAAGTGTGGCGCGTAACAAGGACTTACTTTGTTGTTTTGATTTGCTTTGAACTAATAAAGAACCATTCCGAAGTCGGGTGCAGGAAAGAACAGAACCAGCAATAGCGTCAATCCCCTTTTGTATAATAAAAGGGTTCACGTTCTCAAAGGATTTGCCTTCCTCTGTTCGGCTAATTACCAAGTAACAACCACATGTCGGTGGTGCTACTTCTGTTGCAATGACTTTTCGGCGCTTGTTATTAATAATTGAGAAAGGGTACTCCATAGCGAAATAAATCCTCCACGATTGCAACCATATCCGATCTCGGGCTCTGACTTTCCGGGCGTTACCCCGGCTTCGGTGAGTGGCCTATCTATTCCAAACTCACAGACAGAGGGACCCAATCGCCGTCAGAAGTCAGCAGCTCATGCAATGGTCCCCCCCCCCGCGGAACTGCAGTTGAACAGCGGATACGAACACATACCCTACATGACGACCCCGGGTGGTGGAGATGACGCCATTACCCACTCACCCAGCTGCGCGGGTATCCTCAGGCTGTGTCCACGGAGGATTAAAATAAAAGGGTAAAAGAAACTAAACGTGTGTGGGCGTTTCGCACGCAAGGTAGGCCGGCGAAGAAGGAAAAGAGATGTGTAATGAATGGACGTGGGGCGAAATGTGCGTACATAGAAGAGAAGTAAGAAACGATGGCGAGGGGCGTCATGTAATGAAATGCACAGAACGCACGAGAGCCTACCTTGAGTCCCCCGGGTCACGAGAACGAACCCACCTCGACCGGACGGGGATGAAGGGATGAATATGGCGATGAGTGGCCTGGGAACCCCCGGGTACGCCAAACCCGTACTCACATAAGGTGAGCCCCTGGGGGGACTTAAAGGAGGCATCCCTACTTGTTACCCGAGTCAACCATCTCGGCAATTATTTATCAACCAATTACGTGAAAGCGGTACTGTAACACCTAGAAAACGTAACAGAAACAAACACATCTCTCCATCAAGAGCTGCATGGAAACGATTTTGAGAATCGTGTTAACTTTTGTACATGGGCATTAAGACATGATACTCCAGATGCATCATGTATCTTGTTTAGTAACGAGGCAACATTTACTAATCATGGCCAGGTAAACCGCAGAAACATGCACTATTGGTCTGTTGACAATCCCCGTTGGTTTCGTCAGGTGGAACGTCAGCGTCCATGGAATTTAAACGTGTGGTGTGGGATAGTGAACCATCAGTTCATAGGCCCTTTGTTCACAGAAGGAACAATGAACTCGCACAAGTATCGCAGCCTCCTGACAGACCATCTGCCACAGATGCTAGAAGACGCTCCTTTGCAGACTAGGAGGAACCTGTGGTACCAACATCATGGCTGTCCGGCCCATAGTGCACGAAATACTACAGCTCGTCTTAACGGATTGTTTCCAAATCGTTGGATTGGACGAAGAGGACCTGTACCTTGGCCGGCCCGTTCACCGGATCTAACCCCTTTAGACTTTTTTTATGTGGGGAGTACTGAAAGTCACTGTCTACAAGGATATACCAACTACGCCAGATGATATGAAACGACGTATTACTGCTGCCTGCACTGAAATTTCCGCTGAAATGCTAGAACTTGTGCAGCAGTACTTTCCAAAGCAGACTGGAAGCGTGTATTGAAGCTGCCGGTGGTCATTTTGAACACAACCTTTGAAGGGCTATGTTCTCTTTACTTGTAAGAATCCACAGAAGTATTGTAATTCCCTTTTTTTCTTTAGTTTGTGTACCACAGGTTGTACAAGTGTCGGTGCGTAAAAGTTTCAAAATAAGATTTCTCGTAAACTTGCACTAGAATCTTGCAATAAACGCCACTGACATTCAGATTTACTCTACATTTATTCTGCTGATATAATTAGGCATTGTTCCATTAAAAATTGTATGTTTGCTCAAAAAATACACTTTCTCAGTATTATTAAAATCTGTTTATAGGCTAAATGTGCGAGCCCTTGAATAGCAATCAATGCTGTGAAAACTGCACATCAATAGCACTTTCCATTTCCGAAATATTTGCTGTGCAAGTTTTAGGCGGTTCACCCTGTATATATATAAACACACACACTAATCCAGGCGCCTTAGCCTACCATCGAGCTAAATTCCTAAAAATTAAATTGAGTTTTATTTATAGACGCTCTTTAACTGTTGTGGCCCTTAGCGTCCTATTCTATATTGGGCGTGAAAGACCGGAAATTTTGCTGAGAGGCCTCTGTCAGGCTTGAGGTTCTTTTACATGCCTAAATCTACGACACGGGGCCACCGGCTTTACTTCCTTCCCGAAAAAAATCCATCGCGACTTCGGGAACTAGAGCCTAGCATGGTAACCACTACACCACGGAGGACGGGCTAAATTCCGATGCCACGGGTCCTTGTCATCCCCTTCATACACACACATTAATCTAGCCTAACCTCGGTCTAAGTGTAGTCTCATGGCTAACATGTGGATTCAACTGAGACAAATTTCGAAAGCTTCTAACAGTAAGAGTGCGAATTGTATCAACTAAAAGTGCGTTTAAACATGCACAAAATATTCATCTTTCAATGTCCTCTATGAAATATTTGAAAAGGTATAAGTTTCGTAACATCTTAATATAAAGTAGTTTACATTACGCAATTTTCGCCTTTTTGTCTTTCTTTTCAAAAGCTACTTTAAAAACAGCACAACTACACTAAGATTTTTTCTTCCACTCATCACAAAATTCACCCTGTTTAAGCATGATCATACGTCACCTTCCACCCTGTATACCATCCTGGCATTTATTTCAATATGTAAACATAAATTACCCAAACAGAAACAAAAGCTGCTCTCATGTATACTAAACTGTATTCACTCTTAGGTTGATCCGCACCAAAACAATTCAGTAGACTCGGAAGAATAAAGGAAAAGCAACGCGGTAAGAGATTGTTGCTGTTGTAATGTATCCTTCCGCCATTCGCGGCAGAAATAGTCATATTTTCACGACCATGTGACAGAGTACAGGCAAAGAGAACATGGTCCGACAACTTAATCGATGACTAGCTTATTCGGTTAGGGTTGAAGGTGATAAGACTGATAGTTGCAACAAAATAAATGCTTGCACATATAATAGCTGATTCTAAAAGAAACGAGCGAAAAAGAAAGTAACAGGTATGCGATATCTTACATTTATTCGCTCTCTGGAAGCGGCACCTTTATCGACTGTTAGCGGCTCATTTTTAAAAAAGAAATTGTATATTGTTACGTGAATTACATTCTTGCATCACGCATTTCACAGGCTTTCTGTTTTACCCGCGTGTAATCACTTTCCCATTTCAGATTTTTCTAAAGGAGCACTGTTTACATTTGTACTCGAAACACCGGTGAACTCACGGGAAGTGATAGATATTTCTCACATAACTTACAATAAACTTCCAACCCTATTCCTTTTTCACCACTAGTCAAAGGTTTGCCCTCTTATGCTTTACGTAAGTTGAGGAAAACGCAAAAGCAAATCACCATTCACCATGATACTAAACAGAAACTGCTGGTTTCTGGCTACAAGCAATATTCTGAGCATACCCGGATGTCAGGTACAAGCATGAATTGCATGTTGGAACTTGTAGCTCTCTTTAAAGGTATAAATTAGCGTTAATTACACTCTTAGGAATTTGTATAGAATATTATACCATTTAAGGACCAATTCATTCTAAAATTTAGATTATTAGCACGGGACTATTTTCCTGCACGCATTGCTACAGAGTTGTACCACGGTGCACTGGTCACGTGCGTTTGTTTTGGCGCGGATCAACCTAAGAGTGAATGCAGTATAGTTGTAACTGGTACATCAAACCTCGCGTAAGAAGGCATCTCCTTTCACAGTCAGGCTCTAGATCGCATATGCCGTTCACTTATTGCACGGAGTAATACAGAAGTGTGTTTCTTAGAGCGGATCTCGTATAATTTAACACAGCCGTAATATTTAAGTCTATCTTATAAATGCATTATCGCCGTCTTTCATGAGACGAGAAATGATCTTGCGTGGCGGTAGCAGAGGCTACAGATGTTTGCTAACTCATACAGTAAGCAAATCATGCCATAGCCGGAGCTAGCCTGAATAGCGCATGTTATTGTGCAAATGCTATTCCTAATATAGGCGCTTAGGTCAAAACGACTGGTCTACCATGGCTTCGTTCGTGATTGATGAAGACTAAGTTGATAACGTATTTGATATTCCAGAGTTTGAACAGGGGAATAGAAGATAATCAGAATTAAGACCCCAGGAACAATTTCTTGCAGCTGAGTCGAGCAATAAGATGTTCACAACATAGCCCCATTTATCGTAGTAGAATGTTATTTCCAAACCGAAATGCTCACAACAAAGTAATATGTATGAACATTGTTAATGGCGTTCCGGGCAGTCATCCATAAATACAACTATTTCCCCGTATACATCGAGGTAACCGTTAAAATATACATTATTTTAATATATATTCCGTTGTGGGGTGTTCAAACTTTTGGGATTATGTATCAAAATGAGAAACATTATTCTTTTCTTCTTATACAAATGTGTTTCACTTTAGCAATTACTTCTTACATAACTTGATGCGTATCTCCCAAACTCAGTTTGCTGCAAAGCTGATAAGCACCGTAAAAACCAATACGGTAGCAAGCCACTCCTACTGCTACTTTTAATGCTTACTTCCGCCGCTGGGGGAGTGGCATGTTTACTCAGTGCACATTCACCAACATTGTAGTGTCTCTGTTTCAAACACAAGCGCCAATGCGCAGAGAGACAGAGGCAATGTTTTGTTATTCACCCAGAACACGATGTTTAACGTACTAATTGTATTAACACTCGCGTATATACGGCGGAGGACGCGGAAACCCCCTTTTTCATGTTACCAGGATTAGTATTAATCATTAAAATCTATCCTTCCTGAACATTTTGATACTGTCACAATATGCATGCTCATGTCTAAATTCACCTCCCCCCACTCTGAGAAAGCGAAGTCACCGGTTCTGGAGCTCTCATACAATTGGTAAAGCATACGTTCCAGAACCTGTGTAGCCGAGGAAGGCTAGGAATCCCAACTATTAAAATAGGCGCAACAATTACGATGCAAGCACACGATTCACCCCTCTGAACTTATCTACCTAATAGTTAAAGAAAGGAGTTCAAGAAAATCAACATCTTGCACCGAGTAAAGCACAAAACGCCTAATCCGAGCGATAACCATGTATTAGCTTCAGCGAATTATCTGCAATTGTTGTATATTCTGCACTGAGTACCTGATGCAACCCATAGAACTGTTCATGTAAGCTGTCTAGACACTTGCTCACAGAGGAACCCTAACTGTCCCAAATGTGTCCCTTCGAGCACTTCTTCCTCCGCGCTATTCATCAGAACATCTGCACAACCTGGCCCTGAGATACCGTGCCTGACTATTATCAGGGAATCTCACTGCGTCCAATAAACGTTGCGCTCTCAGCTCTCTAATGCCTTCGTCTCACAGCTGCTAACTCAAGCTGTCTTCGTATTCGCTGCACAAAGATTTGACATGCAACAGCAACGATCTCTTACCGCGTTGCTTTTCCTTTATTCTTCCGAGTCTACTGAATTCGCTTTAATGAACAATTTAACCCTTTCCCTGGAAGCATTTTAGTTATCATGTTTGGCCGATTCACATCTCTAGCCCGCCTTCGACAACGGGGCCCACCACTCCAATACACCGATTATTCCGTGACATACATTTTCCGTACAAGGGTTCCTTATCAAAACTTATATATTTAATGCCGCTACAAATAAACAATTTAGCTCCATGGCACAACTCATGAGGATCAAGGTCTACCGCACGACCGTTGCATTATTTCTCCATCTATTACAGATGTCATCAACAGAGCGCGGTGTTGGGGGTGATTGTCAGCACGCCAGTTCCCCGGACCCTTAAGCGCGACTTACTACACCAGAAAAGGCTATTTCTCAATCAGCTCAATAGGTCCGCAGGAACTTCACGAAGCTGAAGGCACCTACTACAATTCTCAGCATGAATAAAGTGTCATGTCGATAAAGCGGATAGGATTCGAGTCCCGTTGCACCCCAAGCAACAATGTAAAGCAACACTTCGGGACAGCTTAGGAATCCCATCTGAAATGGCTACGTAATATGGATAAACCTACCCTCTGCCGATAAAGTTGACGAATCGCTGATATACACAATGAACATATATTAGCACAAATTTAAGCTATTTTTATGGTCACCTTGGATTATTGCCATAAATATATTTTAAACGAAACTAAGTTAGTGTTTATGGCGAAAAGGAGAAAATAAAAATGGCATTCCCTGTATGGCATTTTCAAAATTTAAGGCAAACTTGAGTAGTATAAACTTGCGCTTCTTAGGTCAAAAATCTTAAGAGTATGATTTTTCCGAACTGACCCTGTAGAAACGCAAACGAGAAGGTTAGAGAGGGAAGGGAAGAAAAGAACGGCAGTATTCCCCTAGCGCGGTGTAACAGGAATGCCTAAGTTACGTATCGGCTGTTCTACCCAAAAATCCTCCCGGGGGATAATGGAGCCGTCCAGCCACTGCACATCCAAAAAATCCAAATTGAACTTTATTTATGGACGCTCTTTAACTACCATAGTCCTTACATATACACTTACATACCATCCCATCAGTATGAGATGCTAAAAACTATTAACATAATTATGTCATAATACATTTATTCCAACACAAGTCCAAGAAATTACGTTTGATACACAAACCTAAGCTTATACTGTTCTGAGACAAACTGCGCAAAAAAACCGTCCTATATTTATATCAATAGGTAATTTACTTTCTCTAAAGGTGAGGGGTTGCTGATTCCCCATCGGGCGCCTCCCCAGGTGGTGGATAGGGAATGCCTCCTACATATAGGTAGTACCGGGGAAATGATATACCCAGGGGGAACCAAAATCAGCACAGAGGCCCGCTGCCTTGCGGACATAAAGGCGTGGGAACGCCAAGGCTAGGAGATACCAACACTGAACTAAAAGTTGATCCCGCCAGAGGATATGTGGAGAGTAGATAGAATTCCAAAGCCAGGGAAGGCAGTCTACCTAAGGAAAGAAACCCTAACATAAAATCTACTGCGCAAGGGACTGGTAACCCCTTCATCGGAAAAAATAATTATTCAGAAAGTTAACAAAAGGAATGATGCACAGATTCTAACGTTAACAACCATAGCAGAAGTTTAAGGACAACGAATTTTGAGTACATGACAATTGCCACATGGAACTTTGGAGGAATATGGACAAAAATAGAAGAAAGCATTAGAAAGTAACAAAATATATTACAGTGATTACAGAAACAAACAAGAAAAAAAGGTAAAGGGTCCATAGATATCAACAAGAGCATTTTCATCTATGCTGGGATAGAACAAGAGGAACGGGCTAGAGCAGGAATAGTGATAAGTAATAAATTAAGAAATAGAATTCTGTCATACTCGTGGGTGAATGAAAGAATAATAACCCGAAAAATAAGATCTGTGAGATCACACTGCTGGATTATAGAGGCTTATGCCCTAATAGGTGATAAAGAGAATACAGGAATATTTTATGAACAATTACAAGAATGTATAAATAAAATAGGAAAGAATGTTATTATAGCCGGAGATATGAATGAGATAATAGGGAAAGTCCCAATCCCCAACCTTTGGGCCGAATGGAGAAGACACTTTGAATAGTAATGGAAGACAGTTAAGAGATTGGTGTTCATTCAACAAAATACGGGTTACAAATACGTTTTTAGACATAAAGATGTTCATAACTTTACGTGGCAGGCTAGAGGTACAAGGTCAATTATTGATTCTATATTGGCAAATGAAAAGACGTGGCCACGGATAACGGACATGAGTATACAGAGAAATGGAGAATGATAGTCACCACTATTTGTTTAAATCAAAAATAAGGATACCAAAACAATATATTAAGAAAGTTGCTCTAGAAGAAAATGAAGAAAAGAGATCGAAAACACAATTGTTAGAAGAACCAGGTATTAGGAGATTGTACCAACAAAGGTTGGATGAACAAATAAGGGGAAGAAGTGGGGATGTAAATAAAGGTTGGGACAAACTGAAGACAGCAGTAAAAAAGGCAGCCAATGAGGCGTTTAGAAGTTTCGAGTAAAGCAAAAAAAAAAAAAAAATAGAAAAGCCCCAGGATGTGGTAATATTAATACGGAGAAAATAAATTAAAAAATAGAGTATTGCAAGTTTTTAATTTAATGTAGAGTGAACGAAGGATTCCAGATGAGTGGTGCAATGCAAAAATTATAAATTTGTTTAAAAAGGGAAGCAAAAATGAATGAATTATAGAGGAATCTCTCTCTTAAACACCGCATATAAATTATACTCAGCGATCTTAAAAAAGAAATTGTCCAGTATAATAGAGAACCGATTAGTGGAAGAACAGAATGGTTTCAGAAAAGGCAGGTCATGTATTGATACCATTTTTTCTATTAAACCAATAGTCTAATATAAGTTAGAAAGCTGTGTCTTGTTTTTAAATTATATTAAGGTGTATGATAAGAGTACAACGGGAAATAATGGCGGAAAAGTATAAAGTACCATACAATTTCATTAATACTATTAATTCTCTATATTCCAAAATAACTATAATTGTCAAAGATAAAAGCACAGAAGTTAATACAGGACTAAGACGGGATGTGGACTGTCGCCTGTTCTCTTTGTGATATACACAAATAAAATTATAGAAGAATGAAGATATTTAAACCAAAAGGGACAACCATAAATGATGTAAATATAAACACAATACTTTTTTTGCAGATGACCAGAAAATATTAGCAGAAAACGAAATGAAACTGCAAAGATCAATAACTAAATTGGACGAAATAGGAAAAAAATGTAATATGAAAATCTCGGGTGAAGAAACTAAATCCATGGCTATGATAAGGAAAGAACAAAGAAGAGCTAAAATAGTTATCGATGGAGAAATTATAGAACAAGTTTCAACATTTAAATATCTGGGATCAAAAATATCAGTTATGACCACCTAGGCAGATGTCGGAGAGAATATAGAAACATATAATTGATAAAACGGATGCATAAAACATTTTAGTACAAACATGAGGAAGGAAATAAAGTAAATACTTCACAATGTTATATCTAAACCAACATTGATGTACTCTTGTGAAACGTGGACAATAAGAACTAGGGAAAAGACAAGATTGGAAGCAGCCTAAATGATATTTTTACCATCATTGTTGGGAATTAGTAGAAGAGATAGAATTAGGAATACTATAAGAGAACAGCTAATGGAAGAAAACATTAATGAAGAAATACAAAGGTACGAAAAACGTTGGAAAGAACGTCTTACGAATGCCCCCTTCAAGGTATCCACGGCAAGCTTTATTTTACAGACCTTCAAGAAGTGTTGGACAATACAGGAATTGAAGTGACCAGTTTAGTTAGCTTCGGAACAGGTCAAAAGGCCCTAACCTTGAATGGAAGACTTTCTCCAAAGGTAATGCTCAATTAATTCTTAGTTTTAGAACATACCAACAGTGACGTATCGGTGTGAATTTGAGCATCAATCAGGCTTAAGCATCTAACAGAAATAGACAGGCTCGACTTTGCGGTTTGCTGTTTCTCAAGAGTGCAGATCATTACATGTGCCTCACTGCTAACCGAACAATTACATCTAGGGTTGTCAGATTGCCGGGCACCGCCCAGAGTGCCCAGATTTGGAATGAATTCTCTGGGTATACGGGCCGATGACTTTAATTTAGGGGCTTGAATGTGACCTTACTATTTAATTATTTTGAATTATGTTGTTCAAATGTTAATTTCTTATTGCAACAAACGCTACATTTTGTATTTCCTTATCAATTGCTACGTCTAGAATACTCGTCTCCCAATAAGGCAACGTCTATTTTTTGTGTTCGTTCATTGTCAGTTATAAGTTTATCGGCAAACATCGGATCGTGCGTAAATGAAATTAAGTGTTATTTACTGACGCTCTTAACTGCTGCGATCCTTAGTGTCCCATTTTATGTTGGGCGTGAAAGACCGGTGATTTTGCACAGAGGCCTCTTTATCAGGCTTGAGGTACATTTACGTGCCGTAAATCTACGACACGGGACCACCGGCTTTACTTCCCTTCCTTTCTTAGCTTCCCATGCTAAGGATTTTTAGGCCCGAAAAAATGCATCGCCCTCCGCGGGGTATGAGCCGGAGACCTCGGGAAATAGAGGCTCCCGTGGTAACCACTACACCACGGAGGACGCGTGAATAGACTGGCTTTTATAATTCAGAATAAGAGTAAAAACGGTGAAAGGAAGAGGCGAATCCAAGTTCCTCCAGTGAAGAATGGTTGCAGGATGAAAATTATAGAGTGGTTACAAAAAGTTGATAGTGATGAGCAGGGTCCGGATTTTTAGGTTTTAATCTATGTTTTTCCTCGCTATTTAATTAACATATTTCAAGATATATATTCGTTTCAGACTTCCTGGAGCAGAATATGCGAATTTCATTACACCTAAAAAAACCTAAATGAGAGGTTGACACCTAAAATAACCTAAATAGCTGTTTTTTCCTTTTTCGAAATAAATAATATTATTTTCGGATGGAAACTCATTGTAAAATTATTTCCGCCACTTATAGCCAGCAGACAGTTGAAGTTACCATCGTTAAACGCAGCACATGTGACTTGGTGACACCTGGATGAGCTTAGAAAGTCAGGAGGAGGATAACCTGCGTAACGAGATCGCCACCAATCGTTCACCGAGAGTAAGTTTCTAATGTAATCGTTGTATAATGAAACAATACCTAAAACACATTTATTGAAAAAGTGGATTGCTGCAGACCCACACTTCACTTTTGTAGTAACAGACAGTGCTGTCTACATGTTGAAGGCCAGGGGTGGGGGTTCTACAGTCCTTCCACCCGATCATGCTACATGTTACATGCTTGGCCCACGGCCTGCTCCGCCTTGCGGAGAAGACGGTGCCACTTCGATGACGTGAACAACCTTCGGTCAAGAAGGTTTTCTTAAAAGCTCCAACACGTATGCAATTGTTCAAAGAGAAGGTATCAGCAACTCCTCTTCCACCTGAGCCGGTACTTACCCGCTGGGGAAATTGGCTGTCTGCTGCCATTTACTATGCCGAACACTTAAAAGACATTAGAAATGTCGTCAATGAATAGGATGAAACAGAAGCTTCTTGCTTTACCAAGGCTAAGAAATCACTTGTGCCCCACTCTAGAAGCTTCCCTTATGTATATAGACACATTTTTGTTTTATACCAGAAGTTATTCTCCCGTTGGAAAGTATAACTATGCTACTTAAAGATGCTCTAGGTATAATTGGCAATGCTTCCAGTAAAGCAATACCTGGACCAGTGGGAGTTGCATGTTCTTCGAAGTTGCAGAAGATTCTTCAACAAAATCCTGATTTTGAAGATATGAAAACCATCAATTCCGTATTGCAAGGAGAAACGTATACAGGAAAATACCCCTAGAACCGACTGCACAGGCATCTATGTCCTACGCTCCAATGACGTCGTGTTTTGTTGAAATATACAAGAATGTGTTAAGAGATAATAGAAAATCGTTTACGCCAGAAAATTTGGGAATGTATGCAACTATCTACTGCAATGAAAATGGAAAAAAAAAATCCTTACCAATAAGTACAAAAAAAGCAAAATTATTGATACCTGTATTGATCCACGAAGTAAAACATAAAAAAAAACTATTTTAATCAAGAAAACCTAAAAAAAACCTATTTTAAGCATATAAGAAACCTAAAATGAAGGTTTATTCCGCCTAGAAATTCGGACCCTAGTGCTGAATATATGTGTAAGTGCAGAATAAATGCAGTATCTCACTTAAGGCCGGTTTCGCCAACAGATGCTAAATTTTAACACAATGTAAACTGATTTAACACTGAAGTTAACACAAATTCTGTTTCACCAAACAATGTTAACTTTAACAATGTGTTAAAAGTCGGTGTAAAGTTAACATCGCGATACCCTGTGTTAAGGCGTTTAACAAATGTTAGAAGTTGGAAAATGGCTGCCGCAAACCAAGTTGTTGATCCGAGTTTGCTACAATTAACATTTTAAGGTCATTCCTAATAGAAGAGTAGTCGTACGTGGTAATAAATTTGAAACCTTGCAAAAGGAGGAATTTTTAAAGCAATATAGACTGTTCAAGGGATCATGAGCATGGGTTTATGGGAAATACGAGAGGTTAGAATACTACCAACAGAAGCACGTCACTTTCTCCTAAGCTACAAGTGTTAATTAGGTACTTAAATTTATGGTATTAACATTTTTCATTTACTTAGTGGGTGATGTTGGTATTTCCAAAGCTACCGTTTGTGATTTACCCGGAATGTTTCCAAAGGAATTGTTTCAAGGATCACTTTTTTTTGGGTCCGTTTGATTAATCAGCGATAACACATTTTCGCCCATTTTAGTGTCAATGCAGTGTCCACCACCAGTTTTAAACCGTCGTACCCGTTCTTTGCACCTAACGTTTCTGGTGCTCCAGTTTGTTAGCATAAAATTGCCGCAGTTGCTTAGTGGCCTTAAGAGAAACGCGTTCATTCCAATTAAATTACTCGCAAATTTTGTCCCAAACAGCAATTTTATCCTAATGTAAGATCTTCAGATTTTTCGCAGTTGTTATTACTTCTATGCTTATTAACCAGATGTTAATTAACGTGTTTCAAACGATGAAACATTTATTTCACTGACATCGCGATTCTAACCTCAACAATCGGAACATCACATGGCAATTGCCATGAATGTAAATAATTTTCTGCTACTGAAACAGAGAGCGAAACGTAGACAAAACTGCATCGAGCACACTTAGAAGCAGTGTAGTTCGGCCACCGCCTTCTCGAAAGCTAGCGTTCGCAGCTATCTTTGACGTTAACGATATGTTAGTTAACAATTTGCTGTAAAAGCTTGATGAAACGCAAAAGTTGTAGCCTTATGTTAAACTTTCAACACCGTGTTAACAAACAAGATGTTGGAGCACTTTTAAGATCGGTTGGTGAATCCGGCCCTTACTGTTAAATACGACGGCGCGAAGGCCGTGAATAAATATTTACAATCAGAAAGACACAACGCGAATATTATCACACAACAGAAAAATCCACCTCATCTTAAATTCTTGCCAAAACAATTTTTTGCAGAAAGACACAAAATCACCGCAATGGAATTAACTTTGACTTATGATGGTGTGAAATAGCACCATTCTTACAGTTCTCAAGATTGCGGTAATAAGTTATATACACATGTTTTCAAAAACTCCTTTTAGCAACGAAAGTAAGATGCGGCGAACTAAAAGGGAGGCGTCAGTAAAAAAACGTACTCCTGCCTTATGCTAAAGAGAAACTACTAAGCGAATTAAAGCAAAATGTTCCGTTTTCATTAGGTTTAGACGCTTCAAAGCAATACCCGATAGTCGTTTTTTTTTTATTTATGGTCGCTCTTTACTACTATGGTCCTTAGCGTCCCATTCTATATTGGGCGTGAAAGACCGGAAATTTTGATCAGAGGCCTCTTTATCAGGCTTGAGCTTCTTTTACGTGCCGTAAATCTACGACACGGGACCACCGGCTTTACTTCCCTTCCGAAGAAGCCATGCTAAGGATTGTTACGCCCGAAAAAAATCCATCGCCCTTCCTGCGACCTCGGGAACTAAAGGCTAGCATGGTAACCACTACACCACGGAGGACGACCCCGATAGTTGTAACGTACTTCTCCAAAGATAGGGAAAATGTAACTAAGTTCTTGATTCCTACGAAGATGTAAACGAATCTGCAGAAGCCATTTGAAATAAACTAAAATCTATTTTATTGGAAAATGGTTTAAAGCCCCTTGTACACGATCAAATCTTTTTTTAATTCAAGAGTTTACAAGAAAAATTGTGAAAAGTTTTTCAATATGTGATAAGATTGGAAAAGACTTGGCATGACTTAACAAGACTTGGCAATGTCAAAAATGTGTATTTACAAGTTGTCTCTTCGCCAAACTAAAACCCTCCAGAACACATTGATAATTTATCACGCGCAAAGTAATTTATTATTTGCGTCACAGTAGGTATAACAATTCGCAATGCAATATTGTTCTTTACTAATATTATGTAGCACTTTCACGTATTATATCCAATGAAATCACATTACGAGTGTGGAATACAATGAAAATGACACCAACCGATAGGTTGACCACACTATATAACATTTGCATTGTGTACTTAGTACGGAAAACTGCCTGGCAATTATTTCTTCATAATTGCCTTCATCTGCTCCATTTTGTGGTAATCCCGGAGCACTCGATGTACAGACATGGTCAGCTTATGTATAAACTGATCAGTTCGCATACTTGGCCAAGTAGCCATTTTTGTTTACTTTCCGCTTTCAGACATGTTGCAGATTTCGTGACGCACGTGAATACTCGCATTTCATTGGCCAAAGCCATCAAATCATTGTGAAATCTTTGACCGTTTAGGGCATGTCCTTATTTGCTTTCAAGACTTTATAAGTACTGGAAGCAATTTGGCAAAAAAAGTTGTGAAGTTGTGACAACTCTTGAAAGGCCTTGTAAAGTATTGAATTTGACAAAAATTTAATCGTGTACATGCGACTTTACACTAAACAATGCAGATTCTTATGCAGTCGACAATGCTTCAGTTAATTTCGGTAAACACAATTCTGTCTTTACTAGATTAAAAGAAGAAAACGCAAACTTAATCAAAGCTCATTGTTGTCATATATTACATAATTGTGCTAAATTTGGATTCAAGCTTCTAAAATAAGATGTAGAAAGTCTATATTCAGACTTTTCTTCATCCAAATGTTCCGATGAAATAAAACGATCTTGCGAGTTTGCTCGGCAAGACTATTGTGAAAAATTGCGACACCTTGTTGTGCGATGGTTGTCTTTGCAGTCAACTGTGGAGAACTTTAAGAATGTGGCGAGTTTTAAAGATGTATTATGTAGCACGGGGCGAAGAAAAAACCCGCCCCCTAATTTGGAAATGTATTAGTTCACAAGACGAAATAAACGAATATTCAATAACACTACCGTGTGGCTTCATTTTTTTAGTTCCATTTATACCCCGCCTTTAACTACATTGGTCTTATCGGCAGCCTTTCCTTTGGAACTTATCTCTTGTAACTCTTGTCGTTGGATTTTCTTGCACTTTGGTTTTTAATCATTAGATCATACACACATTCACACTCATTCATACTTCCAGACTCTGGGGAGGATAAGGGATAATCTTGGCTAGAGAAAAATTCCCAACCCCCAGCCGCCGGGAATCGAACCCGGGACCCCTAGCACAACAGGCTGGCGCTCCACCGACAGCTAGCCCCAGAGCGTTTTCTGTATTCTTTTAAATGCAAGTTTACCTGTATTTTCTAAAGCAACTAGACTTTTGGAAAAAGAGGACACACAAAAGAGGAATATTCTAGCAGAAGAGCACACTTGTTTACGATAGATTATTAAACTATCTCAATAAATGGTACAACTTTAGTTGGATTGACAATGTGTATAAATTTGTGTCCGTGCTAGATTTATGTCAACCCAAACTATTTTTATTTAATGACTTGGCCGAAGTGGGAAAGAAATTTAAAATTAGTTTCGACAGAAACGAACTGTATCATGAGTTTTCTGTTTTGAAATCGCAGTATCAAATCTTGATAGGAAGGATAATAATTGTTGCAAAGTGTGGAATGAGTTTTTCGAAAAGTAAATGAACTAAAACGGTTCAAAATAGTGCCTGCCCTAGCAATTCCTGTCAAAAACGCCCACGTTGAACGAGTGCATTATGGTAGGATACTGGAAACAGAATGTTAACGCAACTTGTGAAAGTCGAAATTTGTGTTTAGATGAATTTTAAAATAACATGTGAAGATTTCTACAGCGTAGTTCTTAAAAGCAAGACTCTTCTGAATGCAGCGA
Source organism: Deroplatys truncata (assembly GCA_030765065.1). Lineage (NCBI taxonomy): Eukaryota > Metazoa > Arthropoda > Insecta > Mantodea > Mantidae > Deroplatys > Deroplatys truncata. Next base: position 105,601,369 of record CM060987.1, on the reverse strand, counting down.
AATCCTAAATATATATATATATATATATATATATATATATATATACTACTATTGTTTTTATTTGGTTTGGTATATACCCCCACCGTTGAATCTTTGCACTTGACAGTTCATGTGGCTTCGCGTAACGTTGCAAGAATTTAGTAAACAATAGCTGATTGTTCTCCTTTCTATCGTGTCAAAGCCGCATACAAAAAGTGTACGTTTGTAGCGAATGTCGATGAGTAATAACTATTTCGTATTATTATTCTTTATTGAAAATAACTCGGCGAATAACATTGCAACGAAATGAAATGAAATTTGAGTTTTATTTATGGACGCTCTTTAACTGCTATGGTTCTTAGCGTCCCATTCTATATTGGGCGTGAAAGATCGGTAATTTTGCTCAGAGGCCTCTTTATCAGGCTTGAGGTTCTTTTACGTGCCGTAAATCTACGACACGGGACCACCGGCTTTACTTCCCTTCCGAAGGAAGCCGTGCTAAGGATTTTTACCCCCGAAAAAATCCATCGCCATCCGCCGGGTTTGAACCCGCGACCTTGGGAACCAGAGGCTAGCACGGTACCGCCAGTCCACGGAGGAAGACAAAAATATTGCAACGTATGTAGCCCTTTTGACAATATAGAAACTAAATAATGCAAACGTGCCTGCTACAATGAGGAAAAATAAAACGAATTATAAGCTGCGATAACAAAGTTCCAGATGGTTCAGGAATTTTGTTCTCTTTCTCTTGGAGTTTCACTCCCTTGTAAATAACAGTTCTCGTTATTAGTTCAAGAACTGCTGCAGTTCATCGAACAGCTTTATCAGCAGGAATAGAGGGATGCCCATGAACCTTCACGTACTGCTCCTGTTCAAAGAATTGCAAAGAGTTCCATTTGATGTTGAAAGTCTTTTACCAGAACAAGATAATTTGAAGTAATGAAAGCGTGATCCACCAGCAAATCTCGCGAAAAGTTTTTAACGTGTGATTGTTTTCAGTAGCAGGAAAATATGCAAATTTTAATGTAAAGCCAAGATTGACTTGTGGATGGGACCAAATAAGATAAGGCATTCCATTTTTATACAATTGTTCACGGTACTCACGCTGACGATGCTTAAGTGGAAATAATCTTGGCATTAATATTTTCCTTATTAGGCAATACAAAACAAACTCCGTTAAACAAAGTTTTTTTTTCAAATAATTTTTAACTGAGCGCGTAAATTAGGCATTGACATTGCACAGCCAGGTCCCATCATGTGATCTTGAAATGGGCAAAGTAGTAGTGTAAGAACAATTTTCCCGAATGCAACGCTATGTTGCTATTCGTTCCACCTGGAACAAAAATTAAATTGAGTTTTATTTATGGACGCTCTAACTACTATGGTTCTTAGCGTCCCATTCCATATTGGGTGTAGACGGGACATTTTGCCTCTTAATCAGACTTGAGGTTCTTTTACGTCCCGTAAATCTACGACACGGGACCACCGCTTTACTTCCTTCCGGAGGAAGCAATGCTAAGTATTTTACGCCCGAAAAGATCCATCGCTCCCCGCCGGGTTTGAACTCGCGAACTAGAGGATAGCAAGGTATCCTTAGATCACGTAGGACAACTCGGTTGAACACGGCGGATGATATAGCCCCATGACTAGGAGTCTCTTTGCTAAAAAATTGGGCTTGCTGCTTCGCTAGAACTGGGTACAGCCTTTTCAGTCTAAAATAACTTGACATTTTCCAGTGATGCTGCCACCTAGTTCCATCCAGTTGTACTGATATTACTGAATGACCACGAGAAGAAGGCGAGAGAAATGTGTAACATCAACACTTTCCTGCGTCCGTATCATATTTACGCTCGCTGTGTGGATACGATAAGCATGTTAGGAGGTTATAAACTACTACACGGTGTTGTCAAGAGTCAATGCGTTAACACCTATTACGGCGGTTGCTGTTCTACTAGTATCAGATCTGGCAGCATGGGTGGTTCATTTGCACACATAAACACATTTCATAGTAAACAATCGACAGTACGTGAGCAGATAAACAGTTACAGAACCCCGCTAGCCCCTTGGGGCCCGCTCGCCTTCTTCTTGTTGTCCAACAGCACCTGTATAAACGCCTTATCCCGGTTCAGAAGAATGACGAAGGGCGGTTCAGAAGAATGACGAAGGGCACTTCAACATTGCCAGGTGCAATAGACCACGAAAATTTCAAATGTACACCATGAACAAGTGTTATTTTATACAAAAGATAGAGATGGAAATATATTTAGTTTCTTTTGGTGTTCATAGCACTGTATGCTCTTTGACACAAGGTATCATGGTACAATAAATGTCCTATACAAACCAATTTTTAGAGCAAATATACTGCTGGACTAAAACAGTCATAACAGTACTCCTTTCAGAGTAGAGTCAACCCCTAAGCTATGGACGTGTAAAGATCTTTCATCTGTATATGCTGCACAAGTTGTTCACTTTGAAAAATGAGATCAAATTAGAAATTTGAAAGTAAGGAAAGCACATGGAAGTGTTAAGAAAATCCTGTTAATAATGGTACTGAGTACTTTGCAACATGTTATATACTATATCCTTGTAGAATCAATTACAAATACAATAAATAATGGAGGGTGGTGTGAAAAGCACCCTTCCTAGTGACGTTTTTCTGTAATAGCAACCAGGAAAGCTGTAATTCCAGCAGATGTAGAGTTTCCAGGATAAATCACGATTTACTGACAGGTTTAACAAGTTCATTGTAAAATATCAAAGCTACAACCAGTTTAAAAGATGAATTAATAAATGATGGAATTTATCTAAAAAGATCTATGCTTTAAAAAAAACTTATATGTAGTAGCATTCCAATGCATTGATGAATTATGGATATGGTTTCAAAAAGCTACAATTTATAAGCATATTTGGGCAGAAACATTTCAGTGACTCTACAGCAGTTACTACTGTTCACATATTTGTGAAGAATACCACATTTATAAAAGGGGAGGCTATGTAGAAAATAAAAACTAGTATACAAACTTGCAATCTCTGAAAGGTTACAATATTACATTCCCTGCTCTTCTTGCAGAATGTACAGTACAAATTACTGTTCACATTCTTTTCTGCATATGTGATACATTGATATCACAAAAGAATGTACAATTAAGTGCAGCATTCAGTGAAAGGAATAATCAAGATTCAAAATGACTTAAGTCATCAAATTTAAGCTTAGACGTATGCCATGGTTCAAGGATAGCATGCAAGTGGCCTTCAATGTTGAAAAAACGTTTGCAACTGAATCTTTCTCTATCTCTTGTTAGCTACAGAATACTTCCAGTAAGGTCAATAAAACCATTTAAAACACTTCCAAAGATACCGCAACAAAACTGCCAAATGCAAACCTCAGGAATGAGAACAGTTTCAAACAATTTGGAACACACAATACAAAGTGCAAGAGAAATTTTATAAAAAGTTGTTTAGTACAAATACGGCAGAGCCATGGCCATAAGGCAGTGCAAACATGCTTAGTAACAAATATTAATACTCTGATAGAAGCATATGAATAATTAAACCTTTCTTTTGATTCACTGATGATGCAATCCCGTAATTTCTCATGCATATCTATGAATAGCAGTTGTAAACAGCCTTGCAGACATTTTAAAGAAACATTGCTTTTTACTGATTATTTGGAAACATCCTCCTATACCACAAAACCTTATGGTTGTTCTGCAGCAATACAAGACCTATTTTTTTAAATATAACCTATAAAAGAAGAGAAGTTGAGAACATTGTCTCTACGACAGTGCAGGAAACCCTTGCTCAAGACAATAAGACAAGCAAACATTTACTTCAGAAGCTTGAAGTTAGAATCACTCAAAGTTTAGTTCCAGGATCACCACTGAATTATAAACTAACATTAAGTTCTATTCCCACAGACAAAAAAAGACTATCTTTTCTTTTAATGTTCCAAACCAATTAACCAAAACAATCAACTAGAGTTTCAGAAGAATTGCTGTTTATTGGGAAGATGTACCCAGAACACTGTCTTCATGCCTCAGGAAGAATGCGTTTGAGTATTCAATCAAATTTCTTGATCCACATAAAATCCATGCCATGTTATGAATTTGCAACTTTGGTGCAAATCTCACGTATTAGTTACTGTTGCAGGATATGAAAACATTAACACTATGTACTCGATATCTATATGGAACTACAGTAATGCAAAGATATACTAAAAGCAAAATGAGCAGTATCTGCATATATGGGTATCCTCTATTACTGTCTACAATTGGTCTGCCCTAATTCTACCTCATTTTCTACCAGTAAAAAAAAGATTCATGCCTTTAGTCATGCTAACAAGTCTGGTAACCTGTATTGTTATTATTTTCAATTTGAACATGTCATATTTAATAACAAGATTGAAAACAAGATATGCAACATGCCTGCTTTGCAATGCTCGTCCTCTTGAATGCTGATCTGTGTTACTGCTCATGATTTTCTGAAGAACTGTACACGTGCATCTTTCAGAGCTTGATAGTACACCCAAAAACTGAATTCACCTCTCATTTAACTAAAAAAGTTGTTCACTGTGCACAAATCTACACACACCACTGTGATTAGCACTTCTAAGAGTTCAGCTTTTTCTGATTGTATGCAGGCATCGAAGAAGTTTCTTCTACACATCTCTCCAATAAGTTTTGGAACAATCAAAGTGTAATTCTGTGATGCATCTACTTTTACATTATTCTTAAAAGGTATGCCAAAATACACATTTTTCTCCCTTGCTTTTAACTACAATACTATAAGATAGAGTAAAGTTTCACTGTAGCAGAGTGGGTTAGAAGTGTTCTTGATATTAACAAATTAGAAGCTGATACATTAGAAATCTTCAAAACTGAGTAAAGGAAGAGTGAAATGGCACTCAACAAGTACAAGTATCATGTATGTTATTTCTGCAACATAGTATTTGATACTATGCATGGGATACTTGTTTCCACTACAGTGAAACACATGTAAAGAAACTGAAAATCAATACAGTACACTGATTTTTATCATAAATTTTCACATTATTCTTTTCTTGTTGTTATAAATACAACACATATCAAATGTTATTTTAGTTTAAAACATTTTGTAATAAGCTTTTGCACATTGTGCCCTGACAAAGAGCTTTAGGTTCAGGCATAAGCATTAGTACTTCATTACAAATGCTTATGTAGAATTTACCACTCCCACACATGAAGCTAGTGTTAACCTTAAGTAGCAAATTTCACTCTTATGTGCACTGAGTTACTCTGAGAATTTCTTTACTTAATAGGTAAAATGATCTTAAATATATATAGTAGGATGAAAATACTGATGAATTATTAATTAGGAATTTGTAACCAAATATACCATTACATTGATTGTTGGTCTGGACATAATATATTCAGCAATTCACAATCAATAGCCCTGACAAATTAGCTACATTATAATGCAATGGTCGGTTAACTTGTGTATTTACTTACAGTCTGTTTAAAGTTTTTGACAGTACCTTTATTATAAAACTTATTACTTAAATTTTCATATGTAACTTGTTTAGAGCCTTAAAATTATGCATGCTAAAAGCAATCAAAACATTTTATATTACTTGCACATACATAAACAATATACTATTTTACAGTACTTAAAATAATACAAATGTCACTTATTAATTTCTCAAGAGCAAAGCTGGAAAACATCCAGTTTCACCCCCTCACAAACAATCTCTACATTGAAAGAAACTTACATATTAATATAAGTAGCCATTTCCCATTATTAACACTGAACAATTAACGACAACAAAGAAGTTGGCTAAAACACAAACATGCTCGTGGGCTTAACACAATTTGTTGCAACTCACCCTCTACATCTTTTCTCATACGTTTTGGAAGTTGAAACATATGCAATAAAATATTATGCTTTGCTCTCTATATATATAATATATTATATATAAACAAGCATTTTATCCTATTCCTTCTAGTGAAATGACTATGAAATCATACACTTTTTCAAATCATTTCCGTTTTGGTATTAACATAATACACTTTGATATACCGTGCTACTCACCAGCTATACTACATTTGGGAACCAACTGCTATATAATGAATACATCTCACACGAAATTTTAATCCTGTGACTTAATAAGATTTGCACATTACAACACAAAACATTTTCTTTAACCCAACACCGCCAAGATTGCAAGCCTGAACCTACCTGAAGCTGACCTGCACTGCACTCACAGAACAGCAAACTATTAGAAGTGCAACTCCCGTGTTAAATGTTGGAAACACGAGGGCGATCGCAGCGTGAGTAGTGATCTGGGGTTGAACTAAACTATGAAAAATCGTGCTCTCGAATGATGACGTTACTCGTAGCTACTACAGCTGTATTTTTCATACCTGCCTAGCTGTCTGCTCAGCTGATCATATGTTCCAATATTGTATCGCTACTGACGACGTACAAAGTTAATTACGTGAGCTTCAATAATCGTGATTGCACTTGGAGTTATTCACATTTCTTTTTAAAGGAGTCGATTAAAGCTCACATAAAATAACTTGTCACTGTCATCTGTAGCAATACAATATTAGAACACAATTATGATCAGTTGAACACTCACAGCTAGGCTAGTATGAAAAACACAACTGTTTATTCCTGTGTAACTTATTAAATTATCCAATAGTCGGCACATACATTGCTTTTTATATAATATTATTGGGGTTAATAGTGGTTGCTGAATGTTTCTATGTCATAATACATAATGGTCACATTTAAATTTTTGAGAGTGAATGAGATCCAGCACCTTGCAATAATTTCTTCTGCATGCTTCATAGTAAAATCTTTTGCACTTAAACTGCCTCCATGGTTTGTTTGAACTTCCAACCAACAGTAGGATGTGGAATTTGACAGGAAAATTGGAAGAATAACACAGGTTTGACACTTGTTATTTTATTCTACTCTAGATAGCGCAATACAATTTGACATGAATAACTTAATTCCATTTCCTACAAAGAAACTTCTGCACACATTATATGCAATAGTGTAGCTATTGTTTGTCATTCACTAAATTGCTATTAGCAGTGCAATAAATGTCATTAGCAAGTTTCACCACACCATTTAACACTATTAATGTCATTGTCACTCTCTGTGCTCTGACTTGAAGCACCATCACTGGACACAAATAGCCACAACTTAACTCCAACTTTCCATTGTGTATATCCTAGAATTAAATAGAACACACATGTTTAAACTACCCTTAAAAGTAGGTTTCTGAAAAGAGAAATTACTTACATTAAGGAAAAATTTGTGGTTACAAACACCTTGTGATTATATTACACACTATCCACTGTAAACCAGAGTTCTCTCTGATGTAAACAAAGCATATGCTTCCTCTTGTCTTCAAACTAAGCACTACGCTTATGCCAATGTAAATAATTCCTTAAACGTATTGTGTCATGAAACATTGGAGTAGGAAAGGTATAGAACTACACATTTTATTGTGATTATCGTAAGAACGCATTGTGAAAGGTTATGGATATATAGTAACTGTTAAGAGATTACAAAATATGATTTTCTTAATTCTACCTGCTATTGCATTAACAATCAAAGAGTATCTTTTTGTTAATTATCAACTGTATGGATGACTGCTATTCTCTTGCCTATATGAGAAATACAGCAATGAATTCTCAGCATTGCTATCTGAGTACCAAATAAACTCTTTGCATAACACAGGAAATATGATAAGCAAACAGTCATTCATAATACGCTAGCACTCATATGCTCAGCTCAAGTCAAATCTTCGACTTTATCAGTTAGTGTTTGAGTTGCCATGACAAAGGAAGAAGTGCATAGTGTGAATAAGCTGTTTTAACACAAAACTGGGAAACCGTTAAAAAGTGGCAAAAAAGTTTGGTTGATAAAGTGCTAAATGAGAAGGAAACAACACTTTTTATTGTAAAACCACCACCACTTTGTGTTACTTGAACAAAATAAAATTCAGTATATGCAAAGGATCCATGGATCTTTTCATTGAAGGTTCAATGAATCAGATCTTTTGAAGGATCCTTCGAACTGTTATTTATAGTGAAATTTTAAATACTTTTCATTAAAAAAATTACTAACCTTCTGTGAATTCAGAAAACTAAGCTTATATATATAAATAAACAAACCTAATGCTAACCTTCCATAAATTCAGAAACCTAAGCTTATATAAAAAAACCTAACCTCCCATAGTAACTTGGATGCAATGTGCTGTATATGAAAAGTGTTTAAAATACGTAGTGTGTTAAAATGTTCACTATAAATAACAGATCAAAGGACCATTCAGAAGATCCAATTCATTGAAGAGATTCATGAAACCTTCACTGAAAAGAGCCATGGGTTGTTTGCATATACACAATAGTGGATGAGTATATACAATCAGACAAAAAGTTCAATGCCATGCCTGGGATTCAAACCAGCAATCTTTAACTTGCCATACCACTGCTCTGCCATCTAAGACTTTCTCTACTCACAGTAAGCTATTTTCATAAGTATTCTACAAATGATTCATCATATATCGTGATCAACTTCATGTTTATCATGTGTGTTAACTTAAAAGGCTTCAATACATTTAAAAAATATTAAATGCCCATTACTTCAAAACCTTTGATTTTTGCACAAAAACAACACGATCATTTAAATGCCTATACATTTCTTATAATATCCTGCAACTTAATTACTACTGCACAATGTATCTTTAAGGGAAGGATTTTGTATCATCAAAATTGCTACAAAGTTTAAATGGTAGAAAACAGACACGAAAGATTGGAACCACTTTGGAATTTCAAAGCCTCAGAACACATACTGAAGCCGCTAATTTCACTCAAAACAAACACTTCAGTTATTCTTGGAAACAAATGCTTTTGGCATCTGTAATAACAGATTACAAGGACATTAATTGTCAAAAAAGCTACCAGAATTTCTATTTTCATACACCATGCCCAGTTCAAAAAAGGACATAGTGGCAGTTAGATAAAAATGCCCAAAAGAGGGTGAATTACTAAAATATATGTGAATGATATCAAATATCTTTCTTCCTTCTGTATTAGAAAATTTCATTTGGGCACTGTCTTAAAAGAATTATAGTATCATTGGCATGCTATCTTTGACAGTTAGTGTGTCAGTCCACCAATAATCCTACATTTTTTAATTATACAAGAGTATCACTCGCATGATCTGCATCTATGTGTTTGAATATTAGCACAGTAACATGCTAATTAATTTGCATTAAAGGTTGATTTTACCTTACCTACTTTTGGCTGTGATCTCCACCCATCAATTATGAAGTGCAAACACGAAAATTAATCGTATATTCCACTGTCTGGATGACTCACAATATCTGAAAATTAAATCAGGACAATATAAAATTCAGCAACACTAAGAAGCTCTTAAAAACTTAACCTTTCATCTAGCACTCTCATGCTGGAAACTTAATAACATACCTTCAGATTCTATGTCACCAATCGGGACTCGAACCACAACACTGGAAGGAATGTAAATCGTAGGCGTATCACCTCTGTCTGGACGGCTCAATGTATCTGAAAATTTATTCGTTATATAAAAATGTTGCAACATACAGTAACCTATCAGTTTTCTACCTCATTCTACGAATATCACTGAAGTTAATAGAAAATACCAATATTACAACAAATATACATTCAATCAGAAATAGCGTAAATGTATGATTACCGTCTCGGCTTTGTTCCTGATGAAAAAACTTCGGGCGAAAACTTCCAGCTATAAAAATCCAAGATGGTCCCTTTCGTCGTGCCTCTGCCATTTAGTTCGTTACGAACGTCCAAACTTGAAACAGCCAATCAGAAAATTCGCATTTCCCGCAAAAGTACAACTAGTGACACACCGTGTCCATGTGGGGAGTTAGTGCCTGTGTTTCCACTTAGCCAATCCCACAATCACCCCTGTGACTGCACTGCACTGCTGGTGTCATGTTCGCAACCGCTATCGTGACGCGCGAGGGCTAGAGTTCAGAAAAGCGCGCTAAAACAGCTTAGCAGCAAAGCAGCGGTACCGCCCTAAATCGTTCGGTTTACCTATTAGTGTTTGTTGGGGCAATCCTAAAGTGTATATTGTGCTCTTGATGTCGAATTTTAATAACTTTGAGTTTTGTAAACGAGCATATTTTATGGTTACTTGACTCAGAACATAAATTTTGCACTTCTCATCATTCGGTGGTGTTTGCGTATGATTGGTGTTGCCACAGCAAAGCAGCCGAGCTGAAGAAGGCGCAAGAAATGTTTTGTTTGACAACAACACAATGTTTATGATAAGCCAGTATATATTTGTTTTGTGACGGTATTTCTAATGGGTGTTTATTAGTTTTGTAAAATTGAGAAACTATGTTCATTAAACAGGTAAGTGATACAGTACAACTGTTATAGATGATTCAATATGAGATGTATACCTATTGTATTGATGACGAACATACTTCTTCAATGTATAATGAGTTAATAATATTCTCTTGCTTTTCAGGTTATTATTCAAGGCTTTAAGAGCTACAGGGAACAAACAGTCGTCGAACCTTTTGATCCAAGGCACAATGTGGTTGGTTAGTATCGAATACGTCAAGCGTGAACGTGCAGCTTGCAAAAATGCTTATCTGAACAGTCAAATAAACAACATTAATTTTAGTAACCTATCTTCTAAAATAAAACCAAACATAACCCGAGGTTTTGTCAGTTTTCAGCCCCCTTCTTAAGTTAACAATTACGAATGTTTATGTCTTCTGAATTCATTGTCTTAATTAGTCCAACCTAATTTGAATATTAAACAGCTTTTTAAAAAGATATGTTTATAGGGGTTTAACTTGAACTTATGGCATAAATTTCCGGTGATTAAAATTCAGTACTTTAGAATACTCAATGCAGTAAAGGAAGCATATTCCCATGTTAGAAACTAAAAGTATAGGAAATGTCTCGCAGAATCAGAAATTTAAGTTTTTAGTATTTCAGGAGTATTGTCATTAGTGCATTTATTACACATTATATGTAGATAGAATAATGAACAGAAAAGCTCTTATGTGAAGTAAAATCAGTGCATCGGCATTTTGCAAAATACATATCTTTCTTCTTGATATATAATGCATCAGGATTTAACTGTGACATGCAGGAGCACAGGATGGTAATCAGTGAAAATTATTTCCAATCTTAGCTCTGTGGAGACTTTCATGTATCTGTGATTTGGTGTTTGTGAGTGAAACAAGTTTATGTGCACATGCTCAAAAGTGAGAATTATCATAGCTGTGACACTGTGGTGATGTGAGAAATTTACACATTCTTGCATGTATGTTATTGTAATCTTATTTGGCGTATTCCACTATACATTTTTATCTGCTCTTACATTTCAGTATATGTTATCTTTCACAGGTATTATTGCACAACATGCATACACACTCTGTGCTTGGTTCGTGCACTTTCTTTTGGTTGCAAACTTTGGAATGGAACCCATGCACAGCCATTCTTGTCACCAGGTGTCTCAATTGGTAGTTTGTATCTTTCCAATTCTGGTTTGTCGTAGCATCGGTACAGAAAAAATCTTCCTGTATTTCCTCCCTTTTCTGTTACAATTTTCCAAGCACTTCTTTATAAACATTGCTACGGTATACAACAGAAGAGGTCAACATATAGCTTTGGTTTGCCTTAAATGTGAGATTGGGCTAAGGTTAGCCCTATTACAGTCATTCCTTTATTTCTGCTTCAAAATATTACAAATTTACATACATCATTGATTCCAAAACATGTCTTATTTAAATCATTGACAAAGTTGTTTTAAACGTCATTTTTTTAATTAATTCAATTATTTCTTTATCCCAGTTAACAATGTAATTACACAGTAAAGTAATTTGAACAATCTCAGAGAGGCCTTTAGACATTAAAGGCACTGATATAATAGAAAGAACAAATATTTTACTGATAAAAATACCAACAATAATTATTGGAAGTAATACATACAATACATTAAGTTGCTAAGCAGCTATACATAAGAATATGGACAAAGTTCCGTATATGTCAATAAGGCTATAACATGCAAAGAACATGAAAAGATTGTATGCCATGAAACACATCGATATTAAAACGAATGGTGGTGTTCAAGCATAGCCTACAAGGTGACAAGTTCTTCTGGAATAGTCCTTACACAGTTCAAATAAAAGGTTCTCTTAGGTCTAACATTTAAATTTGGCACCAACATCTTTTACTGTTGCCACCATTATGTGTAATATTATTTAGAATTTCGGATATATTATTGTTTTATGACCTTTATCCAAAATTGGATATTCAAAGAGGAGTATGAGATCTATATTAATCTGTCATGAGAGATAAAACCAAAGGTTCTGTAAAAGAAACATCAAGGAAAGAAAACAAAATTTAGCCCTTTCAAATTTTTCTATATGCTCAGGTTAATATGGATTTTGGAAATTGACTGATATATTATAGAAAAGAACAGCATTTTCATTACTTGTTGAGATTTGCGGGTGCCAGATATGCAATTAATGGTATTTCAAAAAACAAAGCTCAGTATTACCCTGATTTAGATAATGTGATAATTTATATGATTTAGAAGTCAAGATTTGACGTAAAGATCATTGCTAATTAAGCCTTTTAAGTACGGAACCCCTAGGCACATTTATTCTGCATAATAGGGCTTTCCTTTTGTATGCACAATGTAGTATCATTTTTCAATATAAAAGAATAACTTGTACCTGACAAACCATTCTTTGAATGATTCTGTAACACTTTATATTCTTGAGGTATGCTGTAGGTTTAAAATTTTGTACACCATCAGCCTATAATAAGTATAATGAATTGATAGTATAGATAAGTAGGTCATTGATAAATATTGCAAACAAAAATGAATTTAAAAAAATGTAGCATACAACCCATGTTTTTGTTCCATTTTGTTTTTCTTGTTTATGGGTGGAGTGTACATCAGAAAGTTGGCCCATGTTTTATCTTGCAGTCTCACCAGAGTATCTCCTCCTGAAGAATGACCTCTAACAGTATATTCTGGCAGTGTTACACTTCGAAGCAGCTGATGAGCAATGTTTGTGTTCTAAAGTCTGTGTAGTTGGTCTTTTTCATAGCAGTCATCTCGTGAAACATAATGAAACTCCCATTCCCTTCTGGTACCCAAGGGCACACTTTGGTTTCTCTACCTCTTCTCTGAGTGCCTGACCTTTCTTTCTTCTTAAATTGCTTATTTTTAGTGGTGTTTAATGTCCGCCCTTACTACATACAACACAACAAGCAGTGAGACTGTTGTTAAATGAAACAAGGATTAGGAAAGGAAATTTTGGGAGTAAAGTGTTCCAGATCTAAGTTTAGGGTAATGCATAGCATTTGCGAGTTATTAGGATTGAGAAAAACTTGGAAAAATCTCAGGGATGATGGTCTGCCAAAATTTGAATCTCAGACCTCCCATTTATGAGTGTGCTGTCCTTGCTATCTGTGATGTTAGCTTGCCTGTTGCTGTATCAGTAGCTTTATGTTTCATTGATAGGAAATAAACATCTTTGTAATCCTTCCATTTCATACACACCACATACTTTGCAGACCATGATTAATACTCACTATGTTTCAGTTTATTAGGAGAGATATTATGCAGCATATCCGTACAACTGCAGTAGCTTTTCTTTCCATTTGTCTATTTGGAGATCTGAATGCAACCTGTGAGTTAAAAATGGAAATACATGTGCTTTTATTCGCACTTGCAAACTGTGCTCATCATGCAATTTAAATGCTATTGCTACCTTATACAAGTACAGCTCATCATATGACTCGGATGGGATAAGGCAGTACACAAAGAGGTTTAGTATTAAGGAATTCTTTTGTTGTTTATTTTCTTGTCTCTTCTATCCAAGACTAATTATTGCACTAAGTAAACAAAAAATGCATGTTGACTCAACCAATGTGTATGCTTTAATCTCAAAGTAAACTATTATCATACACGAGGTATTTGTCCAAAGTTTTATCTTTATTTCACTCTTCACGCATAACGGCCAACACAGGAGGAAATGTTTAAGCAGTACAGTTGCAGTTTGAAGTGTGTCTTAAAATTGGTTCCATGTAAATGCATGGCATATTGCATTATAATACTGCTATGTAGTTAAGAAACGAATAAGAAGAAGAAGAAATGTGAACAAATGTGCATTAGTTTTGTTCTCTGGTGCGCTCCAGCAGCAATTTTGTTCTCTTTTCACATTCACCGAAATGGTATCTTGCACACATTCCATTGATGGGTGATGATACATTGTTCTTCTGCAGAGTTTGTGGTGATATCCATGTACTGCTAGTCTTGTTACTGCACTGCGAATCCTGTTGTTTGGTCCTGTCCAATTCTGGTTGGTCATCACATTGGTTGCATAGAATTTGTCCGGTATTTCATTTCTCTTTTGTTGTCTTTTCTGTTTTAAATCAATTGCTTGTTGAGTAGCTGGTGTCTGGTGTGTAGGTCTTCCTGAGGAAAGTTTTGCACGTTAGCTCATATGCGAGCCTAAATGGGGCAAATTTTAAAATCCGCTGTGGCTTTTAGGAACCTTGCTTTCACTTTGTCTAAGGTGTTTAGGATTCCTTATCTGAGGTTGATCCATGTAATTTCTATTCAATATGTTAAAATTGGAGTATTTTGGCCTCAAATAGTTTCATGGCCATTGCAAGTGACAGTTGTGTGATGTTTTATGTGTCATGTATTGCTATTATAGCAGCTGTCGCTCTCTCTTTCATATGTATTCTAAAGAGCTTGGCTCTTGTTTGGATTGTTACTCTCAGACACTTAAAGGTGTTTGTGATTTGCAGAATGTTATCATGGGGTTGAATGTGGTGGCCTTCTGCTGGTTGACCTCCCTTTCTGAATACTGTCTGTACCATTTTTGACAGGTTGATGACGAAGCCATTTTTGTTGGCTCATGCTGCAAGCTTATTTATTGATTCTTGCAAGTTGTTGATAATTAGCATATCTGAGTTATACCTGCCATCATTACCTTGAAGAAGAGGGGCCTTTAAAGATTCTCCTGAATAACTCATCTGTTTTGGTTGACTACCTTTGATTGCTGTATTGTATTGTATTGCTATCCTTATGATATTTTGAGCTAATATGTTGTGGGTGAGTGTTACGATGTGCCTGTCCATGTTTTTCAGTTTGGTGTTCGGTCACTGTCTGTTCACGTTGTTGAAGGCTTTGCTGTAATCGATAATAATAATACTTTGCACTTTATGTTACACTTGGGCTGTCATGATCTCTTGTTTAAAGTGGGTTTTCAGTCAGCATTGTTGGCAACAGCCACTGAGGCCTTACCATTGCCACCAAGAGTGTATCTAGCCACTATTATACACCATTGCTCTAATCTGTTTTACCTAAAATTACCACAATTTGCTGTGGGGGCAATAATGCTTTTATATTAACTTGAAGTTTAACAACAAATCTTTGTTGTCTATGTAGAAATTACTTTACATATTTCAATGTGAAATTTTTAATAAAATAATAATTAGAGTCCTGGATACAATGCACACTCGTTTACTGTTGTAGCTACTGCTTGTTCAGAATGACATGATATATAGGCTGCGCAGAACCAATGCATAAAGGGAGACAGAAGGGAGGGAGGATAGGGTTTAAGAGGGACAGCAACTAGTCGTGAATGTAGTTCACTCCCACCCTCTTCCTCTGCAGGCTGGAGGAATTCTTTTCCATTTAGTCTACTGCGCATTATAAACCCATGTGTCATGTATATTTTGAGGACACTTGAATGAATAAAAAGCATTTTTAAATAAAAGGTCTACGAGGTCTGTTCAAAAAGTATCGCAAATTTTGAATTTCTGCGGGCTACGTATATTCCATTTTCAATTGTTTTGTGGCTTATGTTGGTACTCATGTCCCTCACTTATGTTGACAAGCTTGACCATTTTGAATGTTCTGTTAAGTGTTGACAGTTATTTTGCTTGGACATGTTTTGGCACGTCTTCGATTTTTGCCTATTCCAAAAAATGGAACAAAGAATCTGTATCAAATTTTGTGTGAAAAACAAAATTAAGTGCGCGGATGCATTCCGAATGTTGACTGTGGCATATGGTGAAGCCACCTTGGACCAAAGCAACATTTATGGGTGGTACAAAATGTTCTCAGAGGTTGAGAAGATGTGAACGACAAAGAGTGTCCCGGATGCCCGAGCTTGTCAACAACAGACGAAAACATTGAAAAACTGAAGAAAATAGTATTGGCCAATCATCCAATCACCGTTAGAGAAGTTGCTGAGAACCTAAACATATCGATTGGCTCGTACCATTCGATTTTTACCAATGATCTGGGCATGAGACGGGTCGCCGCAATATTCGTACCAAAGTTGCTCAATTTCAACCAAATTGGCTTTTGCACCATGATAATGCCCCTGCTCACACATCAGTGCTTGTGCACGAATTTTTGGCCAAAAAAACACACTTTTTGATGCCACAGCCACTGTACTCCCCAGACCTGGCCCCCTGTGACTTTTTTTTTTTGTTCCCAAAACTGAAGAGGCCCATGAAAGGACGACGCTACGAGTGAGGAGATAAAGACGGCATTGAAGTAGGAGCTGAACAAGATCACAACAAACCATTTTTTAAAGTGCTTGGAGGATTGGAAAAAACGTTGGCACAAGTGTATAATATCTGGTGGGGATTACTTTGAAGGGGACAAAGTAGATATTCATGATTAAATAAATACTTTTTGAAAAAACACAAAATTCGCGATACTTTTTGAACAGACCTTATTTATGGGTGTGTCTATCTGTGTGAGCAGCTTAACTCGGAAATAAAACCTTGGATAAATATCAAGAAAATTCCTCTCAAACTACTCTTTACTTGGAAAATATTCTTTTTCTTTTCTTAAACATGACTAACGATTTTGATTAAAATACTCTGTGTTTAAGAAATGTATGTGCCTAATGTACATCTTTAATTTTCAGCGTACGGCCTATGAAGTCATCTTTGTTCATCTTTTGTGTAACTGGTAAACCATTAGGGAAACACACAATTTATTTCAAATAACTTTTGTGGCATTAGTCATTTCTGAGTTTTGTTATTATTAGTTTAAATTTTTCAATACTTTGTCATCTTTTGGAGTGCTGTCACCATTCAGTTGTTTCTTGCGATGTAATGGAAAGAAAACAGAATTTCAAACCTAGCATATAGCAAATGTTTATCTTGATTAGCATTAAGTAGGAAGAAAAGTAACATTTTCAAAAAATAATTTGTAGAAGATATATAAAAAACATATGGTGTGTTACATTCACATAACTAACTCTACCCTCTATCGTTTATTAGTAGGTATACACATTATTCTTACAAAACTTTATTTTTCTGCCTACTTCATTTTAACCAAGATAAACCTTTGCAGAAATAGTCACTTTGCACATTTCCTTATAGATACAGAGGGAATAGTGATAATCAAATGTTGGAGAACTGGACGTTATATGCTGGCCTTAAAATTTCATACTGTTTCCATGCAATCGTGAGAAACAACTGAAAATCGATGAAATTTAAAAATAATGACAAAGTATTGAACAAATCATTAATAATGGATATCTCGGAAATGGCTGGTACCGCATAAAAAGTTATTTAAAATAAATTGCCTGTTTTAAAGACCTCTATATATATATATATATATATATTTTTTTTTTTTTTTTTTTTTTTGTGCAGTAGGTTTTCATCTTACGCTTAACATTTATCAGTTATACAAGATTATACAAGTTATACAAGATTAATTTTCAACCATGTATTGAGAATGTCATGCACTATTTTAGACAATTCATTGATGACGGATTCATGCAAATTTTGGTTACCGAGACCAACAACTATTCAACACAAACAAACGTCCCGGCATGGAAAGAAAAGCATTTGATGAAATGTACCTATTTATTGCTGTAACATTGCTGCAAAGCATTCTTTTAAAAACCCACATATCAGATGTACTGGACAAAAAGAACTACATTAGCCATATCAATTTTTCAAGAGGTTCAAATTTATAAATTTGAAAAAGAATTTATATTTTTCCGACAATGCAACCTATAATGCAGAAAATCATCCTCAACCCAAATTGAATAAAGTGTGGCTATTGTGAGTTACCTGTCAGCTAAATTTATAAGTATCTGTGTTCCAAAAGAGACGTGACCATAGACGAAAGCTTGATGTTATATAAAGGATGACTGGAATGGATCCAATATCTGCTACTCAAGAGAGCTAGATTTGGCATCGAAACATTCGTGTTGTGTGAGTCAGTTACTGGATATGTTTGGTCCCTAATTATTTACATAGGCAAGGGTGCCAAATTTCAAGAAGAAGATCTGCCAACGCCATCACAAACTATTATGACGCTATTGAGACCCTTGCTAAACATGGATTTTCGAAAAATGTTCCATTTAAAGGTTAGTTTGGGCTGGGGGATTTTCTTGAAAATATTTGTATTACACCTTTGTAAACTATTGAACCTAAATACCAAGTTTGATATTTATCTGACTTTTTGTTTTTTGAGTTATGCTGTTCATGGTCAGACACACACAGGGACCTTTTTTGGATTCAGGGGTCAAAACATGTATTTTCAGTGAAATCTCGGTATCAAATTTTTGGGTTAAGTGTAATACCTTTTCTACTTACTAAGTCCATGGTAGAGAAAGTAATAAACAATAAGAGAACCATGGATATAGAGAACCATGTAATTGTAAATATTAAAATGTTTTCTGCAGTTTTCGCATTCCTGATTGTATATGATTAGTGATATATTTCTATACCAGAAGTTTCTAATGGGTGCGGTGAGACAAGTAAGAGTATACAGTACTGCCAACCAAAACACTATGATAATTTGTTTTCCACCGCATTTATTGCTACCTTTGGGAAAAAAAAAATCCAGTTGATAACTTAAGAGTGGTTGTGAAAGTCATCTGTTAATACTTGCATAGTAACAATGGCAGTTTGAGACAAAACTTAGTAAAATACAGTGAAACCTAACTTCAGTTTATGCACTAACATGCTTTCACTGCTATCCTGATATGGTCTTTCACCTCTCTGTAGTAAAAAAATCATCCATATTTGTGTTGAAAATATTAACCAGCCTGTCATAATGCACAATACTCACACATTGAATATCTTGCAACAGCACTGAATGTGTCCCTAATAAAAAGTGAAAATAGACAAGAGTGCAAATGATTTTCATGGTGAGATTTAGTACGAAAACAGGCTTCTCTAAATGAAATAGCAAATCTATTCCAATCCATCTCTCTCTCCCTTGTGTAAAGGTTGGTTCTCAATACCCGGGTAACGAGAATAGTAATAAATATCGATAGCAAAGTGAAAAGTCAATTTTGTGCATTGAGGTGTCTTTTGTTTGTAACTGACTGATGATATTTTTTCACCTGCTTCCAATTCAGCCAATATAGTGGAGGCTAGCAGTGTCAAAATTTGATAGAGTAAACATTTTCTAACTCAGCTCCATTAATATTTTTTATAATTGTACCAAGCTTCATTGCTTTGTTAATAGCGTACATTAAAGCTGTATGTTGTTCTTTGCTAATTTATACTGGTTCTTTTCTCTTCTGTGTAATTAGCTATTGTTTTTGAAGCAGTAGCCAGTTTTGAGTTGCATATAAACAAACTACAGATAACGCTTTCGCTAGAAGAACCCATGCTCAATGGATCTGAGGGAGTTAGGATCTTTGTCAGGATGCACATTTGCTAGAATTTGCTCCTGCTTCATTTTTCCAGCTTGCAACTATAGAAAGCTCTATTGGCTGTTTCATGTTTGGGCTGCCTTGAATAATTTCTGCAGTGAAGACACTTGAGAAAGTGTTTGCTTCTCGTAATAAATTACATAAGTATTTTTATCAACTTGAAGAAGGTTAATTTGTTACGTAGTTTTAACTTGGAGAAGATTTATGCTTACGTAATATATTTATTTAGTTGCATTTAAGGAGTTCCTAAAACACGCTTTTGGCGTCGGTTTGAATTTGTTGATTACGTAATAGTTACTGTTATTACGCAATATGCTGCTACATACGAGAAGCTGATTTCAAGATGTGTTTTTGTTATTACACTCCAAGTTTTACACTATAATATTTAACTTTGTTATTAAAACTGTTTCTATATTTTATTTATATTTGAATTTGCCTCGGCTGCGTCAGTCTTACTTTAGAAACATGTTTCTCTTATTCAGGCTGCGGTGCAGCAAGAATGTAGACATCATAGAATATAACTTTTTAAAATTCACTTCTTTTATTAATTCTTGCACATTTTTTTATAAAGAACTACACTTTTTAAGAACTGTGAGAATCTTCAATACTTTCACTTAGCACGTGTACATATTTTACGATTCACTCATAGAGAACACATCTTACATCTGTTCACTACCAAGCTTGCCAGCAACTGAGCAACTCTCAACGGTTAAACCCATAAGCTTCGGTATTTCAAGTCTCTGATTGGCTAGTTCTAGTACAATAGAATATCTGCATTTTATTTAAACGTTTTCCTTGCTATTGATTGGCTAATTTTAAACTGTTACTGAATTTACCTTATCTTTGATATAATCATGACTGGTAACTTTTCAAACTCTTAAACTCATTGCTACAAGGTTATCTCATTATTACCTCATTGTTAGCAACTTAAAACTTATTATCCTCACAGCTCTTGCATTATTAAAGTATATGATGTATTCACATAACACTAATAAGACATGTTTACAATAAAAATAAGCATTTGCAATGACTGTTACATACAATTTAAATAATTATTACGTATATATTGTTTCAAGGCGGGCTGTTATTATAAAATACAACTGAAATCATTCAGGTATTAAAATACTGCCTCACTCTAATATGCACAATATGGATTTATTATGCTGTGTCCAAGAACGAGAAACTTAAAACTCGACCAGTCTTCTTTCCCATTACAGAGACTCACTAAACTCTTAACATAAAGGCCCAAGTATACTCATGTTTTTAATTGTGACATAATAAAATGCAGGGTATACTCTGGCTTATTATTTCTGACCAACATACTTTTTAAAAAGTGGAATTTGCTCATTCTGTCTCGTGTTTTGGTAGTCCCTTGATTCTTTCTCTACATTTTGCTATGATCTGATATTTTGAATGTATATTTCTGCCAATAGGTGTGTCTGAATCAGCCAGTTTCATTGATATTTTTCCACATGCTATATTCATACTAGAGGTGTCTGTTACAATCTGTTCTTGCAGTTTCTTATGTGTTACTTCCTCACACTTTATGAAAATGGATAGTGAAGAAGAGTTGTTGTTGTTGTTCACCAATGGCACTGGGGATTAATTGATCTGCATCATTTTCCCTCTGGCTTCCCAATATAAAGTCTGTAAGTTATCACTTTTTGCATTTGGCGAGATGCTGTTTGTTCAGGATGACATCTTCTTCACAGAGAGTGCACTTGGGTGTAGGTAGGCATCGTATCTTGTAGAGGTGTTCTGCGAGGCAATCGTGGCCAGATGCCATCCTAAATAAGGCCACTGCAGTCTTTCTTGGCATTTTTTGTATATCAACTCTATCTTTAATATTCTTATAATCTTATTTCTTTAATTTATCTTCTTCATCAAGTCTCTGCTGTCTTTTGAAATGTTGTTTAATGTTATTTAATTGTTTATTTATTTCTATTTGTCCTACGGTTTTATTTGTTGTATTGCACCTTTCTTTGCTAATTGATCCGCATGTTCATTGCCAAAAGTCCAACATGAGCTGGGATCCATTGTAGAGTGACATGATTTCTAGGTTCAACTGCTTTAATTAGGCTTCTTATTTCTTTAATATTTCTTGTTGTTTTATTATTGTAATTTACTATTCCATCTATGGCCAATTTTGAGCCTGATAAGATGACTATTTTTTGTTTTATGTATGGTCTATATAAAATGTTCTGTAATGCTACTTTTATAATTGTTAATTCTCCATCATAGTGGTTTGACGTTTCATCTAATGTTAGATACTGTGCAAAATGTTTACAGTATACTCCTGCACCGGCATTTTGTTTATTGATGAGGGATCCATCTGTATATATTCGGAGCCATTCTTTTTCTGCATATCTTTCATTTTCCGTAGCTATTGCTAAGAAGAGTTAAATATTGGATTTAGTGGGTCTGAGAGTTCAGGAGAAGAAAGCGATGAATCAGTTTCATCTGAGAATGATATTGCAAGTGCCAGAGTGTGGTGTGAAATAGATCCTTCTAGGCCACTGCCACCTGCTCCACCACGTTTTCCTTTTACAGGTAAACCTGAAATTAATTTTCAACCATGTATTGAGAATGTCATGCACTATTTTAGACAATTCATTGATGACGGATTCATGCAAATTTTGGTTACCGAGACCAACAACTATTCAACACAAACAAACGTCCCGGCATGGAAAGAAAAGCATTTGATGAAATGTACCTATTTATTGCTGTAACATTGCTGCAACATTGCTGCAAAGCATTCTTTAAAAAACCCACATATCAGATGTACTGGACAAAAAGAACTACATTAGCCATATCAATTTTTCAAGAGGTTCAAATTTATAAATTTGAAAAAGAATTTATATTTTTCCGACAATGCAACCTATAATGCAGGAAACCATCCTCAACCCAAATTGAATAAAGTGTGGCTATTGTGAGTCACCTGTCAGCTAAATTTATAAGTATCTGTGTTCCAAAAGAGATGTGACCGTAGACGAAAGCTTGATGTTATATAAAGGATGACTGGAATGGATCCAATATCTGCTACTCAAGAGAGCTAGATTTGGCATCGAAACATTCGTGTTGTGTGAGTCAGTTACTGGATATGTTTGGTCCCTAATTATTTACGTAGGCAAGGGTGCCAAATTTGAAGAAGAAGATCTGCCAACGCCATCACAAATTATTACGACGCTATTGAGACCCTTGCTAAACATGGATTACTGCTTGATTATAGATAACTATTATAGTTCTCAAGAAGGAGACAACATATTTTTAAGGCTGGTTCAGAATAACTGAGAATGTAACCACAATGAAAATGACAAAGTTAAAATACATTTATTATAATGTGAGCGTTCACAATTAACCTCTTAACGTACCTATTACTTTACATTATGATGGCACCTTGCTGACCTGCTAACAAAAAGAACAGATATGTAGGGCACTGTGCATCCAACAAGAAAAGAAATGCCACCTTCTTTTCGGACCAAAAAACTAAAGAAAGGGGATGTTGCCGCATTCCAGCGGGTAAACTAACTGCACTGATATGGAAAGACAAGAGAGATGTCTGTATGTTGTCCACTATCTACAATGCAGACAAGGAAAGTAAGAAACAGAGATATTGTAAAACCAGTGGCTGTATTTGCTTATAGTGATACAATGGGAAGTGTGGATAAAGTAGATCAGCACATTGCAAACAATCCATTGCTACACAAGAGGGGTAGAAAGTACTATAAGAATATATTTTTTCATCTCTTGGAATTAGCAGTATGGAATGCCTTTGTCCTATTCAAAAAACATGGAGGAACGCACAATGCCCTTGACTTTCTTGTGGCTGTTGCTGAGCAACTCATTGCCAAACATCAGAAGGAGGGAATTTTCCCGAAAGCGGTGGGCCATCCAACAGCAAAAACAACCCCAATGTGACTTGTTGGACGTCATTTTCCATCTGTGATTCCTCTGACCAAGAAGAAGCAGAATCCAACAAGTATGTGCAGTAGTGTGTGTGTGTGCGCGCGCACGCGCCAGAGGGAGGAAGACACGGAGGGAATCAAGTTAGTAAAGGGAAGTAAAGTCGGTGGTTCCGTGTCATAGATTTACAGCACGTAAAAGAACCTCAAGCCTGATAAAGAGGCCTCTGAGCAAAATTTCCTGTCTTTCATGCCCAATATAGAATGTGACGCTAAGAACCATAGTAGTTAAAGAGCATCCATAAATAAAAACTCAATTCCTTCTTCCTTTCTGATCAGGGAATGAGTCAGTTGAATCTCATCTCCCCTAAGATACATAGAATATACAATGCTACAGTTGGGAAGGTGCCTTTGGCATTTTAAAAGTATGGCATTTGAGCTTGTAAAATAAAGGATATAAGTATATTTAAATATGCTTGCTTATTGAATAAAAATTTGTGCTAACCAGCTTCTCCTAGACAAACTGCTCCAATTAATAACACATTTTCTTTTTGTTACAGTGGGACGTAATGGCTCTGGCAAAAGTAATTTCTTCTATGGTAAGTAAATAACTAAGGAAATATATGGGAAGGTTGCAGGATGATGAAGAATTTTCTTCCCTTCCTTTTTGATTTGTTTTTTACATTAGTTTTTTTTTCTTAGAAGTGCAGTGAGTTCAAAATGCTTCTTTCCATCCTGAAATAAATTACATCTCTCTTATTCCTACCTATAAGAGACTTTTTGCAGTTTTACTCTGAATGGCACAATAAACACATACTTGCTGACTTTAAAGTTTTGCCTGAGAATTGCATGGGAGTGGAGGCCTTTTTATAACCTTACATCATTGAAGACCTTTTTATGCCTTTGTGGACAGATTCAGAGTATTATAGATTTTCATTACAGACTTGACAAAGCATTAAAGGGAGATAGGTGACTGAGATAAACAAAAGTGTATCCTTTTATGCACATTTAATGTCTGCTACATACACAGATAAATTTTATGTATACCTGATAAGTATCTTTCGTAAATCAATGTTTTCATCCTGAGGTTATATACTATTTGTAATAGAACTTAGCGTTTTCTTTTTACTTTCTCTACTACGTATAGTAAGTAGGGGAAGTATTGCATTCCACTCAAAAATTTGATACTGAGATTTCACCGGAAATACATGTTTTGAGACCTCCTGAATCCAAAAAAAGCATTTTTGGAAACATGTCCACGTGTGTGTCTGTGAACAGCATAACTCAGAAACGAAGTTGGATAAACACCAAACTTGGTATTTAGGTTCAATATCTTCCAGAGATGCGACACGAAGGATTTTCAAGAAAATTCCCCCATCCCAGATTACCCTTTACATGGAACATTTTTCGAAAATTTTAATTTTCTCAAAAATGGCGCTAACGATTTTGAATAAAATACCATAAGTTTAAGACATTTTTATGACAAATGAATTGTATATCTCAAATTTTCTGGAAATGTCTCCAAAAGTATTCTTCATTGTGAACAACTTTTGCATAACTGGTAAACCATAAGACATAGACAAAATTTTACTGCACAAAAAATGTAGATCGTGTTAAAATACACAATTTATGTCATATAACTGTTTGTTGTTGTTGAGTGAACCATTTTCGAGATTTTGCTTGTTATTCCCTTAAGTTTTCCAATACTTATACTTTTACTCAAAGGGGAATTCGTTATTTATTTTTTTGCCTTGGATATGCAAAGAGCATTAATCTGTGGCAAAGAGAATGGTGCTGCACATAGCAACAGCTATTAAGAGATTTGTCTATGCTTCAAGGCTACTGTATTTCTATAAGGGGAACATAGTACGCCTTAAGCGATAATCAAATATTATTAGAACTGGTTGCTATGTGTAAAGTGTAATTCTCTTTGCATGTCAAAAACATAAAAAAAGAACAACGAATTCTCAGTTGAGAAAAAGTGTAAGTATTGGAAAATTCAAAGAAACAACAAGGAATATCTCGAAAATGGTTCACTTTACAAAAAAAAAAATGTTTATGACATATATTGTGCGTTTTAACAAGATCTACATTTTTTATGTAGTAAAATTTTGTCTATCTCTTGCGGTTTACCAGTTATGCAAAATTCGTTCAGAATGAAGAGGACTTTTGGGAACATCCGCAGAAAATTCAAGATATACATTTTATTTGCCATAAAAATGTCTTAAACATGTGATAGTTTAATCAAAATCGTTAGCCATTTTTGAGAAAATAAAAATTTTCGAAAAATGTTCCATGTAAGGGGTGGTATGGGGTGGGGGATTTTCTTGAAAATTTTGATGTCACATCCTTGAAACATATTGAACCTAAATACCAAGTTTGGTGTTTATCCGACTTTTCGTTTTTGAGTTATGCTGTTCACAGACATACACACGGACATGTTTCCAAAAATGCTGCTCTTTTTTTTTTTTTTTTTAATGTTCTGGACATTGCAAAAAGAATGCAATGCTGCACATAGCAACCAGCTCTTAAAAGATTTGACTATCGCTTAAAGCCTACCATATTCCCCTTGCACCTACAAGAAAATTAGCAGTAAGATAGAGTCTGCAAATGTTTATCTCGATTAAGTTAATTGAGTTAAAGTTACCAAACTGACCTCCAAACACTGTATGAAGTAGCAAAAAGCATGTAAAGATTTGAGGTGGGGTTGAGTTTTGCTATTATTAATTCGTATAGGAACCCCAACTCGCAACGTAGCATTGCCCAAATAGTATTATCATAGTTGCTTTACCACTGTGCCGCTTTAGTGGTTCAAATCTGTTGTGTTAAGTTCAAAAATTTTATTACCTTTTGTTTTATCCCTTTTGGCCTATAATTTGATATTATGATACAAAGAATATTTTTGGTAACATTATGAGTATGTACAAAATAGAATAATCACCATGTTTTTTCTACCGTAAAGAAGAACCGAAGCCCAAATCATTTCCGGGCACTCATACTGGAAGAATGCATGCAGATTACACTGGGCATGTTACAACATGCAAGAAGGTCTTTCCGGCAACGTACATAAATGTGCATTGTTGAAGGGGGTCGTCATTTTGAAAACATTTACTTCGTTGAAATCCACACTCTTTAACAATTTATTATTCTGTTTACCATGAACTTAGCACATTTTACAAATCCTTTGTCAGTAGAAGTGAAACATAAGGTTTAAACATGAAACAAAATCTGTTAGATTTAATATCGTTCGATATGTGCCCAAAAGAATAAAAGCTAACTACGTGTCACGGTTTACAACACCAGATAGGTACAGATTATTATCATAAGCATGATACACAATTATCTGATTATAATTCTTGTGCCTTTAGCTCACAGGAGAGCCAATAATAAAAATAAATAGATTAGTAAACTAAAATACAGAAAATAAACGCAAGGAGAAAGAAAAAATAACCAAAACAATTGGATGTTTGTATTAGATTCGACCTTCCGAAGCTAACCGTTGCTTTACCACATCCCGGCAGCTAATCCACTCGGCCAGAGTGCATGGTTGTCTCCCACTTTTTGGGAAAACATATCTGTGTCTCCTTGCAAGCATTATATCCATGAAAAGCCGTCTTTTAAAAACCTTTCGCGGCTCCTTGGCTCATTCAGGCCTTTATTCTTAATGGTGGTTGTGTATAGTATCAAATAGAAGGACAGAACTACAATAACAGTTTGTTTGATAAAAGGCTCGATGTTTTCACATTAGCCTATAAAATGCGGGTTGCATAGATATGAATACCTAGGGCCAGCTGACTCACCTGGTATAGTGTATGTGGATAATAATGTAACACTTCTCACTAACTTAAGATTATAACCCAAATGTTCCAATCTAAGGGTGGCATGCACCATGTTGGAGTAAATTGCTTCGGAAGTAACGTTTACTAAAGAAGTCCCCACTACTGAAGTAGGTTACTACGGGAGTTACGTTGGAGAGCTCAATTACAATTTACTCTTTTAGTTACGACTACAGAAGTAAGAGCTAATTACTCCCGAAGGTATTGTTCTGTTTGTGCGATTTACTTGATGCAGTCATGAATAAAGTTATGTACGATAAGAAAAGGAGAGAAACGTCAGTGAAAGAGATAAATGTTTGTTGGTAGAAATAAAGAAAATCCATTTACACAATATGAGTGTAAAAAACGTGTGATAACCTGCATTACATTGGTCTTCAAAGCCAGTGAGATACTACCAACACTCGCAACGTGCGTTCTTAATTACTTTTTATTTTAGGTTTATTAGTTTTTTG
Source organism: Deroplatys truncata (assembly GCA_030765065.1). Classification (NCBI taxonomy): domain Eukaryota; kingdom Metazoa; phylum Arthropoda; class Insecta; order Mantodea; family Mantidae; genus Deroplatys; species Deroplatys truncata. Next base: position 105,573,456 of record CM060987.1, on the reverse strand, counting down.
CGTTTCTGATTTATGGGAGGTTAGGTTAGGGTTTTATATATAAGTAAATAAATAAATTTAGGTTCCTGATTCACGGGAAGTTACTTTTATTAACGTTTTCAATGAAGACCCAAGTAATTCAGAAAAGCCCTAACGTGTTATAAAGATACTGGAAGGTCGTGATTGACGAGTTTAATAATTCTAGCAACGGGAAACGTACTGAAGAGCAGCTTAAAATTCTGGAAACAATATTTCTAATCTTCATTTTGCACCGCAGATCACTTGCATGTTGAGAGAGAATACCCTTTCTGATTTCGGAAAAGTTCACCATATTCACGGATGTGCACAAAATAGTAACATGCGTGCAGTCAATTCCACACACAATGTGTGGGAAATCTGTGAAAGTGAAGAAGAATTGCCTTTTATTTTCTTAACATTCGTGTATATTTATATGTGTAGGTACCTTGTTCTTAAACGCTCTAATAACGCAGTGAAATACATGGCCAGCAGACGCGTGGTGAATGTTTATTTATAATTTTGCCTGTAATATTGGGATTACGATGAACTTTACTTAACGTGACATGAAGATGCTGGTAAACTAAAGGTATAATTGGCATACACTTAATGTAATGGGAATGACTTAATTCATAGTTCTTTTATTACTTCGAGCTAGTACCGACTGGTTCTAATTACCATGTGAAATCAAACTTGACGTAACGGGAGGGAAAAGTTTGGTGCCAAACTTTTAAATTACATCGTGTTAAGTCAATTTTAAATATCTCCATTTAATACAGTGTAAGACTGTCACATTACGTTAAATTCATTGTAATGCCGGCTCAAGCTTCTGAAATATTCTGGTACGAAACACTTATAGGACGCATAACAATAATTACAATTTGGATTTTAGAGCTGAATTTGTGTCTGAGTTTTGTTGAAATATTCTCTTAGCAGGTTCAAAAGGCATGTATAAGATTCTTTCCTAATACCGGAATGTTCATTGAACTCTCTCTCTCTCTGTAAGTATCATATGGTTCTTGCATAGCACTATCACATTTCTGTTGTTGTTGTTGTTTTTTTTTTTGTTTTTTTTTGTTTTGTTTTTTTTTTTTTTTTTTTTTTTTTTTTTTTTTTTTTGGTCGAGATCATCATTGTAACCTAAGTAATCGCTGTTTTCGTCATCAAGATCATCAATGTTATCTAAGTAATCCATGAACGCGTCAAAAATATCTTCCTCCAAATACGATATGGTATTCTAGTTCAATCGACAGGTTAGTTACTCCATCCAGGTCACAAGAGTAAATTCTAACCTATATTTGTGCTCTATTTAATTCCATAGTAACATATTACATGATGGTGCTCTCCGACATTTACTTCTACGGTAATTTAATATGGGAGTATCTGAAAGGAGTAAAAATTTTCGGAAGTAGTTTACTCTCACATGGAAGTCGCAGAGTGTTGACTTGAATAGTAGTTTACTACGAAAGTTGAGCTTACTCCAGGTTGGTGCATGCCACCCTAAGTGGTGTACATGCTATGATAGACCAGGTCTTATCTGTGTATTTATCCTTCATCACGATCATGGTCCCCCTTCACTGGACTACAACAAAATACATAGTGCATGGACCTTATTTTGTGGGATTTAAAATTTAATTGCACTTTTAGTGATCTCATAGTGATTAACAGCAGTAACCGATGATCAGTAAAAGGACGCAAACATTCAGTAATGGACGACATGAGTTGTAAAGTCAACTTCCTCATGTAAATTATTTATTTTATTCGTATTCTATAGCTGTGGGATATAAGTTTCCCATCTTTTGTGACACAGAGCATAAAATATGGACTAGGTATCTATGTACAGCATAGGAAGTGGTGGCTTTGTTAACATTTAATATTTGTCTCCGTTACCAGGAAGAATTTTAGCATTTGAGAGAAATAAGCAATGCTACCAAGACCTCGAGGATTCTTATATACCTAATTCCCTTTTATTTTAAAACCAGGTAGGGGTTAAAATTTACATTCTGATCACCTCATTGGAAGTATTGAAAGATGTTCTTAGGCTTACAGAGTGAAGAAATATTTTGACTCTTCGGCCTAGGCTAGACCTATTTCTTCTACTAAGTCTCCAGAAGGAAGGGATGAGGTGAGAGAATACAAAAGGCGGTGCAGCAGGATCCATATATAGCTTCTCCAGATGTCCGTTCAATGTTCCGTCACTAAAACAGACAGGCATGTTCAAGCAGAATGTTCTGTCTATGGAAGAGACTGCTTTCTCTTTGAAGTACATCCACCTCATGCACCACACTACCGACCATCATGTCAGGCCCCAAAGGGAACTGAGGGATAGGAAAATATGTGGCAGTATAAAATCCACCCCAGCATTTGCCTACCAGCCTAGAAAAAACAGAAAGAACCCCAAAGTCGGGCAGCTGATCCAATGGAAATCAGACCTAGGATCTGCCACATGTGAAACTCAGTTGCCACTGCCTGAGCCATCCTCCTCGGTGGGGAAGATGATCAATGGGCAAGATTTGCTTGTATTCGTGGTTCAGATGGACTGTTAAGATATGAAAAAATAGCATCAATTGTGTTGGCAATTTTAACTATTCCTCACATTAATGGTGAATGTGAATGTGTTTTCAGTTTTCTGAGAAATAATAGAACCGACTTCAGATTGCTGATGCCTAATAAGATATTGGAATCATTTCTCAATTAAAACACAACCACTTTTGTGTCTTATGAACAGAGTTTCAATAAAGACTTTCTGGTAACAGTTACAAAGTCATTACAGAAAGCCTAAAAGCTTCTGCTGCATCCACTGCCGCTAGCACAAATCTGTGTGCCATTATGTGGGATGATATCAGCAAACAATACTTCCAGAGTATTAGTTGTGAATAATGCTGCCGTAACAAACTATATCCACAATCTGCAGCATGTATATGTACTAGTTGTCTTTTGTTTGAAAAAGTTAGTAAATAATATATTTTATTTTTTAAAATAGAGAGTTGAGGGTTGTTACACTACATCACTATGCTATTCTTACTTGAACGCGTTTCGGGAGACGGCTTGTAGTTGAGAGAAAATGCTGACGATGGGAACAAGCCGTCTCCCAAAACGCGTTCAAGTAAGAATAGCATAGTGATGTAGTGTAACAACCCTCAACTCTCTATTTTAAATTATGACACATCACTGTTACCAGCTTCTAATTCTTCAAAATTAGTCAATATATTTTATTCTTAATATTAATTCAAAGGTGCCCTTTATTCCTTGCTGTATTTAGTACATATATTGATTGGTGAAAACAAGGAAAAATGGAGGAAAAACATCACATAGAGATTTTGATCCAACGTAATTTTTGTGTAATTACTGTACTGAACACTTTATGCATTCTAAATTTCTGTAATTGCAAAATTACTAACCTATGCTGGATGAGTAGACTGGTGGTTTCAATTTCAGAAAGTTTGCAAGTACGAGGGGCACTATTTATATTTTGAGCCTTGGCAACCCTGAATGTTATAAGTGCCATCTGAGGTTTCCAATGGAAGGTTTGACATTTTTGACCATAATCTACTTCAAACATTTTGTCAATAGAGCGTCATTTGTTTTGTTTACACTAACTTGAAAATTGTGTGTCAACAAAAACATGGAATTAACTGATGAAAATGTTAGTGCAATGATTTATTACGACTTTCGACGTGGATTATAAAGACAAGGGTGCATTGATCAACTAACTTTCACATTTGGCGACGAAGCTCCACCCTTTGCCACTGTGAAATGCTGGTATAATGAATTTAATCATGGCCACTGTTAGCTCAATAATGAAGTTCGTGAAGGTCGTCGAAAATCAGTTGTTGTGCCAGAAAACCTTGATACTGTACAAAAACTAATATGAAAGATGATCGTCATGCGACATATTGTGAGATTGAGCCAACCCTAGACATTAGTTCCACCAGCATATATAAAATATTGCATGATTATTTAGCAGTGAAAAAGTTTGCTCTCGTTGGATCCCACATAATTTGATGCAATCTCAAAAAGATGCTCGTGTCGATTGGTGTACAAAAATGCTCAAGAAATTCAATCCTCAAAAGACGTATATAAGATTGTAACAGGTGACGAATCATGGATCCATGCGTATGAACCAGTACATAAACAGCAGTCGACTGTATGGGTGTTTCAAGGTGAAGCAAATCCAACAAAAGTTGTTTGCACTCGAAGCACATGTCGCCTGCTTTTTCAGCAAAACTGGTCATGTGGCAACAGTACCTTTAGAGGAACGTAAAACGATCAATCCCGAATGGTACACAACCATTTTTTTGCCGGAAGCCTTCGGTGAAGTAAGGAAAACCATCAAGAACCGTAGGATCGTTCTGCATCAAGACAATGCGAGCGCGCACACATCTCGTCTAACAACAGAGTATTTGAAGGCTCAAAAAATCAAATTGATGGGTCATCTGCCATAAAGTCCTGATTTGGTACCCAATGACTTCTTTTTGTTCCCGAACATCAAGAATAAATTGTGTGGACAACGATTTTCGTTGGCAGAAGAATGCATTGATGCCTTCAAAAACCATGTTTTGGAGGTGTCTCGGGAAGACTGGAATAAATGCTTTGACAAATGGTTCAAACGGATGCAAAAGTGTATTGATCATAAAGGAGAATATTTTGAAAAACGATAAAGCAGTTTTCAATCAGAAATTACTCTGTTTTAATTATTAGGCTCAAAATATAAATAGTGCCCCTCCTATATTAACATTAAAGTCACATTTTCATGCTCATCAGTTTCTTAGTAACAGTTGTGACATTCAGAGAAATTTATTTACCTATTATATTTTATTTTTCAATACTCTTCAAGTTGAATTAATCTACATAAATTGTGTTGTGTTATATTTAGTATAAGTTGGCATTAACTGTGTTATTTATATTTTTTCTAAACCTTTCAGAATGACATGCTTTTCATTATTGTAATGGGTGACTATGATCTGACAGAGGTTTAGGACTAGTTTTAGGTGTTCTGAATATTCTGGGAACGTATCTGTTTTACCAAATCTACCTAATTTTTTGAAGAAAGAAAAAGGGAAAATATGAAGGCAGAAGTAGATTTTATAAAACTATTTATTTTGTGTAGAATAAAATAATTACAGTCCATTTCAAATACAGCCTAATCCAGAAAGAAGGTAGTGTTTAGGAGCTTGGCAACAAATATTGCATATAACGATTATATGCATATGATCTTAACAAAGTTAAATTAATTGCATAGGCTATCATTTAATAATTGAACATGTAATTAGCACAATGAAAGCTTTATGATAGATTTACAAGGGTGGTCTGGAAAGTTTCCGACCTCAACATGAAGATGGTAGCACTCGTAAATAAAAGCTAGTGAATTTTGTTGTTCATCTGTTGACAAAGTTTCAGCCATTTTGGACGCTCAATTGTTATGTAACAGTCATTTGAGTGAGGTGATGTGAGTGTTTTTATGAAAATGGACAAAATCGAGTATGGAGCTGTCGTTATATATTTGTTTTTGAAAGGCAATACGCCTACGCAAATCAAAGATGAGTTGGATTTGTATATGGGGACTCTGCACCATCATTTACCACAGTGAAATTTTGGGCAGCTGAATTCAAACGTGGCCGTAAGAGCTTGGGAGACGATGAACGTTCGGGACGTCCAAAAATTGCAACTACCGACGAAAACATCACCAAAGTTCAACAAATGGTGCTAGGCGACCGCCGAATTAAAGTGAGAGAGATAGCAGAGGCTATGAACATGTCAAAAGAACATGTTTGTCACATATTAAATCAACATTTAGACATGAGAAAGCTGTCCGCGCGTTGGGTGCCGCGTTTGCTCACGTTTGACCCAAAACGTGTTCGAATGAACATTTCCAACGCTCTGTTGGTGCAGTTAAGGCGCAATAAATCCGAGTTTTGGCGCTGATTAGTTACTGTAGATGAAACTTGGATACACCACTATATGCCCGAAACAAAAATACAGTCCAAACAGTGGGCTGCAAAGGGGGAACCGGCTCCAAAAAAAGCAAAAACTGTTTTTTCGGCTGGGAAAGTGATGGCGACTGTTTTTTGGGATAGTCATGGAGTTATTTTAATCGATTATCTTCAAAAAGGAAAAACCATTACAGGAGCATACTACGCATCATTACTTGACAAGCTGAATGCAGAACTTGCAGAAAAATAAAATCTTGTTTCACCAAGAGAACGCACCGTCTCACACCTCAGCGGTTGCAATGGCAAAAATCCACGAATTATGGTTTGAACTGCTTGATTATCTGCCTTACTCACCAGATCTAGCCCCAAGCGACTTCTTTTTGTTCCCTCATCTGAAAATTGCGCTTGGAGGATAGAGATTTTCGTCAAATAAAGAGGCAATCACCTTCGTGAACAATTATTTTGCAGAGAAAAACACCGAGTACTATTTGGACAGGTTACAGAGATGGGAGCCTCGCTGGGAGAAGTGTGTAGAGTTACAAGGAGACTATGTTGAAAAATAAAATAAAAAATTCTTGAAAAAATGCCTTGTATCTTTATTAGGTCGGAAACTTTTCAGACCACCCTCGTAGATACACACATGAGAGAAATCACCACATAATCAACCACTAAACAACACAAATAATCACTGATCTTTAACATAATTCTGAATCTAAGTATGCAAATTTAAATTAGTGGGTATTGTTAACTGGAACCATCCTCTAGACAAATCCAGAAACTGCCACATCATTGCATGTACTTCGCTTGAATTTCACCTCTTTCCATTTTGATACCAATAACCTCAACACAGTAAAGAATTGACTTATTTGTTTGTGCCTTGTTGCATCTCTATGGTTCCACTAGAAGATGCACTTGTACAAAGTCAATTAACAAAACATCTTGATTAATGATGTTCATCTAATTGTCAACTGCTGTGAAATCCTGAATTGCAGGAATTGATTTGCCACAGACGTTGACAGATTCCAGTGGTTGTTTTCCCTATCAGGAGATGGCTGTAGTCTCCTGTCTGAAAGTGATGTTTGTACTGTAACATAGAGATTGAATGACTGTCCTCCCATCACTTTTTCAACATTAGGCTGTGTGGCAGTCTCATCAGCTGCGACTTACAGTGTTCAAACTTCAAGTCAGAAGAGTAAAAGTCAAGTGCTCAGTTGTTAACATTCCTTGCCTTCACAAGAAGAAAAGCTTTACACTTAATATTGCCAAGTTGTCAATAGCACCATGTGATGTGTCAAAGAAGTTCAATTCTCCTGTAACACCAAAGTCTTCATTCATGAAACATAAATTCTTTAGCATACACCAGTTCTTAAATTGGGGAGTATCCAACATAGGAAACTCAATTTTCAGTTTACGGATGATAGCTTTCAGGAGAATCTTACTATAAAAAAGTTGATCATATATAACCACCATGAGGCTTTCTGCATGTTTCAGCTGGGCATAGCTAAGTGAACACTGATTGTACCTGCAAATGACTCGAGTGTGAACTCTGGTAGGCCCTTTGAGTAGCTGTATTTGAATTTGTAATCCAGTATTGCTTTACAAGGAAGAGTCGTTCATTTAATGTGTACTCACGTTGACTAGAACAAAATCTTAAAAACAGTTGCCGACAATAAAACTAACAATTACGAATAAAACATGAACATCTGCGCATCTAGTGACAGGCAATCGAAACTACAGAACATTCTGCTTAATTTGGTGCTAAAATTGGGGCACTGAGTGAATTTCGAACAGAATAATTAAAGAAAGAAACTTGTCAGTTCTTCATAAATCTCCCTGTATCACCTACAATACCTGGCCAGACATTTACTTTCTTCTGTCATTGTGTATGGCCCTCTCTCAAAATACATGATTTATCATCATTCCAGTGCCTATAATTATGTCAATAGGGTAAAATGTGTACTCATCAGAAAAGCAAATACTTTTTTAGTAATTTGGATGATTCTACATTCCCTGGGCATTTCTCACAAAATTCAATTCTTTGGCCAAAATCATCTTCAGTTCAATTTTTTATGTATTTCAAATTTAAAAGAAGGAAACTTCCATGCTTTAAAAATTTTATTTGTTGAAAATATCAAAATTTTGATGTAAGAAGATATTTTATGAAGTGAAGTTGTTGAATTAGCAGAACTTCAATGGTAGTGACATACTTTAAGTATATTTACATATATATTGCATCAATATATTTGAATAATATGTTGCGTATATTATTATTATTATTATTTGCAACAGATCCTGTTTCTCTAAATTATGCAACTAAGTTGCTACCTAATTATGAACTTGAGCTCTATTATCCCAAGAATACTCTATTAAAAATGGTTGAAACAGTTCTGTACATTTATATACATTTCAGTCTAAATTCTGTGTTTTTATCCTGAGTATACAGAATATTTTAATTTACTGCACACCGGTTATCTTTGTACTCTGTGGTATCTAGAATTAGTATGCCTACTATCATGATGCCAAATGGGAATTCAGAGCATTCTGTTGTAGATGCTCAGTGGTTTAGTGTACATGTGTTGATATTCCAAAGTTTGCAATGTCAAGCGACAGTGATCCTGATACTGTTTCCCCCAAGGGTTCTGTCAGTTGTAGTTCAGAAGTATTACTGGATTCCGATTCAAGTACTCTGCAGATTTAAGCATGAGAATGGTTGGAACAACAAATAAGTGACATCGTAACTCCAGCTCCACCAAGATATCCATTTACATTTGTTCTAGCTTGAACTTTGCAATGGACCCTGACAATAACATCGCACAGTTTTTCAGCCTCTTTTTTGATGATGAGCTACTTGATATAACAAGAGAGACAAAGCATTCACACAGCATTGTAATAGTGGAAACCAAACAGCAGGGGTAGAGTCCCACTACAAGTGATGAAATGTGCATTTTCCTGGCAATAACTATTTTGCGCAGTATAATCTGAAACCAGAAGAGAAGCAGTGTTGGTCAAAAGATCCTATGATTGTAACTCCTTTTTTTCCATCAACGATTACATACAAGAGATTTTGCTGCATTGTAGAAATATTTTACAAATTCTTTAACTATGAAGATAACGATCCTGAAATGCATCCAAATACAAAATTGATTACAATTTGTAATGTGTACAGGCATTTAGAGCAAAAGTTTTGACAATTGTGTACACTAGACAGAATATTCTTTCCAACTTTGTAATACCCTAAGTAAAATAAGATTTGTCCAGCATTTGTCTGTGTCTCAGCTTTAACTTCATCATTTGATGTGAATCTCCATATGTCCAATCAGTTCTGCAGGTTTAGGAACAAAAAGTAATTGTTGGGAGCCAAATATGGCAAGGTTATGCAGTTCTGCAGCAATAATCCCAAATGTGTATGAAGATGCATTATTTTGGTGTAAGAGAACATTCTAGTTTTTATAAGGTATGGGCATTTAGTCTGCTGAATAGCATCCTTCAGTTAGCCCAGTAATGAAATGTTATATTCCCAGGTGATGTTTTTGCCCTTCTGGTGGCCTATGAGCATCACAGTATGAGAGTCCCAGAAAACCATTGTCGTGACTTTTGATTAGGCTGCTCCTTCGTCTCTGACATATACTTATGAACCCATGTCTCAACCAGTGTTATGATCAGTAGTACAGAATCATTACAAACAAGTGGCTATCTACACTTAGCATATAGGGTATACAATGGAGGGGATACCTCGCTCACTGCAACCTTTGTGAGATACAGTAAGCCCTCCCTAATTCGAAATCGGATAAACCTAAAACTCAGTTAACCCATAGTAACTGCTTGGTCCCTGCCGAATTACATGGAAGAATCTACCACTTAAACCGAATTTCAGATAATTTGTACTACAAACTAAAATTTGGTCCCCTCCTTACATATTCCATATGTTATTTTTCGTTTAAACCGAATATGTATGTTGTGCTGTGCACTGCGGTATTTTCCGTTATGCATTTCACATAATTTTTCTCGATGCTGTGCTGTAATTTCTCAACAACGGTCCAATTGTTTACTTGCTGCTTATGTATCACTTCCACAGCATATGAGCAAGGGCAGGGAAAGATGGGCCAGTCAGTAGACCGCACACAGCGCTCGACTCACAACAATCCAGAGAGCTGTTTTTCTCTGCTTGGGAACAGTAAATGTTTTTTTCTTCCTTTTTTTTTTCCCTTTCACTCCATCACTTACTATGCCGCCGAAAGAGAAATGTGCTCATTATGCTCTCACGCTGAAACACAAATAGCAAACTTGACATATGTTCAATAGTGGAGAGAAGACCAAAACACAGGTTGCAGAACACTTTCAGATTCCAAAGTGTACTCTCTCATCGATTATAAGTTCAAAACAGAAAATAGAGGCAAGTCTGACAAGCCATTCATTTAGTGGCAATAGCAAGCGCATGAGACCACCGAAACATAAAGAGTTGGAGAACTCACTGTTAGAATGGTTCCAACATATGTGTTCACAGCAAATTCCACTGTCCAGACCCATGCTTCATAAAAAGGCTCGGGAAATCCCCAAGAAAGAAGGAATTTCTGGGTTTGTGTCTTCTGAGGAATGGCTATGGCATTTTCAGAAGAGGCATAAAATCAGTGCTGTCAGTGTCTGTGGGGAGGCACATAGAGTAAACAAGGAAGATGCCAATGAGTGGGTGCGGAGTTTCAATCTAAGCTCTCTCATCATCACCCAAGAAATGTGTTTAATATGGGTAACACAAGCATTTTCTATAACTTTATGCCTGAAAAACACTACGTGCCATGGAGGAAAATGCAGCAAGGAGAGACTGGCGGTGGTCTTGTGTTGTAATTCAAATGGTTCTGAGAAGCTCAAACCATTAGTGATTGGAAAATACAAAAATCCACGTTGTTTTAAAAATGTCAACCTATTCAATCTGCCAAGTCAGTACAAGAGTAACAATAAAGCTTGAATGACCAAATCTCTTAAGATTCAACAACAAATGGCTGCAAGAAAGAGGAACATTTTGCTAACTTTGGACCACCGCCCGGCACATCAGTTCGATGACCTGGAACTTACGAACATAGAAGTTGCCTATTACTAGCTAACACCGTGAGCTGTCTGCAACCATTGGATCAAAGAATAATCGCCTCAATGAAGCATAATTACAGATGCCGACTGGTTAAGGCTGCCGTCAGTGCAATGGAACTACAAGAAACAGTTCCACATTAGAATGTACTGCAAGCTATCCGCAACATATCTGCTGCTTGGGATGACACCATAACTAACTTTTGAGGAGGCCTGGACAGCAACTGATAACACCGCTGAAACTGAACAGGAAACCGATGATCCACATCTGAACTTATAATGTGGATACAGTTGGGATTTGCTAATGCTCTTCTACACGCTTACACCCAGTTGGTGCCCTCTTGTACCATCATTGTGGAAGAATGGACGTAGGTAGACAACATTTGTGCTGCTGAAGAACTAATCATCTGCTGATTATGCAGAAGAGAATGATAATTATTTACTGTCATGTTCTGAGGAGGAACATGAAGATACGTTACCACGACCCCGCGCTGAAGTTGCAGCTGCATTTTCTGTTCTCGAGAGATTTGCTGCCACTTCTGATGTCTCCATGGCATTTCAGGCTGCCCTGGATGTGGTATCTTCAGAGAGTGCCATAATATTACGACCAACGGTCTGCCAAACAACAATTAATGGTTTTTTCAAGTTATAAAACTAAAATGTGTAATGGATGAGTTGTAGCTAAAACATGTGTTCCGATTAAAACTTAGTGTTAAAAGAACAGTATATTTAAAGTGTTTCTTAAGGTTATTGTTTGCTGTATTATACGACTTGCTAATTCAACGAGTACAATGTTGTTCCAAATAGTATTGTTTTAAAACAAATTACGACAAGCATTTGTCAGTATACTTTCACAATTAAACAAATGCTAGATACACCGTATACAGCTGTTATTTTTACTTTTCCTTAGAGGTCATGAAAGTGGAACACCCTCATTCGTTGAGAGAAAGTGAACTCAACAGTCGTATTTTACCATTTCAGAGAATATGGGACTATTTTTACAAATATCTTTAATTCAAACTTCGTTAAACCAAACTGGCTATTTTTCGGTCCTTTGGAATTCCGTTAAAAAGGTCTACAGTATATTGCACCTAACACCTCCCCCCCCCCAGGAGGAAGGGATGAAGTGAAGGAACCTTGGGAGACCGCAGACAGATGGGCCACAGAGATGCACAGAAGTCCCTAACGGTTCCTGGCTTGAAGATCCATTCCACTACTGCCCAGAGAAGGTGATAAACAACCTGTCCAAGCAAATAGTCCTAGTCTTCTAGTGTGGGACACCCGCATCATCTGTCCAGCACTGTTACACATCATGCAACCTGAAAGTACACATGAAATGACAAGGAAACAGAATGAAAGGGAAATAAAGGAAAGGAAATCATGGTAGGTAATAAACCATTTCAGTATTCACCTAACGACCAAGGCAAACTGCGAAAATTCTGAGGTTAGGGTTGGCAGTATAGGGGAATCAAACTTGGGACCTCCTGAATGTGAGCCTCACATGTTACCACAGAGCCAAGTACCTCAGTACTACCTACATTTACGCATCTGAAACATTACAGGGCGCATCAAAAGGATAATACAGCTATCACAGTAATTTGGTCATCTCCATTAACATGTCTAGTTCAGGTCAAGAACTTTTAGAACACCCTGTGTACTGTTTATTCCCAATTTAGTTTTGAGGTCACAATAAATTATGCTTCTGCCACAAACAGGTACTTAAAGGTAATCCTGAAAAAACAATTTGTAGCTGTGCCTGGCAGACATCTTACATTCTGTGATAGGCGTATTCATTCCTGGCTTAATTCTCTGCTTATACAGTTTTATTAAGGAGATGAAAAAAAAACTTGGGAAATTGCTACTGGTGCCTCCACAAACTTATAGTTAGCTCAGGGTAGGAGGTACTCGCTAAGGGCAGAAAGGAGAGAAGATAGAGGGCAGAATACCTAAGACTGGGTCCATCTAACATAATAGCCAAGAGGTTTATTCTATTTTTATTTACCCTAAGGGCCTAGTCAAGCCACTTCAACAAATGCATGTACGTGTGAGAACTCTGGCTGTGTTGATGTTCACAACTAAAAGTATCAGTTAACTCCAGCGACAGGGCGACTGACTGACATGGTACTAGAAGTCAATGACCAACTTGGGGTGGCTTATATTTCTTTTTGTGCTGACTGCAAACAACATCAGCATTTTACTGTAAATGATTCCCAACCTGCTATGGTTTCAACACTTACTGCCGTATTGCACCACTTCCTTGTGGCTGTATTGGGTCTTGGTACAAAACAGTTGCAATACATGCTTTACGACATAAAGGTGTGGCCGTGACTTGCTATTGCACATAAATGTAATTTACCAAGCCAATCCTGTATGCTGTCTTCACATTATGCTTATAGCAAGATGGGAGAACAAGAATGCCAAACACTGGCCACATAAGTTATAACGATCACCCTATGCTCTCAAATGCTAATTTTTTGTATTCTTTCTATTATTTTTTTAATATCTAATTGTAAGCAGTGAAAATGTCTGTGCTCTTCTTAGTTAGAATAACTTGGGTATTTTAACTTTTGTGTTAATAATACACATATAACATATAAAGAAATCCCTACTGCTATGTGTGAACCATAAACTTCTAGTACAGTACACTTGTAAAAATTCTTTGTCACATTATCCAAATTTAGAAACCTGTCTTGAGTTGCCCCATGTGATAGTGTCATTAGTTCCTGTTGTTATCCATGAAAAGTACTCCGTCAGCTGCAATGGAATTCCTCTTTAACCTGCCTACTATTGATATATATTTCTCAAAGGAAACACAATGCTGGGATCTTATTGACTGAACCTATACCTTTTCCACTTTAAGTGTAAAGTAGAGGTAAACAAAATTTAATGTATCACTCTGCCGAGCACATGGCAGCTGACAGGAACTTAAGCACCTGTGAGACGAAGTTGCTTCAGATAGAATGCAAATATACTACATTTTGCTAAACTTCTAACACATAATACTAAGAGGTAGACAAATAAAAGTGGTACCTGAACAGTTCGGCATATGTGATTAAAGGTACTGGATTAAAGCATTCTTAACTTCAGGTTTTAGAAATATTCATTTAATGACTAATGTGATTATACCACTTTTGCTTTAACCTTTTATGAGTCAACAAGTTAAAAAATGATTAGCACTATAGGTTAGAAAACAGCAGAAGATAAACGCAATCCAAGCAACAATTCTGCATCACTAACAAAGAACTTCAATTATTGTTAAACAACTGCCAACTATATTCATTGCCGATTAAAAGTGGGTACTTTTCACAGAATTTGTTAAAAAGCTTTAACGCAATTGTCGTCTTTCCATTTTCCGCATTTGTTTTCCACAGTGGCAGAGCATTCTCTCGAAAGCAATATTTTCTCAACACGTAAAAGTACACTGGTGGCTTATCCAAACACTGGAAATGAACTGCAGCTCCTGTGCATAGCCTCTTAAACCCTCTGCTATAATGCTTCATTTAGTTATAGGTGAATCTGAACAAACATATTTTGTTTCATAAATTGAATTTTATAATAATGGGTTGTTTAAATTTCTCTGCACAAGAATAACCACAAAATGTTACTGTTTTATGTAGAAGAAGAGGCCAACTGCTAAGCGGGAAAAGTTGTAGTTTGCCCACCAGCCAAAAAGGTGCCCCCTTGTTGCGTGGTTTTGTTTACAACTCCCTTAAAACTGGAACAACCCTAATGTTTTAAGGCATATTGAAATTACAAATATAATGAATAACCCTCTACTCGAGATGGGTGGTGATTATGTTACCAAAATTATGTTTTGACAAGCCATTCAACATGTGTTAGAATGGAGTCAGAACAAGGCGCATTCCTGAGGGTAGTCTGATCTGGTATACAGATGGATCTAAAACAGACAATAGATCTGGAGCTGGATTACATAGGGAGACACCTAGGAATTGACATCTATGTTTTTCTTGGTTGTGGTGTCACTGTATTCCAAGCTGAAAATTATGCGATTGAAACCTTTGTCAGGGAGAATCTAAATAGGAGCTACAAATAAAGCAACATTTGAACTTTCTACAACAGCCAGGCTGCTTTGAAAGCAATTACAAACTATCAGATAAAATCTAAGATAGTCTGGAACTGGTAATAAACCTTATACAACTGGCAAAACAACAAGGTTGCTCTTGGGTGGGTGCCTGGACATAAAGGATTTTAGGCGATGAAAAAGCAGATACCCTGGCAAGGAAAGGGTCTGCTCAAACTTTTACTGTACCTGAACCAGTATTTGTCATTTTTTTTTTAATTTTGTTTGAAGAACCATTGCTGAGTGGATTAATTATCACCACCAATTGTGATGGGTTCAAACAAAGGGATGCAAGCACTGAAATGATGAGTAAAATATTGTCCTCACTCACTGATGGTGTACTTAAGCTCAATAGATCCCAAATAAACCTGATAACCAGACTCTTGATGGGACACTGTAGATTATGGAAATGGGAATCTTCAAAGAAGAACAAGTTTGCAGGTTATGTAATAAAGAAGGTGAAACTGTCTATCATATAATCTTCAAATGTGAAGTGCTATGTAGGAAAGTATATAACTACTTGAGCTGAGAAACTCAGATGATCAGTTTTCTAAGGAAATTTTAATTAATAGCCCATTTAAGTAAAATTATAGAGATATGAGATTGTACAATAAACCTTATAGGTTTCAGTGTTAAGGGCAGTCATAACCTGACTCCATCTTTACATAAATTAAGTCAATCCTGTTATTGTTACCAATATTCTTAATCTTTTCCCCTTATTTGTTTCTTTGTATTCTTTAGTCTGTTGTTATATTTTTTGATTTTGCCTTCCTAAGGTAGGGATATTCCCTGAATATATCCTTAAATTCCTCTAAAAACTGCTTAGAAATTACTATTAAAGCACTATCACAACAACTTCAGCAGAAGTGCACATATAGTGAGTAAGCAGGTCAGCTGCTGTTTGCTTTACTGGCATGTAATATACAACCAGTTGGATGCTGCATGTGTGTATTGCTTTTGGCATTTTTCCTGCGCTAGATGGACACACTTTGACAATTGAGAAATTCATGTGCCTTGAGCAGAAGTCAGTTGTGACATACTTTATTGACATAATTTATACAACCAGTTAGATGTTTCACAAGCATATTACGTTTGGCATTTTTACTTTCTCTACCATGTACATAGTAGCTAGAGAAGGTATTGCATTCCACCTAAAAATTCCATAATGAGATTTCACTGGAAATACATGGTTTGAGGTTTCCCAAACCCAGTTAAAGCATTTTTAGAAAAAGGTCTGTGTATGTGTCTGTGAACAGCATAAGTCAGAAACGAAAAGTCGGATAAATACCAAACTTTGTATTTAGGTTCAGTACCTTCCAAAGATGGGACATGGAGATTTTCAAGAAAATGCCCCCTTCCAAACTACCCTTTACATGGAGCTTTTATCAAAATTTTTTATTTTCTAAACAATGGATGTAATGATTTTGAATAAAATACCATATATTAAAGATATTTACATGACAAATAAAATGTATATCTTGAATTTTCTGGGAATAGCTGTGAAGTCCGCTACATTTGGAAAATTTTTTGTATAATCTTATATAACTGCTAAACGTTAAGTGAACTATACAAGAAATGTAGATCTCTTTAAAACACACAATTTATTTTAAATAAGTTTTTTGTGGTATAAGCCATTTCTGAGACATCCGTAGTAAAGGTTCAAATCGTTCATTAATTGGTCATTTCCTCTAAGTCTTGTCAACATTCAGTTGTTGCTCACAATTGCATGGAAACAGTGTGGAATTTTAAGCCTAGCATAGCATCCAGTTCTTTAACATTTGGCTATCACTGTTCTCTTTGTATTTATAACAAAATGTGTAATGCAACTATTTCTGCAATGGTTTATTTGGATTAAAATGAAGTAGATAGAAAAATAAGCTTTACTAAGAATAGTTTCTATACCCCCTAATTAACGTTAAGAGGGTAGAGAAAGTTGTGTGAATGTATCACATCAGATTTTTTCCTTATTTGACAAACTCACTTTATTAGAGTAAAATTTGCATTTAATATGATGATTAGGCAACTATGTGTAACAGAGCCTCAAGTGAAAGCAATGCATCTTATGAACCATTATTGATTAAAAAATTGTATTTTGTGTTAACAGCAATTCAATTCGTACTTAGTGATGAGTTTTCACACTTGCGACCGGAGCAGCGACAGGCGTTGCTGCATGAAGGTACAGGACCACGTGTGCTCAATGCTTATGTCGAAATTATCTTCGACAACACGGATGGAAGACTGCCGGTTAGTATTTTTGCTCTTTTGAAAAAAATAAGATCTAACTTGTATTTTTTTTTTTTTTTAACATAAACTAAAGCAAGAATTGATGTACCTGTGAAAAAATTCACCTATTATAATTTTTTAAGAATCAGCCATTATATATATTTATTTATTTATTTATTTATTTATTTATTTATTTATTTAAGTGCTAAGTTCATACATGGTTATGGACTGACCTTAACCATAGTTATTTTGCGAGCCATATCTATTCCAGTATACAAATATAAAAGTTAACATATTACATAGATATCCTTTGTCAACTAAAAATTAATCTAAATTTCCATGTTTTTCAACTGACCATTTCCATTTCATCTTTTATATATATATATATATATATATATATATATATATATATATATATATATATACTTACACAAGATGGAAGGTGACCTAAGATCAAGAGCTGGTGCAGTATGTCTACTCTTTTCTTTTCGTAGAAGATTCACTTCAAATTCTACAAATTTAGATGGTGAAATTTTAGCACTTATTCTCAGCATACAAAATCTTAATATATCAAATAAACAAATTTAAGAATTGTAATATTATTTGACTCTAAAGCACCTATAATATCCATAACATCTAATACCACAGCCAAAAGCCTAAATGTCCCAGAAAGCCAAAAAATTATAAAACAATTAACTAATTTAAATAAAAGAGTAAGTACTTAGTGAATACCAACACTTTATGGAATAGATAGTAATGAAATGGCTGATTTTCTGACCAAGAAAGGTAGTAAAATTACATCTAAATCATCTGGCCCACTATCTTATCACTCTATCAAAACAATAATTACATCAACATACAATACAAAAATTAAAGAAGAATATATATCACAAGCAAAAGGAAAATGATGGGAAAATCTACATAACAAGACTTGAATTACTATACTACCAAGAAAATCTCTGTAGCAGTGTTTAGATTATTAAACAGGCCATGACTGCCTCAACAAACATCTACACAGGATTGCATAGCAGAATCTCCTATATCCCCTTTAGGTGAATGAAAAAGAAATGGAGAAAAACCACCTACTCCACTGTCCAGCTTTCGATCAACACAGCAACCTATCATCAAAATACTGGAGTACTAGAGAGCAGATGCTTCATTGCCAACTGCACAACATTAGATACTAACCAACCATATACATAAAATATTTTTTCTGAGTATATTAAAGCCAAACGGATGTTACTTTCTGGATAACCCTTGTATATTGAATGTATTTGAATTTTTTGTGTGTAGAGAATCGTGAAAAATGCAGCACATCAAAAATTTTATTATGAATACTGGTAATTTTTTATAAAGTTAAGTATACATTTAAATGTAAATTGGCAAAAAATTACTCCCTCAGTACAAAAAGTGTTATAAATGTAGTTTTGACTTCACAGGAAAATTCATGACAACTCCAGTGTAACAATCTTTCAGAATTCTTAACAAGTTTCATGCCTCTACTTAAAAAATTGTAGAAGGAGATGGGTTTTGAATGCAGAAAAACATAGTAAAAAGCTGAAACCTAGCAATGAAGGCCACGTGCAGACATTTAAAAATGACATTAATAATTAGCTGTTCTTGAGGGCATTAGTTAATGAATGCTTTAGTAAACTGATGACGAATTGCAAGACATTTTTCAAAATTCGATATACAATAGGTTTATAAGAATGAAAATCTATGCTAGTCATTTGTGTTTCTCTTTTACATATCTGTTTTACCCTTGAAAATAAGTTTTCATCCTTGAATTTTGCCAGTAATTTGGACAAGATATTGTAACACTAACATTTTTTAAGGAGTCTGAATCTCGTTCTGAAAGACGTAATGCAGAAACCTGTAAACGACTCATGACTAATTCTATTGCAAGCACTCCAAATAATTGTTTAGAAATCTGCAGCCTAGTGCATAAAAGCAATGTGTTAGAATATGTAACTTTATAACATAGATCAAGTGTAATGGATAATAGACATTAACTTAATAAGAACAACAATAAGTTTTGTAAAAATTTAAGACATTTACCATCATTGTCTAAGAAAATCTGAAGTTTGAATGTATTTTATATTGTCTGATGTTATTTTATAAAGAAAATGTTCACCAATGCATTTTTTTAAAAGCATTCATTTTGTAAATAACATGTTTGTTAAACTCCTCAGCTGTTGCAGTTAAGTTTTTCTCTAGTTAGAAAGAAGTACCCATTCTAAATTAATTGTTTAAACATTCACAATAAAACAAAAACATTAACGGTTTAGAATGAAAGCTGAGGATGTTAAAGAGGGCTGATTAAACATGTCCTAACAAGATATTAAAAAAAATCTTAGGTTAAAGTTTAGCTCATCATAGCTTAAAGGGAACCAAGAACGTGAAGTATTTCCCTATCTTGGTAAAGTAAACATAGGTACACCTTAAACCATTCACTCCAATGTAACCAAATTTGAACTTTATACTTATTTATTAGTATTGAGCTGTAAATTGTATTAGAATCAGAAAATTTAAGATATGCTTTTTTTTGAAAAATATTTTAGAATTTCATTTGCCTCAAAAATAGTACATTTTCAAACCCTGACAGCCTAAAGATCAATTATTTGAAGCTAAATCCCAGATATTCTAATACACTTGATTCAAAATACCATATTTACGCGAATCAAATGTGCATCTTTTTTGACGAAATGTAGTACTTAAAATCGTGGTGCACATTAGATTCGAGTGCAAATCCGTTGTGTAGAATGCCACTAACTTCATTCAATTTTTTCGTTTATTATGTCACAATGGACTGCTGGAGTTAACATGCATCCGGAAACTTGTGACTAGCTAGCCGCCCTTTTATCATTGGCCTATTATTGATTATTTTTAGTAAAGATATGGAGGGCAAGGGCAAACAGAGAAAAACGCCTTATGATGCTTCTTTAAAGCATAAAGTAATCCTTTATGCTGAAAAAATGATAATAAAAAGGCAGGAAGGGAATTTAATGTATCAAAGAACAACGTTTGATTGTGGCAAAAACTGAAATTGCCATTATTTGCTACTAAAGCTAGTATGAAGAAATTTATGGGTCCTTGCAAAGGAAGACATACTGAAGTTGAAGAAAAAGTTTTGGAATTTGTGCATGAAAGGAGGAAGATTGGACAACCTGTGACTAGTGGCACTATATGAAAAAAAGCTAAAGAGGAGGCTGAAGTTCTTAGTATCCCAAAACAAAGAGTTTAAGGCTAGTCGTGGATGGGTGAATTGTTTCATGCAGCAGATGCCTTGTAAAAATGTGCCAGAAGCTTCCTGCAGATTTTGAGGACAAACTACAAATGTTTCAGTGGTATGTCATTTCACTTCGGAAGAAAAAAAATGTTAAATGGGACAAATAGGCAACGCTGATGAGATGCCAATTTGGTTTGATATGCTGCGGAACTACACTATTACTGAGAAGGGGACAAAAGAAGTTATCATCAAAACAACAGGGTGCAGAAAACAGCGCGTAACAGTAATGCTGGCAATCTCAGTGGATGGGTGCAAACTTCCCTCTTTCTTAGTCTTCAAGAGGAAAACTTGTCCCAAAACCCCTAATAATGAAAAACTGTTTCATGATGACGTCATTATTCGAAACCAGGTGAAGGGATGGATGACCGAATCACTGGATCTGAAATGTGTGGGAACATCGTCCAGGTGGGCTTTCCAATCCACCATCAATGCTTTGTATGGATGTAGTTGTGGTCATCTCACCGATGATGTAAAAAGAAGGTACTTACCCTAAGCAGTGATCTTGTTATTATTCCTGGAGGGATGACATCTGTATTACAGCCTCTGGATATTAGTATAAATAAACCTTTTAAGGGTTCTGTTCAGAAGGAGTATGAAAGATGGTTTTGTGAACCAAAGTGTGAATTGACCCCGACAGCAAAAGTTATGTGTGCTGCACCACATACTGTTGTGCACTGGCTTTCTGCTGCCTGGAAAAGCTTTGAAACACCATTGATTGTAAAGTCATTCAAGAAATGCTGTATTTCAAATGCTTTGGATGGCATCAAGGAATGACGAGGAGAGAGGAAATGAACCTGTTTCTGATGTGGACACTTCTGAGGATTCCAGTGATGGAAGCAGTGATTCACACTTGTAATTTACAGTATTGTATTAATAAATTCATTTTGAATGTGTTCTTTTCTTATTTCATGTTTACTAATTTTCTTCTTTAACAATGTGTCACCTAACAATAGGGCACTTTCATTTCTGTAATCTGATGGTTTATATATATATATATACACGATAAATCCATTGTTGTATTAAATAAATTTAAATAAAATACCTATTACCTATTTTCTGTCATTGATGCACTTTGCATTCAGTACAAACCTTTTTTTTTAAAAAAATAATTTTAAGTTTCAAATATGGGGTGTGCATTAGATTCGATGGCGCATTGGATTCACGTAAATGCGGAACATACACAAAGATCTAGCAAAGTTTGAAGCATGTGCTGTGTGACCACAAGAAGAAGGCAAGCGAGAGGAATGTGTAACATCAACACTTTCCTGCATCCGTATCATATTTATGCTCGCTGTGTAGATACAATAAGCATGTTAGGAGGTTATAAACTACTACACGGTGTTGTCAAGTACTCGCCCATGGCAAGAGCCAATGCGTTAACACCTATTACGGCGGTTGATGTTCTACTAGTATCAGATCTGGCAGCATGGGTGGTTCATTTGCACACATAAACACATTTCATAGTAAACGTAGTAAACAATCGACAGTACGTGTGAGCAGATAAACAGTTAAAAAATCCTGCTTGCCCCTCAGGCCCCGCTCACCTTCTCGTTGTCCAACAGTACTATTCCTGGTTTAGGAGAAAAGTGTACCCAAAGTAAACATTACTAAGATAGGGAAAAAGTTAACATCCTGATTCCCTTAATAAGTACCTATGTTTCACTGAATTAAGGTAGTGTAAGACACATGTTACTGTACTTTATTATTTTATGTTCCAGATTGATAAGGATGAGGTGTTCCTCAGGAGAGTTATTGGTGCAAAGAAAGATCAGTATTTCTTGAACAAAAAGGTGGTACCAAGGTCAGATGTCATGAACTTATTAGAGTCAGCTGGATTTTCTCGTTCCAATCCATACTATATTGTTAAACAAGGAAAGGTGAGTGCAGCTTCAGTTTTTAAATTTTTGTATTCCGATTTTTTAGATTAAATAGCAAAAGAGTATTTTGAGTCCAAATTAATATATATATATATTATATATTTATTTAAGGAGCAATAATGTGAGTGTAACAGAAATTAAATGTTTTAACAACTTGCCAAACGTTTAAAGTGGAAATAATGAATAGTAAATTGCTGTTGGAACAATGTACAGGAAGTGAAATATGGATTTTCAGCTGCTTTTTCAAGAAATGCTCACCATAACTCATTTTCTTATATTATTCTGCTTACTACTCAATCCCCGGTTACACTTGGATTTTATACTTTGAAATAAACTAAAATAACTAAACTTTTTTAACGGCATTAACCTCTCTTTTTCGGCTGTGGTCCTATTTTGTTGTTTTTTTTCTTAAATTAAGAGCATGACCTCATTATTGTATGTCCAAACATGTCTATTTGTTATATTTTAAGGTCAGAAAAATGCATACTGCAGATATTATCCACCTCTCTGAACCCCAAGGTAAAGGATGGAAGGACAGGTTTAAGGTGCTCTAAGAAAAGGACATCTGCAATAAAAATATTGTGTGTTGTCGAATTTGTTATGGTAGGGACAGCTTTGGAGCCAGCTTTGTGGACAGAGAAAAAAACCATTCACCAACTAAACCATAGTTCAGAGAATTCCATATACAGTAGACCCTCATTTAACCGAATTCCAAGGGACCGAAAAATAGCCAATTCGGTTTAACGAAGTTTGAATTAACAACGTTTTGTAAAAATAATCCTGTGTTATCTGAAATGGTAAACTACGACTGTTGAGTTCACTTTCTCTCTTGTTATGCGTACCAACGAATGAGGGTGTTCCACTTCTAAGAAAAAGTAAAAATAACTGTGTACATGGCATATGTAGCATTTGTTTAATTGAGAAAGTATACTGTCAAAGGCTTGTCGTAATTAATTTTAAAACAGTGCTATTTGGAACAATATTGTACTCATTGAATTAGTGAGTCGTATAATACAACAAACAATAACGTTAAGAAACACTTAAAATATACCGTTCTTTTAACACTAAGTTTTAATCGGAACACCCTTCTTTTTCCATTACACATTTTAATCTATAATTTGAAAAAATGATTCATTGTTGGCGGACCGTTGGTCGTAATATTAATGGCACTCTCTGAAGATACCTCATTCAGGGCAGCCTGAAATGCCATGAAGACATCAGAAGTAGCAGCAAATCTCTTGAGAACAGAAATTGCAGCTGTAACTTCAGCGCGGGGTCGCACTGTCTTATCTTCATGTTCCTCCTCACAAAATGACAGTAAAGAATTATCATTCTCTTCTGCATCAACAGAAAATGACTGATTCTTCAGCAGCACAGATGTTGTCTACCTACGTCCATTCTTCCGTAATGAAGGTACAAGAGAGCACCAACCGGGTGTAAGCGTGTAGAAGAGCATTATCAGAATTCC
Organism: Deroplatys truncata; assembly: GCA_030765065.1. NCBI lineage: Eukaryota > Metazoa > Arthropoda > Insecta > Mantodea > Mantidae > Deroplatys > Deroplatys truncata. The sequence continues at coordinate 105,549,512 of CM060987.1, read as the reverse complement.
AATTGTATCCACATTATAAGTTTAGATGTGGATTATCAGTTTCAGCGGTGTTATCAGAAGACAACTACTATGTTCGGAAGTTCCAGGTCATCGAACTGATGTGCCGAGCAGTGGTCCAAAGTTAGCAAAATGTTCCTTTTTCTCACAGCCATTTGTTGTTGAATCTTCAAGAGATTTGGTCATTCAAGCTTTAGAGTTATTCTCGTGTTGACTTGGCAGATTGAATAGGTTGACCTTTTTATAACAACGTGGATTTTTGTTTTTTCCAGTCACTAGTGGTTTGACTTCTCAGAACCATCTGAATTACAACACAGGGCCACAGTCAGTCTCTCCTTGCTGCATTTTCCTCCATGGCATTTAGTAGTGTTTTTTCAGACATCAAGTTATAGAAAACGCTTGCTTCACCCATATTAAACACATTTCTTGGGTGATGATGAGAGCTTAGATTGAAACTCTTGCACCCATTCATTGGCATCTTCCTCGTTTACTCTATGTGCCTCCCCACAGACACTTGACAGCACTGATTTTATGCCTCTTCTGAAAATGCCATAGCCATTTCTCAGAAGACACAAACCCAGAAATTCCTTCTTTCCTACGGATTTCCGGAGTCTTTTTTTGAAGCATGGGGCCGGACAGTGAAAAAGAAAATTGAGAAAAATTATGTGAAATGCATAATGGAAAATACCGTAGTGCATGCACAACATACATATTCGGTTTAAATGAAGAATAACATATGGAATATGTAATGAGGGGATCAAATTTTAGTTCGTAGTACGAATTATCCAAAATTCAGTTTAAGCGGTAGATTTTTCCATGTAATTCGGCAGGGACCGAGCCGCTATTACGGATTAACGAATTTTTCAGTTTATCCAATTTCGAATTAGCCAGGGTCTACTGTACTACCATTAACCTGCCTGTACATCTTGAGGCTTTCTCTTATTCATATGAATGTAGCATCCTTTAACAGTAATTTGGATTACCATTTCTATAACACCAGGGGATATATAGGCTGCATCTTAATCAGAACAGTAAAATGTGCCTTCAGAGTTTTTCTCACCGAAGATTATCTCTTTACGCTAAACTACATAGTAACTGGAAATTTTTAAATCAGAAGCATTTCAAACATAAAGTTAAACACCATCTATTAACCCACGTGTACTACAGTATTGAGTTCATGACTATCTCATTTAACTTAACTGAAGTTCTGCTAAATTTTGTTAAGTTTCTGTGTTGCATAGTGTATAACTTTCATGTAATCAAATTCTACATATTAGCTCATTGCATAATTATGTAAGCTCTTCCAAAAGAGGTATTCTGATTTATGAGAAATTATTTTAATTTGTTACTTGAGGAAGCTTTGAAATCTGTGTCGTCCTCTGTGGTGTAGTGGTTACCATCTACCTCTACCTCTAGTTCCTGAGGTTGCGGATTCAAATCTGGCCAGAGGGCGAGGATTTCTTTCGGGTGTAAAAATCTTTAGCATGGCTTCCTTCAGAAGGGAAGTACAGCCGGTGGTCACGTGTCATAGATTTACGGCACGTAAAAAACCCTCAAGCTTGATAAAGGGGCCTCTGAGCAAAATTACCGGTCTTTCACGCCCAATATAGAATGGGATGCTAAGGACCACAGCAATTAAAGAGCGTCCATAAATAAAACTCAATTTAATGTTTTAATTTTGAAATCTGTAAAATCTCTTGCTGAATAAAACTCTCATCTGTCTATTAAAGATCTGATGCAATCTGTCCTATAGAGCAGATGTTCCCAAGTATGCGCTGGCAAGCACCTCAATGGCTGCCACTCTTGTCTTGTTGCTTACTTGCCATTGCTAGTAAGTTTGTTAACGAAAATTCTTAGTAAAATTGGCCTTTTTAACTGATCCATTTGAAAGGTTAACTATTCTGAATAGCTCCTTGCAGAGTGATAATGCAAACATTTGTCAACTCTTCAGTAAAGTTGAATGATTAAAAAAATGCTTCAACAAATCCTTGTGGAAGTACAATTTGATAAAATTTAATGATACAGCGTTTCCTTCTTTGAACCAGTTACTGCAACAAAATGACTTTATGTTAAAAAATGTGTTCATCAACCACTTATCAAAGCTGTAGCTCTGTTTTGAAGAATACCTCTCAAAAGTTTAAATCAGATCATTACAGTGAGTAAGTGACCCTATTAATGTGGAGGCACCTGAGAATTTCACAAATGAGGGAACAGAATAGCTCTTTGACATTTCTACAGACTCATCTTTGAAATCCAGGTTCCAGTCTCAGTCTTTCTTTGAATTTTGGTTTAGCATCAAAGATGAATATCCAGTAATAAGAAAGAAGGCACTTCAAGCTTTAATGCTGTTTGCCAGTTCTTACCTTTGTAAGTGTGGTTTTTCTGCAGTTGCTTTTCAAAATCTAAATGTAGCTAACCTCAATATCAAAACAGAAATTTGTGTTTCATTATAAAAAATTAGACCAAAATACCATGTACCGATCAAAGATAAACGAGCACATCCCTCGTTGGTACAAATAATTTAAAACCATGTCAATCTAAAATGCAGTCTTTAATTTTGAATTAATTGTACATTTCTTTAACAATAAATTCTTTATTTTCATGTTGCACATACAGTTTCTATATGTTCATTTCTTTACTTCTCGTTTCGTGTCACTCATATTATATTATTTGTTTATAAAAGAGCTTTATTAATTAATATTGTCAAAGTTTAGTTTAAATTACAAATTTAAAAGCTTATAAAATAATAAATATTCAATTTAGACATAATTTGTGCTATAACATTTATTTTAAGACTTTTTGGGATGAACCTCATGTTAGTTCGTGTTGGGGTGCTGCCAGAAATAATCTGTAGATTAAAGAAGCTGCAGGTCTAAAAAGTTTGGGAAGCTGTGCTATAGAGTATGGTTTACATTGTACTACAATTAGTTGATTGAATATATAAATTGCAGTATAAACACATTAGGCTTCTTGCCACTTTTGGCTCATGCCATAAAGGGATAAAGTAATGTCCCAAACACCTTTCAAATTTTCCACAGCAGTTTTCTATAATTATTACTCCAAGAAGTATTACAAATATTGATATAAGTCATTTTAAGTCAGTAAGGCCTATAAAAACATAAACTATTTTAAAATTAAGAAGTTTCTGTAGGTTTTACTGATTTAAAATTTTAAAAAATCTGTTATATTAACTTGTGTGCTGTACGCAGATCAACCAAATGGCCACTGCACCAGACTCACATCGACTGAAGTTGCTACGAGAAGTTGCAGGGACCAGAGTATATGATGAGAGAAGAGAGGAATCCAAGGCCATTCTAAAAGGTAAATGCTCTCTTGGAGTACCATTAGTCAGCAATGCCTTTTTCCAAGAGAAAATTCTGGTCTCTGGTAACATATTAAAGAATTCGTTGCTCATTGCATATTAGAGTTCCTCTTTGAATAAACATGTCATTGGTATCAGCCCTAGTGCATTCTCTTGACTGTTTCTATGCTCTAATAAACAAAGGACAATAAAACTAGTTTTATATTTTCTTTGTCTATGTGTTTCCAGAATTTACGTAATAAAATGAAAATCTGAAATGCACAGAAACCCTAGAAGTCTACAGCTAGTAAATTGAATGCTGTATAAAATTCCATAATAAGAGCATAAATATATACCGTACATTTTATTTCAGTTGCATTCGTAACAATTTGAGTCTTGCATTCTGGTATTTAGTGTACATTTTGTGAAGCAGTCTTAAAAATTGTACATTTTTAGCAGATTCCCAATACCAACTACTTTTAAATTTCTTTTGATTCAAAATCCATGAATATTCAGTTAGCATTTGTTAATATTATTCATCATTTTCACTTGTTCTCTCAGCATGAAAATAATACAAGCTAAACAAATGTATCATTTCATTACATATTTCATTGTGCAGCTTACTTTTGCAAGCGTACTTTCATAAATAGTGTTTTATCCTTACATTGTATAATGGGTGCTGGAAGTTTTGCAATTTGTAAAAAGCTAAAAATGCATGAATTTACACACAAAATGTGTTGTCATAACCTTAAAAAAGTTTGTTTTTGGGTGTTTCAACCTGCAAATTACTTGCAAATTTTTAACAAAAATTAGGTATATTACTCTTTCGACGATGCAGAAATCGTCTGCTTTTAAGCACAGAAGAAGGAAAGAAAATATGCAAGATTATTGCCTAACCTTGTTTGGGAATACACAACAAATGAGTTATTGTTGGAAAGTATGTCAGAGGTGGGAGGATATGGAGATTAGCTCCATTTTCTGATGTGCTTCAGGCTGTAAATGAGAAACCTTTTTCCAGAATACTTGAAGCACTAGGCAGGAGAATATGTGACTGATTGGCGGCTTGGTTTAATTATATAGCAAACTACAAGGCAGGCCAGAGATGCCAATCTGTATTTTCAAGCAAATGAATCTCTGCATGGACATATGGATCTCAAGGAACTCTTGTAGAAAAATGAAAACCATCTATAAGCTTTCTTGTGTTCTTACAGATTGATATACGAATTTGGGCATGACAAACATGGAAATAATATCTTCCTATGCTTATGAAAGTAGCACTCAGAATAAATTTTATATGTATTTATAAATACTCCCTTTTTATATAACATTTCAAACTACTTTATATAAATGATTATAATATTAGAAAAATTTTGTGTTTGTGCTAGTTGTATGCCAACACAATGAAATGTCACCTTAAATACAAAAAAAAAGAATTTTAGTTACTCAAGAATTTTCCCTTTTTAATTTCTCTACCATGTACCTTAGGTAAAAAAGGTATTCCACCAAAAACTTGGAAATTGGTATTTCACCAGAAATACATGCTTTGGGGACCCTGAAAAGATATGTGTGTCTGCAAGCAGCATAACCCAAAAACGAAACATCCAATAATACCAGCTTAATATTTAGTGTCAGCATCTTCCTAAGATGCTACACAAAGATTTTCTCAATAGCGACTCTTAACAATTTTAATTAAAATGGGTACCATATGTTTAAAATATTTACATGGCAAGTAAAATCTGTATCATGAATTTCCTGGGAATATTCTGTGAAGCCCTCTTCATTTGGGAGGAATTTCATATAGCTGGTAAACCATAAGAGGAGATAAAAATGTACTACACAAAAAAAATGTAGATCTCATTAAAACACAATTTATTTGTGGCATTAGCCATTTCCAACATAGCTGTTATTGGTTTGAAATTTCTATACTTCTGTAACTTTTTTAAAGTGCTGTCACTATTCAGTTGTTCCTTGTGATGTCATGTAAAGAGTATGGAATCTTCTGCCAGCATAATATAGCAACCCGGTTTTTAAACGTGACTATCAATTTAATTTCTCCATCCTTATCCCCCTTGTACCTTAAATGAAATTTGTAATGAAACTATTTCTGCAAAGGTTTAATTCAATTAACATGAAGTAGATAGAAAAATAAACTTTCATAAGAATGGTTTGTAGAAGTTATATAAAAGTAAACAATAGTAGGTAGAGAAAGTCACATGAATGTTATACATCAGAGGTTTTACTCAAGATTTTCTACCGGTATTTATCCAAGAATTTAAAGTGTGACTACTCAGGAATTTTCTGAGTCTCTAGTAATAAGGTATTTTGTAAACTAGATTTTTATGTAATTTTAATATTAATTTCGGTATTGCTTTAATGGGCGTACAGACAAACCTGGCATCTTGAGGCACATGGCGACAGATGCAAGATGTTTAAAAATGTTGTCTCTGTTCACAATAAATTTAAATTAAAAAGATAGTTATATCCTTCATTTGGAGTTGCGGATAATTAAAAATATGTTCAGCCCTTTTAAGGCATCAAGATGAATGACAAGCAGGTGCAGAAACCATTACAGCATACAGCAACTGTTTGGAATAGGAATGTATAAAAACGTTAATAGTGTTTTGACCATTATCCTGAATTCCATTATGATTGCATGCTGCTTCTAATAAAAGTAGATAAAAACCAGCATTTAAGAGTTAATACTGACTTGATTAATCACACAAAACAAAACTCACTTTTTAAATTTTGTGGGATCAAAATTGATGAGGGTGGAAAATGGGAGAATCAAAAGAAGTTAGCATTGGCAAAAGGGAAAGGAACTTTGGCAGCTGTCAGAGGGCGTAAATAATACCAGCATAAATGTCAGCTGACTAGAGAAAATATATATGGTAGTTCAAGAAAAATGCTATATGGCATTGAATCGTGGGGACTAGATGATAGATGGGAAATTGTGAATGCAGTGCATAGATGTTTTGTAGGGTAGTAGGCCTGCCAAGTGCTCAAATTGAAATGGGAAGAGTGGAAGGAAAGATATGGTTATGGGGAGAGCTCTTAAATATTGGTTTAGAACAGTAAATCTAGATGAAAGGAATCTGTTAAGACAATGCTTAGAATATCAAGAAAAGAGTTTAAGAGAAAATGGGTGGAGCTACAGTATGCGAACTTGGAGAATAATGGACTGGGGGAAATTTGGAGGAGGGAAAATAATGTAAATGGTTTTTGGAAAGGAGCAAGCAGGAGATTTGAAGATATAGAAGTTCAAACACTGTTTAGTGACAGCTGTAAAAAGACCATTAGAATTCTATGTTGCAATAAAAAGTACACGGAAAGAAAAGAATATATTGATAAACTAAATGAAGAACAAAGATTATTGCTAGGCACAAAGGGAGTAGAAAAGGTTTACCAGCAAATCAGTACTAAAGTAAAAAAGAAATGGAATTGCTCAATAGAAAAAGAAGTAAATCAAGCATAAGCATAACAGAATGTTTTTAAATAATAAGGAACTTTTTGACATGAATATGGCAAGTTAACATCCTGTGCTGAATACTTCGCTGTATTTTTCTGTATTCTTGTAATCTTTTTGTATTGATGCTTAGTACAAATAAATATTCATTCATTCAAAAATTTCCTGGAATATGTTTTGGAGGCTTTTTTCCTGTAGGAAAGAAGCATCTGAAACATGTTCAGAAAATTTAAAAAGTGAGTGTTGTTTTGTGTCATCATTCGCCTCAATTTACTCTTAAACGATTTCAACTTCCAGTATATGAAGATTAAAAAATCTGATGTGTTACACTCACATGACTTTCTCTACTCTTGTACAAACTATTTTTACAAACGCTTATTCTCCATATGCTTCATGTTAATCGAGATATCGAGATGTCAATCTTATTGGTAATGTACATGTAGATGCAAGGGGAATATGCTAGATTTTAAGCGATAGTCAAATATTTTAACGTTGGTTGCCATGTGGCGCATTCCATTCTCTTTGCATGTCCAGGACATAAAAAAAATGAATAACGCATTTGAGAAAAAGTATAAGTATTGGAAAATTTAACGAAATAACAAGCAATATCTCGAAAACGGTTCACTCAACAAAAGAAATGTATATGACATAAGTTGTGTATTTTAACGCGATCTACATTTTTTGTGTAGTAAAATTTTGTCTATCTCTTATGGTTTACCAGTTATGCAAAAGTCGTTCACAATGAAGAATACTTTTGGAGACATTCCCAGAAAATTCGAGATATACATTTCATTTCTCATGACATTATCTTAAACATATGATATTTTCATCAAAATCGTTAGAGCCATTTTTGAGAAAATTAAAATTTTCGAAAAATGTTCCATGTAAAGGGTAGTCTTGGGTGGGGGGATTTTCTTGAAAACCTTCGTGTCGCATCTCTGGAAGATACTGAACCTAAATACCAAGTTTGGTGTTTATCCGACTGTTCGTTTTTGAGTTATGCTGTTCACAGACACACACACACACACACACACACAGACACACACACACAGACACACACACACACACACACACACAGACACACACACACACACAGACACACACACGGACATGTTTCCAAAAATGCTTTTTTTGGATTCAGTGGGTCTCAAAACATATATTTCCGGTGAAATCTCGGTATCGAATTTTTGGGTGGAATGCAATACTTCCCCTACTTACTATACGTAGTAGAGAAAGTAAAAAGCGGCATATTTATTTGTTTCTGCTGGTTTGCAGTTGACTATGTTATATTTCTTGCAGCATTTCTTTCAAAAGCCTTTAGCCTCAGTTCAGAAATATCCAGCTGCTAGCTCAATTTGAAGGCTCTATCTTAACTACCTTTAATTTTGTACTGATTTCAGCCAAATTTTAAATAAATGTACAAATCTTGTCAAAACACTTCTGCATAAAATTTCAACTCCATATGTGCAGTGGTTTGCCTAAAAATATGTAGAAGGCAGTTACCCTTCGTTTTGTACTGGTTTCAACGTAATTTAAAATGTTTTTAATAAATTTTGTTTAAACTCTTGTATATAAATTTTCAGTTTCATACATGCAGTGGTTCACCTCAATTATATATATATATATATAAATTAATCTCAATTATGTACTTGCAGTTGGTGAGTTGTTTCAGATTATGGACAAGACAGATGACGTGACACTAATGCGTGCTCCACGTTGTCTAGTAGTGTATGCACTTATAAAGTGTTTGTTGGGCAACATAAGAGGTATATTGAGTGATTTTCCACTTGGAAAGTACTTGCAGAAAATTTCATTCCTTGTATTTTTACTTTATTTGTGAGAATGAACTGGTATTTATAGGATTAATAATGAGGCAGAGGATGAGGATTAAGTGCCTTGTACTTGCTCATGGAGTCCATTCAATTCGTAACAGCAATACATTGTGGCGTACAATAAATCAACTATGTAATACTTAGGTTTAAAGAAAGAAGCTAGGTATTTTATGCTCTCTTCTGTAGGTTTGAGATATGTAATGGTATATTCTTCTGCTCTCTAGCTCCCTTCCTTACAGTGAAGTGCTGAAATAACTTGCATGGAATACCTTTGTCTGCAGAGGGCTAAGGGAGGAGTTGAAGAAATTTTGAATTTAATTTGGCTTATCAATAAAGTTATGTTTAATATTTTACTTTTATCTACAGAAACGGAAGGAAAGATTGATAAGATAGAAGAATTCCTTAGGACAATTGAAGAACGATTAAAAACCTTGGAGGAAGAAAAGGAAGAACTGAAGGAATATCAGAAATGGGATAAAATGAGGCGCTCTCTTGAATACACCATTCATGACCGAGAATTAAAGGAAACAAGGAAAAAGCTTGATGAGGTAAAACTGCTTTCCAGAACACTACATATTTTTTAATCAGCAGTTAAAAATTACATGTCAAGAATTAATAGTGTTTATTAGTCTCAGAATCAGTTTTAATTTGGGAGTGACTTGTTAAAATGCATATTTGTACCATTTTGCAACAAATTTCCCTTAAATGTTCATTGCTATACAAAATACTCCGAGACTAGACATTATAAGAATAAATTCACTTTTGCACTATATTTTTGAACTAAAGAGTAAAAACACAGTGAAACAAAAATACGCAACAGCACTTTGTGGTGTATTTAAACCATTCAAGAAGATATGGATGCTCAGATTTTAAACTTATTCATCTTTAGTTTTCATTAACATTTTTGGGGTTTTCATTTTTGAAGGGGGGGGGAAATACCAGAGAATTTTGGGCATTTAAGTTAAAGAGCTTAGTAGCAAAATTACCTGCTATGGCTGATTTTTCAAGTGGTTTGCATTTAGAATTTCTAAAATACTTTTTTATTCTGTTGCAAGTTGAAACGTATAAATGTATTAAAAATGCATGTAGAAGTTTCTAACTAATGACTCTTAAATAGGTTTCCATATTTTAATTACATTATGTATTTTTGTGGTGTAGATGGAAGCAGCGAGAAAGAACTCTGGGGAAGAACAGAAAAAGTATAGTAATGAACTGAAGAAAGCCCAGGAAAATATTCGAGCAGCTGTTCGTCGTCTGAAGGAAGCAAAGAAGATGGTGCAGACCCACAAAGAAGAGCGAGATACCCTCAGTGCTGAACAGCAGCAGTTGCTTAAAGAGAAAACTAAGTTGGAACTCATCATCAAGGATCTGAGGGATGAAGTCATGGGTGATAACACTTCAAAGGTTATTTGCTTATTGTTATATATCAGAATTACACAACTGCATGCGTACTATGTAAACACAAGTGAAGTTTGAGCTCTCTGTGACAGAAACTACTCTTTTGCTGTGTTATGCCATGCCTACACTGATTAACATTTAAAACAAAACTTCAAGTGCAGCATGTTAACATTCTGCATATTGGCTGAATTTCGGTCGCAGGATTAGCTTAAATGTTAACCGAAAGTGCTGCACTGGACACTTTTAACATGTTGGATGTTTTTCGATGGAAAACTTGTTAAATCAATTCATATGTAATCCGGTGAGCTTCAGAAGTTTCCGGACAGTAATTATGGGAGTACTTCTGATTCCTGCTTACTATTCATCATGTGCCTGGTGCTCAGTAGTTGCGTTGTTATTCATATTCTGTGCTCATATCCTTGATTTGTTTTGCTCCACATGAAGTTATGGATGAAAGCAATGACACTTTCGTTAACAATGATATTATGTTGAGGCCATCATTGTGGGACGTTTCACGCAAAGAGTACAGGGACAAGATAAAAAGGACGGACAATTGTGCCAAACTATGTGCAATTTATTGTTGTTCCATAGGCAATACATAAAAAAGATAACCTCCGCCCGCTCACAATACAGTAGAGAACTGTCAAAAATGCAAAAAAGCTGAAGTTCAGCAATTGGAATGGCCTCTCTCATATGTGTGTTTTTTCATGAATTATAGGTTCTACCTTGCTCAAAGCAAAGTTGAAGTCACTTACTTATTCTCAAGAAGTTGTTGAAGCGAAACCTGTCTTCAGTTTTGAGCTCATTGAAAATATTTTTACCCCTGTGCCAATTAACCAGTTAGGGCCTCAAACATATTCTTCTTCTTTTGCAATCCAGAAGAACATTTAATACCAATTCCATCCACATGACTTTCTCTAGCCTCTATCGTTTATTAGGGGTATACAAAAAGTTCTTGTGAAAGTTTATTTTTCTGTCTACTTCATTTTAATTGAGATATTTGCAGAAATAGCTACATTATACATTTCGTTGTAGACACAAAGGGAATGGCGATAGTCAATGTTTAAGTACTATACGTTGGCCATAAAATTCTATCTCTTTCCATGCAGTCGCTAGAAACAACTGAATATCGAAAGGACTTTAAAGAGATTGACAAAGTATTGAACAATCCTAAACAATCCCCCCAAAAAAATCTGATGTGTTACACTCACATGACTTTCTCTACTCTTGTACAAGTTATTTTTACAAACGCTTAATTTTCATATGCTTCATGTTAACCGAAATATCGAGATGTTAATCTTATTGCTAATTTTCTTGTAAATGCAAGGAGAATTGGTAGGCTTTAAGCGATAGTCAAATATTTTAAGAGCTGGTTGCTATGTGGAGCATTTCATTCTCTTTGCATTACCAGGACAAAAAAAAAATGAATAATGAATTCCCATTTGAGAAAAAGTATAAGTATTGGAAAATTTAAGGGAATAACAAGCAATATCTCAAAAATGGTTCGCTCAACAAAAATAATGTATATGACATAAATTGTGTATTTTAATGTGTTCTACATTTTTTGTGTAGTAAAATTTTGTCTATCTCTTATGGTTTACCAGTTATGCAAAAGTCGTTCACAATGAAGAATACAATTCAAAATATACAATTCATTTGGCATAAAAAAAATCTTAAACTTATGGTATTTTATTCAAAATCGTTACAGCCATTTTTGAGAAAATTAAAATTTTCGAAAAATGTTCCATGTAAAGGGTAAACTGGGGTGGGGGGGGATTTTCTTGAAAACCTTCATGTTGCATCTCTGGAAGATACTGAACAAGTTTGGTGTTTATCTGACGGTCTGTTTATGAGTTATGCTGTTCACAGACAGACACACACGGACATGTTACCAAAAATGCTTTATATGCATTCAGTGCACCTCAAAACATGTATTTCCTCTGAAATCTCGGTATCGAATTTTTGGGTGGAATGCAATACTTCCCTTACTTATGCGTAGTGGAGAAAGTAAAAATTACTCAGCGATTATTAATATTAATTACATTCGGACTGATTATTGTTCCATTGTAGGATATGCAGCATTTCCAGATGTTGGAAGAGTCAGGGGGCGCTTAAGGAAGTCAGATATTCCGCCAATATTTCACATCCTTTTGTGTGAATATGAGGAGATTTTTCATTCTTATTAGGAATAGCCCAGACTGTACGAAATTACAATAATAAGGGGTAAAGAAGAAGATTCACCTTAAAAATCGTCTACATCATTTTACAATAGTTTCATAAAGAATAATGGGGGTAAATTAAATTAATTTGTCAATTAATTTTAGAAAGATAACAGTGCAATCTTTGCTAAACCAACTAGTCATCAATAAACAGATTAAATAATGCTGGGATCAACTTTCACCTTTGCCTTAATCCCTTCTTTCGATTTATTTCTTGTTACCATTCCGTCCCTTATTCTCACACAGAAAGTATTTTTCTTATATAAGGTATTAAGAATATCTGCATATGATGACTTACTCCCTTGCTCAATTTATACCATAACAGTTGTAACCCTATGCAGTCATGTTTTCTCTTGGTCAACAAATTTGTATAGTTTCCCTCTGTTGTCTTAAATATTCATCTACTAATGTTTTTATAATGAATGCATTATTGACAGTTCTTCTGTCCCTGCAAAACCCGATTTAAACTTTTAAATGAATGTTTTATTCCTCAACCCAATTTTGTAATCATTTAATCAACATGCCTGTAAACATCTTTCCAACAGTTGATAGTATTTTAGTACCTCTATAGTTATTAGGCTTATCTACTCTCCCCATGTTTTTATATATGAGCTGAATAATTGCTTTCCTCCAATTTTACACTACAATTCCCTTTACTATAATTGAATTGAACAATCCTGTAAGTAGCTCAATTATTTATATCACTACACTGTTCTTTGATAAATTCTGGTGTTTTATTATTTCTCATTAATTTCACTTGTCTTATGACCTCTTCATTCTTCCCTTCACTGTCCAACATTTCTGTAGCTCATTCCAACTTCTAACATTGGTGTTGCTTTGATATTGGGTTTGGTTACATTTTAATTTTAATACTTTCCATACCTTGTTGACTTAATATCTTAGTTAAATTACTCCCATTTTCCTTTCTTAAAACAATTGGCAGCTACTTATGAATTTTTACTTTCCCTACCACGTATCTAGTAGGTAGAGAAGGTATTGCATTTCACCCAAAATGTTGTTTATTTGAACACATAGTATTTTTGGAAACATGTCTGTGTGTGTGTCTGTGAACAGCATAACTGAAAAAACGAAAAGTCAGATGAATACCATACTTGGTATTTAGGTTCAGTACCTTACAAAGATGCAATACAAAGATTTTCAAGAAAAGCCCCTCAACCCAAACTACTCTTTCCATGGAACATTTTTCAAAATTTTTTATTTTTCTAAAAAAAAATTAAGCTAATGATTTTGATTAAAATACCATATATTAAAGATATTTACATGACAAATAAAATGTATATCTTGAATTTTTTGAGAATAGCCTGTGAAGTCCTTTTCGTTCAAAAGGAATTTTGTATAATCTTGTATAACTGGTAAATGTTAAGCGATAGACAAAACCATACTTCACACAAAATGTAGATCTCTTTAAAATACAAAATTTATTTCAAATAAGTTTTTTTTTTTTGTGTGGCATAAGCCATTTCTGAGATATCCGTTATTAAAGATTCAAATTGTTCATTTTCTTGAAATTCCTTTCAACATTCAGTTGTTTCTCGTGATTGCATGGAAACAGTATGGAATTTTAAGGCTAGCATATAGCTTCCAGTTCTTAAATATTTGACTATCATTGTTCTCTTTGTATCTACCTAATGTGTAATTTAACTGTTTCTCCAAAGGTTTATTTGGTTTAAAATGTAATAGATAGAAAAATAAGGTTTAGTAAGAATAGTTTGTATACCCACTAATAAAGATAGAGGGTAGAGAAAGTCATGTGAATGCATCACATCAGATTTTTTATATCCAGATGGAAGAAACTTTGATTCAACAGTACATTCAAATCTCCAGCAGTTAACGCCAGGGGAACCAACAATCGTCCATCAACCCTCACCAATCGGAATCAACTGATGATGGGAACAACAGCTCATAAAACATGAAATTTAGGAGCAGAACTGGGTTGCAATAGGGAATGCAAAAAGAGATTAAGAGAGGGCAAGAGAGAAATACAGGGAAATGGAACTTATAATAATAGGGGACTTTATCATTAGAATAGGCGAGGGAGATGTGATCATAGAGAGTGACACAATATTTGGAAATGATACAAGAACTAAAAGGGATACTGTAAGACAGTAGAAACAAATTCATAGACAAGGAAAGTGAAAAGTTTATTGAAATTTGTGAAGTAAATGGATTAGACATTCTGATTGGCAAATATGGGGAAGATTTAATGGGTGCTTGCACTTTATTAACAAGAATGGACAAAGTGTTATTGACTATGTACTTTGGCCAGTTAATATGGGGTATATGTTGAATAAATTCAAGATATTGAATTTTATTTTAAATAGTTGCCAATTCCTGTTGAGGAAGAGGAGAAATTATCAGGAGAAGGGGATACTGGGCAGTATACTGAGTTTAAATGGAATGAGGATCAATGAAATACCTTTTTTATTTTTATTAAAGTTTATTGTATACTCTAGGTATGGGTAAATTTGCCAGCAGGGAGCAAATTTCATGCTAGAGAACCAGGAAATAGAAAAGGCGGCGAACATTAATTCAAAGAGCAGGAGAGGGATGAGAAAGGGAAGGGGAGGGATGGAAAAGGGAAACATGTGGCTCGATAAGGAATGTAAATTAGCAAAAAGAGTGGTGAAGCAGACATTAGTTAGATGGAGAGAGGTAGGAGGCGATGAGGCAAAGCAGGAGTACTTAAGCAGTAGAAATTTCTACAGTTTACTGCTAGCAGATAAGAAACAGGAGTGGGAGAGTCTTCTGATAGAATATTAAACAAAAATTATTATTATTAGTAGTAGTGGTAGTAGTAGTTAATAGTATTAGATACAAGGAAAACCTGGGTTTTGAGCATGGCTAAGATAACCTGGGCTGATGATAACCATATTCTGTGTATGGTGGCTTAGTAAAATAAATAAGTAAATGTAGAAGTCCTCTAGTAAATAAGTATACTTATCAAATGGATTATGGTGGTATACCCAATAATGGCCAGGCCATAAAGTGGTAGCCACCATCTTAGCACTGAATAAAATTCATATCATATATCATTAAACATGTTCTGAAGTGAAAAAAAGCTTAATGTAGTTGAGGTAGTTGTAGAATAAGTCCTTTTTTGAATTTGAATTGAGTGTAATGTCCCTTTAAATTTATTACTTGGGTCCTCATATTTAAATCTAACATATTGCCTAGTAACATTTTTTCCTATTCCTAAAATGTCCATTGCTTGTTCTTATTATATTTTTATATCCACTACCAATGGAAAATAAGCAATACTTGAGTTAAAATTAGGTATCATAAAGTTACCTAATATAGAGGCGCGTAGATACAAACCCTGACATTTTCACTTACAGTAAATTTCCAGGAAGTGAAAAAAAGTGCATTATGTTTAATACATACTGTTAAAGGGCAAACTAGCATCAGTATCCGTTGCAGTTGCATATACCCTATAGTTTTGCAATACTTGAGTTAATTCCAAGACCAAGTAAATTTTTTCTGGAAAAAATGCATTTAAAATTTGGAAATGTCTACATTTCAATTTTACCAACAATAGAATATTAAGTTATGGGTAGGATCTTCTGAAATAATTGCAGTAAAATGTATAATTAGTATTTTTTATATATTTTAATTGCTAGTGGGTAATTGTTCATCACATTTAACAATTTAATACACTAATAATATTACATATTTAGCTGTATATTTGCATGTTTTATGAAATGTATTCATTAATGTTAGTAACAGTACTTGTATTACAAATACTACTATGCAAGATTGATTTAAACTTAAATTATTACTTCATAATAAGCATAACAAAAATAATTATTTTGATTTGGTATTACGGATTAGCTTTAAAATACTGTTGTATTAAACTAATACAGAATGCTCTCAGTTATCCGCAGCAACATACGTTAGAGGTTTCATGGATAAATCAAAACAGCAGCTAATTAAAAAATCCTTTAAAACCATTCCGTATTAATTTAATCAAGCATTTCACACGTGACATTTTTCCAAGACACAATCACGGATACTGTATTGTGGTGACCTCTGTGTTATTTTAGCTCAATGGGGGGTAGAGCGGGTACTGAAGGATCTTAAAGTTAATATTTCACATTATGCGAGGTCAGACGAGGGACGCAGCTGAGAGAAATTATGAAAATATATCAGAATATTCCTAGTAAAAGTATTATTACATGGTGTGGATGAGGGAAGGGACTATCTACTATAGTAATTTAAACATAATGAAAATGGATGGCTAGTGGTTTTAATGATGTAAAGGGATTACATTACCTCCTTGTTTCCTTGCCTGTCGGTGGGAACGCCATGCTTCCGCATGAACAATGCACACACACTACAACTTGCCTCAAACAGTAACTCGCCTCGACTGACTAAACCCATGCTCAACTCGGCGTGCCCAGGCTATGTTAACTGGCTTATCCCCTCCACTCTTGCGCAATATCCGATCTGCGCAACCAGGTCACATATGCAATAATGCTCATATGTCACATCTCCCCTGACTACCCAGATCGACGTCCCCGTCGACACAAGGAAGATTTTTTGTGGTTCATGTGTAGACAATTACAAAGACAGAAAAAAAAAAAGAAAAAAAAATATGACATACTTTAAAAAAAAATTAACAATATCTGGATATTTACAAAGGTAATATGGAACAGAAATGTCTCTCAGAGAAGTTAAAGGTTTGGTAAAACCTATGTTACAGATATGTGAGGCTGATTCAAACATTTTGGAGTCTCGAGTGCCACCGACGATTTAGTTTAAGACATTGCCTAGGTATGAGTACCCCGCACATGCACACTACACCGTACTGCCACTGTTACATACACACTACACTGCACCTGGTTGTTCCGACTAAACTGTTTGTGGGTGGAATTTCCACATCACCCACAACGATGAACTTTCAGCTGCAGAGTCTTTCATGTGTTGCAAGTCGCTGAAGATGTGGCGGGAGCAATCGCTAGCTTGGACTGCCCCCTGAAATAGTGGCTCCTCATGCCACTGCAGTGTAGTGGACGAAAGACAGCTCTCCTCTGGTGTATCTGGAACCTCTGGCGTGTCTGTAGAGCGGGGTTACTCCTCTGGACACCCGAGCTCTGGAATCAGCAAAATCACTATAACATAAATCACAGAAGGATAGAAATTGTGCTCCAGAAGATCATCATACATAATAAACAAGTAGTATGTCATTTACAGTAATAAGATTTGAAAATGCCAAAAAGTTTACAAACAATCAATTTTTAGTGTTGGGCAAAGAAAAAAATGACTACACATTGACATAAAAACTGAATTTTACAAGGGGTTACCATCCAAAATTTAACAAAAACTGCTTTAGAATCCAAATACAGAGACATAAAAGGGCCAGAATACATAAACATTATATCACTTACATTCATTGTTTACATACAATAACACAGCCTAGGGGCTAAATATGGGGGAGCTAGAAAACTGGTGCACTAGACATAAGTTTTAGATGTAAGCTTTATTTGTATTATTGTAATAATGATGAAATAAATATTACATTACATTACATTACAATAACACAACACAAATATAGTAACTTATTTGGGATCCCAATATTATATTTAACCAGCTGGTACTACTAATGAAGTAAAGGGATAAGTGCACTTATAATACATTCATACATGACAATGAAATGGAATCATTCATACAGACCATGGCCCAAATAATACACAACACTCACTTAAATAACTACCCAAAACTACTATGTGCATTGCTACATACTTCAAAAATAAACTCACATTACATGCGTCACACTACACATCATTACATCCTTTCAAGCTACAAAACTCATGCTTTACTGTCAAATATAAATTCTCCTCTACATTACTATCTCATCCACCTCATTATGATCAATATTATCATCAATTCAATCATCATCATCATCTTAGTTTTCACCTTTCCCGTACACAGTAATTACTGAGAAAATAAAATATCTTCACTGACGTGTCTCATTCAACTTTCTGCAAAATCAAAAATACCTGACATGGGCATAGACTAAAGAAATGACATTAACATTTCAAGAATGACACAAATAACATAGCAATATACTCTTGCATCCACATCTACCGAATCAAAATTAAGCTGGAAAATAGATGGTATTAAAACTCGCTATATAAGATGGTACTAAACTTGTTGCATAAACACAAAATAAAATTATTCTCATTGCATTCAACTCATTACATTTTCTCTCTCGTGTGAATACATCACACACGCTATACTGGGCACGTTTCAGCAACACCAATAAGCAAGATATTTTCAAATCATCACATCGAATCGAATTTCCAGGTACATGTTAGCCCTGACCTTTTTTGTTTTATTATTTTATTATTTCAAATAGATGCGTCTTACTTTTTATACACACGCAACATGCGAACTTTAAAATATTTGCTTCACATTCTATCGTTAACAGATTACAAAATCACGCAATCAATAACACAATGTTACGTACACCAGCTAACACACGCAACTATATTATCAAAGTTACAAAATATAAGTACATTTTCCGGAATTCACAAAAATAAGTAATTTAGAATGCACAGTACAAACAATTTATCACCGAAACAGAATTTAGCAGAAGTGAAGGCAAGGTAAGGGGAAAAATGGAGCCAAAAGTTTTACCGCCACGCCACCGACAGACAATGCAAAAATTTTAAAAGTGAGCTTGAAATTAAAATACAGACATGGGACTTTTAAGAAACAATGCAAGAGGAATTTAGAAGAGAAACCCAAAAATTACAGAACCAAAACCCTTACCTTTAAGCCACCAAAAAAAAAAAAAAATTACATTTTCTAACGAACACGTGGAGGACCAAAAATGCTACATTTTAGAGAAGAAAAAAATAATTCTGCAGCCTCCAATTACCCGGTGCCTCGCACCAAAATACTCGGCACCTCACACCAAATGTCGTGACCTCTTTGTTATTTTAGCTCAATGGGGGGTAGAGCGGGTACCGAAGGATCTTAAAGTTAATATTTCACATTATGCGAGGTCAGACGAGGGACGCAGCTGAGAGAAATTATGAAAATATATCAGAATATTCCTAGTAAAAGTATTATTACATGGTGTGGATGAGGGAAGGGACTATCTACTATAGTAATTTAAACATAATGAAAATGGATGGCTAGTGGTTTTAATGATGTAAAGGGATTACATTACCTCCTTGTTTCCTTGCCTGTCGGTGGGAATGCCATGCTTCTGCATGAACAATGCACACACACTACAACTTGCCTCAAACAGTAACTCGCCTGACTGACTAAACCCACGCTCAACTCGGCGTGCCCAGGCTATGTTAACTGGCTTATCCCCTCCACTCTTGCGCAATATCCGATCTGGGCAACCAGGTCACATACGCAATAATGCTCGTACGTCACAGTATTTCATCACAAGAAAGTCTTCAGGATATGAGGAGAAAGGAGGAACAATATGAATCCTGTGCAATGTAAGCATGAGCACTTGCTTCACATTTGCACCTGCTTCTGCAAAAATGTAAAGTTGCACATTCCTCTCATGGGTTGAAATGCATTTATGCCTATTTGGAGGGGTAGCATTGCAATGTTTAAGGATGAATGTATCCTTCATTGTTAGCAAGTGACAATGAAAGCCTGAACTTCACTGTTGCCTGTGGTTGCATGTAGGGAATACCGGCAATGACTTGGTTGGGTATTTGTAAATGAATTAATTTCCCTTGTATAGTAGTAATTTTAAATATAATAATGTTCAAAAATATTAATTTTTCCTCTGGTTAATATCATGGAAACACAATAATACCCTTATTGTTTATCATAATATGTAGTAATGAAATTACATCTCACCTTCTGGATTTTTCTTTAAATCGCTTCCAATTTTCTGGGTTTTTCACTTCCTGTAATTGGGATAATCATGGTTTCCAATGTGATTACTATTCCTAATATAAAACACATGCGAGCAATAAACTTCTCACAAATAAGCATTGTCTTTTGCATATTGACAGCTTGCTCATGCAATAATTGCATCATCCCATCGTTGATTGGCTGCACGGAAATGTTGCAAAGTGCATCTCACAGCTATGAGGAAATGTCAGGGTTTGAATCTTGGTGCATTTTTCATATTGTTATAACACAGAAAATGTCTATATATGCCTCTTACTTAGCAAATTATCTACAGTTTTGTACATGGAGAGTACAAAATGTCAAAACATTTCTTTCCCCCCCCTCGCAAAAAGTGGAAGTGTTGTGGTTTGCATCTAAGCGCCTCATATAATCTATGTTAACTGGCCATAATATATAATCAATAACACTTTTGCCATTTTTATTAAAATTCTCCTGAAGCATATTCAAAATATTTACCGTACATGTCTAGACGATTCACTTTACAGAATTCAATATTTTACTCCCTTTTGTCTTTTTTGGCTTTTGTCTTTCCTTTGTCTGACAATTTCCTTTTTAATCATTATTTTATTATCCTATAACATATCACTTCCAAACTCCATGTCGCTTTCACCTATTCTGATTTTAAATTCCCCCATTTTTATAACTTCTGTATTTCTGTACTTTTCTATCAACATCTATGTCATTTTCTAATTGTGCAAGCAGGTCAGAGTTATGGTACTTTGAGGAACCATTGAAATATACACTACTCCAAAACCTAAAGCACTATCCTCAATCTGTGTGTCTTCTATTATAATCCACAAAGTATGTTTTATCCTAGACCAAATTTATTTTATTGCTTTTCTCAAGAATCTTTCAGAGGCTCTTCTCTTTTTTGCCACCATTTCTCCATTTATACTAACATGTGTGAACTCATTCATCTCTACGTTCTTTTCCATTAGCAATGTTTCTGCTACCCAGAAATAATCCATCTTGTTAGGAATTGTTTCAACTTTCTGTATATACAATAACATTAAGAACAGCTTTTGTCACGTTGTAGTATGTCAATCATATACAGTGGAATCTCTTAGCACGTTCCTCATTAACACGTTTTCCCGTGTATTACGTTGAATTATAAAAGTCCCGGTACCAAATCACCAAATGTAATAAATAACGTTTACTTAGTGCATTTTCCCGGTCCCGGTTACTACGTTTGAAGTTTGATGTCCTCATTTGCTGTTTTGGCCCATCCTTGATCGGTCCAGTGGGAGAAGTCATTTAACACGTTCAAAGTTTGACGTCCTCATTTGCTATTTTGGTCAATCCTCACTCACGGGTTGGATACCGGCAGCCAATCACAAGCATGATTGCAATCACAAGCCAAAACGCACCACAAAGTTGTTTTGGATATCCTGTATTGTTTGTCTGGTGTTTCAGCATTTGTGAACCCACACAGAAGCCACCAAACGCTCTTCCACACTAAAAGGATTGTATCAGCCAAAACTTTACCAGCCATTTTTAGCAAGTATTGTTGCATGTTGCTTCCGGTATCGCTATCAGCATTGTCAGATTTACCGGCCTTATCGATAATCGATTACACATTCGATAATTTCCTTCCTTCTTTGCTTCATAGAACTGCATTAAGGCAGTGTAAAGGGACTTTCCGCTCACCCTGTACTTAATTGCACATAACTTAAAACACAATATTGTGAGTAAATTTCCACTCTGCAATAAGAGTTTTCGTTTTGAATAGTGTTGCAACCTAAGGGACTTGCTTCTCTTTACAAACATTTTCATATTCTGGATCTTGTTGTTGGAGTATCCCTTAGCACTATACCATGAACGTCCTCTTAAACGATGACTCACTATAAACACACAACATATACACAAAATAAAGCATATAACCAATATAACACGACAAACAGAACAAAGAATACCATATTTACGCAAATCTAATGTGTCATTGAATGTAATGCTCACTCCAAATTTGAAACTTAAAATAATAAAAATAGTTAATTGGCGAAAATAGCATGCATCGATATTAGGATAAATTTATTTTGTTCAACAATGGATTTATGCATAATGTTTAAGAACATACCTAGTGTTTATAAATACCCCTGCCATTGAACCTTTGCACTTGACAGTTTGTGTGGCTTCGCGTAACTTTGGCTATATTGTGGTTGGGGCGTTGCCAGAGTGGTCAGTAAACAACAACTGATTGTTTTCCTTTCTATTATGTGTAAGCTGCATGCAAAAAGTGTACGTAAGTAGTGAATGTCATTGAATAATAACTATTTATTATTATTATTATTATTATTATTATTATTATTATTATTATTATTATTATTATTGCTAATTGAAAATAACTCAGCTAAACATTGCAGAGTATGTAGAATAAATTAGAACTTTTGACAATGTAGAAACAAAATAATGCAAACGTGCCTGCTACAATGAGAAATAAAACAAATTATAAGCTGCGGTAACAAAGTTATTTTCACTCACGCTGCGTTCCAGATGGTTCAGGAATTTTGTTCTCTTTCTCTTGGAGTTTCACTCCCTTGTAAATAACAGTTCTCGTGATTAGTTCAGGAGCTGCTGCAGTTCATTGTATGCTTTATCAGCAGGAATAGAGGGATGCACCTGAACCTTCACGTACTCCTCCTGTTCAAAGAATTCCCAGGTCCTTCTTAACAGTTCCAATGCCTATTAAGTGGCACATCTCGACGCAAAGGATTTTAACTTTGTGAATTATTACTTGGTGATCGGCATCATTTTTGAGACATTGTCGCACTTCAAATCTTGTATAAATAATATGAATGAAATATAAATATATGTATAAACGAACCCAACAATAACCACAAATATAAATAACAATGAACAGTGTTAGCTTGCAAAGAACAACTCGACGCACATGCTAGAGATTAACAAACTGAAACAGATGGTTGGAAATAGCTACATCCGGCAACAGAATCGCTTCATTTCTGTTTCCACTTTGTCATAGACCACCCTTGTGATTGGTTTAGGAAGTCTACGGCTTTTCATCTTTTTTTTTTTCTTCAAGTGTACCAACTTAATCGCTAGCTGTCCAGTGCAACGTTTCAACGACGGGGATATAGTCTACTTTTACGTGACACAGTCAATATTAATGAAATTACTACTACCTATTAAAGTAAACATGAAATACCTATGCTACATAAACATTTGAAATGAACAGTTACTACTGCTATTATTACAAGCACCTTTCTGCTAGTTTTAGTTGCAAATAATGCCAATTTATGTGCTGCCATAAGTGAATGGTGCTCTCTGCTGCATTGAGCTCTCTTCTTGCCTTTTGTTACCAATTTTAGCATAAAGAATCACTTTACGCTTAAAAGTAGTGTCATAAGATGTTCTTCTGTTTGCCCCTAACACTCCTTGCAATAATAGGCCAATGATAAATGTAACAGGTAGAGAATGACAAATGATGCATTGTGATATAAGATAGGTATGATAAATTTTAATGCAGTTACTGGTGAACTACGGAACGATTTTGCATTGAATTTAATCCTTACCACAATTTTGAATACTGCATTTGGACAAATTGAAGAAGTGTTTTGTTTACGTAATTTATTAGCCTCACGCTTGGGAAGCCGACTTGAAGAAGTATTGTTCTTCAACTGTTGTAGTTTATTGTTGTTAGAGTGATTTATTTATTTCCACACTTGGGAAACCAATTTAATAAAGTAGTTTGTTGTTGAAGTTTGCACTACGCTTTGGGCGTTGGTTTGAAGAAGATTGTTTGTTACGTAATATGCTGCTACGTATGAGAAGCAGATTTTTGAAGATGTATTTTTGTTGTTACATTCCAAGATTTTTTAAAAAAATATTACTTAACTTTGTTATTAAACTGCTTCTATAGATAGTATTTATGTTTGTATTTGCCTCGGCTGCTTCAGTCTTACTTTAGAGACACATTTCTCTTAATCAGGGCATGGTGCAACAAGAATGTACTTACACAGATTTTAAGTTTAAATTCACTTCTTTTTATTAATCCTTGACACAAATTATATAGCACTACACTGATATTAAGAGCTGTGAGATTCTTTAATTTAAAACTTGCACTTTGTTAATGCATATACATATTTTACGATTCACACGAATACGTAATATTTCTTTAGAGAACAAATCTTCCATCTGGTCACTACCAAGGTCTGCAGGCAACTGAACATATTTCAACCGTCAAAATCCGTAAGCTTCTGTATTTCAAGTCTGTGATTGGCTAATCCTAGTCCAATAGAATACCTGCATTTAATTAAAGCTTTTTCTTGCTGTTGATTGGCTAATTTTAAACTGTCACAAAATTTACATTATCGTTGCTGTAATCATGACTAGTAACATTTAAACTCTCAAACTCATTATTGCCTCAAGGTTACCTCATTGTTACCTCATTGTTAGCAACGTTAAACTTATTATTCTCACAGCTCTTGCATTATTAAATTACACAAATGCATTCATATAACATTATTGAACATGTTTACAATAATATAAGTGTTTACAATGACTGTTACATACATTTTTCAAATTATTACATACATATTGCTTCAAGGCGGGCTGTTATTGAATTTACATATTATATAATTTAATTGAAATTATTCAAGTGTTAAAAATACTGCCTCAAAATAAAATGAGCATTAGATTTGCGAAAATATGGTATAATAACCAAGCTTGTGATACTTTTGAATTGGAATGAGTAACACTATCTGTACACAAACCTTCACTTACTAAGTTATTAAAACTGGAATGTTTTCAAGGGCATTCATCCTCATCATCAGCAGTTAGGTGATTAAAGCGTGTTCCTTCTGTTTTCCTCTTCCTCCTCTCCTGACTGGGTTGGATCCTGTTGCCCTCTACTGGTGGAGTGACAAAGCTCTAACAAACTGCTCAATGGCAAGATTTCAAAATTTACAATGTTAATTTAATTCTTGACGATGAATGTTCTCTCCCAAACAGTCAGTTCTAGTGATGAGGAAATTGGGTTTAACAATTTTATGGTTTGACCAATGTTGTAATTCTCAGACCATTTTTTTTTTTAAAGTGGATAAAGTGACATGGGTACCAACTGTGATCTACATACCAATGGTAAATACACTTTCCTCTGTTTGACTGCAACAAATATATGTGGCTATGAGCTTAAAACAGCCAATTACTGTGAAATCTACACATATTTAGCAAATATTTTGGGAATTAACAAAGTAATTTTAGAATTTAACGTTTTTCTGAGATTGTAGAGACTGAGCAGCTTAAGTTGGTATGCTACTCAGTCCAGACTTTCAAGATTAATGTATAAGTTCATGTACAACTTAAAATTATATACAGTAGAATCTCGTTAGTACGTTTTTGCAGGGACACAAGGATTTGCACATCATAGATGGGAAAACATGTTAACAAAAATACAAAATCTGCAATTTAAGAACATAATTATATAATAAAATAAAATAATTACTACATTTCCATGGGGAATTGAAGTCGTTTTGAGTCCAATTCCGATCCACATTTCCATGTTAAATTCAATACCTATTGAGATCGATTTGGATACACAAAGTCCGAGAATAAATAATAATTCAAGCTTTTATGTTGGTCAACTTGGATATACATTGGTGAACCTGTTAAACATGTGTTAGTTTCTCTGTATAATTTAAGCAGGTTTTGAGGTTAGCGAATGTTTTTGAGAACAATAAACTGCGAATTATGGAAGCGATAAAAGTGGCCTTGCAGTTTGTTTTATTACACAGGTGATTACAATTTACACACACAAAAAAAATGATGAGCGTGCATCGTGTTACGAGTGCAGTAGAAGATAGTATCTTTGGCCTGTTGAATATGATTTGAATATGGTAGGTGTTTCTATGCAACAAATTTTGATCCGATCCTCTTCCAATCCTATTTTCCAAGAGGAAAGTTTTGTTTTAGCATTTTCCCTTCAAAGGCAGTTTACATTTGCTAACAATTGTGTTTAAGGTTGATGAGGGAATGTTTAACTTCCGCGCTATATCCACACGTTTCATATTTGGATTACAATCTACTTCTTCAAAGATTTTAAGTTTTTCACTGTTGGTTGCCACTCTTTCTTTTTCTCCAGTGCAAACAAAAAGTTAAAATACAATCTACGCATGTTTCAACACTCAACAGTAGAAACTATCATTGTCGTTTACCACTCCAAGCCTAAGCATTCTCTATCCCGCCCATACAAATATACATACATGTCATTGGCTGCCAGTCTCCACCCCGTGACTAAGATTGACCAAAGTAGCAAATGAGAACAACAAACTTTGAACGTTTTAAGCGCCTACTCCCACTAGACTGACCAAGGATTAGCCAAAACAGCGAATGAGGACGTCAAACTTTGAACGTAGTAAGTGAGACCGAGAAAACACACTAAACAAACATTATTTATTACATTTGGTGCATTTTGTGCCTTAACTTATAATTCAACATAATACAGGAAAACATGTTAATGAGGAATATTCTAACGAGATTCCACTGTACTTAAAGATGTAGTGTTGCATCTTTTCATTATATTAGTGAAACAGTAAATGCATGTGAAAATTCAGGAAAACAGAAGGAAACTAAATGTAATAAGCAATTATACAAGTAGAAGTTCATGAATTTGATTCTCACATTTTTCTTGCTTCACTAAACTAAAACTGTTGAGGATATGTTTTGCAAACCATTTGTGAATATTATTACCTACTTGTTGACATGTGCTTGATGGTTTTAGGTGAATAAAGCAAAAAGAGCATATTTGCAGAGCTCTTCAGAATGTAATATTACTGGTTTTCTGTTACAATATTAATTCCTAATATACTCAAAGCATGTGTGAGGTTTAAGTTAAATTTGTCTATCTGTAATTCTAATGCATCATTGCAGCTTCGAGCAGAAAATGAACTGGAAAAGTTAAAGAAGACCATAGCGCAGCGAGAGGCAGAGCTCGAGGAATTGAAGCCTAAATATGAGGAGATGAAAAAAAAGGAAGAAGAGTGTACGAGAGAGTAAGTTCAGACATATCCTAGAAATTCTTCAGAAACCTGTATCTGCATTTTTTGTCAGGAGTGGGCAGAATTCTTCCATTTGTCTGAAACACCTCCACAATCTACAGTCCAGCTGCACTGTCTCCGGCTCTGATGTTTTGCCAAACTGAGAGAGGCAGTGTTGACAGTTCTTGCCGCATGTGTGAACATTCCATCGTCACAATTTTCATGGTTGTTTTGCCGATCTTCAGTGCATCACAAATTCTATTCATCACTCTTGTCAAAGGATGAAGCGATCCCCTGTTGTGTCCTCCTCAAAGTAATCATGTGGCTTGAATATAAATTCACAGCTTTGGCTCCAGTAAGACCTGATTCTTTTCTTTGATTCTGTTAATCACTAGCCATATGGGTATAACAACTATAGGTATAAATATAAAATTAACTATGACAATGACAACTCAGTAAATTAAATACACACAAAAAAAAATCAGTTTAGTGGAATAAAGCAAGCAGTAACTGACTCCATGTGCTCCACTTACAAGAAAGTTGACAATTTTGTCCAAAATGCGATGGACACACATGGAGAGGAAGTCTGTGATTGGTGCCAGCAGACAACTTTTACCATTTGCTGTGCGAGTTGTCTTCAGCACTGAAAACCGAGCATGATTTTATTTATTTATTTTTTATTATTGTTTTGTATTGTGTAGCAAATCTGTAACCAACAACAGTAAACTATTTAAAACTTTACAAGAGATCAAATCATAATGCTGATTTATCAGTTGAAATGAATCAGAATGGCCCCATTTACATTTAACAGCGCTATTCATGCTAAAGGCGACTTAGCTGATATATACCTAACTCTTTCTTTATCATCATGAAACGTCAGGGCCGGAGATTCACTGGCAGTACAATAAACATAATGCTTTCATATGGCTTCATTGAAGTTTAAATAATGCAAATAACAAGGAATTATTAGTACATTTTTAACTCTGCCACTAACCCTCTCTTTCTCTCTCTTTATCCTCTTTCTTGCTCTTCCTCTCTTCTTTCCTCTCTCTCTCTCTCTCTCTCTCTCTCTCTCTCTCTCTCTCTCTCTCCCCAAATTGTTTCTCTTACCAATTAAAATGTATAAAGTATTAATTTTTGGCATGTGTGTAAACACAGTGCCTTGACAGTTTCCCTGTAAGTGGAAATTCATATGTAAGAGATCAATTCATGTGTAAAACTAAAGTCCAAAAATATCTTGGTAGTTTGTGTTCATCACCTTAAATATATAAGGAAGTATTTCATGTAGTGTTTTATCATGTAAGGACAGTATCTTTTAATTCTCTCTGTAAAGTATTTGAATAAAAATACGCATATAAAGATTAATTCATATTGTTTAAGACACTTAGATGCAAACCCTGCATTTCCACATTTTTTTCCCAGTATTTTTAAAATACTGGAATGCTAGAGAGTGAATGGCTTCATTGCCAACAGCAGAACATTAGATACCAACCAACCTTTCCGTTTTTTGCAAAAAATGAGGTTTTGACATGTGCATTCTCCATGTATAAAACTATCAATAATTTTCTAAGATGCATATATCAACATTTACTGCTGTTATAATGGTATGAAAAATGCACTGAGATTCAAATCCCAGCATTTTCTCATGGCTGTGAAATGCATTCCGTGACATTTCCTTGCACTCAATCAATAACCGGAGACAGAATGCTGAAAATTATTACCATGTGAGCAAGCAGTTAACATACCAAAGACGATGCTTCAATATTAGTCTGTTGTTCACATGCGTTGCTACATTATGTTTTATATTAGGAAAAGTAATAATCACGATGGAAACTGTATTATCCCAGCCACAACAGGATGAGGGAGGAAGAAAGTCAGAAACCCAAGAAATTAGAAGCAAATGATAGAAAAACTTGGCATTTTTGCAGATGCAGACGTGAATGTTTACATCACTTCAGTGCGTATAAGTGGAAAACATTTGCTTGTGCTTAAGTTGTACAGGATTCATATTGCTTCTCCTTCCTCCTTATACCCAAAGACTTTCTCATGGTGGTCCCGTGTTGTAGATTTACGGCATGTAAAAGAACCTCAAACCTGATAAAGAGGCCTCTGAGCAAAATTATCGGTCTTTCACGCCCAATATAGAATGGGACACTAAGGACCATAGTAGTTAAAGAGTGTCCATAAATAAATAAAACTCAATGGTTGGAATGCAGTACCTGCAAGTATGTCTCGCCAAGAGTTCACATTCAAAACGTAATGCAGTGTACAATAGTATATTTCATTAATTAAATAAAGTTTAATTCAAACAAATAACTCAAATTTCAATACAAAGCATACTGGATAAAATGCCATCATCTAAAAATAATAAGGAAAGTTTTGTTAGATTCTTAGGGAATGGTTTCTGAGCATTTTTGTATTAGTCGCTGTTTTGATTTATCTGCTAAACTTCTGACCTCCATTGCCACAGTTAAGCAAAAGTATTCTGTATTACATTTAATACAACAGTACCTTAAAGGTTATCCTTAATATCAGATCATAATAAGTATTTTTGTTTATTTATTATGAATTAATAATTTAAGTTAATTTAAGTTTAAATCAGTAGTAATTGTAATATAAAAAAAAAAGAATCCGATTCATAATATTGTTACTAACATTAATGAATGCATTTTATAAAACATGAAAATATACAGCTAAATGTGATTACCCATTAGTAATTAAAATATATGAAAAATATTAATTATACCTTTTACTGCAATTATTTCTGTAGATCCTACACATAATTTACTATTCTATTGTTGGTAAAATTCAAGTGCAGACATTTCCAAATTTTAAATACATTTTTCTAGAAAACATTAGCTAGGTCTTGAATTAACTATGTATTGCAAACTAAAGTGTATGTGCAAGTGGCATTGACATTAATTAGTTTGTCTTCTAAACAGTATGTATGGAACGTTATGAATTTTTTTCACTTCCTTATAATTTACTGTCGAGGAAATGTCAAGGTTTGCATCTAGGCACCTCATTTCTTGTCCAAGGACATCTTAAAAATATGTATGTGAGTAATCGAATCTATACCAAAAAAAAAAAGATTAGCACAATTGGGATCCAAGTAGAGGTCTACAACACTGCAAGGCATTTACCAACAGCAGTCCTATCATACTTTAATTGTTTCATTTAATAGCCAGAACACACCTAAAGCACCATATTCTGAACACATGAATAATAAAAAACAATATTAAAAGCAGAAGCACTATTAACTGTAAAGCTATTTTCAGTTTTATTTATATAATATGAATGTGCAGATGTTCATGCTTAAACTTCGCTTACGTCAAGGTTGTAAAATCATGGAATGTTTTTGGAGATCATCCTCAGCATTATGGTGACTGATGGTTCTTCTCTCTCCTTCTGAGTATCCAACTGCCGCCATCTGGAGGTAAACTTAATAACGTTGCTTGCTGGCAGGTTCTCAAAATTTAACAGGCTAAATTCCCTCATGCTGTATTTATTTTATGGAGCCAATCTGATACTGTAGTTCTTGAAAACGTTTTCAAATTTGTTAAAAGCCCAAGGGTGGTTTGTAAGTTTCTTATATTTCCAATCTGTATCCTCTATTTTCTTTAAAGTGGTAGCTTCTGCTATTCTTTTGTTTCTTATCATGTTTAATCATTTTGGCTATGGAAGCAGGATTGAAACCATTTAATTTTGCAATCTTGAGTATGTGATGAAATTCATTCAAATAATCTACTTGTAATGAAATACTGTTAAGTCAATTAATTAAACTTCTAAAAACTGCATATTGGTGTGACAATCAGGGCTATTCTGTAATTTCATTGTTAAGAAGGTGACTACAATTATTTGTTAAGCTTAAAGAACTGCTCTTAACAAATGTGCCACTATTTGGCATTGAGGTAGTTGTAGCCCCACATATGGTACAAAGTTTCCAGTGGCCTTCGCCGCAACTTTGTATTTTTATGTTTCTTTAAATATTATATATATTTGCCTCGGCTGTGTCAGTATTAATTTGTAGAAACATGTATCCCTTTGCATGGGGTGATGCAGCTAAAGAATGTAGGCTTACACAAATTATAATTTTTACTTCACTCCTTTTATTAATCCTTCACACAATTAAATAACACTTCACTGATATAGAGAGCTGTGAGATATTTTTTATTAATTGCACTTTTAAACACGTAAACTTTATAATATTCTCGCCGTAATGAATTTTCGTCCCACACTGAATACATATTTAGTTGCTCGAGAACGCGTCTAGTGTCCGGCTGGGAACACTGTCCACTAACGACTGGCTTTTACCACTTAAATTTGTAAAATTTCTCTATTTCAAGTCTCTGATTGGCTAATTTTACTCCAGTAGAATACTTTTATTTTGCTTTCAGCTTTTGTAGTTTTTGATTTTATAAACTGTTTTAAAATATTACATTGTTCCAAGAATTACTAGTAGCATTATTATTAAACTTTCCAATTCATTATTGCCTCAAGGTTACCTCATTGTTAGCAACTTTCAGCTTCTATTCTCACAGCTCCTACATTATTAAATTACCTAATACATTCACATAACATTATTATACATGTACACAATAATATAAACATATACAATGACTGTAATATACCTTTTTGTATATTGTAGTATATATATATTGCTTTAAGGCAGGCTGTTATTATGTTTTATATTATATAATTAAACTGAAATCATTTAAGTGTTACAAATACTGCCTCAGAGCATTCTGTAACTTGTTTGTTATAGTGATATTTGTTTTCTTGCAGTTTGTTAGCTCACTGGAGTGACTAATTGAAAATTTGTGCGCTCTGCGACAGGTGTTTTGTTTTTACACTGCTGTCAGTGCTATAATACCAACTACCAAGTGCTTTTGTTGCTTTTCCAAAACATGCTTTGAAAATGTCACATGAAACATGTAAAAAGATGTGTATTTCTAAAATTCACACCCATTGCTTAGAATAGCATGATTTAAATTTTTTTGGTGGCCCCAAATAATTACATTTTTATAGGTAAAACTCTCCAAGCTATTGAACAGCTGTGGCAGTGGCCCTGTAAAATGAGTTTAATTTTAGGTTAGGAATGACAACAAAAGAATTAGCAATGCAGTTTCATATTGTTTTTATGCAAGTTTCACTATCCATATCAACCTGCAAGTATTGCTTAATTTTCTTTATGTTTTTTGGCTTTTAAGATACCAGTGGTCATGCAGATTTTTGTAACGTTTTAATGTATACCATCATATTATTTTAGGTATTCGTTAAGTGGAAGGTCGTAATGAAAAGAAAGGCTAATTTTACTAGTTGTGTTATCTGGGGAGTGTTACAGTTACAAGTATTTTATTACAGATTATTTTTTATTAACAAATTTACTATATATAAATTATCATTTTATAACCAGACTAACTCTTATGTTCTTCCTCTTGTAGCATCCATATAAATTCAATTTTTATGGTTACAAGAAACTGGTAAATAGCTTTCTGCTATCCAATTCTTTTGCTGATTGGGAAATTATCTTAAAATAAAATGGGAATGAAAATGTATCCTTGTACTATCTTACAGTTCTCAAAAGTGTTCAGTTCCTAACCTTAACCTAAAAATGATGCAAAAGAATTTGTGAATCATGCAAATAAAACACAAGACTTATCACTATTTGAACCTAATTCTTAAATCAATAACTGTTAATTTTTATTGCGAAACGAGATTACACAACATTTATTTTCCTATTAAAATCCGTCTCTTAAAACTTATGTTGGGAGCATCATTTACCAATGCTATCCCATGGAACATTGCTTACTTAAGTGTAATTCGTAACATTTATATTTTGCACTAAAACTAATAAATAAACATTTGATAATTAAAATGACAAGCTTCTATTGTGCTTTTTCTCTTAGAGCAGCATTAAAAAGACGTCTATGCAAATCTGTTGCATACCAAACACATTAGCATGAGGATCTTAGGGTTTGTTGTGTTCAATAAACAAATCTTTATTCTTAACAATTTTGTTTTGTTACGAAGTTACAGAATGCCAATCAATTGGTTAGCAGCATTAAAGTTTGTTAAGTCTTAACAAAATGTTACAGAATAGCCCTGAATGGGTTACAAGCATTATTTTTATGTATTTGTTTACATGTAGACATGTTTAAATATGCCAAAGTGATTAAACATGAATAAGAAACAAAAGTGGTTGGCACAAATTACTACTTTAAAATAAACAGAGGATACAGATTGGAAATATAAGAAAGTTACATACCACCTTTGGGCTTTTAAGAAATTTGAAAAAAAAATTTCGTAAACTACAATATCAGATTGGCTCCACAAAATAAGTATAGTTTGAGGAAATTATTAAATAAACCACTTAAGAACACCATAACATATGACTTGAATTCTGGCAGTTATCAAATTAAATGTGAGGATTGTGACAGGTTATAGGTATGACCAAGAGGAACTTGAATGTCAGATTGAAAGAACATAGAAGAAATATCAAATTTAAACAAATTAATAATTCAGCAGTAGCACACCATTTTTGGACAGACCATCACAATATTGCAAAAGAAATTAAATTATTAAACCCTTTGATGAACACACTAGAATTTATCACATGGGAAAAAGATCTTCATTTTTAAAAATTCCAATAGCCTGTTAAATGTTGAGATCATTGCATTCATCTCCAGATGGCAGCAGTTGGATGCTCAACATGAGAAAAAAAGGAGAGAGAACAACCGCCACTCGCACCAATGCTGAGGATGGAGATAAATGTCCCCAAAAATGTTTCATGATCTTACAACTTGACATAAGTGAAGTTTTAATTGTGAATATCGACTCATTCATTTTATATATACATATACATAAAAGAAACATGAATAAAACTTTTTTAAAACAAAGCTGAGTATCTGCAGTCCTTATCAAAGTCTTATGGTTGAACATTATTCTCGATGCACAATATTAAAATATATCATTTTAAAAGAACAAATCAAATAGGATAGAAATCATATACTGCAATATATACTAGGGAAAGAATGGAGAAACTACAAGAAATACAGTAATCATAAGATTTTAAACATAACATTCTGGAGGTGAGAAAATTATTATTTATGATATAATCAGCATTTAATATATAATTTACAGATCTGTGATAAATTGTCTTGTTTCTTTATAATCCTCCAATATATAGTTCATTATGAACATTGTCTTATGCTGCATTAACATTATCTAGTGACATCATCAGAGGCAAATATTATGCTTTTGCAGACACTCAGATCATTACTATCTTCTTTTATAGGTTGGCCTTAAAAGAGCAAAAAAGAAAGGAGCTTTATGCCAAGCAGGGCCGTGGCAGCCAGTTTACAACCAAAGAAGATCGAGATCAGTGGATCATGAAGGAACTTAAGTAAGTATTATAATAACAATGCACTTAATTGATTGATTTTTGAACTGGATAGTGTAACTGTCCTTAGTTCCCTTGGTTAGTCCACTTTTATTGCCTGGATTGCAACACAGCTTGCTTGTTCTCTTGTATCAGTTGACAAGTATTTGCCACCTCAACATTGAATAACAGGCTGTCTGAGTAAACCTCATGCAACAGCTGCCCACTTTCCAGAAGCTAATATTCTAATAACTGACAGGGCAATTAGTACAGAGAGAGCCAAAAATCTACAAACTGACTGTGCTTGTTTTTCCTATCCGCATCCTCGGCACTGATTGCCATCTATCATAGAAAGGCGCAGATGAAGCCATACAACATTTTTAAAACTACTTTTAAAGGCTTTACTTACCAACTTTATGAAAGGAGATGCTAAAACTGGCCACCGTCGTCCATACACTTTTGGCACCTCTTTAGGAAATTGTCCCTCACTTGCTGCAGTTCACATTGAGAAATGCTGGCAATTTCCTGGTGGATATTTTGTTTTAATTCTTCCAGGGTGTGTGTGTTTGTTTTGTATACTTTATGTTTTAAGCTACCCCAGGGATAGAAATGGGGGGGTTAGGTTGGGGGACTGAGGGGGCCACAAATCTCTACTAATAATTCTGTCCTCAAACACACTTTCAATTGTTCTCATCGAAATATTGGCTGTATAACCTGTTGCAGAGTCTTGTTGAAAAAAGTCAACATCACGCTCCCTGTCAGTTAATTCTCTAAAAAAAGGGGAAGCAAAATTGTATTCACGTATGTATGGGCGTCAACTGCTGACTCGAAAAAAATTGGCCCTATAACTCTTTCTCGGCTAATGGCGCATCATACACCAACTTTTTCGTCATGAAGGGATACTTCATGAACAGAGCTCTAATAACAATTATTTTGCATACACACATATCCATGAAGGTGGAACCAAGCCTCGTCCGTGAAAAATGTTAAATATGGGTCTATTTCGCCATTGTGTTCACTTTTGAGACTCCACTCACAAAATGTGCACCTAATTACAGGATCACCTGGTTGAAGAGCATGTGCCATAGTTATTTTATATGGTTTTAACTTCAGCAATTTGGTAGCTCTTCGTGCAGAGCCATAAGAAATGCCTGCCTGTTGTGAAAGACGCCTAAGTGATTTTTGGGGAGAATTCTCCAAATGGTGACTAAAGTCGTCTAATGTTTCTTCGGTAAGAATCATGTGCCATCTTTTAAGTTTCTTAGCCTGAACACTTCCTGTGGCTGAAATTTATTGTAAAGTTAATGGATTGTTGTATGCCCTGAAACTTTTACACCTGGAAATCTTTCTGCAAATCGTACTTTCACTTGGCGAGCTACTGGATTAATACATACAAATCATAAATAAATACACACTGGCACATATGCCATAATATACTTTGTGACTAAGTACAAGACAAAATAAATAACTCGTAATAACTGAACTACATCACATCACTGTCAACTCAAAACTGCACTTCACACTGCAGAGCAAATCCACATCAACAGCGTGACCTTGTTTATAGCAGCAGTGTGTTATGTTTCCACACGCCCAGTGGAAAAACACAGGGTAGCCGGTTCATAGTTTCTTGGCTCTTCCATTAGTTCCAGAACCTTCTGGTATTCACTGCACCTCTTCAGACTTCTCCCTGCCAAATGAAGACACTGCAGGGACTAGTGGGCTTTCATTAAATAGTTCACTGCTCATATCTGGTCATCTCAAGAAGCTGTGTGATAAGGAGTGATGTGTTCTGAGAACTTTCAGGATCATCCAGCAGTTCCCTCCTTGGAGTCATTGAGTTCCTTACCAAATTAGTGTCCCCGGCTGACTTACAATCAGCATCAGTAACAGATTGAGATTTCTAAAATTATGTTACATCCTATAATTTGTAACACTGTTTTGATTTCAGTTTTTGTAATTCAGATAGTCTTCTCCCCCAGGGGCCTACTACTGTGGTATGGGATTGGTGCTCCCTGGGTCCCAAGCCACACTGTTAATTGGGTTTCTCTAAGAGGTGAGAGGACTTATGCCAAATGCCCAATCAACTTTGGTCCACAAGTGTTTGACCAACTATCAGTTAGCTGAACACAGTCTGATGGATAGCACTGCATGGGACGGAGAAGGGAAGTCGCAAGGGGTGACTGGGTAACATGTAACTCCCAACCCCTGAGTATCATGTAGGACTGTGTTCGTATCCGCTGATAAAAGATCAGTCCTGTGGAGGGGCCATTACATGAGCTGTTACTCCTGAAGGTGATTGGGTCCCTCTATCTATAAATTGGAAGATGATGCCCTAAGGTGAGCAAGGTCCAGGCCAGGACTCTCGCCTAAGCTGGGATGGCACCCAGGATGAGAGCATACTATCGGGGACATTTGTAATGGTGGAGGATATAAGCACTATGGGTACAAAAAAATCTAGAACAAACACTAAGGTTAATGGAAAAGAAGTAGTCGAGTCTTGCGGTCCTTGCTGCTTGGTTATTAATAGAACAGAGGAAGGTAAGGAATTTTATTCGGTGAATCTGTTTATTATTCAAAAGGGTCTGGACAACATTACTGGTCCAGTCAAATCATGCATTAGGTCTCGTAATGGCACGCTCCTGGTTAAAGCGCATTCTGCATCCCAGGCAGCCAGAATACTGAAAGTATGTAAGTCAGTTACCATATATGGGTTGAGGTGCACAGGACCTTGAACTCCTCACGTGGCGTGGTAAACACCCATGCATTGGACGGTATGTCCAATGAGATTCAAGAGAATCTGGAAATACAAGGCATGACATCTGTATATCAGGTTCAGCGGAAAGAAAGAGGTGAATTAGTGCCTACTTGTACCCTGTTCCTTTTATTCGGGTAGATCTTCCTCAAAGGATTAAGGCGGGTTATGAAGCCATAGAAGTTAGGTCATATATACTGAATCTGTTGAGATGCTATAAGTGTCAGTGCTTTGGACACACTAGCAAATGTTGTAACAGAGAATTTACGTGCATTAGCTGCGGAGACATCTCTCATAATGGAGTATGTATATCAGCTCCAACATGTGTTTACTGCAGTGGTGAACCCCCTCAAGTTCCCGTGAATGCCCCCGTTTTGCAGAGGAAACAGCAATCCAGGTTAGAGAGAAGGTGCCCTTCTCGGAAGCCCTGAAACTTCTGTGTATCCCCCAACTCTCTGTCCCGAAGTCCAGCACCTATAGCTCAGTTGCAGCTAAACCGGTTCTGAGTCGGGAAAACATAACTCAGACCAGTGATATCAACGGGGCTACCATTTCCAAAAAGATATTCTTGTAGCTGGAATGCAGCTAAAGCCTTCAAAATCAACACCATCAACATCTGCTAAGTGCGCTACTCAAAAGACCACATTGGTAAAATCACCATAAAAACCGTCAACTTCAACCAACAAGACTAGCAAGCCCGTAATACATAGTGCATCACCAAAATAGTTCAGGATCAGCTATGAAGGAACCGACTTCCTGAAGGAAAGTGTTAAGTTTGCACCCAGAACATCAAAGATTAAAAAAAGTCCACGGGCATCTTCTCGAAGATCCTCTTCTGAGGAATCTTGCAGGAGTGACTCAGATTGGCGATCCACATCTTCACTGATCTCCACTTCCACTTGGTTTAAGGTTCTTGAACCGAAGTTTTCAATTGGAAAGGGGTCCTCCCGTGGAGGAGATGGAGCAGGAGCATTCTGCCCACACTGTCAGAATGACAGTAAAAAAGATGCAGGATCCTTCTCCATTAAAGGTGCTAGTCCGACACCAACGAAAAAGGGCAAATTGTGTCCTCAATGTAGTGGACTCTTATGATTGAGAACTTATCCCATTATGAATGCTATGGCTATCCTACAATGGGACATATGTGGAATTAAAACACATCGAACCAGAGCTTGAACTACTACTCAACAAGAATAATCCTTTGGTCGTATGTTTACAACAGACTAAGCTCTGTCTGCAAGATAGCTTTCAAATCAGGCAGTATACCCCTGTAGGCTGTGATGTTACACCCGAAGAGGTTATACCTGCTCACAGGGACACTATGATGTTCATCAGAAGTGATATATTTGTGGAATCTGTATCCATACAGTCTGACATCCAGTCAGTGGCTGTAAGGATTAAACTGCCATCCATCCGGTTAACCATTTATAACATTTATCTGGCTCCATCTCATAACCTTTCGATCACTGATTTAGAAGATCTAGTTTCACAGTTACCAACATATTTTCTGTTGATGGGCGACATCACCCTCTTTGGGGCTTACCTCGGGCTTGTGCAAGAGGTAAATTAGTTGCCGATTTTTTTGACAATTATAACTTAGCTCTTCTGAACACCGGAGAACCTAAATTTCTTTCAGACTCCTTTAATACTTTTTCACACCTTGATATAGTAATCTGTTCACTACATTTAGCAGTTGCCTTACAATAGAATGTCATCTTTGAATTATACTCTAGTGACCACTTTCATGTCGTATTAGTTTCTTATCACCAGGTATATGTTGCACACACTTACCTAGATGACGCTTAGATCATGCTAGCTGGAACCTTTACTCCCAGTTGGCTGAGCACAACTGTGTAAATATTTTAGCCGAGCATCTCACAGGGACAATTCTTTCTGCTGCTGAGCAAGCTATTCCTCGGTTGACTGCCCAACCCCATTGATTTCCAGTCCCTTGGTGGACGGAAGAATACCAAAATGCCATTTGTGCTCTTAGGATTTTTCAGCGTTGTCTTACGCTGGATAACCTGATCAACAACAAGCAAATGCGTGCCAAGTCTAGACATGTTATTAAGGATAGCAAAAAGACATTATAGAACAAGTTTGTAGCTTCATTTAATCAACATACACCTTCCTCTGTCATTTGGGATAAGCTAAGGTGTGTGGCCGGGAAATTGACCCACATCCTATTGCCCGTCTTAAAATAGCTATAGGAGCTGTTACTGATACATTTGACGTGGCTAACACATTTGGCCATGTTTTCACTCAAGTATCTAGCTCAGATAACTATTTGCCCAAGGTCCTTTTAAGACTCAGGTCTCAATGTTTCTGGTTTTTGATCTGGAAATCTTGAAGATTACAATCACCTTTTTACCATAGCGGAGTTACAACACTCTCTTTCATCTTCGTGAATATCAACACCAGGACCAGATCGTATCCACATACAAATGTAGCAACAGCTCTCTCCTGAAAAGGTCTATAATTGTGTTTGCATTGATGCCACTTTTCCAGAAAAGTGGCAGGAGGCCACTGTCATACTCATTTTGAAAGCTGGAAAAGACCGTCAGCTGCCGTCCTATTTCCCTCACCAGTTGCGTTTGCAAGGTATTGGACGCATGATCAGTGACATGGTATGGTGTGGAAACTCACAATCTGCTGACCAACACCCAGTGTGGTTTTCAAAAACACTGTTCAACAATAGACCACCTTGTGTCATCAACACAGATCATGAGCGAATTCATGAAGAATTGTCAAAGCATTGCGATGTTTTTTGACCTTGAGAAGGCTTATGATACGTTGGCGAGCAGTAATACTACATTCCCCACACTTGGAACATACGTGGACGCTTACCACTGTTCATTCAGAAGTTTATGAAGGACTGCATTTTCCAAGTAAGTATCGGCTTGGTTTTTTCAAAGCTTTTTATTCAGGA
Organism: Deroplatys truncata; assembly: GCA_030765065.1. NCBI lineage: Eukaryota > Metazoa > Arthropoda > Insecta > Mantodea > Mantidae > Deroplatys > Deroplatys truncata. The sequence goes on along the minus strand of CM060987.1, from coordinate 105,509,343 downwards.
GAACGGCGTACTCAGGGATTGGTACTAAGCATTATTCTGTTTGCCGTGGCAATTAATTCTATCTTGAAATGTGTTCCTCCAGGGGTATCGTCATGTTTATTCGTAGATGGCTTTGCCATCTATTTTACTTCTCAGCGTACGCCATTTTTGGAATGCCTTATGCAGCAATATTTAGATAATCTTCAAGAATGGAGTTCTAAAAACAGCTTTCGTTTCTCAACTGAGAAGTCAATCTGCATTAACTTCTGGTGCCGTAGGAGATGATTACCACCTTCACTCCAATTCGGTCCAGATTTACTACCATTCGCAGATTTGACGAGATTCCTGGGGTTGATGTTTGATGGAAACTTAGCTGGTCATTGCATATAGCACAGTTGAAAATGCAATGTGACTGTTCTCTGAATATCTTGCGGGTATTAAATGGCAAATATTGAGGAGCAGATTGGACAGTTTTACTGTGACTGTATCGCGCACTTATCCGATCAAAAATAGAGCATGGTGTATCATTTATTCCTCAGCACGAGCATCTGCTGAGGAGATTAGGCACAGTCCATAATCAGGACATTGGCATGGCTATCAGTGCTTTTTCCACTAGCCCAGTTATGAGTCCACTCAAAATCGGCAGAACCTCCTCTGCGATATTGGCATGTGTCCTCTTAGGAAATTATGGCTGTGCGCTTAAATGTATGCCAAAACATCCAACATTAGCTTCTTTTTTCCACACGAATGTTATAGGAATAGCTTCATTAATCCAAGTCCTGCAGGTTTTTGTTTCCGGCAGCTTCTTAGAATGCATGACATTGAAATGCCTAGCATGTTTCCTAAGGGGGAGAGGGTGTTCTCCCCTTGATTACTTGGGACATCTCACGTAGATCTTGGGATGACAGTATACGTTTAGTATCTGCACCTGTTTTTTAGAATTTCTGTCCGGTTACAGTGACTGAATTTTGATCTACACTGATGGATCTAAGTGCACCAATGGTGTTGGATGTGCTTATGTTCATGGAACCAAATCCCATACATTCAGTTTTCATGATATCACATCTATAGTGCAGAGCTGTGTGCCATATACCAAGCCATTTCGTATGTGCACCATCGAAAATTGGGAGATTCCCTTAGAGCACTTCAAAGCCTTCTGAGCTGCACAACTTCCACCCCATTGTTCAGCGAACCCAGGATGCCCTCCATGTTTTATATGCTTCTGGCGTTATTGTGGAGTATGCTTGGATACCTGGTCACCTTGGCTTGTCAGAGAATGAACTTGCAGATTTGACAGCTAAGGTGGCAACCACAGAACCCAGTGTTACAATATCTAGGGTAACTTTGAAAGACTGTAGGCTTGTGTGGAGAGTAGTGCTGTCATGTTGACGCGAGGAGTGGTTAGCTCTCCGCTGAAATAAGCTGAGTAGTGAAGGACATTCCAATAAACTGGGTAACTTCCTCTCGTGTATCTCAACGTGAGGAGGTGATTTTGTCTTGGTTGCATATTGACCACTACAATTTTATGCACGGTTACAGTAGAATCTCGTTAGCACGTTTTTGCAGGGATCTAAGGATTTGGACATCATAGGCAGGAAAACGTGTTAACGAAAATGCAAAATGTGCAATTTAAGAACATAGTTATGTAATAAAATCTAATAATTACTGTCTCCATGGGTAATTGAAATCGATTTTGAGTACAATCCGTGTTGAATTCAATGTGTTCAAATGGATTTGGATACACAAAGCCTGAGAATAAATAATTTAAACTTTTATGCTGGTCAACTTGGATTTTTGAGGTTATGAATGTTTTTGAGAAAATAAATTGCGAATTATGGAAGCGACAAGAGTTTCTTTTTCTGTGCATTTTATTACACATGTGATAACAATTTCCGCTAAAAAGGAAAAAACAAATTATGAGCGTGCATCATGTTACGAATACAATAGGCGAATGTATCTGGCGTATTCAATACGATTTGAATACGGTAAGTGTTTCCATGCAACAAATTTCGTTCTGAACCTCTTCTGATCCTATTTTCCAAGAGAAAAGTTTTGTTTTTGCATTTTTCCCTTCTTTAAAAGCAGTTATAATCAATTTAGGTTTGCTAACAATTGCGTTTAAGGTTGACGGAGGAATGTTTAACTTCTGCACTATATCCACGTTTCATATTTGGATTGTGATCTATTTCAAAGGTTTTCAGTTTTTCACTATTGGTTATTTACTACACTTTCTTTTTTTCATTGCAAATGAAAAGTTAAAATACAATCTACGTATGTTTGGTCAACACTTAACAGTAGAAACATTCGTTGGCGTTTACCACGTCAAGGTAAAGCATTCTCTATCCCGCCCACACAAATCGTGTCACACAAATATTTACATACATGCATGTGATTGGCTGCCGGTATCCACCCCGTGACCGAGGATTGACCAAAGTAGCCAATGAGGACATCAAACTTTGAACATGTTAAGCGCCTTCTCCCACTGGGCCGATCAAGGATTGGCCAAAACAGTGAATGAGGACGTCAAACTTCAAACGTAGTAAGCGGGACCGGGAAAACACACTAAGCAAATATTATTTATTACATTTGGTGATTTGGTACCGGGACTTTTATAATTGAACTTAATACACAGGAAAACGTGTTAATGAGGAACGTGCTAACGAGATTCCACTGTATCTGCTCCTATTTGTCTGCTTTGTAGCGAAGATCTGTTGGTCTGTCATGTGTTGTTAGAGTGTATTGCTCTAGCACATCTTCGATCTCTCTGCAATTGCTGGCCAGTCTTGCAGAGGTCTTAGCGGATGATAACAAGCAGTTGATAGGATTTTTTAATTTTGTGTCAAAGTTAAATTCCCACATGCAGATTTAGTCTATGGATATCAAGTGTTTCATGCATCTTGGTTTAGTTTTATATATTGTTTATTTCTGACTTTTATTATGATTTTTATATTGAACTTTATCTCTAGTATTTGCTATGATTTTTATATTCATCTTTATCTCTGGCATTTGCTGTGATATTTTGTACCGATCTTTATCTCTGGCCTTTGCCATGATATGTTTTAAAAGGGCGCTAATGACCTAGCAGTTGAATGCCCTTAAACACAAATCATCATCATTCTTTTTCTTCTTCCTCATTGAATTAGGCCTTAGACCTGCTTCCACATCAAGAGATTGAGTCTTGTTATTGGTCAACCAACATTCTTTTACCTTTGCGTTGGCATTGAAGTAAAATCTGAAGAAGCCTGTTAAGTGGCATTCTTTCTGCATGTTGGACTCAGTTAGGTCTTTGATTTTGAATTGTGTCTAATAGGTTATAAATGTTTAATTCAGATCTTATTTCCTCATTGTATATTTTGTAAGTGCCAGTTTTCGCAAGCATATGTTAGTGTGGGTACTGGCATTGTTTTGTAAAATTTCATCTGTAATGTTTTCAAGGTTTGTTTTTCAATGTTCTTCTTATTGTACTGCATGTGTTTTAAATCTATTTAGTTTTATATCAATATCATTCTTTTCACAGTATGATAAGTTGAATCCCAAATAGTTGAAGTTCTTGACTTGTTCTCTTAGTTTGTTTATCATTTAAAATAAAGAGAGTTGAGGGTTGTTGCACTACATCACTAAAATATTCTTACTTGAACGCGTTTCGGGAGACGGTTTGTTCCCATCGTCAGCATGTCCTCTTGAGGTGAGGACATGCTGACGATGGGAACAAACCGTCTCCCGAAACGTGTTCAAGTAAGAATATTTTAGTGATGTAGTGCAACAACCCTCAACTCTCTTTATTTTAAATTATGACACATCACTGTTACTAGCTTCTAAATCTTCAAAATTAGTCAATTGTTTATCATTATTTTGCATCGTCTATGGTTTGTCCCTTCGAAAGCTATTGCTTTGGTTTTCTTATCAGAAATTTTCATGTTATGTTGGCTTGCGAGTAAGTTTAATTTATGGGTGGTAATTTGTAATTTGTCCTCCGTGTTGCTAAAAATCATTTCATCATCTACGAATAGTTTGCAGAAATAAAGACCTCATCATTGATTATAAAATGGTTTAATTCTTGCTATTTCTTAATGATATCGTCAATATTTAACTAAGTAGTGCTGGGAATATCAGTAAACTCTCAATTATCCGCATTAATGGAGGCTAAAACTATTTTGGATAAAGCAAAACAGTAGTTAATCCATTAGTTGTCATAACTCTCTAGTATGTACTAATGTGAGGTTTGTCTTATTGAGATATTTACAATGCAAAAATTACTATTTAATTCACCATCGTGTAGAGGATGTTTCTGTAGTGCAATCTGTTTAGCAAACACCTACGGTTAATCCATTTTGCACATCAAAGTGTTTTTAACAATATTGTAGTACTTTCTTACCAAAAATAAGCTGTTTACACTTCATAAAAACTGCTATGTATTCTGCTGTATTTACACACAAACATGCAATTAAGATGTTTCAAATCCTCCTGAGAAAGTCTCTTTATCTACTTTTGTTTTAAAGAGGTACTCTCGTCTTCTTTTTTTTGGGGGGGGGGGGGTCATATCATACTTCTTACTTCACAAAGCATTAATTTGTCAGACAGCAAGTAATCATCTTGTTGTTCGAGGTAATGTAATTGTCTGTTCTTTCAAGAGCTGCTGAATGACAGATATGCTTTTCTGGGTTGAGTGAGCATTGTTGGATTCATCTAAACCATCTTTCTTCTCGCCCCGTGCATGCGTAAACATTTTGCCAGTCATCACCACATGACGCGGAAGTTTCAGTCAACTGCTACCCATTCTTCAATGTTCTTACTGGTCATGTTTTTGCAGTCAGGTGCAACTTTCAAGCGAGAGCTACTGCTCAGTCGTTAGCAATTAACAGTCCACCAAAACACTTCAAGACACATAGTACTGTGAAATCACTTTGGAAATGCAACTATACAAAGTGGTAATGGAATTAAGAAAGAAAACAAAACAAAACAAAGTGAGAGACAAATCCTAAAATAGCCACTGATAGCCCACAAAACGGTTGATCCGTCCATGGATAATCAAGAGTGTACTGTATTGCAAGATTCCATTTTCTCTGGCTCTGACATTGTCCATATTCTGATTTCACATTTTTTAGTTGATCTTCAATCCTGATTTTATTTTTTTGTATTCCTGCCAGTATTTGTTATAACATCATCCTACTGCTAACAACAGAGTAATTCTAATATTTTTGCAGGTCACTAAACAAACAGATAAAAGATAAGAAAGAACACAGAGATAAGCTGGCTGAGGATATGAAAAGAGACGCAGAGAAACAGGTGCAACTGGAAAAAAAAATTGAGGTAAGAATAAAATTAATAATTGCACTTAAAACATAGAATCAGATCCTTCTTGCTGCTTTCTGCTTTAATCACCTTCAGTTTCCATTCATAAATATTTAACTAAACAAAAAGTAGATTAGTTGGTATATAATGTTGGGCAGTTGTCAATGACGCCATTTGCTCTCTTACACTCCAGTATTTTTATGAGAGGTTGGTATATTGATTGAAAGCTGGGCAGTGGAGCAGGTGGTTTTTCTCTATATCTTCAAGCTCACAGAAAGGAGATATAGGAGATTCTGTTGTGCCAATCCTGTGCAGAAGTGAAGAAAAAGTAAGATCACAGATCTGCATCTGCCGAATTCAGGCATACGTATCATCTGTGAATGCCATAATTTTAGAGTAGGTATAGTCCAGCTTTAATATGGACTAACTTACTACTCAGACAGAGGTGTTGGAACTAAGAAAATATTGTGGGGTCAATAACTGAAAATAAAATTACAAAATTATAAATAAAGATAGCAACTTACATTGTATAAGGGAGTGCCAGGAAACTAAAGTATGGAGGGAAGAAGTATGAAATAAGAAGTGGGAAAACTTAGGGCTAGAAATTATAGTTTAAAATAAAGACGATGGAAGCAAACCGTCTCCCAAAATGCGTTCAAGTAAGAACATTTTAGTGCTGTAGTGTAACAACCTTCAACTCTCTTTATTTTAAATTATGACACATCACTGTTACTAGCTTCTCAATCTTCAAAATTAATTAATTAGAAATTATAGTTTTAAAATCTTTGGAAATAGCAGGGAAATGTTTTTGAAAAGTTTTAGCAACTGTACAGAGTGGAAGTGAAATGGGGGAGTGGATGTAGATGAACAAAAACTTCCAACAGTTGTTTTGAAATTAAATGCACCATTAACTACATAATCGCGTTTAAAAGTAGGAATATTTGGCAACGTGATGCAACTTATTGATCGAGTAGTCTGCTTCTACTGGCAGCGCCTTGAATTATATTCTAATGCTCTATAAAACCATTTAAGTAATGCTGGCCATGTATCAAATTCAAATGTTTTGTCGCTGGTGTGCGAGACACCAGGAAATTCTGGGAAAAAAATCAGGTTATTGTTCACTGCACCGCATGTAAACTTTGCCTTGAATTCTATATTCCCACGTAATTACAAATATTTTATTTGATATGTTTAAAGGCTTGAATATCTGACCTAGTTTGTTTCAAGGCTTATGCCATGGTAAGGTAACGAGCTCTTGTAGAATTATTACTGATATTAAACAGTTTTAAGATTTATATGCTCATAATACCTATGTATGTAGTTAAAAAGGTACATTTTAATTATTATGCAATGCCATACTGCAGTGATATTATGTGATAATGCAATGCTTTACTTGAAATTAAAATAAGATTCCAAAGTTTATGGCACTTATGTGAAACACCTCTTACATTATTAACACCATTATTCTGTGTTCAATTTAACAATGTAGTACTAATAATCGCTAAACTTTTAGGAAAGCATAATTTATAATGTGAATTTATACTTGTGCAATTGTTTATAGTTTTGGCCAACCGGGAAGTGTACGCATCTATGTAATTTTTAATATACCTGTTTTAAAATGGGACTAAAGTGCTTCATGCCAGCACGTACATCTAATTACCGGTCTAAAAAAAGGAATTTGTATATGCAGAAGTTTATAGCAGCAGTTTCACCAACAGTTACTCCAATATGATTTAACAATAAGCTTATGAGCGCAAAAACACTCGTTAGTGAAATTTGCAACACTGTTACTGATAAGATTTGTGTATATGAATATGTGTGACAGATATCAAAATATTTCAAAACTGTAGGTAAACAAAACTGACACTGCTCTTCATGCCTAATGAATTCCACAGTCGTGAACTACCATTATTTACTTGGTAGCTCTAGAAACAAAAAAATGACCATAACCTTAATCACTAGCATTTATTAGCATTCACAAGTATGCGAAAACATTGGGATTAATTTAAAATATCTGAATTTGCCTCCAGGACATAAATTTGAAATAAGAATTTTGAGGAAGTGTTCCATATGTCCACCATTTGCTTGTAGATGGGCTTCTTACCTTCTTAACCAGTTCTGATGCACCCTGGCGTTGTTTCCAATTTCCTTAACTGCTAAGAAAATGTGCTGGTGCAGCTTGTCCGCAGTTTCTATTTCACCCTCTGCACTTTATTTTTCATGTCTCCCCAGAAATAAAAATTATGGGGATTCAAGTCTGGCGATTTGGCAGGCCAAGCCACAGATCCAAATCGACCAATCCAGTGGTTTGGGAAAGTCTTTGTCAAGTGATGACGGACTGCAAGAGTGATGTGGGGTGGTGCACCTTCATAAACAAACCACATCTTCCTCCTTATCTCCAACGGGATGTCATCCAACAGGTTAGGCAATTGGTACTTCAGAAACCGCCTATACCCTATACCAATCAAGCGCGGTGGAAGGACAAATGGTCCAATAAGATCTCTAGTTATGCCAGTCAAAACGTTAATTCAGAATCTATGCTGAAAATTCCGCTGTTGTATAGTTCTCGGGTTCTCCACTGCCCACGTGTGTGTTGTGAAAGTTCATAACGCCACTTTGCATGAAACAGGCCCTGTCCATCACCAACACATTTGTTACAAAATCTGGATTTTGTGCAAACTGACGAAACAGCCACTGGGAAAACCCAATATATGGATGAAAGTCATGTGGTGATAAACATTGTACTTGCTGGATGTGATATGTGCGCAATAACTGTTCTTTAAAAGTTCTAAGAACAGTCCAGTGTGGCATCTCCACTGTGCGAGCGATATCGCAACTGCTCCGATCAGGATTTTCATCAACCAAATTTAAGACTTGGAATTCACTACCTGTATCATGATCCCGCTGGTAAACAGCAACAAATGTGTTTGCACTTGGTACGATCCTGTTAGGAAATTTTTCAGCCTAGAGACGTTGAGGATCGAGAATTGTACTACGTAAATTAAGATCATGTCCAGATATTCTGACATTGAAAATCGCGGTATTGTATATATTGTTTTGTAACAAGATTTTCTGTCTTTTGTTTGTTGTTTGTTTTATCTATGCCTCCTGTAACTGTTCTGATCTTAACTTGTGGCTTTGGCAAAAAAAAAACAATTGCATGTGATTAAGTAAACATTCCTTGTGGTCTACACCGATATCATAAGAAAGTAAATGCAGCTGATGCGATGTTGCCAGTTCTAACAGAACTAAGGAGGCAAAAATTATTGACTTTTTAAATCTAATTTGCACAAAAACCGTTCATTCCATTGAAATACACCAAAGGAAATAGTTGTCATTCAATTTTCTATGAATTTAGTCATAAACTAACAACCTTTAATCAACAGTAATCCAGCAAGGTGATGATATATTTTTTGGATAAAAGTATTTTTTCTAGAAAACTGTGCATTTAGTTATAAAAAAGTGTCAGAAGCCCACATCCACTCTCCCACTTTTCCCAATCCGCAGGATCACTTTACTTCCACCTTGTATAGGGAAGATAAGAGAAAAATGGTGGAGGAAAATTACTAAGGCAAAGATGGACTGTAGCAATACAATTGAGAACTAAAGTACAACTATATGTGAATGGTGCATGGGGGTGGAGATGGATAGAATTACTTGAAAGCACTATAGATTTAGAAGAACTAAGATAATGGCAGGATCCACTATACATAAACAATCGGGTATTAAAATGTATAGGATCCTGAAATCAAGCAATTTCATGTAGAGTAATATGCATTATAATGTAATTATGAAATGAGAAACAAATTATCCATTCATACAAAATTATAGTTATTCATCAAAACACAAGTACTTAATATCTTATATAGGATCATTCAAAATATTAGGTCTTTTCAAACATAATTAAGCATTGACTAATTTTGAAGATTTAGAAGCTAGTAACAGTGATGTGTCATAATTTAAAATAAAGAGAGTTGAAGGTTGTTACACTACATCACTAAAATGTTCTTACTTGAACGCATTTCGGGAGACGGTTTGTTCCCATCGTCAGCATGAGTGTTTCGTACCAGAATATTTCAGAAGCTTGAGCCGGCATTACCATGAATTTAACGTAATGTGACAGTCTTACACAGTATTAAATGGAGATATTTAAAATTGACTTAACATGATATAACTTAAAAGTTTGGCAAAGTCAAACTTTTCCTTCCCGTTACGTCAAGTTTGATTTCACATGGTAATTAGAACCAGTCGGTACTAGCTCGAAGTAATAAAGAACTATGAATCAAGTGTCAATCCCATTACGTTAAGTGTATGCCAATTATACCTTTAGTTTACCAGCATTTTCATGTCAGTTAAGTAAAGTTCATTGTAATCCCGGTATTACAGGTGATCTTATAAATAAACGTTCACCACACGTCTGCTGGCCGTGTATTTCATTGTGTTGTTAGAGCACTTTTGAGGTTAAGAGCAAGGTACCTACACATTATACACGAGTGTTCAGAAAATAAAAGGCAATTCTTCACTCTCACAGATTTCCCACATTGTGTGTGGAGTTGACTACACACATGTTACTATTTTGAACCCATCCGTGAATATTGAACTTTTCCGAAATCAGAAAGGGTATTTCTCTATCAACACGCAAGTGGTCTGCGATGCAAAATGAATATTAGAAAAAATATTGTTTCCAGAATTTTAAGCTGCTCTTCAGTACGTTTCCCGTTGTTAGAATTATTAAACTCGTCAATCACGACTTTCCAGCATTTCTTTTCCAGCATCTTTATAACGTGTGGGCTTTTTGCATTACTTGGGTCTTCATTGAAAATGTTAATAAAAGTAACCTCCCGTGAATCAGGAACCTAAGCTTATATTAAAAAACCTAACCTCCCATAAATCAGAAACATAAAAAACTAATAAACATAAAATGAAAAGAATTAGGAACGCACGCTGTGAGTGTCGGCGGTATCTCACTGGCTTTGAAGATCAACGCAATGAAGGTTATCGCACGTTTTTTACGCTCATATTGTTTAAATGAATTTTCTTTATTTCTACCAACAAGTATTCATCTCTTTCACTGACGTTTCTCCTCTTTTCCTATCGCACATAACCTTATTCATGATTGCATCAAGTAAATCACACAAACAAAACAATACCTTTGGGAGTAATGAGCTCTTACTTCAGTAGTTGTAACTAAAAGAGTAAATTGTAATTGAGCTCTCCAACGTTACTTTGGGAGTAAATTGTTCCTGTAGTAACCAACTTCCGTGGTGGGGTTCTTTAGTAAACTTCTTTACCAGTTACTCCAACATGGTACATGCCACCCTTAGTGAATCTGTTAAGCTGTTAAATGTGATTCCAACAATCCCCATGACAACATGTGGAGCAGAAAGACGTTTCTCTACCCTAAAAAGGTTAAAAAATTTCTGCATAATACAATGTTTAAGGAAAGGTTATCTGCATTGGCCATACTTTCCATTGAAGGGAACTTCATCATGCAGGTCAAGAACTTCAATGAACTGGTCATGAACAAGTCTGTTGGCAGGAAGGAGGGAAGGGTTTGTTTTTCTCTATAAATGAGTGCTATATGCTACACACTGTTTATGAAATGTGCATGTGTTGTGTGTGTTTATTCCCATTTACTTGTTTATTTGTGTAAATTTATCAGCCTATAATGAGAACCTTAATACCATATATATTTAACCATTTCAAATGCAAGGATAATTTTGTGAACCACCAAAGTTCAGACTCACAGCTGCCCCTGCATTATAGTGTCCACTACCAGCTTTAAACGCTCCTTATACCAGACATTTCTGGTGTTGCATTTTATGTTAACGTAAAATTGCTGCAGTTGCTTAGTGGACCTGGAGAAACATGTTCATTCCAATTAAATTACCAGTAGATTTTCTACCAGTCCTTTAATGTAAGACTGTGCCTTTTTCAGTATCAATAATACATCTTTACTTAGTAACCAGTTCGGTCATTAATGCTTTTCAAACAGTGAAAGATTTAGTTCCTCTGCATCTAGATTTTTCAGTTGACTTTGAGATTCTAACCTCAAACAATCAGGAACATTACATGGTATTATGGTAATTGCTAATGAATGTTGTCTGCTACTGACACAGAAAGCGCTGAGCACTGTGATACATAAACAAAAGTGCATTGGCGCACATTCAGAAGCCGTGTAGTTCGGTCACCGGCTTCTTGAAAGCTATTGTTTGCAGTTGTCTTTAAAACCTTGATAAAGTGCAAGAGTTTTAACATATGTTAAATGTTGAACAAAATGTTAACAATTAGGATGTTAAGAGTATTTTTAGGATCGAATTCATAGTCATTGCTTATTTCAAGGAAGTCCTTAACCAACGATTTTCAATACCAGATGCTACTCTTTCAGGTGAATAAGGAAATGCTTATTCATATAAGGAAGCCCTGACCTCCGCTTATATGCAATAAGGAGAGCCGATGCCATCTTGCATCAACTGCCTACAACAGAGGTTAACAATAATAGCGAGTTCATGGAGTATATCGAATTTCATAACGAAATTATACTGTGCATTAATAAACGTATTTGCTTGATGCAGAATTCACTTGAAACATATAGGGATACTGAATTTAAGAAGCGATGTTGGTTTACCAAAGCTGCTGTTGTAATAATCTAATGCCTCTGCTAAACAATGTAACCTTAACAGAGGTTATGAAGTCGCAAGGTGAGACAGGTTTACTTGGAAAGATAATGTATAGAATCTCAGTGCTATAACACAGTCCATATGTTTTCTGTTCTGAGTTTTCCCATTTATGTTATCCAAAATCCTTAGGTCTCTAGAAAACAAGATTCCGCTGCATTTATTCGGAATCATTTAATAAAATGCAGAAATATTTCTGTAATAAATAAAGTACATCTCTGCAGTGCTTTTTTTTAATCAAATTGCCTATTTTCACAATCTTTACGACTGCAATGGACCACTTAACAAGTCACATGTATTTACTATTAATTTGCAAATATATGTTGGGTTATCCAAATCTTGAACAGAGGTTTACCAGTTTTGCATGTAAAACTGCTGTTCAAGCCAAACACTGTACTTTGCTACTTTGCTTTTCTGTTTACTGCTAGATGGTGTAGTAATTGCATTTGTGGTTTGCTTCCAAGCATATATGCAGTGTGCAAATTGTTGTAAATACTTCTAGCTACTAATACTTTATGCCAGAAAGTTGGATTTTCAGTTTTAAAATAGTCCACGAGTGAATACTACTGACCAGTACATCACATAGCGTCCAATTGCGTGCATTTGACGATGTCTTTGTATCAAGCACCAACTCTTGTAGCTGGTTTCTTTCCTGTTCGCTGAAATGTTTTTCTTTTGGCATATTTTCGACCTAAGTAATACTAAAACCCTTAATTAAATTTACAATCTACTTGATTCTAACCTAAAGTTAACTAATTAATAAATGTACCATTTAAAACTCGCAAGCTTCTACCATGTGCTCAACAGCTGTTGTGAACAAAAGAATGTGGAAATGGCAGCTGGCTATGTGGTCACCTGCATGTTTGTTTACACATTCCTTTGCGCATCTGAGTGGCTGTGAAACAACAACCATGTTGCCACATGAGCTTTGGAAATAAGTAAGCGTCTAGTGCTGAGCATATAAGCACTGTCTATGTATACCAAATGGTAACAAGCATTTCCTTATCAGAAGGAAATACTTATTGCTTAAGCATCTCCATGTCATATAAGCAATGACTATGAATTCGATCCTTAACATCGGTTGATGAAATTGGCCTGTAGGCTTGTGTATTATGTACCTTAGGTGTGTCCATGCTACGTTGGTAACTGATGTGACCAAAATGAGGTAATCGAACACAATCATCCTGTTTGCTTCAGGGAGTATATATGTATTTAATCTCTGGTTTGTACCAACTAGAAAAAAGCAACTGAGGTGCCTCAGCCCCCATGTTCTGGTGTCCCTGTACACAGAAAATATCTATAAAAGTGCATCTGAATACGCAGCTGAATTCTTTGTGAGGCTAATGGGTGCATTCAGAAAATTGTATTTGTGCTTAAAAATAACTTGAAATCATTGATATATTCAATTAAATAGTAAATTGTAGATTTGAGCTGCAAATAAGTGACTTATGTGATATTAGTATGAAATGAAATAAAGATATTTTGATTGCTTTTAATATTTTGCAATGTTGCATTATTCTAGGACCAAACCAATGAAATGGAACGGCAGAGAGCGAGTATAGATGAGTACAATAAACATTTCTATGAATTGAAGAAGAGTAAGGATCAGTACCAAAGCCAAAGAAAGTAAGTATTTTAAATGCTAATAAAAGCTTGAGTTGGAGATGGTTACGTATTCCATATACTGAGCAATTGCTCCCATCATCATTTGAAGTCTTTAGCTTATAACTGTAATATATGAGAATTTTACTAATACTACATCAGTTATAATTTCCAAAGTGTTTTGCAAACATCATTTCTATATTTTATACACTTATGTTTGTTCCCATATCTATCAGAATGCTCCCATAGTGAGAAAAGAAACGTTCAGAATCTACGAGGGTGGTCTGAAAAGTTTCCGACCTAATAAAGATACAAAACATTTTTTCAGAATTTTTTTTTTTATTTTTCAACATAGTCTCCTTGTGACTCTGCACATTTCTCCCAGCAATGCTACCATCTCTGTAACCCGTCCAAATAGTACTCAGCGTTTTTCTCTGCAAAATAATTGTTCACGAAGGTGATTGCCTCTTCATTTGACGAAAATCTCTGTCCTCCGAGCACAATTTTCAGATGAGGGAACAAAAAGAAGTCGCTTGGGGCTAGATCTGGTGAGTAAGGCGGATGGTCAAGCAGTTCAAACCGTAATTCATGGATTTTCGCCATTGCAACCACTGAGGTGTGAGACGGTGCGTTGTCTTGGTGAAACAGGATTTTCTTTTTCTGCAAATGTGGCCGTTTTTCCACAAGTTCTGCCTTTAGCTTGTCAAGTAATGATGCGTAGTATGCTCCTGTAATGGTTTTTCCTTTTTGAAGATAATCGATTAAAATAACTTCATGACTATTCCAAAAAACAGTCGCCATCACTTTCCCAGCAGAAAAAACAGTTTTTGCTTTTTTTGGAGCCGGTTCCCCCTTTGCAGTCCACTGGCTGTATTTTTGTTTTGGGTGTATAGTGGTATATCCAAGTTTCATCTACAGTAATTAAACGGCGCCAAAACTCGGATTTATTGCACCTAAACTGTGCCAACAGAGCGTTGGAAATGTTCATTCGAACACGTTTTTGGTCAAATGTGAGCAAACGCGGCACCCAACGTGCGGACAGCTTTCTCGTGTCTAAATGTTGATTTAATATGTGACAAACATGCTCTTTTGACATGTTCATAGCCTCTGCTATCTCTCTCACTTTAATTCAGTGGTCGTCTAGCACCATTTGGTGAACTTTGGCGATGTTTTCGTCAGTAGTTGCAATTTTTGGACGTCCCGAACGTTCATCGTCTCCCAAGCTCTTACGGCCACGTTTAAATTCAGCTGCCCAAAATTTCACTGTGGTAAATGATGGTGCAGAGTCCCCATACACAGAATCCAACTCATCTGATTTGTGTAGGTGTATTTCCTTTCAAAAACAAATATTTAATGACAGCTCGATACTCGATTTTGTCCATTTTTATAAAAACACATCACCTCACTCAAACGACTGTTACATAACAACTGAGCGTCCAAAATGGCTGAAACTTTGGTGAGTAACTGTCAACAGATGAATAACGAAATTCACTAGCTTTTATTTACGAGTGCTGCCATCTTCATGTTGAGGTTTGGAAACCTTTCAGACCACCCTCGTATGTTGTGTGGTTTTTCAAGGAGAAGAGAAAGGAGGGCAGACAAAAGGAAAGAATTGTTAGTCATGTTGAATGCATGGAAAATTATGTAGAGCTAGATCATCTTCCTGTCCAGGGATGCTCTTCCGTTAGTAATATGCTTTAATTGATAAGTGGAGAACATAACTATTTAGATAAGTTCAGAAATGTTTATCTCGGTACAGTTATAATACTGTCTAGAAGCATCAAACCATTTTACTCTTGGGACAAAATTTCCTATTGGAATGAAATGCCACTTCTATTCCTGAAATTTGATATGCAGGTGATAAATATAGCCTTGAGATGATGTTTTAAGGCCTACTATAAAGAAATATTTACCCCATTATAGTGCTCTCTGGTTATGTTTGGTGGCACTCTTGTTTGTTCAGTTGACATCAACACCACTGCTCTTAAAATATATGCATGGTAAAAATATGAAGATGTATTGGCGTTAATTACAGCTGTTAAATTGGTGATACAGGCATTATCTTGTAGGATGTCAATTGTTGAGTTTAAAACAAATAATCCTTTGTTGGATAGATGCTATTGGTGTTTTTTTACTTTCTCTACTATGTATACTAAGTAGGGGAAGTATTGTATTCCACCCAAAAATTTGATACCGAGATTTCACCGGAAATATATGTTTTGAGACCCCCTGAATCCAAAAAAAGCATTTTTGGAAACATGTCCCTGTGTGTGTGTGTGTGTCTGTGAACAGCATAACTCAGAAATGAACAGTCGGATAAACACCAAACTTGGTATTTAGGTTCAGTATCTTCCAGAGATGCGACACGAAGGTTTTCAAGAAAATCCCCCCACTCCAGATTACCCTTTACATGGAACATTTTTCGAAAATTTTAATTTTCTCAAAAATGACTAACGATTTTGATTAAAATATCATATGTTTAATATATTTTCATGACAAATCAAATGTATATCTTGAATTTTCTGGGAATGTCTCCAAAAGTGTTCTTCATTGTGAACGACTTTTGCATAACTGGTAAACCATAAGAGATAGACAAAATTTTACTATACAAAAAATGTAGATCGCATTAAAATACACAATTTATGTTATATACATTTTTTTTTGTTGAGTGAACCATTTTCGAGATATTGCTTGTTATTCCCTTAAATTTTCCAATACTTTTTCTCAAATGAGAATTCGTTATTAATTTTTTTTTATGTCCTAGACATACAAAGAGAATGGAATGCGCCACATAACAACCAGCTCTTAAAATATTTGACTATCGCTTAAATACTACCAATTCCCCTTGCACCTACAAGAAAATTAGCAATAAGATTAACATTTCGATATCTCGATTAACATGAAGCATATGGAGAATATGCGTTTGTAAAAATAGTTTGTACAAGAGTAGAGAAAGTCATGTGAGTGTAACACATCTGATTTTTTTAATTGTTTTAGTGCTTACAGTAAGTGTTCTACACTTTTTAATTGTTTTTACAACACATTTTCCCATTAAATACAATATGATGCAATATTTAGCTCAGAAAGATTAATCCAAATAGTGTTGTTTCAAAACAAGATTTGATTTACTGACTGACTTGAAACTAGTAATTCCCATAGTAAGGTTGGCAATACTTCAGTTTAGTGTTAAAAGTCAGCCACTTTGAATTCTTGGGAACTGCCATTAAATAGTTTCCCCTATAGGCTTGGGATGGGCTTTTTTGGGAGATGAGTTGTCATAACTCGCATGATGATACAAAAATTTAGATATGTATGTACAGTCTGCTTGTGTATGTGTGCTTTGCAGTAAAGTCATTCTTGCTTTCCAATATTTAGAGGTGATATCTTTAAATGCTAAAAGTGTGTCACATGTTGTCATGCATGCTACAAGCCAAGATTTGTTAATAGAAAGGGACAAAATACAGAAGATTTCTATACTGTTAAAAAGTAAAAGATGAAGAAATTATGGTTAAAGGGTTGGCATAGCAAATTACAAAATGTTGTAAAGGAAAGAAAAATTATAAAAATTATTGGATAGTACATTGAAACAAGAAATGATTGAGAAAGGTGATATATTACATGGTGAGTGAAATATAATTAGTAGTGGGGGGCCTAATTTTATGGTAAGTCAAAAGCTGATATATGCACTAGTGATTGTTTGTTTTCACTTTTTGCAAACATTTCAAACATGCAGTCTCCTGAAGTTACTTATATTTTTACTTTATCTACCATGTACAATGTCAAAATTTCACTGGAAAATACGTACTTTGGATCTCCTGAATGAAAAAAAAAGCATTATACAAAAAGGTTTCTATGTGTGCATGTGTGAAACGCATAAATCAAAAACGAAATGTCAGATAAGTACCATAACTTGGCATTTAAGTGCAGCATCTTCCAAGGATGTGATATAGTTTTCAATAATAGTAAAAATATTTATTTGCTTATAGACTTTTACACTAAAAGTTGCAAGCATTGTAAGTTTTATATACATTAAATCATTATTTACACATTATTTATGCACAGATTATAACTCAGTCAGCCCTTACATGCACTTTTGCATCAAGCAACTCTTAGTTCATGTTTCAAAATGTTTCCTTTTTATCATTTTTATGGATTTGGGTAGTTTATTATATAATATTTTGTCCATTATTAAGGGATGTTTGTCCATTGCCTGTTTATTTATTACTGTATATAATTATTTTGTTGATACCCATTTTAAGAGCTTGAACTGTGCTTATTTATAAACTATCAGGAAATGATTCCTCATTAAGGGTGCATTTATTAGATGTACAAGTTAGTAGGCATATTTACAGCGTTTTAGAAGTTTTAATGATGTCTCTTCCCATCCTGTTAAGTATTATTTTTTAATTTATTTATTTTTTCTAATCTGTTGTGGAGGTTCCTTTTAAGTATATGGTAAATAATAGCCCTGCTGTACGATGAATTGTACCCCTAACCAGATTCTTTTTCTGTATTTATAAAGAAATTATTCAAAAATTTGTCACTGAATTGTTGCCTCTTAAATTAACTAGTTCTTGGGAATATTCCTTTATTAGACTTATATTTATCATTGTAAACAATAAGATTTTTAGATCTACAGAGAATTATGATGTTGTTTGTCTACTAATGCTGAGCTTGCAGTTCCCCAGTATTTTCCAATGTTGTGAGTTTGGATGAAAGAGCCAAATTCATCAAAATGTTTTTTTAAATTCTGAATTGATTAATTTTATAATCCACAGTGTGCTCCTGAAGAACTATCTCCTTTTTAAGCTTTAGTAAATGATGTATTATTTTCCAACAATCTGTTATTCTTTTGCATTTAGGTGATATATTATCTGATACAGCAATTATAGCTGTTCTAGAATCACAAAATATTACTGCTTTTTGAAAGCAGAAAATGTAGTAATCCTTCATTTGCATGATTAATAGAATCCCTTATCTTCAGTTTACTGCAAATAGCTTGTGAAGTCCTCTTTATTCTGAATGGATTTTGTAAAACTGATACACTATAAGAGATAGAAAACAAACTTGCTGCAAAAAAAATGTAAATCTTGTTAAAATAGCATTTCATATCCTTTGTAAGATTGATTTGTGGAAGGTAGAGAAAAATAAATGGTAGTGGGTATGGAAAGGCATGTAAATAAAGCACATTGGACGTTTATTCTTATTAATACTTCATCTAGAAAGTATTAAGTTCTCTGATAGTAAAATTTTCAGTATTTTTAGATGGTAGTTCAATTTTTAAAGAATTGTTGCAAAGCGGTAAAGTTTCCAAAATCCCCACAATTTCTTTTTGTTCTTGTTACTTTCTCTACTATGTATAGTAAGTGGGGTAAGTATTGCATTCCACCCAAAAATTTTGTTTTGAGGCGTTCTGAATCCAAATAGAGCATTTTTGGAGACATGTCCATGTGTCCGTCTGTGAACAACATAACTCCAAAACGAAAACTCGGATAAATACCAAACTTGGCATGTGAGTTTAGCATCTGCCAAGAATGTGACACAAAGATTTTCAAGAAAATCTCCCACCCCCAACTACCCTTTACATGGAACATCTTTTGAAAATTTTGATTTTCTCAAAAATGGCTCTAAATGGCCATATGTTTAAGATATTTTCATGGCAAATGAAATGTATATCTTGAATTTTCTGGGAATGTCCCCAAAAGTCCTCTTCATTCTGAATGACTTTTGTATAACTGGTAAACCATAAGAGAGACAAAAGTTTACTGCACAAAAATGTAGATCTTGTTAAAAAACACAATTTAGGTCATATACATTTTTGTGTTGTTGAGTGAACTGTTTCCGAGATATTTCTTGTTATTTGTTTGAATTTTTCAATTCTTATACTTTTTTTCAAATGGGAATTCGTTTTTTTTATGTTCCGGACATGCAAAGAGAATGGAATGCTCCACATAGCAACCAGCTCTTAAAATTTTTGATATTGCTTAAAGCCTACTGTATTTCCACATTCTCCTTGCAACTACAAGAAAATTAGCAATAAGATAGTGTCTGCTAATGTTTATCTCAATTAACATGAAGTAGATGGAGAATAAGTGTTTGTATAGTTTGTACAAAAGTAGAGAAAGTCATTTGAGTGCAACACATCAGATTTTTTTCGTTTAAGACTATCATAATGTCAGCTGTACTTGACCAGAATTATTTATTGTAAAGCAAAATTAATTTATAATGCAATGTTATAATGTTGAATTTTGGATATCATGGATATAACCTGTAGAGTATGTGAAATATTGACGATTAGTCTGGATTTGTAGTTAACTAGCTTCTCTGCTATCATATTGCATTTTTGATGTGTAACTTCTGAGGAATAATTTTTTCATCTATAGTTTGAGAGTGAAAAAGATTGTGATAGAAATTTCAGCTTCCAGCTTTATCTTTTATGTATCGTCATTGTATGTAAATAACCAGTAGCTGGTAGTACAACAAGAAAATATATATATATTTTTTGTTGCAGTGAGTTATGGAGGAAAGAAAACACCATTCAACAATCTTTATCTTCCCTAAAGGAAGACTTGGCAAAGGCGGACCAGTCATTGCGATCCATGGCAGGCAAGGTACTCATTCTGTATATGAATAGCTAGAAGTTGATCGGTGGAGCATGCTATACTTTCCCGTTAAAACTGTTTGCTGTTGGTGTTAAAGTCAATGTAATAACACACTAAGTTATCGGAAGTGATTATAAACATTAAACCTTTTAATCTATTGAAATTGTGAGTGGAATGATGACATTTTATTGTATTTACACAGAATGTCCCAATAAGCAAATTGCTCTAGGTGGAGACTGCTCTTTACAAGTGAGGGGTAAGCTAATTACTGAGAATAGACATATAAAAAGAAGTACAGAAGTAAAGAAAAATTTTTTTAACCATGTGTGTATGTGTGGTCAGCTGGGAATATATATAAACATTTTTAAAAATATTTCAACAAGCACCACAAAGATTCCCTGTTGTCAAATTATTTGAAATTTATTATATCTGCAGAAAAAGGATGGATGTTTGTTTCCTTAAATACTTCTACGGAAGTCTTAAACATTTGAGCCCAAAAAGTTTTTTAATAGCTCTCTTTTGCAGAATTTTCTAAACAGCTTGCTTGTTTTCTGTCACTATTGCACCATACTGTTTAAACACAGAAAGTTGGGATGCAAGAATGCAAAATAAACACCTTTTAGTAGCTATTATCCAACTATAAATCTTTTAGTCTGTACAAGATGTAACACAGTTTGTTTTGTTGACGATATGTTCAATATGGTACACCCAAGTCAGAAATTAATCCAATATAAGGCCAAAGTATGTAAATCTGTTTCCCCTTTCTCTGACATTATCTTTGAAGTTTATTGACATGCTACTTGTACTTGGTCTAGAGGTTTGTGAAAACACAAGGATTATGTTATTGAGAACCATGACTGCAGTGTTGTAATTCTAATTTATTTTCATAGAATTGGTAAACTTTATCTGCAAATAGAAATATTTGGCGCATTAACTTTATTTCCTATATCATTTAGTTTCACTTACCAAGTTTTCATTTGAATGTGTTTGGAAGAGGGTTGTCCCCATCATCAGCTGTATGTCCCTTGGCATCTGAAAGAGGTCCCCTAATTTAGGGTGAGTTATACTGCCATCTAGCCATCTATGTCATCAACTGTGAAATTTTAAAATTTATTACTGTGTGTGCTCAGATTGATTGTAAAGACTGCCACAGAATACGCATAGCAAAAACCAAGGGAAACCTAAAAACCAGACTAAAGGAACGCCTAAGAAATTTAAAACTTAAGCAAATAGACAAATCTTTAATAGTTCACCATTTTTAATTAATAGATGACAACATTAAACAGGAAATAAAGATTTTAAAACATCAGCAGAACTTGCAGTACAAGAAAATAATCCACATCTCCAAAATGGCGCAGAATTTTGAAATTCAGGTAATTGACAACATAGTGAAATTCTCCATTAGACACCTAGATAGCAGTACAACTGATATTAAAGTAGGGGTTCACCTTCCAGACACCAGTGGACATCAGCTGGCAATGGAGATGAACACTTTCGAAACATGTTCTGAGTGAAAATGTAAGTTAAACTAAAGTATACGAGGGCGGATTCAGAAGTCCATGACTGACGAGAGATAGTGTTCTAATCACAGGTTTCTTGTTTGCACCAGTCTTACATCTATTCTGGGTATAATCACAGAAATTTGTCGTCATTTGTTTCTTAGAACACTGTTGAGAGCATCTAAAATAAGCAGATGTGTGTTGCATCGTAGAAAATGGAGAAAAGCGAATTTCATGTTCTGATAAAGCACTACTTTTTGCATAGTAAGACGGTGAAGGAAATGGAAGAAAAGTTGAGCAAGTATTATGGGGACTCTGCACCATTACATGGCATGGTTCACAGAATTTTGATGTGGCCGTTCGAGCACAAGAGATGTGCCGTGTGTACAGGGCAGCCAGGTGAGGTCACAATAGAAGAAATGTGAACAAAGTTCATGATATTGTGTTGGAAGACCGCTGAGTGAAAATCCATGAGATAGCCAAGACCGTAAACATCTTGAGTGAATGGGTGTATTACATTCTGCACGGATTTTTGGGTATGAGAAAGCTGTCAGCAAGATGGGTGCTGCGGCTGCTCACACTTGAGAACAAGCGGAATCGTGTGACCATTTCACAGGGATGTTTGAACATGTTCCAGCGCATCCCAAATGAGTTTTTGCAGCATTATATCACGGTTGGTGAAACTTGGATCTATTACTATCAACCTGAAACCAAACAATCGAAGCTATGGATTTCCTTCGATGAACCTGCTCCAAAGAAAGCGAAAACTATTCTGTCGGCAGGAAAAATCATGGCAGTTGTCTTTTGGGATTCCAAAGGGTGATAGACATCCACTACCTGGAAAAGGGTAAAAAGATCACAGGTTCATATTGTGCTGCAATGCTGGATCAGTTTCACAAGGAATTGTTAAAGAAACAACCCCATTTGATAAAGAAAAAGGAAGATAATGCACCTGCACAGAAGTCAGCCATTGCCATCGCAAAATTTGTGGAATTGGGCTACGAACTGCTACCTCACCCACCATATTCGCCAGATTTGGCTCCAAGCAACTTCTTCCTCTTCGCAAACCTGAAAAATTAGCTCGCTGGAAAAAATTCATATCCATTGAACATATGGCAGAAACAACCTCGTATTTTGCAAACTTCAAAAAATCATATTTTTTGGAAGGGTTAAACAAATTGGAGAAATGTATATTGAATTGAAAGGAAACTATGTTAATAAATAAAATTGATTTTTTGGAAAAAATTGTTATTTTCTTTAAAAAGTCACTGACTTATCAATCTGCCCTAGTAATTAGTCCACTCACAATTTCAGTATATCAATTTAATAATTTACATTTTAAGCTGATCCTTAAAAATGCTTTTACCAGCCAATACTGAATGGACGAGACAGCGTTCGAAAAGTATTGGAGACATTCCGAGAGCGAGGTGGTAGTGCAGCTGAGATTGCCAATTCCTACTATGGGCCAGTCATTGAAAACTTTGACTGTGAAAAGAGCATTTACACTGCCGTGGAAGTTACAGCTGGAAACAGGTGAGCTATACCTGTATACTACACAGTATTTTTGAGGAGTTCAGGCAACTGTTGCTGATGCATTGGTAGTCTTGCACTAACTGAAATAGATTTTTAACCTGATTTTAAAATATGGCTTTAGTTAGTATGACAGCCATGTAACATTTGTTCAAGATGGGTGTGAACCCTTTTATGAGAGGACTGCATTTATCAATTCACTTTCATTTCAGCAGATCTGAGCAATGGTCATCTTAAAGTAGTTGTCCAAGTTTTCCTTTAGATTTGCTTAGCAATGGCCCTTTTTACCTTCTGTTCTACTTACCTATAGTCTTGCATTCCATCCAAAAATTTGATACCAAGATTTCGCCAGAAATACACTTTTGAGACTCCCTGAATCCAGAAAAAGCATTTTTAGAAAAAGATCTGTGTGTCTGTCAACAATATAAACTGTAAGAGATAGACAAAATCGTACTACACAAACAATTTAGACCTGAGTAAAACACAATTTATGTTGATATTTTTTTGTGGAGTTAACCATTTTTGAGATATTCCTTTTATTGATTTGAATTTTCAAATACTTTTCTCAACTAGGAAGTACCTTCGGTTTTGGGTTTCCCTTTTCTTGTGGTCATGCAATGCATGGAATTCAAGCCATCACATAGTGACACACACTAAGAAATCTGACTATTGCTTTACTTGCTGTATCGTACAATGAAATGTGTAAATATGTATTAGTTTATCTGGATTAACAAGAAATAGATAGAATAATAAGCTTTTGTAAAAATATGAGGGCTAATCAACAAAGACTGAGACTGATGTTTTTTTTTCCTGCAGAAGGTTACTACTCCATTTCAATGTTTACATGATCTCTTTTTCAAAGTAATCCCCCCTCCCATATTTTAATGCACTTTTTATAGCCTCTCAGCCAGTCCTGGAATACATGGTGCAGGCAATTCTTTGTGAGGTCCTTGAGAATCACCTGGACTTTTCTTGAGCACTTCTTCAGAGTTCTCAAATCGAATGCCCTGAAGCTTTGCCTTTAATGATGGAAACAAAACAAAAAAAAAAAAAAAGAAAATAATAGGGTTCAAGATCAGAGCTATAAGGTGGATGCAGTATGCAGGTAATGTTCCATTTAGCCAAAAACTGCATGACTTGATTTGAGACATGAAGCCGTGCATTGTCATGATGAAGTTGCCACCCAGTCCGATGAAGTTCTGGTCGTTTCCTTGTAATGTGTTTCCTCAGTTTAGCCAATACTGACATGTATACTGCTGTAACAGTAGTATGAAAGGGAGTTGCATGCTGGTAAATCATTTTGTGAAATGCAAAATGCAAGCAGGGTCTACAAAACAAAGCATTGCTACCAACCTACCGATACATTAGTGCTGCCACCTATGGACATTATACATAAAATCCCGGTCTTTTCAAACATTGTTGGTACAGACAGGAAACTATCAAGGAAGCTACAGGAAAAAAATATCAGTCTCAGTCTTTGTTGATCAGCCCTCATAGTTTTTAGAGGAGTAGAGAAAGTCATGTGAATGCAATTTGTCAGAATTTTAAAATAATAATAATTATTATTATTATTATTATTATTATTATTATTATTATTATTATTATTATTTCCTTTTTTTATGAATTATTATTTTGAAATTATTGACACGGAATGTGTTGCATAATTAGATATCTAGGAGTAGGTTTGAACTAATTCAAACACATTATCTGAAAATGTTTCAAGAATCATTCCCATCATCTAGTTTGTTGAACTGCTGCTTAGTGAATGTTTGAATGCTGAGTATCTGGAAGTTCTGGTCTCCTGTCATGGCATGTGGAGGATATGTTATAAACTTGCTAAGGTTATCCAGGATTGGAATATCAAAATTCATAGTCATTCTTCTGTTTTTCAAAATGAAACTTCCTTCCCAGGCGGCTAGTTCCATTGGATAAAGTGCTTCTTTTAATAGTTAGGCTTCCAGATTTATTTCATGAATGGGGTAATAATCACATCTCTCCTATCAGAAAAAATAATGGCACCACAAGAATTTGGAAGATGTAGGTTCAGCTTTTGGCATACCAGTGTGTTAACAATGTCTGATTTTCAGGCTCTTCCATCATATAGTGGACTCTGATAAAGTGGGGACACAGATATTGAAGGAAATGAATCGACAAAAGCTGCCTGGGGAAGTGACATTTATGCCCTTAAATAGATTGCATGTCAAGGAGCAGAATTATCCACAGACAAACGTAAGTTATCAAACATTATTTTTCCTTCCTAACTTAATATGAAGGATTTATTTAATTTTATCACAGTGTTTTTAATGTTTATTTAATTTTTAGCATATAAGCTAGAACAAAAACCAAAATGAGCCAATGTTTGAAGTGTATGTTGAAGAACAAAGTAAAGTTCGAAACATTTGTATTTTCCAAAGTTATGTAAACATTATTTGAATTTGTTCTGGAATATTTATAACCAGTTACGAGAGTAATCCCAAAAGTAAGGTCTCCAAAGCACTGGGATCGTAGGGAAACTGTTTGCCACACTACTTTTTTCCTTCTTCCCTCCACTCTCTTCAGAAACCACCGCACATCCCTTAGTGCCCTCAGTCTTGGCTTGGCAACCAGGTATAATGGAGCTCCCGTTAGCCACTACCGCCAGGTGCGAAGTTTGTGCAGTTATTCACTTTTTGAGCGCAAAAGGGGTTAAACCTGTCAAAATTCATCGACAGTTGATGGAAGTGTATGGAGAGTCTTGTATGGATGTCAAAAATGTTCGCAAGTGGTGTAGAGAATTTGCAAATGGTCGCAAGGAAATTCATGACGAGGAAAGAAGCGGGAGACCGTCCATTTCTGACGAAACAATCGCAAAGGTTGAACAAATCATGCTTCAAGATCGGCAGATCACTCTCGATGAGCTCTGCATTGTTATTCCTGAGATTTCTCGAAGCACTATTCATCGGACTTTGATTGAAGAGTTGAAGTTTTGGAAGGTGTGCGCAAGATGGGTCCCAAGAATGCTGACAGAAGATCACAAAAGGCAACACGCTGAAACTTCCCGCCAATTTCTTCAACGCTATGCAGATGAAAAGGACAACCTTTTGGATTCAATAGTCACAGGTGATGAAACTTGGGCTTTCCACTTCGCACCTGAGACCAAACAACAATCATGTGAGTGGCGGCGTTCCGGTTCACCCAAGCCGTGAAAATTCAAGAGAACACAGTCTGCCGGTAAAGTCATGGCAACTGTGTTTTGGGATCGAAAGGGGATATTGTTGGTCGACTTTATGGATCCTGGGACAACAATAAATGCCGACAGGTATTGTCAGACATTAAAAAAACTCAGACGGGCAATTCAGAACCATAGAAGAGGAATGTTGAGCAAGGGCATAAGCCTTCTCCATGACAATGCTCGCCCCCACACCGCCCGTCAAACCATGAATCTTCTGCAACAGTTTGGATGGGAAACCATCACACATCCACCCTATAGCCCGGACTTAGCACCCAGTGACTACGACTTGTTTCCCAAGTTGAAAGAACACTTGGCTGGAGGGCGCTTCGGTGACGACGATGAAGTGAAAAATAAGGTCCATCACTTTTTCAACAGCATGGCGGCAAGCTGGTATGACATGGGCATACAAAAACTGCCACAGAGTCTACAAAAATGCATCAACCGAAATGGCGATTATGTGGAAAAATAGACAAATGTTAAAGCTTCAAAACTATGTATCATTTGTTTTCAATAAAAGTTTCTTTGTATTTTAAAAAAAATTGGAGACCTTACTTTTGGGATTACCCTCGTATTTATGGAGATAAATTTTATGCTTTGTGTTTTTTAATTTTGGTGTAAGTGGAGATTAATATACATTGCTAAAAAGTTATTTTATATCATACTATTCCAATATATAAACTAATTTTCTCAACCAGGATTAGCATTACAAGATTCTTTGAATTTTGTAAAGGTGAAGCATTAAACATTAAGCTACAATACGAGTAGTTTTGCAAATGTTATCTTTGTTTTATGTTATGAATACAATTTACATAGATATATGAAATATTGTAGATCAAGCAGTGGATTGAATTATATTTTCCTTTATATAAATAAAATTGTAGCAGAGAAAATATTTTTTTGGTGGGGGGGATTGATGTCTATTGCAGACAGTGAACAATTTTCTTTCAAGATATAATTTAATTGCAAAGATTAGTGGGATGAAACACTCAAAACAATATATTGAAACATGTGCAATGCTCCAGTTTAGGGATGCTTAGAAAGATCTAAAGTTTGGTAATACAAAAGTAGTATAGGTGGTAGTAACATTTAAGTTAAATGAAACATTGTAGATAAGTTATATGAAATAAATGTTTACTGAGCAAGACATAGCGAATCCAAGTTGATAATGCAACCAGAATCAAACTGTTTAAAAAAAAATTATAGTAATAATAATAACATTAATAATAAATAAATAAATAAAAGGAGCCTTTCATTACAACCTAAGTCGTGAATGTTGGGAAAAATAAGTTGCTTACAGAACATATCGTGATTATTGCGATCTCCAAAAATACTGTATTTACTCATGTACCATGTGCATGCAAGTAAGACACCTGATTTTAGAGACCTGCCCCCCAAAAAAAGAAACACAGGCCATACATACAAGATTAATATTTATTATTTAGAAACTTTCATAAGTGTACAATAAAGGAATCGTTCTTGATTGTGTCCATAGTACTCTATACGGCAAAAAGAATGTACTATGCAAGCCGACAACCTAAAACAAATGAAATATACACCCATTAAAATGATGCATTGTGGTTAATGCAACTAATATCTAAGCATGTACATGCTGAGGCTTGTACAGCCGGTGTCTAATAGAATACAATGATTTCCCAGTCTGTGATCTAATGGGTTTTAAAGTTCCTGATGTTTCACCAAGGACTGCACTTGGCATATTCATGGTGATCTGTTTACTGGTCAAGCTCGAGTGAATGTGAGTGAAACATGCGCTGCTTATATATGGATGGTGGGCGGAGCCTAACCTGGAGCTGTGTCCTGATTGGCCAGTTTCCCTTGAAGGGCGGTCTTGCAAGTAGCTTTTATTCCTACAGTTCTGTGAATTCTTTTCCAATACTGGTATCCATGCTTTGTTTAAGCATAGGGCTTCTTCTTTCTGGTTGAGGTTGTTTTTATGTTTATAAACTTCTATGGCCTCCCTATGTAATCGAGCATGGTAGCTGATAGCTATGGACAGAATCTGAGTGTCCTTATAAGTGATGTCATATCCAAATAATAAACAGTGTTCTGCCACGGCAGAGTTTTCCGTTTTTCCCAGTCTACTAAGTCTTTCGTTTTCTTCAATCTTGTTGCCACGCTGTGCATAGTGGTACTGATGTATACCTGACCGCAGCTGCAAGGGATTCCATACATACCCGCCAATGCATGTTTGTCCCATTTATCCTTGGCCGATCTTAAGCATTGTTTCAGTTTGACTGTCGGTTTGTACAGAGTGTTGAAGGGCCGGAGGAGCCTGCCTATACGGTCCGATACTCCCTTAATGTATAGCAGGAAAGCCTTGTTGGAGGGGCAGTTTTCGGGTTCTTTCTTGGTGTACCTGGGATGACATGCCTTTTGTATCTCTTTGTCTGTGTAGCCGTTGGCTTGAAATGCTGAATTTAGGCGTTTGAGTTCCTCATCCAAATAGTTGCCACTGCAGATCCATTTTGCTCTATCGGTAAGGATTTTAATTATCCCTTGTTTCTGTCTTGGGTGATGGTTAGATGTTTTATGCAAATAGCAGTGCATGTGTGTCGGTTTTTTGTAATCAGTGCATTCCAGGCGAAGATCTGTTCTAATTACTAGTACATCTAGTAATCTTTTGTTTTCTTCTTGTTCCATGGTAAATTGATATTAGGGTGTAAACTGTTCAGGTGTTGCAGGAATTGATGTAATGTGTGTTCTCCATGGTTCCATACCACAAAGATGTTGACGTAGCATAGCCAGGCTTTAGGTTTAAGTGGTGTACTTTTCAGTGCTTCTTGTTTGAACTTTTCCATGAAAAAGTTGGCTATAACGGGACTCAGTGGGCTACCCATGGCGATGCCATCAGTTTGTTCATAAAAGTCTCCATTCCAAAGAAAGTAGTTGGCAGACAGTTGGAAAAGTTTTGTGATGTCCTCTGAAAAAACTTCTTGGATGAGGTTAACAGCATCTTCTAGTGATAATTTGGTGAACAGTGACACGATGTCAAAGCTTATTAGCCGATCTTCGGGTCCCAATTGTATGTCTTAGTTTTTCAATGAAATGGTTGGAATTTTTCACGTGTGAGTTGGTGGTGCCAATATGGTCTTGTAATAGAGTTGCAAGATGTTTGCAAGGCTGTAAGTCAGCAATCCTATGCTGCTTACTATGACGCATAAACTAATCTTGTCCTTATGAATTTTTGGGAGACCGTATAACCGCGGTGGTAAAGCTTCACTTCTGTAGATCTATTTTTTTATAGTTTCTTGCAGAGTTGAATCTTTTATGAGAGAGTTTGTTTGTTGGAGAATTTTCTTGGTGGAATCCTTTGTGAGCTTCCTGAATGTTCATGCAGTCAGTATTTCTGATTTCTTGTGAGGTACCCTGCTGTTGTCATGACAACTGTAGCGTTGCCTTTGACTGCCGAAAGGATAACAATGTTTTCATCGTTGTTTAGGTCTTTCATGGCTTTCTTTCAGTACAAGAAAAGAAAGCCATCAGCTCCTTTCCTGCATACATTCCCCCCAGGGCTACTGTCTTCATACATTTCTGGCATACATTGTGCTATAGTGGTACACCTGTGAATTGAAAACCCGCACTGTACAATAAAGCATAGAATCCAGCCCATACTTGCTTTGAAATGTTGTTCAGCGCTGATCTTTCGTGCAGTATTCATTGTTTGAAGCTGGCACATTTCTGTGATCACAGCATAACCAAACTGGCATCTCAAACTTATGAAGACTCCGAGTCTATTCTCCACTTCTGGATACTTGGCCAGTAATCCTCAGAAAGACTATCTATTGCAGTTGGTTGCTTACATCTTATCATTCTTTTTCCTCCAGTCCCTTACACAAGATTGTAACATTGAATTTTCTTCCTGCAGCATCATTTCCTATTTATGTGCTTCTTTGATAATTTTCAATTTTTCCGAAGTAGTGAATGAATGCAATCTCATAGTACTCATTGTATGCCAAAGTGTGAACATGAACAATGGTCACAAAGAATAAGTGATACCTAAATCAGAACTATCACATATGTTGAAGACCATCTGGAGATGAACAAAGATTGATGCTGATGCTATCACTAACCCTGTTATATTTTGTGCACTCTCATATCAGAAGTACACATATAGGACTATGCGAGTCAAAAGCAACGCTTCCAACATAACAAATTCAAATAAGGCACGCACCCCAATTTTCAAATAAGATGCACATGGTACATGAATACAGTGGAATCTAGTTAGCACGTTCCTCATTAACACGTTTTCTCGTGTATTACGTTCAATTATAAAAGTCCCGGTACCAAATCAACAAATGTAATAAATAACGTTTGCTTAGTGTGATTTCCCGGTTCCGCTTACTACGTTTCAAGTTTGATGTCCTCATTCACTGTTTTGGCCAATCCTTCATCGGTCCAGTGGGAGAAGGTGCTTAACACGTTCAAAGTTTGACGTTCTCATTGGCTACTTTGGTCAATCCTCGGTCACAGGGTGGATACCAGCAGCCAATCACATGCATGTATGTAAATATTTGTGTGACACGATTTGTGTGGGCGGGATAGAGAATGCTTTACCTTGGCATGGTAAACACCAACAATAGTTTCTACTGTTGAGTGTTGACCAAACATAGTAGATTGTATTTTAACTTTTCATTTGCAATGAAAAAAAGAAAGTGTAGTAAATAACCAATAGTGAAAAACTGAAAATCCTTGAAATAGATCACAGTCCAAATATGAAACATGTGGATATAGTGCGGAAGTTAAACATTCCTCTGTCAATCTTAAACGCAATTGTTAGCAAACCTAAATTGATTAAAACTGCTTTTAAAGAAGGGAAAAATGCAAAAACAAAACTTTCCTCTTGGAAAATAGGATCAGAAGAGGATCAGAACGAAGTTTGTTGCATGGAAACACTTACCATATTTAAATCGTATTGAATACGCCAAAGATACATTCGCCTATTGTACTCGTAACACGATGCACGCTCATAATTTTTTCTTTTCTTTTTTAACGGAAATTGTTATCACATGTGTAATAAAACGCACAGCAAAGCCACTCTTGTCGCTTCCATAATTCGCAATTTATTTTCTCAAAAACCTCAAAAATCCAAGTTGACCAACATAAAAGCTTGAATTATTTATTCTCAGGCTTTGTATATCCAAATCCATTTGAACACATATTGAATTCAACACGGATTATACTCAAAATCGATTTCAATTACCCATGGAGACGTAGTAATTGTTAAATTTTATTACATAACTATGTTCTTAAATTGCATATTTTGTATTTTCATTAACACGTTTTCCCGCCTATGACGTCCAAATCCTTAGGTCCCTGCAAAAATGTACTAATGAGATTCTACTGTAATTGCAGCACTTAATCCTATTTATTAACTACAGTGTTAATAAAAGCAAATTCTAGCAAAAGTTTTTTATGTTTATCAAATGTCATGAGTGAAACAGAATCACAAAATCAA
This sequence comes from Deroplatys truncata, assembly GCA_030765065.1. Lineage (NCBI taxonomy): Eukaryota > Metazoa > Arthropoda > Insecta > Mantodea > Mantidae > Deroplatys > Deroplatys truncata. The sequence continues at coordinate 105,477,478 of CM060987.1, read as the reverse complement.
TATAAGACATAAACTTGAGGCTTCTAGATATAGTGCAAAAAACATGTGACTTAATGTTATGAGGCATCACCTTCCTGAAACCATTTTAAAAATTTTGTCCTTTCAATATAAGAGATGCACAAAATGCTAAACTTTTACAAAAACAAACTTAATTCCTTGTTTCCTATGTCTTTCAGGATGCTATTCCAATGGTTACTAAATTAAACTATGCTGCAAAGTACGATAAAGCTTTGAGGTATATTTTTGGCAAAACGTTAATTTGTAGAAACCTTGAGGTGGCCACAAACCTTGCAAAAACAAGTGGACTGGATTGTGTCACGTTAGAAGGAGATCAGGTAAGCAAAAATTGTCTAAAATAGATGCCAATTTTTTTTTTTTTTTTTTTCGTTTTCGTAAATATTTAGCTAAAGTTCTGTTTAATTATATATTAAATATAACCATATACATTTTTGGAAATTTAAGGAAATCGTTTTGTTATTAGTGCATTATAAGAATTGGTTTTTGATTTTAGGAAAATTTTAAGCTTATTGTTAGTATAAGACTGTTGCTGTTTTCTTTTCTTCTTCCCCATTTTTGCATTATTACAATGTTATTACAGGAAGATGTCATATCTAGACCCTATAAAAGCTGGTGTTATTTTTTATGAAAAGGGTTCTTGCTATTTTTCCCCAAAAGACTGATATTAAATCATCATTGCTCAAAGTTAACAAGTCATTAGAGAATAAAAATAATGTAGTAGACAGGTAAATAAATTCCTTAATGCTACCAAACTACTCAGCAATATATTGACGGATAATAGGAATGAGATTGGACACGATAATAGGTACAAATTACAAATTTCACTCAATTACAATTTACTCACTCTTTGTAAATAAGCGAATACTCGCTGCATGTTTTTTCCAATACTTAATAACAAGTAGTTACAGTGTGGGTATTATTCACATAAGGGTTGGTACCACTATTGGTGCAACAAAATCTGGAAGTTTGCATTCTTCTGTCACAAGTGAGTGTGCAAAGACTGTGTCTCAAAGTCATTGCATAACGTCAGCTGAAGTGAAAACCTCTGTTTGGGATGGCTGGTGTGAAACATTGTTACGGGTCATTCACGGCAAAAGAAAAACTCCACATCATTGAAGTGGCAAGGTCGCAGGTTCAAACCCAGTGGAGGGCAATGGATTTTTTCGGGTGTAAAAATCCTTAGCATGGCTTCCTTCAGAAGGGAAGTAAAGCTGGGAGTCCGTGTTGTAGATTTATGGCACGTAAAAGAACCTCAAATCTGATAAAGAGCTTCTGAGCAACATTCCCAATATAGAATGGATCTAAGGACCACAGCAGTTAAAGAGCATCCATAAATAAAACTCAATTTAATTTAATTGAAGAGGCAGAACAAATAAGCAATTGCACTGCTAGACGAAAATATGACTTGGATGATAGCTGTGTTTGTGACTGGCAAAAAATAAAGCTCATATTGAGCAGACAAATAGTAGCCAGTGGGTATTTCATGAACAAGAAGCAAAGTTTTCAGAAGTGGAGAACGGATGATGTGCTGTATGTGACTGAAAAGAGGCAATTTGGGTGTCCTGTTATAAGTGAAGTGTGCCAATTGAAAGAAATGGCAATAGTAAGAGAACTAAACATAACCTGTACTGGTTTTAAGGCTAATTGTGAATGGCTCACACATTTTTTTAATGTAATGGCTTCAGTTTTCATGGGAAAACAAGCATCACTCGTCTCCCTGTCGATAATGAAGAGAGGATAGTGAAGTTCCATAGATTTACCATCAGATTGTGCCAGAGGAGTATATATTTACTGTCACAAATTTATAATACAGACCAAATGTCTGTGTAGTTTGAAATGCCACAAACCTACACAATAAATAAAAGGTGAAAAACAAAGATGCAGCGTGTAACTCCTGATGGAAGAAAGCTACTGCCATATATCTTCAAACAAAAAACCATTCCTTACATGAATGCTAAAGGCATCATCATACAAGCTCATCCTGAAGGGTGGATGGCCAATGAGATTGTAGGCGATTGGGTGATAAAAGTTTGGCAACTTTATCCAGAAGCACTACTCTGTTCAAATATGCTTGTTCTGGATAGGAACCATGGTCATACTACAGCCACTGTACAGAAGTTTTAAACGAGGGAAGAACTGACTTGTTTGTCTTTCCTGGAGAACTTCCGTCAATTCTCCAACCATTGGATGTTTGTGTCAAATGACTGTTTAAAGCCACATTAAAAAAAAGAAAGTATAATACAAGATGGATGGCTGAGAAAGAGCACCAACTCTGAATGGTAAAATCAAGTGCTGAGAGTGATAGAAATCTACGAATGTTGAAAAGTATATGGGACTCAATTTGTCACATTACGTTAAATTCATGGTAATGCCGGCTCAAGCTTCTGAAATATTTCGGTACGAAACACTCATAGAATGCATAACAATAATTGCAGTTTGGATTATAGAGCTGAATTTGTGCCTGAGTTTTGTTGAGATGTTCTCCAAGCAGGTTCAAAAGGCATGTATAAGATTCTTTCCTAATACCGAAATGTTCATTGAACTCTCTCTGTATAAGTATCATATGGTTCTCGCATAGCACCATCACATTCCCATTGTTTTTTTTCCATCGAGATCATCAATGTAACCTAAGTAATCACTGTTTTCTTCATTGAGATCATCAATTTAATCTAAGTAATCCATGAACACGTCAAAAATATCTTCCTCCAAATACGATACGGTATTTGATAGGTTAGTTACTCCATCCAGGTCGCAAGAGTAAATTCTAACCTATATTTGTGTTCTATTTAATTCTGTAGTAACATACTACATGATGGTGCTCTCCAACATTTACTTCTGTGGTAATATAATCTGAGAGTATCTGAAAGGAGTAAAATTCTTTGGAAGTAGTTTACTCTCGCATGGAAGTCGCCAAGTGTTGACTTGAATAGTAGTTTACTACAAAAGTAAAGCTTACTCCAGGTTGATGCACGCTGCCCTCAATGTAGAAAACAAGGGGAATGCTGTTGTGCACATAGTTTGGGAAGGGTAAGATCCATATGATACACAGAGAAAAAGAGATTTCAAAGAACATTTCGATATTGGGATGCCTTTTGAACCTACTTGAAGAGCATTTACTACACAAAACTCAGGCAGGAATTCAGCTGTATCACCCAAACTGCAATTATTATGCTCCCTGTGAGTGTTTCACACTGAAACATTTCAGATAGGATCAGGCGACCTTAAAAATGTTCACTGTACAATTGCTGGTTGTACTGTTTATTGCATTGTTACAGCACTTTTAAGGTTAAGAGCAAGGTACCTAAATACTTATGATAAATGAATATGAGTGTTCAGAAAATAAAAGACAATTCTTCACTTTCACAAGTTTCCCACACATTGTGGGTGTAATTGACTGCATGCATGTTCCTATTGTGTAGTGTTTACCATGCTAGCTTCTAGTTCCCGAGGTCGCGGGTTCAAACCCGGCGGAGGGCAATGGATGTTTTTGGGCATAAAAATCCTTAGCATGGCTGCCTTCGGAAGGGAAGTAAAGCAGGTGGTCCTGTGTCGTAGATTTGCGGCACGTAAAAGAACCTCAAGCCTGATAAAGAGGCCTCTGAGCAAAATTACGGTCTTTCATGCCCAATATAGCATGGGACGCTAAGGACCACAGCAGTTAAAGAGCGTCCATAAATAAAACTTAATTTAATTTTAATTTCATGTTCCTATTTTATTCATGATAGCTTCAAGTAAATCGCACAAACAAATTAATACTCTTACTTCTATTCTAGTAACTAAAAGAGTTAAATGGTATTGTGCTATCCAATGTTACTTTCAGAGTAAATTACTCCCATAGTAAGCTACTTCCCTAGTATGGACTTCTTTAGTAAATGTTACTTCCGAAGTAATTTACTACAGCATTACATGCTGCCCTTAGTCTGAATTGAAACTTATAAACATGGGCTATCAAGTTACATGTACTATCATACAAATAGCATCACAGAAAAAAAAAAAAAAAAGAAATCATATTGCTTAACATGTATGCAATTTCCTTCAGCAGAAAGTAATAGAATAGCAAATTATGCCTCTCTGAATACTCTGTTGGTTTTATCCATGGTTGGTCCACGTCATGCATCATAGTCAAATATACATTTATATTATATTTTCATCCAAATTGTACAACTAGTAATTCTGATTTCCAGAAAGTATTTTGCTATTCTGCCTGCTGTCTTGTGAAAACTGACACGAAGGTGAATCTTAGTAGCAGTAAATGTTGTCATTAACTGATAATTTTATTCATGAACTCTTCTAGTACTTAATACAGTGGAATCTCGTTAGCACGTTCCTCATTAACACATTTTCCCGTGTATTACGTTGAATTATAAAAGTCCCGGTACCAAATCACCAAATATAATAAATAATGTTTGCTTAGTGCGTTTTCCCGGTCCCGCTTACTACGTTTGAAGTTTGACGTCCTCATTTGCTGTTTTGGCCAATCCTTGATCGGTACAGTGGATGTAGGCGTTTAACACATTCATAGTTTGACGTCCTCATTTGCTACTTTGGTCAATCCTTGGTCACGGGGTGGAAATTGGCAGCCAATCACATACATGCATTTAAATATTTGTGTGACACGATTTCTGTGGGCGGGATAGAGAATGCTTTACCTTGGCGTGGTAAACGCGGTAAACGCTAACGATAGTTTCTAATGTTGAGTGATGACCAAACAACCGTAGATTGTATTTTAACTTTTCATTTACAATGAAAAAAAGAAAGTGTAGTAGATAAATAACCAACAGTGAAAAACTGAAAATCCTTGATGTAATACAATCCAAATATAAAACATGTCGATATAGTGCGGAAGTTAAACATTCCTCCGTCAACCTTAAACACGATTGTTAGCAAACCTAAATTGATTGAAACTGCTTTTAAAGAAGGGAAAAATACTAAAACAAAACTTTGCTCTTGGAAAATAGGATCAGAAGAGGACCGGAACGAAATTTGTTGCATGGAAACACCTCCGTGTTCAAATCGTCTTGTATACACCAAAGATAATATCGTCTATTGTACTCGTAACACGATGCACGCTCATAATTTTTTCTTTTTTAGCAGAAATTGTTATCACGTGTGTAATACAACACAGCAAAACCACTATTGCCGCTTCCACAATTCGCTATTTATTTTCTCAAAAACATTCATAACCTAAAAAATCCAAGTTGACCAAAATAAAAGCTTGAATTATTTATTCTCAGGCTTTGTGTATCCAAATCCATTTAAACATATTGAATTTAACATGGAAACGGGATCGTATTCAGTATGAAGTTGTACTCAAAATCGATTTAAATTGCCCATGGAGACGTAGTAATTATTAGATTTTTATTACCTATGTTCTTAAATTGCAGATTTTGCATTTTCGTTAACACGTTTTCCCGCCTATGACGTCCAAATCCTTAGGTCCAAAAACGTACTAACGAGATTCTACTGTATTTTCAAAAGTAAAATATTGATTTGATAATAGTTTTTTCCTATCTTAATACTTATTTTCTCTGAGATTGATTGCATCTATACATACTGTATATTTTAACAATTGCCTTCTGTATTTTACATTTCAGATCGTGGCTTAAAAATATTTGGGAAAAAGTAATAAAAGATATTTCTATTTACCAGGTATCATCGAAAGGTTCCCTAACAGGAGGTTATTTTAACACATCACGATCTCGCCTGGAGATACAGAAAACCAGAAGTGAGCTTACAGCGCAAATACGAGAAGCAGAAGATGAGCTTGCTGTGCTTAGGGAAAACCTGAGGCAAACAGAAAGCAAGATCAATCACATAGTGTCAGAGATGCAGAAAACAGAAACTAAAAATAGCAAAGCAAAGTGAGTACAAAAGCAGAAAAGCTTTCCTCCTACCCTTTTAAAATTGTAGATAGATCTGAACCTATATAATCCAAGTTTTCTTCAGGCTATAATAAACTATAAAGGGACCTGCATTATAGAGGAAACAATTCCGTGGCAGTTCCCAAGAATTCAAAATGGCTGATGTTACACTAAACAAGTACTATCAACCTTACAATGGGAATTACTAGTTTCAAGCCATTCAGCATATACAGTAGAAGCCCGTTTTAATGAGCCTGCGTTTAACGAACATTTTCGGAAGCCCCGCCAAATGTCCCATAAGAGTAATGTTATTTAAACCTACTTTTTATGAATCCCACGTTAACGAAAAGTCCGTTCTTAACAAAAATATTTTTCTTGAATTTGCGGTTGCGTAGGTTCTGCTGCGTAGTTAATGCATTAAGATTTTCAGAATGCAGTTAGCGCTACCTCCGCTATGATGGGCAAAGTTGCGCCTTTTTGGATGCTTTCAAATTCATTAGCCTCCACGCATCACTTCGTATTCCACTTTAGTTCACATTAAACTGCAAAAGTTGGCAGCTCTGCAATCACATTTTCAAACCTGTTAAATTTCGTATCTCTTACTTCCGAGTTCTGTTTGATTTCCGCTTCCATTTAAAGTTTACCAGGTGGCACGTTAGGTTATGTTGTCGTTTTGATAGTGATTTATATTTCTCATTCAAAAAAAATGGCTGCCTAATGAAAGAAGCATACCATCCACGACAAGATTACAATAATTCAAGATATGGCAAACAACAGCACAGTTTCTTTGACCAATATGGCAAAGAAATATGATTTGGCTCCTTCCACATTGCACGGGGTGCTTAACAGAAATATGCTATTTGGGCCACGGAAGTACAGTGCGGATCTGTGGTGAAGAAGTGAAAGAATTTTTGTAGCTGCTCTCCGTTTGAATAAATCAAAAACATTTTAATGAAGGGGTTTTGAAGCCAAAGAAGTGACAATGTTCCTATTGATGGAAACATCCTAAAAGAAAAAGCTCGCCAAATAGCGCTACCTTTATACATGGACAACTTCTGCACTTCAAATGGTTGGTTTGATCTTTCAAGAAGTGGCATAACCTTTCATGGCAAAGCATGTGCGGTGAAAGTGCAGATCTTAAAGATGACTCCATTGAGTTTTGGAAAAAGGAGACCTTGCCTAATCTCCTCCGTGGCTACAATGCGAAGGGCACTTTCAATGCAGACGAAACAGAAGTGTTCTTCAACTTGTTACCCAACAAGACTTATGCAGTTCATGGTGAAAAATGTCATGGCAGGAAAAAAAGCAAAGAAAGGTTCACATCTCTGCTGTGTGCAAATAGGATGGAACTGAAAAGTTACCTCCACTAAACATAGGAAAATTAAAAAATACGAGGTCTTTCAAAAACATTCGTACATTTCCATGCAAATGTGACTTCCAGAAAAGTACATGGGTGACTTCGGAAATATTTGCTAAATTCTACAAAGCCTGGATACCAAAATGGGATCTCAGGGAAGAAAGATTGCTCTGGTGATAGGTGTGCAGCTCATCCATCAGAGCCATCATTCTTATGGAACATAAAGGTGATCTTTTTACCAGCAAACTGCACCAGCCATCTGCAGCCTTTAGACTTGGGAATTATTCATTCTTGACTAATTTTTGAAGATTTAGAAGCTAGTAACAGTGATGTGTCATAATTTAAAATAAAGAGAGTTGGGGATTGTTACACTACATCACTAAAATGTTCTTACTTGAAAGCGTTTCGGGAGACGGTTTGCTCCCATCGTCAGCATGTCCTCAACTGATTTTGCCGGTCATCGTCTGGGGAATGTGTGTGGCTAGTGGTGTACTCTGGTGCTGGGCTGATGAACCTCCAAAGACTGCTGGGTGGCGGCAGTTCGAAATTCTGTCCACAGAATAACCACAATATACAGAAACTACTATGCAACAGAACAAAAGATCCTATTCCCAATGATAAATAGCTGGTATATATCAAATTGTTTGTAATGACTGTAACCTGGTATACATAGGAAGAACCAAAAGAAATCTTGAAATAAGACTTAAGAGCATATGAGATGCATTTACCAAAAGCAGCCAGATAAATCAGCAGTAGCACATCATTTCTGGTCTTCAACCATGATATCACTCCGAACATAAAACTCTTAAAACCAATCAACAGCAGCAATGAATTGGACATCTGGGAAAAAATACATATCGTCAAACACAGGAATCGCCTAATGAATTTCGAACTGCCGCCACCCAGGAGACTTTGGAGGTTCATCAGCCCAGTACCAGAGAACACCACTAGCCACACACATTCCCCAGACAATAACCGGCAAAATCAGTTGAGGACATGCTGACGTTGGGAGCAAACCGTCTCGCGAAACGCGTTCAAGTAAGAACATTTTAATGTTGTAGTGTAACAACCTTCAACTCTCTTTATTTTAAATTATTCATTCTGTTAAAGGAAAGTACAGGAAAGCCCTGCTGCAATGAGCTATTTCTTTTTTAACATAACAATTAATGGGAAACACAGTGAAGTAGTTAAAATATTATTTAAATAAAATTCTAGTGGCAACACACTCTAACTTCACTCTTTCAAGATAATAATTATCTTCAAAGAGTGAAGTTACAGTGTGTTGCTATTAGAATTTTATTTAAATAATATGTAAGATACCTGTTAAAAACTCAGTATCCGGAAGTTGAAACATGAATTTGATGTATGGTATTTGTATAAAAGTCTAATGAAAAAAATTAAAATGGTAGAAAAAAAAAATCTGATGTGTTACACTCCCATGACTTTCTCTACTCTTGTACAAACTATTTTTACAAATGCTTATTCTCCATATGCTTCATATTAATCGAGATGTTTATCTTATTGCTAATTTTCTTGTAGATGCAAGGGAAATATGGTAGGTTTTAAGCGATAGTCAAATATTTTAAGCGCTGGTTGCAATGTGGCGCATTCCATTCTCTTTGCATGTCCAGGACATAAAAAAAATGAATAACGAATTTGAGAAAAAGTATAAGTATTGGAAAATTTAAGGGAATGACAAGCAATATCTCGAAAACAGTTCACTCAACAAAAAAAATGTATATGACATAAATTGTGTATTTTAATGCGATCTACATTTTTTTTTTGTAGTAAAATTTTGTCTGTCTCTTATGGTTTACCAGTTATGCAAAAGTCGTTCAGAATGAAGAACACTTTTGGAGACATTCCCAGAAAATTCGAGATATACATTTCATTTGTCATGAAAATACCTTAAACATATGATATTTTAATCAAAATCGTAGGAGCCATTTTTGAGAAAATTAAAATTTTCGAAAAATGTTCCATGTAAAGGCTGATCTGGGGTGGTGGGATTTTCTTGAAAACCTTTGTGTCTCATCTGTGGAAGATACTGAACCTAAATACCATGTTTGGTGTTTATCTGACTTCGTTTCTGAGTTATGCTGTTCACAGACACACACATGGACATGTTTCCAAAAATGCATTTTTTGGATTCAGGGAGTCTCAAAACATATATTTCCGGTGAAATCTCGGTATCGAATTTTTGGGTGGAATACAATACTTCCCCTACTTACTATACGTAGTAGAGAAAGTAAAAATGAATGACGAATTCCCATTTGAGAAAAAGTATAAGTATTGGAAAATTTAAGGGAATAACAAGCAATATCGCGAAAATGGCTCACTCAACAAAAAAAATGTATATAACATAAATTGTTCACAGACACACACACACACACACAGACACACACACGGACATGTTTCCAAAAATGCTTTTTTTGGATTCAGGGGGTCTCAAAACATATATTTCTGGTGAAATCTCTGTATCAAATTTTTGGGTGGAATACAATACTTCCCCTACTTACTATACGTAGTAGAGAAAGTAAAACTGGCAGGGATTTCCTTGTAATTTGTGGTAATGATAACAGAAATGGATGATACAGTACATATTTTCTTAAATTAAATGTCATTTTAGACTAATGCACTTTCTTTAACTAAATGTGTAACATACTCTTTCCAAAGAATCTTGCTGTTATGTGAGTCATCTGAAACATTCTATCGCACTCCTTATCTCACTCTCTGTTTTGCAATATCACATGCTATTCGGGTGCAGTTAAACACATGGGACTAGCAGCTTTTGTTTGCATAAATAAGAGTTGCTTTTAACCGATACCCTTGCTTTCATTCTATTTCTCATGCTTCTGAGCCTGCTTAAATACTTGGATTTGCTTAAATGCAATATGCAAATTATTCAGTAAATGAAATACAACCGGCAATACCTAACACCTATTACAAAATTAATACAATACAAAATGGATAAAGCATGCCAAAACAATCTTTCATTCCCAGAACCAAAACTAAGCTACCCAGTGATAACAGAAAGCACACTGCACAAAGGTAGTTTGATGCAAGATTATTAAAATTCATTCTACTAGTTAGCCTATAAAGCTATACAACTAATATTTAGCTTAGTTCTTCCAGCTTTTTTTTTATTTTATTTACTTATTTATTTATTTATTTATTTATGAGTCAGAGTCTACCTGCAGATTTATGGAATCCAGAACTAATGGTAACTACATTATTGTTTCATAGGGATATATTTGATCAAGTGAAGGCAGATATTCGACTAATGAAAGAAGAGCTAGCAGGGATTGAGAGGTACCGAGGTCCCAAGGAAAGATCGTTGGACCAGTATGCCTCAAGTTTGGAAGCAATGCAGAATACCAAAAAGGGCCTTGAATCAGAATTACATCAGGTATAGTTTAATAAGAATATCTTTTATGGTTTTGCTAATAAATGTTTGAAAGAAATGTGCTTTAATACAACACCGCTATCTTATCCAGTGTTGCAGCACTTCTATTCTTATATCTCCTTTTAATGCTTTCCCATTCTCTCCGCTGTGGATAGGAGACCGTGAATTTCAAATCAAACTTAAATCTTGTTTCAAGAATGTCAGTCCCCATGTTGAGTATCTGTTGTACATTCTTATCCCAAGGAAGCTTGAGATGATTAATATGTCCAGTATTAGACACTTTAGTTTGGCGACAAATACGGTGATACGCGATCATGGCTTCTGCCTTCATCCATATGTGGAGAGGTGTGAGCCCAATCAGCATCTCCATTGCCGCAGTTGGAGTAGTTTTGAAGGCTCCCATAATTGAAATGCAGAAGGTCCTCTGTAATTTACAGAGTTCCTTTCTGCAGACCTTTAAATTAACTCTAGGTCACCACATCAGTGCGGCATAAGAGAATATAGGTCTCACCATGGCAGTGTATATCCAATACACTATGCTAGGTTTCAGACCCCATGTCTTACCAAGCATACCTCTACATGTCCAAAAGACTCTGTAGGCTTTGGTAATACATAATTCCATATGATGTTTCCAAGTTAATTTCTTGTCTAAAACAAGCCTAAGATATTTAACTTGTGTTGAATAGGGCACTACTTCACCAAAGAGAGAGAGTCTGGTTAAATCAGGCCCCCTTCTCCTGGTGAAGGGTACCACTACTGTTTTGCTTGGATTAACAGTTAGATTATTCATCTTGCACCAAGCTTCCACTTTCTTAAGCGCCATTTGTAGCACTTGCGAAACTATGTGAGGAAATTTCCCTCTTATGATTATTGCAATATCATCTGCAAAACCAACTGTGAAGTAACCATCACTATTGAGTGCGCAAAGATGTGTGTCCACTACAAGGTTCCATAGCAGGGGTGATAAAACACCCCCCTGCGGGCAGCCCCTCTCCGTGGACACATCCAGCGTCTCCCCACATAGATTCATGGTTATCTTCATATGTTGTAAGACAAAACGTATCCACTCACAAAGAAGTGAAGGTACATCGTGTCCATAGAGGGCGTTCGACACGACATCACTAGATGTCGTGTCAAACGCACCTTCAATATCAAGAAAAGCACCAATGGCTATTTCTCTGGTATTAAGCGCCTTCTCAATAGTCGAGACCACTTGATGAAGTGCTGCTTCCGTTGATTTCCCTGTTTGATAGGCAAATTGGTACTTGTTTAATGGATGCTCCATTAAAACATAATCCCTAATGTGCCTATCCACTAACTTCTCCAGAGTTTTAAACATAAAAGAGGAGAGACTTATAGGGCGATAAGCCTTGGCCTGGGCGTAACTAGGACGCCCGGGTTTAGGTATAAACACCACCTTTGTTTGTCTCCAAGCCATGGGTATATATCCGTAGGCTAGGCAAACTCTAAAAATACCACAAAGTAGGGATTGAACTGAATCAATACCATATTGTAGAAATGCAGGAATGATTAAATCAGGGCCTGCCGATTTATATGGTCCAAACGACTTGACAGCCCATCGTATTTTAGTGACATTGACTACGCTCCTGATTAGGTTCCAATCCTCTCTGTCCAAAGAAAGATGGTCCAGATTTGGTTGCCCCTTCACAGAATTGCTGTCATTGTCTACCTTAAAGTCTGGAAAGTGAGCCCTCGCAAGGTGCAGGAGCGTCTCAGAACCAGACTGTGTGTACGTGCCATCAGGCAGTTTGATAGTGCTCACAATTTTTTTAACACCCTTTGCCATGTGTTTCATGAATCTTGCACTGCTGGGAACATTCTCCATCCCCTGGCAGTACTCCCTCCACGAAATCCTTTTGGCTTTGCATATTTCTTTGTTATAATTGGTGAGGGCTTGTCTATATGAATTCCAATCACCAGTTCTTTTTGCAAGTCTAAATAGTTTCCTTGCTTTCTTCCTAAGTTGATGCAGTAATTTGTATCACAAATTATTTAAATGTAAAGAGTGATTATAGTATGAATATGCTTTATTATGTGACATTGATTTGAAATGTTTGTTGATTGTAATTATTGTTGGGAAGTAAGTTTATACTGCCTTACTGAAACTGACAATAATAGCGTGCAATAATGCAGCGAGGGGGTGAGCTGTTTATCATTATTGGAAACGAGGAAGTTACGTAATGTTGGCGCGTTTTTCTGTAGAATTTTCTGGAACATTTCCCTAGAGCATATGTATTCATAATTTTCATTGGATATAAAAATAGACGCTAATGTTGGCGCGTTTTATTAGTCAATTGCAGCTCAGTTATAATCTTTAGGCATATCGGGGTGTATGAGTATAAAAGAGCTAGGTTAGAGATAGACCCCGTCAGTTCATCAAAAATCTTTATACATTACACGTCGTCTTCCCGTCAGTTCATCAAAATTCTTTGTACACTACACGCCTTCAGTCCGTCAGTTCAGCAGAAAATATTTGTAAAGTATATGTCGGCTATCTATTCGCAAGTTACGCGTATAAGAGTTATGAAAAATCTCAAGTATGGTAAAGTTAATTATACAAAAGGTTGAAGTACGTGAATTAAAAGTGATCAGTAAGAAGTTATTATAACAGTTTCAGTTTGGCGAGTGTCAAGATCAATGTGTAAATGTGATAGTGACTGTGTTCGACAATAAAAAGTGTAAAACAAATTCCTTCATCAGTGTTATCTTTGGATAAAAGATTCCTTTCCGTTTACACAACCTGTATAAAGAGAAGTGCTCGACCGAAAAGGATAATAGCTAGCCGGAGGACAGTAAACCAAAATTAAATAAAATAACCTCGGATTTCTGTAAATCACTGGTAGAGTGACTTGTGCTTTGATATTGAAGCATATGCATCTATGATCAGAGAGAGTGATCTCCGATGATACATGCCAGCTTGAAATTAGCTTCTCAATAATATTAGTCCCTATCGTTATGTCAATGACTTCCTCCCTTTGTAAAGTTACAAAGGTTGGTTCATTACCTCGATTTAGAATATTAAGGTTTGTACTCACCAAGTACTCCATTAACTTTTCTCCTCTGGGATTGATATCAGTGCTCCCCCACAATGTGTGGTGTGCATTGGCATCAACCCCCAGGATTAACTCCTTTCCATTCTCTCCGCAGTGGGTCACAAGGTCCCTCACCGCTATCGATGGTGGATCAGAGTCTTCGTAAGGGAGGTAGACGGAAGAGAGTATTAAAACTCTTCTCTCTCCTGCCTCCTCCACTGTTGTTTGGATTGTAGTTACATCCCTGGAACAGTGCTCAGTAAGAAGCAATGCGTTTATCCAATTCTTAGCAAAAATGCATGATCTTGGATTATTATTACTAGGTCTATATATAGTGCCCTTAGTACAGCTGATCCCTCTAATTGAACCTCTGTAAAGCCAAGGTTCCTGTATGAGAGCAATATCAACATTGTCTTCAACAAGTCTCTTACTTAGAATGGCTGAAGCTGCCTTACAGTGCTGCAAGTTAATTTGAACTATTTTCATAATTGCATTAACCCAAAACACTTACCTTAAGCAGTACCCGATGCGGATCCTCCAGAGTCCCCTATCTCCATTGTCTCCGGACTGTCTCCGCCATCGCTGCCTGCCTTCTTCGCTTTGTCTGCTACTGCCTTCCTCTCCGGGTCAGACAGGATCTTAAAAAGGGCCCTGTCTACCCCGGTATAGGCCGACATGCCAAGCTCCTTTATCTTCTTAGCAGACTCTTGGTCCACCATTAAGATTAGGCGTTGACCAGAGGAGTCTGCCTGCTTATCAATGATTTTCCAGTGCTCTATATTCAGCTCCTGGTTTAATCTCTGGATGCGTCTTAGCAGCACCTTAGGATCATCGGTTGTAATGTCCTGAGTCCTAAGGGCCACCTTGACTGGCTTAGGTAGATCTTTAGGATCTACCACTTTGAGAACTAATCTCTCCTTGATTTTAGCTCCCTGAATATGTTTTTGGAGCCAATTACACGACTGCTCATCACAATAATATATCAGAGCCCCATCCTGTAGAGAAAAGGACCTGAGTTTAGGTAGAGATTCACTAGTTGGCGCCTCATCTATCTTCCTCAGAATCTCAGCCTGAATGGGTCGAATGTCCTCCCCAATCAGCTTTCTCTTAGGATAGGATTCTTCAACAATTGCCATCTTAAAAGTGGCCAAAGCTTCCCTGTAAGTGACACCAGGTTCAGTGCCCCTAGGCCTCTTAACAGGTTTGGCTTTGACCGAAGGAAGAGTATCCACACTTGTCCTGGTTCTTTTAGAAGTCCCTGGATCAGTACGGACCTCCACCCCTCTACTCTGTGGGTTTACATTACCTGTGCCCTCACTCATTTTTTTAGCTTTTTTGATTCTTCTTCTAGCTGCCCCTGACAACTTCTTAGTGTCCAGGTGCATTCTATTAATTCCAGATGCTGTTGCACCCATTTGTTTATCTAGTGACAGATTTTTCTCTGCTGGAGTGTCTCTGTCATTTGACTTTTCTTTGTCAGGTGAGAGATTTCTCTCAACTGGAGAGTCTCTCTCACCCGCCTTGGTAATATTTATTTTATTTTGGTCCATGTTGGTCCCACGAGTAGTAGGGAATAAAAGTCACCCAATACAGAGCCCCGTATATATTGGGAAGGCTAATTACTTCAGGGTGTCGCCTGGTGCCCTGAAGAGATCGTTCGCGACACTGCATTTTTTACCACCCCAGTGCCATTCATCCCTCGGCACGATGCATTCCCACCTTGGATTGGGTGGACCAGAGCCCCTGGAAGGTCCTCCAGCTGGGTGTCCCTCAAGGTTCTCCAACTGGGAGTCCCTTTGGGTTGGATTTTCTGTTGAGTCACTTCTTAGTCTGGTACCTCATTACGAACCTCTCTGGCATGAGTACCTCTACCAGCACAGCTTAGTAAATCACTGGTACACGGAAGCCTCCCCACCAATTACAAGATCCTGTGGCTCCTAGGGGAGGTTATACTCCCTCACCCCGAAATGCCTAAACATTATAGAGCTGCTATTGGTTACTAAATTGTGCCAACATTAGCGTCTCTTTTGTCAACCAATCATAATTACTAATACATATGCTCAAGGAAAGACATTCCCTCCATTTCTAAAGAAAGGCACGCTACCCTGATGTCATTCGTTTGTCTCTTCTAAGTGATAAACAACTCACCCCATTGATTCATTGTTACCCACTCCTATTGTCAGTTTCAGTGAGGCCGTGTAAACTTATTTCCTAACAATGCTTATGGCTAACAAACATCTAAAATCATTGTCATACAATAATGTTAATTTACACTACAATCACTCTGACATTCACAGTGTTGTGATATAAAATACTGCCTCACAATGAACCTTTTGTTTTGCTGTGTCTTCTGTATTTCCTGTTGCTAAATTGTGACCATCTATACATATTGCTTAGAATAAAGTGTTCACACTTATCATGCTATTTTAGTGTACACTTTCTGCAAAGTAACGTCTGTTTTTCCACTCCCATTTTGTTTAGCTTGTTATCTTTGCGCCAACTATTTGATGCCATATAGTTGTGCTGATTCTATCAATTAGTTATATACATATATGACTTGGCACATGTGTATATATCTTTGCATAGTGGAAATCCTAAAATATCTGGTAATTTACACTCAGACACATTCACACTCCAGATTCTCCAGTTTCCCCCACCATTCATTCCACCAATTGCTCCATCATCACCTTTCCTTTCATTCATCTCGCCGTTATTTCATATCATCTCTTTCCTCGCTCTCATACCAAGCTTCGGTTGTGCTCTCCAACAGGCATCTGACCCCAGGCAGCTGCTTGTAAGTCCTGGAGGGTGTAAGACCTAACAACAGGGAGGGTCAACAGAAAAAGAAGAAGAACACATTCACGCATCAGACTCTGTGAATACTAAGTAACCCTCTTGATTAAAACAAAAATTTGAGTCATGCCAGGGATCAAATGCGGGAACCCTGACAAAACAAACAGGCATTCTAACTGTCCTGCCCTGTTTTGTGAGCTAGGGCGTGGTGCTCTGTTTTCTGGCCATGGAATACTCCTGGGTTTGATCCTACCCATAGGGTTGCAGATTTTAAGTCCTGGATATAGGACCGGTGCCCACTTAGCAACACGAGGAAAGTGAGAAGCTTTGTTAGGCAGTGATTCTGGCCATGAAGTCCAACATTCTGACTGGAGGATGCATGATGCTGGCCACATCACCTCTCCATATTGATTGGATGATCATTCACGTCTGCCATGTGTCTGAAGGCAGCAGTCAGGTTGGCAGTCTAAGCCCTTCATGGGGCTAATGATGATTACAATAATAATAATAATAATAATAATAATAATAATAATAATAATAAACAACTGTGCTATAGAATCAGCCTTTTTCTCCATGCCTTTCTCAATTAAAGGTCAAAACCATCTTTACAAGAATGTTTATATTCTATATTCAGTCCAGCGCAAGAAAGGGTTCTAGTGCAAACAAACATATGTGCCTTCTCTGTTCTTCACAGCACACCTTTCAAATGAATAAAAATAGTTCATTACTGCACTAGATGTACGAGGGCTGATCAACAAAGACTGAGACTGATTTTTTTTCACAGATGTTTATTACTCCAATTCAATGTTTACATGATCTTTTTCAAAGTAGTCCCCTCCTACTTCAATGCCCTTTTTATAACGTCTCTGCCAGTCCTTGAACACGTGCTGCAGACCATTCTATGTCAGGTCCTTGAGAATCGCCTCACTTTTCTTGAGCACTGCTTCAGAGTTCTCAAATCGAATACCCCTAAGCTTTGCCTTTAGTGATGGGAATAAAAAAAAGTCACAGGGTGCAAGATCGGGGCTATAAGGTGGATGTGGTAGACAGGTAATGTTGAATCGAGCCAGAAACTGCATGACTTGATTTGTGACGTGAGGCCGTGCATTGTCATGATGAAGTCGCCACCCAGTCCGAGAAAGCTCTGCTCGTTTCTTTGCAATGTGCTTCCTCAGTGTAGCCAATACTGATGTGTAGTATGCTGCTGTAACAGTAGTGTGAGGGGGAACTGCATGCTGGTAAATCATTCCATTACAGTCAAAAAATGTGATCACCATCACTTTCCCTGCAGATGGAACAACTTTTGCCTTTTTTGGTGTTGGAGAACCTGGCGATTTCCACACTGTGCTGGCTTGTTTTTCTTCAGGATCATAATGATGCAGCCATGACTCATCACTGGTGATAATCGATTTAAAAAATGCATCCCCTCCATCAGCAAAGAGACACAGCACCTCACGGCTTGTCTCCATTCGCACAGCCTTTTGTTCGGGAGTCAACAGACATGGCACCCAACGAGCACAAACCCGGGTCATATGGAGATGGTCGTGCATAATTGTAAACACACTGCCATATGAAATTCTCAACACTTCACTGAGGTTACATAATGTTTTATGCCGATCCTCTCGGACAATCACAGCAGCTGTGTTGATGTTGACTTCAGTCACAGCAGAAGCCGAAACACCAGGCCCACCTTGCTTAACACTGACAAGTCGGCCTTCTTTGAAGTCCTTGAACCACCTAAACACTGTTGCACGAGGTAGTGCATCTTCACTGTACGCTTGCTTCAGCTTTTCATAAGTTTCGTTGGCTGTATGTTTTAAACGAAAACAGAATTTGATTGCGCTGTACTGCTCCTCTCACGTCACCTCCATTGTCTGGTATGTGAAATGCACGTAGGGTCTACAAAATAGAGCATTACTACCAACCTACCAATACAAAAGTGCTGCCGCCTACCAACATTATACATAAAAACCCGCTCTTTTCAAATATTTATGTTACAGATACGAAACTATCACAGAAGCTACAGGAAAAAATCAGTGTCAGTCTTTGTTGACCAGCCCTCGTATTATCACTCTTTCTGTACTTCAAATAGTAAAAACGGTGAATAAGTGTAGTATTTTAATAATAAGTTTCATTTAAACATAACATAGTTATTAGCTTCTATTTATTATCATGGTCATGCAGCTGCATTGTATATTGGAGTGAAGCAATGGTCATGCTAATGCATATTGTTTATGTTGCGATCATGACAGTGCATTTTAGGTCAGAGCAGTGTAATTAAACATAAAATGGCAAAACTCTTAAAAGTGGTGAAAAACAATAGTTTTGAATGTAGTAAACTTTTTGTTTGTGCGCTATTGTAAAGGATGTAATTGGATTAACACCAGAAGCACCTGGTATCTGTAAATACCATTTCCAATGCAAGGAACTGAAGGAGGCAGGGACTGTGAAATGCCGAAAAAGAAAAGGAATCAATGAACATTGTTTTAGACAAAGTGAACGACTGTGGGAAAAGTGGCATGCTCTTCAAGGTACCTATCTTTTTCTTAAACACTGGGCCCTCTACCGTGTAAAAGGTGCCTCCTGCAGTAAAAAGTAATGAAATATATTTCATAACATTTCATCCATTCCTGAATTAGTACATTAGTCTCTTTATTGAGTATAGGGGCATTTACTTCTTTAACACTCAGTGCTGGTGCAATGAAAGATACATGGTTAATATGAAATTAGGAGGTAATGATGGCAGCTTCTTGAGCTCCCAAAGGTAAACAGTTGATGGGAAGAGTGGAAGCTCCACCATGAATTCACTAGGTGTCAAGTGCAGAGTGTTACTTATACACATTGTTTAAGTGCAGACCCATCCTTGGGCCAGAAAGACTTTAGTATGCATGCCTTGTAAATTCATTTAAAAGCTGTCTTATAGCTTATATTCATTGAGAAGAACAGTAGTTTTCAATGATAAATGAATCATCAAAATTGGTTGAATGGTTTCTGAGATTACCCCACACATTCAGATTTTATTTTTTTCAGATTTAACCTAAATATTAAAAAATACAATTATTTTCCTCTAAATGGGAAAAAAAAATTGTCCTGTTCCGTGATACTGGTTCTCATATTCTATTTCAGGATCTCATGTCACAACTCTCTGTGGCGGATCAGCATGAAGTGGACAAGCTAAATGATGACATTCGCCGTCTCACACAGGAAAACAAAGAGGCCTTCAGCACGAGAATGAGGTTAGAAGCAGAGAAAAATAAGTTAGAAAATCTTCTCACCAACAACCTCATGAGGCGCAAGGATGAACTGATGCAGGTACATTAACTTTGTCATTCAGTTTCAGTTAACAGGAGTGAAAATTGCTTTCTCTCTGTAAAAGTTACTATAGATAATTTATGTTCTGAAGTCTAGTCCTTTTGGATACCTCTAGAAAAGAGCTGGGATAGTGCTACTGAAAAGATATACTGTTACCATTTAGGATTGGGTTTACAATTTGCCAATATGTTACTAATTATGCTTTTGGTTGTATTTTTTATGATTGGAGTTCACAATGTCTAACTGGGAGACATAGTTGCTGTATATTATTCACCAGTCAATACTACCTACAAGTCTGTTATTCTACAGGTTAAGTTTGCTTTTTGAAGCTTACATATACGAGGTCGGATTGATAAGTCAGTGACTATTTAAAGAAAATAATTTTTTCCAAAAAATCAATTTTATTTTTTGCCATAGTCTCCTTTCAATTCAATACATGTCCAGTGTTTCTCCAAATATGATTTTTCGAAGTCTGCAAAATATGAGGTTGTTTCTGCCATAATGTGTTCACTGAACGTGAATTTCTTTCCAGCGAGCCAATTTTTCGAGTTTATGAAGAGGAAGAAGTCGCTCAAAGCCAAATCTGGAGAATATGGTGGGTGAGGTAGCAGTTCGTAGCCCAATTCCACAAATTTTGCGATGGCAATGGCTGACTTGTGTGCGGGTGCATTATCTTGGTGAAAGAGAACCTTTTTCTTCACCAAATGGGGTCATTTCTTTAACAATTCCTTGTGAAACTGATCCAGCATTGCGGCATAATGTGAACCTATGATCGTTTTACCTTTTTCCAGGTAGTGAATGTCTATCACCCCTTGTGAATCCCAAAAGACAGCTGCCATGAATTTTCCTGCCGATGGAATGGTTTTCGCTTTCTTTGGAGCAGTTCACCGAAGTAAAGCCACTGCTTTGACTGTTGTTTGGTTTCGGGTTGATAGTAATGGATCCACGTTTCATCAATCGTGATATAATGCCGCAAAAACTCATTTGAGTTGCGCTGGAACATGTTCAAACATCCCTGTGAAATGGTCACATGATTCCGTTTGTTCTCAACTGTGAGCAGTTGTGGCCCCATCTTGCTGACAGCTTTTTCATACCCAAAAATTCGTGCAGAATGTTATATACTCATTCACTCAAGATGTTTACGGTCTTGGCTATCTCACCGATTTTCACTTGGCAATCTTCCAACACAATAACATGAACTTTGTTCACCATTTCTTCTGTTGTGACCTCAACTGGCTGTCCTGTGCGCACGGCATCTCTTGTGCTAGAACGGCCATATCAAAATTCTGTAAACCATGCTATTGATGGAGCAGAGTCCCCCATAATACTTGTTCAGCTTTTCTTCCATTTCCTTTGTCTTATCATGCAAAAAGTAGTGCTTTATCAGAACATGAAATTCACTTTTCTCCATTTTCTACGAAGCAACACACATCTGCTTATTTCAGACACTCTCAACAATGTTCTAAGAAACAAATGACAACAAATTTCTGTGATTATACCCAGAATAAATGTATGACTTGGGTGCAAACAAGAAACCTGTGATTAGAATGCTCTCATCAAAGTCATGGACTTATCAATCTGCGTAATGTTTAGCACATAGAGCAACTTGCTTTATCTATTAAAATGATGTAATTAAAATTGGAGAGTCAATATATGACTTAAAATGTAGTTCTGGTTGAGTGATTATATTAATTGCAAGTTACTAGAAAGTTTAAGTGCTAATGCTTTAAGTATTATAAGATTATTTTTACAAAAGTAGAGTAGATGGCTAGTAGAGTTGGTAGCTTTCTAAACAAAATTCAAATTTAAAGCCATGAGTTCCAGACTTTACTACTAAATAAATAAGAAAGTGTAGCAATACACCAAACAAAAAGTAGTTAATGAATTTATTTAGAAGCTGTGTAATAGTGAAGGTGAGGAGGCAAGGAGAAATATTTGAGCATTAGGAGTCAACTTTGGGACATGCTTGCTTCACTTACTCTGTTATTAAGTAGGACATGTTTCAGAAGCCTTCAGTTCCATCATCAGCTGAGGTCGATGGCGGCACTGTTATCAGTCCCAAATTCGATTCCTAATGCTCAAGTGTTTAAAAATTAGTTAATCATAATAAACCCACTTGCAAAGGTGCAGGCAGCTGCTGTAGGTTAGTCTCTGAAGAAGGTTAATTTTATGGTGGTGTTGCATTGTATTTCGACTGTTCACTCCTTTTTATTAATTCTTGACACGATTTAAATAACACTTCACGATATAGAGAGCTGTGAGATTCTTTTATTAATTACTTGCACTTTTTAACGTGTAAACTATTTTCGACTCACACTGAATACATATTAAACTTCTCGAGGACGTGTCTCGCGTCCGGTTAGTAACGCTGTCTACTAGCAACTGACTTCTGAATTTGTACAATTTGCCCTATTTCAGTTTCTGATTGGCTAATCCTACTCCAATAGAATACTTTTATTTAACTTAAGCTTTTTTTTCTGGTTGTTGATTGGTTATTTTATAAACTGTCTCAAAAATTACATTATTGTTTCCAAGAATGACTAGTAGCATTATTAAACCTTGTAATTCATTATTGCCTCAAGGCTACCTCATTGTTACCTCGTTGTTAGCAACTTTTAACCTATTATTCTCACAGCTCCTACATTATTAAATTATCTAATACATTCATATAACATTATTGAACATGTACATAATAATATAAACATTAATACAATGACTGTTACATGCATTTTATATATTATACACATATTGCTTTAAGGTGGACTGTTATTATATTTTATATTATATATTTGATTGAAATCATTTAAGTGTTAAAAATACTGCCTCATCTCCAAGAACAAAAAACTGGAAGTTGTTCACATTGAAGCACAAATTATATTACTAAATCACAATGAAAAGTGAATTAACATTTTAATTGCTTCACTAAACATTGTAGACAACATCACATGAAACACATTCAGTAAACAAGTTTTTAGTGAAGTAATTCAAATGTTCATTTGACTTGCATTATGATTTAGTAATGACAATACTAGTTTGTTTATTACTGCTGCCATCAGCACATGTAACATAGATGTGGTTATCGATATTATGCATGGCCATAGGAATTAAAATATATCTACACTTTCTCAGAAGAAATGTTCCTTTATTAGGATCATGGTTTAACACTATTATGCACATCATAATTCCTCATTAATGAATAATAGTTATTCATTAAGATATAGAATAGCAAATTACAGCTCACTGACTGATTTATTAATTAGAGAAACCATGCTATTGAAAAACAAGCATGTTTCTTATCAGCCATATAATGTGGTGCATCATAATTATTATCAGCTAGCTTATAGGAATATAAATCCAGCCCTTAATTGCTTAAAAACTAGCACCTTCTTCTTTGCAAACTAAATGTATATTTTCAAACATTATGTATGTCACCTGTCATTCCTCTCTTGCCTTTTCTATACAACAGACAAGTTTCTGATACAACCTTTACTGTAGCAATTCTGCTTGAAGGAGGATGGTACCTCTGCATCATGGCTAGAGTTGCCAGATTTTGTAACAAACAAAAAAAAAAAAAAAAGGAGTGATGACTCATTTGTTTATGACAGTATTTTCAAAACTAAAATACACCTATATATCAAACAAACAATTACATAGCCCTTCCATATATTTAATAGAGTGCACAAAATATTAATAGTATGGAAGACAGAAGTACACTCTAAAGAACACAAAAAGTACATATTTATCTTGATATTTGAAAAGAAGCTAGAAACAGTGATGTGTATTGAATTTATTTAAAGGTGAATCGGAATTGTTACACTAACTTCACTTAAGTTTACTCACTTAACATGTTTCGGGAAACGAGTCTTCCCATCATCCTCAGAAGCGAATCAGACTGGCCCGTCCGAGTCCGAGTGCATCTGGTAGGTTCGTGGTGAACCTAAGTGGATTTTTTCCATGTACCTACCCTTTGAAGGGCTTAACCATAGGTAGAAAGGAAATTTTTAGGGTGGCGGTTTGGTTTTGATGTAGAAGGTGTGATGGGAGGTAGCGCTAAGTTTTTATAGGCTCCTCATTGGCTGCCTTTTTCAGGAAGTTGTTGGTGTTTCCGTTTTGTGGACTGGATACTGTGGTGGCATCTTGTGGTGGTGAAATGTACTTCCAGAGAGGATTTGGTGGCAGCAAATCAAAATTCATTAGATGTGTGTTGTGTTTTAGAATGATGATCTTCTCCCATGCATCTAATTCGGCTGCAAATATGGCTGGTTTGACTAATGTAATATTGGGTTTTATGTTGTGATTAGTGATCCAAAAATGGTGTGAAACTGCAGATTTGTCCATTTGTTTGTATTTGATACATCTCATGTGCTCCTTAGCCTAGTTTCTAGGTTTCTTTTTGTCTTACCTATATATACTTTATTGCAATCTGAACAATTGATTTTGTAGATTCCAGCTTTTTTGTCTTGTGGAATGGGGTCTTTTAACTTGTTACAAAGTAATTTCTCTATGTTAAATTTGTTCTGTGGGGCTAGGCTGATGTTGTGTTTCATGAAAATCTTCTTAAATTTGTGATATGTTCCTGGGTGGTATGTGAATTACTTGAACTTTAGCTTTTTATCTTGCTGGCTGAGATTTGTTGTGTTTTTGATGTGTTTCTGTCGTTTGAATTTTGCAATTTTTTTGTCAATAGTTGTTTTGTTGTACCCATTATGTATTGCTGTGTCTACTATGTGCTGGTATTCTAACTGGTATTCTTGTTTATTTAAGGGGGTATATACCAGTCTATGTGTTAGGCTGTTTAGTACTGCATGTTTGTGTGTGGTTGGATTGAAACTCTTTATTTTTTATGTAATTAGTAGAGTGTGTTGGCTTCCTGTATATGCCAAACGTTAGGTTCTTTTGTTCTCTGATGATTTTTAGGTCTAAAAATGGTAGCATGCCTTCTTTTTCTATTGTGAATTTTATTGATTGGTTCTGCAGGTTTAGTAAGGCTAAAGGATGGGAACAACCATTTCCCGAAACATGTTAAGTGAGTAAACTTAAATGATGTTAGTGTAACAATTCCGATTCACCTTTAAATAAATACATATTTATCATTTTCAAGGGCTAGTCAACCAGTTTCAGATTGATTGTAATTGTATTTCACTAAATTTTTGGCACTTCGTAATAATTGAATATCACTCTTTGCAAATTTCAAAAGTTCTGAATGGGGCATGCTTTCATAGTCCACTGTCATCAGGAGTTCTGCCTTGAAATCTGTTGAATATCTGTTTCTTGTGTCACACCATTTATTCTTCATGAATGAAAAGATTTGCTCCACAAAGGCATTGGAGCCAGTGATGCACAACAAAAATCCTGCCAGTTTGGAATATTTGGTACACTTGTTCAGGTACTGAAGAAAAGAGTTTAAGCCAGTTTGCAACATAATCACCATCTTTGGTCACACTACTGTAAGGTAATCTTGATGACTGCTAAATGCTGCAAGGAATGCATGGTGGCTGTCATCTGTTATGTTGTATCTTTTTTGCAGATACTGAAATATATTTTTATAAAAGCTGTTAAGGTCTTCAGGTACCTTTTTCTGTAATGACATATACAATCATTTAGTTCTTTTGCTTTGCTACCAAAAAAGTTGTTTGCTTCTCTGCTGGATTTTAGAATTGAGAAGTCTCATTTGTTTGTATGTCTCTAGTACACTTAAGTCAGACCTTTCTAGTGTTTTAGCTACAATTTCCAGCTGACTTCCAATATTACTTAAGAAATTAAAGTAGATTTCAGGTAACACTGCTTCCTCTGGGTCTTCCTTCATGAAAGTGTTAGATAGTAATTTTGGACAGTTAGGAGTACTATTGAAGTAACTTTTAATTGCTTCCCAGTTCTGAAGCAATCTAGAGATGGCTGGTGTTAATGAGAGCTACCTAGTTGGAATATGCCTCAAAATTTCAGTCCACTCCAACTTCACAAATTCAAAGAATGATTTTAATTCTTCTTTTCTTTTGACTGGGACAGAGAAGTGCTTTAAGACTACATTTTCAACATCAGTATCTAATCTGTCAATTGTAAACTTATTTGTGTTATGTAAGACATGATTAGAACAATTTAGCTTTCAGTAAGCTAGGTTTTTATTCCTCAGCAACTGATGTATGGAATGTGTTTTTCCAAAGTTCAAAATGGCATTGTCTGCACAGTAAGAATTCACATCCAATTTGTGTTTTTCTAAGCTCTGCAGTACTGTTTCAGTAATTGCCATACAAGTTTCCTCAACACTTTCAAAGTTTATTCTGCACTCCCTTTAAAGGGTCAAAGTATCGGATGCAAACTGTGAACATTTTTCGATTGCTTTTGTTTGATGCATCGGTTGCCAATGAAAAAAATTGGATGTGTTACACTCACATGACTTTCTCTACTCTTGTACAAGCTATTTTTACAAACGCTTATTCTCCATATGCTTCATGTTAATCGAGATATCAAGATGTTAGTCTTATTGCTAATTTTCTTGTAAATGCAAGGGGAATTGATAGGCTTTAAGCGATAGTCAAATATTTTAAGAGCTGGTGGCTATGTGGAATATTTCATTCTCTTTGCATTACCAGGACAAAAAAAAATGAATAACAAATTTGAGAAAAAGTATAAGTATTGGAAAATTTAAGGGAATAACAAGCAATATCTCAAAAAAGTTTCACTCAACAAAAAAAAATATATATGACATAAATTGTGTATTTTAATGCGATCTACATTTTACGTGTAGTAAAATTTTGTCTATCTCTTATGGTTTACCAGTTATGCAAAAGTCATTCACAATGAAGAATACTTTTGGAGACATTCCCAGAAAATTCGAATATACATTTCATTTGTCATGAAAATATCTTAAACATATTATATTTTAATCAAAATCATTAGAGCCATTTTTGAGAAAATTAAAATTTTCGAAAAATGTTCCATGTAAAGGGTAATCTGGGGTGGGGGGATTTTCTTTAAACCCTTCATGTCGCATCTCTCGAAGATACTGAACCTAAATACCAAGTTTGGTGTTTATCCGACTGTTCGTTTCTGAGTTATGCTGTTCACAGACACACACATGGACATGTTTCCAAAAATGCTTTTTTTGGATTCAGGGGGTCTCAAAACATATATTTCCGGTGAAATCTCGGTATCGAATTTTTGTGTGGAATACAATACTTCCCCTACTTACTATACGTAGTAGAGAAATTAAAAATGTTGAAGTCTTTTCTGGACACCTTAAAATAGACACAAACTTTTAGGAGCAAGAACGTTCTTCGCAATCATTTCTGCTTTAGTGCATCCACATGAAAGTTTGGAAGCAATTGCAGAATCACTAAAAATATAGTTACTAAACAAGTGGTTTAGCAACTATAAAACTAACTATAGTAACAACACTAAATAAGTTTGTTTCCACAGTTTGAATAACTTAGGTTATGTTTCACTGCATGATACACTAAACAAAGTTCACATGTGGTGCTTTTATCATACTCTCCTTTACTGTTTAATTTAAGAAAATAGCTCAATGGCTTATTTGAACTTCCAGAATTACACTTTTCCTTAATTTGATGTCCCTTGTATTGTGCATGTTACCTCAGATCACTTTGTTCACCGTGCGAAATAATAAAATGCCTCCTACACAAAGTACAAAATGCTCAGCTCTCGTCTGGTCCTGGCTTAACCCATGAAAACATATCTTCCTATTTCTTGAGATATATTTATTTGAGATTTAAACTTTTTTCACGGAGGAGTTTTTGATAGATCTTCTTTGCCCTCAGACATTTTTAACTTGAAAATAATTTTCTAGCAGAGACTAACGGATTAAGAACACACTTGAATCAGACTGGAGATGCTGGAGAAAGCAATGTAAATTAGTATCGTTGGTTATTGCTTCAGTTGGGAAGCTCCAGTGTTGCCAAAATTCAACATAACCAAAGAAACTATAATAAAGTTATTCTACAAGAACACAAGTTTTAAGATTGTATTTATTCCATTATATATAATTTGTAATAGATTTAAATAAAAATCAGAATTATTCACTGTGGGTAAAAAACAAACGGAGGAAGAAAATTTGGGCACAAAAACTGAAGAATCCGTTAACAGCGGAGTGTCTGGTCATGACATACTTCAGTCTTTTTAGCCCCTAAAGCCCTTAGTCTTCCATATAAAACATTTTTCTTTCCCTTGAAATGTTAATCATCCCCTGCTCAGGATCCTAGCAGAGGCAGAACTGTTTTACCTATGAATGTCACCTTCATTGGCAGCTTAATATAGAGTACCATATTATTTAAAAAATATTTGTTTACATCATTGCAGGCCCTTCAAGAAATTTCTGTAGAAGACAGAAAGAGGCAGCTGGAAAATAGCAGCACCGAATTAGCTGCAATAGAAAAACGAATAGAAGATGTAAATAGAGAGTTCAAGAACATGGAGGAGAAGGTTAAAGAGGCTCTGAAACAAGTAAGTAGCAAGTTTTTATAACATTGTTGACACTGTGCTAACTGCAAGAGTGCAAATTAGACCACCTGAAAATTGATGGATGATGCATTGTTAGAATGTTCCTTACTGTTGTTTAAACAAATGATAATTACATTCTGATATCATTCTGCTTCTGCACATTCTACCTACTGCTTCAGCTTGACCCATTCAATTTTAAATCTGTGAAATTAACTATTTACCACTTTGCTGTTTTTAGCTAAAATATACTTCACTAATGCATCCTCCATTGTTTCATCTTCTTAGCAAAAACAAGAACAGGGTGAGCAAGACAAATGGAAGTTGAAAGAAAAGGAAGCTCAGGAAAAAATAGAAGAAGATGCCAAAGACTTAGAGAAGATGGCCTCAAAGCAGAACATCCTTCAACAAAAAATTGCGGAGTGCACAAAGAAGATACAAGAGCTAGGATCATTGCCTTCACCTGATATCTACTCAAAATATCAAAACATGAGCACCAAAAACGTATGTGTCAATTTGTTATTTACATTTTTGTGCATAGATACTGTTTATTTGAACTCATATAGTGTTGTTCTTGCTCTCAGAATATTTTTGATAACAGAAAAATTATATATTGTCAGGTGTATACAGCACTAATACCAAGGAAGTACAAGTAAAGCAATTTAAAATATTACAAACTTAATGGTGTGGTTTCAGCCTGCCCAAGCTATAAACATCTAACATAGTAACAATGCATAAACCAATAACTTTTTGGGAAGACTTAGTGAAATGATTGATAGTTGCAATAATAATCCTAGTGGATCACTCATTTGAAAATTTTATCCTTTTTTAAAATTTATCTCGAAATGTTTTGAAGGATGTTGCCTCCATCATCAGCTAAGAGCCACAATTTCCTGGCTTCAATGCAGATGTCGCTTCTAGCCAATATATTTGGAGATAGATCATTAGATGAGAGGCTAAATGTAAATGTGATCCTTGTGCTCTGTATCAGGAGTTTTCCTCATGTCAATTTTTTTGGTTCCTGGGAAGCCTTTATTAATTTTGCTGCTTCCCAGATGTCATGATTTGCTGTTAAAAATTACAGTAGAATCTCGTTAGTACATTTTTGCAGGGACCCAAGGATTTTGACATCATAGGCGGGAAAACGTGTTAACGAAAATACAAAATCTGCAATTTAAGAACATAATAAAATCTAATAATTACTACGTCTCCATGGGCAGATGAAATAGATTTCAAGTACAATTTTATACTGAATACGATCCGTGTTTCCGTGTTAAATTCAATATGTGTTCAAATGGATTTGGATACACAAAACCTGAGAATAAATAATTCAAGCTTTTATGTTGGTCAACTTGGATGTTTGAGGTTATGAATGTTTTTGAGAAAATAAATTGCGAATTATGGAAGTGACAATAGTGGCTTTGCTGTGTGTTTTATTACACATATGATAACAATTTCCGCTAAAAAAAGAAAACAAAATTATGTGCGTGCATCGTGTTACGAGTACAATAAACTATAGTAACTCTGGCATATTCAATACGAATACAGTAGATGTTTCCATGCAACAAATTTCGTTCCGATCCTTTTCTGATCCTATTTTCCAAGAGGAAAGTTTTGCTTTAGCATTTTTCCCTTCTATAAAAGCAGTTTCAATCAATTTAGGTTTGCTAACAGTCGTGTTTAAGGTTGATGGAGGAATGTTTAACTTCCGCATTATATCCACATGTTTCATATTTGGATTGTGGTATACTTCAAGGATTTTCAGTTTTTCAGTGTTGGTTATTTACTACACTTTCTTTTTTTCATTGCAAATGAAAAGCTAAAATACAATCTAAGTATGTTTGGTCAACGCTCAACAGTAGAAACTATCGGCATTTATCACGCCAGGTCAAGCATTCTCTATCCCGCCCACATAAATCGTGTCACACAAATATTTACATACATGCATATGATTGGCTTCCGGTATCCACCCCGTGACCAAGGATTGACCAAAGTAGCAAATGGAGGATGCCAAACTTTGAACCTGTCAAGGCCTACTCCCACTGACTGACCAAGGATTGGCCAAAACAGCGAATGAGGACGTCAAACTTCAAACGTGGTAAGCGGTATCGGGAAAACGCACTAAGCAAACGTTATTTATTATATTTGATGATTTGGTACCGGGACTTTTATAATTCAACGTAATAAACAGGAAAACGTGTTAATGAGAAACATGCTAATGAGATTCCACTGTATATGCAAGTGTAGATTTTTTTCACTTGGAATTCATGTTCCTCATTGTTCTTTAAGCCTCACTTAAGTTATTTGGGAAATAAAAAGGAACATTTACGTAAGCCATAAAGAACATCTGAGGAATATAAAATACAAGGAAAATGCAAAAATCTACACTTGCACACCATATGCCTTTGACGCATGTTTGAGGTAATGTTAAAAAAATAGCGAAATTTTTAATGAGTGATCGATCCACTGGGATTATTATTATTGCAGAACGATAACAATGATTAATGCATAATGGAAATAACACACTAGCAGTATAACACTTGTGTTATTATTGCTCAGTTCAAATAATTCCTGCCATAAATCTATGTACATAAAACCAATATTCATTCATGTATTAACTTGTCATACCCATTTACTTTTAAGTCAATACAAATATTCTCCTAAATTCCTTGGGATTTATCTTAAAAAAATTTTCTATTGCTACCTCAGATCTTAATCAAAACCAGTCTTCTCAATCTTTTGTTTTTGGACATTCAAATAGAATGTGAATATTTTGATTGCATCTAACTAATGGGCAAATTGTGTAGCAATGATCTAGGTTTCTTGTAGTTCCTTTTGGTCTCCAAATTCCTGATCTAAATCACACTAAAGCTTCCCTTTCATATTACATATATCATTGTCACCTTCCCTTATGCAATACCAATTTAATACTCAGTGTAACAACAAAAGAAGTTTTTCTCTCTTTTGCAGCATACTTAATTTGTCTATCTATATCCTCAAATCTGCATCCTAATCATCTTCCAAACATCAGCTATTAAATTTGCAAAATAAAGAATCAGAAAATATACACTTGCACAAACCATGAAATAAAGAAAGGACAAAATGCACAGTTTAAACATTTCATAACAATTAATATGGTATTCAGAAGTTGGAGACTATGAAGTGAAATAATAATTTAATTAAATCTTGAGCCATTTGATACACTATAACTTTCCTTACTTGAAATTTATTTGAACATGTTTCAAAAGCATTTGCTTTTATTCTCAGTCAGAAAAAAGCTGAAGATGAAAGTAAATTTTAATTTATTTTAATTTTAAATTATGAATGAGTTGATGTGCATTCTTAAAACTTTACTTCAAGTTGTAAAATCTTGGAACATTTTCGGAGAATTCGTCTCCATCCTCAGCATGCCATAAGGTTTTAAGAATGTACAGCGACTCATTCATATTTTAAAATGAAAATAACTTCACAGTTAATAGTGCTTCTGTTTTTAATATTTATAAAAGGAAATGCTTTCGAAACATGTTCAATTAAATTTCAAGTAAGCGAAGTTATGGTTAGGGACCCTGAAAGGTGGTAAATAAAACCACAGGAAAACTGTAAAAAAAAATGTGTATCTCAGTGGTTTTAAAAATCATTTTGGGGTAGAGAAGGGAATCTTGGTGGTAAATATTAATAACAAGCTTTTAATTGAAAACTTTGTTTAAGATTATAGAAAACTATGTACAGAGAACAAGTTAAATACTTAGAATGAACAGAAAGTTAACAAATTGCATTTAACATTACACAAAGAAACATTTTTTGATACATGAGGCAAAAAATTGAATTGCACATATTAAAATTGAAGTAGGTGTGTTTTTTTAGGAGGAGTGTTGTATTTTGACTGTTGGGGAGCCGAACTTGAAGTAGTTGTAACCGCATGTATAGTAAACAGTTTTCGGTAGCCTTCGCCCCAAATGTATTTTTAGGTGGCCTTTGCCCCAAGTTTAAAAAAATATTAACTTTGTAATTTAACTGTTTCTTTAAATATTATATATTTATGTTTGCCTTGGCTGCATCAGTATTATTGTTAGAAACACGTTTCTCTTAGCAGGGTTGTGGTACGACTGAAGAAAGTAGGCTTACACAGATTATAATTTTACTTCACTACATTTATTAATCCTTGACACAATTTAAATAACACTTCACTGATATAAAGAGCTGTGAGATTCTTTTTATTAATTAATTACACTTTTTAACACGTAAACTTATTTTTCGTCTCACACGAATACATATTATATTTCTTGAGGACACTTTTTGCATCTGGTTAGTAACGCTGTTTGCAGGCAACTGAACTGATTTCAACCGCCTAAACTTGTAAATTTTTTGTATTTCAAGCCCCTGATTGGCTAATCCTACTCCAATAGAATACCTTCATTTAACTAAAGCTTTTTCTGGTTGTTGATTGGCTATTTTTATAAACTGTCACTAAAATTACATTATTGCTTCCAAGAATCACAAGTAACATTTAAACTCTCAAACTCATTATTGCTTCAAGGTTACCTCATTGTTAGCAACTTTTGACCTATTTCCCACAGCTCCTACATTATTAAATTACGTAATACATTCACATAACATTATTACACTTGAATACAATAATACAAACATATACAATGACTGTTATATATACTTTTTATATATTGTTACATACACATATTGCTTTAAGCTTAATGAATTTATATATTATATAATTAGACTGAAATCATTTTAGTGATAAAAACACTGCCTCAAAATTAAGTTCATGTTGGAAAAACATATTTATACCGACATTTGTTGAACTATTAAAAAACTTTATTTACACTTTGAACCAAAGTATACACTCAGTTCCATTTCTAATGTCTCTTGCAGAGCAGTGGTTCTTAAGTCTCTAAGTATGTACCCATAAGAAGAAATTGCATGCTCAGTGTCATTATTCAGGCAAGGTACCACATCTTAATGGAACACTCAACAAACTTGCTGTGGTCTTCTTTGATACTGAGCATCAGTCAAGCAAGTTGAGTCCCTCCCTTTTGAACAGTATCCTTTACAATCATTTGCAAACATAGATATCCTGAAAGAAGCAGCTGCCAGTCTAGTTGCTTCAAAAGCAGAATCTTTACAGTGCTTCCAGGATAGATGTCTTGCCATTTGCTACAATGTTTATCACATCGAAAAGGTTTCCAGTATTTGTTGGGAAAACTTTTGCTGTGTCAGTCATCATCAGTCTGGCTAGTTTTGTTTCACAAAGGCACCCCAGATTTTCAAGCCTTAATATCAATGAATGTACAGTGTAAAGTGGTCTTTTTATCCGACTCCACATCAGCCATTCAGGCTCTCTGCTCGCAAGGAAACCAACATGAGGATGATCTGGTCACTGAATGCCAAGACAGACTGTATAAACTGCAAGAATTGACAGAAGTTCGTTTGCAATGGGTCCCGGGCCACTGCGACCTTGACGGAAATGAGAAAGCCGACGCTTTAACCAAGGAAGGGTGCTCAATGGAGCAGCCAGTTGTACCAATGACATACTCAAACATCAGTAGCGTCATAACATCTCGAATCAAAGGAGCAATTGTAGACTCTCGGAAGGTAGCGGCAGCTGGTAAAAGATGGGAAATGCTTGCTTCAAACCCCATCCCCAACAACCTGCCCCGGGAGCTGGCAGTAGCCACCTTTAGGATGACTACAGGGCACAATTATTTGCAAAAACACCTGCATAGAATTGGTGTGGTTGATAGCCCAATTTGTCCCCTCTGCTTGCAAGAGGAAGGCACTGCTGACCATTTGGCCTCCTGCACTGCCCTGCAGACTGTTATAGTTGAAGATTCTATGGAAGGAAGGTCATGGCTGTACTGGGAGGCAAGGTGTCGAATGGCAGACCAGCCAAGGACAGGCATTGGCTGAAGAAGAAGAAGATTTTCAAGCTGCTGCTTTCATTCTCTCCTCTTTACTATTGACTGAATGCAATTGAGAGCAGCAGCAGTTTGTGGTTCAAACACTCCTTTGCTGACCAGATTCAATCCATTTATCATGTTCTTTCAGGAACACGGAATTTTTTGCAACTATCATCACAGTTTCCTTTTCCAGCTTAGTAAAGAATCTGACTGCAGCTCCATGGCATTGCTGAAATCAACCTAATCTTGGATTTGTTCGCCAAGATAAAGGGCTGACTTAAACCAGGAGTTCCACTTGATTAGAACTGGGGACAGAAAGACTGTAGCTTTAGCATCATCTCCCTCAGGAATCAAGAAACCTGTGTTTCCTCTTCCAAGTGTTGAGGAACAACATTTCGGCATTGGAAACTGCACTATGAACTCGGAGGACCACAAACTGTCCACTAAGTTGAGCTTATGTGCCCAGCATTGAATGTGAATCATGGCAGGGCACGAACACCGCACTTTTGTGCACATAAAGTCATGTTTCTCACCAACTCCATCATGGGGGCCACAATGTTGTTGTACTGGATTTCATGTTCCTAAAGCACAGCCATTACTACCCTGGAACACTCAGTAGCATTTGCGTGCTCCAGCATTTTCACCCCTCCAACAAAAATGTTCTGCTCTGCAGAACAAGAAAACACCCTCAGCAGTATTACACATAGTGGCCGTTACTCATGGTGTAGTGGTTACCATGCTAGCCTCTAGTTCCCGAGGTCACAGGTTCAAACCTGGCAGAGGGCAATGGATTTTTTTCAGGCGTAAAAATCCTTAGTATAGCTTGCTTTGGAAAAGAAGCAAAGCAGATGGTCCTGTGTCGTAGATTTACAGCACATAAAAGAACCTCAAGCCTGATAAAGAGGCCTCTTAGCAAAATTACCAGTCTTTCACGCCCAATATAGAATGGGATGCTAAGAACCACAGCAGTTAAAGAGCATAGCGTCCATAAGTAAAACTCAATTTCAGTTTTTTTTCTCATCACAAGTGCAACAACATGCTGATTTTTTATGCATTCCATGACTTCCTCTTTCCTTTTTTGTGCATACATAGTTCTGCAAGTATCTGCAGAGAGAATAGCTCCAGCTTCTAAAACAACAAATTAAGTGTGCAACATGAAGTTTCTCTCCTCTCCCTATAAAAAGTGTACACTATTTGGTCGTTTTGAATACAATCCTGTTTTCATGCAAATTCCAATACGTTTTGCAAACAAATTTAATACAGAAATAATTTTCGAAGTGGTTATGTTGGTTAACATGTCATTAACATATTAATTATCATGCCATTATAAAAGTGTCAAAATATAAGTAATAAAATGCAATTGAAAAGTACCTAGTGAACCGCGTTATAATCTCGCTCATTTTAAACTAATTATGTGCCCTTGTCAGTTGATTAAACAGATGACTCGAAACTGCCACGAAGAAACGAATGCGCGATTAGCATTTAAAATAAAGTTGAGGACATGCTGACGATAGGAGCAAAACGTCTCCCGAAACGCGTTCATGTAAGAACATTTTAGTGATGTAGTGTAACAACCTTCAACTCTCTTTGTTTTAAATTATGACACATCACTGTTACTAGCTTCTAAATCTTCAAAATTAGTCAAGCGATTAGCGTATTCAAAACATTTTGAATACCGCTAGGATTTTCTTGCATCTCAAAACGACCCAATCCCACTTTTCAGGTGTATTGAAATTTGGACTGAAACATTTTGAATCCCTGTTTTCGTGAAGGTTTCAAAATGCTAACCATATTCAAAACATTTTGAAGACTTCATGCCATGTGTGTATGCACACAGGCCTTCCTGTGCAATGTACAGTCTAGCTGTACATATGAAACCCGCCAAAATCAAAACTTGTCCAAAAATGTATAAATACTGGGTCTTATTAATAGTTTTGCATTGCTGAGCAACAGCAGGAAGAGGCATGCATACACAAGAAAGAATACCAACATCAGTTTAATATAATTAAAAGACATGTACGTACCTGATATGTTATTTGTTCATCCATACTTTTAAGTTTGGATCGTTCAACTTTTCGTTTTCATGCATGCTTACTGTATCACGTATTAGCTCATCTTTATTCTCTTTAAATTTTTTTTTTTTTTTTTTTTTTTTTTTTTTTTTTTTTTTTTTTTTTTTTTTTTTTTTTTTTTTTTTGGTCATTGGCAATTGTTTCTGATATAGATAGCTGTTGTAAATTGGCAAGCACAGTTTCCTTGGTCAGGAAGAATCTTCATGCATTAAAGATGTAAACCTTAACCTTAGCACTAATGATGATGGTACTGAATAAAAACTGTAAGCAATAATAGACCAAGGGCACTGTTGAAGAAACTGGCATTTCTTGTTTTGTACATTTTCCGAGACCAGCAATTTATACTATTTTTACGACTGGAACAGTGGTACTGTATGGTAATAAACAACTAATGGCTTTCATTTTGCAATTATGTTGCAGCTTTTTAAAGAAATGGAAAAAGCAAATAGCCACTTAAAGAAATATAGTCATGTCAACAAAAAGGCCTTGGATCAGTTCATGAGTTTCTCAGATCAGAAGGAAAAGCTTGTGAAACGCAAAGAAGAATTGGATAGAGGGTAAGTCTTATCTCATTTTGAGATTGGTTTTTGAAAATCTAAATGATCAACAGAAAACTATTTTTGTTTATTTAGGCATTATGAACTTCATTATTTAGTCATCACCAATAGGCAAGTCCAAAAATGCAGCTAAATATTATTTTCCAAAATGTTATATCTTCAAGCTTGTCTT
Source organism: Deroplatys truncata (assembly GCA_030765065.1). Lineage (NCBI taxonomy): Eukaryota > Metazoa > Arthropoda > Insecta > Mantodea > Mantidae > Deroplatys > Deroplatys truncata. Next base: position 105,440,514 of record CM060987.1, on the reverse strand, counting down.
GTTTACTTGATTGAAATGTATCTTGCAAAAATAAAATTTAACCAAACTTACATCAGTTTAGCATCTTTCACTAAGACCTCATTACTCAGATAAAGTTGTAACAGATTACATGGCATTTGCTCATATAGCAAAAGTTACTAGCATTGCTATCACTGAGGACAAAGGGGGTAATTATCTAATTTAGGTAGCCAGGATTTGCTCTGATGGATAATCTGTATAGTGTGTCAAAAATAGAGATTACTCTACCCACTATTAATTATTAAAAAAGGTTTACATTTACGAGGTGGTATCCAAAATATTTGGGACTGGGGCTGCCATCTGGTCAAAAACTTACTTTGAGACTAATGGCTGCCGTCACCCTTGAAGTAATTCTCTTCCACACGTATACACCAGTCCCAGCGATTCTGGCATTTTCCAAATGCATCCTGGAAGTCATGTTCTTTGAGGGTGTTTAGCACAGACAGTATTTTTTCTTGAATCCTCTCTATTGTGTCGAACCGATGTCTTTTCAACTTGATTTTCAGTTTGGGGAATAGAGCGAAGTCGCAGAGTGCCAATTCAGGTGAGTATGGTGGGTGGGGACAACATGGTGAACAAGGAATTGTGACAGAGCGCATTATTGTGATGCAACAGCTAGTTCCCATGTTGCCAAAATTCAGGCTGTCATCTCCACTGTCGCAAAATGTCACAGTAGTACATGGGATTCACTGTTTGATTTTGTGGGATGAATTCTTTGTGCACAATCCCCTTGGTATCAAAGAAAATGAGCATGCAGCTTGTGCAGCTGACGGGCCTACCGGTGAGAGCATCGTCAATACCTGTACAGCCGGCCCTGAACCGAGCATGCCACTCAAACACAAGTGTACGGCTTATGCTTTGTCCCCCAAACACTTGTTGAATAATTGCGAGGGCCTCTGTAGCATTTTTCCCGAGATAACGCTCACTCAGCAGATGTGCTAGTGTTGCCACCTAGCTGTACAAAACTCTACTGCAACCACTGTCGAGATGGCAGCACAAGTCCTGAATATTTTGGATACCACCTCGTATTCATTAGAAATGTTTTCCAAAATGGTTTCACTACTAATTTTGCTGTGGCTTCATAGAAGCATATAGAGGGCTAGGACAATAGTCAAATGTTTATATATGTATGCTGGACTTGATGTTTTGAATACTGTTTGCATGGCCTGATGAGAAACAAAAGAACAGACATAACGTTTCAAAAGTATGTAACTTGAAATACTACAAAGGTTCAACCCACAATAGGAAATACCTTATAAATGGCTAAAGCTACACAAAAAAAAAATTAATGTAAATTTTATATTTTATGAAGTTATGCATGTTTTCTAAAATAAGCTTTGTCTTTCTCAAGGTTCATACTTATAAAAAATTAAGGACCTCTATGATGTTATGTATTGTTTTATTTATGGATGATCTGTTATGTATGTACACAGCAGTTAACCTAAGTGAAAGATAAATGTTTTCACCTGTACTACCAGTGTATTTTAACTAATGCAATAGTATGTGCAAGATCTGGTACTATTATAAGCAATAATGTAAAAGCGGTAGGTCAGCAGCGGACAGTGAGAGCAAGGGACTCTCGAAACATATCCAGGTAATTCTACTTAAGTGAAGAGTGTAAATGAATTTTCTTACATCTCATTCATTTTCTTCTGGTACTATGTTTATTAAGTCGGCCTTAATTTATACCAATATAGTAATTTTGGGCTTGTTTCTTCCATTCTTTTCTGTATTAAATATTTCAGTAGCACTCTTATAAATAGATTATTAGTGACTAAAGCACTCCATTAATTACTTATGAAGATTGAGAAGCTAGTAACAGTGATGTGTCTTAATTTAAAATAAACAGAGTTGGAGGTTGTTAACTATGGGAAACCCCCTTTCACCATTTTTAACAGAACTATATATGAGCCATTTTGAATGCCATATTACTAAATCTTTCCCACATCTATTCAAAACCTGGTATAGGTACGTAGATGATATTTTTGCTATTGTTCTTAAAAAAACTTACAGAAGATGCTTTGAAATTATTGAATTTACAAAAAAGATCTATAAAATTCACAATAGAAAGAGAAGAAAATAGCCAGTTACCTTACCTAGACATCAGGATCATCAGAAATAATGCACACAACAAACTAACATTCGGCATTTATAGGAAATCAACTCTCACAGAAAATTGTATTAAAAACAATAGCTACAATGCTACAAGCCACAAACATGCAATTTTAAATAGCATTACTAACAGGTTAGTACATATACCATTGGAGAAAGAGGAATACCGGAAAGAATATCAACACATAGCCACCATGAATGGATAGCAGAAAAAAACAATAGATAAGAAGATAAAAAAGTTTGAAGGACAGAAATACATCCAACCAACGACTACTTTACTCAGACAAGAAAAACCACAAACATATAGAAAGTTCACTTACCACCCTTCACACATCATAAATTTCAAAGAATTTTCCAGAAATACATCATCACCCTGACTCCACAGAATAACCACAATATACAGAAACTACTATGCAACATACCCTATTCCCATGATAAATCAGCTGGTATATATCAAATAGTTTGTAGTGACTGTAACCTGGTATACATAGGAAGAACCAAAAGAAATCTTGAAATAAGACTAAAAGAGCATATGCCATGCATTTACCAAAAACAGACAGAAAAAATCAGCAGTAGCACATCATTTCTGGTCTTCAAACCATGAAATCACTTCAAACATAAAACTCTTAAAACCGGTCAACAGCAGCAATGAATTGGACATCTGGGAAAAAATACATATCGTCAAACACAGGAATCACCTAATGAATTTCGAACTATTGCCACCCAGCAGCCTTTGGAGGTTCATCAACCCAGCACCAGAGAACACCACTAACCACGTGCATTCCCCAGACAATAACCGGCAAAATCAGTTGGAAACATGCTGACGATGGGAGCAAACCGTTCTCCCGAAACACGTTCAAAGTAAGAACCTTTTAGTGATGTAGTGAAACAACCTCCATCTCTCTTTATTTTAAAAAATAAAGCATTCCAGTTATTTCTAAGAAAATAGCTAAAGAATATTCAGTAAAACATGTTTGTTAGTATGTTAAGGGCTTAAATTTAGAATTTCAATCACTAAAACAACAAACAAACAAAAATGTTCTCTTCAATTTACAAATGATGCTCTCATTTTATGAGAAGAACTCCTAAAATTAATTTTCTGGTGTAAATATAATGAAGTATGAAGAAGTTAATAGGTAGTAAATGCTGCATGTTTAGCTGCCCACGTATGGGAGCCAATTTGAAGAATGTATTTTTTTTGTGCGTAATAAATACGTAAATTACTTAATCTGCCCCGCAATTGGGAGCCAACTTGTAGTAGTTGTTTTCTTCTACTGTTGAAGTTTTACTGTTGTTAGCTACACGCTTGGAAGCCAACTTGAAGATGATTTGCTGCTGTTGTTGCGTAATATACATATATATTTACGCAAACTTGAAGAATTGTTTTATGATAATAGTTGCTTTGAGCGTCGGTTTGTATTTGATGCTTATGTAATATTGCTGTTTGAATTTTGCCTCGGCTGCGTCAGTCTTACTTTAGAGTCATGTATCTTGGGTAGGGCGTGGTATGACAATTATTGTAGACATCACAGAATTAAACTTTTAAATTAACTTCTTTTATTTAAATTCTTGCTCATATTTATAAACCACTACACTTTTTAAAGAACTGTGAGAAACTTTTATACATTCACTTAGCGCGTATATCTGTTTTTACTAATCACCCTTAGAGAGAACACATTTTCCCATCTGTACTCTATCAAGTCTCGCCAGCAGCTGAGTAACCTCAACGGTCAAAATCCATAAGCTTCGTTATTGCAAGTCTCTGATTGGCTAATTCTAGTCCAATAGAATATCTGTATTTAACTTAAAACGTTTCTTTGCTGTTGATTGGCTAATTTAAAACTGTTACAGAATTTACGTCATCGTCGCTCTAATCATGACCAGTACATTTCAAACTCTAAACACATTATTGCCACAATTACCTCATTATTATTCATTGTTAGCAACCTAAAACTTATTATTCTCACAGTTCTTGCATTATTAGAGTATGTAATGTATTCACATAACATTATTAAAATATGTTTACAATAAAAATAAGCATTTGCAATGACTGTTATATACAATTTAAATAATTATTACATACATATTGTTTCAAGGCGGGCTGTTATTGAATTTACCTTTTATAAATAACAATTGAAATTATTCAGGTATTAAAATACTGCCTCAAGCATAAGATACAAGTGCCATTATTTCACATCGCTGAGAGGTATCAGTTTCCACACAGTTGCAAGGATTATATTTTTTAACGACAGTCAAGAGTAAATAACAGTTTATATATTTGCATGAAATGTAGGACAGCATCAGCTGAAATGTATGTATATTGGTAAATGAACCCCAAATGTTAGTTTCGTTGAGCACAAGAGTACTGGCCACTGATTTTAACCATTCAGCTAACCTACCAGCTAGCTTCTCTTACAGTAACAATTCATTCCTTTGAAGTTAAAACACCACCACATATGCTCTGTTTAACTCAGTATTCCCCTAAATTAAATAGTCAGTAGTTCAGTAACAGATTGATTTTAAATTGTTTTGTGATATTTCATGTATACTTGGACATAAAAAAGATCTGATGTGATACATTCACATGACTTTCTCTTCCCTCCTATCTTTATTAGTGGTTATACAAACTATTCTTACTAAATATATAATATAACAATAACTATTTGTGACAAATCTTCACTTATCTTGATAAACATTAATTTAATTGCAGGACATGTTTCAAAATCCATTGATTTCATTATCAGCTACGTTTTTTGCCTCGTTTATTTACGTTGTTACAGTTACTGTCACTAGGATTGTTAGCTGCAGTAATGCCATCTACTGGAAGTAAAACAAATTTGTTAACCGAATCAATCAGCAGAATTTCAAAATTCATTACACGATCTTTATTCTTTCAAATAAATATTTTCTCCCACACCATTAAATCTATGGGTCCATTTAATTGTTTTAATAATTTAACCTTAGGCTTTATTTTATGATTAAATGACCAAAAATGCTCTGATACAGCTGGTTTATCAATTTGTATTTAATATTCCTGAAATGTTCTAAAAAAAACATTTTCCAAATGACATTTAGTTTTTCCAATATAAACCTGGTCACAATCCACACAGCTTAATTGATAAACACCATACTTTTTATTTTTAGAAATTTTATATTTTTTAGAGAAACCTAGCATATTTTTTATGTTGTATTTATTTTGAGGAACTAAAATTTTACCATTTCTTTAAACATTTTTGTGAATCTTTTTATTTGCCCAAGGATGATAAGTAAATGTTTTAAAAACATAATCATCTTTTATTTTTGTAAGAGTGGAAACATCTTTAACAGCTTTCTGAAATTTAAATTTCTCAATCTTTTTATTTATAAAATCAATATTAAAACCATTAATTAAAGCAGTGTTAATAATATGCATATATTTTTTTCTATCTACTACATTTAATCCAAATAAACCTTTGCAAAAATAGCGTTACACATTTCATTATAAATACAAAGAGAACAGTGATGGTCAAATGTTTAAGAATTGATGCTATATGCTGGCCTTAAAATTCCGTATTCATACTGTTTCCATGCAATCGCGAGAAACAACTGAAAGCCGATGGGACTTTAAAAAGAATGACAAGCATTGAACTATTCAAACCTTTAATAACAGATATCTCAGAAATGGCTTATGTCACAAAAAAAGCTTATTTTAAGTAAATTGTGTGTTTTAAAGGGATCTACATTTTTTGTGAGGTATGTTTTCTTCAATCACTTAATGTTTACAAGTTATACAAGATTATACAAAATTCCTTCCAAATAAAGAGGACTTCCTAAGCTATTCCCAGAAAATTCAAGATATACATTTTATTTGTCATGTAAATGCCTTTTGTGTATGATATTTTAATCAAAATTGTTAAGAGACATTTTTTAAAAAATAAAAATTTTCAAAAAATGTAAAGGATACTTCAGGGTGCGGGGATTTTCTTGAAAATCTTTGTGTCGCATCCTTTGAAGATTCTAAACTTAAATACCGAGTTTGGTATTTATCTGACTTTTTGCTTTTGAGTTATGCTGTTCACATACGCGGACATGTTTCCAGAAGTAGAGTAGAGAAAGTAAAATGGAAATAAAGTAATAGAAATCTTCGAATTGAGAAACCTGTTACATTGACTTCTACTGCAGTTGATTTAAACTGAGTATTCTCCGTAGAAGCATGTCTCAATGATACTTATCCACAAAAAATGTATATTTATTTTTTTCAGGGATTGTACCTATGCTCCTAAAAGCAATCTTTTCTAGAGCTTATAGGTTACCAATATGACAAACAGCCATCTTCATTTTCTGTTGATCTCTATCTTCCAGATAGCCCACTAAATGCCGCTAGATCTTTCGATTAGCTAATCTAGAGGATATTCTTTCAGAAGTCATAGCTATGCTGTTCACACATGCGCATACAAACCTTTTTCTAAAAATGCTTTTGGCAGGGTTCATGAGCTCTCAAAATGGTATTTTCAGTGAAATCTCATATCTTTCTTTTTGACCCTTGATTATTTTACACACTCAAAATGGTATTGTTATTTATATTACAGAGATGAAAAGATAAAAGAGCTGATGATGGTGCTTGAACAGAGGAAATATGAAGCTATAGAGTTCACATTCAAGCAAGTTTCAAAGTATTTTAGTGAAGTGTTTCACAAGTTAGTCCCCTCAGGCCATGCACAACTCGTTATGAAGAAAAGTGAGGATGAGGCGGGAGGTTCCCATGAGGTGAGTTTTCCATCATTAGTGAAATACAAAGCTTAAATGAATATTATGATTCCTTTCAGTGCATTCCTGTATAATGCGTTACTAAATATTTATTTTCAGGAAGCAAATTCGGATAAGTTCACAGGTGTAGGAATTAGGGTATCATTCTCAGGACGTAATGCTGAGATGCGAGAGATGAACCAGCTTTCTGGAGGCCAGAAGTCTCTGGTTGCACTTGGGCTTATCTTTGCCATTCAGAAATGTGATCCTGCACCATTCTACCTCTTTGATGAAATAGATCAGGTAAGTTACAAAATTCAGGACTATACCTTTTTCACTATAAGCTGAAAGGAGAAGTAAACAAAACTTAAATTTATCACTCCGCCGAGCACATGGCAGCACCATGTGGAGGATGACGGGAACTAAGACCCGTGAGAGGAAATTGCTTCATACAGAATGCGAATACAGTATATTACGCAGCTTGGGAATCTGTAGCTTTTAAACATTGTATGTCTTATTCCTATATTTTGCCTTACATCCTAAACTTATAATACACAATACTAAGAGTAGACAAATAAAAGTTGTACCTGAACAGTTTTGCATCTGTGTTTAAAGGTACTGGATTAAACTGTTCTTAACTTCAGGCTTTAGAAATCATTCATTTAATGACTAATATCAGTATACCACCTTTGCTTTAACCTTTTATGAGTCAACAAGTTAAATAACGATTAGCACTATAGGTTAAAACACAACACGCGACCCAAGCTATCCGAGCTACAATTCTGCATCACTAACAAAGAAGTTAAATTATTGCTAAACAAAGGCCAACCATATTCATTGTCGATTAAAGGTGGACACTTATCACAAAATTTGTTAAAAGCATTTAACACAATTGTCTTCTTTCCATTTCCCTTGTTTATGTTTTCTACAGTGGCAGAAGATTCTAGCCGGAAACCGGAAATGAACTGCAGCGCCTGCGCATAGTCTCTTAAACCCTCTGATATAATGGTTCATGTAGTTATAGGTGAATCTGAACAAACACATTTAGTTTCATAAATTTAACTGTTACAATAATGAGTTTTCTAAATTTCTCTGCAAAAGAATGACCACAAAAAGTTACAATCTGAACTGAACTGTTTTTTGTAGAGGAAGAGACGACATGCTAAGGGGAAAGGTTGTAATTTGTCCACCAGCCAATGAGGTGCTGTCTTGTCACGTGGTTTTGTTTACTTGTCCTTTCAGCTTATAGTGAAAAAGGTATAGTTCTAAGGTAGTTATTTGGAGTTCCGAGTAGTCAGATGGAGGGGCCTCCACCAAATGGCACAGCCACAAAAGTAGCCTATAGTGTGCTGTTAATGTGACCCCTGAGAAAAGGAATGAAGGTGAGACCTGAAGGGTAACTAACCAGATTGGCAGGAGGATGATGATGTGCACTAGCAAGGATAGGTCCCTAAGAATTCCAGTGTGATGCCAGCTAGCCCTGCCTTAGCCACCTGCAACCTGGATGTCTTGGGAATATACGAGACACTCCCAGGAAGAGAGGGGCCACCAGCAGTCCTGTCAAGCACCAGATAGAAAACTTTCAATAGAGCAGATTCTACTGTATTGCCACAACATACCAGCTGCCATCTCCTGGTCCTCTGAAACAGATTAAGGGAAAGGATGGGGCAGGAAATTCATGGTAGTATGGTAATCACCCCAGCATTCGCCTACTGACCGAGGAAACTATGAATGAACTCATGATCGGTGGCTGGCCCACAGTAATCAAACCCAGAATCTTACAAATTCAAGCCTCACACATTACAGCAGATCAATCTTGGTTAAGGTAGTTGTACCTGAAGGTAATTGAATTGCAAACAATCTTTAACATTTAATACTCAGCTTTCCAGTCATTGTTTTAGCCCTCAAATCTTAAATAGTATTAATGAACACAGTTTAAATAAAATATCATTTTTGCTAATAGGCCAGAGACTTTAGATCGACATTTAACAAAGTGCGCAAGAGTCAGCAGAGACTGTATGGAAATAAAAAAATATTTTTGAAAGGGTTATGTTTTCTGATTGGTGCAGAGAACTTTACCAATGGCCCTAATATCCTTTTAGGGTATGGCATTTAGCGCCATTCTAATCCCATACAGAATAGTTGCGCTTAGTTTTCATGAAGTTAATTGTTACTCTGTATCATAAGTAAAAATTGAAGAGAAACAGCAAAGTAACTACACAGATTAAACTATTACATACACAAGTTAAATTATTAAGGCATTTAAATGTGCAGTGGTTTATTTAAAAGCCTGCCAGGTTCAAGTCCAAGTTGTGATGTTTCTTTATCGCTGCATTGTAAATTTGGAAATTATCCCTGAGTTTCTTTGAGCAATGAGATCTCTTCTATATTTCTCAGGCATGGTACAGGGAAGGTAATTTTAAATAAATTTCCTTTTAATTTAGTGATTTGTTTGTTTTTTTTAATTCATTTCAAAATTCAAATTTCCAAAATACTAACAGTGAAGTTGCTTTAACTATGTAGTAATACGTTGACTAATTATACATCCAGCACTTATTGAAGATGTTATCTGTCCAGAATACTGAGGAATGCTGAAAATACTAATGATGTTACTTGTCCTGAATAGTAAGTGATATTGATGGTAGTAATGATTTCTCTTCTGAAAGTATATTTATATATGTCTATCATTTCTATGTTAATTTGTCAACAACCATTTCTTGCTTGTCATTTTTCTATGGTTATAAATAAAAGATAATATATTTTCCTTATTGACACTTAAGATAGACAATGTAGCTTTTAAATTGTAATACTTTTTCCTTTCTTCAATGTACCGAACATCTACGCAGATTGAAATTTATATAAATATAATTATTAACAAATAAAGGAACATGGTAATTATCTCAGTTAAGGAACATAAGTAAATAAGAAATATGTGAACACACAAAATATCAGGCAAGTTCTCCATTAACATTTGGTATTATAACTCTTCAATTGCATTTTATTCCTTTAGGGCGCTAATGACCTTTAAGTTGAGTGCTCTTAAACATAACTCAATCAGTTCTTATTTCTTAAATTGAAATTGTTGTATCATCAATTTTTTTTTTTTAATTTAAGGAATAATTCTTGTTTTACAATTATTTATATCACATTATTGTCTTTATTCTTACCCATATATTTGTACACGGTGTTTGTGATAGTGTAACTTTTCTAAAAAATAGCATTTTTTCAAACATTGAAATAGGTTCAATACGGAGGATATTTTTTTATATATGTATATGTTTGGTTGGTGATGATGTTTATAATGCAGATGAAACGGGACTATTTTTCCATCTTCTGCCAGATAAAGCTCTGGATTTTAAGGGCAGTAAGTGTCATGGTGTGAAATTTAACAAGAGAGGCTCACAGTTCTGTTGTGCTGTAACAAAAGTGGAATGGAGAAATTACCGCTGGTTATTGGAAAAGCACACAGTCCACAATGCTTCAAGAATGTAGTATCTTTTCAATATAAGTAGAGTTCCAACACAAAAACCTGGATAACTTCTGCGATATTTGAAAATTTCTTATGAACATGGGATGCATAACTGAGCGTAAGAAACAGGAAAATTGCACTCTTCATTCATCAATGTGCCACTCATCCACCAATTGGTTTAAATTTAAGAAACATAAAGATCATTTTCCTCCCAGCAAATATCACGAGTAAGCTACAACCTGTAGATCAAGGTATAATACGTTGCATAAAGCAAACATATAAGAGGCTGGTACAGAGAAGGTTGTCTGCACTGGAATCGGCAGCAAGATGCCATGCATTTCATTAAGGCTACCTGGAATTCTGTGACTCAAGATACAATTCAGAACTGCTTCAGAAAAGCTAGCTTTTGTTGAGTTCTTGGTGAAGAAGAGTCACGCAAGAAGATGAGTTTTTCAGTGTGAAGAATGGCACCAAATTAACAGACTGTCTCTTTCGAAATGTACATAAACAATAACAATGAAATTCCAGTGTGTGAAACTTTGACAATAGATGAAATACTTGGAAAGATAACAGAAGAAGCATCAAAATTAAATTGAGTTTTATTTATGGATGCTCTTTAACTACTGTGGTCCTTAGTGTCCCATTCTATATTGGGCGTGAAAGAGTCAGTAATTTTGCTCAGAGGCCTCTTTATCAGGCTTGAGGTTCTTTTATGTGCCGTAAATCTACGAAACGAGACCACCGGCTTTACTTCCCTTCCGAAGGAAGCCATGCTAAGGATTTTTACGCCCGAAAAATCCATCGTCCTCTGCTGGGTTTGAATCCACGACCTCGGGAACTAGAGGCTAGCATGGTAACCACTACACCACGGAGGACAAAGAAGCATCAGTCAGGATGAAAGTGGCGATGAGCCAGATGCTGAGCCAATTCTTACAATGTTGGGAGTGATAGAGGCAATGGACATAGTGAAGTGATGTGTGTGTATTTTGAAGTTGGTGACAACGTAATGACTTTACTAAACAAGATGGACAGTAAAATTTTGACATTAAAACCAACTAAGCAATCATAGATATGTATTTCAAACCAGTGTAAATATGTACATACAAGTTCTGTTCAAATAATTCCGAAACTTTTTTCTACGCTTAGCTTTTACTTATTGTGCATGGTCTCCTTCGAAATACTCTCCTCCACAATTGATACACCGCTCTCAATGCCATTTCCACTTCCAGAAGCAGTGTTGTTACATCTTTTCCTGGATCGCGCGAAGCGCTGTCTGCAAATTTTCTTTTATCTCGTCTATCATTGCAAATCTTCGTCCTTTCAATGGGGTTTTCAACTAGGAAATAAAAAAAGGTCCACATGGTCCATGTCTGGAGATTACAGAGGATGGGGCAGCAGTGATGTAATTTTTTGCGCAATAGTCACGCACCAACAGGGATGAATGTGCGGGTGCATTATGATGCAAAAGCCAGTTACAGGCCGTTTCCTTCTCACATTTTCTCGCAGGCGTCACAACACGTCCTGATAGTTTTTCGGTTGACACGCACAACTTCGTTGATATTCCTGACATGAGCGTCGTTGGTGGACATCGAAGGGCATCCTGAATGAGGGTCATCTTTAACTTCCATCTGGCCATTTTTAAACCACGTGAACCATTCGTAACACCGAGTATGGCTTAAGCACTCATCACCGTAGGCTTTCTGCATCATTTGGTGTGTGTCTGTTAAGGCATTCTTGAGTTTCACCAAAATTTAATGCAGAGGCATTGCTCCTCTAACTCTGCCATCTCGAAATTCACAAACTGTGCGACACAACATTCTACTCAATACAGCACTGAATAATAACGAACAGACATAAAATAATGAAACTTCCAGCAGTTACACATTAAACACAAGTGTGTGCAGGGATGCCAACCACATTTCGCTCTAACACTCCATTGGCACTGAATTACGAATGTTCCGGAATTTTTTGAACAGACCTCGTATTTCATATTCAATTATGAGGTAAGATGTATTATTAGATTTTATTACAGAATTGTGAAGTTTTTAAATTGCAGATTTTGTCTTTTTATTAGCTTAGTTTCCCGTCTATGGCATCCAAATCTTTGAGTCCCTAAAAAAATGTACTAACCGGATTCTAGTGTATTACAGTTTGAGTGTTCACAATAAACAGAAAGCCTTACCCAGCCCTGAGAATGCGAAAGAAGACTTGGTCAGGTTTTAACCTTTTCATTTCCATTCTCAGCAATGGAATATTATATCCATATAATGCCTACTAAATTAAATTATTTGAGGTGGCCATGACCTGAACCAGTTCACATATTTGAATAAATTATATTCTGTAATTAAATTTACTGTCAAAAGCTGGGAAAATCAAACCAGAAGGAGTTTCAGTAAATGTGCATTGTGACTCCCTCAGATTTGTTGAGCATTGGAAAACAACCAATAGTTTTAATGTACTGTTAATAAAAGGAGTATTGCCCATTAAGACGCTCTTGTTAGAAGGATCAGAAGTAGTAGTGGCTTTGCATTTATAATATGTCAAATTTTGACTATGGCCAACCTGTAGTAAGGTTGGCTGAGTTGAAAGCAGATGAAAAGATATCATTGGTCAGTTACAAACAAATGATACTCCTGTCATTCCATTCCATTCTTGGGCTTACATAGAACTTGTTTTGTGAACTCTTGCTCAATCCTTAATTAGTGTCAACTGCTGGGTGCTGATCAGAAGATCTCTGATGTGACGATCAAGGCATCTCTTTCAGTGGTTTGATGAACTTTTAAGTTTGAATTTTCCTTCAATGCAATGACAAACATTTAAAGTCTTTCTTAAGAATTTTTCGTGAAGATCTTTCGCCATGCGATTATACTCGGCGCCAATCAAGAAGGTGATTGACATTTCGGGGAGAGAGAGAGAGGCGACGTTGCCGCTCATCGCGACCACGTGGAGAGCTTGCTAGAACTGTGTCGAAGGAGACTGGGTTGCGCCTGCATTGTAGAACGGGTATTATTTATATTGTATACGAACACAATTGTAAAATAATGAATCTACATGCAGAGGATAGAACATGCAAGAATATATCAGTATAAAAATCTGCGTTAACAGAAGAGACATACCTGTGAAATATTGATGCTTATTCTAATGGAAAAAAATGCCAGATTTCCGAATCGCTTGCATTGCTGCTGTTGTTGCTGCTCGTTTGATAGACAATGCTGTCACCGTCGCCATCATCATGATCATCACCTGAAGAGCTGCTAGAATTCCCCACGGAAATGACAAGCTGTTCTATAGTTTCTTCTAAAACTCCTTCATTTTCCCAAGTTGCACATATTACACCCTTTGTATGAGTCACCGCTTTTTTTCAGTTTTCAGCTTTTACTGCGCTAGTGCCTCTTCTGTAAGCTTTATTATTGACAACACAGTGAAACCTTTATTGTTTCCCCAACATAACACTTTATGTCGGCCCAAATTAATTCAATGGAGTTAAAATGACAATGATAAGGGACTAACTATTTTGTGACCATGTTCTGCAGCAATGCCATCGACTACATAACTTGGAGACCGCGGTTTGTTTGCTTTCACAAGTTCCAGTAGCTCACTTTTCTTCAGTCCCTCCTTCATCGGTACATTGCGGCGAACAAGCCACTGAATTATTTTCTCCTCTTCGAAATATTCTCTCACAGAGCATGTTATTTTCTGCGCCTGTCCTTTAATTGGGATATCTTTACCAAATACAGTTTTATTCGGTTCCCAAGTGCGCTCAGTTTGTCGTTTAGCTGCGCCATCTTTGTCACTATTTTTGGACATTATTAAATATCCATTAAACGTGTTAACACAATTATAAATGCTCACACAACATACGCACGCACAAATACATGGACTCAAACACACGTAACAAGGCAAATACCATACAAATAGGACGATGCAAAATAACTTTTCAGTACGCAGGCAATTTCTAAACTGATACAAAAACATAAGCAAGCTGGGGCTAAAAGGAGGACATTGTTTATAACTGCAGCGACAGCAGAAGATAAGACTGCAGTTCATTTTTACTGTAACGGTCGCTCGCCCGGCAGTCATGCCAATCACGTGTTACGATATCGCAACAAGGCATTTGCATCTATCGTTGCTATGGAAATGTCTTAGTTCTAATTGGTCCTTATAATGGTTGTTATGACGACCGCTGTGACGTATTCATCCCCTCCCATTCGTTTAAAGCTTTCTGCCGTGTGGTTAGTAACTGTCAATCACCTTCTTGATTGGCGCCGAGTATAGTTCTGTTGTTTCCTGAACATTCTTGGATATAGCACCACTTTTCTGCACTAACTTGCACTTGCACTAACAATATTTGCATCAGTAGAAAACACATCTGCTCCAAATTCAAACACAAATTTTCACAAAAAAAAAAAGTTTTACTAGACTTCATTTTAAGCATGTGTATGGTCTGGCTTTCTTCCACAAGCTGAAGTGGACTCGTATACAACCTCTGCTCAAAGTCATTGTCGCAACATGTTACTGATCTGTATAAATTATTATTGTCTGTCTGAACTGAGAAAGACGAGTAAAAATGTAGTTGAAAGAAAGTGAAGTTGCAAAAAAAAATTTTAAGACCAATAAGTTAAAAAAGGCAAAAAAGAACAAATAAAAGCCACCATTTTCTGTGGCCCACAGTGATCCAAAATGAACATACATTATGTTGGGCTCTGTCTACGGACATTCAAAAAGAAGATTTTCCTCAACTTCTGAGCCTTAATTATTACATTACAGCTGTTAGTAATATCTAATGTACTTATCTATCTTCAGACAAAATCTTCAGCTTCAGGCAAAATCTTTAAAATTATTTTTGTGTAGAAGAATGATAAAAAGACTTCACGGCAATGGTTACTGATTAGAGCTTCTTGGGTTATCAGCCGTATAATATCGATGAAATTACTTGAGCTTTCGGCCATTTTGACTCTGTGGCCTTTCTTAGGAACTGGTTCATTTTCATTTCAATGATATTTTATCAGTATAACATGGCTGATAACCCGAGAAGCTCTAATCAGAAAAATGATAGTTTAGATATTTGTAAGTTATGCATAGCTTTTAGTAGATTAGTATTACATTTATTTATGGAATTTCAGGCACTGGACTCCCAGCATAGAATGGCAGTAGCTGAAATGATTCATGAACTTTCCAAAGAAGCACAATTTATTACGACAACCTTCAGACCAGAATTGTTGATCCATGCAAATAAATTTTACGGTGTTAAATTCAGAAACAAGGTAAGCAGAAGCTTAGATACTCTCAGCCCTTTCAGTGTAGCCCTTTTACTGTAAAGTGGTTTGAAATGCTACCTTTTTGTTGCAGGTGAGTCATGTTGAATGTGTCACAAGGGAAGAAGCTGCGGACTTCGTAGAGGATGATACCACCCACGGTTAAACAGTGTACAAAAGAAAAAAAAAATCTGTTTTTACTTTCAGTAAAACTGTTCTGTTTTGAATGTTAGGAAAGAGACTTGTTGCATCTTAACAGCTATTTACGACATTACTGTAAAATATTTTTAAAAATGTCCAAATTTTTTACAGCGTAGAAACATGTTAGTCGTATATAGTTAAGATTTTATTTCCACAGTATATGTATATATATATATAATGGAGGGAATCGACCGAATTTTATACTCTTGACAGCCATTGGTTTAACTTCTGTCTCACCCCTTTCCAGTGTTAATTATAGAAATGTATGATTGGAGGTTAAAGCATAGCTATGGACATGAATGGAGGTAGTTAAGGGATGTTTCAACATAGTTGAACTGAAAGCACTATTTTATAGGGGTTGGTTCAAAGTGAGAATGTGAAATATTTGGCTGTTTTGGGGATTTATCGCACCAAAAAACAATCTATGCAGAACAAATCAAAATGGCAGACACAAAGTCAATATGCATGTGCAGATTCTCAACTAGGTTAGTGACAACTCGGTTCATCCATCCATCACTCATCATCATGTATGTGGTTTGCACTCTGAAAGCAGACTGATTTGCTTGAGAATGCAAACGTAAGTTTTCATAATTATTTATTTTAGCTGTATAATTCCTTCATGTGATGGAAAGTAAATTGACAATGGCCGAAATGCCTCTAAGCTATAAAAGCAGATGATGATAACATAGAGATGATTTGTAATTATAATTAGAAAATTTTGTCTGTAACTCAGAGGAGATAAGTATGTTTTCTTTTAAAATTTTATCTTTTAAATACTAAGCTCTTTTTTATTTCTTCCATTAATGGCCCAAATCTGACTCATCCTTTCCATACTTTCTCCTACATGTTTCTAGAGTGAAAGAATTGTTTCAACTCATAAGAATCATCATCATCAGAACAGTATAGAAGAGGTGTGTGCTAAGCACATACATTTTCTTGAGCCTATTAAAATTTTACCGTATTTCACCAAATACAATGTCTTTTTCCTAAATATCATTTTCAAAAAATGAAATATTGACTTGAATTTTTTTGATATATACTTTCTGAACAGCATTTGAAAATAAATAAGGTTATAATTCTATAGATTTGGCTTTAGAGGAAGGAGATACATTCAGGAAGGTTGCCATCAACATCACAACATGTGTGGATATATGAAGTTGCTTAGACTGAAGTGGTCAAATATAAATTAGAAGAGTCAGTAGTTGTGATGCATTATACTTCACTTGCATATTAAATATTTCACTTCCATTATGCATGAACTGTTTTAGCTCTCTGAAACTATCTCTATTACATATAAATATACTAACTTTTCCT
Organism: Deroplatys truncata; assembly: GCA_030765065.1. Taxonomy (NCBI): domain Eukaryota; kingdom Metazoa; phylum Arthropoda; class Insecta; order Mantodea; family Mantidae; genus Deroplatys; species Deroplatys truncata. The sequence continues at coordinate 105,423,420 of CM060987.1, read as the reverse complement.
TTCTACTATACAATATATATACTTGAGTTGCACCTGGTGCAAATGTAGTAAACACTGTGGTATTAACAAATTATACACCAGGTTCTTAACTACCTACATGTAAAACACACTTATTTATTAAATATACCAATTTACTTGATAGGCATCCTTGCAAAATATACAATTTTATAATTTTGAAATTATTCTCTTATTTATTTAAAGCTGAGTCGGAATTGTTACACTAACATCACTTAAGTTTACTCACTTAACATGTTTCGGGAAACGGTTGTTCCCATCCTCAGAAGTTAATTCGAATTAACTTCTGAGGATGGGAACAACCGTTTCCCGAAACATGTTAAGTGAGTAAACTTAAGTGATGTTAGTGTAACAATTCCGACTCACCTTTAAATAAATTCAATACACATCACTGTTTCTAGCTTCTTTTCATTACAATATCAACGTTATTCTCTTATATTTTTGTTTAGTCTTTCCTAATAGTCTACCCAATTTTATAATCTCTTCTGTATTTTTAAGCTTTCCAATTCTCATTCTAATTATTGGTCTCGGTAATTTCAACCACCTAACTGGTATCCATTGATCTCTCCATTGTTTAGTCTCATTACAATCCAAGATAAACTGTAGGTCATTCTCCATTTCCCCACATAATGGACACTTCTGTGGATCCACTCCCCCTCTTAACTTCATTGTTCCAGATCTAAACCATGCCCACCCTTCCCTTTCAAATTTATTGCACACTTCAATATACTTTTCCCTGCCCCAATCTTTTTTAATTTGCCTATACAAAACCAAGGTTCTCTTATCCCTAATACTGCTAAAGATATCTTGTATATTGATATCCTCAACTCTCTTTGTGTGATTTCCTTCCAGAACCTTCCTCCTAATAATTCTCTCTCTCTCTCCATACATTCCCATTACATATTTCCTCAATAATCTTTTATACAGATAAGACCCAATTACCAGGTACTGGCAATTTCTCTTGCATAATCATACATTGTTTTACAATATTTTGGTCATCCAAAGCTCTAACCCGATCCAAAACTTTATCAATCTTTCAATTATTAACCCTTTACTTCCTGATCTCCCTAGTTCCAACAATGTTACTCCCTTCGGTGATGCAGCTGGTAAACCCAAAATTAAACGACCAAATCTTCTGAATATTAAATTCACTCCTTGCCACCTTTGATCATATCCCCAAACCTCAATCCCTTAGAGCATTTTGGCTTCCACTATTGCCATATATACTCTTTCTAACCACTTGATTTGTATACCTTGTATTTTAAATACACATGCTCTTATCCCCTTCATGGCAATTTTACTCTTAGCTAAAACTGCTTTCTTTTGATCATGCCAACTTCCATTACTACTTAACTGAACCCCCAAATACTCCATTTTTTTTCACTATGGCTATTTCCTGTCCTTCCATACTCCATTTTTCTTTCTTCTCTTTTTAATTTATATCCCTTTTTGAAAACCATAATCCTAGTCTTTTTGTAGTTTATCTTCAACCCCCAACTTCTGCAAAATCCCCTCAACACATTTAGAGCTCTCAATAATCCCTCAATAGATATGGACCCCACTACCAGATTGGGATTTCCCTATTATTTATTGTAAGTGCATATACATTCTCTTTGCTAATTTCTTGTAGGATGTCATCTATAAATGGATTAAATAGTATGGGACTCAACTTACATCCTTGCCTAAGTCCTATAGTATTTTTAATTGCTTTTGAAACTCTGTTCACATCCATCTTTATGCAAAATCTATTCTCTGTATGAATAATTTGAATTGCTCTAATTATCTTTGTACTCACTCCTTTTAACTGAAGTTTCAACCATATGCCTCCCTATGTATTGTATCAAAGGCCTTCTCCAAATCCACAAAAGCCATATATTGAAACATAATATATAGGAGATACGAGTGGCCAAAGTTGTTAAACATGGCTTATGAATAGAAGCTCTGTGGTTCAAATCCTGACAGGTTTTTCCAGGTAGTCCTCAGTCCTCTTAACTGGCAAATGCTGGGTAGATACCCTAATAGGCCTGAAATGTTTCCTTCCCAAATACAGCTCCATTGCATGTGTCTTCAGTGTCCACAACCTGTGGCACTATACGCAGTAAGAATGGGCATTAAAAAGAAAAAAGAAAATAAAAAAGGAATGTCACAACTACCAACTCTCTTTTAAATTTATAAGATCACAGTATATCAGCCGATTTCTCCATTTTTCATCTGTAAGTTAGGCAGTTATAGTTTATCCAACCTTAGAACTAGTCTTGATGTAAACAAAACATTTTGCATCCCTCCGCATTAGCGTTGTGTTTGTATCAGCTGTGAGGAACAAACACAAACAAACAAATGCCACATGTCTTGTGTTTATAATACAATAGAATGGTGTATTGTTGAAATAATAATAATAATAATAATAATAATAATAATAAACACCAAAATAAAGGGAGTTGAAATTAAATACAGGATAATTAAAATAAAACTCACATTAATCTGTAGCTACAACACTATCGAGAAAAGGTGTATAATCTGGGTCTCCATCATGATGTCCTCTCTGTCAATTATATCCAGTTCATCATTTCTCTTCACAAACCTAAATCCAATTTCTGTCAATTTGTTTACAGGATTTAAGACTATGTCTAATGTTAGTGGTTCATTATTAAAGAAAAACTCATGCACCTTCCTATGAATAGAACTTTTGGTGCCGCTCATTTGCTTTTTCTAATTCTAGCTTATATCTGTTCTTTTCTTCCTTGCAATGTTCTTTACACCCACATGCAACGCTCTATACGGAAACACTGGTATAAGATGCAGTTGGTTTAACAACGTTGTTTACGACAGTTGGATTCTCCTGCATTACTTTGTTAAAAACATTCAAGACAAGTTGTCGTCAGTTTTAATAGCTTACCTTCAGCATGTTTCACTATTTCACCTTTATTGCCACTCACCAAGATAACAGCACTGTAGAAGGAGCCATGTTTATTGCCTTACTGACTGCTAATCGTTATCATATGAATGCAAAAAACGGGTGCGAGACACCACAAAGAATAGAAGGAAACAGCCTATTTTAGTTTTACCGTTCATATTACATATTTACTATTTCATATTAATGAAAAGCTCAAACTATGTTTGATTAATATACTTCTTGAAAACCCACAAATAATTATGCATATTTAAGGCATGTTATGATGTGCTTTTGGTTTCCCACACATTGTGGACTAGTTACTGATGTCATGTGTTTACATCAAGTTTGGTTCTAAGAGTGGAACAATAATAGTGGATTTGAAACAGTATCTGAAAACTCTCCTTGGCACAAAAGGTTTCTTTAGTGAGTTAGACTAGGTATTACAGGATATTCTATTTAATCAATGGTTTGGCAGCCAATGACTGCTCAGAAAGAGACAAATTATCACTGTATATTGTCCTCCCTATGCCACCCACTGCCTCATACTCTTCACACTGTGTGAATTTCTATGAATGTATTATACTTACATCTACATAATTATTATTGATCTCTTAATGCCTCTTAAACTAAATCACATCCATCATCGCAATATTCACACAACCCAAACATCTGATTGGGAGTTGAAAGAATAATGATACCTTTATCCTTGTGCATTGTGCACCCAAGACCATTTGGAAATTCAAAGCTGTTTTAACTACTGCATCCATCTTTGCATATTGGCATCATCATTTCAACTTTTGTCTCAGCTTATACAAAACCGTGTGCAAGCATTTTAAATTTTGTTTTGAAAATGGAGTTATTGTGTTTATTTTTTATGACGTGCTAAATTCCTAAACCGTTCTGGAAAAAAGGGGTTGTCTTGTATTTGGAATCATTTTGTATTTAGAGAAATACAGTAGTACAGTTTGCTAAAGTAATCATTACTTGTGAGTAGATCTGCTGCTGCTGGAGAAGCACACATCTGGAAGAGGCCTCTTTTGTAGGCCTGATTTAGTATCAGATTTTCAGTTCCATTTTATATATTCCTCTTTCATTGAGGATTTACAACTTATGAATACTAATTAAAAGTATAACAATACAACTGCATCTGAAGTTCTGGAAAGTCCAATGTCTAGATCTAATTGTGAGACTAAAATGCCCGTTATTTCCTGGAGAGTAATTGTTGAGTGAAAAATTCAAATTCTTGATTTGGAAAGGGAAACTTCTGGATACTTAGTATCAGCTGGAACTGAATAGAAAGCAGAATTTTTAAATATTGAAGCTTTAAACATAAAATAGCGTGCATGTTTTCTTATCTGCTCTAATGTGAATTTTTAATGCCATCTGAAATTTTCCACACAACTGGTTAGTTGCAGAAACTTTAGAGCATTTATTTCCACAGACATCTTTATTCCATCTTGTTAGGGTTGTTTTATTCATTCATGTTCATGACGTCTCTGAAAATGTAAGTTTTCCTTCGCTGCTGGAGCAGAGTTCTACATGCAAGAGCTTACTTCTTAAGCAGTCTGTCCCAAACTGCTTCTGAACTGTGCAAACCTTTCAATGCTGAACAAAGTCTGATATTTTGCACATTCGGGTGTTATTGTTTGTATTCATTGTGTCAGTAGCAGTGCAGTGTATTCATGAATCCCAAATGTGGGCATACTAGTATATGTTCACTGCATCACTGGAAAATGTAGTCACCGAGTTGTTCATTCATGACACCTACATTTGGGGTGGTTTTCATACATATTAGTTTTATTATAGACAAGTGAATGTTGCATATTGGTTTGTGACACCCATTTTTGGGGTTCTTGTATATCTTTGTTACATCATGAACTTGTGCAGTAAATATAGCTTGGACCTGGAGCAGTAGAAGTAAACCAAAAAGTGGATATTGCATTACATTCACCTGTGAGGAAACTACTACATTTCTTCTGTAAAAATAGAAATTTAAGAATTCACAAATATGCTAAAAGTATGTCCTCCATATTTTTCAAGATTTGAGTGACTTACTCAGGGTTCAGAAGTACATATAATTCTGTCGAAATGCAGCTGTGTACTGAAACTTTTTTCACACTCCAGTTTTAAATATTTCTTTTTCACTATTAACTTTTATATTTTAAATTTCCACACTACCTAGAATATTTAATTTATTCATCACTATATGTCACATGCTTGCACCAGCTTCCTCATCTAATGTAAAATTCATTTAGCCTATTTGTAAAATAAGTGCTTCAATGCAGTATTTCCACACCTAAGATCTCAGTCAGTATGCTCTTAATTATTTCTGTTCTGCTGTAAATATTTTCAGTATAATTTCACTTACATTCCTCAGTTGCTGTTTGCTGAGGAAAGGAGGTCTACCTTAGGAAATGAGCATGTTTCTTGCACATGTACAGGCTTGTATTTGCAAATATTTGCTTTTCATATATTCATTTTTGCCGTTTCGTCAACCATTACCTTGCTTTGACATATTGTCATTAGTGTTCTGATGGCTTAGCAGAGCTCATTTATATGTGTATGAAAATAACATATAAACATAACTGCCATTATGTTACTTCATCAAGTCATGTTGTACAGATAAAGTATATAATATAATTTTATAAATGCAATTTAGTATTTATGTAACAAGTGTATAATTCTTCAGATAATGCACCAGTGAATATGTAGCACATAAACAGCTCATGCTCTAATTTTCATGAGTATAACAAAAGATTTTACAATGGTTGCATACAACATTTTATGCAATTCTAGCATCATAAATATAAATCAATTTATATTTAATGTGAACGGACATGAGTAGAGACCTGGAAAATTTCTGTGTAAATTGCCCTGAGCTTCAATATAGTGAAATTTTGTGAGTAAAACTACAAAATTCATAAGTAAACTGGAAAAAACATTCTGCAGTAAAAGTCACAATTCATTTTATTTTATTTAAAACAGCTGTGGGCTATTAATGTCTAAAGAAAATCATATTTATATATTATCTGCAGTTTGATGAAATATTTTAACGTAAAAGTGCTATTTATAATCTATTTAAACAACATTTTTAACCAGACTATTCATATACTATTAAAGCTCTTTTTCACCTTTGAGGTTTCCAGCAAAACAATGTTGAAAATGGAGGGAAAATATAAGTTGGAAAATCACCTTTTTTATAATAATAATAATATATTACCCCAAACCATGTATAGAGTGCTCTATTAAATTAATAAAAGTAACAATGTTACTGATGAGGACTCCAACTAGAACCAAAGGAGCCAAAAACTGGTGAAGTTTTGGTCTGTTTTTAGAATTTTTATTGTATTTATCAATAGAGTTGCATATAAAAATGTTTATCGCTACAATGAACATAATATAGCTCAAACTGCTTCACAACTAATTAATTTTTAATTAGTAAATAGCATACATTTTTTAAAAGTTGTTACTTTCTCTTGTATGTATGGGAAATAATTTGTAAATGGAGAAAAATTGGTGAGTAGAAAACTCTGCTACAGAGCTACTCTAGCTATGTTTTTAATGCACTTTTCTCCAGTGTTGAATTATTTTGAAAATTTGTGAGTCTCAAATTTTCCTGGTCTCTAGACATAGTAGATATGTATAATAACAGTGCAGTAGTGATATTTCTAAGGCAGTTTAATGATTGTCATCAATATGAAAGGCAAAACTGAAGAGATTTTTAAATTAATCTGAAACTGTATTTGTACCTGTAGATTGCAGCACAAATCAGAAGGAATCCAAAGGGCATTGTTACAGAAAGCTTTGGAAATTTGCAGGTTAAAAGGAAATAGAATGGGATCAAGTAGGAGTGAATTTGTTTCAATAGATATACTATTCATTGTTTCCATGCAACCTTTATGACATTTGTGCCAAAAAGAGTAATTATGAGTGATTTTGATCATAACAACCCATTAACACTCTGAGAACCAGCTAAACTGTCTTTATAGAAGCACCAACTTGCCATTTTACAGATGCAGGTTTATTTGCTTTACTTTCAAACACTGATCAAGTGTGAGTAACAAAGCATTTATTTCATATTATTTTATTAATATTTAGTCCAATTTTATAATGCAAAATAATATATCAGAAGCTTCTTTAGTGCTTATAATCATCTTTGAATAGCATATGAGTGAAGGGCGGCTTTATTATTTCTCTAAAGAATACAATACATATTTGACATATGATTGAGAATTAGAACAAAATACAGTGTACAAAAGATTTAGAAATTTCTTTATGCTCATTCAGAGCCACCTGATAATACATCATAACACTTTACGCAGTGTATTCAGCATTGCCTAAACATGGTCCATACAGCACTTTGCACATACGTTTTCGCTCCTATTTTTCTCTCTGCATTCTCCAATTTGGCAAGTCTTGCAAATATTACAATGTTGTACTCTTTTGGGAAGTATAGAAGCTTGTGGTTACATGCTGCAACTAATTCATCTACCAACCTGTATATGAAAGAACACCGGCTAACTTTTTCCACTCTTATTTCCTTATAGTCATGCATTAATAGCTACAAAGTCCAAAACATTGAAACAGACAAGCATCTACAACATCCATATTTCAGCATGTAAAGTCATTTGGTTTATGACAGTCAACTCCATTCTTTGTCACTGACTGGTAGCGTTTTAGGATTTCTTCAGTGATTGCAAGCTCATCTTTATTCCTTTTATCCCTGATAGAATATTAGAGTTAATGTCATTTGACCTATAAAGCAAGTTGGCATGCAGAGATGTAGCAGATTTTGCCGACTTAGGGACTTCCCGTCTAGATTTCTTCAAAGTGCCTTTTTGTTTGGAAAAAAAACTGCCATATGTGATATTTCTCCTAGGTAAAATAAAGCTGTATTAGATGCATTATGACATGCTCTACAAGAGGCACACCAGTGGGATGCTGCTCTTTGTCAACGTAAGGAAATCCATTCACCAGATTTACTGTTCGTGTCACCTGCCACACTAAACTTTATCCCAAACTTGTTTTTATTGCTCATATACTGTATGAAAGAGCATCTAGCCGTGCATGGAAGTAGTTGTTAATCCAAGACGGTATTTTCATTTGAACTGCAACACAGTAAAGAATTGGCAATGAATGAATTCCATATAGGCTACCAGCAGCAAAGCAATTTGTTCTTAATCTTTGGAAATGTGTGACCTTTTCATGAAACCGCATAAATTGCAAATTTTCAGTGAATTTATTTCTGTTCTTTGTATTTTGAAAACAAACATTGTCCTCATATTTGTGACCAAAACAACTTTAATAGAAAGCTCTTTTTGCGCCATATGCCCCTCGCAAATATATGTGATATAGCAGCTTCTGTTGCCTCAAGGCCAGTAGTCCAATTATTTAATTCTTGACATGTTCTATTCTCAGTATAACTCTTTATATTTAGAAGCATACTTTCATCAATTATTATAATCCATGAAGTTGAATAGTTACCTTTTCTGACAGATCTTTTCATGCCATGCCCATCTTCCAGGAGCAGTTGTACAGACATAATTGCCCATACTTCCCATCATTAGCAATCTCATACTACTAATAGTAGGATGTCCTCCCATCTCAGTTAACTTTCTTCCTTTCCCTATGCCATGACCACCTCTGGATAGCAGTATGTTGTGAGGTAAAGGTAAGGTCATGTCTCATCACTTGTACCTAAATAAAATAATTCAACTATAAAAGAAGATTAAAACAAAAAGGCTATATTCTTTTGTAATATGTTTCATATTATTCAGAAGAAATTCTTTGTATAGTTTTCAGAAGCTTTGAGTTAAGTTTCAGAAACACTATAGTAAACCCCATGCAAACCTACCGACTATAAGTGTATAGCAACTTGTTGCACAACTGCTTGTTTGCATCTCTTGGCATGTGCAATCTCACTATCTGAAGAGATGTTTTCATCCATAGAAAGATATATTCCTCTTCATCAGCAGCAGATTGTGTTGCTTTATTCTCTTGTAATTCATCTATTTTGCAAACATATTTGGAATTGTTACATTAGGATTCATCTTCATCTGACATTGACATCAAATATTTATTTCTTCACCTGATAAATCTTGGAAATGCCATGTGACATATCCCAAGAGTGGTTACCAAGAAAACGACTGGAAGAATGCCATAAATAATCAGAAAGGCAGCAACAACAGATGCAAAAGGTTTAGATAGTAATGCTGGAAAAGTTGCACTGATGCTTCTAGTAGGAGTCAATTGTCTCTTTTTACAGAAAATTTCTTAATAACTAATTCTTTCCAGATAAATTTTTGATAAAGATTTAGTAAACGTCATAGAGTGGGGAATTATACAGTAAACCATTTATGAAAATCATTCTTTTAATACAGGGTACCTGTGAAAATGCCAGGTGTGGTCCTTCTAGTGTTGATGATGCTAGAATTGCTTAAATATAGCTTGTTGGCCACAACACTATTAATAACTATTTTTTGTATTAAAAATATTGATTTTAATTTATTTATTGTGTATTTTTTATAACTCTGTTGTACATAAAAATAGCACATGGAACTGGTTTATAATGTTATACTTGCTCTGCTTGTTTTTGAAATATTTGGTTTTACAATAAAGTCAAACATTATAAACTAATTTCATATTGTATTACTGTTAACTTTCCTCAGTCCTGGAGCATCTAGTCTGATATTGGTTCATATTTTTGTAGATGGATGGTCAAGCGCGTTGATTACAGGGTTTTATTTGGCAGACAAACCTTAAGAAAAAGCATTCACTGTAGTCAGATATACTAGTAAACATCTCGGAAAGAGGGCATAATGTGACTTAAGAGGGCTAACAAAAAGTTTAGGTTTTGGCCAGAAAAAACATTCACTTAATGAGGATCTTGTTTTAAAGTGGAGATGAATGGGTTATTTATTACATATAGTGGGAAAGATATGGAGAGAATTTCTGGAAAAGGGGAAGCATGCCATGAAATGTAAGGTGATGTGTTATCTGACCATGCCACCTACTCTGTAAGCCACTTAAATAAATAACATGTAAATTAACCACATCCTAGCATTTAAATAACAGGACAGACTAGCTAAAATGTGTAATGTATAGCTTTGCAGTCACAAAAATGTTTGCTAAATGCATTTCATTTAAATAGATGTATTTTCCAGACTTTTATTCTGCAAAGTAATGTTAAGGAAATGTATGTTCTATTGGCCATTGGAAGACAGTGGAAACCACAGAGTGTGCATTGGGTGAGTTTGTGATTATGGTCTAGCCTATGAGTTTCAACCCACAGTCAAGTAGAACACCTATCTTATCACACAAAAAGGTAGGCATGATAGATTTTTGGATAGAAATACTCTAGCAGATAGTGGCTTCTAATGGCCATGGTGCAAGTGACTTTCATTTTTACTCCATTTCTTTCAAGCAAAACCAACAGCAATATATACATCACTGCAATATTATTAAGGTCTGTGATAACGATCGGAAGGGCCCACTTAAATAATTGGTGGAGGGCATGCATGACATGGCAACTCTTATAAAGAGGAGAAAAAGTAAACAAAATCCTCTTTTTGTGTTAGTTTCACAGTGAAAATAATAACTTAAAACCACAATCAGTATTTTTTCTCTCTCTCTCTCTTTCCCTATGCAACATAGGGCTGAAGATCTTGAAATATAACATATTTATCTTATAGACACTCCAGGACTTAGAAGGTTAAATATATTGGCATATTGTAAAACAAGTACAGTAACAGATTCAGTAAGCTTTGGTGCAAATAATATTGTGTTTCACAGCTATGTTATTATGGCTTCAGAAAAAAAAAGAAGTGTGTAGTGGATGCAATTTATTGAGAAATATCTATTAGGCTGGGTGCAATAGGAAGAGACGAGACCGCTTAAGAAGAGTCAGTTTTGTCAAAAGCCTGACTTGACAATGAAATTATCATTGTTTGTTATTAGTAAGCCACTCACACTGAGATTCTTATATGAGACAAAACAGTGAAGGTGTTTGAAATTATGTCTCATCTCAAGCAAACTAAGATATTCTACTTTGTACATACATGCCTTCTTGCTTTTGTTTGCAACTCTTATCTCAGTTTAATTAATAATCTCTGTGGGTGTCCACTATTCTTAGATTTTTATTTTTAGTTTTGCTTTTGGTGTAGTTACTATGTGAAATTAAAGGATTTCTTATTGTGTCATAGTTCTACCAAGAACTAGGTAGATTTTGTTGTTAATTAATAGGGTAGGTTGCATTTTTTATTACTAGAATGAGTAAATTTGTGAGCTGGCTTTTCATCCAAGCAGCAAATAATAATTCACAGTAATATGTAGTTTCCAACACTTCTCATATAGTTTTTAAGACCTCATTCCACCAAACAATAGCTGGACCCATTTATTAGTTGGAGGCACCCCAAGTGTGCATTAGTTCTGATATGAGGATGGCTTTGGGATGAGGGAACTTGCAGCTTTTGTTATGGATTTCCAACATGCGGCCTTGGGGCTTACTTCACATGAGGCCAGAGGCAAAGGTCTAGATATGGGGCACTTAAAATTCCCACTCAGCCAGGAATTGAATCACAGATCCTTATTGCAAAAGCTGTGAATGAAACCACTGAGCTACAATGGCACCTTCTATACTAATATAAAGAGTGCAAAGTTTCATCTGTGTGCATCCAGGCTAATTTTGTATTATTTCACCATTGAAAAGCACTTCTTCCAGCGGACAGAAGGTATTTCTAAAAATATTTAAATTGGGGTATTAGAGTAGTTTTCGTATTCCTTTTCTCTAGTTTCACTCTAATTTTATGATTCTCAGGATATTTTTGGCTTTTTTAAGGGCTAAAAGAGGAGAATTAAAAACCTTACAGTTTGATTGTCAGGATTACCCTTATTTTCAACATTCTATATACAAATCAACTAATTACACAAATTTTGTAGTTTTTCCACTACAGGACCCAACAAGAATTGTAGATTGCCTTACAACTTTCAAAAACTACCCCTACCATATTTTCAACCTCTATATAGAAATTTGCACCATTTAATCTACCTGGAAAAACATACTTCACATTGCATTATATGACTTGGCAAAAACTATAGATTACCTTAAACTTTAAAAAATACTCATTTTCAATCCTAAAGTACCTTAAATATTCAAAAACTATTTGTATCCATTTTTTCAGCCTCTTATAACCTATATAAATCTATACCATTTATCTTAAGTGGACAAAATTGGGTTATTTTTTCCTTACAAATTTCTGAAGTATTTCTCCTGTAGATTCAACTGCTTACATACAAATCTACACCATTTGACCAATCTGAATTATAATTTAAAGACCTATGCTTTAGGAACAGGAGAACATTTTACACATATTTTCAACATCTGATATGCAAATCTGTAGTCTTTGATTGATCTGGACACTTTATGCTTCAAGATCAACAAAACTTATAACTGCCCACAGCTTTCAAAAATACCCCTCTCTTATTTTCACACCCCAACATGCAAATCTACTTTGTTGACTACTCTGAACAAAACATTTGTGTTCTAGTACCCAGAAAAAAATTATAGAATACTTTACAGGTTTCAAAAATATCCTGTATCTGTATTTTCATTGGCTTGCATTGGAATCCAGAGTGATCAGTTTAAATGAAACTGAAAAAAGTATACACTACCTTGCCATTTTTAAAAACTAACTTCTCCCTGCCACCATAAGCACCAACTCGTTATACATTTGGGGGGGGGGGGGCAGGATTGTGCAGTTTCTAAAGTAAAAGGTATTTAATCACACTATAGTAGAGATGCTTTCAGTTGCTTGAAAATTAAATAAATGTATCATTACTTTAAAGTTTAAAGAAAAGTTGTGTTAGATCTGTTGAGTCTTTCCATACTGTTTTTAGCAAAAGTGTTGCATTTCCATTCATTCCTACGAACAGGTGGCTGAGGTCATTACGGCATGGACTTGTGAACAGGTGGTCTGCGGTCCAAATTCTGCCAGGACCATCCTCCTTGACTGGGGTTTTATTCCAGGTTTTTGTCAGTCTGCATAACTGGCAAATGCAAGGGAAGTACACTAAACTTAAGTTTGGAACATTTCCTTTCCCAATTATTTCATTTCATGTATCATCAATGCCCACTGCCCGTTGTACCATATGTAGTAAAAGTGCATAAGTTCATTCCTGCTTATAAACTTGTTTGCCACTGAATGAAGATTAAGTTCATGGCTTTTTCACGATAACAATGGATGACAGTAGTAATTTTAAAAGCTTGCTACTATTTAGGTGTGAGGGTAGTCATGAACTGGAAAAATGGATGCAATGCGATTCCTAAAGTTTATTTCTTATGATATACAAAATTAATTGCATTTTACATCGCACCTTACTTTGAAAACATTGCAGGTATTAAAGCTGCAAAATATTTTTCTATAACAGGGGATGAAATTATGGATTTGTCAACACAAGAACAATTCAGTATTTGTGCGCTTTGATTCTGATCCAATGTTATTTGAAATAAAGGTAATCTTTGAACTTTGTTTGGTCTGTTTAAACAATTGTGAGGGGAAAGGTTCTTCAGTTAAATTGTTGAAGGGGCAATGCTCTTGGCTTTGTAGTTAGTGGGCAGAAAGTGCCTTGTGTCCCCTAAGTTGGCACCTATGCCTGCCACTCTATATCCTTACAATCAAATCTAAACTATGATAACTAAACAAACTGAAAATGGTGCACTGTGAAACGAAATGAAGACTTATTAAAGTAAGATTGAGTCGAAATGGCTTTCAAAGAAACTCCAAAATTTCCCAAAATATAACAGCCTGGGCATGAAAAAACTCACTGGGGCTTGTCTGAAACTTAAAACACATGGAGCTAGCTCACAATGATATTTTAGTTTCTTTTGAAGTAAACTCACTCTTTCCCAGTATACCACTGCACAGATTAATGCAGTTCTTCAGGCGCTGGCTGGAATCCATTGAAATGAAAACAAAAGAAATTGAAGAATACTCAAGCTCATAATCTTAATCATCAACCAAACTGAATTCACTTTACAAGGGAAAATATACAAGCAAAATTCTGGTCTAATGATGGGAAGTTCCTTATCACTTCTGGCTGACCTTTTTATGAACTCTTTTGAGACTCAAATCACCACTGCTTTCCCTCCACATTTTCAAGTCATGGTTCTGGTATGTTGATGATATCCTCGCAATAGTTAATGAAAAACTAGTAGAAGATGCTCTGAAACTTTTAAATCTACAGATTCCAGAAATTAAATTCACGATGGAGAAAGAAACATGAAACACTTCCTTCCTAGACCTAAGAATTATCAGAAACAACAAGAAGCTTGAATATGGTATATACAGAAAAGATATGCATACAGACAATGACATAAAAGCAAACAGTTTCAACCACAAGAAGCCATCCTAAGTGGCCTACTACACAGATTACTCAACATCCCCCTAAATGAAACAGAATATAAGAAGGAATTAAAACAAAAAGAAACAATGGCAGAGAACAACGGTTTCAACAATCATTGGTGCATAAAAAGATTACAGAAATTAAAAATAAGAAACAGATATCAGACATAACCACTCTAACACAGAAGAAGAAAAGAAAAGATTAAAAAAATTCACTTATCACCCAAAGTTCATGAGAAAATTCCAAAAGATCTTCCAAGGTTATAACATTGTACTAGGCCCCACAAAATCACACAGTATGAAAAACTTAATCAAATCAAACAGATCTGATGTAACACTTTCTTCAAAGAAACCAGGAATTTATAAATTTAACTGTGAAGATTGCGGAAAATATAAAAATATACATAGGAAAAACAAAGAACATAGAAACCTATCTCAAGGAACATCTTAGACACACAAAGTGCAAACACACAGAAAAATCAGCAGTAGCATACCATTTTTTAATTCCAGCCACAGCATTGAAAACAGCGTCCATGTTTGTAAATATGCACAAAGACCAATAGAACTGGAAACCTGAGAGAAGATTTTCATGAAAAAATATGAGTCAACGCTAATGAGTTTTGAAATTCCCCGAAGACAACCCACTCCATAGATTCATCAGAGGTCCAGGAGAGCTTCAATTCCATAGGGGAAGACATCTAATTATTCTTGCAGTCGAATCTAGCTGATGATCCAGATAAGTCTGTGAAATATGTTCTATGTTTAAGTTAAAAGTTAACGAAGCATTAAGTGTTAATTTGTTACTCATTGTTAAAGTTTTAACCCATTGTTACTTTAATAAATCTAAACTATATTTGAGGCATAATTTTGTTTTGAGCACAGTTTTTACCCTCATATTATTAATGAGTATATTTCAAAGCATATAATAAATCGAAAAATAAAATATCAAACTTCAAAATGCATTTAATTTTATATTAATTTGCACCAAGTCTCAATATCTCGGGATTACCATTGTCACTATATAGGTAGATACGTGTTTGTCTTACAACTCCTGTTATACACATGTCAAACATAAAAATATACCTATGGTGTCAGGTAAAAGAGAGAGTAGAAAATAACAGCCACTTTCTTCCTCAGATGTCATAATGAATCTGAATACTGTGAACACATGGAATAAAACTGACACTTGTTTCTGATCTCTCTCTTCTAGTGTGCACCCAGTCTTAGAGGCCATATGTTTTAGTCTTCTCTGGTGCCTCAAACAGATTAATTGTTAATATACCTTTGCATTATGTTGCGCAAAAAAAAATTCAGTTTTATGCATTTGTCTGAAGTGTTTTGTTTATAAGGTGAAGACACAGAAATGCTACAGGAAACCCATCATTTGCAACATATGAAGCATACAGTACAGCAATGAACTAGCTATTGCAGACTCCCTGGAAGGGTTAGTGACTTAACAATCAAGAAGGTTTCAACTTATTCTCTTTAATAAGTAAAGCTGTTAGAAATTTGAGTGCAAAGGGATTCTTATTACTATTTTCTTAATATTAGCATGCTGTTTCTTCTCTTTAATATTGAATTGCAAACAGAAAGGAACTTTAACTTTTGCACTTTTGGTATTTTATTTTTGTATTTTTGTAATTTTATAATGTGTGCTTTCTACAGATATACATTAGCTCATATTTTCTGCCATTGTCAACAGAACTTTCCATTGTTGAAGCAGTATCACCAACTGCACAGTAATATTGATAAGGCTCACATGGCGGGTAGCTTGTGGATATAGTTATAACTAAAAAATAATTTTGTTATTGAAAGGAATATTGGCAGTTTAAAGCATTATGAAAATTGAAGTTTAATTTTAAGTATGTCAAAGTACAAATGCTTAAAATAAAACAACTGTTTTACATTTTATATTCCACTGTTTTATTTCTGTAATATACGTAGTTTTCTCATTCTTTCCTAACATGAGGATGCTCGGTGCTGAAATTGGTGAGTTCTAAAATTTCAGTTAAAATTATCATGGATTTATTCAACATAATTGTACTCTTAAATTTTGTGCAGCATTAAAACCTTTTTGGGAAAAAGATAGTGAAGTATACAACACTTGATTTTCTAAAACTACATTGCTTAAAAAATTATTAAGACCCTAAATTAAAACTATACTTAGTATGAAGAAAAGGTTCTTTATATCTTTTCATTCACACTCATAGAACATGTTCTGAAAATTTGAATAAAAACTGCATCATGAGAAACATTTTAAAGTGACAAAAATATAAGAATACAGGAAAATCAAGTTTTAAAATTTCATTTGTTATTTGTGCATTTGATTTGCATTTAAATGGCAACGGACAAATCTCATCTGAATACGTATTCTACAATTGTCCCCCCCCTCCCATAAGAAAATGTTTAAAAAGTTTTTTTCTTTTTTTCAAAATTTTACCAGTCAGTAATAAGAGCCTTAACTATATGAGGTGTTGTATCACATATATAATTTTACAGACTATGCTAAAATTATGAAGAAGGTTTAACATCACTATTTTAGTGCATGTTAAAAGTTTCAAAGTGTGAGCTGCTCATGAAAGCTAAGAAGTGATCGTGAAAGCCATGAAATTTCTTTGAACTATGTTCCTATAGTTTCATAGCCATTTCAATGATGTTGATATTCTAAACACATTGTTTTGTGTAAACTACTTTTAGCATGTTTGTAAAAAAGACTGCTTTTAATGTTTATACGAGGGCTGATCAATAAAGACTAGATTGATTTTTTCCTGTAGCTTTCTTGAGTTTCCTGTCTCTACCATGAATATTTGAAAAGAGCGGGGTTTCATGTATAATGTCCTTAGGCGGCAGCACTCTCGTATCAGTAGGTTGGTAGTAATGCTGTATATTGTTGACCCTAGTTGAATTTCGCATACCACAAACTGAAGGTGACACAAGAGGAGCAATAAAATTTTGTCTTCGTTTAAATCATACAGCCTCTGAAACTTTGGAAAAGCTGAAACAAGCGTACGGTGAAGATGCACTACCTCGTGCAACAGTGTTTAGGTGGTTCAAAGACTTCAAAGTAGAGCGAGTCCTCTGTGCTAAGCAAGGTGGGCCTGGTGCTTCGGCTTCTGCTATGACTGAAGTCAACATCAACACAACTGCTGCTGTGATTGTTGTTCCCACTCACACCACTGTTACAGCAGCGTACTACACGTCAGTATTGGCTACACCAAGGTAGCACATTGCAAGGAAACATCCGGAACTTATCACAACAATGTGTGGCCTCACATTGCAAATCAAGTCCAGGAATTTTTGGCTAAATTCAACATTACCTGTGTGCTGCATCTGCCTTATAGCCCCAATCTTGTCCCCTGTGATTTCTTTTTATTCCCATCACTAAAGGCAAAGCTCCGGGGCATTCGATTTGAGAGCACTGAAGCAGCGCTGAAGAAAAGTGAGGTGATTCTCAAAGACCTGACCAAGAATGGCCTGTACCATGTGTTCGAGGACTGGCAGAGACACTATAAAAAGTGCATTCAAGTAGGAGAGGACTACTTTGAAAAAGACCATGTCAACATTGAAGTGGAGTAATAAATATCTGTGAAAAAAAATTAGTCTCAGTCTTTATTGATCAGCCCTTGTAAAAGCAAAAAATAGCTCAGCATCTCAAGCAATTTCATCACAATTACAAATAATTTTGTCACAGATAGCAACAAAATTATTGATCTGTGGAAGTGTAGTATGTATTATTTGTGCTGTGACACCTCATATGTACTCATTGCCTCCCTGTATCCCTTCTTAAATTCCCTTTTAGTAGTATGCTTACAGGAGTAGTGTCATATTCTTCATTCTGAAATTTCATTTATAGAAGAAATTTGTTGGGACCAATAGAGTGAAATGCGGTGAATTCAGATTGACTACCTTGACGAAGTGAATGTATCTGCAATCCACTAGGCAGTGTGAGCCAAAACATTGCACCATCGCAAGTGATAAGGTCAGTGTTCCTATGCAGTATGGCATAAGAACACTGACCTACATGAGATCCTTTGTGGCTACCACCCCCCAGGAGGAAGAGATGAATTGAAACATAGTAGACTATGGGCCACAGAGATGTGATGAAGTCCTTAACAGTTCCTGCCTTGAAGACCCACTACTGAAGCTATCCAGAGAGGACAATGAATGACTCATTCAACCAATGGCAGCTTGTGAACTTATGAATTGGGGGTCCTGCAGTGGAGTTGGTTATATCAAAAGTTTGCTTTGAAAATGGTAATTATTAAGTGTAGCACAAAAATAAACTCAATAAATGTACAATCACCTCACTCAGTAATCTATAAAAGGTTTGTTAATGTCTAACTGTGAGCATGGCTACCTCTTCCTTTGGTCCTGCCTATATTGCAATAAAAATTAAAAGGAAGGGAGCTCCTTTATGCAGTAGTAACAATAATTAAACAGTGCCCACTTGTGAAAATTTATTTCCTGTGAATGAAGTCCATTCTTCTATTCTCAAGCTTGGCAGCTCATACTATAGTTACTATAAGCTGTTTCATTAAAAAAACATGCGTATATGCTGTGCTAATGTGCATAAATTTCTTAAATTTTAAAGAAATTAAATTGAGTTTTATTTATGGATGCTCTTTAACTACTATGGTTCTTAGTGTTCCATTCCATATTGGGCGTGAAAGAATGGTAATTTTGCTCAGAGGCCTCTAT
Source organism: Deroplatys truncata (assembly GCA_030765065.1). Lineage (NCBI taxonomy): Eukaryota > Metazoa > Arthropoda > Insecta > Mantodea > Mantidae > Deroplatys > Deroplatys truncata. Next base: position 105,404,415 of record CM060987.1, on the reverse strand, counting down.
CAGGCTTGAGGTTCTTTTACGTGTCGTAAATCTATGACACGGGACCACCAGCTTTACTTCCCTTCTGAAGGAAACCATGCTAAGGATTTTTACTCCCGATAAAATCCATCGCCCTCCGCCGGGTTTGAACCCGCGACCATGGGAACTAGAGGCTAGCACAGTACCACTAGTCCACTGAGGACGACTAAAAGAATTCCCTTGCCCTTGTTAAGCTATAATAAAAGGATTGTGTCATTTTCAATGAATAGAAGACATTCTTGCTAGACATACATGGTCAGAATTTGGCTACCATAAATCGGTTATATTTTACAATGCTATAAAATATCTCAACTCTGAACAAATATTTACCAATTAGTTTTAAGAAAGTAAAGAATCCATCTGTTTAGCATTATAGTCATTAAGGATGGGGCCGAGGGGTGAAGCCAGGAGTTGAGAAAGAACAAAAAAAAAAAATTAATAGTCTGTTAAAGTGGGAGTACTGCAACTCTTATATACTAACCGCTCTTGGAGAATACTCTCTCCTTGGAGCAACTATCTGGCCATCTGCCAAGAACCACCACATACCACGAAATCTAGCACACCTGAAACATGAAAGGAAAATGAGGGAAAGAAAATCATGATAGATGAGAAACCACCCCAACATTCGCCTAGTACCCAGGGAAAACCACAAAAACCCAACGCCAGAATGGTTAGTTGGTGTGAGCTTTACATGTTACCGCAGAGCCAATTCGCTCAGGGATGTAGCACAACTGTCCAATGTAGGAAAAATGTATAGCATTCTGTCTGGCAGATGAATTCAGCATAATATCAGAATATTAAATGGGGTTTCACAAAGTAAGAAGAACTGTTGATAACATATTTATTATAAAAGCTCTAATAGATATCTAAACAATAAAAGAAGTAATGTAATATAATATTTATTTTCAGCCTTATTACAATAATACAAATAAAACTTACATCTAAAGCTTAAATCTAGTGCATCGGTTCTCTAGCTCTCCCATATTTAGCCCCTAGGCTGTATATATGGGTCGTCCTCCGTGGTGTAGTGGTTACCATGCTAGCCTCTAGTTCCCAAGGTCGCGGGTTCAAACCCGGCGGAGGGTGATGGATTTTTTCAGGCGTGAAAATCCTTAGCATGGCTTCCTTCGGAAGGGAAGTAAAGCTGGTGGTCCCGTGTCGTAGGTTTACGGCACGTAAAAGAACCTCAAGCCTGATAAAGAGGCCTCTGAGCAAAATTACCGGTCTTTCATGCCCAACATAGAATGGGACACTAAGGACCATAGCAGTTAAAGAGCGTCCATAAATAAAATTCAATTTATTTATTATTGTATATATGGGATAAAGCTAATAAACCATCTTGCCACTTTCCAAACTGCGCCCATTCTGCTGTACCTTTTTTAAGCTCCTTATCCACTTATCCCTTGTGTTGCCTAAAAATATCCCCATCATTTTAATTGTTTCTGCTTTTGTGCTTCCCAACATTCTTAATGCTACTGCTTCTTTATTTAGCTTGTCCCATTTTTTATTCCATATAACCTCTCTACACATTCTGTTAGCCAATGAAATGTACTACCCAATTCATCACACGTAATACATGTCCCCGAACAATTATATCCATTCCTTTTTAAAAATATTACTCCCGTGTGCATCCATGCAAGACCTATTCTACAAATTGATTGCATATATCTACATACTTCTCCCTCTCCCTATTTCTTTTAACTGATTTATACAAGATCAATGAACTTTTACCCTCAAAACTAGTCCATATCTTTTGTTTCTCGATGTCCTCCACCCTCAATCTCACTTCTTTCCAAAACCCACTATTATTATCTTTATCTAATAGGAAAATATTCCTGATGCCAATTTCTTTTAGCACATTTCCCATCTCCCCAAACCAACTCTCTTCTCGTAAGATGGCTTTTTGAAACTGTATACATTCTTTTAATTTATTACTATCTTCTAATAAAAGAGGTAGGTTATACTTTGCTTTTGCGGATTGGGAAAAATTGAGTTACCGTTATAAATGTTCAAATAAGGTGGTTAGTAGTCATAGGATAAATGTTTTAGAAGCTTTATATAATGAATATACCTTTTGTGTTTGTCGTAAAGAAGAAGCAATAACCAATGAAAATACAAGAGAATGGGCTAAGACAGAGTTGTAAGTTGAGTCCAATTCTGTTTAACTTGTTTGTAGACGATACGAAGCATGGTTTTAAAGTAAGTACCCCTTTAAAATGTTGCCGCTGCAGTTACAATTTTGAGCATGAGCGATTGTTACTTTGTTTTTTCCTGTTATCAAAGCATTTCAAAATGTTCAAAATAATCGAACGACATGCTGACTATGAAGTCAGACCAGTGATTCGTTTTTTGATTGCAAGAAGTGTTACACCAGCAAACATTCATTGTCAATTGTGTGAGGTTTATGGGGAAACAATAATGAGTGTCAATGCCCGGCCACACACAGCCAAACAAACTGGAGATCTGATTGCATCATCTGGTTTGGAGCAATTTGACCACCCTCCCTACAGTCCAGATTTAGCACCAAGCAATTTTCATCTGTTTCTTCATCTGAAGAAATTCCTTGGTGGAAAATATTTCAAGACGATGATGATGTGAAACAAGAAGTGAAGACTTGACTTTCATCACAGGTGGCATCATTCTTTGATGAAGGTATACAAAAACTGGTTTCCCGTTACAAGTTCCTGAATAACGGGGGTGAGTATGTGGAGAAGTAGTGTAAGGTAATGAATGATAAAGTATTTGGGAAATAATGTTCTGTAATTTTTAAAAAATTCTTGGTTCTTACATGCCTCGTATATTATAAAATATAAAGGAAAAGAATAATTTCATGCCAATTATAAATAATGTGCAGATACCTGGTCTATTATTTGTGGATAACTTGGTAGTTGGTTCTATTACAATAGTAGTCTAACACTAGCTTTGCAAGAAATAGATAACTATTGCTCAGAATGGGGTCTAAAGGTGAACTAAGAAAAAAACTTGAATTTTGATTTCTATAAAAAGAGGAAACTAAAGTAATGAGAAATGAAACCAAGGTAACAAGGAGTATAAGATAGCACATGACTGCAATTATTTAGGGATTAAAATGGACGGAGGAGGCAAACAGGACAAACAAAATAGATTTTCAAAAGGAAAATCAATTATGTCAAATTATTAAAGGATGTGTATACAAAATCCCACAGTTGGAGGTAAAATGGTTAAAAGAGTACATAGAAGCAAGAGTGTTAAATGGTATTGAAATATGGAGACTGGAAAATGGATGAGAAATCGTAGATTCAGTACACAGATCATTCTGCAGAGAAGCTCTTGGCTTACCACTTCAATAGTGAAAGATGTTCAGAAAGAATGGGACAAGTAGCAAGAAGAGGTTTAATTATAGTTCTGAAATATTGGCATAAGATTCTAAATTTAGGTGAAAATAACTTATTAAAACAGTGTTTAATTTACTAAGAATCATCCCTGAAGGATAAAGGATGGATAAGTAGCATAAGAAGTATCTTGGAATGCAATGGCTTAGGTAACATTTGGAGGAGAGAAACAAATACTAATGGGTTTTAGAGAGAGGCAAGATTACTATTTGAAGATACAGGAGAAACAAAACTTGTTTAGTGGCTTAGGAAAGAAATCAATGGTATCTTATGCTGAAATGTTCAGAGATAGAGGAAAATGTAATGATAAAATAAACAAGGAGGAAAAAGAGAGCATTGCATGGGCAAGAACTGGAGTGTGGAAATTAAAATATCAGAGAAATAGTTTTCTACAGGGAAAGTGTTTGTAAAGGAACCAAAAATGATGGGAAGATCTTAATTACAAGCAGTTTGAAAATGACATAAGATTGTTTTAAACAGAATATTTAGAGAAGAAAGTAGAGCGTGGGTCAATATTTATATAACATAAAAAGAGGTAGAAATGGACATTAATTGTGAATAATATTTAGTCATTAAATTTAAATGAATAGTACCAGCAGTTGTCTGCTTGAGTGGTCAGGGCCAAATATAATATTTTCTTTCTGCTTTTTACCAAAATATATATATTAAAAAAATATTACAACTCAAGTCCGAATGTAAAAATTGACAACCAGTTTTAATTGCAAGCTCCAGTACCGAACACCAAATCATCCAACTAAAGTAAAGGGAAAGAAAGCTTATGCTATTTGAATTGCTCAGCCTTAACTGTCTGCTTGGAGGTCAGGAGAACGAAAGAGGAAGAGTCAAGTGATAGTGCAGCTCTACTCCACTTCGCCTCAAGCAAGAACAACCTGCATTGTCATTACAACATGCTGGCTTCAGTTTTGAAACCTTGCAATCAAATTTGGTATCTTATGCTTTGGATTCTCTTAGGCTTTCACAGAAATTTCTTCAAGGTAGGTTTATGCATGAAGTGTTAGTTTAGTTTGAAAGCACAGGCAACCCTGCCCTGCATTGCAACCTTTGCAGGTCTACTGCATATGTTACAGTTGTCATTATTGTAGTATACATTGTTGGTTGGACAAAACTTTTATTACCGGTAAAACTCAGAACATTCCATATTGGTGGAGTGTGCATGTGCATACAATGGAACTCGTATGGCAAACAGAAGTTTGAGCCAGATTAAACCAAGACTCAAGGCAGGACACATGTCTGGAAGCATGTGCTAGCTTCCTTAGTTTTTCTACATGTTGGTGAGGTGCTTGGCTGGTTTTTTCCCAGACAGGTATTCTTCAGGATGTGATTATGATTATGTAAGTAAATTAAATAAATATGGTTATGGTGTAAAGTAACCTTTCTCTTTCGTATCCAACTTTAGGTTTTCCTGGTTACCTCTCAGCCTACTAAGGAAGTGGATCCCCAAGCACTACTTAACATGTTCTTTTACAGGCTTTAGTAATAATGTTTCCAGGTTGTTGTGAATTTCAGGTTCAACACTGCTTATGATAATGCTATAATATCCCCAATCTTGTTATCATTGATCCAGAAGTCTGACATTTATGATGAGCTCAATCAGCTTCTGAACCATGATGGTTAAAAGCTCTGAGCACTCTTTGAATAGCAGTGCTGGAGACTCACACAGTAGTTGAGCAGCTGTCTCATCTGCCTGTTGACATTGTCTGCAGGCAGGATCCACTTGCTATCCCATCCGTGCAGGTGCCATCTGAGGCCAGTGTTTTGTAAAAGCACCTGCTGCCTATGAGAGCTTTTCCCTGCTTATTTCAGAAGTTTTTTGTGACCCACACGTGTCCAATCTGTGTATGAGAACTTTGGGATGCCTGAAACCTACAGATGAGTTCCAGTATTTCTCATTTTCTCTAAGCAACCAGTCCCTGGTACCAGCTTAATTGGTCCTGGTGACAGTCCGAGTGCTGGTTCAGGTCCAATAAAAGATTGCTCAGTTCCCTTCTTAGCATCTTACTTGCCCTTTCATTATCCAGAAACCTCACATGCTCTGGCAACCACCTCAGCTAAACCGAATTGTGGGCAGCCAGTGCTGTGAAGGGTGTGCAGTATTCTAAAACCAACTTGGACTTAACCAAATGATTATCAAGGGCCTTGAGGCTTACCTGACTATCGGAGAGTATAAGAATCTGTCAATTTCTTGAATGTCTTCTTACACTCTCCCAAGGTATGAAGGACTTCTTAACATCCCTTTGTTAATAACATACATTTATTGAGCACGTCATTTCAATCAATATATCAGAAATCCAATACATATAAGTGAATACCAGCATTGACAAATGAATGCAGTTAATCTTTCGAATAATTTTAGCACCCATTCAGCTCTTTGTTGTACCAAATGCATTAGTGTAATTTCTTTGATAAGCTGTTTTCACATTCTTCCCATGTTTGAACATATCCTGTTGTTTTAGTTGCTTTATTTTTTTCAGCAAATCAACATAAATCCAAAATTTTTTTATTATAATAATTAATAGTAATAATTTTATACAGCCAATAATCTCTTATAAGAGTATCTGACACTGTCATTATACCTATACAATCAGAATACAATATAAGTTATTTACAAAATAATCTACAGAGTGAAAACATTAGTCAAAGTTCAAGAGAGTTTAAAAGAATGAATACATATATTGAGGATTTATATAAAGAAATTAAGATAAATGAAGTAAAAACAAATATTAAAGTTAAAAAATAATGGCCTGTGGAATTGATGAGTTACTAGGTGAATTCTGGAAAGTAGGTGCAAAAATTATGATAGGCTGAGGATAATAGATATTATTTAATTCGATATGTGAGAGGGATAGAGTCCCAGAGAACTGGTAAAAGAGAATTGTAGTACCAATATATAAAGGCAAAGCAGATATAGAGTATCCTATAAATTACAGAGGTTTTACCCTCCTAGCAGGTTAGGTAAAGTATATACAGGGATACCAGCTGACAGAATGCAGAGATGGGCAGAGAAAGAGGGGAATTTATCAGAATTCCAAGCAGGATTTAGAAAAGGAAGCAGAACAATAGATAACATATTAATCATAAAGACAATGTTGGATAAACACTTAAGCATGAAAAAAGGATAGGTATACATGATTTTTTATTGATTTAGAAAAGCATTCAACACTATCAACAGGGATCACTATGGTTAAAACTAATTAAGAAAGAGGTGAGTGAATAATTTATAAAGAATATAAAGCATTTATATGCAAATAATGAGTGCTGTGTGAATAGCCAAAGGAAGAATTACTGAAGAGAACGTGAATAATTCAGGGCTTAGACAAGGGTGCAAACTTAGTCCAGTGTTATTTAACCTTTTTATAGATGATATTATAAAAGAGATAATTAAATTTAATAAGCATTCACCAGTTATTAATAATAAAGAAATACCATATTATTGTTTGCAGATGCTCTAGTGGCAGTTCCATTTCAGTAGTGGGTTTAAGTAAAGCTATTGAAGCAATTGGCAAATACTGTAAAGATTGGGAGCTGAAAATAAACAAAAGAAATAAAAAATCATGATCTTTAAGATAGGATTTAAACTAAGAAAGACTGAAAATTGGTATTGGGAAGGAGTGGAGTTGGAAGTAATGAGGAAAATTGACTATCTAGAAGTAAGGCTCAATAGTACAGGGGATTGGGGAGAACAGGAGAGAAAAAGTACTAGCAAAGGGGAAACAAGCAATACAGGTTATCAGAGTATGTGTGAACAAAATACCAGAAATGCAAATTACATGGCTAGAAAGGATACATAGCGATGTTGGAAGCACGGATGTTATATGCAGCAGAGATATGGAAAAATGATGGGAAAATGTAGATGCTATACATAGGAATTTTTGCAAAATAACCCTGGGATTGCCAAGAAGTTCACCAAATGGAGTAGCACAAGCAGAACTAGGGAGGGTGGGAGCTAAAGACAAAATGGTAGAAAGGGCAATCAAATACTGGTTCAGAATAGAGCTACTAGAGGAAAACTATACTAAATCAATGCTTGGTTGTACAGGAGGAAAAGGGGAAAAAAGAAACTTGGGTGCACAAGATACAGACAATATTGCAAGAAATAGGAATGAGGGAAACATGGGCAGAAAGAAACAACAAAAGTAAGGGTTTCTGGAAAGGAAATTAGAACAAGAGTGGAGGATATTGAAAAGCAAGAAATTATAAGCAGTTTCAAGGAAAAAAAGTCATTAATATATTATAAATATTTTAAAATGGAATGGGGAAAAGAAAGATACATCAAAGTATGCAACAAAGAGGCCAGGATGGGGTATGCATGAGTGAGGACAGGTGTAATGAATTTAAGTGGTTTAACAGGGAAAAGAAGGGGGAGAGATGTACTAAATGTAATGGATTTCATGACAGTTGGCATTATATTGTGGAATGCAATGATGCAGATAAAGGAAGATAGCATTTAATACTAGAGAAATGGAAAAATTTACCAATATAACTATAAGTTAGGAAGATTTTTAATACAAGATCAAATGAATATATGGAGGAAGCAGAAAAATATTTAGAAAAAATAAGGTTAAAATGGTTAAAAGAAATGTGAAGCACATTGGAGAAAGTATGGAAAAAGGAATAAGACAAAAAATAAATAGTGGATACATTATACTTCCCCATTATATATGCAACAGAATGTTAAATATAAGGGGAAGAGAAATAATAAGCAACTCCATTGTATAAATTGTCTGTTTAAAGCAGACAAAAAAATCATTCATTCATACAGAATAATCATTTTATAGTAAAACGACACTGTCAATTTATCTGTAGTATCAGTCATTTGGGATACAACAATACCATAAGTTATTTACAAAATAATCATTTTATAACAATATTTGCATATATACATATATCCATTTTAGTTCAGTACAAACATTTCTCTATTAGGAATGGTTTTAGAAAAGGTTTAAAGTTTGAGTCTATGATATTCTTAATTGCCGATGGTAATTTATTATATCATATAGTTGCTATTTTATACAATTCCTTATTGGTTTGAGTTTTATTCGTGCTCACTCTATGGTAATCATTTGCCCTTCTTGTATCATATGTATGGCAGTGTTTATTGAGTATATTAAATTTCTTTTTTATTTTGACAAGCATAATAGTTTTGAACACATGCGGTGAAACTAAACTTAGGATATTTTGTTTATGAATGTTTTCCAACAGGATTGTCGAAACCTAAGGTGTACATACTCCTTATGCACTTTTTTTGTATTTTTAATAATGTCCATATTGGTTTTACTTGTTCCGTCCCGTTTATGTTAAATATAGGTGAATAATGTCATAATATGCTATTTTAAGAATGTTAATGTCTCCATATTTTGATAGTTGTTCTGAGTTCATTTTTTTACAGACTATTTCTATGTGTGTATTGTAAGTTAAAGTTTCTTTTATGTGTATGCCCAAAATGTTTAATGTTTCTTTACCTGTTCTAAAGTAATATTGTTAATGTTCATATTTAAATTATCATTTTGAAATGTCATAAATTTTGTTTTTCCTATATTTAGCTTTCATCCATTATTTGGAAAATATTGTGGTATTTCACCAAACTGCACTTGTCGTTTTTTCTTCTAAGCTTCTCTACTATCACTCCAACATATTTTGGAAGTATCATCTGCATAAGAGATCACCTTGCTGTTTTCTGGTTCAGGTAAATTAGTTATATCCCTGGGATATGCCAGACTTTACTATGTTATAGTCTGATGTAATGGTTTGTATGATGTCACTTTTTTCCAATTTATTTCTGTATTTTGTAAGCAGTTTTTAAGGTATGTTGCTAGTAGTTTATTAAATTGTCCTCTAAAACCATAATATTCTAATTTTGATATTAGGTGATCATGAGATACAGAGTCAAAAGCTTTGGAGATGTCTAGGTAAATTCTTGCTGTGTTTTTACTGGTATCTTTCATTCCAACTATTTATGTACATATTTTGCTATAGTCATGATTGTCGATATTTTATTTCTAAATCCATGTTAAATATTATTAAGGATATTATTAGATTTAAAAAAACCTATTTATTTTTGCTATGAGTACTTTCTCTCCTCCCATTTTAATTTTCTTCTGATGTAAAAAACCTGATTGCTTTAAAGTAGGTAATCATAAAGTTTCCTTTTTTCATAGGACTTTTACCGTACCGTCATCATTTTATCACAACATCCCACATTTAAGTTACGGTATTCCATAACTGATCAATCTTGCAGTAGCTAAACATGCAGAATTATTTAAAATATCCTTCAACCTGTTTCACGAAATCATAAATTTCAAATTTATGGAATTATTTCCTGTGGAAATCTCTGTTTCACAGAAATATCCCATAATTATAATATTTACTTGTGTGCCACGCTTTTCTGAAAATTCCATTTTTTGCGCAAGATTTTGTGAATTTGTATTGTGATTGTGAACATTGCCTAGTAGGCAGTGGTGGGAAATGGAACCCAGTTGATAGTGAAAGAGCCTAAGCATTGCACTATGATGAGACTATTAAATGCATTTCCATTTTGGGGATGAAACTGCCTTGATCTGATTAGATATTTCTATGGCATCTGTGGAGTAAGGAATGAGCACAATGTTCCATTTTACATTGTAGGGAAAAGGACTATTCAAACAGCTTATGTTTCTAACAGGATTCAAGGTATAAGGGACTTAACGTTACAGCAATCGGAGTCTTAGTACCCTGGGTTCTTTGTGCTGAGGTAAAACTTGGTACCTTTGCAGGGGGGGGGGATTGGCCAGCTAGAGGGCTGTTGCTCATGCCTCAGCAATGTTTAAAATCCTTTTTATTTCCTATGTATCTACGATTTATTGACATATTCATGTAATAGGGCCATTCAAACGGTGAATGCTCTAACAGGATTCAATGAGGGACACGTTACAGCCAGCAGAGCCTTAGTACCCTTGTACCCTTAGTTCTTTGTGCTGAGGAGGTAAAACAGGGTACTTTCGCAGGAAAAATTAAGTTGAATTTTATTTATGGACGCTATTTAACTGCTATGGTTCTTAGCGTCCCATTCTATAATGGGCGTGAAAGGTTGGAAATTTTGCTCAGATGCCTCTTTATTAGGCTTGAGATTCTTTTACGTGCCGTAAATCCACGACTCGGGGCCACCAGCTTTACTTCCTTTCTGAAGGAAGCCATGCTAAGGATTGTTAAGCCCTAAAAAATCATCGCCCTCCGCTGGATTTGAGCCCGCGACCTGGAGCTTTTGCAGAAAAGGGTATCTTCCAACTAGAGTGCTGAAGTTCATCCTTAGTCAATATATATTTCTTTGGATTTTCAACGTGCATGTTTTATTGGCATATTCGTGTAATTAAGGTTTCCATATGACAGTGCTTGCGGATAACTGCACTATTCTTTCCGGAAATTCTGGAATTTTAACCGCGAAAAGATAAGTTGGTATCCGGAAATAACATTTCCTACCAAGACACTTCCGGTCATATTGTGGGAGTGTACTGAACAATGTTGCCAAGTAGCGGCGAATAGGCATTGTATAAACCTTTTTAATATTTCAATCCCGTGTCAATTCGAAATGTTGTTTATTTCATTTGCCATAAATGCGGGAAACGATGATTATCTTCCTGCTTATTTTGTAATGCTAATGGCGCAATGGCTTAATATTTAGCTATAACAGAAAAATCAAAGTGGCAATCTTGAGTGTACTGAATGAAAGCATTGTGTTGATATTGGATGTGTGAACTAATGTTTGGATTAGAAAAGTCAATATTTTCATTTTTTGTGGAGGATTGGTTTTTTATAATAATATAAAACTTGTATTGTTCACTTTTAAATGTAAGTGCCATGAGTATAATTTCACCATGGAAGCGGAAAAGCCATATAAAGAAGGATATCTTCTCTTTCCTCCTCAAGGAGTACTGGGACAATTAAAGGTTAGTAGGTATAACATTTTAATTATATTAAAAATAATGTCATAAATCCATTATATACGTTTTAAATTAAGGAAAGTTCAATTTTCGGAACCACTTTGATATTTTAAATGAATGACATGCTAGTAAAAATATCGTGACACTTAAAAGTTGTGATTGGATATGTCTTTAAAGTCAGCTTTGTCATTAAAGTCGCAAAAAAAAAAAAAAAAAATGGTGTTAACGATACAACTTTCGCGTTCTTGAAAAGAACGGACAACTTGCACTCTTTAGGAGAGATAGTATGAATTAATTCTGTTATTGGAAACTACTTATGTTTCAAAGATTGGCAACCGCATGGCACGTCAAGGAGGTTATAGTATTTTGGTATGAAGCATTTGTGAAATTGCAATAAATGCAGTGCTTTTCGGGGTCACGACAACCAGAAAATGAGAAAGAGAAATGTGTACTTCCCAGAGTGTCTTCAGGTACTTAAGAGCCATGCAAGTATTGATCATTCGCGCGGCTTTTCCTGAGGATTTTACGCGTTGCGTTATGCGACGAAAAACTGTTTTCAGAGCTAAAGTTTAGATAAGCCAAAAATAAAAAAAATAGAAATGAGTGACATATTAAAGTATACTTGATTATTACATATTTTATGATCATATTTGCCAGTCACATGACATCTGTCCCCCCTTTTTTTTCTTTTTCTTTGTCTTTTTTTTTCTTTTTTAAGATAAAGCAAAAGAAGAAAAGAAATGGAAAAATGTATTTATTTATTTGGTATTGCCATTGCAATTTGCTTTTTTAACTTAAATTCTGAATTGATTTTCTATAATATGGCACAATACAGTGAAACCTTGTTAATCCAAATTGGGGTTGAGATAATTGGCCATATTAGCAATAATCAAGATTAACAGGAATAAAAGAAAACAGAGGAAAATTGATAAATAAGTGCAATACCTACCTGTTTTGATTTTACAAGATGTTACCTATCCATAATTTCTCTACTGTCTCATATCAAGTTCCTTTGTCAGATGTTTGGCTGCAGCTTCAATTTCTATACATTTTGCTGAAATCCTGCTTGTGCAAAATTGTTTATACCAGTTGTACTGTGCATCATCCAATTTTTATTCCATTGGTGGCCTTCATTTGTATAATTTTTCAGGTTTCCTTGTTAACATTGCACTCCAGTGCAGATAATATAAATTTACTTTTCCTTTCTTACTTATATTCCATATAGCTATATGTTTAGCTATAAAAATAGTGTACACATGTTACACTGGTGTTGCTAGCACCATTTTCATTATATGTAATGATTTTTTCATGCAGAGGGCAGAAATATGTTTTTGCTTTTCTGATATGGCCATTTACTCAAGGACATTGTACACTAATATTGTCGACTTCTCATTGTACAGTAGAAAGACTTGTGTTAAACTATAAAAGTGAAAATCATTAACCTAGCATTTAATACCAGAAATTGTTGGTGGATAAGGGCGAAAGTTATTGTGCTTTACCACGGTGAATAGTGCTGGTACTGTTTTATGCTCATATACATACATCCTATACTGTTAAATCTCCAGAAGTATGAACTATATAGGTAGCAAGCAGAAACTTATCCTCTATGTAATTTGAGCTTTTACAGCAAATTTTATTTGTTCAAATGCCTTTGCAGATTTTGCAGAAATAGTCCAGCTTAATGGCACCCTGAAACCAGTAGTAAAATGCATTCTAAACTTCAGAACAAATTAAATTATGTCTCATTTAATTTGCCCAACGAAATGAGTTTATTGTGTCAGAAATCACATGACTAACTATTTGGGGGTTGCCACCTGTCATACACATTGTTGTAAAATGCCTGAGCCACAACAGCATTGATAGTAATGCTAATTACCATCTTATTATTTGCAGTGACAAATAAATGTTTATACTTGATACAGTAATGCTCATTAAGTGGTTTGAAAGACTTTACGCAGCCTTGGTTGAATCTTGATGGGTTTATGGAGGGGAAATTTGCGGAATAGATGGGGGGATGGCATCATATGGATTTTATATTAAGTTTCTGTGAATTAATCTTGGGACTCCCTAGCAATTCTGCAAATACAGTAGCTTTAATAGAACTAGGAAAGGTAGTGCGAGACAACTAATGATGGAGAAAGTACTGAAATATTTATTTCAGATCCAAAAGCTACTTGATATAGTGAAAATATAATCTGATATATCAAGAACAAAATTTGGGTATTAGTCAGATGTCTGGTTGAGGAAAATTAGAGAGCAGTTATTTAAAAATGGGTTAGGAGACTTTTGGGTTAAAATTGGGTACTTTGAAAGAGGCTTTTGGAGGGAAGTGAGATCAAGAATGGATGGACAAATTTTATTTGCCCAGGTTAGGGCAAAGGAATTAAAAGATGACCCAGAAAATGAGAAGTACATTTTAATTTGCAAAAGTGAAGGAGAAGGGTTGACCTGGTTTGATTAGTGATTTGGAAACTAGGGAATGAGGGGAGAGGTTTATCCCTGGAATGTGCCCTAAATATGTGGAGAGGAAAGATGAAATTCACATCTTTCAATGTAAATCCACTAATGACTGGAGGGTAAGTCTAATAAGTAAGAAATGGTTACTGTGAATCAAAGAAATTGCACTTAGAAAGATTTTTGAAGACCAGAAGCAGATTCTGAAACTAGGGGATTTTTTTTATAGAAAGTGAAGATGAAATGAAACTGGTCAGTTGAAAAACATGGAAATTTAGATTAATTTTGAGTTGACAAAGGATATCTGTGTAATATGTTAACTTTTATATTTGTATACTGAAATGATTATGGCTGGCCAAACAACTAGAGTTAAGGTCAGTCCATAACCGTGTATGAACTTAGCACTTAAATAAATTATTTTTATTTACACATGAGTTTTTCACACAACTTTTGCTTGCTTTCTTTCTCCCTTTTTCACTCTAAGAATTCTTTCAAATTCTTCTACAAATATGTAAAGCTAGATGATCTTTCCCTTCATCACTCTTCAAACTTGATATTAATATCAAAAGCTGATGGTCAACAGGTCGATATGTGTTGCTAAATTGTTTTTGCATTAGCTCACGAAAGCCCATCAAAATAGCATTGATACTGAGCCTATAATCTGTCTCAAACTAGAATGATCCTTTTGTAAACACGTGGGAGGAAGAAAGAGATAGTGAGACGGAACATTGTTAGGCTGCTGATTAGTGCAGGTAAGTTCATAGGTTTTTTTTTTATTTATATATTATTGCACAATAACTACCTAACTACCCCTAAGAAACACAGCACTGTAAGCAGTATTTTAATCACTGCTTGGTCTGAATTAGTTTTGCGGAGAGAAAAGTATACAAATGTTTAGATTCATTTCTCTGTAACCTGCTTATACACCACTGATGTGTTTTAGGCTCATGAATTCTGAAAGAAATGTTTATGACATGTATACATAGGCATAAGAATAGAGATTAAAAGGAAGACAGGCACAGTTATACATTGTTAAATTATTATTATTATTATTATTATTATTATTATTATTATTATTATTATTATTATTATTATTATTATTATTATTATTATTATATAAATGCAGCCTAACTTTCTATTACTATTGAAACACTTCTATAATAAGTTATATTCCTGATATCATACAGCCCTCTTGGGGAAAAAAATAGGTCTGGAGGTGAATGCTGATTCAAATGTTATCATAAAGAGTCACAACTGATACTTAAAACTGTATTTCCTACACCTTCTCTCGCATACCTAAAAAAATCCAGAGCACTTGTTGGCAAATTAAAAGTAGTCTGCTTTTTAGAGCAGGCCTGTCGATCTGTCCAAATAATATACAACTAAAGCAAAACTTAAGAAGCAGTGAGAGGCAAAACTCTGAAATAAGAAAGAAACCCTGAAGCATAATAATATTAATTCTGTAACATATGGCAATGTCTTACTAAGCTCTCTTTATTGTCAAGAAGTTAGCATTACTAAAGCTAGTGTTGCAGAACATGCATGCATATACAGAGCGGTCCCTCAGCGCTCTGGCCAGGAATTGCACAGCAGTCTTGTGCAACCATCTGAATGAACTCAAGGCCATGGGCTCTTCCACTTATCGGACATGTGGCAGCAGGCTTCAAGCTGTGTATGTTGCTTCTTGTGTATAGACGCGTGTGTGTTTGTCTGCGATTGAATTATCAGGTTATTACAACCCAGAAATGGTACTCAAATTTTCGCTTGAACAAAGACTTTTTATGTATGACACATGTGAAAACCGGCTCATGTAGATAGGTGTGTAGGCAATTTCATGATAAATTTCCTGGTGTTCCAGTTCCAAGTAGAGAAACAGTTAGATATCTAGTGAATAAAGTGAAGAGAATGGGATCATTTAATGTTGTAAGTTGTAAAAAGAAACGAATGGTTCCAACGGAAGAAAAACTTGATGAAATTGGCGAAGCATTTGAATGGTCTCCGAATAAATCTTTACAACATTTAGCACAACAAGTCAGTGTTTCAAAAACCTCGGTACATCTATGAAACTGTTGAAATTACTGTGTGTGGCTCTTATCTGCGGGGAACTCCCAAAAATAGAGTCTATAGGAATAATCCTCGCACCATACACAATCTTAAAAACAATATAAGAACAGAAATTACGGAAATTACGCAACAAGAACTTATGCGTGTGAATGGTAATTTCATCAGAAGGTGCCAAGAATGTTTATTTGCCGAAGGACACCATTTTCAACACCAACTGTGAAAAAGGTTAGTACTGATAAAATAAAAAGTAATTATGTTTTTTCAATAAGTAATCAATATATCGTAATTATCATCATAAAATCAGTAATAAAATGGTATCAGTATCAATAATGAGAATAGTAAACAGATACACAGAATATAGCGCACAGAACATGCATCACGACTACCAGCCAGATGGCTGAGGGACCACTCTTTATGTTGTGTCACACAAGTAGTGGGTTGAGTCAGCTCAACCTCATTGTTTACAACAGGATCATTCTTGACTGAGATGGAGTATAACAACAATTGGAAGAGTATAAAGTGTAACAGTTATTAGAAAAACATTTTTATGTACTATTGTGTTTAACATTTGCTTGATCTGATTGTAAATTCAAAGTTTTGACTCATGGGCATCTCTGGCAAGATAAAATTTGTTGGAGATTACAGTGAAAGAAAGTGTACAACTGCATTATCTTACCATACATATTCAGTTGCTCAAATAGAATCTGCTCATGTCAGTTTGTTGATAATGTTAAGTGTCTAAAAGAGAAATAAAGTATACTGTGTACATTTAAGTATTAAAAAGCTGCAACTACTATAAATAAGAAAAAATACTTTTGCATAGTAAATTGCTTATATCTGTTTACCTATTTCTTTATGTTGATCAGATCAAATGCTTTTAGGAATAAGCATCAAAATTTAACAAAATAAATTATAAAAACCCAGAAATATGCTACTAAATAAATGAGGCGTTTGGTCGTATAACATGGTAACCCACAATTTCGTCAAAGTATGATTTCAATTCCAGCACATTCTATGGTCACTAATGAACAATTTAGGCTGCCTTTTTAGGGAAATTTTGTTTTAAAACATGAAAAATGCTGGCTATCACAACGGTAAGTGTCTCTTGTTTTGATGAAAAAGTTGGTATCTACAGAAGATGGCAGCTAGGAAAAGGTTGTTTATAGAAAGCTGTGCAGAAGAGGATTTAAGTGTACTGATTTTAGATGTGATGGAAAAAATTGAAGATATAAATAATGAAGGCCAATGCTCAA
This sequence comes from Deroplatys truncata, assembly GCA_030765065.1. NCBI lineage: Eukaryota > Metazoa > Arthropoda > Insecta > Mantodea > Mantidae > Deroplatys > Deroplatys truncata. The sequence continues at coordinate 105,387,321 of CM060987.1, read as the reverse complement.
GCTACAGGGCGGTCCCTCAGCCATCTGGCGGTAGTCGCGATGCGTGTTCCGCACGCTATATTCAGTGTATCTGTTTATTATTCTCATTAATGATACTGGTACCATAGTATTACTGATTTTATGATGATTATTCAATATATTGATTACCTATTGAGCAAACATCATTACTTTTTATTTTATCAGTACTAACCTTTTTCACAGTCTGTGTTGAAAGTGGTGTCCTTCGGCAGATAAACATTCTTGGCACCTTGTGATGAAATTACCATTCACACGCATAAGTTCTTGTTGCGTAATTTCCCTAATTTCTGTTCTTATATTGTTTTTAAGATTGTGTATGGTGCGAGGATTATTCCTATAGACTCTATTTTTGAAAGTTCCCCACAGATAAAAGTCACACACAGTAAGATCCGGCGATTGAGCCAACCATAACCCTTTAGAGATTATTCTGTCATCAAAAACATTCTTGATGTCTTCCAAGGAAGCCTCCGCAGTATGAGCTGTGGCAGAATCTTGTTGAAAATAGCCATACTGCCTCTCATCTGTCAACATTGCAAAAAATGGTGTGAGAATATTTCTGCGGTACCTATCGGAATTTACGGTATCATTGTAAAATATGGGGCCTATTATTCGTTCTGCTGTTACAGCACACCATACATACACCAATTTTTTCATCACGTAAAGGAACCTTGTGAATTAAATGTGGATTTTCAGTACACCAATACTATTGTTTTGTGAAGCAACATGGCCAGTCAAATGAAACCATGCCTCATCTGAAAACATTATTAGATGTGGGTCAACAGTACCGCCAGCAATATTTTGTAACATCCAGTTACAGAACTTTACGCGGGCTTCATCATCACGCAGTCATTGATGGACAATAGTCACACTGTATGGTTTTAATTTCAACAGTTTCGTAGACCTATGTACTGAGGTTTTTGAAACACTGACTTGTTGTGCTACACGTCGTAAAGATTTATTCGGAGACCATTCAAATGCTTTGCCAATTTCATCAAGTTTTTCTTCCGTTGGAACCCTTCGTTTCTTTTTACAACTTACAACATTAAATGGTCCCGTTCTCTTCACTTTATTCACCAAATATCTAACTGTTTCTCTACTTGGAACTGGAACACCAGGAAAGTTACCGTGAAATTGCCTACACACCTGTCTACATGAGTTGGTTTTCACATACGTGTCATACATAAAAAGTCTTTGTTCAAGCGAAAATTTGAGTACCATTTCTGGGTTGTAACAATCCAATAATTCAGTCGCACACAAATACACATGTCCAATAAGTGTAGAGGCCGTGGCCTTGAGTTCATTCAGATGTGTCGCACAAGACTGCCGTGCAATTCCCGGCCAGAGTGCTGAGGGACTGTTCTGTACAATCTGCAACTATTAGATGTTGACGATTCTGTAGAACTATCACAAAACAAGGTAAGAACAAAATGCTTACTATCTTTCATGTTTTGGTTGTAAAACTTGGTGTCTACTGCAGTTACCATGTTACTTATTCAAACATGTAGCACTGACTTTAATTTTTAATGGCTTGAGTATTATATTAATTATTATTTAATAAAATAAATTGAAACTACAGAGAATAGTATTTCAACTGATAGGCGAATTACAGAAATATGGTTAATTTAGCATATTCAGATTCTTTTTGCCTATTCCCATAAACTTATTTGGTTGGTTTGCTTATATCAAACTAATATTAGGTTTCAATTTAAAAGCATTTGTACATTTTAAACATGGTAATTCCTGCATTTATTCTGTATTTTTAGTTGAGTTTTAGATTGTATATTTTTGTTTAAATTACAGACCATACACCCTAAAGCATGTGAAGACATGCAGTTAAGCATAAGCTTGACACTATACCCACAACAAGCAATGAGATGTTTATGGAAACTGTTCCTTTGAATTCTGATGTGTCGGCAAACAGTACACCAGTAGAAGGGCATCAACCAACAGCAAAAATAAAGACATTTCATAATTTAGGGAAAAGTTATGTCACTAAACGTGGTAAAGGGCACCCAAAATCCCCAAGGAATTTGGAGGAAAACTACGAGAGCTGATCAATAAAGACTGAGACTGATTTTTTCCTGTATCTTTCTTGATAGTTTCCTGTCTCTACCATGAATATTTGAAAAGAGCGGGGTTTCATGTATAATGTCCATAGACGGCAGCACTCTTGTATCGGTAGGTTGGTAGTAATGCTGAATATTGTTGACCTTACTTGAATTTCGCATACCACTCGACACGAGAGGAGCAATAAAATTTTGTTTTCGTTTAAATCATACGGCCTCTAAAACGTTGGAAAAGCTGAAGCAAGCATACGGTGAAGATGCACTATCTCGTCCAACAGTGTTTAGGTGGTTCAAAGACTTCAAAAAAGGGCGAGTCCTCTGTGCTAAGCAAGGTGGGCCTGGTGCTTCGTCTTCTGCTATGACTGAAGTCAACATCAACACAGCTGCTGTGATTGTTGTTCTTCCTCACACTACTGCTACAGCAGCGTACTACACGCCAGTATTGGGTACACTGAGGGAGCACATTGCAAGGAAACATCCAGAACTTCATCAGAATGTGTGGCGACTTCATCACAACAACGCATGGCCTCACGTCGCAAATGAAGTCAAGGAATTCAACATCACCTGCGTATTGCATCCGCCTTATAACCCCAATCTTGCCCCCTGTGATTTCTTTTTTATTCCCATCACTAAAGACAAAGCTCCGGGGCATTCGATTTGAGAGCACTGAAGCGTGCTGAGGAAAAGTGAGGCGATTCTCAAAGACCTGACAAAGAATGGTCTGCACCATGTGTTCGAGGACTGGCAGAGACGCTATAAAAAGTGCATTCAAGTAGGAGGGGACTACTTTGAAAAATATCATGACAACATTGAAATGGAGTAATAAATACTGTGAAAAAAAATCAGTCTCAGTCTTTATTGATCAGCCCTCGTATAATTGTAAAAGAACATTTTTTAATGTTGTAACAAAGGAAACTAGAGACTTTATTTGTTAAAAATTTAATAATATGGACAATTTGCGATGTATTATTGCTTACGTATTTATTTAACATTAATTGTAGCCCCACGTTGTGGCGCCAATTTGCGAGTGTAACATTCTTGGTGCTTACGTAATATGTTTTTACGTAAATTATTAGAACTTGAAGATCTTATATTGTGCTGCTTTTGTTTTGTTTGGTTACATAATTTTAACTGCCCCACGTATGGGAACCAATTTGTAACGGTATTACTTATAATGTTTGTTTACATCAGTGTTGAAGCCATCTTGTGACGTCATTCATTTGTTCGGTTTGTAGCTCCATCTTGTGTTAGCAATTTGCATCAGTGTTAGTGTTCGAAAGAATTTTAAGTTTTGTTTATTGTCCTCCGGCTAGCTATTATCTTATCTTGGGTCGAACATGTGTCTTGATCAGGGTTGTGTAAACGGAAAGGAATCTTTTATCCAAAAAGAACACTGATGAAGAAATTTGTTTTATACTTTTATTGTCGAACACGTTAACTATCACATTTATACATTGATCTTAACACTCGCCAAACTGAAACTGTTATAACAACTTCTTACTGATAATTCTTTTAATCCACGTACTTCAATCTTTTGTATAATTAACTTTACCATACTTTAGATCTTTCATAATTCTGCTGCGCGTAACTTGTGAATCTATATCCGATGTATGCCGTACTAATACTTTCGACGAACTGACGGGAATGCGACGTGTAGTATACAAAGAATTTTGATGAACTGACACCACGCTACCTCTAACCTACCCTATTTATACTCCTTCAATCAGATACGCCTAAAGATTATAACTAAACTGCAATTGGCTAATAAAACGCGCCAACATTAGCGTCTATTTTAATATCCAATTAAAATTATGAATACATATGCTTTAGGGAGGAAACATTCCAGAAGTTTCTACCAAAAACGCGCCAACATTACGTAACTTCCTCGTTTCCAATAATGATAAACAGCTCACCCCCTCGCTGCATTATTGCGCACTATTATTGACAGTTTCAGTAAGGTCGTATAAACTTATTTCCCAATAATATTTACAATTAATAAACATCTGAAATCAATGTCACATAAAAATGCATATTCATATTACAATCATTATTTACATTTAAGTAATTTGTGATACAAATTACTGCATCAAATTACAACATACAAAATGCCTACTGATTTGGACTAATTAAAACTTCAATTACTGAAACGAAAACAAAAAAGGATGTCATTCCTTCACGAAGATTTTTTACGTCATATTACTACATAAGTAATGCTGATATGGGAAAAACACAAGTGTGTAAAAAAGATTTTCTGAGCATACAAGGTTTACAAAAAAATAGAAGAAGACTTGAAATTTTAGTTGATAAGAAAGCAAAGGGAGCTGTAACACCACCTCAAGATAAATGAACACATGGAAGACATAAGAAAAAGTATTCAGAGCAAAACATAAATACTGTACATAGGTTTGTTGACGAATTGCACAAATATGACAGCCATTACGTAAAAAGAACCTGATAAAGTGTTTATGTCAATGGTTTACATCATTGCAGCGCTCATAACAGGTTAGGGCCTTAATATTAATTGAAATACTGACCAAAAACTAAATAAAAAATAAAGGTTGCCAATGGTGACTTTTCAAGAGCTAAAAAAGTGACCAAATAGAGACTACTCTGTATGTCTATGAATTTGCAGCATTTTCCTTAACACTGTCAAAATTAGACAAAAATCAAAGAAAATTTTTCAGCAAACATATGCAGGTATGAGTGCACTAAGCTAATTTCTTAATACAACAATGTTTTTTTTATACATAATATTCTCCAACCAAAACATGGCCAATTAAATCAAAGCTGGAGCATTGGCTGTAACATTAAACATGTCTGTAAAAATACGTTTTTGCAATGAATATTGTACTAGTGGTTTTAAAAATGCTTCACAAGATTCATTACATATTTATTGCTATGAAAAAAAAAGCACATAACACATGGTAATGTGGCTAGAAATAGGCCTATAACCTTACAAATGGATGTATTTTACTTCTTGAATGCTTAAACTTTTATCTGGATGGGGTAAGGCCCTTTTTAAGTTTATTGTGCAAACCAAATACTAGAATTTAATTATATAAAAATTATTAATACAAAGGGTTTATAAAGAAATATGTCCTTCTGATTTAAATGTTAATGTCTCATAAACTGATAAACTTTAATCTACTTTTTTTTCTTCACAAAAAACTGGGTGATGAGACTGTTGAGTCTTTTCCTTATCTTCTTCCAATTCTTCTCACACTTTTTTCAGCCCTTCAATCATCCCTTGTGCTACATGTGCTTTAGCATTTGTGTTTAATGACAGTTTTTAATCTGTTTAGCTGCTTCTGATAAAAGGTCTTCTTCTGCTTTCCTTTTCACATCATCTCTCTTTATCTTCTGAAGGTCCTTTTCTACTTCCTCAATCCCAGCTTTGTCTTCTTGAAGTTTCTTTTTTGCTTCTTGAGTCACTTTCTCTTCCTTTTTTTTCTTTCCTCTTCTGCAGCCGCTTCTTCTTTTTTATTTTGTAAGTATTCCTTATAATTACGACTAGCACATCTTGCTTGTTTGAGAAGCTCTGGTTTCTTCTCGTATTTCATCATACAGACAAAATGGTCAACTTGGCATCAAGTGTTCTTGAACACATTTCACCACAATCTTCTGCCAGCAATTGGCCAGATAAAGAAAACAATCTCTCTACATCCACACTTCTGTGACTTAAGACAAGTATGCTTTCACTACTTTAGGTATGTTCTGGTACTTTGGGAAAAATTGTCCCCAGTAGTGGTCAATTAGTTGACATTCTTTTAGTGGTGATGCATTTTCTTTTAATTGCAGCAATTTCCATTCATCAAGTACAGGGTGAGCCAAAAAATTACGAACCAGCTGCACTGTGTTTTTCCTGACTGCGTTCTCGGCACTCGCCGTCTGCCGATATCATAGAAAGGTGCAGATGAAACATACAACATTTTTAAAACTACTTTTAAAGGCTTTACTTACCAACTTTATGAAAGAAAATGCTGAAACTGGCCACCATCGTACATACATTTTTGGCACCTCTGTAGGAAACTATCCATCACTCGCCATAGTTCATGTTGAGAAATGCTGGCAATTGCCTGGTGGATATTTTGTTTTAATTCTTCCAGGGTGTGGGTTTAAGCTACCCCAGAGATAGAAATCACAGGGGGTTAGGTCGGGTGACCGAGGGGGCCATACATCTGTACTAAGAATTCTGTCCTCAAACACACTTTCAATTTTTCTCATCGAAATATTGGTCATATAAGCTGTTGCAGAGTCTTGTTGAAAAAAAGGCAAAATCACGCTCCCTGGCTTTTAATTCTCTAAAAAGGGGGGAAAAATTTATTCACTTATGTGTGGGCATCAACTGTTGACTCGAAAAAAATTGGCGAGTGATGGTTAGTTTCCTAAAGAGGTGCCAAAAATGTGACCAGTTTCAGCATCTCCTTTCATAAAGTTGGTAAGTAAAGCCTTTAAAAGTAGTTTTAAAAAGTTGTATGGTTCATCCGCACCTTTCTATGATTGCGGCAGACGGCAATGAGCGCTGAGGACACGGATAGGAAAAACGCTGCACAGCCGGTTCATAGTTTTTTGGCTCTCCCTGTTCTATTGGATGAGAGTACTTCCAGAAGGGGATCTGACGAAATGGCCATTTTGTAAAAGCATAAAAGATTTTGTTTTGCACGACATTAAGTATGAGAAACTTATTGTTATCTCAGATAACTGTTCCGGTCAAAACAAAAACTGTACCATTACTGGTTTGATGCTAATGCTGATGTCCAATAGTAAAGTAAAAGAAGTGCAGCATGTTTTTCCTGTTGTGGGGCACATTATGCTGACCTCTGATAGGGATTTTGGTCAGGTGGAGTGATATGTTAGAAGACATATCCAATATGTCTATACTCCAAATGATTGAAGTGTCAGTCCAAGAACCCATTCTTTGTATACCGAATGGAGACACAAGATTTTCTCAACATACTGTCATTGAAAGAGTACTTCAATCAACCCAGTTATCATAAGTTCTGCTGTGAGACTAGAATTGAATGCAATAACCCTGGATTTATTATTCATAGCAAGTCATACCTTGGTGATGATTCAGAAAGTGCTATACACAAACAGGGTGATATTCAGACAGTACAACATTCTTGAAACTGTTTGCTCTTCTATACCTCCAGTCTTGTACAAGTGCACCCCAATAAACAAAGTAAAACTACAAGATTTCCTTAGTCTACTGATTTACATCCCAGAAGTGCACCATGCATACTACACTGGACTGTAATCGGAGCTTGGTGCAGTTTATGAACAAGAACAGACAAGTGTAAAAAAAAACAACAATAACAACAGAAAAAAAAATTTAGAAGCTCTAAGAATTCACCTTGAAACTATACCTTTTTCACTATAAGCTGAAAGGAGAAGTAAACAAAACCACGTGACAAAGACAGTACCTCATTGGCTGGTGGACCTTTCCCGCTTAGCATGTCATCTCTTCCTCTACGAAAAACATCGGTTCATATCGTAACATTTTGTGGTTATTCTCGTGCAGAGAAATTTAAAAAACTCATTATTGTAACAGTTCAACTTATGAAACTAAATGTGTTTGTCAGATTCAGCTATAACTAAATGAACCGTTACAGCAGAGGGTTTAAGAGGCTATGCGCAGGCGCTGCAGTTCGTTTCCGGTTTCCAGCTGAGAATCTTCTGCCACTGTACAAAACATAAACGAGGGAAATGGAAAGAAAACTACTGTGTTAAATGCTTTTAACAAATTCTGTGAAAAGTACCCACCTTTAATCGACAATGAATATGGTTGGCCATTGTTTAGCAATAATTAAACTTCTTTGTTAGTGATGCAGAATTGTTGCTTGGATAGCTTGGTTCCATTTGTTTTCTAACCTATAGTGCTAATCATTATTTAACTTGTTGACCCATAAAAGGTTAAAGCAAAAGTGGTATAGTGATATTAGTCATTAAATGAATGATTTCTAAAGCCTGAAGTTGAGAACAGTTTAATCCAGTACCTTTAATCACAGAAGCCAAACTGTTCAGGTATAACTTTTATTTGTCTATTCTTAGTATTGTGTGTTATAAGTTTAGAATGTAAGGCAAAAATATAGGAATAAGACATACAACGTTTAAAAACTAATGATTCCCAAGCTGCGTAATATACTGTATTCACATTCTGTATGAAGCAATTTCCTCTCACGGGTTTTAGTTCCCGTTATTCTCCACGTGGTGCTGCCATGTGCTCAGTGGAGTAATACATTTAAGTTGTTTACTTCTCCTTTCAGCTTATAGTGAAAAAGGTATAGTAATTGTGAAGTTTTTTCTAAATTTGGACCAGTTGTAGTTAATTTTCCAATAAACGAAACTATATTTCAGTATTTTTATTTTGTTTCATTTACTAATTATGTACATACCTATTAAAAATATGTATGCAGTTTGCATGTAAAATATGGTAACTACCACTTACCATTCAGTTAAAAGTATGAAAAAAGCAAGTAAAACATGGTATCTGCATGTAGACATTTTCATATATTTAAATATATAGTTTCAAAAAAATGAATTGAGTGGTTAAAACTACAAAACATATTAAAATATAACCGTAAAATTGTATTACTGCATTATATTAACAGTATTCATTGTGACCTCCGTACTCGTCAGTTACCATGTTATACAACCCAATGCCTCAAATTAAGAACTATAAAAATACTGGGCAAGATGTGTTGCCACATGCCAGTGACACGTAAAAATATACATAATTGCCAAACTGCTCATTGTCCTACACTTCCATAATACTTTTATACTTTTGTTTTTCAAGACTGTGAATGAAATTCAAAAATGAGGACAAGGGTACCCATTACTAAATTTATTTTATCTTTATTGAAGCATAATGATGGAAACTTTTTGCCAACTGGGGTTAGAAATTAAGCCCACTGAATGATGTATATCTGCATACGTAACATTAACAGCTTTTCCACAAAGAGCGACTGTTTCTTTCATGAATCCTTCACATGGCTCTAGGACAAATAACCATTTAAAAGATTTTCCCAGCCTATTCATGTATGTTTTTTCTCACAATAAATTTGCTTTTATAACTATGGTAGCACTATACAGAAAATTCTGGAACATTGTTTCTCAGTGAGGCTAGAGAAAATCCTGGGTAGTTGTAGATAAGTGGCAACCCTGTTATAAAGGCAAGTCATAGATAATCATGAATTCATCATAATTGCTGTTTTCACAATTTTACACAAGAAGGAAATACGGAAGAACTATTGAAATCCAGTATTAATAATAATTTCTACAAGTCTTAAGACCTCACTCCTTTTAATTCTTTAATTCAAAAATTGGAAGTTCTATTTCAGAGATTGATGATTTCTATGTTAGCTTGGAACCTATGTTCTACGAGGGTAATCCCAAAAGTAAGGTCTCCAATTTTTTTTAAAATACAAAGAAAATTTTATTGACAACAAATGATACATAGTTTTGAAGCTTTAACATTTGTCTATTTTTCCACATAATCGCCATTTCGGTCGATGCATTTTTGTAGACGCTGTGGCAGTTTTTGAATGCCCATGTCATACCAGCTTGCCGCCTTGCTCTTGAAAAAGTGATGGACCTCATTTTTCACTTCGTCGTCACCGAAGCGCCTTCCAGCCAAGTGTTCTTTCAACTTGGGAAACAAGTGGTAGTCACTGGGTGCTAAGTCTGGACTATAGGGTGAATGGGTGATGGTTTCCCATCCAAACTGTTGCAGAAGATTCATGGTTTGACGGGCGGTGTGGGGGCGAGCATTGTCATGGAGAAGGCTTATGCCCTTGCTCAACATTCCTCTTCTATGGTTCTGAATTGCCCGTCTGAGTTTTTTTAATGTCTGACAATACCTGTCGGCATTTATTGTTGTCCCAGGATCCATAAAGCCAACCAACAATATCCCCTTTCGATCCCAAAACACAGTTGCCATTACTTTACGGGCAGACTGTGTTCTCTTGAATTTTCGCAGCTTGGGTGAACCAGAATGCTGCCACTCACGTGATTGTTGTTTGGTCTCAAGGTGTGAAGTGGAAAGCCGAGGTTTCATCACCCGTGACTATTGAATCCAAAAGGTTGTCCTTTTCATCTGCATAGCGTTGAAGAAATTGGTGGGAAGTTTCAGCGTGTTGCCTTTTGTGATCTTCTGTCAGCATTCTTGGGACCCATCTTGCGCACACCTTCCGAAATTTCAACTCTTCAATCAAAGTCCGATGAATAGTGCTTCAAGAAATCTCAGGAACAACAATGCAGAGCTCATCGAGAGTGATCCGCCGATCTTGAAGCACGATTTGTTCAACCTTTGCGATTGTTTCGTCAGAAATGGACAGTCTCCCGCTTCTTTCCTCGTCATGAATTTCCGTGCGACCATTTGCAAATTCTCTACACCACTTGCGAACATTTTTGACATCCATACAAGACTCTCCATACACTTCCATCAACTGTCGATGAATTTCGACAGGTTTAACCCCTTTTGCACTCAAAAAGCGAATAACTGCGTGAACTTCGCACCTGGCGGTAGTGGCTAACGGGAGCTCCATTATAACTGGCTGCCAAGCCAAGACGAGGGCGCTAAGGGATGTGCAGTGGTTTCTGAAGAGAATGGAGGGAGGAAGGAAAAATGCAGTATGGCCAACATCCACACAAACAGTTTCCCTGCAATCCCAGCGCTTCGGAGACCTTACTTTTGGGATTACCCTCGTATATTGAACAGTCAGCTTTACAAGATGTACATTTGCTCTCACTTCACTTTGAACAAAAGATTTGTGCTCAGTGGCTAGTTTCCCTCAGCACTCTTCACCCAAATGAGTTTCACTTAACCATCCCTCCTTGAAATAATGCATGCAATCTTATTGGCCATTCCAGTGTTTTTGTCTGACCCAACCAGCTTACTAACACCAATCTTATTGCATTCTGGGTTTTCACTTCCATATAGAAGTATACTATAAGGCTCAGGTAATCTTATGGAATCTCTTTTTCTTTATTAAAAATACAGAGGAGTCAGAATAACACCGAATAATTTTAAGGCTCAATTCAGGAGTTTCATTTGAGTATTTTCTTTTAGGGAACGGGAATATATGCCCATAAACGTCTTATCACCTAGAGAGCATTAACAGTTTTTAAACACTACATCAGCTTAGATGAAATTCCACCAAACAGGGCGCTACGCATCTCTTGCTATGAAGCATTGGGAGAGCTTTGAAATAAGAGTAACTGGTATCTTTAATTTTAAACAATGCAAAACTCTCTGAAATTGATTTAGTAACTTGTGAATCTTTTAATCATATTGCACTAAATCCATGTGTCTTGAAGTAGGTCAAAACTTTTTTTAATTGTTCTGCAGCTGTGAATACAGGTTATTGTCAATAACATATGCAAATAATACTATTTTTGGTGAAATTTTCTCCACCATTATACAAATTACTTGAGAAAAGTTAAAATAATGTAAAATGATGCCTACATATGCTTTTACAGCTTCAAACATAGTTAAACTAAACCCCCCCCCAAAAAAAAAAAATTGAACAAGTGTATAAGTGTTTATTAAAAGAAGTCAAAATACTGATGTTTGACTTCGGAGCATAATTGATAGCATTGTTGTAATGATTGCCAAGTTCTTTCAAAAAATCCCTGGCATATCACGAATAGTTTCAAATGCTACAAAGATCCTGGCCATTAGTTCCTCTTCACTATTAACTGGCATCTCGTACACAAGAGTCTGAACATATCCCCAAAGGAAAAAATCAAAGGGGTTAGATTCGGTGAAAATGCTAGCCATGATTTCGGTGCTCCTCTACCAATCCAGCGATCAGGATACGTTACACTTAGGAAATCTCTTAAATCACCAGAATAATGTGCAGGTGCCCCAGCACCTTGGAACCACATTAACTGGCTTATTATTAAAGGAAAATTTTCCATAAAATCTGGCAATGTATGTTGTAAAAACTGTAGGTAAATGTGGCCCGTCAAATTTGAAGTTAGTAAATAGGGCCCTATGAGTTGTCGTTCATAATGCCAACCCAAATGTTCACTACAAACTGGTGTTTGTAATGTGTAACTCTAATAGCTCAGGGATTTTCCTGTGCCCAAATTTGACTACTATGTGTGTTAAACATGCCCTGTCGTGTAAAAACCTTCTCGCCTGTCTACAATATGTTTATGGAAAATCTTGGTTGATGAATGAAAATATAAAAAGTTCACCTATAATCCACGGGCGTTCAGAAAATTTGAGAAAATATTCAATAAGCTTGGCATCTGATTAGCTCCTCAAAACAGATACAGCCTGAACAATTTTCTGAATAGGCCACTGAAAAACACAATCCCAGATACACTCATCAGGAATTTACCACATCAGCTGTGAAGATTGTGAAAAATTCTACACAGGCAAAACCAAGAGAAATTTGAGTATCAGACTGAAGGAACACCAGAGAAACATAAAACAGAAACAGATCTGCTGTATCATACCACTTTTGGTCTGAGAACCACAACATTGGACAAACCATAAAATTGTTAGTCAGTTTCCTCATCATTAGAACTGGCTATTTGGGAGAAAATATTCATTCTCAAGAATAAAGAAAATATCGTAAATTTTGAAATCCTGCCAATGAGTAGGTTGTTAGAGCTTTGTCACTGCACCATAGACGGCAGCAAGATCCAGCCCAGTCGGAAGAGGAAGGAAGCAGGAACATGCTTCAGTCACCAAACTGCTGATGATGGGGATGAATCAGTGGCAGTTCTTGGGTGATCTCATACTCGCAAATGCATACCCACTAATTTTTCCCTATATGTGAATATGCATTTGCCTCTATAGGTATGTATACAAGAAGGGCAAATGTCAAACTTTCTTCTGTATGAAGAGCTTATTTAAACTCCCCGCGCCTTCTTTGCCAAACGCCAGTGCATTTGGTCAACGAGCTGTAGAGACGCACAAACGAGATTTTGCGACTGGTGAAGGAAAATTTAGGGCGGGGAGCGGGGCAACGCTTGTATTTGAAAGTACGGCGAGTTAACGCAGTGTGATCGACAAGCCCAAGAGATGCGATTGCTATGGCGCAAGCGCACTGCGTTCCCATACAATTTCACTACAACCATTTCTCTCGCTGTTGTCTAGCAGAAGTTGCGATCAACCTGCTCCACACTTAGCCAACTTTACGTTTCTAAGTACAATCTAGCCATTTTCTGTATTAACGTGAGAGTTATCTTAATGCTGCAAACACAATACATCTATTTAGATTAAACTATTATAAATGCATATAATTATTCTGCATAATATACTAAGGTAAATATTTCAGTTTGAGTTAGTTAATTTCTTACGGTGTTTACATTTTTATTTGTTATGTTTGAGTTCCTAGTGGCTGAGTCGGTTCATAGCAGTAGATTTGAATCTGTGTAAGTGTGAAAATGAATAGCGTTGCGAAACTAAAAGAGATAAACCTTCCGGGTTATCCTTAGAAGAAAAGCTGCAAATTAAAAACTAAGGCAGACCGCTACCACCAATCGATTTAGTTCAAGTGACTAATTGTAAAGGGAAGACTTTTACAAGAAAGTTTAATGAAAGTGTGTATAAAAGTTGTTTGTGGATATGTGCTCGTGAAGCAACTAACCGGCTCTTCTGTTTTCCGTGTTTATTGTTTGCGAGTGAGAGAAACGGCACCTGGACAAATAATGATTGTGGTGATATTGGTAATTTAAAACAAAAAATGGCAAAACATGAGAGCTCAATTGCCCATATAAATTGCGAATTAGAACTAAACGTTCTGGGAAAATATAATATATCTCAGCAGTTAGACAGTGCTTTTAGGCATAATGTGGAAAAGCACAATGAGGAAGTTACTAAGAACAGATATGTCTTGTCGCAGATAATTAATTGCATAAAATTCTGCAGAGCGTTCGAGTTAGCTCTCATGGGACACGACGGAAGTCAAAGTTCATTGAACCCTGGAGTGTTTCGTGGACTGATAAACTTCACCGCAGAATTAGATTCCGCGGTGAAAGATCATCTCCAGCAGGCCAGCGGTTTTCGAGGAACGTCGAAAGAAATACAGAATGATCTGTTGCAGTATGCTTGACGTATGCCAAGAAGAAATTAAGAGCGAAATTTCTAAAGCAGACTATACCGCTGTAATTGCCGACAAAACATCTGATATTTCATCTCTTTTTCAAATGGTGGTTGTGTTTCGTTACCTGCTACCAAATGGTAAGCCATCGGAAAGATTCTGGACATTTTTAAATCCAGATGGACAAGATGCGAACGCTCTCTCCCTATGTATAAAAAACGTGCTCTCAATGGTGGTATCTGAAACTGAAAAAAACAAAGTCGTGTCTCAGAGTTATGACGGCGCAAATGTCATGAGTGGGCAGCATGCTGGTGTACAAGCATTGGTGAAGAAAGATTACCCTTTCGCTCACTACATGTATTGCTATGCACACAAATTGAATTTAATTATGGCGCAAGCAGCAAGTCAAAATACGGAAGTTCGAATATTTTTCGCAGAATTAAATGAAATTCCTGCATTTTTTCTAATTCTCCGCAACGAGTTCGTGTTTTGGATGAGATTGTAGGTAGGAGGATACCTGGAGTTTCAACAATAAGATGGAATTTCAAATCCCGATTAGTGCAAACAGTTTTCGAGCATAAGGAATCAATTACCGAATATTTAGAGAACATAGAGAGAAGCAGTAAACAAAGCAACACAATAGTTCAGGCTTGAGGACTGCACCTTAAACTGATACAGCCAGATTTCTTGTTCTGCCTAGAAATATTCTTCATTATAATGCCACATGTGGATATGCTATCTAATCAGTTCCAAAGACGATCCATTGATGCAGTATTTGCAAAATCTGCCATTGGAACATTTGAAAGTGCAATAAAGGATGTTAGACGAAGCATTGATGATATAGCCGAGAACCCATGTTATTCAGAGAGGCTGTAAAACGACGTAAAGTTGACCACTTGTCAAGAAAAACTGCTGCGACAGAGGTGTGTGACGCGATTCTGCTACAGGCAAAGGAGAGGTTTTCATATCACAATCACCTTGTCACGTCAAATTACTTCATTTCCGAAAGATTTGACGAATACAACAAAACGTATCTGGAGAAATACATACATATACCTTAACTGAAGCATATCCATTCATAGATACGACCAGATTACGAACGGAGTTGCAATTGATGTACATGCGCAGAGCATTCAGAAATGCATCGGGTGCTGTAGATCGTTTAGGATTGCTTGTGGAAAATAATCTAGAGAAAACGTTCAGTGAAGTTTTCTAAATTACTGAAACACTTGTGACAGTGCCAATGTCAACTAGTGAAACTGAAAGGTGTTTTTCAAGTTTAAAGTGCATAAAAACCTTCCTTCGGTCCACGATGTCAGAAGAACGCCTGGCTGCTCTAGCCATGTTGTCAATAGAGAAAAGCCTTGTAAGGGATATTTCAGACTTCAATGAGAGAGTAATAGACCAGTTTGCAACTAAGAAGTTTGCCGAATGGACTTCATGCATTGCCATGTCCTGTAAGCTGATGTGAAACAGTGAAAGAGATTGGAAGCTGTAAGAGCTTTTTAGTGAGTCAACTTTTCTTTTTTGCATTGAGTGTGTGTATGTGTGTGTGCGTGCGTATGTATCAGAAAGAGAGCAAGTAACAAACTGCACACCCATTGCAACAGGTCATGAGCCGCCACTGGGACGAATGCCCTTAAAATCGTTCGTTTTATTAACTTAGTAAGTGGAGGATTTGTGTAAAAATAGTGTGACTCATTCCTAATTCAAAATGAAGAAAACTTCTTTGTTTGTAATAGTTAATGAACTGAGGAGTTTTAAATCTTGGTAATTAATTTTCTTTCACATAAACCATGTGTAGGACAAGGTTGGAAAAGTACAATCAGGCTGAAAAAGCCATAATCAGGATGAACCATGGATCTTCCAGTTTTCATCCATAGTTTACCAGGAAAATTGCGAGTCATTTGGGGAATTTAATATGTTGCCATGGTAGCTCAGTTGGTTAGAGTAGCTAGACAAACCCGAAGATCCATGATTTAATTCCCCGCTATAACATTAAATTTTTCAGCTTTAAATCTTATTCATATACACATTATACAAAATTAGATTTCACCATATATAAACAATTATGCATACACAATACTTGATTTTACAAATTTGAAGAACAATGGTACAAAATAAAGAGATATTAATTGTTTGATTTAGCTTCGTGTTTGTCTAAAAAGTATGGCACTCATCACTACAATAAGATCAACAGGATCAGAGCAGGTATTATTTTGTATTTAAGTTCTTACCAAACTAATATAACCATATGCTTTTCAAAGTAAAAATAAAGAGGTCTTGCATGGATAAATTAATTTAATATTTTATAAAATTAAAGTAGTAATATTCAACTACTTCACTAGTAGGCATTATTGTAGTAAATTTAAAATAATTTTAAAAGGAAAGTTTAAAGTAATAAAAACATAGACTAGTTAACAAAACTTGAAAGTCCAAATTTTCTTCATTTTAGGAAGATAATTTATTTATTCAACAGTAAAAACATGACCAAACTTGAGATGTGAAGATTTTCTTTCTTGATTGCAAAGAAATTAACTACTTTATCAATGTTAATCCTACGCAATCTTTCATTTTCTATTGACCATAGAGCCAAATCATTTAGGTATTCTTGAGTCATAACAGGAACAGCTAAATACATACAAACAGTGCATACATCAGAATAGGCAGAAGTAACTCGAAGCGTGTTCAATCAACAGTAGATTAGCGAGCTGTTTCACATCAGTCAGTTTTTAATCTTAGATCTGAAGGAGCTTCTGTTAACATTTGTGATCTAAATAAAGTTGTTGTGCCATCAGAAAAGGTTTCTGCAAAGTTTTCGGCTTCTTTTTCCAGTTCATCAGCAGAAGAAGCCAAAAATAAGGATTGAATTGCCTTACACCTATGCGTCTACTACTAACTTCATGCCATAAGTTGTGAGCATATAGTATCAATTGTGGGATAATACAAAGCTAGAAGGGCGGAAGCTAGAGCCAGCAGTGGTGCATGCGCATTGTAGTTGGACAAGATGCTCGGCTGATGGCATAAAAGATGCACTGTAAACCTTCCCCCTTCACTCAATCATTGGTATATTATTTGCTCTTCTTTTTTTTTAACTTTCACTACTACCTATAGTAAGTAGGGGAAGTATTGTATTCCACCCAAAAATTTGATACCAAGATTTCACCGGAAATATATGTTTTGAGGCCCCCTGAATCCAAAAAAAGCATTTTTGGAAACATGTCCGTGTGTGTGTCTGTGAACAGCATAACTCGGAAACGAACAGACGGATAAACACCAAACTTGGTATTTAGGTTCAGTATCTTCCAGAGATGCGGCATGAAGGTTTTCAAGAAAATCCCTCCACCCCAGATTACCCTTTACATGGAACATTTTTTTAAAATTTTAATTTTCTCAAAAATGGCTAACAATTTTGATTAAAATATCATATGTTTAAGGTATTTTCATGACAAATGAAATGTATATCTCAAATTTTCTGGGAATGTCTCCAAAAGTATTGTTCATTGTGAACGACTTTTGCATAACTGGTAAGCCATAAGAGAGAGACAAAAGTTTACTACACAAAAAATGTAGATCACGTTAAAATACACAATTTACGTGATATACATTTTTTTTTGAGTGAACCATTTTCGAGATATTGCTTGTTATTCCCTTAAATTTTCCAATTCTCAAATGGGAACTCGTTATTCATTTTTTTTTATGTCCTGGACATGCAAAGAGAATGGAATGCTCCACATAGCAACAAACTCTTAAAAGATTTGACTATCGCTTAAAGCCTACCATATTCCCCTGCACCTACAAGAAAATTAGCAATAAGATTAACATCTCGATTAACATGAAGCATATGGAGAATAAGCGTTTGTAAAAATAGTTTGTACAAGAGTAGAGAAAATCATGTGAGTGTAACACATCAGATAAGTTATTCTCTCACATATAATTGCAGTAATAATAAGGAATATATTAATTTTGTAATGTGCTTAATTAAATATTTGTTTGATATGTAATTTGTTACAACAATTTTTACTAGGAGATACCTTCAAAATCTATTTGAACAGGAACTACACCTTTATGGTGGGGATCCTAATTTGAGGCTCCTTACTTTGAGCGCCCCTGTGTGGTGCACTGGTTACACTGCATAGCTACACCTCTGAGAGTGATGTTATAGCAAAATAGATTCAGCTACTGGCTGTTGCCATAATTCCATTACTAGACTCCATTCCAAATGCTGAACCATCAGTCTCTTTTTTGGTTTTAATCTAGGAATTATTTTATCTTATGTACAGTGGTGAGTTGCAGGCATGTAATAATATCTTTCACATTTGTAATACTTTTGCTCTGTTTTTC
The DNA here is from genome assembly GCA_030765065.1 of Deroplatys truncata. Taxonomy (NCBI): domain Eukaryota; kingdom Metazoa; phylum Arthropoda; class Insecta; order Mantodea; family Mantidae; genus Deroplatys; species Deroplatys truncata. The sequence continues at coordinate 105,368,834 of CM060987.1, read as the reverse complement.
TTCAGAAATCTTGGCACAGAAAATATTGCCAGCTCTTCAAAGCAAGCAAACATGGTATTGAACGTCTGGAGGTGTTTGATAGTGAAGATGATGCATCAAAGAACTCCTCTGTTCGTATTATTACACTTGAAAATTGCATAAAAATCACCCAAGATGCTCAGAAGCATCAAGCAAATGTGTTTGCAGTAAGTATCCATTTGTACAAACAGTAGTGATAAATATTGGTCACTGATAAATTCTGAATTTCCTTGCCAACTGACATAATATTGTGGTATTTTTAATGAAAACTAGTTTTAACTTAGCAGCGTGAAAATTGAGACCTGTTAAGAAAGAAACAAACTGAAATTAAAATGCTGCCTCTTTAATTAAGCTGGGAAGAGTAGAGAACAAAGGGAAAACCATGGAACAAGTTTTAAGGTACATTTATGAAATTTGATTTTAATATGAAAGAAATTTGAGGATTGTCTGATATTGAGCAAGTTTGGGTTGGTGGGAGAACAAGCTTCTTCATTAAGATAGTAATATTTTACAAGAAATGGCAATTAGTAGTTTTGTAATGAGATTGTAGGAATGAGGAAAGAGATCTGGAAAGAGGTACAAACACAAATTGACAATATGGAGGGGAAAAAATTATGCAGTACTGTTACAGACAAAAATTTTGTTGGTTTTGTATAGGGACTTGAAAAAAAAAAAGAGAGAGGAAGAAATATATACAAGGTTAATGGTATAGGAAGAATCAGATATGTATGGACAAGAGCAGGGGTTACAAATAAAGGGGATTAAAGGGTAGATTTGATAAGAACACATATTATCCATTACATAAAAACAGTGCAATTGCACCAAATTTTGTCATCCTTCATGGTCTAGGGTACCATGCTAGCTTCTCGTTCCCAAGGTTGCGGTTCAAACCTGGCAGAGGCTGATGGATTTTTTTGGGCATAAAAATCCTTAGCATGACTTCCTTCAGAAGGGAAGTAAAGCCGGTGGTCCCGTGTTGTAGATTTACAGCACGTAAAAGAACCTCAAGTCTGATAAAAATGCCTCTGAGCAAAATTTCCAGTCTTTCACGCCCAATATAGAATGGGATGCTAAGGACCATAGTAGTTAAAATGAAATATTTATTGTACTGAGCCATATACAAAACATAAAGAGAATAAGACCGGTCTTCATCTATGGCTCCGTACTGGTCATATTCATAAATTACAATATTTTCTTTAGTTTATTTCCTTTAGTTCTTAATTTCTTACTTTATTTATCTCTGTTCATTGTCCAAATCCATTTATTTAACTTTACTTGAATATTACCCTGAGCTCTTACTGTCCTTGTAAAATATTTCAGTTATAACAAAATTTCCTATAATGTCTATATTTCTATGCCCTAACTCATTTGCTTCCACCATCATACTCTATACTTTCTCTATTCATACCATAGTACTTAAAGAGCGTCCAACTTAATTTTTTACATCAAAGTTTAGCAGAAAAATATCATGGATAACAGTAAGGTTAGGTACTATTTACCAATAACATTATAATGGGTATTTAAGGTTATGTCGGATTAAAATTTTATTGCAGGTTCAGTAAAGTAGGAAGACCAGGGTAATCCGCATAAAATATCCGCTTTGACGGCTGGAGTACACAATTTAATGAAAGAGAAAATGATAGTAAAAAATAACATCACCAAAAGTAGGCAAGGAAGCCTTTTGTATGGACAAAAGAGTATCACATATTTTGAGAACTGCATTGATTTTGTTACATATGCTTTACATTACTTTTAAATGCACAATTACATGAATGTCACAATGTTTCTATAATGGAAATGCATGCATTCATACACACACACACACTCTCTCTCTCACATCTCTCATCTCTCATTGGGTGGTTCACAATAACCAAGTATTGTAACCAGAACAAGAATAACAAAGTTAAAATACATTTATTATCATGTGAGCATTTTGCAAATTAATTTTGGGTATACTGGGAGTTTCACCTAATTGGTTTGCACAAATGGAGCTAGGGAGATTTGGTAGTAAAGCAAAAATTATGGAAAGAGTAGTGAAATACTGGTTTAGGATCAAGGAATTAGAAAATAATATCTTAAAGCAATGCTTGGAGGTTCAGCAAAAGCTTAATAAAGAGGATACTTGGTAGAAGCCTTTAGAAGGAATTCTAAATGAAATAGAATGTGGAGATATAGACAGGTAAGGGAGAAAGGGTGTTGGAAAAGAGTTATATATGCAGTTGTGTATATATGCAGAGCTTAAAAGGACATGGTAAAGGGAAAATTATGTTCATGTTTGTAACAAATCAGCAAGAGAGGGTTTTGCATGGGCAAGGACAGGGGTGGTGAGGTTAAAAGGCTTATGGGAAGGAGAAAATCAAGGAAAATGCCCATTGTGTAATAGGAATTTTAACAATTATTGGCACTTAATCCTAGAATGTGAAGGAACAATGAGCATGAGAGAAAAATTGCAAAAAATCAAAAGGTCCAGTTTACCAAATGAAATTATAGGTAGAAGGATGTTAAGAGTTAAATCAAAGGAAAGTTTAATAGAGATAGGAAAATATTTAAGTGCAGTGAGAAACAGATGGCGAAAAAAATTAGAAATAAGGAATAAGAACAAATCACATACTGAGAAAGAAAAGAAGTAAATAGAACCCAATAGCTCGGTAACCCTGTTGTTGGATGCTATGGGTCCTTAGAAATCAGCAACTTAGTGTAGTGAGGAAAATGATAGGTAAAGGGTAGCATGTAGGGATAGAATTTAAGTATTATTGAAATTGTATTTGTGAATGTAATTATCGAAGTGAAATAAATATCCATCCATCCATCCATCCATATTCTATTCTAATCTATCATGTGAGCATTCACAATCAACAGGAAGCTCTCCCAGGAACAGGAAAGAAGACTTGTTCATGTTTTAACATTCATGTTCCTGGGCGGCACAGCATATTGGATCCATACTATGCATATGCATATACTCTTTACTGTAAAAAATATTAAAGACGGCCTCTGACATGAAACAGCCACTAGAGCTCTCTCTAGTTGCAAACTGAGAAAATGAAACCAGAACATCTGATTCCTGTTCTCATTCCTGGGGTATTGCGAGTCAAAATGTTGTATGATGTTTCACTTCCCATTCTTGTTTCTATTCTAGGAGCCTTATGTTTATAGTACTTAAACAGAGTTTAATAAAATTTTCTTTTACTATCTTTCATTAGCGGTTGTATCATAAAAGTAAAATTCAAACAAATGCTTATGGTAACCTAAACAGCAATAATTTTATTGGAAAAGTATTAAACACACTATATTTAAATAAAACTTTCACTGGAAGACTGCAGCAGTTTTTAAACTATTTACATTCTGACATTTTAGCTGTGTACTGCCTGATATTCACAGACTTACGCTCCAAACAACTATTTAGCATGTGATAGGCTCTTGTCTCTTGATACCTGAATTTTCATTTTCACCTATTTTAAAGTAGATGTAGCTCTATGCAATTTTCTTTCTGAGCAACTCCAAATTAAATAACCAGAAAGCATTCATTTATCAAACCATCATAACGTTCTTTTGCCCACTACTACGATTTTTCCTTGCAACCATTGAAATATGACGGGACTCATTCAATGTACCTTGGGTTATTTATTAGCTCATAGTAAGGAGAAAATGGTGGATATCATATTGGTTATGTGGTCTTTTGTTTCCTGTGAGAATCTGCCACAAATACAGAAGCAGTTCCTTTTCTTGAAGTGTTATATAAGACCTGTTCCTTCTTTTCTTGTGAACATTTGACATAATTTATCTCAAACTTCTGCAACACGAAAACTATAAAAGAGTACACGTCAAATATCAAGATATCATATATTTGTATGCTCTTTAAGATGTATCATCATTTTATGTGGCACTAGTCAACTCTTTTTTGTTCTTCAGTATGAAAAATTAGAGAACCAACTGCATTTGCAGTGAAACTATGGTTTGAGCTGGCATAATAAATACATGGATATAGAAATGTGTGTTATTGGAGAAAATTGTTTTACCCATGATTTAGAAAAAGTAATGGCAACACCAAATTTTACTGACATTGATGATTATGATGGTTAAAGTGTAATGGAACAGAGTTTTTGAGAAAGGATTTAAATCTCGAAAAATGGTCTGCTTGAAAAATGGTCTGCTTTGGAGAATACAGATTTGGCAGTAAGAATGTTAAGTGAAGGTAAATCAGAATATATAATTGCATAGGAAGGTATTTAGGAAAAGTATAGGGTGTAGGAGTTTATAAGAGGAGTAAGCAACTTGAATAAATGGAGATTTCTAGTTTAACACTGGCATACTTTAATATAGATTAATACTGGATGGTTTTATTGTAGAACTGTATGAAGGTTCATTATAATGAATTAAAATTAAAGAGTGTATGATGACAGGATTAAGTATTCTTCAGCCACAGAAAGCAACAGGATAAACCAATTTACCTTCAGAGCAGGGAATTTTGTAGCTGTACTGTACTTATTAAAAATTATTGAAACCTTTCTCTTTTCATTCAGATTATGACTAAGACAGCAGTATACCACTTTGCTTCTCTGGCAGAGAAGGAGATGGCAGAGTGGATCACAGCCTTCCAGTCCACAGCATTCAAAGATGACTGCTCAAGGACTACAATTGAGGAGGATAATGACCTCTACTGTTCTTCTGGTGAAGGTATAACGTGAAACTTGGAAACAAATTTTTCTGCCTAACTTCCAAAGTACTCTAAAAACTTGGTTACCAGTAGTCACTCTTGTTGATTTAATACAATGTTTCAGTCTTAAACTTTTTAAGCAACAGACAGCAAACCTGTTTACACAGAATGAAGCCATCAATGAAGTTATAGTAATCAGTTAAATCTCTCTAAGCAAGCTGATCAGTAGTTTTGTTATCAAGTAATTCACACTGATGGCACCCATTGGAAGGCTATCTTCTTCTTTACTTTAGAACAAATTATGTATAATTTTGTGGCAGTAAATGTTTTCTTTTTTTTTTTTTTTTCCTTTTTTTTCTTTCTTTTTTTTTTTACTCTTTCTGTTTTTTAGATGGCATGTTACTTATTATAGCAGAAATAGTCCTTCTGGAATTGCAGAATACAACCACTTGTTGAAGTTGGGGGATGTGAAATAATAGATATTGAATTACTGAATAGATTGCTGTAATTTCTCTATCAAAATTTGAACTACTATAACCCAAAGATTTATGAAAAAAAAATATACAAAACATGTATATGTTTGTTACTACAGCTCTTTCTGTATGAAACACTCCACTTACAGTAATATCATTGTTCTGCTTTGGTAGGTGTGTTTTTGGTAAAACTTGTGCCATCTGAAGCATCAACAAGGTGTGGCCTAGAACCTGGACCATACACATTGGTGATAGCCTCAGCAGCGATCCAGTTGCGAGACAACGATCACCATCACTTGCTGTTCACCTGGCCATACAGATACATACGACGCTATGGATACCGAGAAGGAAAGTTCACATTTGAAGCTGGTAGAAAGTGTGATACAGGTGAAGGGACATTCCACTTGGAACACTCAAACCAGCAAGAAATCTTTAGGTGCATCTCTTCCAAAATGAAGAGCATGCGTAAACTATTGAACGGGGAGACCCATTCAATGCCAGCAATTGTTTGTGGTGACAACCAGTTTCAAGCTGCACTGAGCATGGAGGCAAGATCACGCAGTCCATTGCCTCCATCACCAACCAGTGCTACGCCACTTGTAGATTTAGATTTTAGTGCCATGCAACATATGTCATTTAAATCTCTTGTGCCCATGTCAACAGAAAGTAAACACAGTGCTCCTCCTTTAATAAAACCAAAACCCAGGCCCTCAAAACCTCCAAGAAAATCCCTAGGTGCGATACCCATCTCAAAGAGCACTAGATCATCCTCTGATGGTTCAGTTATGGAATATGGCAAGTATAGGAGGTTAAAGAGCAGTGATTCATTAGTTACTCCAACAGCTTCAAACACCTCACCCTCTTCCATTAACAAACCAGAACATTTTGCTTATGATATTGTTGAGGTGAGAAAGAATGCATGGCTTACTATGGGTATAAATGATATGGCTCATTCAGAACGTGATGGAAGTGACACCGAGGAAGAGAGCAATTACATGACGCCTGTAGCACAAGATACCTCTAACCTTGTACCTCTTCAATGCTCAAAAATCTTAGTGACGCAAATGTCAAGCAAGGAATCCATGGAGGACTACGACAAGTTGCAGTATTTAGGATCTTCTGCGAGGACAAATGGCAATAATCCGGGTTACAGGGTCATAGCATTAAATTCTTCTGGAGTATCTGCTTTCGCTGAGAAATCTGCACCACCTCCTGTTGACAGCCGTCGCTATGATGATATTGGTATGCAAATGCAAGCATGTCGCATGGCTGATGATTCGCACAATGGGTATGGAATGATTCGCAAAAAGTCCATGCCTGCTGCTCAAAATGATCTCGGACCTAATCATGAACTGTACAACGAGATGGAATATGCTGTAGTCCAAAAGCCAAAAAGAGTCTAGTCTAGTATTTGTGTATAATTTCATTTTCCTTTTCCTTTATTTTTTTTTTATTTACTGTGATACAGTATTTGTGTTATTTTTCCTTCCCTCTCCCCTTTTTTTTTTAAAGGAAATATGGAAATGTTTCATTGCTGGAGCAATATCCATTTCCTTTCAAATGGGTTTTGATTTCATATATCCAATTGTCACTTGTTAATATATATACAAATACACATGTGTGTACATGTTTTTATTACCAGAACGCGTATCAACGAAAGGCTATAGATGATATATATATTGTTACTAAAATTTACTTATCAGATAGGGATTTTCTATCTTGGAACTGAAATATAATAGAGTACTTAGACTGTATACCATAGAGAGTAATAGCCACATATGATTTTTATTATCATGGCATGTTAGTAGAAGTGGATCATTTAAATAATTTTTGGAATGGAAAACAAAATTGACATTAAAATTTTGTTGGTTCTTTGCGTACAATCAGAAAAAGCTCTGTGCAAAAATTGCCATCATAATGAATTATTTTTCTCATTCAAGCATATAAAAGCTTTTCAGAACTGGTAATTTATAGTGAAATTTTCTCTTTAAAGTTACCTCTGTCAATCTACTCCTACTAATACAGGTCAGAAAGATATCAAATGTTGATCCATTTCTAATTGCTAGACACTATATTTACCTTTAGGAGTAAATATGTTTAAGTTCCTTTCGAATTGTGGTATTTACTTATGAATTGTTATCATATGTTGACAGTTTTCACATTTTATATAACTTTTAAATTTTGTCAAAGTTAGTTTTAAAGTTTTATGTTAATATACAAGTCTGACTATTCTCATGTCTTCAGAACCGAGCCTTTAAAAGTTCCCCCATTTAAGTACTGTTGAGCGTCAGTTTCATTTTACCTATTATTTTAGACATTTTGAATTGTATTTGTAGATGATGCCATTACTGGACTTTGCAGCGACTCGGAATTTGTCTGTTGCCAAAGGCGGAGAAAACAGCAAATATGGTATTGTTTATCAAATAAAAGTAAAACTAACAAAGGCCAAGGGATAATAAATGAAAATGTATTACATTGTTGCTTAGTAAGTAAGGTGTTTTCTTACAAAAACACTCAAAATCAGTTGGCGCTTTGTAGTGTCAATTTATAGCAAGAATTTACTCAATACTAATTTAATGAAGTACAACAACTGATTTCTGTTTATTCCATTTTTTTGTGAAATATTACAATTAAAAATAATTTGCATTGCAAGATTGAATACTCCACATTTTGTAGTGAAATCCATCCAATACTGTTTTTGTCTCAGCCTGAATAGGTGATTGAAAATTTGCTGACATTTGATTTGGGAGATTAAGGATAAGCAGTAATTACAAAATTATGGTCTCATAATTGGCAAAGGCACCAATTGGTGGTCAGCCATTTCCAGCAACACAGCTTAATGGTTGTCAAGCTGCAGTCTATGATTACCATTTATACTTTTTTGTCAGCATGGCACTGAAATTCTATTGCAGTGCTATCTCTCTGTCAATACATGCGTATTTATAAACAGACATAAATTGTTGCATTAAGTAATTTCGGACACAATGTACATGAGTTTGCTTTTCGGCATGTGGTGTATGTTGGTGAACATAAAATGATGTGCTTGCGTGTGTGCGTTTGAGAGGGAGAGAGTGTAATCTCTTGATCCAATTTTATAAAATTATATGCATAGAAAATACTGTGATATACAAAAAGAAAGCATTCTGAGAAAGTGAACAAAAATATTTTTTGCACGATCATGTGTTTTCCACATCTTCGTAATGATATTTACTCAGAAGGAAATTTAGAATTCCAACACATGAATTTATTTCCAAGGAAACGATTATCTATCAACATAAATTTGGTGGCTGTAATAACATATGATATACTTAGGGCGGCATGCACCAACCTGAATTAGAATACCGTATCGTATTTGATGGAAGATATTTTTTACGCGTTCATGGATTACGTAGATTAAATTGATGATCTCGATGAAGAAAACAGTGATTACTTAGGTTACATTCATGATCTCGACGGAAAAAAAACAATGGGAATGTGATAGCGCTATGCGAGAACCATGTGATACTTATACAGAGAGAGAAAGTTCAATGAACATTTCGGTATTAGGAAAGAATCTTATACACGCCTTTTAAACCTGCTTGGAGAACATTTCAACAAAACTCGGACACAAATTCAGCTCTATAATCCAAACTGCAATTATTGTTATGCATCCTATGAGTGTTTCGTACCGGAATATTTCAGAAGCTTGAGCCGGCATTACGATGAATTTAATGTAATGTGACAGTCTTACACTATATTAAATGGAGATATTTAAAATTGACTTAACGCAATGTAATTTAAAAGTTTGGCAAAGTCAAACTTTTGCTTCCCGTTACGTCAAGTTTGATTTCACATGGCAATTAAAACCAATCGGTACTAGGTCGAAGTAATGAAAAACTATGAATCAAGAGTCATTCCCATTACATTAAGTGCATGCCAATTATACCTTTAGTTTACCAGCATTTTCATGTCATATTAAGTAAAGTTCATCGTAATCCCGGCATTACAGGCGATCCTATAAATAAACGTTCATTACGCATCTGCTGACCGTGTATTTCCCTGCGTTGTTAGAGCGCTTTTGAGGTTAAGAGCAAGGTACCTACACATATAAATATACACGAGTGTTTGGAAAATAAAAGGCAATTCTTCTTCACTTTCACAGATTTCCCACACATTGTGTGTGGAATTGACTGCATGCACGTTACTATTTTGTACCCTTCCGTGAATATGGTGAACTTTTCCAAAATCAGAAAGGGTATTTCTTTATCAACACGCAAGTGATCTGCGATGCAAAATGAAGATTACAAACATTGTTTCCTGAATTTTAAGCTGCTTTTTGGTATGTTTCTCCTCGCTAGAATTATTAAACTCGTCAATCACAACTCCATCTTTATAACACGTTTTGGTTTTTTTGCATTACTTTGGTCTTCATTGAAAATGTTAATACAAGTAAGCTCCCGTGAATCAGGAACCTAAGCTTATATATATAAAAACCTAACCTAACCTCCCGTAAATCACAAACGTAAAAAATTAATAAACATAAATAAAAAGTAATTAGGAACGAACATTGCGAGTGTTGGCGGTATCTCACTGGCTTTGAAGACCAATGTAATGCAGGTTATTGCTCGTTTTTACACTCATATTGTTTAAATGGATTTTCTTTATTTCTACCAACAAACATTTATCTCTTTCGCTGACGTTTCCCCCCTTTTCCTATTGCACATAACCTTATTCATGATTGCATCAAGTAAATCGCACAAACAAAACAGTTCCTTCGGGAGTAATGAGCTCTTACTTCCGTAGTCGTAACTAAAAGAGTAAATTGTAATTGAGCTCTCCAACATTACTTTCAGAGTAAATTGCTCCCATAGTAACCTAATTCCATAGTGGGGACTTCTTTAGTAAACGTTACTTCTGCAGCAATTTACTCCAACATGGTGCACGCCACCCTTAGGGTGGGAAGTAAAATGTACTTGAAACCTTAAATGCCCTTTTAATAATCAGTAATAATACATTACATTGAATTGCACGCTTCAAACAGAATTACTTATATTATTTCAAACATTATTGAAAACTGATTAACTGTAATTAAAGATGAATGAACATTTCATACCTCATTCTAGATTTTTCAGGAATCAATAACATGCAGCCAATTTTCCGTGCCTCTTTAATATATGCATCTTCACAATCCACACTATGAACAATTGACTCAAAGCCCTTCTAAGTTTTAGTACGTTACTAAGCCATTGTAATAGTTATAGCTGTTTAGACAGCAGTGTGTTACCGGAAATCAGAGGTGACTATGTTAAGTTAATTAGAAAAAGTTTATTATTATTATTATTATTATTATTATTATTATTATTATTATTAATAATAATAATAATAATAATAATAATAATAATAATAATAATTCAAAACAATAAAATGCAATCGTGCAAAAAACATTGTGCAGTGATGTGTTTGAAATGCAAAACAGAATTTCAGAAATAGAAGAGACTTGGCTTTGTCTTGTCTTTACAAACTATTCCTTAATTCTGTAATATTGCACTTCACACATTCATATTGCAATATACAGGGACCGGCAGAAAAACCTGATTGTTTTTTACGGTGCTGTACTTGTCCCATTATTCACTTGGGGAAGTGTTGACTAACACAGTGGCTCTGTCCCAAAATGCCATTTCAGTTGCAATGGAGAAGTGGATTGCACAACATGTGCTTTTGTGATTGAGGCCTATTTTAAAAGCAACAACTCTTATTCAAATCCAACGAGCATTTTGTAGGGAATTCAATATTCCCACAGCCAAATACCCAGTTGGAACACAATTACGCCTTGGATGAGAAATTTTCAAGAGACAAGCTGAGCTGCAAAACAGAAACCAACCTGTAAGTTTGTACCCCTGAAAATGCGAAAGCTTTGTGTTAGTCATCAGAAGTCCATGCCACCCTGTCTCGCAAAATGCTGCTGCTTTGGGTATGTCAGATCACATTGTTAGGGGCATGCTGCATTTAAACTTTAATTTCCAACCATACAAAATGGTGGTAGTTCAAGAGCTAACTGCCCTAGACCTCCAAAACCGAAGAGAGAGTGCACAGTCCATTTTAAACATCCTGAATGATGACACAACAGTCTTAATGTCTAACAGGTTCACTTTCATCTTCTTGGATGTAACAGTAAACAGTTTTCGACAACTGGGCAGCAGAGAACCCTCGTGTTCTTCATGAATGGCCACTTCATAGTGAATGTGCAACAATATGGTGTGATGTCGCAGAGTTTGGTGTGATTGGACCTTATTTTTTTTTAAGAAGATGATCATGTGGTTTCCATTAATTCTGCTTGCTATATGCACATGCTCAATAACTTTCTCGCTTCAAGTTGGCTAGATGTGGCGTTGTAAACATTTGGTTTCAACAAGATGGCACTACTGCACTCGCAAGGAAATCAATGAGAGTGGTCAAGGAAATGTTTCCTGGACATATAATCTCCAAACATGGTGACCTTCTTTGCCCTGCTTGCTCCACAGATCTCACTATGTGTGATTATTTCCTTTGGGAATACCTCAAAACAGAGGTGTACATTGGAAGATGTCATGCTATTGCTGAACTGAAGTTAGCTATTCACAATGAAATAGCGGCAATATCACCAAACACGCTCATTAGGGTGGCAGAAAACCTCAAGGCAAGACTTCAAAAATGTGTATGAAATAGTAGGCATCATTTATCGGACACAATTTTTAAAACTTAAGGAGAATAATGGAAGCACTGTAAATGGTAATTATTTTTGTGATACAATTGATTATTAAACCTTAATTAAATTCATTTTGATTACTCATATATACATTTGAGAATGATCAGATTTTTCTGCTGGACCCAGTACTATTGGAAGTTATGTCCCAGTAAGAGAACAAACACATGAAATTATCTGTAGGGCGTAATTCACAACTTGCAGATCACTATCACTTTGCCATTAGAGCAAAACATTAATATTTTAGGGATATAGCACTTTTCTTTTATATGTTTTAATTTAAGTAACTTCAGGTTCATTTCAGACCGTTTTGGCAGAGCTCTCATTTTTATTGCTGTCAAGCAAAATAGCATTCATGAATTTAACAGGTTTTCTTGTAATATGTGTATTACCCTAAATTACTTATTTTAGAAAAATGGTTCCATATATACCCACGATTGCCATCTCTAGCTGGTTCACAATAAAACAAACTAGAATAAAAATCAAAAGCAATTTGATTGAACAGGAATGCCTGTCAATGACAATATCAATAATGTGAAAAGTCAGTTTTGTACATTGTAATTTCATTTTATGTTACTGACCAATGCTATTCTTTTTCACTTAATTGCAATTCAGCAAACATAATGCAAATTAATTCAAGTTTGAGATTTGATAACAGGCAACATTTTCTAAAGCCAAGCCATTAGAATTTCTGATTTCTCTTGTAAAAGCATCATCATTCTAATATGTTTATAAATGGCATACAGTAGAACCTCGATTAACCATTATAATGGAGGAGGTGGGGTTCATGGTTAACCAAAAATGATGAATAATTCATCTTAATATAAACAATAGGTTTAATAAGCAATTACACAAAATAACTCGCTAAACACACAATTCCTCTGTTACATTTCTTGTGTATTTAGAAAAATGGCAATAAAGGTGATTGCTGTCCACTGGGCAGGGCTGTGTGGTAGGAAGTAACAGACTTTCGTTCCGTAAAACCAATACAAGTGCGCATGCTTATTCACTCACATCTGTTTTTTGTCAATTTTATAGGTGCATCACTAGGTGACAACAGTACATTGTAATCACTACCATTGTCTGATTGCATGACCACTCTGTGCTTTGAAACTAAAAGTATTGGAACAACCTCTTGACTAGAGTACATGATCATTCTGTATTCAATTGGTAACATTGTTGCCATGTTCACTATGTAACAGAGACTTTCGTGCCATTATTTTTACAAAGTGCTTAAGAATTTTCAAATACCGAAGCCATCTGTTGATATCCAACATTCTCAAACTGCATGCAAATACATATCCAGGATAGATCATAGATGTTTGTTTTGTGAATCACTTAACTTTCACAAAATGTAACATATACGAGGTCTATTCAAAAAATTCCGAAAATTTGTCCACAACATTTTTCTACGCTTAGCTTTTAGTTATTGTGCATGGTCTCTCGAAATACTCTCCTCTACAATTGATACACCGCTCCCAATGCCGTTTCCTCTTCCGGAAGCAGTCTTGATACATCTCTTTCTGGATCGCGTGAAGCTGTCTGCAAATTTCCTTTTATCTTGTCTATCATTGCAAATCTTCATCCTTTCAACGGGATTTTCAACTTTGGAAATAAAAAATAAAAAAAAAGTCTGCTGGGGCCAGGTCTGGAGAATACAGAGGATGAAGCAGCACAGTGATATCGTTTTTTGTGCAATAGTCACGCACCAACAGGGATGAACGTGAGGATGCATTATCATGATGCAAGAGCCATGAATTGTCTCGCCACATTTCAGGCCGTTTCCTTCTCACATTTTCTCACAGGCGTCGCAACACGTCCCGATAGTCTTCGATTGGCACGCACAATTTCGTTGACGTTCCTGACATGAGCATTGTCGGTAGACATCGAAGGACATCCTGAATGAGGGTCATCTTTAACTTCCATCCGGCCATTTTTAAACTACATGAAGCATTGGTAACACCGAGTACAGCTTAAGCACTCATCCCCCATAGGCTTCCTGCATCATTTGGTGTGTCTCTGTAAAGGTTTTCTTGAGTTTCACGCAAAATTTAATGCAGATGCGTTGCTCCTTTAACTCTGCCATCTCGAAGTTCGCAAACTGTGCAACACAACGTTCTACTCAATACAGCACTGAACAATTACTAACAGACATAGAATAATGAAACTTCCGGCAGTTACACAGTAAACACAGGTGTGTGCAGGGATGCCAACCGCATTTCACTCCAATGCTCCATTGGCATAAAATTACGAATGTTCTGGAATTTTTTGAATAGATCTCATATAAGGAATTTTTATTTCATAACACTCATAAAGAGATAAGGATATGTCAGTTAAAAACCAAATGGTTAACTAAACAACAGATAATCAAGGTTTTGCTATCTATTAAAGTTGTGCATTTCTCTGCTGTTTTTTTTTCTGTTCTGGTTTTGTTTTTTCAAACGTGTAACTATGGTGCTGCTCACTTTCAGCTTCACGTATTTTTTAATTACTCTGGATATTTAATGATGGGCGTAACAACTCTCAAAACTAGTCCAGATTAATTAAAAAGTAAGTAAAGTTGAAAATGTGCTCCAGCTGATTAAATTTTATTTATTCTTACACTCAATGCTCATATTGTAATACACATGTTTTAACTTTCATTCCTGTTCCCAGTTGTGAACAAGCATTTGCACCAATAATATCCCATGGACATTGATCCTTACACTAGAAACATTGCCATTCCTTGCTGTTAAACAGTTATGTTTGATAAATCAATAACATGCAATAAGTAATGCATAAATTCTGCAAACATATATTGGAAGGATAAGTTGTCAATTTGCCTGAAACTTAACACTTCTGCTCCAAGTTGAAGTTGACTTAAGAATTTGTATTTTAATTCATGTTGAAGAAGATATGGTTGAAAGGTTCTTATGAAATAAAATTTAAACTATATGCATGCACCATCTTGATCCAGTTCACAATTGCAGAAAGATCACAATTTGATAAAAGGAAGTTATGTTGAGGGGAAAAAAAAGAGCTGTAAATAAAATGGATGCTGGTCATTGCAGAAAAGAAATCATTTTAGTAGCATTTTTAGAGCTTTTGTATAATGTATTTTTAAAATGCAATTGTCATACCCACAGAAAATAGTATGTAAAATATTTTTAATCTCTCATGTTTCAGAGTGGAAAATTAATTTACAACATGCAGCTGACTGCATGACTGAATTTTGTAGGTATTTTAAGTTGCTTTCATTTCAGAGAAAGCAAATGAATGGATGGCAGAAGGAGAAAAAGATTCCATAGATCCTATTTTCAGCAAATTAAAAAAAAAGTGTTTAAAAATCTTATGTGGATTAAACTAATAGCTATTTCATAATTCTGAAAATGATCAAGGAACAAGATTTTTTTAGGTTATATTAACTTAGTGGAGCGTTTTCCTTTTTTATCCCAGATGAACCAGTAGAGATAAATTCAATGTAATTTAATTTTTGCCATTAGACTAAATAAGAACAAATTAAAGTTGCATTATATTTCTTTTCATAATAAGTAAATCTGAAACAAATGTTTTTTTATTTATGAATATCAGTGTGTTCATCAGACTGCAAGGATATAAGCATGATAAAATATTTTCAAAGAAATCTTTGCAATCATCTCACTTAAATATTGTATTGGGTATTACAGTGTGGTTAAACAGGGAGTGCTTCCTTATGTTACAACAAAGGATGCAAGTTTCCCAGGGAAACAAAATGACTATTTCAGTTTGTTTTGGGCAAAATCTTTTCCTTTTTGCTCTCATCCATTCAAGCATTGTAGAAGCTATCTTCCCAATCATGACTATTTCATAGTGATACCATGTATTTTTGATATAAAAAACTTATTTTCTATACCTGAGTAGTTATAACAGATGTTTATCAGAATTGTGTCAGGTAGTACCTAATGGTTTAAAAAGATAATAATGGAAACTCTTACCTCTTGGAGTGCAACATCATAGCAGCTGAGTTACAAGTTGACATGGCAGAAGCAGTCTTGAATAACTGTGACTCTCATATCACACTGTTTGTATTAATATACACCATATATAATGATAATTACATGCACCAACAAAGTCTCTAAAGATTCCAGAAGCTTTAAAACTGTTTATACTAATACAGGTCATGAAGAACATCCTTAACTTGATTTCTAAAAGAAGATATGACTTTATTGCAGAGTTAAAAGGCTTTTAGTTTTCAACAAATTTTATTTCCACAGGTTTGAATTTAGGTTTTTAATTCATCATACAAATGGTTAGGTGAATGAATACTAAACCTTTCACCAACTCTTATAATTTTCATAAAATACATTTGTGTATAAAAAGCCAAAACAAAATTTGGGTTGAGGGTACGTAGAGCAACAGACTGGAATTATGGATTATGAGAAAATTGAGATGACATTTGAGTATGAATGTGTTAATGGCATATAATTTCAAAGATTTAAAGTTGTGTGGTTATCTAGTTAAGATTTTTAAAATTAATATTAATGTTGGATGTTTAGAATAAGCTCCCTTCAAGAGGTAGGTGTAATGCTGTTTTTCTGCTTGAAAGTCTCTATGCTAAAGACTAAAACATTCAGATATTTCTTTCCATTTATATTGTTTTAAAAAGAGTTACAATTACACGACTGTGTCTGTGATAAAGTTCTTCTAATTAAATTTTCCTCTACTCTTCTTGTTTTCCTGGAGATTTAAAAGAGGAGTAATTTTGACCTGTTGCTCCTGTCAACACTACAAGTGCAGTGGGTGGAATCCAGACCATACATGTAAAACTTGTAACTTTATTGCTCGTGTTGCAACTTGGTGTTATATGTAAAATATCATTAATAACTTAAAATTATGAACGATATTAAAAAACTGATAATACAATTTTTGTTCCTAATTGTATCATGCTGAAAGGAATATATGCTCCTTACATTCTCAATATTTATAGCTTTGTATTCATGGTAATCAATTATACTCATAGATTTCTTACTAGTTTTAAAGAGTTTCTGCTACTGTCTCTATGAACTTATAGGTAATGCACACTTTGGCTGAGAAAACAGTAAACTGTACAAAACAAATTCAGCTGTGTATTGAGTAGTTTTTGTGTAGAAAATTATGTTTTTTGTCATCTTTTAGTTTGCTACCAGAAGTGTTATTTTAAATGCAATGAAGAGTGGTTTAACAGGATTCCATATTGTTGGAAACCAACAATGTGTAGAGAGTCCAGTTGAAACAACACATTTACTCTCCCAGTATTCCATTTGTAAGTAGTGTACATTTGGTAATACATAGGTTGAAGTTACTCATAATTTTAGGATAAAATTCAGGCCAGAATGACTTTGCTGGCACAAGAAAGAATGCTGTACGATGTATGGTTGCCTCACTATACCCTTTGGCACCATGAATTGGCATTATACGTGTTGGACTTTTGTAGCAAAACTTGGAAATTGTTTTTGTTTTAAACATTACATCTCAACAAGCCAGACAATTGCAAGGCTTGCCTCCAACTCCCATCATGCCTTCCTCATTGTGATGAGAAATAAACCTAAGTGCATTCTTACTGTTATGGACTGAAACATTACACCAACCTGTGCTGCCTCCCAATGGTTGTGGACAGAATTGTTCCACT
This sequence comes from Deroplatys truncata, assembly GCA_030765065.1. NCBI lineage: Eukaryota > Metazoa > Arthropoda > Insecta > Mantodea > Mantidae > Deroplatys > Deroplatys truncata. The sequence goes on along the minus strand of CM060987.1, from coordinate 105,351,342 downwards.
AAGTTCCATGCACAGGAAGTCTTTTTCTATCTTGTCCTATTTAGGATGTAGTTTTTATACTTTTAATGAATCCAACGTAGTATGTTGTCCATATATTATACCTCTCTTTGGCTTTATATTGTGTGTAGTTTTATGAATTATATGAGGGGTTTACTCAACTGATAAGATTTTATTCTTTCAATGTACTGGTAGCTAGTATTAAGATCTAGCTCTTGGCAAAAGAACAGGTCAAAGCTTTGCAGCCAGAAAAAATTACAGCACATTGTTTCTAAGTGCAGCCACCATAGAGGTGATTAAGGACAGGGTCACTGTGAAGAGGCATGAATACTACAGAGGTACATAGGCAATCAGTGACAGTATTTGGGGAACATTAAAAAGGTAGAATCACTTTATCACCACAGCATGGAATGTGAGTTCTTATATCTTCACGCTCTAGATTCTGAGGTGGTGTTCGCTTTTCCATGTATTCATATTGCTTAGAATCACAGTTACTATGCCATGGACAGCACATATTTTCCTTGTCGTACCCGTGCTGTCACAATAGCTTTACTGTTGCACCAGATATTTCTGTGTGGTACGAGAGCACATGTAATTCATTATTGAAAAATAAGGCAGAAAGCATTTTTGTATGATTTTTTAATGGAGTTCTTGCCTTATTCTGCTAGAAATAAAAATTAATAAAAGTGTATGGGTTTTGCTAAGAAAAACAGAAAAGTCATTGCGTTTATAATCACAATTGTGTAAGAATTATGAAGAAAAAATGGTTCTCCTATTGTGATCACCTTTTTCTTTCTTTCTTTCTTTTTTTTTTTTTTTTCATTTTCTGTTTTATTAGATTAGGAATAAATTCAACTCTTTCTTTACTCATTCTAAAGTACCTATGAAAGCATTGTGGTCTTGCTTCAATTCTTTAAGGGGACAAGGTAGTCTGAACATATGGAAATTACATGTTAAGTGTGTTAAATTACCACTGCTCTTAAAGTTCTCAATGGTTTTTCCTGAAATTTTTATGAATTACTCTATAAATCAACACAATTATTTCAAGTGGTTGTTTGAATTGATAATTTATGTAGTTATGTCTGTAAAAATTATTCCATTCAGCAGAAAAATGACATTTACTCTTAAAGCATGTGAATTCATGTACCTTTTTCTCTGATACTACTTGCAACACAGAACCACACTTTTGCTGCATGCTTGTTCTTAGTATAATCAGCTATCTTCTGAACATCAATTATTTAGTTGTGTATATCAGTTCATTAGAAATTGAAAAAAAGCTAATTGCAAAGTGAAAATTTGCAATGTTGTTGCTTTCTTATTATCACTAATATACATTATAAAATTATGATTGTGGTTCAGAAAGTTTTAACTATGTGTTGTATAAATGTATACTGAAAATTTCAGCTCTCTACCTTTCATACTTTCTGAGAAAAAGGTACATAAGTATCCAAAAATGTTGTTTTGAGAAAACTGAATTTAAAGTTTGAACGTTAAAATTCTGACACGCTTTAGTATATTCCAGGGTCATAATCATCTGCACCTTTATTCCTGGATTACTGCAGCTTTTTCGATTGCCTTTTCTTGGTCCTGGCCTCTTTTGTTAATTGCTGAACTGCTCGCTGGGCATGATATAGTCGTTCATTGTTGAAAGATACAAAAATGTTCTAAAAAGGGGTGTTGCATGACAGCTTTAAAGGAATGCAGACTAGCATTTAAATGTCTTAAAAACCCCTTAACCCTCAAAAAGTATATATTTTCTGAAGCTGGAAATAATAGAGATTTTATTAGTGCCTAAAACAAAAAAATGTGATTTTTGGCCATTTCAGAGTATCTTGTCCCCTTAACTGATTACTGGCTGCACAGCCGCATATTAACAATATGGAATGTGTGCACCACAACTTTGTTTGCTTTTCATCCTCCTAACACATTAGCTGGTTTCCACCTTCTACTACAATATGATAAGATAAATGGTTCCTTTGACCAGTTAATATGTAGTGGGAAAAATAAAGTGTAAATCGATATAGTATACCCCTCATATATATCAACAGTTTCTTGTGTGGTTATACCTACAGGTCCAGTTATATTGATTTACTGCTAAGACAGTGTTCCCATTTTCTTCTAAATTAGTTAAATGTGATTAAGTTATGTATAACAGTATCAAACTAAGGGCTTAGGATGAAAAAAAAATGAGTTACAGCATGCACCAAAAGCTTTATTACTTCCTTTATTTACACTTGTGTCAATCACTTCTAGATGTACAGAAATATACAAATGATGCAGCATGCAAGCATTCTTGTGTCATTCTATGAGCCATAAACACCTCTTTCATTCCATCTAACTTCTATGGCTTAAGTCAACAAAGAAGTAACCAACTGATTTTTTTTAATTGTGTTCACTAAGTCAAGTGCCAGTATATAATGTAAAAGTAAGTCAAAATTAATGTAGAATTAAAAATTCAGCAGTAACCTTTATATACACACTATATGCATTTCCTTATGGATTATAATTTACTACTAAATGGTTTTTGTTGCATTTGGATATATTGAAGAAAAAAAATGCTGGCATAAATTGTTTTTATGAACACTTGTGAATTTAATACAGCTGTGATTTTAACTGATATTGGGTGATAAGCCACTGTGACAAGTATTTTGGAACAATGAAGGGGTTAAAGAAGCATGAATTTTCATAAGAAGACATCGGATTTGTATGCAATTGCATAGTTTGTTTTTACTTGTGATATAGAATTAAATTTTGCAGTATTATTCATGTTCTTCTATGCTCGCATGTGAAGTTTTATAGTGCATATAATTCTATATTTCCGATGTTACTGCACATTTCATTTTTCTATGCATCAAGAATATAAAATACACTTTTTAAATTCAAAATTAATAATTTAAACACATTTGTGGAAAAGTAATAATGTTTTTACTACGGAAACACCCATAAAGAGCATCTCCAGTGTGGTTGCTGCTCTCATATGTGCAGATAACTTCAATGTGTCGTCCTCCATGCTGTAGTGGTTACCATGTTCCTGAGGTCGTGCGTTCAAATCCAGCGGAGGGCTATGGATTTTTTCGGGCGTAAAAATACTTAGCATGGCTTCCTTTGGAAGGCAAGTAAAGCCGGTGGTCTCATGTCATAAATTTATGGCACATAAAAGAACCTCAAGCCTGATAAAAGAGGCCTCTGAGCAAAATTACTGGTCTTTCACGCCCAATATATAATGGGGTGCTAAGGACCACAGCAGTTAAAGAGGTCCATAAATAAAACTCAATTTAATTTAATTTCAGTGCTTTAAAGAATTTGGGTACCTGAATCCAGTTGATAGTTTGTTAATTCAGCATTCTCAGAATATTTTTAATAGTGACAAAGGGACATGGCCTAATCAAGGCAGATTTTAGGTATAACTGAAAATGCAACAAAACTTGACAAATCTGGTTTGTATTTACATGAATATCGGTTCTCAATAAGGTTCAGACTGAATGCAAGTGTGTTCCTTTAAAGTATGCAGGGAAAATTCTAGAGTTTTTAGAGAGAAATGAGTTTCCCCAGAGTTAGTAAGCATTTTCAAATTTGTCCAGTAACACTGTATAGACATGAGGGATCTTTCTCAGTATCCCAACTTGTGTTAAAATAAACATAATAAAACTTAAAACCAAGCATTTGGAGAAAATGATCATTATATACTGCAAATCAAATTACAACAACCACAATGCTGTGTAAGGAAAGTAGCAAAAAAATATAAGCTTAATGTTAACACTTTCAGTGCATATTTTTGAAATTATACAGCATATTTTAAAGATTTTGATAGATAAATGTGTGCATATTTTAGATATTTTTAGTGCATACAAATCCGATGTCTAGTCATAAGCATTATGAAGAGTCCAAATGCTATAATATTGGATTGGTAAGTAAAGAGCTTTAGAAATAAATTTAAGGCTTGCAAATTGTTATTTAAAATATTTGTGTGTTTTTATATCTCAGACGCTTTGTCTATTGTTACAGATATAATATACAAAAAATGGAGTTAAAGATTATGCAATAAATTTTGCCTGACTTAAACACAATAATTCCTTGACAATCTACATAGGTTATTGATAATCAAAAAGAAATTTCTGGGACCAAATATTTGTAATATTTGCAATAGATAGAGGAAATGTAAAGTGACTGTTGCTGTTGTCTTACGAGTTAACTTGCCTTACTTGTATCTGGCAGGCCCAGGTTGGATTCTCAGAAGGAACATGCTGGATAAAGTTTTCCCTAGAGTTTACAAATGTCATCCAGGGAAGAAAAGTCAAATCTATAAAACACAGAAACTTGTTTACAATACTGTTAAATATTTGTACATGCTGGCCTGCTGTAGTTGATGGAAACCTTAAATGAATTGAAAATATTTGTGTTTGTCATTTTGATGTAACAAATTAGGAGTATTTGAGGGAACATACCATATTTCAAATTGATATTTATAAGCAATCTCTTTAAGATGCATTAATATATTTGCAGTGTTAGAATTAGATACCAATTAGTAAAGTTGTCTGTTTAGTCACACCAGCTTTCCCTCAACTGATGTATGTGATACTGAAATATATTTTGTGCTGTTGTTTGATGTTTCCAGTGTTAGCACTTGAGCAAATATACTTGTTGCACTACCTTTTTCACTATTACACATTGATTAGAAATGAAATGTTGAATGGTAGGATATTTTTGAGGTCTTTGGAGGAAGTCTGGTATTTTATTGTGTAGAGTGTGCTTTTAGAAAACCCTTTGTTGAATTTTGGATGCACATGCCGTTCCAGTCGCAGTCTCAGATGGCTGAGCGAGTGATCAAGTGCATGTCTGGTCACTAGAACTACCTCCATGTACTTAAACTACTTTTTTTTTTCTCCTCCCCTAAATATAATTGTTCAACCCCTTCAAGGATACCCAATGAGATGAGGCGAGGTGTATTCCTCTTGGAGTAAGTATGGGGCGCGAACCTCTGACTATGTAACATAACCATATCATGTCACAATGCCTTAAAACGCTTGGCCATCTGAACACATGATAGTCGCAGCATTGTCTGATCTCATTAACTGCGTAATATTGTGAGTGAATTTTTTTAAACATAAAAGGGTAAAATGCATATATGTGCATTCAATCGAAACCCGTCAGCATCCAACCATGCCATCACACCACTTGCTTTAGTTGGGACCTCCCCATCCTTTACCACAGTTTTTAATTGAATGCAGAACATGCATTTTACTGGGTTTTGATAGGTTAGCTATTCCTATCGTGCCATAATCCTGATGTTGAAGTCAAGTAGCTTCCAGTTATTTAGCAGTAAGTTAAATTGATTATTTAAAAGTGCTGCACAGAACGTTATATCACGTCCATATCGCTGAAGGGGTTAATATACAGCAGTACTGTATATTTTTAATGGGCAAAATATATTTGAATTACAAAGCATTAATGCACAGAAGCTTGAATTAATCAACTTTGTGTACAAAATAAGTGGCCCATGAATGAGGACGGTAACAGAAGCATAAGGTTATACACTTAACATTAATTTATATCCTTTTTTTAATTGTGAATGAGCCCCTGTAGGATTACACAAAGTACTCAGAGACATTTCTTTGTTTCCCTTTGAATTTGTAGTTCTCTCATTCTTTGGATTACTACTACTACATTATTTACAATGCTGATGCTTCTTCCATCCACATAACCCTTGGTCTTCTCTGTTTCTTTTTCCTAGTGTATACATTCCAAAATCCTTACAGCAGTCTTTCATCCTCCATCCATTAAACATATCCATATCAAGCTAATTACTTACATTGGACAAGATTAATTATTGAATGCCATCCTTCCCCTTTCTTTTCATATTTAATTTTATGTAATTTTGAACATTGAGCATATCTTGAAAGGAAATCTACTTCTGTAGATAGTGCTTGAGATCTTTTTTTGATTTAGTAATATTCATTTCATAAAATTTTGAAAACAAGAGTATTGCAGTTTTTATGCATGCAGATAAATTCCTTAAAATCAAACAAGACATGCAATTGGAAATTAATATTATCATGCGTGTAATAAACATTGCACTTATCTTAATAAGAAAACAACAAAATACATTTGTGGGTAGGAATCAAACCTTAGTAGTTCTTACTGCTAGCCATCCACTCATAACCACTCAGCTATTTGTACATATTTGACACTGTGAAGTTTATACGACTGATGATAAGGCTTGCACACAGAAATGATAGTATAAATCAACACTGGGGCCAAACAGAACTTTTGACAGCCTTGCGCTTGAAGAGCCTATACATTTTTCATTCATTCTTTCTTAGAGCAAACTGGACAAGTGCATCCTTTTTGATTCAGTTCACACTCTGCACAGTAGGACCAGGAGGAATATCAGGGTATGAAATTAGTTTTGGTATTAAATTTTGCATTTTAAAGTGTATTTGTACATTGAAGCAAAAGAATATTATATAGGTACAGAGTGTATCTCTTGCCCTTAGTTTTCAAGCTGCAGATAACACTATATTTTATGGAAGTTAGATGCTCTTCATAAAGGCAATGGTTCCATGCAACTCTGAGATGAAGCAAGCATCTTGTGATTGCAATATGGCAAGGCAGTTCAAGTTAATTGAAGTACAGTTAACACTTTCACTGTCAACAATGCGCCTTTATTGGAGCAGTGTCTTCATTCATGCCTCTTCTGTGTTCTCTGTAGGTTCTCAGCCAATGATACTGTCTGTTCAGTGGCATTTTAGCTAATGGAAGGAGGTAGTGGTTACTTGGTCTTAAGCAAGTGAATGGTAAAGGCACACAATAGTGTAAGATTGTTGGCTGTTATGCCATGTGTGACCAAGTTCAGCATACTATGTACCCCTCCCATCAGCTAAGCTTTACCTTAGATATAAGCCACCCACCCCATTAGCTGAAATGTCACTGAACAGTCAGTCTCTCAGATGTCTTGTCTTCTGGATGATTTACGTTTGACTTAAATGGTTTTTATATTGAATTTGAAAACTCTTTTGGGTTTTGCTATTTTTACAGTACCTAAAGTGCTTGTACTTATATGCACTTATACAGGTTGCAAAAATGAATGAATAATTTTCATTTTTCACAGTTACAACTAAGAGTATATTAATACTACTCTATGTAAAATGGTTGCAATTATAGGATCCTGTACATTTAATGCCCTGGTCATCTATGTATACTGGATCCTACCCTTGTGTTGTCCTCTGTGGTGTAGTGATTACCATGCTAGCCTCTAGTTCCTGAGGTTGCGGGTTCAAACCCGGCGGAGGGCGATGGATTTTTTTCGGGCGTAAAATCCTTAGCATGGCTTCCTTCGGAAGGGAAGTAAAGCCGGTGGTCCCATGCCATAGATTTACGGCACGTAAAAGAACCTCAAGCCTGATAAAAAGGCCTCCGAGCAAAATTACTGGTCTTTCACGCCAATATAGAATGGGACGCTATGGACCATAGTAGTCAGAGAGCGCCCATAAATAAAACTCGATTTAATTTTCCTACCCTTGTACTGCTATCCTTGTTAGGTATTTTCTAAACCTATAATTTCCCAAGTTTTCTGTAATTTTACTCCATTTTTCTCTTACATTCCCTACATATTTAACAAAACATTTCTATGTTGTTTCCAAAAATATTTAAAGCTAGAATTTTTGTCCCTGAATTATCCCACTGTTTGTTCCAAACTTCTTTCCATACTTTGGCGATTAGCAAGCACTCTGTTATGCAGTGCAGATTTCAATGTTTCTGCATAATAGGCACAATCCTTATTCACTTTTAATTTCCACTCTGCCACATTGCCCCTTCTCTTACTGATACTAGTCCTATTCTTTCTATTTTATTACATATATCATATATAACTTTCCTTTACATCATTCCTTCTTAAGATTTCTATAATACCTTAAAATATCTTTATATCTTAAGCTACCAAATATTTCTTGTTTTTGGATGTCATTGATCCTTAGTTTCATTTTATTCCCTGCTTCTTGCTTGCTGCTTACGCGTTCATATCTCTCTCTCTCTCTCTCTCTCTCCCTCTCTCTCTCTCTCTCTCTCTCTCTTATGCATAATGTTTGTCATTTTAATGAGTATTGTCTTCTTTAAGTTGCCAATAAACCTCCTAGTTCTACTGAATTATGATATAACTCCTATAGGTTTTCTGTGAATGCAGGAGGGACTAACACAACCTGCACCACACATCTTAGAGCTGCTACAATTTACTGTACATGAGTTAAACCAGATGGTTGGGGATGCAGCTAGGAAGTCATCCAAGTTTGACAGTGATTGCACTTTGTGTGCATAACATGCCCAGTAACTGTAGTCAAGTAACTGATTGTTTTAACTGTCTTAACAAGGGCCTGTGGTATAAGGTCATGTTTGCTAAGTAGTATTGGAGACAGAAGAAAGAAAATGTTTGAGTTATTCCAATTTATGGTAAAATTCTTGTGTAATATATTTTATGTATTGTTTTAAAATTGCAGTCATGTTTTCTTTTAATCTGCTTCTATCTGAAAATATATATTTTTTTTTTTACTTGAACGGAAGTCACTTAGATTTTATAAAACACTAGCAATGCTCCTTCGAGGGCTGACACACTGCTTGTATGGCAGACACGTTTCCTCTATGCAGTTGATGACTGCAGAGCACAGAATCTTAATTATGGCATATCTGCGAATGTATAGAACAGTGTAACTTAAAAAGCATCAGGGACATGAGATACAGCCTGTATAAAAAATGCATGTTAGTATGGTAAATTTTAAAGGATATTTCCTACTTAAAATTTAATGTTTTATAACAGAACTGGTGCATTACGAGAATGCTTTTAAGCCTTTTGAGTGTATGTAAGATTTTGAAAATACATTTACTTGTTTTGTATAAAAGAAGTGCTCATAGATTAACATTTTTATACCTGATTTTTAGCAATAGTAGTAGTAAGTAACTTAAACATATACAAAGCTTATTCTTTAAAACAATAACAGAAAATAACAACTGTGATTTTTAAAAATGCAAGTAAACCACATATCGATAAGTTCAGAACATTTTCATTTTAGAAGATGTGTTAACAAGATTGGTATTACCTTTTGATACTTTTTATAACAAATGTTTATGAACACACTGTTATATGTTGAAAACTTTTTCCCTTCTAAGTTACCTTTGTGCAATTGTAAATTTGATAGTAAAATGTAAGAATTCTTTTTGAGGTAACTTTGAACTGCAGTGTGGTACTGAAAAAGTAAATAGAAGAGGAATGTAATTTTAGACACTTGTTTTAAACTAAAAGTTAGGATCTCAGGAGCCTTGAAAAGGGATTAGTAGAAACACATTTTTCATTTATTTCTTAAATATTTTTGGGTATTTTTTGCAATCTAAACTTATCACTTTTTTTTTCATTGGAAACAATGTTAATTTATTCAGTTTTCTGATCCTATTTGTTCTTTTAAAATTGGTGAATATTTTAAAAAATATATGCATGATGTTAATGAATGTTTGTGAAATAATATTTGGGCTTTTAGCTGTATTAAAAAGAAGTTTTATCTCCAATTTGTACTGTTAATAATCAAAACATTTGTATAAGAATTGCAGGTTTTACATTTTGTATGAATGTGCATTTTTGTTACTAAGCATTTTATCATTAATGTTGAAAATAAGGATGAAATTCTTTATTATGATAAAAGTAAGGTATAAAATGGGAAAATTTTGGAAATAATATAATTTTTGTACTGATGAATCAAAGTTCCAAGCTGTTTTGTTCCATTTGACAAATTTATTTGTTCAGTGATAATATTGTTGAATTGCGTTAAATATTATTTGAGAAAATAAATTACAAAATTGGCATCACTTATTTCTCTTATCATTGAAACCCTAACCTATGTAAAACCAGGTCAGGATCAAAGGATATGAAATCCAGAAAAGAAAATTCTGCAATTAAAAAGAGTGCAATAACATTTGCACTGTGCTTCAATAAAGCTGAAATCTTCATAAAACTGATTCTGTAACATTTAATCAGAGCTGTACAAGCTCAGTGTTTCTCCATAACCTGCAGAAAACATTCAACCTTCTATCCTCACCACATATGTATTATGAGGCAAATTCCTGGTAACATAATAATTTGAAAACCTAGGAAATTGTGACTGGACTGACTAGTGAGCACCCTTTAATCAAAGCATGATGGCTGCCAGTTGTTTTGGCACAAAAAAAAAAAAACTTGTTACATTCATATTTCTTTTTGTACCCATTCTTTAACAAGCTATTATTACAATAGTTTATTCTTCTATCTACTTCATGTTAAGATAAACATTGCAAATTTCCTTGTATGTACAAGGGAGTTGGGGGAATGCAGTTGGCTTAAAGGGGTAGTCTTTTAAGAGCAGGTCATTATGTAATAGCTTTGAAATAACATTCTCATGGTATGGCCAAGAGAAAAAAACAAATTGGTTTTATCCTCCTGAGAAAAGTGCAATTATCTGAAAATTCAAAGCAATAACAAAGAATACCTCGGTAATGGTTAATGCCACAAAAAATTATATTTGACATAAATTGTGTGTTTTAACAAGATATACAACTTTTTTTTTCATTTAATCAAAAACTTTTTATACATTGTATATTGTTTGCTTTGCTTAAAGATATACAATTGTTCTCAAAGAATTGCAGACATGTGGTGGGGTTGCAGCCCAATGACTGTCAGTACGTACATAGCGTGAGGAAATTTAATATTAGGTCTGTATGTCTTTTTGTTTCAATCTTATTTGAGCTGCTCCTGTGGCATGTGCTGAGTATATGTGTTAACATTTTATTTTCATGTTCACTGAAGGAAGTGAAGAGGCATTTGTAGCAGGTTTTGAGGGTTGGTATCTAATATCGGCATAAAAAGATATGTATGAAGTGTTGAATTACAAATGTACCATTGGGCATTCAGTGTTAGACGAAGGCCTGATTGTGTATGATTTGTTATCTGCTGACTTGAGTAGTTTGGATGCAGAGCCCTAGATTGAACAATCATACATCCAGATAGGTCTCTTTAGTAAGAAGTAGCTCAGCCTTTTTGAAGATAATGGTAAAGGTGAAGTAACTGATATCAGCAATTTTAATTGATGAATTTTCTGTCTAAGTTTCTTACAAGATCAGATATATGTTCATTCCAGGATAATTTTGCATCAAGAGTTAATCCAAGATATTTCACTGGTTTAGATTGTGGCATTGTCTCATTACCAAATCATATTGGATAATTGGCAGTACCTCCTTCATAGATGAATGTCACTAGTTTTGATTTCTTTGGATTCATTTTCACTCTCCGGTTTTCGTACCGCTCTTCAACTTGGTCTGTGTAAGCTTGTAGTTCTTTAGCTGATGTGACATCTGGACTTTTACTAAGGATAGCTACATCGTCTGCAAACTGTAAAATTAGCAGGTTGTCGTTTTTGTCAAATCAGAGCTAAAGACTAGGTATATGAATGGAGCGAGTACTCCACTTTGGGGGACTCCTGCTTGTATTCTCGGAGAGTGTTCTTTCAGACAGATAATAAGAATGTAGTATCACGAACAGAAGGTTTTATTTTGTGCAAGAGTCCAGCATGCCATATTTTATTAAAAGCTTTATCTGTGTCCAAGAATAGGCCAAAACAAACTAATTTCTCTTCATAAGTGTGTCAAATATATTTATTTTGTAAGAAATGGGTTTTAAGAATAAAATTTAAAAAATCAAAGATAATGGTATTTAAAAAGAGTTATAAATTGAAGGAGGAAAAGTGGCATGTAGAAGGGAAGAGTTACAAATAGTAAACAAGTTTGATTATTTGTGAGCGAGAATAAGTAGTAATGGGAGATGGAATGATCACAAGATAAGTGCCCTAGCTAAGGGAAGATTAGCAATGACTGCTCTAAGAATATGCTTAAAGAAAATACCAGATGTGCAAATTAAATGGTTGGAAAGGGTTTATAAAGCTGTAGTTGAAGCAAAAATTGTCTATGGATCAGAGATTTGGGGAAGTGACAAAGGATGGGAGATGGATTGATAAAGTACATAGATCGTTCTGTAAATGTATGTTAGGTTTATCTATTTCATTACCTAATGGAGCAGCAATGTTGGAGTTGGGAAGAGTAGGTAGCAAGGGCATGATGATAGAAAGAATACTTAAATATTGGCATAGATTGAAATCATTGGACGAGCATAATATCTTGAGGCAATGTTTAATAATACAAGAAAAATCCAGTGATGGGATGAACTGGGCTCAAGGAATAAGGAGAATTTTACAGGAAATAGGAATGGGTATAACTTATGGGAGGAGAGAGAGAGGGATTAGTTAAAGGTTTCTGGAAAGAAGTGAGGAACAGAGTAGAAGCAGAGAAACAAGAATTATTTCAAAATCTGGAAGGAAAGAAAAGTTTGGAACTATATAGACAATTAAAAGTGGACTGGGGAAGGGAGAAGTATGTGGAGTAGGTAATAGGTTAGTGAGAGAAGAATGGGCCTGGTCTAGATTAGGTGCATAAAGGCTAAGGGGAGGTAGGAAGGGAGCAAATTTGAATAGTGTCCTCTTTGTGGAGAGGCAGATAATGATTTGCATTATATAATTGAATGTGAAGAAACTAAGTTGTGGAGAGATCAGTTTTCACCTAAAGAATGGGAGAATGTAAGAAGTATTAAAAGTTAGGATAATGAAAATACAAAAGGAGAGGGGTATAAAAAGAATAGGGGAATATATGGGGATAGTAAGAGAAAAATGGTTTAGAAAAATAAAGCAATATGAATTTGTTATGACCCATCATGCATAAATAACCATGGTGTTAAAATGCATGATGGACTAAAGAAACAAAATAAAATAGCAACTCAAAGTATCACATCTACAACCCAATGTAGTCGCTGAGGAAAGAATGGTTAGGTTTAAATCCAAAATGTGTGTCTGTGGTAAGTGGTTGTAGAGGACCAATCAGATGAAGGAATATTTTGGAAAATGTAAGATTTTGCGTATTTCTTATGGTTTACCAGTCATGCAAAAGTCATTCAGAATTATGCAGGATTTCAGAGGTTATTTCCAGAAAATTCAAGATATACATTTCATTTGTTATGAAATATCTTAAATATATGGATGGTATTTTAATCAAAATCATTAGAGCCATTTTTGAGAAAATCAAAGTTTTCAAAACATTTTCCATGTAAAGGGCATTTGGTGTGGGAGAGATTTTCTTGAAAAGCTTTGCATCACATCCTTGGAAGATGCTGAATGTAAATACCAAGTTTGGTAGTTTAATTGAATCCTTAGTAGGTGGATATACTAAAACTTCACTTACTTGAATACCAAGTTTGGTATTTAACCACTTTTCATTTTTTAATTTGTACGCTGTTCATGGATTACACATGGACCTTTTTCTAAAACGAAATTTGGGGTGACAGGGGGCCTCAAAACATGTATTCCCAGTTAAATCTCGGTATCAAATTTTTGGGTGGAATACAATACTTCCTCTACTTACTGCAAGCAGTAGGAAAAATATGAGTTATCTTTGTAAACAAATCAGAGAAAAATGGCCCCTAAAATGTTTTGTTACACAAAATCCTCTTTTGTGTTTCAGCTATGTATCATTACATTTCATAGACTCAAAGATTCTATTTAATTATTATTAATAAGAGAGAAAACATAAAGCAATTGTACATTACAAATAAATATTCTATCCCAGCTTAGACAAATTATTTGTTTTTATTGGTTATTATGTTGTGCTCCTTTTCATGTCTTCAGAAATGTCATGTGCTAATCTTATCTACTACTTTTAATAGAGTAAACTTTCATTACATATTTATGCATTTCATTGTAGGTATAAGTAGGCTAACTGCTTAAGCGATAGATTTTTATAAAGCGAATCACTGTGATGATCTTGAAAGTCCATGTTCATTGCATGACCCCGAGAAAACATGAATAGTGACTTACCTCTTGAAAAGAAGGATAAATATTTCAAAATTAAAACCAATAACAAAGAATATCTCGTAAATGGTTAATGCCACAAAGAGTTTTATATGATGTAGATCTTAACCAGGTCAACATTTTTTGTGTAGTATGATTTTGTCTACCTCTTATGGTTTACCAATTATGCAAAAGTCATTCAGAATGAAAAGGACTTCACAGGCTATTCACAGAAAATTCAAGATACACATTTTGTTTGTCATGCAAATATCTTAAAACATTGTATTTTTATCAAAATCGTTAAAACTGTTTGCGAGAAAATAACAAAAGTTTTTCCATGTAAAAGGTAGTTTGGAGTGGGTGACACTGTTTAGTGTAAGGTAATGTAAGTACCCATGAACGCACTTGCTTTATCTACACCACAAGCTTTAGCCATAAGATGCTGAGCATTTTTAAGCTGAGTTTATTTCTCTCTTCCCCTTATCTTGGGGGGGGGACCATGTATACCCTAAAAATAATATTTTGAGCCTGGCTTAGCAATACCTGCCTCTTTGACTCCCTACTAAATTCACACTGAAGGCCATTGTACGAATTCACGCCTGTTCTATGGCTACTTAGCAACAACTGATAACAAATATGAAGTATTTGATCTCTGAAGGGTAAGCTTAAGACCCTACATCCCGCTTGCGCGTCATAAACATGTCGTGGTTGACGTTCTCCAGAGGCAGCATTCTGCTAAGTGAACTGTTGGCTCTCATCTTGAACACAGAGAGGAAACAAACAAATTCCTGGTACTTGTTCAACGTGATTTCGTTAGCAATATCCTGGCAATTGTTTGCATTACAGTGGTGCATAATTACAAATATGTATGGGGTCGTCCTTCGGGTATACTGGTTACCATACTAGTCTCTAGTTCCCGAAATCGCGGGTTCAAACCTGGCGGACGGCGATGGAATTTTTGGACGTAAAATCTTTAGCATGGCTTCCTTCGGAAGGGAAGTAAAGCCGGTGGTCCTGTGTCATAGATTTACGACACGTAAAAGAACCTCAAGCCTGATAAAGATGCCTCTGAGCAAAATTTCCGATCTTTCACGCCCAATATAAAATGAGACGCTAAGGACCACAGCAGTTAGAGCGCTCATAAATAAAACTCAGTAATATCAATACATACAAATGACGGCCATTTCGATGCCTTCGTGGCTGTTTTTATTAATTTGTATTATGGAACTATTTGAGCTAAAAGAAATGTGGTTTTCATGGTTGTGCTACAAACATTACCATATTTTTTCCTCTCGATTAATTTTTGCGAAATTAGAATATTTGGACCTAGCGTAAATGGTACCTATTTATTAGAGACAGTTTCATTTGACGTGGAGCACTTCTTACTAGCGGAAATACAAGGTGACAATACTGCAAGACTCCCTTGATTGATCTCGTGACGCTTGACATACATAATTTCATGTAAAAGCAATCTTACTCCCCTAACGATTCCCGTCACATGTAGGTTATAATGCGGAATAAAAGACAAAGTATGGTGATACTCGTCAACCGAGTCCAAAAAAGCATTGACCCGTTGCGGTCTCTGGAAATCCAACTCGCCCTCATTATATTGTTCTTATTCCAGAGTGTTACATTATACAGTAGACCCTCGCTAATTCGAAATCGGATAAACCGAAAACTCGGTTAATCCGTAATAGCTGCTCGGTACCTGCCGAATTACATGGAAAATTCTACCGCTTAAAAAAGATTTCGGATAATTCGTACTACGAACTAAAATTTGGTCCCCTCGTTACATATTCCATACGTTATTATTCGTTTAAACCGAATATGTATGTTGTGCTTTGCACTACGGTATTTTCTGTTAAGTATTTCACATAATTTTTCTCAATACAGTATTGTAATTTCTTAACAATGGCCCGATTGCTTACTTGCTGCTTATGTATCACTTCCACGGCATATGATGCAACGGTGGGGAAAGAGCAGACGGCGCACGACTCGCAACAATCCAGAGAGCTGTTTGTCTCTGCTTGTGAACAGTGAATTCCCCCTCCCTTTCGCTCCATCATTTGCTATGCCCCGAAGGAGAAACGTGCTCATAATGCTCTCATGCTGAAACAAAAACAGCAAACTTTACATATGGTCCATAGTGGAGAGAAGACCAAAACACAGGTTGCAGAACACTTTCAGATTCCGAAATCTACACTCTCATCAAGTTCAAAACAGAGAATAGAGACAAGTCTGACAAGCTATTCATTTAGTGGCAATAGCAAGCACATGAGACCAGCGAAACATGAAGAGCTGGAGGATTCCCTGTTAGAATGGTTCCAACATATGCGTTCACGCAAATTCCAGTCTGGCCCCCATGCTAAAAAAAAATGTTCGAAAAATTCCCAGGAAAGAAGGAATTTCTGGGTTTGTGTCTTCTGAGGAATGGCTATGGCGTTTTCAGAGGCATAATATCAGTGCTGTCAGTGTCTGTGGGGGGAGACAGAGAAAATGAGGGAGATGCCAATGAGTGGGCGCGCGAGTTTCAATCTAAGCTCTCTCATCATCACTCAAAAAATGTGTTTAATACGGATGAAGCAAGCGTTTTCTATAACGTTATGCCTGAAAAACACTATGTGCCAACGGCGGAAAATGCCATGGAGGAGAACACAGCAAGCAGAGACTGACGGTGGTCTTGTGTTGTAATTCAGATGGTTCTGAGAAGCTCAAACCATTAATGATTGAAAAATAGAAAAATCCACGTTGTTTTAAAAATGTCATCTATTCAATCTACCAAGTCAGTACGAGAATAACAATAAAGCTTAAATGGCCAAATCTCTTGAATATTCAACAACAAATGGCTGTGAGAAAGAGAAACATTTTGCTAACCTTGGACCACTGCTCGACACATCAGTTCGATGACGTGGAACTTCTGAACACAGAAGTTGTCTTTTTACTAGCTAACACCACCAGGCATCTGCAACCATTGGATCAAGGAATAATCGCCTCAATGAAGCGTAATTACAGACGCCGACTGGTTAAGGCTGCCATCAGTGCAATAAAACTACAAGAAACAGTTCCACATTGGAATGTACTGCAAGCTATCCATAACTAACTGCTTTAAGAAAGTCTGGACGGTGCTGAAACTGAACAGGAAATCTATGATCCACATCTGAACTTGTAATGTGGATACAATTATGGATTCTGATAATGCTTTTCTACACGCTTACACCTGGTTGATGTCCTCTTGTACTGTCATTATGGAAGAATGGAGTAGGTACACAACATCTGTGCTGCTGAAGAACCAGTCCTCTGCTGATAATGCATAAGAGAATGATAACTATTTACTGTCATCTTCTGAGGAGGAACATGAAGATACGACACCGCGCTGAAGTTACAGTTGCAATTTCTGTTCTCAAGAGATTTTCTGCCATTTCTGATGTCTCCATGGCATTTCAGGCTGCCCTGGATGTGGTATTTTCAGAGAGTGCCACAATATTACGACGAACGTTCCGCCAAACAAAAATTAATGATTTTTTTTCAGTTTATAGAACTAAAATGTGTAATGGATAAGAGTTGTAACTAAAACATGTGTTCCGATTAAAACTTAGTGTTAAAAGAAAGTATATTTAAGGTATTTCTTAAGATTGATGTTGTATTACACGACTCACTAATTAATGAGTAGAATATTGTTCCAAATAGTACGGCTTTAAAAAACATTACAAGCATTTGACAGTATACTTTCTCAATTAAACAAGTGCCAGATATACCGTATACGACAGTTATTTTTACTTTTTCTTAGACGTCATGAAAGTGGAATACTCTCATTCGTTGGTACGCATAACAAGAGAGTAAGTGAAATCAACAGCCGTATTTTACCATTTCAGATAATACGGGACTATTTTTACAAAAACTCGTTAATTTAAACTTCGTTAAACCGAATTGGCTATTTTTCGGTCCCTTGGAATTCGGTTAAACGAGGGTCTACTGTATTGCTTTTGAAACAGCTATTTTAATGGGTGAAAGCAATCCGCGTGTTTCGTATTCACATAATCACAAAGCATAGTCCTACATCATAATTGTGAAACTCAATTCGATTTTTAACTCCGACTTTCCACAATTTCTCTTGTGTTCCTCATTAGACTGTACCTACCATCTCCCTCTGTACCTACAATATAATTATGTTCCTGTAGACACCACTTTCCGCCTCCATATTCTCCCTTATGTTTTGATCAGAAATAAGCTCCTCTACAAGACTGGAAATAGCGTCCGTTTCATGCCTCTGGGAGCCCTTCACCCTCTTTGCGCTTAAACATTAAAGAATCATGCAATCAACATGTATTTGAAAATTCTCGGCTTTGTTTCCAGAGGCTGAGCTGTTGCAATTTATTTTCCCTGCAGTCCGCACTGCTTCACAAGTATGTTCATTCTCAGGCGGCAGACTCAACCTAGGTGTGAATCCGACGCCCAACGCACTGCACACCTCTATCCGCGAGCACAGACGCATGCTCCTACAAGGCACAACATCCTCCGACCACTACCACCAAGAAGGGCTACGAGCTGACACGGGTGCCTCCCGCGTCAGCGCTGGTCCTACCTCTTCCTTTCCCATCCACACTATCCCTAAACCCAAGCACCTTACCAACTTCCAATGACCCCAATCTCATACCACCTACACGCACAGTTACAGAACTCCAGCATCCCTACTGTTCCCCATAATGTCCTGGTTCAAGGCCAGACATGAAGCTATCCATATACTCTCCTATTATCAACACCATTCATGACACACGAACTCCTAGCTACATATTCTGATTCTTTGCCTTGTTCTCTGACCCTAGCAATTTCTATGACGACTAGAACCATAACTAAAACCACCACCTGGAATGCCAATGGAATTTATCGACGCAAACACGAGCTCAATGGGCTTCATTCAGAACATAACTCTGACAGCACACTCATTACTGAAACTCACTGAAACTCCAACACCAGGTTTAACATACCCGGATGTAAAGTATACCGCTTTAACCGCGACCGACGTGGTGGAGGCACGGCAGTCATCGTCAAGAACGAGGTCGCACATGAGGAAGCCCTCCTGCCCGATCTTAACCGAATTGAGGCCTCTGGAATCTTAGTCCAGATAAACCGTAAGCGTACCCTAGTCATATCCACATACAATCTCCCGGGAAATTTAGACATTAACGATCTTGATGTGCTATTTTCTCCCAATCACACTACCATCATCGCCGGTGACCTAAATGCTAAAAATCACATCTGGAACTGCCGTACTGTCAATACTGCCTGAAAGACACGAAAATAACTCGAACTATTTTATTCACGCTCCATTCGAGCACACTTTCATACCTAGTGCACTACATATGCACCCAGACATACTTGACATAGCCCTAACCCGTGGATTAAACCACAGAATTACACTCCAAACATTAAAAGAACTCCCCTCAGATCACCTACCGGTAACCATCCACATAGAAGGCTCCTTAACACCCAAAACACACAGAAGAAACTACAACAAGGCGAATTGGGACGCATTTTCGAACACCATTCTCAACGAAATCACCCATATGCCTATCAACATACTAGACGAATTAAACCATGCTACTAAATCACTGGAAAACACAATTCAACATTCCATCACCGTAGCTATCCCCTTACACAGACCCTCCCTTCCACAACATCTTCCTCCAGAATCAAGACACTCACTTCCAAACGCAACAAATCTCGCCGTAGATGGCAGAAATAACGCCACCCTCACGCCCGTGAGAAATTTCAACGCATCAACACACTTCTTCGTCAAAACATAGCCGAACACCTATTCCATGGTCCAACACCTGGGAAAGTCTAGATGCCAACCACGCCTCAGTGTGGCGCATCTCCAGGTGTCTCACCCGCGACCAATCAACATACCACCATTACACTTAAATCAGCGCATGGCCACCTAAGACGTGGACAAAGCCGAAATGCTGGCTGATGCTTTCCAGAATACACTAACCCCCATACAGTGCCCTCCAACCCACAATTCACACGGGAAACTAAAATTCTTACTCTAATACTCGCAGTGTACGCTCACACAACAAAACACGTAAAATATACGCATCGGAATTAAAATGGATAATAGACCATCTCCCTAACAAGAAGGCCCCCGGACCTAATGACATACCTAACGTCGCACTAAAACACCTTTCGCTCCCTGGAATTCAAAGACTAATTTCAAATATACAAATTTTCATTGTACAGCGGACTCTATCCAGATAATTGGTAAACAGCTAAAGTTCTACACTTTCCAAAGAAGCAGAAGGACTCAATCAATCCCAGTAACTAACGAACTATAAGTTTACTTAATACCACGAGGTTTTCGAGAAAATAATGCTCAATTGGCTCAACGCGTTTCTAATGAATTATAACATAATATAATAATCAATAAACAGTTTGGCTTCAGAGCCAAGCATTCAACTACCTTACAGTTACTCACAAAAAACCGAAAATATCATCTACGGATTTAACACTAACGGATCAACAGAGGCTGTTTTTTTAGACATTGAGCGCGCCTTCGACAGCGTATGGCATCCAGGCCTACTTCGCAAACTTATTAATATCAACACACCAGATTCCATTATTAAACTCATAGCCAACTACCTCAGCAACACATTTCATTCTGTAGTCAATAACTCAAACTCTACTCCACGCACGTGTACCTCAAGGTAGCCTACTTGGACTTATTTTATTTGACATTTATATTAATGGCATACTCAACACCACACTGCAGCTATATGCTGATGGTGATGACATATCCATCACAGCCCAAGCTGGCAAAACTACAACTATCCACAATCGACTACAAACAGAACTCATTACTCTACAGCCATGGTTGGAAAAATGAAAAGCCATAGCATTCACCAAACGCGGATCACGCAGATATCCCAATCACTTGCTCCCTCCTCTCCAACTTTTTGGAGAGGGCATCAGCTGGACTAACCAGGTTACCTACCTCGGTGTAACTATGGATCAAGGGCTTACCTGGAAAGCACACATCAAAACTACGCAGCACAAAGCTCAAGCACAATTACGCAAGCTCTACCCTCTACTCAACATTAACAGTGGGCTTAGCCCCAAATTAGGCACAACACTATACAAAAGTCTTATCCGATCTATAATCACTTATGCTGCACCGGTACGAGGATCGCCGACCCAACACATATTAAAACCCTCATTATCTTTCAAAACAGAATTCTGCGCATTGCAGCTAAAGTACCCCCTCTTGCACCAGCCACCATACTCCTCGGCGAACGCCACATGTTCACCATCAAAGAATTTATTAAAATGCTAGCTTTCTACCTATACTACAACACCATACCACACAATCACAATCCACTCATCAGATAACTAGGGACCTACCAAATAGACGACCTTCAATATAAACGACCACTCCATTTGGTCGCACACTCACAAATGACGACACTGCCATAGACGTAGCTGTACAGACGGCTCCAAATGTTTTCTGTTCTACATGCGGGGAGGAAGGCTCTTATCGAGAGGTTATACCAGGTACCTTAGGTCATACCTGCTCTACAAGGTTAGAGGATGTAATAGTGTCAAAGAAAATATCACTCCAACACAATTCCCTTAGACTTGGCTGTAAGAAAGTAATAACTGTGAAAAGAAAACAGCAATAACATTACAACACAGCGACATAAGCAGTATACAAACTAATTTTTAGGAATTATAAGCATCATAGCATTGTATAACAAGCAAGTGTTAAAACAAGATGGTTTGGTTTTCAATATTCACTATTTTCTCTACCCATTATCAACTAACATATGTACCTTATTTATCATAATGTCCGTATAAGGTATGATTTTTCCGTGAGCTTTACCTTAATCGTGACAACAATTTAGGCCAGAAATCATTTCAAGCTACAAACTAAGTTAGATTTTTACCTATTTGCTTGCATGCAAGATACCGCCCACCACAACTCTACGTTTTACTGTCTCTACTACTTACCTATAATAAGTAGAGAAAGTACCTATTATATTCCACCCAAAAATTCAATAACGGGACTCACTGGAATTACACGTTTTGAGACCCCTGAATCCAAAGAAAGCATTTTACTATCTCTACTACGTAGTTACAGTAAGTAGAGGAAGTATTGTGTTCCACCCAAAAATCCAATAACGAGATTCACCGGAAATACACGTTTTAAGACCCCTGAATCCAAAGTAAGCATTTTTACTTACTCTACTACGTAGCTACAGTAAGTAGAGAAAGTATTGTGCTCCACCCAAAATTGTTTAACGAGATTCACCGGAATTACACGAATCCAAAGAAAGCATTTTCACTTTCTCTACTACGTAGCTACAGAAAGTAGAGAAAGCATTGTGCATACTTTCAATCAGGAGGGCATACTTTCAATCAGGTGCTGGAAGTTTTCTTGGGGAATGGCAGCCCATTCTTCACGAAGTGCGGAACTGAGGAGAGGTATCGATGTAGCTCGGTGACGCCTGGCACGTAGTCGAAATTTGAAATTGAGTTTTATTTATGGACGCACTTTAACTTCTATGGTTCTTAGCGTCCCATTCTATATTGGGCGTGAAAGACCGGAAATTTTGCTCAGAGGCCTCTTATCAGGCTTGAGGTTCTTTTACGTGCCGTAAATCTACGACACGGGGCCACCGGCTTTACTTCCCTTCCGAAGGAAACCGTGCTAAGGATTTTTACGCCCGAAAAAAATCCATCGCCCTCCGCCGGGTTTGAGCCCGCGACCTCGGGAACTAGAGGCTAGCACGGTACCACTAGTCCACGGAGGACGACATGCACGAAGTCGGCGTTCCAAAACAACCCAAAGGTGTTCTACAGGATTCAAGTCAGGACTCTGTGCAGGCCAGTCCATTACAGGGATGTTATTGTCGTATAACCACAGCCCGTGCAGTATGAACAGGTGCTCGATCGTGTTGAAACATGCAATTGCCATCCCCGAATTGCTCTTCAAAAGTGGGAAGCAAGAAGGTGCTTAAATTATCAATGTAGGTCTGCGCTGTGATCGTGCCACGCAAAACAACAAGGGGTGCAAGCCCCCTCCAGGAAAAACACGCCACACCATAACACCACCACCTCCGAATTTCACTGTTGGCACTACACACGCTGGCAGATGACATTCACCGGGCATTCGGCATACCCACACCCTGCCATCGGATCGCCACATTATGCACCGTGATTCGTCACTCCACACAACGTTTTGCCACTGTTCAATCGTGTAATGTTGACGCTCCTTACACCAAGCGAGGCGTCGTTTGGCATTTTCCTGCGTGATGTGTGGCTTATGAGCAGCCGCTCGATCATGGAATCCAAGGTTTCTCACCTCACGCCTGTCATAGTACATGGAGTGGATCCTGATGCAGTTTGGAATTCCTGTGTGATGGTCTGGATAGATGTCTGCCTATTACTCTTTAAAACCGTCTTCAAGTGTCGGCGGTCTCTGTCAGTCAACGGACGAGGTCGGCCTGTACGCTTTTGTGCTGTACATGTCCCTTCACGTTTCCACTTCACTATCACATCAGAAACAGTGGACTTAGGGATGTTTAGGAGTGTGGTAATCTCGCGTACAGACTTCTGACACAAGTGACAGCCAATCACCTGATCACGTTCGAAGTCCATGAGTTCCACTGAGTGTCCCATTCTGCTCTTTCACGATGTCCAATGACTACTGATGTCGCGGATAATGAGTACCAGGCAGTAGGTGGCAGCACAACGCACTTAAGATGAAAAATTATGTTTGTGGGGTGTTCGGATACTTTTGATCACATAGTGTAGCTGTTTACTGCATCATTGGCCTGCTTGTCGCTGTGAAATCTTCGTCCTCCAAGAACTTTTTTGAGATTAGGGAACAGGTGGTAGTCACTGGGTGCTAGATCTGGCGAATAGGGTGGACGTTCAAGCAATTCGAACTTTAATTCGCAAATTTTCCCCATTGCAATGACTGAACGATGGGCCGGAGCATTGTCATTATGGAACAAGATTTTTTGCCAAATGAGGTCTTTGTCTTTTCACCTCATCACTCAAACGTTGCAGAAAGCTTACGTAGTAGTCACCAATGATACTTTTATCCTTTTCCAAGTAATCATTAAAACTAATTCCCTGTGCATCCCAGAAAACACTCGCCATAATCTTGTTAGCTGACAAAATTGACTTTGCCTTTTTTGGAGTTGGTTCACCTGGCGCAATCCACTGTTTTGACTGTGATTTACTTTCTGGAGTGTAGTGATGTATCCAAGTTTCATCCATGGTAATAAGCCGTCTCAAAAATTCATTGGGATTTTTACGGTAGAGCTCCACATTCTTAACAGAAACAGTTCTTCTATGCAACTTTTGATCAGGTGTCAACAAACACGGCACCCACCTCGCACAGACCTTCTGAAAGCCCAAAACATTACTTAAAATATTACCTGCACGTTCTTTTGATACTTTTACAGCCTCTGCTATCTCAAACAAATTTAATCTGCGATCTTCCAGTACTAAACGATTGATTTTTTCAATCATCTATGGAGTTGTGACTTCCACAGGGCGTCCAATACGAGGCTCATCACTAGTGCTCGTACGTCCCATTTTAAACTCTCCAACCCACCTTTTAATCATTGAATATGAAGGGACAGAGTCTTTCAATGCACTGTCCATTTCCTCCTTGATTTCTTTAGGCGTTAAGCCTTTCAAATGGAAGTATTTAATCATGCTCGTGTTTCCAAATCCTCCATTTTCGTAAAAACTCTAAAGCTGTTTTGTTTAAAATACTGTCATTCAAAAACTAAACAAGCTATTGACCTATAACTATGGATTCAAGCTAGTCTAGAGTAAAACTATACGATGAAACCGTGTACCTGGCCTAGTGGCGCTATCTTTGTGTGAGGCCCGGACTTATCAGCCGATCCTCGTATTAAGCTAATAAAGCATGAGATACTGATTATGATAGTAGATGCCAAATTTGAAAATATGGATATATGTGAAAGGACATAATATAAAATTTTCTCAAACATAAGTGACCACAATTCTATATTGTAGGAACCTCATAAAATCTGTTGCAACGTGAAAAAATGCCAATATTAATTTCAAATACTGCACCTTTTATTTACGTTCATAAAAGGTGTGATTCGTGTAAATTATTTCTACATTTTTCAGGTGTAATACACTGCACCCATATTCCTATTCAAAGTCCCAGAGGACAGTTTGCCGAGTTTACAGGAATAGGAAGGGTTGGATGTCTCTTAGCGTTCAGCTGATTTGTGGGCCTCAGATTGAGATCATGGACATTGTTTCACGTTGGCCAGGATCAACGTATGTAACAGAATTTTTGAAAACTCTGCCATTTGTCAGAAATTGGTTGATGGCAGAGTATATGGAATTCTGCTTGGAGACAATGGCTATCGACAATTGCCCTGCCTTTACACTCCTATACTGGATCATCACGTGAAAACCCCAGCAGAACGAAGGTAATTTCCAGTTGAATACTTGCATGTCATAAGAATAATACGGGGGTGGGGATAAGTGTGAAACATTCATGTACAGTGGTAAGGGATTTGAGGCTATATAATAAAAACACCATCTAATTTTAATTGTATATTTATTGTTGTATTAGTAAGGGAGCTGACATTTTCAACTTGTCTAAATTTTAAGAACTTAGGTCATTACATTGTCTGGAATACCAGCAGATAACCATATTTACAGATAAGCAGATGCATGTTGTTGAAATATTTATACTTCTCTGTGCTTCAAAAGGCATAGCAAAAATGTAAACTCACTAGAGCTAAATTTGTGCAAGAATAGGCAATGAAATATAACAATTTGTGTCTTTAATTTCAGATACAAGAGCTCACAAATCCACCAGAAATATAATAGAGCGACTCAAAGGGGTATGGAAAGAAAGATTCCGTTATCTAATGAGGAAATTACTTACAAAATCAATTACCACACAAGCAATAATTGTTGCATGTGCTATTTAACATTGGCATTCTGAGGCGAGATTACTTCGCGAATGTGGAAGAAGTTCCAGTTGAGGGTGTACCTGTGGCCAATGCCAATGCTGTACCTACACTGTACAGAACCCACGAGGACGTATTCTCAAGCAACAATTCATACAAAGACATTTCAACTGAGCATTCGTATATAACAAGGGCCATGGGCAGTTCCAGGAGAGGACAGCAGTTGTTACTCATTCCAGAAGTGTGCATTTTATTATTATTATTGTTAATCAGTTTTTTTACAATGTTTAGGTCTTCTAGCAGTCAATTACATTAAACTAGACATCCTTTCATATTGACAGAAATCATTCTGTCCTATTTATCCATTGTCTTAAATGTCTCTCCTTCATGGTTTCCATAACTCCATTCTTCCATGTTCTTGGAGGTCGCCCACTTTTTCGTCTCCTTGATGTCATCTATTCAATAGCAATCCTCGGTAGCCTATCTTGATCCATGCCCATAGCATGTTAATTGTGTCGTTGAAATATCATATAATATATTTTGCCTAATGTCCATTTCCTGTCTTATTTTTTCATTCCTAATTTTATGACTTGAGAATGGCGCCAATAATCTATTTCCAATGCAAAAAATACCTGTTTGTATCTATATATGAAGCACCATATTTCTGAACGATATAAAAATGTTCTTTTAACAACAGAGTTGTAATTTTTCTCTTTTTGTTTCTCTTATTATCGGGGAGTGTACATACATTGTATAAATGTAACCGTCCTGTGAACCTGATTTAGCTTAAGATTTTGACAGCGGAGATTCTTCCAGCTTTTAAACACGCCAGTATATTTGCTGCCAGTCCTAAGAATGGGTAAAGTATGGAGGAAAGCTATTACATGTTACATTTTTGGTAAATCAACAGATATCTATATCATGTCTGTTTTATTAATCTATGTTTCAAAACACTAAATAGGAGATAATTGTGTGTGGTCTTTAGTGTGCTAGTATTCTGTAATTACACAATACAGCTACATTTTTGTAACAACAAAGAATGTTTTACATTATTGCTTTAATTTCAGATACAATAGAGTTCAAAAATCAATAAGGAACATAATAGAATTAATGAAGTATGGAAGTAAAGATTCGCATGCCTAAAAAGTAAACCACACGCAAAAGTATTGACAACTCAAGCAAGGTTATCAGAACAATACAAAACAAAAACGATTAAAATGTTAGTTGTACAATGTTCTTTCTTCAACGATGATATATAAAACGGGGTATTCTGTTTTTAGCAAGTGTTAAACCTCTCAGGAAAGCGATTAACTAGATAGTTTAAAATATGCAAAAAAATTAATTACCAGAAGTTTCTTTTCTGATTATTTTCAGAAATGTGCATACTTGAGCGTCATTTCCATTTCATAAATTTATCGCCTGAAAATCCTGAAATGACCTACCAAGTTAAAGAGTATTAAACCTCAACAATACATATAACCAATGTTGCAATACTGAAAATCAGAATATACAAAACATGCTAATAAACTATTTTATTACGCGTTTCTGGTATATCAGCGTTTAACATTTTGTTTTGAAGTAAGTGAATTACTTATACCATAATTAGATATTACATCAAAACTGTAATTAAATTAATAATGATGATGATAATAATAATAATAATAATAATAATAATAATAATAATAATAATAATAATAATAATAATAAGAAGAAGAAGAAGAAGAAGAAGAAGAAGAAGAAGTTTGAAACAGTTCTCGGTTTAAAAATTATAATTCACATGTTAACAGTATTAATATTTTGTTTAGGTTGAATTTACATGCAATTAATTTTTATTCAAGAAGTAACGAAATGAATTATTCATTGTCATTATAAGTTTCACCATTCTATTAGCTTATAATTAAACCCATTCTCAAGGATGGAATGGAAAATATTGTGAATAGTTGATTTTAATATTATTTGCCATGAGAAATCGTAAGGGCTGAAGCTTGCTAGGAAGTTGTAGCACGTTTCTTAGTGTTCCTTCAACAAAGAAATTCCAAAGCTAATGAACTTCGAGCTAAATAAGCTTGTAAATACATAGTTTGATTACAAGATTTACATAGGTAATATTCATATTGCTTTATATATTGTATGAAGTCAATATGATATAATGTAGTATTTTTTATCTAGCGACTGACATGTCGAACAACCAGAGATAGGAAAAGCAGCATTATTTGGGGCCGGAAGGTGAGGCTTACAGAAGGTCATCGTAACTCGCGGAAAAACCGCGAACAGAAGAGGTTGCTAACATCGCTAAATAGTGGAACCGTAGATTCCAATTTTGACTGAATCTTGTCTTGTATTTTGCCAATTAGAATCGCACTATAATCCAACAGTGAGTATACTAAATTTTATTATTAAACAATACGTTTAAGGATAAGCTTGATCCCCATTTTTAAAATATCGCATTATGAACAACCCCTATCAAATTGACCCGTCAAATTTTTGCGAATTTTCGTAATGCATTTGTTTTGAATACATTGGGTACATTCAGCAGGCCAAGCGCTATAGCAGCGCTTAATACTTTCGCTGCACACAGCACTGCAGGATTTCCAAATGCACCGCTACAAGCGGAAGCGGGAATTTCGTAATTTATTTTACGGACCACTTATACCTTGATTCCTTACAGTGAAAGCACGTGGAAAAACGTGTAGAATATGGATCAAGACGAAATTTCGATTTTGTCTGCAGATTAATGTGGAATATGTCAACGATGTTGTTAATGAAATAATTCCACCTGAGAATGTTAATTTTATGGCCACCGCTTATAAAAAAACAGGGAAGAAAATAGGACAGTTCCTGAAAGAAACCTGATTTTTTTTGTGAAAATTGTGCCGCAATATTCTTTAGACGAGTTTCGTAGTCGTTTTCGGATGTCACGAGCAACATCAGAGATAGGTTCAAATTATGATTCATTTTATGTAATACCAGGGTTAGGATTTTTAGGTGCGCACCTTTTTTCTTAGGGTAAGTTAAAGCTGTGCGGAAAGATATCACAGTGTGGAATTTCGTTTCTAGTTGCGAAAAGAGGCATTTTTTCTCGCACCCTTTTCCTTTTTTGGGACCTTTACCCCTTTTTGGCACCTTTATCCCATTTTCCCCAACCATGCCCATAATCCCCCTTTTTTTCTTTTAAGTTTCATTCCAATTTATTCTTTAACTTTCAATTAACGTCTCCTCAGCTTGCTGTGTACGTGCGAATAGTAAGCCTACCTCTTTAGTAAACGCCGCGCGGGAATTGAAACACACTCGCAACATTGAAAATAATTGTTTGCCCTACGAAAACCTCTTTCTCTCGCTTTACCGCAATAAAGTAGCTCGCAATAATGCAATTCACAATGAGTGATTCTATCCCACCAGAATCAGTAGCCTGTTGTTCGTGAATGTGAGTTTGTTACTGTGAGAGACGTCATCTGTTTGCGTGGAGGCGAAGGCTGGGCACGCAGAGACGGCAGTAACCTCACCCGCGTAGTTCCGAGAATTATTAAGACTGGGTTCTGCTCGAAAGTACTAGAAATCGCTGAGACTGAAGTTCCAGCATGAATGAGAAGATTCTGGTAATTGTCGCGGTGTAATAAAAGAATGTGGACAGCGAATGGGCGCAAGAGTGAGTTGTGTGACAATCGCATTGTGTTAGCAAGTGAACTGGTGTTAGCTCTCCAAACGAGTGTACTAGTACTAGATTTTACCATGCCAAAGGTTTCCAGTGCTCAATTTATTGTTCTGGCTGAGGAATTCAAATAAGATTTCATAGACACTGATGGAACTGTTATGAGATTTACTATTTGTGATTCAGGAATTTTGTTGGATGAAAAACACCAGCGAGATCGCATCAAACAACACATTTCCAGCTCTAAGCACCAAATAACGGCAACCTCTATTACGAAATGCGTTTCAATAGAGTTCTTCAAAAAGCCAAAATTTGAAGGAATTAAACACTGATTTGTGTGCAGCTCTTACACAAGCAGAAATTCCACTCAATAAGGTGAACCATCCAGCCTTCAAGGGATTTCTTGAAAAATACACAAAAGATGTCAATGCCCGATGAGAGTACTTTAAGAAAAAAACTACATGGAGCCTGTTTACAAAGAAACCATAGAAAGAATCAAGTGAAAAGTATCTGATTGCGATGTGGGAACCATTGTAGATGAAACCATAGACTCAATGGAACGATATGTTTTGAAAAGTTTAGTTTTTCCTTTAGCAGGGGAGAAAGTTAAGCCCATGTTGTTAAAAATGTACGAGCTGCAGAATGCCAATGCCAGTACAGTAATGCAATCCATTATGGACTTCTGCCAAAAATTCTGGCTTACTGGTATCAAGTTTGAAAAACTTCTTGTGGTTACGGACCAGGCTCCATGCACGGTTTCAGCTGTTAACCAATTGAAACCTTTATTTCTTAACTTGAAGCATGTGACATGCTTGGCTCATGCCCTTCACAGGGTTTGTGAATCCATAAGGAACGAATACGACATCGCAAATCAATTCATCTCTGCCCTGAAGAAGATTCTACTAAAAGCTCCGAGCCGTGTTGTTTACTACAGGGAAATCACTGGCCTGCCCCTTCCAAATTTCCCGGTCATTACTCGCTGGGGAACATGGATTGAGTGTGCTGCTATGTTGTGCGAGAATTTTGACAAAATTAATAAGATGGAGAATAAGAGTTTGTAAAAATAGTTTGTACAAGAGTAGAGAAAGTCATGTGAGTGTAACACATCAGATTTTTCCATGTTATTTGAGTACCTTTTCCCTTTCTTTTTCATCTGAAATTTGCAACTAAAAATCCTAACCCAGGTTATTACTTTCTCTACCACGTACATAGTAGATAGAGAAGGTATTGCATTCCACCCAAAAATTCTATATCGAGATTTCAAAGGAAATATTTGTTTTGGGGCCCCGACTAAAATACTAGAAAAAGATTCATGTGTGGGAACATCATAACTCGAAAACTAAAAGTCGGATAAATACCAAACTTGGTATTTAAGTTCAGCATCTTTCGAAGAAGCAATAACAAGATTTTCAAGAAAATCACTCAAACTAACCTTTACGTGTACCTATATTTTTGATTTTCTAAAAAACAAACTATCAATTTTTATTAAATTAGCATATATTTAGGATACTTGCATGGCAAAGTGTATATGTTTATTTTGGGGGGAATAGCCTGTGAAGTCCCCTTCATCCGGAAGGAATTTTGTATTATTTTGTATAACTGATAGGCGAAAATGTGTTGCATAAAAATACAGATATCCTTAAAGCATACAATTTATTTAAAATAACTTTTTTGTAGCACAAGCCATTTCCGAGATATCCGTCATTATTGGTTCGCATTATTCAATAGATACTTTGTTGTTCTTTTAACGTCCTGTTGACTTAATTTGTTTCCTGCTAAGTCATGGAAAGAGTATGTAATTTCAAGGCCAGCATATAGCGCACTGTTCTTAAACATTTGACTATCGCTGTTCCCTTTGTATCTATAACGAAATGTGTAATGTGGCTATTTCCGAAACGTTTATCTCGATTGAAATGAAGTAGATATAAAAATAAGCATTCTTATAATAGTTTGTATACTCATTAATAGACTACAGGGCATTGAGAAAAATCATTGAACGTAACTCATAAGTTTTATTTACTTGTAGTTAATGGAAGCCAAAGCAATGCATCTATTTAGAAACATTAAAGAATTCGGAACATAAAAGTGCAAACAGGTAAAATATATGTACCCTATGGGATATTATTAATGGGCACGAGTTTAAATACTAAAATATTATATAGTTGTACTTTAGACAGAAACACTTAAAACTGGTTCCTATTAGGGTTATGTAGCACCTTATTTGTGGTCTCGGAAACAACTGTTTACACTTTTATTGCTCCACACATACTATAGAGGAAGAGGTTTAATAATATATTAAATCGATTAAAACAAAGACCTTTTTTTCCTCCACCCTTTAATGCAGCTCCTCGCTGCCAAAGATATTTTAAGATACATACCCTACTAAATATCGTCTGCAAATACTCCGCCATTTTTATTTCTTCTGCTGCCACGTCTGCCGAAGTAAAAGCAGAAAATCTGATTTAAAAAAGCAAGAGATGGCAGTAGATTTCACTTAACCGGCAAATTTATTATAATTATCATTATTAATATTATTATATAATTATTATTATTATTATTATTATTATTATTATTATTATTATTATTATTATTATTATTATTACTGACATCTTCGAACACCTACATTCGGTATTAAACTTTCCATAATACTAATTATAATTGGAATAGCACTCACCATTTATGTCGATCCTTCTGTAGTGCACACAAGTAATAGTTAACGATCCAATTATGTACACATTATTGTGAATCACTGTCATACATATGACTCTTGACTTTCTACAACACTGAACTTGAAATTGCAAAAGAATGGCACTCTGAATCTGACGCAAGTCTGCTTGCATGTAACAATCCGCACATTGTTTTGGTTGACAACCGATTCCTTACTTTTGTTTTCATGAGATTTACAGTTGAAAAAACTCGTTCCACTGTAGCACTAGAATGGGGAAGACTCAAAAGGCATCAGATAAATTTGGACAAAAGAGGGAAAACATGTTTTGAATCGGCATATTTCTTTTTCTTTACTTGGGTCCAAAATTCTTGCACTGTAGCGCACAATCACATGCAATGTCAGTGTTGCGCAGCAGCCTCCATTATATATCCATTTGTTGAATTTCTTCCGGTTTCACTAAATTAGGAAAACAAGAAGAAAGTGGTGCAATTGACTGTACTATTTGGATTTTAGCTGGTTCTAACACTTCTAACAATATAAGAAGGGGATCGCTTAATGAAAAACGGTTTAGTAGCTGGCGAGCTGACTCAAATGTAAAAATCAACACAGGTTTGAAAAATTGCACATGTTTGTCCGGCAGAGATGAGTTTGTCAGAGATATTTGAACTTTGGCACCAAAATACATGTTTTCAACAGGAAGAAATACCTTAGGGTCCCTGTATTCAATTTTATCTATTTCAGTGGACTTCAAATGTTCAGGTTTAATGTAGCAGTCAAGGATAGTTTGCAAAGCAGAAACAACATCAGCTTTCAGATTGTGGTCTTGGGGTTCTTCACTTTGCATTTGCTTAGTTAAACCGTTAAAAATAGGTAAAACAAACTGAAGGAACTCCAGATGTAGCTTGTTGTATGGTGATTTCAGGTTGTTGAGAATTACTTCATTGCGTGCAGTTTTTCTTCGAAAGAAGCATGGGTGAAGCAAAGAATAAGGGTGTCATACTGCCCTAATATACGAGAAGCGACTAACTGGAAAGATAAGCACCGTGTTTGGCTTGGTTGTAGTAATTTGTGTGGCTTAGTGTTCACAAAAGTCTGAAACTCTTTGAGAGCTTCTACACGCCTTGCACTTGCATGGAAATAATTGAAGATATCGCGAACCAGATCTCCTGGTTCTTGCGGACGTTTAGTGCAAGCATAGGATGAACATAAGTGAATGAATGACAAATACATGTCATTATAAACAAGTGTGATATATCATTCTTTAGAAGAACAGATAAAGAATGTATTTTACCCATCATAACACTAGCTGCATCTGCGGCTAATCCAATGAGGTTGTCTTTATAAGAAGTATTCCTAGAAACAAAAGAGTGTACCACACTCTGGTACAGGTTAATTGCATTAGCATTACTAACAGATATCAGGTCGAAAATGAATCCGAAATCCTGGCAATACCAGAATCAAACCGAACAACCAAACACAAATGTTTAGAAGAACTAATGTCTGTAGATCATCCACAATTAGAGAAAATTTATGTTCTCTCAGCATTTCCTTTACTTTCTAGACCCAAAACATTATTAAGAATACCTGTTGCTTTTGTTCGAGAACAGGTTATTCTTTTTGCAATTTCAGAATCAGGACATATTGATTTAATTAGAGAGAGCAGATGTTCCATGACATTAAAAGAAATATTATGTTCTGCTAGAAAAGCCACAAGACGAATTTCTGCTTCTTTTTCTTTGGTAGTTAATGTGGTGGAATGATGTGCAAATGATAAAATTTTCTGTCCAATTAGCCCACTGAATATGTTTCTCTGTTGTTACATGTCTCTCCAAAACAGTTTTACCACCTGATGCAATATTTATGTTATAATCACACACTTTGCAAAATTAGATTCCCTTTTAGAAGATGGTAACCAGCCACTAAACTTATCTTCCTGCTCCCACTCAGCCTCAGCTTTGTAATTTTGACTGTACTTCTGTTTCTTACTCATGTTCAGTTAAAACCGTAACACACAGCGTAGTTAAAAATTATATAACCACACGCACTTTAATTTACACTAGTAAACTAGAACGCGGACAGTATTTTTTTCTGTTCGTTCTTAGGCCTCAACTGCTACGCAACTGAAAAATTAATTTAGATTTTGTCACAATAATATTGTTATTTAATTTGTTAAACCAAACACAGGCAATCTGCAACTGTTATGCTAGAAAAGGTGGAAAGAGGATGGAACAAACTAAAGGCATCAGCGATAAGTCTCTGTGGGATAAATAGACTCTTATTCCAAATAATGCACGTGTATGCACATAAACACCCAACATTTACTGCCAGTATAAACAGAACCGAGAAGCACAAACGCAGTTGGTAAATAACAAGTAGCTTAAATAAGCTACCGGGAATGTCAATATCTGTATACCAGCCATTTACTATGAGGAAAGTAGGACTGAGAAATTTCTCCGGAGTGTGCTGAATAAGATGTTATAGTTTATTTGTTATCCAAGTGTCCGGTTTAAAAGTGTATATATTTCCCCCCACTTTCTTATGTATCATCGTTTTCCAATAGCAAGTTCCCTTACGATAACGCAACCCAGGTATGGTATATTGTTTGTGTATACAAGTTATAATGAAATGAATCACTCATTTTTATACACGAGTAGAAGTGCCTTGCATAATAAAAACGTAGAGAATAGCGATTCCTACGATCTTAAGGTAAAACGAAGTTTTAAAAATGGTAAATAAGTAAAAAAACAGGAGATTTTGAGGTTCTATCATGTTTTAGCAGTAGATTTGCAAATAGGCAGGAATTCTCCTGCAAGATCAGTAGACATGGCAACCCTGGCTGTCTGTGAAGTGAAGTATTTCTTCGCTTCATTCTCTGCTCCAGCGCCCCGCTGAATGCACCCATTTAGTTGTCTTACCATTTCGCACATTGGCATTACTGCGAAATAAATGCGCAGGTCCGCAATTGGGCAGTACCACCCGATTGGTGACGGTGAGCGTCGAATGAAACCGATAAATGTGAACGAAGTCAGCTGACTTGCATTGAAGAATTAACCTACTAAAATGTCTACGAAAGACAGATTGCCGATATTTCCTTCAAGAGGGTAAGTGGATTTGCTAATTAAATCTATTAGGTTAGCTTTATGTGTCTGTTGTAGGAAAGAAACATAATTTAGGATTAATGAAGTTGAACAAGTAGCACCTACCAATTAAATAAAGTTTAGTCCACAGGTTGCTTTAGTTGTTGCTATAAGTAAACTAAGTGGACACACATTTAATTATTAGGTACCATAAACTAACATACATGGGCATTTCCTTATGTTTACAGAGCACAGATGATAATGAAGGCCAGGTTAAAGGGTGCTCAAAAGGGACATAGTTTGCTGAAGAAAAAGGCAGATGCACTTCAGATGCGATTCAGACAAATTTTAGGGAAAATTGTCGAGGTAGGTAAAAAGCAACAGGTCTTTTGTGAAGCTCAGAAATGTGTGAAAGTGGTATAATTGTTGTAACAGTGTTTTGAATCTTGAACATTATGTGACCCAGATACAGTTGCCTTAAAACTGCACTAAGGCTTAACAAACCAACCTTTAAGCGAACTAATGCTCATATATGCTTAAACAGGACAATTTACCATATGTATAGTGCCGTAGTGAAGTCAA
Source organism: Deroplatys truncata (assembly GCA_030765065.1). NCBI lineage: Eukaryota > Metazoa > Arthropoda > Insecta > Mantodea > Mantidae > Deroplatys > Deroplatys truncata. The sequence goes on along the minus strand of CM060987.1, from coordinate 105,315,502 downwards.
GTCTTTTGGTTATTACTTCTGCACCACAGAGCTCGCAGCAGAAAATTGATAACATTTTTTATCCACCCCACTACGATGAAACTTCACCACTTCATGTATTCTAGAATTGAGATCAAAATGTTTTACAGCATGTTCTAGGCATTTGCACAAATGGAAAACAAAATGAATTGCATGAAGGTGTGCAGTAGTCTATGGATAAAGCTGTTAGAATTAATTTTATAGAAGGGAACAGGTTTAGGTCACTGTCAGATTTAAGTAAGTTTGAGGAAAACGAGCTTCAGAGAATTCTTTTGAGAGCATGATTACAACTAGTTCTCTAATGGGAAGAAATAATTTTTATTTATTATGGGTTGTTAATTAAACAACTTAAAAGTGGATTTAATTCTAGGTGTTTGAGATGGAGAAATGGTTTGACGAAAATATTTCAGTATTTCTTGAATTTAACTAGTAATCACCATCAGCATTAAAAAGAAAAATGAAAGGAAGAACAAGAATAGGTACAAATTTTGATTGCTCTGCCAGACTGGCTTTCTGTACATCAAGTAAAGCATTTGGAGATTTTGTGTAGCAAGACTTAGTAATGCCACTTTCTTAACAGAGTGAAAATGAAATGAGTATAACAAACCTTTTACTGTTTTTCTCCCCTTGTACCACTGCCTATTTTCTCTACTACCCTATAAAAACCGACTACCAAATTGAAACATTTAACCCAGTTAATTGTTCACAACCAATAGGATGCTAAAATACTTCTTTTTTTTTTCATAATCCATGAATTCAAAATTTTTTAACTCATAAAAAGGAGTCCTTTCAGAGAGTTAAAATGAGTGCTAAATATAACTTATGATTTATCATACCCTGTGATCTTATCCTATTGCACTGTCCCATCCTATCTTATTCTACTATCCCATTTCTGCTCTATCCGCTTATTATACTCCCTACTCTATCCCATTCTAACTTCTCTGTTTATTTATGTTTCTTCTTCTGCTGGGTATTTGTATACCTCGTTCCATACTGAAATGTTAAAACATTCCTTATCCAAGTGTGGCATATTACTACAAACCAGGCAGTTCATATATGCTTACAAAATATCATGTCAAAATGAAATGCTCGTATTATTTTAACATACCTACAACATTGATGCATTTCCAAATTACAACCACCACTACCACAAACAGAAGAGCTCTAATGGCCATTTCCATACAACAAAACTAAAACCTCAACTGGTAACCCACATGCCGAAGACAAATATATGCAAAAAGTTAAACTTTTTTATCACTTAAAATTCAAAACTGGCTGCCTCTATGGTCTGGTGATTAGCATGCTAGCTTCCAAATCCAGAGGTCCCAGGTTCGATTCCCAGCTGATGATGGGAATTTTTCTTAGGCAGCATTATTCCTCATCCTCCCTAGAGTCTGCAAGTATGAGGGTAATCCCAAAAGTAAGGTATCCAAAGCGCTGGGATCGCAGGGAAACTGTTTGTTTGGATGTTGGCCATACTGCTTTTTTCCTTCCTCCCCCCACTCTCTTCCGAAACCACCGCACATCCCTTAGCTCCCTCAGTCTTGGTTTGGCAGTCAGTTATAATGGAGCTCCCGTTAGCCACTACCGCCAGGTGCGAAGTTCGTGCAGTTATTCCCTTTTTGAGTGCAAAAGGGGTTAAACCTGTCGAAATTCATCGACAGTTGATGAAGTGTATGGAAAGTCTTGTATGGATGTCGAAAATGTCCGCAAGTGGTGTAGAGAATTTGCAAATGGACTCACGGAAATTCATGACGAAAAATGCGGGAGACCATCCATTTCTGACGAAACAATTGCAAAGGTTGAACAAATTGTGCTTCAAGATCAGTGGATCACTCTCAATGAGCTCTGCATTGTTTTTCCTGAGATTTCCCGAAGCACTATTCATCGGACTTTGATTGAAGAGTTAAAATTTCGGAAGGTGTGCACAAGATGAGTCCCAAGAATGCTGACAGAAGATCACAAAAGGCAACACGCTGAAACTTCCTGCCAATTCCTTCAATGCTATGCAGACAAAAAGGACAACCTTTTGGATTCAATAGTCACGGGTGATGAAACCTGGGCTTTCCACTTCACACCTGAGACCAAACAACAATCACGTGAGTGGCGGCATTTCAGTTCACCCAAGCCGCGAAAATTCAAGAGAACACAATCTGCTGGTAAAGTCATGGCAACTGTGTTTTGGGATCGAAAGGGGATATTGTTGGTCGACTTTATGGATCCTGGGACAACAATAAATGCCGACAGGTATTGTCAGACATTATAAAAACTCAGACGGGCAATTCAGAACCGTAGAAGAGGAATGTTGAGCAACAGCATAAGCCTTCTCCATGACAATGCTCGCCCCCACACCGCCCGTCAAACCATGAATCTTCTGCAACAGTTTGGATGGGAAACCATCACCCATCCACCCTATAGTCCAGACTTAGCACCCAGTGACTACCACTTGTTTCCCAAGTTGAAAGAACACTTGGCTGGAAGGCGCTTCGGTGACGAAGTGAAAAATGAGGTCTATCACTTTCAAGAGCAAGGCGGCAAGCTGGTATGACATGGGCATACAAAAACTGCCACAGCGTCTACAAAAATGTATCAACCTAAATGGCGATTATGTGGAAAAATAGACAAATGTTAAAGCTTCAAAACTATGTACTATTTGTTGACAATAAAAGTTTCTTTGTATTTTAAAAAACAATTGGAGACCTTTACTTTTGGGATTACACTCGTATGAATGAGTGAACATCATTGTCGACGAGCAATTGTTCCAAAGGCAAAACCACCAGTATTGTAATGCACCCTTAGGGCAGTTTGCCCTGCAGAGGCTGACATTAGGGGGGGGGGAATAGGCTCAGATGGTATGGTCGACCGGTACCGGGGTGCAGGGGGTTTCGGGAAGAGAGAGGTCTCAAATAAGTACCTGGGGTTTGTATGAAAATTAAGACTATATTCTGAAATAGATTGAAGTGGCAGTGGGGGGCCCGTCAGTAGAGAGGACGTATGTGCAAATCATTGTCGACGAGCAATTGTTCTGAAGGCAAAACCACCAGTATTGTAATGCACCCTTAGGGCAGTTTGCCCTGCAGAGGCTGACAGTAGGGGGGAATAGGCTCAGATGGTAGGGTCGACCGGTACCGGAGTGCAGGGGGTTTCGGGAAGAGAGAGGTCTCAAATAAGTACCTGGGGGTTGTATGAAAATGAAGACTATATTCTTAAATAGATTGAAGTGGCAGTAGGGGTGCCCCTCAGTAGAGAGGACGTACGTGCAAGAAGTTAAATGTATTTACACATCCCTTACCTGGAAAACTGGCTGGACTGCTGTGTCACTAAGTTAAAGGTTAACTTATTATTAGGTTGGGGCAGTGTAGCGTGTCGACAGAATTGAGAGAGATTGACCTACATTCAACCACTATACACACACACATCTGGAAACCTGTCCTTCCCACATTACCACAGCTTTCGACACTTAATGAAAGCTGATGCAACTCCCTGACTGTGGTTCGAACTTCACAGTGGGTCACTACATTATGACCTTAGATGTTAAAGGCGACATGTAAATGGAACAAATACAAATTAAAAAACCAATCATAAAATCACTAATTGCCAATTTCACAATCCCTTGCAACTGCCAATTTATTACCCAACCAAGGATAATGTAGTACTGCATGCTATAATGCCACTGGTGACGAATATGATATTGGAACCGTCAACCAATTGAATCAGACTATGTCATCTTTATCATAGTGAATGTGTTGCTTTCTGCAGATCCTTTCACCTTGCCTGAGTTAGATAGATTTATTGTACAATTTGTTCAACATGTTTACAATACATACAATGTATATTCATTTATACCCCTACATCTGTTGTACAATTTGTCTGGTGCTTGTTTCTTTATTGGGCCACTCAAATTGCTTGGCTCCCTGGCCTTTTCGCTCACTGAGCGGCCCTTCTCTTACTTTTTTATACAATTTTTCTTCCCTTTACCTTCCTTATTATTCTCTCAAGTTCTTGGTTTTGTTTCTTAGAGCCTTTTATTGAGTCAATCATCTTTATGGTTTTTACCCCAATTCCCCATTTTTCACACTTTCTTGAATTTCATTTATCGCTTTTGTAGCCCTATCAATGATATGGTGCCTACCATAAAAACATCTGCATATATAGAACTGGAACCTGGAATCTCTTTATCTCCTATTACTGGATAATGCTAATTTCTTATTTTTACTCCTAATATCATCTATGAATGAATTACTAATATGAACTCAATTTACATCCTTGCCTTACTCTTATTTTCTTTTGTATCAATTTACTTCCTTTACCTATTTGTTCTTTGTTTTATCCTGATATATAAATTTCTCCATTGCTTTTCTGAGTCTAGTACGTCTGGATACCGGGTCGACACTTTCCTCCCCTTGTAGCGTTACACTCCCTTCTCTCAGATCTCTTATTTTATACCCTCCCCCTTCTTCTTGCAATTTCTTCCACTTCACTGACCGTTCTCACTTTTATTATTTCCCCACTTCTCACTCGTGCCCCTCCCTCCTCCGCATACGTATTTCTTGCTGCACTTCTAATCAACTCTTCACTCGCTTCTTCTCGCCCCGCCTCTGCAGCCAATGTTCATTGCCTGAGTTATAAATAAGCTCCTCCCGGGTTTTAAACCACACAGAATGTAATATAATCTACAACTCATTTTCTTACAAATTACTACTTACTGAAAAAGTCTGAAGGAGATATGCTTCAAACACCAAGTTTAAAAGATGTGAGTTAGTCAATGCAGATATTTCCATCTTACAATTTAAATCATGTACAACAGAGCACATACCGACATGGCTGCCCAAAGTTGTTAAGACATGGACTTGTGAATGGCAGGTCCACAGTTCAAATCCTCCGAGGTTGTTCCCAGGTTTTCCTTAGACCTCATAACTGGCAAATGCAGAGGAGGTACCGTAAACTTAGGCCTGGAACGTTTCCTTCCCAAATATCATTCCATTGCCTGTGGTGCTGCATTTAGTAAGAACAGGCATTAAAAAAAATGGTAAGGCTTGTAAGGTTTTGAACTATGAAACTTTCCATCATGAATCCAGCGCTTCACAGTTGTTCGGTTTGCTGCTGTTAGAAGTTACAAAGTTGAAATTCCATGTACTCTAATATAAAACTCTGATTTTCTCTAATGAGAAATTCCTGCATATCCATTATATAATATTCTATTCATATTATATATTGCATTCCATGTTACATTATATGCAATATGTAATGATTTCAAATTTAGCAATAAGTGCTTAGTGAGATGGGGAAACAGCATTCAAATGTTTAGATGTATGTGACGTGACAGGCTATGGAAAGAAAAAAGAAGAGTTACAACCATTAAAGTGTGTATGTGACATGATGTATACAGAGTATGAACATGCACTCTATAATATTTTGAACTAGCTAATACTTGAAAAAGTTCTGATGATACATTCACATGACTTTCTGTACCCTCTATCTTTATTAGTGGGTATACAAACCATTCTTACTAAAGCTTATTTTTCTATCTACTACATTTTAATCCAAATAAACCTTTGCAGAAATAGCTGCATTACACATTTGATTACAGATACAAAGAGAACAGCGACAGTTAAATGTTTAAGAACTAGGTGCTATACGCTGGCCTCAAAATTCCATATTGTTTCCATGCAATCGCGAGAAACAACTGAATGTTGAGAGGACTTCAAGAGAATGACCAAGTAATGAACAATTGAAACTTTTAATAACAGATATTTCAGAAATGCCACAAAAAACTTATTAGAAATAAATTGTGTGTTTTAAAGAGATCTACATTTTTTGTATAGTATGTTTTTGTCTATCACTGAATCTTTATCGGTTATACAACATTATACAAAGTTCCTTCCGAATGAAGAGGACTTCGCCAGCTATTCTCAGAAAATTCAATATATACATTTTATTTGTTATGCAAATATCTTTAATATATGGTATTTTAATCAAAATCATTAAGAGCCATTTTCGGGCATAAAAATCCTTAGCATGGCTTCCTTTGGAAGGGAAGTAAAGCCGGTGGTCCCGTAGATTTATAGCACGTAAAAGAACCTCAAGCCTGATAAAGAGGCCTCTGAGCAAAATTACTGGTTTTTCACACCCAATATAGAATGGGAGCTAAGGACCGCAGCAGTTAAAGAGCGTCCATAAATAAAACTCAATTTTTATTAAGGGCCTTTTTTTTAGAAAATAAAAATTTTCGAAAAATGTCCCATGTAAAGAGTAGTTGGAGTGGGGGAAATTTTCTTGAAAATCTTTGTGTCGCATCCTTAGAAGATACTGAATGTAAATACCAAGTTTGGTGTTTATCGTTTTTTAGTTATACTGTACACCCGCACCCCCACCCCCACACACAGTACTTTATTGGGATTCATGGGACCTCAAAGCTTGTATTTCCGCTGAAATCTTGATATCAAATTTTCGGGTGGAATGCAATACCTTCTCTGCCTACTATGTACATGGTAGGGGAAGTAAAAATGTTTTACAAATTGTGCATTTTAATGAGCTATGCATTTTCCCCTTAGTAAGTTTTTACCTAACTAATATGATTTCCCAGATATATGAAATTCTGTCTGTATGAGGACTTTTCATGGTTATTTACATAAAATCGAAGACTCATATTATTAGTCATGCAAAAATATATGGTGACTAAAAGATAAGTTTTTGATGCAAAGCAAAATTTTGTGGGGATGTTATTGTTTTTTTAAATATTTGTGTTGCTTCTTTGGTAGATGCTGAAACTAACCAATCATAAACAAAAGTCTGATAAATACCAAGCATGGTATTTAAATTCAGTATCTTCCAAAGATGCAACACAAAACTTCAAGAAAATCCTCATCCCAAACTACCCCAAATGGAATATTTTTCAAAATTTTAATTTACTCAAAATGGCTGTAATGATTTTTATTAAAATGCCATATATTTACAATATTTACATGACAAATAAAGTATACATCTTGAATTTTCTGGAAATACCCTGCGAAGTCCATTTCATAAGTCCTGTTGTTATTCACTTGTTTCTTGTCATGTCATGGGATTTTAAAGACATAGTGAGCTACTTTTAAACGCTATTGTTTCGGTATCCTCTATTGCTCTTGTACCTACAACAAAATGTGTAATAAAACTATATCTTCAAATATTTATTTCAATCAAGATGAACCGGATAGAAAAATAACCTTGCGTAAGAATAGTTCGTAGAAGCTATATAAAAATAAATATTGGTGGTTAGAGAAAGGTGTGTGAATATAACCATCAGATTTTTGTATTTTGATTTAATTAGTGGAAACAGGACAACCGTTTTGCTTTCTGTTATACCTAACTGTATAATTGTAGGTTTAATGTAAGTTGTTGATTAAAGTAAAACAATTTTTTAACTAAATGCTATTTTATTGAACTAGAGATCCTAAACTTTCAAGTGGTATAAATTAATTTGTTCAAGGGACTAGCCTAAACATATAATAATGATGATCATACTGTATTTATGAAATCATTTGTTAGAAAACATCATTGTGTTAAAAAGTAGAATACCAATGCCAAGTATGTGAAGGACATGCAGGAATTAAGAAGGAAGCTATCAAATGTGTTTTTGAATTTCAGACGAAAACATTAATGGGAGAAGTAATGAAGGAAGCAGCATTTTCGTTGGCAGAAGCAAAGTTTGCTACAGGTGACTTCAATCAAGTCGTGCTGCAGAATGTCACAAAAGCACAGATTAAAATTAGGACAAAGAAGGACAATGTTGCTGGTATGTATTTATAAGCAGTTACACTGGTTTGAATCTTGTGTAGAAGTCTTATCTATATCCCTGCTGCTGAATCTTTGCACTTGACAGTTCGTGTGGCTTCAAGTAAGTGTGGCTATATTGTGGTTGTGATGTTGCCAGAGTGGTCAGTAAACAACAACAGCTGATTGTTCTCCTTTCTATTGTGTCTAAGCTGCATACAAAAAGTGTACGTAAATAGCGAATGTCATTGAATAATAACTATTTCATATTATTATTGTTAATTGAAAATAACTCAGCATAAATATTACAACGTATGTAGAATAAATTAGCACTTTGGACAATATAGAAACAAAATAATGCAAACATGCCTGCTGCAATGAGGAGAAATAAAACAAATTATAAGCTGCGATAGCAAAGTTATTTTCACTCACGCTGCATTCCAGATGGTTCAGGAATTTTGTCCTCTTTCTCTTGGAGTTTCAATCCCTTGTAAATAACAGTTCTCATGATTAGTTCAAGAACTACTTGAGTTCGTTGTACGGCTTTATCAGCAGGAATAGAGGGATGCCCATGAACCTTCACGTACTCCTCCTGTTCAAAGAATTCTCGGGTCCTTTGTAACAGTTCCTATGCCTGACTAGTAAGTGGTACATTTTGATGCAAAGGATTTTCACTTCGTGAATCATCACTTGGTGATTGGCATTGTTTTTGAGACATTGTCGCATTTCAAATCTTGTTTGAATAATATGAATGAAATATACATAAAAAAAATTATATGTATAAAATATATGTGTGTGTATGTATAAACGAATACCAACAATAACAACAAATATAAATAACAATTAACAATATTAGGTTGCAAAGAACTTGACGCATGTGCTAGAGATTCACAAACTGAAACACATGGTTGTAAATAGCTACATCCGGCAACATAGTCGCTTCCAGTTACGCTTCGTCATAGACCATCTGAAATGCTGCCTTGTGATTGGTTTAGGAAGTCTAACGGTTAAAGCTTTTCATCTGTTTTTTTACGAGTGTACCAACTTAATCGCCAGCTGTGAAGTGCGTTTCAATGGTGGGGGTATAGTATGAATTAAATTATGTGCTTAAATGCAGAGTTATTCCATGAAGAAGAGGAAACTCATCAATAAATACATGTCTTTTTTATAATAGTGTTGTTGAGTTTAAAAATTATTAGAATAGGTACAAAATCAATATTTTCTAATGAAATTCTCAATTTTAAACATTCTTTTTCCCATTGGAAAGTTGAATCAGATTTGAAAAATTCAATATCATGGTTTGGACTTCAATGAAGATCTTCAACCTCTGTGCTGATGCTTTGCAGTTGAGCTACCATGACAAGATCTCCAAACTTTCATTGATTTCCTCTTATGTGTTTCACATATCTTCGTGATCCTCCTAGGTGACCTTAATAACTTCAAGGTATTGTATTGCTTGCTGCGAACATTTTAACTTTGTTTAACTTCTGTTTAACTTCACTATAAATTAAATCCTTTCTGTGCAGAATTAGTTTATGCCAGAAGTTTAAAACTTAGTGTAAAATTCATAATATTATGCTATTTACACTTATCAATCCTCATTATAACTAATGTTGTATACTTGTAAATGATATGATCATAAATGATTGATGACTATTGATTTTTGAAGAAAAAAAATGGCTAAGATTCTGGTTGCAAAAATGGTTATATGCTGGAAGCTATATGCATATAAACATTGGTTGAAGGTTCACTAAGTAGGTTTTCTTTGTGTGATAAAGATTGAAACACTTACCTGGATGGAAATGGGGTTGCGAATTAAAGTACTAGTATTGCTAATAGCATGTAACAATCTGGACACTCATCACCTGTCATCAGTCAAGCTGTTGTTGCACCCAGCTTATTGCAGAGCACTTCTTCTCAGCCAAATAACTCAAAATAAGAAGAATCACCACTGAATTCATTTAACGCTGATTTCATTTCACTGTCTGTAGTGTTCATTTGAGTGCCATCTTCACATATGCAAAAACCTCTCAAAAAGCAGAACTACTCAAACAGGCATGTGTACAACCTCATAACTTGTAGTTCCCGAGGTAGCAGGTTCAAACCCGGTGCATGGCAATGGATTTTTTTGTGTGTAAAAGTCCTTGGCATGGCTTCCTTTGGAAAGGAAGTAAAGCCGTAGTCCCGTGTCATAAATTTATGGCATGTAAAAGAACCTCAAGCCTGATAAAGGCCTCTGAGTAAAATTTCTGGTCTTTCATGCCCAATATAGAATGGGATGCTAAGAAACATAGTAGTTAAAGAGCGTCCATAAATAATCGTCTTCTGCCTGGGAATCGTCTTAAACATATTTTAACTGGCTACGAATGGCATCCTTGCATCTGACATCTGAAGATGATTGTGCAAAGCATTAGATAGATCCAGCCACAAATGCTGAGTTGGTAGATAAATTTACCTCACATCTGGACATTAGCAGTTATGCTCGCATACCAACTGTGAAGGGTTAAATTATACAGGGTGTCTACTGATACTGGAAGTATACTTGAACTTGTGGTTACATACTGGAAAAATTGGATGAAATATCCATATAACAGTGCTTAATTACGGAGTAAATTTTAGGTGAGTGGTTCTTGGAAGATCTTGCAAATCAGATAAGTGTTTCTTGAACAAGTTATTGTTTTGCATGATATCTGCTTTTCTATAAATATTTGTTTTATATAATAATGACTACTCTAACATTTGGATAATCTTTTACTGCTAACATTTTTTACAAGCTATACAATATTTCTAGAATTACATAATCGTTGCAGGAGAGAGATTGGGAGTGGGAAGCTAAGGTTAGAAATACAAAATCTGCTGATATTTCATTCCCATTTCTGTGAATATCAGTGAAGTTTTGGTCCATTATTGTGAATAGCACAGGAATGTTATGAAATTACTGTTCTAAGAGATAAATGGGAGAATTCATCACAAAAAAATCTTCTAGAATCATTGTACAATAATTTCATAAAGAGTACAGAGAATAAATTTAATTAAATTGCATTTGAGATTTAAAACGCTACCCATTCAACATCGGGTATGGCAGCTAGTAATAAACACAGTTCCATATTATGACTGTGTAAACAAATAAAACCAATAAAGATGTTAACATAGCCACAACAAACATTTGAATACTGCTGCATTTTTACTGCAATATGACTGGATGCAATACTAGAATTTTGTCAACATTTATACTGGAAATACTGAAATTTTAAACCTTCATGACAGTAGACACTGTTATATCTAATAAGGGCTTTGTAAATTCTTTTTAACCTTTTAGTAGTTTATGAAATGAAATAGGCGTTTTTAGCCCCATGTACATCAGAATGATTGGGCTTTACAATGGTGAAAAAATGATCAAAATCAGTTCTTGATTTTTGAGTTTATCCTGCGTGTACCACAAATGTTCTCTCTTTATAATGTCAATATAGATAACTATTAGCTGTGTGTAGTCTAAGATTGGAAAGCTGTGTGAGATTTTAAAAAATTCCTAATGACATGGGAGTTAAACCTTGATCTTACTTCCCATGCTGATGCTCTACGGCTGGGCTACCACAACAGGAGCTGTGAATTTTTGTGTGTGTTAACTTTCCAATTAGCCTACAAAAGGCCAATGTATAAGAACAGTTAAAATAATGGGAGAGCCAAGAAACTACGAACCGGCTGCGCAGTGTGTTTTCACTAGGCGTGGAAACATGATATGCACTGCTGCTATAAACAAGGCCACGCTGTTGACGTGGTTTTGCTGTGCAGTGTGAAGTGCAGTATTGAGTTGACAGTGGTGTGATGTAGTTCAGTTATTACGAGTTATTTATTATTTTGTCCTGTACTTAGTCACAAAGTATATTATGGCTCAGTATATGTTTGCTACTGCACAGCATGTATTTGTTTATGATTCGTATGTGTTAACTCAGTCAGCTTGCCAAGTGAAAGTACGATTTGCAGAAAGATTTCCAGGTGTAAAAGTTCCAGGCCATACAACAATCCATGAACGTTACAATAAATTTCAGGCCACAGGAAGTGTTCAGGCTAAGAAATCTAAAAGATGGCTTACGGTTCTTACCGAAGAAACATTAGACAACATCAGTCATCATTTGGAGAATTTCCCCCAAAAATCACTTAGGTGTCTTTCATAACAAGCAGGCATTTCTTATGGCTCTGCACGAAGAGCTACCAAATCGCTGAATTTAAAACCATATAAAATAACTGTGGCACATGCTCTTCAACCAGGTGATCCTGTAATTAGGTGCATATTTTGTGAGTGACGTTTCAATAGTGTACACAATGGGAAATAGACCCAGATTTAATATTTTTCACGGACAAGGCTTGGTTCCCTTCATGGATATGTGGCTACACAAAATAATCATTACTGGAGTTCTGACAAACCTAATATTGTTCATGAAGTATCCCTTCATGACAAAAAAATTGGTGAATGGTGCGCCATGAGCAGAGAAAGAGTTATAGGGCCAATCATTTTTGAGTCAACATTTGACGCCCGTTCATACTTGATTAGAATTTTCCCCTCCCCTTTTTTTTGTGTTTTGTTTTGTTTTGAGAATTAACAGATAGGGAGCATGATTTTGCCTTTTTTTCAACAAGACTCTGCAACGGCTCATACGGGCAATATTTCGATGAGAACAATTGAAAGTGTGCTTGAGGATAGGATTATTAGTAGAGATTTGTGGCCCCCTCGGTCCCCCGACCTAACCTCTCTGGGATAACTTAAAACATAAAGTGTGCAAGACAAATCCACACACTCTGGAAGAATTAAAACAAAATATCCGCCAGGAAATTGCCAGCATTTCTCAACATGAACTACAGCGAGAGATGGATAGTTTCATAAAGAGGTGCCAAAAATGTATGGACAACGACAGTGGCCAGTTTCAGCATCTCCTTTCATAAAGTTGGTAAGTAAAGGCTTTAAAAGCAGTTTTAAAAATATTGTATGGTTTCATGTGCACCTTTCTATGATAGCGGCAGACGGCAATGAGCACCGAGGATGCAGAGGGGAAAAACATCACGCAGCCAGTTCATAGTTTTTTGGCTCTCTCTGTATGTAAATTAACTATAAAGCATCGATTACTGGAAGTCAAGAAATAAAACTCTTTGCAGCATTCCAAGTCAGCTTTAAAATGGAATTGAGATCTTAAAAGATTCATCAGGATGTATGAATTAACTGAGAGAAGTACAATGTGTAACGGCATGTCACTTGGCTTTAGTTTAATGGAAGACTGTCAAACATATAAAGCCGAAAAATTTGTGGTTGAAGCCTCAATCTGACATTTAATTTCTTAAATGTGATTAGACTTTAAACTGTTAGATTACATATGGCCAGTGCAAAAGAAAATATATGTAAACTTTGTTTGGGGTCAGGGGGATTGGGTCCTACTCAGTGTTTAAGATCTCCAGAAACTCCTTATTCCAATTACACTGTTGGCTTTTTGGTAAGTTATAATTAGATTTTGTTATTAAAGAACCTTTAATATCAAGTATGTGAAGTTATTACATTAAACATTCATTAATTTGTGTAAAGTGAAGTGTTAGTGTCACCACAACCAACTCATTAATTTTTGTGACACCATTAAATATAAATTCCTTGTAACATTTGTTGCTTTGCATTGGTAATGTTCCATTGATAGTCTTACTCTTATGTGTATTCAAACTACTGAATACACAAGTGAATTAGGGTGACCAGAATCTCCAGTAAGTGTTGTCTGAGTGAAATTGTAACATCCATTACAAGTAAGTTTATTACTGTCAATAGGTTCATACAGAACATCTGACATTGTCATGAGCTAATTACAGTATTTACAGTGATTAACATTACAATATTTACAATGATTAAGGAGTAGATAGATTTACAGTTCATCAATATTATACAAACATTTGTGAATGGGATACTTCTTTAGATTTCTTTTAAAACAATTCTTTTTACAGGATTTAATTTATAAAGGAAAGCTTATAATAAAGTATACTACCTACAATATAAGAATCAGTATTGACTCTTTTTATTCACAGCTACTCTGAAAATCCATGCTACGTCTGGTGTTATGCTGATGTACATCACAATTTTTTGTATGTCTTTAGAGCTATTTACAATTACAGAGTATTGTTTGATCAGCATATAATGAAACAAGAGTTAGAATGTTGTTCTTAATAAATACATTTCTACATGTTTCTAACCTTTTAATATTGAACATAATTCTTATACATTTTTTCTGTAATATATTCTATTCATATGTACCTGTGCAGTTCCATCCCAAACTTCTAAGCAGTAGTTGAGTTGTGGAAAAATAAGCCCATAATACATAATTTTCATGATGTGATCATTCACATACCTTTTCATTAAACAAATATGTAAATCTACTAACTTTAGTACAAAATATTATTAACTTGTTCTGACCAGTATAGTCTATTGTCAATTTTTAAGCCTAACAAGGGATGGGATATGGTCAGAGTAAGCCTGTCTCCGGGGGAACTAATTTCTTTTACTTCATCTCTATCACGTAGACTAAATATCATGGTCTTGGATGTTTCTTCATTTACTTGTAGTTTATTAGATTCAAAATAACGTATTAATGAATGGGTACTAGATTTGGTGGTATTAGCCAAAGAATTTAAGTTTTCATTCCAACAGAGTGTTGTGGTAGCATCCGCATAATTGATTGTAGTGAAATTATTGCCTTTAGGAATATCATTTATATAAATATTAAACAGTAAAGGGCCCAAAACAGAACCCTGGGGCACTCCATGTTTAACCTGTATGAAAGTTGATTTTACTCTATTTAGGCTGTAACCACTAATATAGTTTATTTTTGAGCATTGTAATAATCTTCCCGTTAGATAAGATGCAATTAATTTGTGAGGTAGGCCTCTAATGCCATACAATTCAAGCTTATTTAATAAGATATCATGCCTTACGCAGTCAAAAGCTTTAGATAAATCCACCATTTGACTGGCTACTTTTGTATTCTGATTTATTTTTACTATTATGTCGTGGATTAACGTAATTATAGCTGTTGAGGTAGAGAAGGATTTGCGGAATCCATGTTGAGTTGGTGTAATAATTTTGCTTTTCTGTAGAAAGTTTTCCAGTCTTAGTAATATTATTTTCTCAAATAGTTTACCTATACTAGAAGTTAAGGTCTGTAGTTGTTGACATCATTTTTATTGCCATTTTTATGAATGGGCTTAATGACACCTATTTTAAGGATATCGGGAAAAACACCTGCTTCAATGCTGGCATTTATTAAGTTATTAAGTGGCTTTGCCAGTACTGTTTTGCAAATTTACCAGCAATTGTATTCAGGATTTTTATAACTTCCTCTTCTGAGGTGGGGTACATAAAAAGTGATTTATCATTAACTACAATATTGAGTTTGGATAGTTTGCTCATGTTTTTAGTGAATTCATTACCACAGCTTGTAAAAAATTCATTCATATGGTTACTAACCAGAACAGGATTAGAAACAGCTTTACTATTTATACTCAAATTAATATTTTCGTGTTTTTTATCTTGTTTTCTGTGTTCATTAATTATATTCCAAGCTGTTTTAGATATATTGGACAAATTACAAATCTTGCTGGTGTAATAATCTGATTGTACGCTTTGAAGATGTTGGTGATATCAAATAACTCATTACTTACCAGTATGTTAAATATAATGCTTAAGGCAAAGAAATTGTTTGAAAAATAGGTACATGCATTGAACATGCTAAAACTATGGTAAAACTTTGGAGATGTCATAGTTTGTTTTACTATTTAAACCGTTCAGAAAGTTGCAAGAAGTTATTAATTTTATAATTTTTATGTAAATATTAGTAAACCTGTGGCTCTGCTTGCATTGTTGCATTAAATGTGTAGAAATAATCTCTCTTTGTACATTGTTTTGATAACAGATGATAAAACTTTTTTTGAGGGGTTAATAACATTTAAACTTATTAATAAAAGGTTTAATAATACACTAAGTAATACACACACTCATCCTTGTGCTTGGTAAGCAGTTGAAACTATATTGTTTCTCATAACCAGTTTGTGCATGTACAATAGCAATGAAGAATTGCACTAACCTCCTAATCTTCATCCTATCAGAATTTTGTAAACAGCAGCACTTCTCAAAAACATTATGCTTATAAATTTTTGTTACTTAGCATTTTCAGAAACGTTAATAATATGCAAGATATTTATGTCTGATTTTGCACAGCATTGGAAACCCTTCATGTTATTGGGAAAACTAACTAAGAAGCCATATAACTTATTTTCTAAAGTCCCTTGTACGTGATCAAACTTGTTTTATAATTCAAGAGTTTACAAGAAAAATTGTGAAATATTGAAACAGCATTTGACAACATTGGAGAAGACTTGGCAGTGTCATAAATGTGTACTTATACTTTTACAAATTACTTGAGTTGATTTTGTCACATGACTTCACTTACACCTTTTAAAACTCGGATGCGTTTTCAGAGCTATCGCTCTCATCCTCAGCTGAAGGTTGACTGGTGTTGGTAGCATCAGTGGGACTGAATTTGGAGGTAGGTGGCAATATGGCGACATCTATAGGTTTGGAGTCGGAGGTAGACGTGTTGAATCTGCTGAAACTATCCATCAGCCGGAGTTCGAAATTCACAGTTTGGTATTTGTATTTGGTGATGTAGATTCTCTCTCAAGCGGCTAGAACTAATGGATGGCAAGCATGTTTTACTAGGGTTGTATTTCCATCTATTTCGATTGAAGTCCCAGAAATGTGCGGCAACTGCGGATTTATCCAAGTGTTTGTATTTTATATCACGAAAGTGTTCATTAGTGGATTTTGAGATTTCTTTTTATTTTACGTATACAGGATGGACCAATTTTTTTTTAAATGGAAACCTACAAATAGGGTTAAATTAAATTGGCCCTAAAATGGCCATCACAGCATCCTCCAAATAAAACACGAATAATAACATTTACCTTCCCCCATAATATCAAGCAACTTTTATCTAAGACATTTCTTTCTACAACACTTAGTTTTGGAGATATTGTACAGTCTCAACTTAAATGGTCCACTCTGTATATACTTTATTGTAATCTTTGTAGTTGATTTTGTAATTCTGGATTTACAACTTTGTGATCTGCTCTCTTGGTGAAGTTTTTAGTAGGTTCCTTAGGTTGTATTTGTTCTGAGGGGCTAGAATGATGTGTTTTGGAAAAAGTTTTTGGAAACTGTTTTGTAGTCATGGGTGGTAAACAAATTTTCTGAATTTTTTGCTTTCTCTCAGATTTTCCAGGGTGGTGGAGTTATTTCTTTCTTTTTGTCTTTTATACTTATTGACCTTTTTGTCAATTAATTATGGATTGAAGGCATTGGTAAGAGCTGTATTGACATTGTGATGGTATTCCTTGTTATTCTTCTTCTTCGTCCGTTGTTATGTTGATCAGACGATGAACAAACTGTTGAAAATTGCATCCTGATGAAGTTTAGGGTTAAGGCAATTGCTTTTTATTTAGTTATCAGTGTGGGTTGCTTTTCTGAAGATGCAGAGAAAGTTTATTGTTGTGTCTTGAAATATTGTTCTTTATGCAATTACATAGCATTTTCATATTATAGTCCATGAAATCAGATTATGATTAAGGAATACATTGGAAATATCAAATAACACAAATGGATAGATTAACTACGCTGTATAACATTGCATTAATACATTATTGTATACCTTGGAAATCTGGCTGGCAATTTCTTTATATACCCACGTCTTCATCTTTTTGTGGTAGTCCACGGAACCCACAATTTATAGATGTGATCAGCTTTCGTATAACGTAATTAGCTCACATAGCCCAGATATCCATCTTGTTTACTTTCCGCTTTCAGTTAAGTTGCATATTTCATGACACACTGTAAAAACTTGCATTTCATTGACCGTTTAGAGTATGTTCTTATTTGCTTTCAAGGACTTTAAAAGTATTGGAAGCAATTTGACAAACAAAGTTGTGAAGTTGTGACAGCTCCTGGAAAGTGTCTTAAAGCATTGAATTTGACAAAAATTTGATTTGTACAAGGAGCTATAGATTAAAAACGTTGGTTTGGCCATTTTTGCTTGAAAAGGACTTGCCTCTACACAGAATGTTCATCCAAAACAAATAATTACCTACAGAAGTTTTGGTTGTAGTTCTAAATTAAATGGCAAATACATATGATGTAACACTCATGTTTTAGTTCCTTGTTTCATCTTAATCCTTTTCCTCAGATAATTGTTATTAATTTAATACATAAGAAGCATTCCAGATGCTAAACACTGAAGTGAATTTCAGGTGTAACATTGCCAGTTTTTGAGAGCTATCAGGATGGTACGGATACATACGAACTTGCTGGCTTAGCTCGTGGTGGACAGCAATTGGCGAAGTTGAAGAAGAATTATCAGAGTGCTGTGAAACTTCTGGTGGAGCTGGCCTCCTTGCAGACTTCATTTGTCACTTTGGATGAGGTTATAAAGATAACCAACAGGAGAGTGAATGCAATTGAACATGGTAAGAAGGTGTTTTATAAACTTCTTCACAGTTTTTACTCACTAAGCAATTAAAAATGTAGTAATAGGCTATGTACGGGGATGCCACCTTTCACTAAATTTAGCCAGATATCTGATAATTTCCCAATATATTTAATGGGTATGTAATAGACTCCAGCCCTTCAGCACTCGTGAAAAACATCAGCTGGCTGGAGAAATATGTATTCTTATATGAGCCTTGATAGAGATTATTATAAATGAATTGTGAATTCAGAAGGAAACAATAAATATCAAATTCCTGAATCGGTAGTGATTTATTGATTAGGTTAAACTGATTAATTTTGTTAAAATGCAGCACAGCATGCAAAGTACAAAGTTCTTAACAGTGCCAATGCTTTATATGCTCCAAAGCAAGTGTGTTTAAATTTACAACATGCAATTTAAGCCATTAAAACTTGTATAGATAAATTACCAGAAATGCAATTATACTACTGTAGTAGAAGCAAAAATGTTACATGGAGCAGAGATTTAGGGCCTGGAAGAATGGTGGCTAAATATAGACATGATCCATAGGAGCTTTTGTAAACAAATATTGGGCTTACCAACATCATCACCCAACGGAGTAGCTCAAGCCGAATTAGGGAGAAGGGAATTAAAGGAAAAATTGTGGAAAGAGTGCTAAAATATTGGATTACAATTAGAAATTTTGATGATCAGAGCATTTTACACCAATTGTTTGATAGTGCAGGAAAGACTTAATCATAAAGAGTCTTGGCTAGGTAAGATAAAGGAAACCTTGATGGAGATAGGTTTTGGGGAGATTTGGAGAGCTAAAGAATTATTGCGAATAGGTTTCTGGAATGAAATTAGGACAAGAATAGAGGATATGGAAAAACAGGATTTATTAGCGAGTTTTACTTTTAAGAGCTCATTGAGGTTATACAGAGAAATGAAAGTAGTATGGAGCAGGGAACAGTATGTTGATATATGTGATAAAACAGCAAGAGCAGGATTTGCATGGGCTAGGACAGGGGTGGTGAATTTGAAAGGTTTGAGAAAAGAGATTGATTTGAAGAAATGCCCACTATGCCACCGGAAAGTTAAAGAGTGGCATGTAGTTTTAAAGTGTGAAGAAGCGAAGTTGCTTAGAAAGAGGATAGAGAAGAGATAATGGTTAAACTTACCAATAGAAATTCAAGCTAAAAAGTTAGTAAATGTAAAATATAGGAAAAATTAATAGAAGTAGGAAACTTTTTGGGCAGAGTAAGAGCAAAATGGATGAGGAAAATTAGCAAGGAAGAGGTAAATGAGTATTAAATTACAGTAGTTTTTATTTGATATGTTGCAAGTAGGACCCAACAGCTCGACAACCTCAAGGTTTGAGTTTGTTGGGGTCCAAGGTAAAGCAACTTAAGGTAGAGTTAGTATTGGAGATTAAATAAATTGATAATTGTACTTTAAGATTAGGAGGAATGCTGGCTACCGGGATTCCATACTGCTGGATACCAGTAGTAAAGAGGTTAGTTTTTTTTTATATTTTATTTTATTGTTATTTTTAGTAACTGGGTTAAGAATAAATTTGTAAAATTGTTGTTGTAAATTTGTACAATTAACTGGGTTAATAATAAAATTAATTAATAACATGCAATTTACTACTCGTGTATCAAGGTTTATACTTCATTCAGTGTTAAAGTTAGCAAGATTTAAAAGCTAGAACAACACACAAATCTGCACATAAACAGAATGCATATGCAGTAACAAATTGACTGAGTATAATTAATCCAGGATAACACATACATTTACTTACAAAGAGTACAATACACATAAATATGTAATTGATTTATTGTCTACTAAGGCTACCAATAAGGAGTCATGAGACAGACAGTTGATTAATGGTAGCAACAAGAAGCATCATCAGTTGTTACTACCTGCCAAATATTAGGCATTTATAGCAATCAAAATAGGCAGGCAAAAATGGAATAAAAATGCAAGAAAAAGGCATTATGAATTTTTAAGCCACAATTGTAATATATTTAATAGCCAATATCATGCTTTAAAATCATACAAATTATAAATAACATTTATTGTTGCACTTTATCACAACATATAGCTGTAAATATGCTTGTTTATATACTGCCAGCATCAACTAATGATTTACACAAATCTAATGAAAATTAGATATGGCAACAGCTGTTGGAAGTAACCTTATTTTTAACACCAATCTTTGAAGCAATAGCAGATTTGTGCGTTGTTACGAACATGTGTTGATTGCTAAAACACCTTTTTTTTTTTTTTTTTTTTCACAAACCTTTCACAATAAAACTGTTCCATCATTTGAAAACACATGGGTAGCAAATTCACTAATATAACTGTGAAGTTTAATTTTCAATGTTTGTCTGAATTTTGGTGTTATAACTAAATGAATATATTTGCTTTCATGCAACAGTAACTGATAATCAGTTTCCATCAAAACGTTCTCCCTACTCAGCAAAAATAATCACATACCGCAAAAATAGCATAAATGTTCAATAATTGTATAAGGAATGCATACATAAGAGATTGAAAAGTTCTGAAAAGTAAAGTAAGAATTAATAATTAGAAAAGTATTGAAATGTCACAGCAGGAAAGAGAATGTTTTGTTTCATATCATAGAGATAAGCAACGTAATTAAAAAAAATTATAGAAAAGGTTAATTATAATTTCATAAATACAGAAAGTAATGAACAGAAAAAATTATTACAAATATGTGAGGAAGTAAGAAAACAAAATATATTAATATCTGAAAGTGTAAAGTAATATTAAATAAGCTACAGCTGATGAACTTGTATAAAAATAGCAGGTTTGAAATTTAAATAAAAACAATCATATGCTTTATGTTGATATTGTAATGAAAAGAAGCTAGAAACAGTGATGTGTATTGAATTTATTTAAAGGTGAGTCGGAATTGTTACACTAACATCACTTAAGTTTACTCACTTAACATGTTTCGGGAAACCGTTGTTCCCATCCTCAGAAGGTTAATTCGAAGTCGAATTAACCTTCTGAGGATGGGAACAACGGTTTCCCGAAACATGTTAAGTGAGTAAACTTAAGTGATGTTAGTGTAACAATTCCGACTCACCTTTAAATAAAATCGTATGCTTACTTATTTCACATAAGATGAACTAAACACAGTGGAGCCTACATTAATAGAAGACAGATGAAACTACTTAACACTATCTTACTGCTTACTCAAAATTTTGAGGACATGTTTCATAGACCATTGCCTGCTTCTGCTTGTTAACTGCCAGCATTGGATAACCTTAGAGTACAGATCTCCTGATCATTGCTGGTGGAGACTTAATTAATTTGAAAATCATGGTGTCCACATGGACGCCAAAGTTCATGTGGTTGGCGAACTTCTTTATAAAGATTTTCTCCCATGTGTGCTGAGATCGATGGCCTTATTTACCTGTTTTAGTAATTTAATTTTTCTGCTGGTCTCATGGTTTCTGTTTCAGATGTGCTGATATGGCTGATTCATCTGTGTGCTTATTGAAAATGTGATGTAAATATTCTTTGAGACAAGTTTCTAGATTACTTTGTCTTCCCGATGCACCAAAGTACACCTTGTCACAATCCAGTCAATCGTGTATGTGCCAGATCTTTATTCTTCTGGGGGAACACTGTCTACTTTGGGTGGTATAAATAAAAGCAAGCGTTAGCTCATTTCTCACTAATTCCAAGCATTTGCTCGGTTTCGTATAAATAAAACTTTTCTGCTCAACCTCCTCGCGAGCAAAAGCTTGCTGACCTTGATCGCTGAGCTATTGCTCGCGAAATGGTATAAATAAAAACAAGTCCTGCTCGCCTTTAGTAAGCTTTTGCTTGCTATTTCTTGAGGTACCTCCATAGGTACCTCAGCTTGCTCAACTGCATTTTAATACATTGATGAAGTTCATGATCATGGTTCCAGAGAGGAAAATAAAAATCACACGACTTTCTCTATCACTCTTTTTACAAACAATTCTTACAAAACCTTATTCTTGGTAGCTACTTCTTGTTAATCGAGATAAACTATCATTGTAGGAATAGAAGAATGCAGTAAACTAAAGGAATAGTCAAATATTTTAAATGTGGGTCGCTATTTGATGGATTTGAAATTCCGTTCTTTTCAGATGATCGCGGAAAAAAGAAAAAAAATCCTGATGTTCTACATTCACATGGCTTTCTCTAATCATTCTTCTACAAACTATACTTACAAGAGCTTATTATTCCAGCTTCTTCTTGCTAATCCAGATAAACGTTCAACTTAATTTACAATTTTGTTATACGATACAGTAGTAAAGTGAGTCAGCTTTTTAAAGAGCGCGTGGCTATATGAGGGCTCTGAAATTCGATGCTCTTTGCATGATGACCACGAGAAATTATCAAATACCGACTTCCCATTTGAGAGAATTATAAGTAGTTATTTGAAAGTTTAAACCAATAACAAGGAATATCTCAGGAATGATTAAGTTAAAAAAAAGGAAGTAAAAAAGAAATGCTTTGACATAAATTATGTGCTTAAACAGAACAATTTTTTGTAGATAGATTTGCCTATCTTATGGTTTACGAATTGTGCAAAAGTTACTGAGAAATAAGAGGACTTTGGAGGATATTCCCAGGAAATGCAATATATGCATGAAAACATTTTAAACATGTGTTTAATCAAAATCGTTAAGAATCATTTTTGAGAAAATAAAGCTTTTGGAAAAAGTTTCCATGTTAACGGCAGTTTGGGGGGGAGTTTCTTGAAAATCTTCCTGACGCATGTTTGGAAGGTGCTGAACATAAATACCAAACTTGTTATTTAACGACTTTGCCTTTCTGAGTTTGCTGTTCAGACACAGATGCATAGGACTCTTGTAGTAGAATCTCTTACAGTTTAGCGTTACATAAAAGCCATTCAGAATGAAGAGCACTTCACTGGCTATTCCCAGAAAATTCAAGATATACCTAATTATATTTGTCATGCAAATATCTTAAACAATAGCAGATTTTAATCAAAAGTGTTGGAGCCATTTTTGAGAAAAGGGATAGTTTTGGGGTAGAGGAATTTTCTTGAAAATCTTATCACATTTTGGAGGATACTAAGTTTGAACTAGTTTTTTTTATTTATGCTGTTCACACACATTTGCTAAAGATGTTTCTTTTTAATTCAGGCACTCTGAAAACGTGTATCTCTGATGAAATCTCGGTATTGAATTTTTGCGTAGAGTGCAATACTTCCTCTACTTGCTATACGTAAGTGATAGTGAAATTAAAAATTGTATCAAGACGCAAGAACTCGGATGTGTGCTGATATAAACAGTTATTTAAAAGAGAAAATGTAAAAGGTTGCGCAACATTTTCTTCCAGAGGCAAATGAAACACGAGGTGGACCTTCTAACAATGCTGAAAAGATCCTGGCGTGTTTTCACCTGGGTACTATAATGCTAAACACAATGTGAGTGAGGTCATAGCGAGCCGCTCTTATTACCGGAAGACTGGTAATGTAATCAAAGCGATATACAAATAAACACCTACATAGAGCAGAATGTTCGCACAAATCAAAACCGGATTATAACTAAAGAATTTGAGTTAAAACCAAACTTAAATTTAACTTTCAAATGAAACTCTTTAATCCAGTTTAACTTTAATTCATGATAACATCTTATAAATTCTTGGAATTACGTAGTGATATTTTATATAGATGCAGAGGATATCAATATAAAGGTGCAAAAACTGAAGTACAAATAATCTACTTTCAATATATCATTTGTTGACACGTTTGTAATACTATCAAGTAAGGAAATGAGGGATTGGATTTATAAAGGGGATGGGCGTTATCTGTTAAAAGTTGGGTGAATCTCAATGTCTGTTTCATTTGCGAAATCTTTAATTATAATTATGTTATTTAAAAGTTGCATGTCTATTAGATTTCATAAACGAGAGCATGATTAACATGAATGAGTATATGTATATTTAGGTGCAGTAAAGATTAAATCGCCTCCTGACAAAGAATGGGCGTGTTTGTTTACTCAGATGATGTGTCGTGGTGAAGGTCACTGAGCAAAAGCTTGGTAGGTGATAGCAATAGCTCAACGAAGAGGGGAAATTTTTATTTATACCAAATCACGACCTGATGCTCGTTTCTCAACTTGCTTGGAGCTACAGCTCACAAGCTTTTGCTTGTTTTTATTTATATCACCCTTTGTCTAACTTAATTAAATTCCTGATGCTGCACCAACGAGATGTTATAATCATTGAAGATATTTGAAACTTGTTCATTGCCAGAGGTTGAATGAACTTTTCATGTCTTAGCTCTATTTGGGAAATGCATAATTATACTTTGGACTGGTTTTTATTTTTTAATTTTCTTACGTATGAGTTTCCTACTAAAGACATCATTTTCTGCTACAAGGAGCAATTGATTATGTTAAAGTTTATATTCAGTTTTTTTCCAAGGAAGGTTCACTAATTTGTAGATTACTATTTAAAACTCCTTTTAGCTTTCTTGGATTGAAATTGTTAGCATTTGTGTGCATCTTTCCTGTGTAAATCAACTTAGAAAGAATTGCTGTCCCTGATAATTTTGAGGTCCAGGTAAGTTGTCATATTGTCTCTTTCTATCTCATTGGTAGAATATATGGAAGGTTCCTGTAAATTTAAAAGGTTCAGAGCATCATCTATATGCCTCATAACAATAGCAAAAAAGTCATCCATATATCTAATCCAGACTTCAAACATGTAAGACAAAGTAGTTATATGGATTTCAAGGAAACTCAAACAGGTTATTTAGGAAAGGAGAGATTGGACTGGCTGTAGCTAAACCAGTATCCTGTTTGTAGACACATTCTTGTAACATAATGCTAGGGGACAAGGTAAGGAGACAAGGATATCATCAATGAAGGCATTTGGTTGTGCAATTCCTCTGCAATTTCAAAGGAGTTTTGCTACATTGCACTGCATATCAACAATGTCATTAATGTTACTGTTGCAGATTGTACTGCAAGTTATCAAAATTGTTTGTTGTACTATATCTCTGTTATCTGTGCTCCTAATTTGAGAAAAAAAGTGTCCTGAACAAACTGCCACATGAACCATGCTGTCATCATGCTTGTTAACAAAACTGCAGTATGTCCGGAATGGTATGGTTGGTAGGCTTAGTCTTGTGGATTTTACATTATCTGTCTGAACACCAGAAATGAGCAGTTAATATAATGTGCAACTTAATGTTTTCAAAAAAAATGTGATTTTGAAGCTTTAGTAAGGATGATACTGCAGTTGACAACAAGCTTTTTACTTTCTCTACTGCGTATAGTAAATAGGGGAAGTATTGTATTCCACCCAAAAATTCGATACCGAGATTTCACAGGAAATATATGTTTTGAGACTCCCTGAATCCAAAAAAAGCATTTTTGGAAACATGTCTGTGTGTCTGTGAACAGCATAACTCAGAAACGAACAGTCGGATAAACACCAAACTTGGTATTTAGATTCAGTATCTTCCAGAGATGCGACACGAAGGTTTTCAAGAAAATCCCCCCACTCCAGATTACCCTTTACATGGAACATTTTTCGAAAATTTTAATTTTCTCAAAAATGGCTAACGATTTTGATTAAAATATCATATGTTTAAGATATTTTCATGACAAATGAAATGTATATCTCGAATTTTCTGGGAATGTCTCCAAAAGTATTCTTCATTATGAACGACTTTTGCATAAATGGTAAACCATAACGGATAGGCAAAATGTTACTACACAAAAAATGTAGATTGCGTTAAAATACACAATGTATGTCATATACATTTTTTTTGTTGGGTGAACCATTTTCGAGATATTGCTTGTTATTCCCTTAAATTTTCCAATACTTATACTTTTTCTCAAATGGAAATTCGTTATTCATTTTTTTTTTTTGTCCTGGTAATGCAAAGAGGGCAGCGCCATGGCCGAGTGGTTAGACTGCTCACCTCCCACCGAGGCGGCCCGGGTTCAATCCCAGGGACCTGCATGTGGGATTTGTGGTGGACGAAGCGGCGTCTGGGCGGGTTTTCTCCGGGTTCTCCGGTTTCCCCCGCCATTCATTCCATCAACTGCTCCATCATCACCTTTCCTTTCATCAATTTCACCAACATTTCGTTTCATCTACTTCCTTCATCCCATACCAGGCATCGGGCTGATCCCCCATCCTGGATGCTCTGTCTGATCCATGAGTGTCTGCTCCTCGACGGGCCTCTGACCCCAGGCACCCGGTTGTAAGTCCTGGGGGGGGGTGTAAGTCCTACATAGGAGGGTAAACAGATAATGAATGAATGAAATGAATAATGCAAAGAGAATGGAATACTCCACATAGCAGCCAGCTCTTAAAATATTTGACTATCGCTTAAAGTCTACCAATTCCCCTTGCATCTACAAGAAGATTATCAATAAGATTAACATCTCGATATGGAGAATAAGCGTTTGTAAAAGAGTAGAGAAAGTCATGTGAGTGTAACACATCGGAATTTTTTTTTTTTAGGATTTCACTCATGTGAAGCTTGTTTCTTGTATTTATTTACATTGCTACCAAAGAACATAAAACAG
Organism: Deroplatys truncata; assembly: GCA_030765065.1. Taxonomy (NCBI): domain Eukaryota; kingdom Metazoa; phylum Arthropoda; class Insecta; order Mantodea; family Mantidae; genus Deroplatys; species Deroplatys truncata. The sequence goes on along the minus strand of CM060987.1, from coordinate 105,288,624 downwards.
AGAGATCAATATGTTTTAGAACATTGTAATAAGTGAGTAGGAATTCTCTAAATAATGAAAATACTTAAAATGTGTATACAAAAAGGTCATGCTTTCAGCACTCAAGTGGAAATGGGTGTAACTACGGATTGTTCACTGGTTTCTGCTGATTGGGAAGGTGGATATTTGTCGGGTAAAACCATAGCTCTCAGTTGTGTGAGGTTCATTCAGAAAATAAGTTCCGATTGCATCCAGAGATGGCATAACTAGTCGGATGGGAATGCACATACTTAGCAGTAGAGATGAGGTATGTGGGAATAAGTTTGTCTTGTGATGGCAGTAGTTATTGCACAGCACTAGAAAAAAATGACTGTACTGATATTGTCTCCCACCAACTGCAAGCTGTGCAGTGATTTCTGCATACTCAGAAGGTGTACAGTAAGATGCTCAAGCATCCACTGCCAATTGTGCAACAGTATGGACTCAAAATTATGAGTAACATTATGATCAGAAATGGTGCAGGTAATTCACTGAAGGCACAATGAAGACCATAGAGACAGATCATCCCTGGTGACACTAGAACTAATGGAAAGTGTATAGCAAGCAATTTTGCAGAAGTGGCATTACTCAGTTTTGGAACTTCTGGTCAATTCCCCCAGATGTCTTGCTCACTGCTGTACAAAATTGTCACCCAGTGGCTTGGTTTTTGGAAAGTGTGTGCAAGATGGCTGCCAAAGCAGTTGACAGATGAATACAAAACCAAACATCTGACTGCAGCATTGACATTCCTCCAGCAGTACACAGAGAAAGGTGACAATTTTCTCGATGTCACTAGATATGAAACTTGGGTGTCACATGCCACACCAGAAACAAAACAATCCATGTATTGATTGCAGAGTGGTTCACCTGTGAAGACCAGATTCAAGTAGACAATCCCTATAAAACAAATCTGATGTGTTACACTCACATGACTTTCTCTACTCTTGTACAAACTATTTTTACAAATGCTTATTCTCCATCTACTTCATGTTAATCGAGATATCGAGATGTTAATCTTATTGCTAATTTTCTTGTAGATGCAAGGGGAATTGGTAGGCTTTAAGCAATAGTCAAATATTTTAAGAGCTGGTTGCTATCTGGAGTATTCCATTCTCTTTGCATTACCAGAACAAAAAACAATGAATAACGAATTCCCATTTGAGAAAAAGTATAAGTATTGGAAAATTTAAGGGAATAACAAGCAGTATCTCGAAAATGGTTCACTCAACAAAAAAAATGTATATGACATAAATTGTGTATTTTAATGCGATCTACATTTTTTGTGTAGTAAAATTTTGTCTATTTCTTATGGTTTACCAGTTATGCAAAAGTCGTTCACAATGAAGAATACTTTTGCAGACATTCCCAGAAAATTCAAGATATACATTTTATTTGTCATGAACGTATCTTAAATATATGATATTTTAATCAAAATCGTTAGAGCCATTTTTGAGAAAATTAAAATTTTCAAAAAATGTTCCATGTAAAGGGTAATCTGGAGTGGGGGTATTTTCTTGAAAACCTTCGTGTCGCATCTCGGAAGACACTGAACCTAAATACCAAGTTTGATAGTTTATCTGACTGTTCGTTTCCGAGTTATGCTGTTCACAGACAGACACACACACGGACATGTTTCCAAAAATGCTTTTTTTAGATTCAGGGGGTCTCAAAACATATATTTCTGGTGGAACCTCGGTATCAAATTTTTGGGTGGAATACAATACTTCCCTACTTACTATACGTAGTAGAGAAAGTAAAAATTGTGTGCAATGTTTTATGGGTGGCCTCCTGTGCAAGCTTTTACTGTGAAGGCTGATCAGTATTGTCAGGCATTGTGAAACCTGAAGAGGGTGCTCCAGAACAAGACATGTGGAATGCTGACAAGAGGCATTATGCTTTTGCACAACAATGCATGACCTCATACAGCCCACACGAAATCTGTTGCATCAGTTTGGATGGGAGATCTTCAACTATCCACCTAGCCCTGACCTCGCACCAAGTGACTTTAGTAACTTCTGTCTCTTGAAGCACTTTCCAGCAGGAAAACGTTTCTACAATAGTACTGAGGTACAGACAGCAGCGACTTCATGGCTCTAGATGGTGGCAGAGTCCTGTGACTCGGATATTGCATGGTCTGATTTCTCAGCCCAGAGGTCCCGGGATTTATTTCTGACTGGGGCAGGGAATTTTTCTTTATCCAGAATGATTACCTATCCCCCTGGAAGTGTGAATGTGGGTGTGTTTAATGTAAAATACTGATAAAGCTAGCGGTAAGATAACTCACAGCCCATTGAGCAACTACACCATCAGTTGTTTCTCAAGTCAAAGCCCCCAATATGGCCATAGAAGTTAAAGGAGCTATACATATGAAACAGTTAAAAGTAGATTTAACTGAATATTTGTTTTAGCTATATCATTATGCCGAATACTAATCAGCTATAAACATTGTTGCAGTGATCATTCCACGTATTGAGAAGACATTACAGTACATCATTTCAGAACTGGATGAACTAGAAAGAGAGGAATTCTATAGGCTGAAGAAGATTCAAGACAAGAAGAGAATAGTACGACAGAAAGCAGAAGAAAGGCTGAATCAGCAAAAGCAGTTGGCTTTGCAGGAAGGAAAGGACATAGATGTACCAAACATGCTGGAAGAGGGAGATGAGGACCTGCTGTTCTAAAACCTCCAAGAGGTAAATGTCGCTAATGATAGTTTTTACTTTGGTTAACTTGTAATAGATACAGGTTAAGTGATTTTGGTTATATATAGTAATCTTTGCAGTTTAGCTTTTAATGAATGCAAGATATTTGGATTAGATTAGGGTTAACAATTTCCTTTATTGTACTGCTTGTTTTCCGATTTCTTTTAAATGTATTCTTTATTCTTTGTTTTTAGTTCTGTATGCCATCTTAGGGTTGTTAACAAACTAGTGGCAGAGCATGTTACGCTACACAAGAAAGAGACTCCGAATCGTTGGTCATAAAATGTTTACTGAACGCATTACTGAAAACAGTAATAATGAAACACTAACTTTTGTAATAAGTGATGTTGAAAATATTGTCCCTCAGCAATAATACATGGTTGACATCTGCGTATGAAATTCCTGTTTACTTCTATTAGCTCCTGAGACGTAATTGCAGCAATTTGTCTTGTGATATTTGGTTTTAGATACTCAATTGTATGGAGGTTATTCTGATACACCTTGTTCTTAAGTTTCCCCATAAATAAAAATCACAAGGTGTCAAATGTTTTGAAAGCTCTATTGAATCTCGGCAGTCATTCTTTCAACAGGACTCTGCTACTGCACACACTGCTTACGAAACACTTGATTTCATTGCCAAGATTTTTGAGGACAGAATTATTAGCACGTGTGACCTGCTCATAGCCCTGATCTGATGCTTTATTATCCTTATTTATGGGGAAACTTGAACAAGATGTATCAGAACAACCCCTATACAATTGATCTAAAAGCAAACATGGCACAACAGATTGGTGTAATTACACCTCAGGAGCTAATGGAAGTGGACAGGAATTTTGTACGTAGATATCATCGATGTATTGCTGCTGAGGGACAACATTTTCAGCATCGCTTAAAACACAGGTTAGTGTTTATTCTTCTTCTTGATATTGTTGTTGGTTTCATTAATGCATTCAGTAAACGTTTTACGCCTGACGATTTGGAGTCTCTTTTTTGCATAACCTACCATGCTTTGCTGGTCATTTGGCTGGCCACTTCGCTGCCCACTAGTTGTAACAACCCTATATATACTGGAGCTCAATGGATCATTTCTGTTAGTCATTTTTCTGTGTTTAATATCCATTCTTTTTAGTACCAAGAGTGGTTCTATACAAACAATAGCTTCTCCATTTTATCCTTGATCTTTCATATTATTGCATTGATAACTGACATAGACCTCCTAAACATAATTTATTCCCATATTGAATCATTTTAATAATGTAAGCATCATAATTAATTGTTCCTCCACACAAGAACGCCTTGTGAGTAGGCTAAAGTTTGAAAGGTGGATTCAGACTGAAAACTTCAGCATCATAGCAGGATATGAACTGTGAATCTTTGGCTTTCCATGCCATTGCTCTAACCCAAGGGTGGCGAAAACGACTTCCTTCCGCGAGCCACCAAATATGCAACACGCACTGCATCCTCACCAGCACATGAAAAACAAAGGGACGGTTGCAGAGAGGAAACGGCGCCTGCGAGTCAAAATAACTCACGAAGCACTTTTTCGCCACGTCTGCTCTAACCAAATGAGCTGCCATGGCAACATGCCTGTTCTACATTAAATTCCCCAAACTAAATTTCCAGTAAACCACAATGCATTCTCAATTTCGTTTTGAGAAAACACTTCTGAATAGTGGCTTACAATATCATAAGTACTTTTAAGTCACAGGCTTCATAGTTAACCACTATTAGGTCAATCAGTGACAATTAATTGTTCTTCCACACATGCCATGTATAGGCTTAGGTTGGAAAGGTAGATTCAGATTGAAAAATGCAATGCCATAGCTGAGATATGAACCATGGATCTTCAGCTTTCCTTGCAATTGCTCTAACCAGCTGAACTATCATAGCAACATACTGGTAAAACATTAAATTTCCCAACTGATTCACATTTTTCCAGTAAAACACTAGGCATTCACCTACTGGAAAAACCAAAAGGAATTTGGATATTGTGGCAAGCACATGTAGATTTAGTGTGGTCAATCCTCCCAAAATGAGTTGGTAATCCTATCAATTCAATATTGGCAGCGTTGTACTTGTTCTAGAAAGAGCTAGAAACATCCAGAATATTCGAGTAGCTTGAGTGATGCTTTGACAGGAAGTAGTGGTGGGGATGATTAATTATAAAATGAGTAAGTTATCTTGATTGGGTCTCTGTAGCCATGGGACCTGCATAGTGTAAAGTGCTCTGGGTATCTAGCTCGGGGCAAGGGGGTGGTTGGGTTGATGTTCTTATAAAGCATTTAATATGTGATTTTTAAGGTAAGAGATTTTGTGTTGTTAAAGTTGAAATTACTTCTTTTGTATTTCTCCATAATGATGCTGGTAATCCTCTTAGTTGAAATCTGTAGTTTCGCATGCCAAGCGTGTATATGTTTCCCCCATTGATCTGGGGGACTACTTCATGACCTGAAGTAAGGAAATTGCAGTAAATTTGCTAAATTAATCTTAGCGCCTGACAATATTGCAGCTGAAGAAGATTTTCAGAACAAAGTTTAAGCAGTTGGTAAAATTGGCCATAGCTACACATTTTTGGACATACCATCCTAAGATCAAAAGTGAGGCAAAATTGTTGGAACTCCTACAAAATGAAGCAGAACTTTCCACCTGGGAAAAGATTTTTATTATAAAAAAATGTGAAAATGTCATGAATTTTGAGATACCTATGTTTAGTTAACTCAAGGAATTCATGACACCGCTAGATGTCTTCTAACACACTTATGAATTGGATGATGTCACTATTCCCATGAGTCAATCTACAGCTGGCTATTAGGACAATGGATCCTCTGCCACTGCTGAGACTAATCACAGATCAGCTTTTTTGTTGATGTCCTATCCCCTAACTAGAAAAGCCCATATGTGCATTAAATTTTCTCAATTCAAATATACTGATCTAAATTATTCTAGATACCATTTCCAAAGGCGAGTTGCAATGCTAAATGTACTTTTAATTCCCAGGCTTTGTTATTAATCTAAAAGTAGTAATTTGTTTGAAAAGCCAAAGAACTGTGGTTCAAATCACAGCTGTGGCATTGAATTTTTCAAGTCTTATTCATCTTTCCAATGTACAAGGAACTTTCCACCAATTTGAAGCTGGAATTTCATTTGAATTGTAAGTGATATACTTCCCAGAAATTGAAACAGTGTTATTTAGGACCATTTTCAAGGTTAAACGTAAGAATACAAGAAGCTGGGAACATCAGAGAGACCACTTTGGTGAGTGGCTCTACCAGCCAAGCACCAAGCCAAATGGTTGAAAACAGCTGTATCACTTTAGCCAAAACTGTTTCAATTTCTCAGTAGCAGCCAGTCTCAGCCTGAACAAAATCTTAATGTGTTCAAATGGCCAGTGTAAAATAATAATTATACAATAACAACCACATTCATGGTTTCACAGGTGATTTCACAGCTAACACTTCATGTGTGTGAAACGTATGTATAATGTGTGTTACTAGCCAACGTAAGCACAATGCTAGCGCATAAATGAAAATGCAAGTTGCTGATTTCTGCCAGCAAAAGCATATGCAATTGCGTGGGTAACTTTGTAGGTTCACTCCATTCCTTGAGCACTCCAAAATTGCTCAAATTGTAGGAAGTTCTAATTATGCAAGTATAAAGTCAAAATTAAGAAACCATATAAACAGAGAGAAATCATAGGGACAATAAAAACATGGATAAATGACGGTAAAATATTAATTTTGGGTACATAAATGTGAGGTTCTACTCTGTGGTGAATTAGTATTATGCAATAGAATCTTTCTTTTATATTAGAATTTAGAACATTTTTTGTCATTTGACCCCCTGTTTGTTACCCCCTCCATGTTTGTAACTAGGGATGGTGACTTTTAGCATTTTGAAATCAAGATTTAGCATTTTGTAGATGTTACGGGTGGGAGCTAAGTATTTATGGGATACACCAAATTTGTAGCACGCCGATTGGATGAAATGTTTGTGGTGGAGATGTTTTAAGAAGTTATGGATTGATACCACATTGTGGTGTCAATATTTGTGAAGGTTAGAATAGGTGTGGGAGCATAGCCCACCAGAAGGATATGGTGACTCCTCGTAATGGTTTGTTTTTCTTAACCTTTGTATCCTCATATTTAATACATCGGATTAAGATTCTTAATCTGCACTGATGTAGGCAGTGAATAGGAATTTGTGGGTAGCCAAGAATACTCTGAATTAATTTGAATGTAAATATAACTGAATAATAGTTTATTTTCAGTCCTCAATGTTCAAAAACTTTCTATAACCGAGAGGGTTGGCTCAGGTGGTAACATTTGTAGCCTCATTCAGAAGGTCTCAGCTTCAAATTCCATGGGCCATCCATTCTGTTTTTTTTTTTTTCCCTCAGTTGCCATGGTAAATAGTGGATTAGATATTTAATACCATGACCTAAAGTTCCGCCTTAAGTTCTAAAACAATAGTAAAAATTAAAATAGATGGTAATGGCAAATGCTCTGTCATCTATCCACACATAATGAAAGCAGGTAGACTGGTCGGCACTCTAATGCCATCTGCCCGGCATATGTGGAAGCAGAGATACAGTCGCCTAGCACTAAGGTCTCTGTGGATATGTATCAAAGCTACCATCTGCCCGTCGCAGAAGCAGAGGTAGTTGCCTAGCACTAAGGCCTCTGTGAACACGTGGCGAAGCAAGATGGTATGTCATAGGGTTGAGATCTAGAAGGCTAACACTCTACCACACACCAAGCATTGAGGTATCTTTTAGCAGATCCGTCGTGATATGACCAAGTGGTTAAGAATTTACATGCTATGTTCTCTGCTCAAATTAAAGAGAAAAAAACTTTCTAGAATTGTAAACAGCTACTTTCATATGTTAAAATATACACTTTAATATTTTAAACCATTATGATTTTTGTATGGTCTTGTATGTGCACCTACACTCAATGGCTGATGTGTAGAAGTTACACTCCAGGCAAACCGAGCTTGGGATTTTTGGAGAAGATGCCTGTGATTGGTCACCCCGAGCAAGTGACTGTGTCATCAACATTAATCATCCAATCAAGTCTTGTCTTATATACAGTTCTTATAGCATAACAATTTATCTTACATGCTATCATGACATTGTCTGTATATTCTATCTTTAATGTTTTATCTATTATTATAATTTGCTTTGCCTAAAAATTATAAAATGAATAAATCAGTGATGGAACATGTTGACCTAGTCACAAAATTACTGTTTTTGTTTCCATGGTTACTCAAAGTGCATGAAATTAATAAATCATGATGCCATCACCTTTGCGAAAAAGTATATGTGGAGTTGACCATTTTTTGCATTAATTTGCAATATAGCACTTTATAGCATGTTGAAGAAAAACATGTAATTTGAGTTTGTTCTAATAATGTTTAAATAACAATGTGAAATTAAGGTCACTCATGTAAAAGGTGTTATTAGTGAGATAAGAATACAACAAACATTAAATCAGTGTATGTTAAAGCAACACAGAGTAAAATAGAAGAAATCGATACATGACAAAGCATTACACAGAAAGAAGAAAAATGTATACTAATGCAAAACCAGAATAATAAAAATTAACTTAAGTCATAGAAGTTTGTAAATCAGCAACACTGTTGAATGAAATCCTAGAAAATACCTCAATATTTTGTTCTGCCATTATCCTGTTAGTTATAATTAAGTTGTTTACTGAAATATCCTTCAGCACCTTTGCTGTTGGTAGGATCCCAAATACATTGCAGAACTGCTTGGGTAAACACGGGATATTTGAGTTTGACAGCCAACAGCATTTGCAGGCTGCCTTACATCTTTATTTTTTCTGCACAAGTTAGCATTTGGGAATGAAAATATTCACATACTGCAACAAAACTATCTATTTTAACAAGCCAAAAAAAAACATCTTTTACTTCCATTTAAAATGTTCAGATTTGTTGACAATATAAAAACAGCGACAAATTCTTTGTGCGGGGGCATATCATTTGTCACTTTTCTTTCATCAACTGCTCCACTTTTTGTTGCACTTAAGCATATACTACATAATCATGTTTTTCATTTTGCTTTCTGTTTTTATTTGAAGAGTCCATGAATTGCAACATATCTGTGGATAACAATCCAGCACATCTTTATCAGCACATTGAATAAAGTTAATGATGCATCCCACAACTTATGTGCAAAAGGGTAGAAAGAGCCCTCCAGTTTGGTAATTAATTTGCTAAAGGTAATCAAAATGGAAATGAGAACGGCAAGCAATGCAGCACACAAGATTGTGGTTCACAGTAGTCCGGTAATGAGAACAGGAATGTATCTCTATAATCATATCGATCACAAAGTGGAAAGTCGATTTTGCACATTGGGATTTCATTTGTTTTTAACTGACCAATGACTTTTTTCACCTGCTTCTAATTCAGCCAACATTATGTGGGTTAGCCAATGTCAGAATTTGAAGGAGTAAACATTATCTATAATGTGTACAAAACAAGAAAGAATCTGAGGCGGAGGTAGATAATGCTGATGAAAGTCGCTTGGCTAATAGCAATAGAGTGAGGTTACATAGTTCAGGTGTCGCGCAGTCTCACTGTAGGCTACGGTTCCTACTTTTCAATTGTGCTGTTAAAAGTTAAGTACTCATTTATACTATTATAGCTGAGCAGGGCTAAACATTTTGAATCGGACTGTCCAAAAACCGTCTCTTTATGATGTTTGGTTCTTTAGTTATATGTCAAAGCAGATATTTATGAGGGTTGTTGAAAGACCTTGACCATTGTACACCACCATCAGCAGTATTGTGTTGCCAGTCCATTGGAATGATCCGTCTTTATCAGGGTCAGTGTAAACTTTCTACATAAAGAAATTTTTAATTTAACTACTTCACTATATGTTATGCACCTAAACTGAAATTATATGGGATGCATTCATTGGCATGTTTACATAATTATTGTTATTGATATTATCGTCTTAGTTTGAAAGGTAGCATGATGAAAGCATGCCTGTTGGACTCTGTGCCAAGTGACCAGGGTTAATTCAATTCAATTCATTTATTGCAACCAATAGACTATATACATAGTTTCTGTCATTTAACATTAAAAATTAAAATTAACAATTACTTATAAATATTCACCTATGCCATAAAATGCACAATTTATGAGGTAATTCTTTAACTCTTTAATGAATTTGGAACCTGTTATTTGTATAATCAAGGAAGGTAATTTATTGTATAATACTTCACCAATACATAAGGATTTTTTTCGAAACATTTCTTAATTTTCTCTTCCCTATACATGTTGTGTTTTGTTCTTGTGTCATATGTTTGTACATTGCTATTGGTCTTTATATCTGACTTTTGTCTGACTAAAAGAATAACTCTAAAAATCTGATGTGTTACACTCACATGACTTTCTCTACTCTTGTACAAACTATTTTTACAAACGCTTATTCTCCATATGCTTCATGTTAATCGAGATATCGAGATGTTAATCATATTGCTAATTTTCTTGTAGATGCAAGGGGTATTGCTAGGTTTTAAGCAATAGTACATATTTTAAGAGGTGGTATTCCATTCTCTTTGCATTACCAGGACAAAAAAAAAAAGAATACAGAATTTGAGAAAAAGTATAAGTATTGGAAAATTTAAGGGAATAACAAGCAATATCTCGAAAATGGTTCACCCAACAAAAAAAATTTATATGACATAAATTGTGTATTTTAAGGCGATCTATATTTTTTGTGCAGTAAAATTTTGTCTATCTCATATGGTTTACCAGCTATGCAAAAGTCGTTCACAATGAAGAATACTTTTGAAGACATTTCCAGAAAATTCGAGATATACATTTCATTTGTCATGAAAATATCTTAAACATATGATATTTTAATCAAAATCGTTAGAGCCATTTTTGAGAAAATTAGAATTTTTGAAAAATGTTCCATGTAAAGGGTAATCTGGGGTGGGGGGATTTTCTTGAAAACCTTCGTGTCGCATCTCTGGAAGATACTGAAGCTAAATACCAAGTTTGGTATTTATCCGACTGTTCATTTCTGAGTTATGCTGTTCGCGCGCACACGCACCCGCACACACACACTGCTTTTTTCGATTCAGGGGGTCTAAAAACATATTTCCGGTGAAATCTCAGTATCAAATTTTTGGGTGGAATACAATACTTCCCCTACTTACTATACGTAGCAGAGAAAGTAAAAATATATAATGAAACCACAGGTACTATACTTTCTTTTTTAAATACCTCCCTACAAGAATCCCTGGAGTTTAAGGAGCATACAATTCTTAGACACCTCTTCTGTAGTACTAATAACCGCTTTAGATTATCTTTATGCATTGTGTCCCATAATTCAAATGAGTTTGGATAATTCCATAATAAATCAGTTTTAAATTTGGTTTTTCCAAATAATGAGCCATATAGTTCAACAAATAGACACCCTTGCTAATTTTATTAGATATATAATTTACATGCCTTGTCCATGATAAAGTTTTGTCTATATGTAGCCCTAGAAATGAGTGGTCATCAGAGGTGCCAATTTCTTCATTTCCAATTTTAATTAATGTGTATGCTGCACTGGCCCTCTTGCTTCACCTGTATGTCTCGTCTCCCTCTGTCTCTGTCACACTCACAAACCATCTACCAACACAGCGCTCCGTTGGCTTGCTCCAGATTCCTTCTCATTTTGTATTGATTATAAATGCAGATCCATTACATTTCTGATTCCTCTAGTCATACTAAGCTTCATTCCTTTATTTAATGGTGTACATTAAATTTGTTTATTGTTCTTTGTTAATTTCTACTAGTTTTTGCTATTGTTTTTGAGGCAATAGCCAGTTTTGAGTTTCATATAAACAAACTACACATGACGCTTTTATTAGAAGGAACAATGCTCAATGGATCTGCATGTATCAAGATCTGATGTTAGGATGCACATATGCTAGAATTTCTTGCATTTTCATGTTTCTACCTTGCGACTAGAGAGCGCTGCTGCAGCTGTTTTTGTCACAGCCACCTAGAATAATCTCTTTAATGAAGAGTCTAAGTGCAGATTATGGATTTAATATGCTGTGCTTAGGAACGAGAACAAGAAAGTTAAAACTTGGCAAGTCTTCTTTCCCATTCCCAGGGCATGGGAAAGCTTCCTGTCAGTTGTGAACACTCCCATTGTAATATACGTATTTCAACTTTGTTCTCATTCTGGTGACCATTCTTGGTGGTTGTGAACAAGTCTTAACTGTAATTCAGACATGGGTCACAAATTTACCCTGACACTGTACTTCATAATAACTACATCATTAGCATTACAACTGTGATTGTTTTCTTTAAATCCCAAAATTCACATTTTAAACAACTTAATTTTTAAATATAAAATTTATTAACCACGTTAATTTCGCTGAATAACAGAAACTGCTCCTTTTTCACATTACATTTTCACTTTCCAGAATGATGGTCAAATGCATCTTAAATTTTCCAAGGATATACTAACTCTTTAGCAGTGGTGTAGCATGAGGGGAGACAGTGTCTACCCTAAATTTTGAGATAAAGATTGTTTTAGCTGTTTTGGATTTTCGACTTCTGTCTTAACTTAAAAATAATTAGTGTCTTTTGTTGTACATAAATAATTTACATACCATTATTGTGTATTGAAAAAAAGAAATGTTTTAAAATAGAGAGTTGAGGGTTGTTACACTACATCACTATAACAATATAGTGATGTAGTGTAACAACCCTCAACTCTCTATTTTAAATTATGACACATCACTGTTACTAGCTTCTAAATCTTCAAAATTAGTCAAGAAATGTTTTGCTCACTTTTCACAAATCGGTCCCTGAATAGACATTCCCTTATATGTCTCTTATGCTTCTGATAAACATTGTCAACTATTTATTAGAAAACCATGTAAGTATGAACGATCGAATAATATTTACTTCTCAATACTCAAAACTAAATAATTAAATTACACACATTTTAGATTATAATAATAATAATAATAATTGAAAATGTTAAGCTATTTAGGCTATAAATTCACTTCTTGGTTGCTTGCCTATGCTGATCCATGGTCTCAATACACACAACTCCTGGTTTTCCATGTATTGATAGCCAATTGTCTACTTGCTGACATATTTGTCTGCCTTTAGCCCCCATCTTTTTTGTAGTCATTCTTAACCAGTTCTCTTTGACCTTACCCAAATAGTTACCAATAGCTTTTATATTTTTATCCCCTTTTACACTCAGAATCTTCCTTATTAATACTTCCATATTCAAGTTTTATCATTTCTATTGGCAAAATTGTTCTCTCCATGTTTTTGTTTAATTACAGTATAATAAACGGTGTAAAATCAGTGTTCACTTTCCCACACATTGGACATTTTACTATATCCTTATCATGCATTATACCTTTTAAGTTTGTAACTCCTGTTCTCGCCCATGCAAATCCTTCCCGTCCTAATTTATTACATATTTCTATGTACTTTTCTCTCTTGTACTGTCAAAAATATCTTGTCTGTCAGTATCTTCTAACCTTAATTTTACTTTTTTTTCAAAAGCCTCTAATGCGATATTCTGCATTTATCCACGCATCTCCATACCTATCTGCTCCATAACTTCCTGAATTTTTAATAACCATGACCCTTTCCACTTTTCTTTTGTATATAAAAATATTCTTTGATAATATCACTATCTTCCAGATTGAAAATTCTATATAGATATTTCATACCTCTTGTGAAAATTTTGATCTTGATATAGTACCTACGAAGTTCTACTGTGCTGCCCCATTTGGTGATGCTATCGGTAGACCTAAAACATATTATGTAATTAAAGAGCTGAAAGCTTACTTAAATGCAACAGACTTCAGCTGAGAGAATTTTCACATTTCTCATGGGACATGCTCCTGTGAAAAGGCATCTTAACATAATGGGAGTATTTCAGGGTAATTTAGATATCCGATTGTGCAAGAAAGAAGCTGAAACAGCCCAGCACATTATATGCTCATGTGAGGCCTTGGCTCACAGGAGAGATGTTGATTTGGGAAAATGCTTTTAAAACCAGAATAATTCAAAACCATATCTGTTATGAGACTATTCCTTGGTTAAAAGTGGAGACATATTGAATTGGCTTTGAAATGATACAGGTAGCACAATAAGCCCAAGGCTGAAATGCATCTGGAGCAATGACAGAAATCTGTATAACAAGAAAAGATGCTTCTGATAAAGCAAAGCAACAAAATATGTGATTGCACTGCTATCTTGGCTTTCCTTCCACAGCAGGCTTCTAGCACCTCTTGGGTAGACACCTTGCCATATGTCTATCTTTAGCAGTAGCTTAGAATGCTACTTCACATGCTCTCTTTATCCCAATAATGTTCAGTGCCAGTCTTTGATTAGCCAGGTTAAACATATTCATAGTCAACTATTTCCATGCTATAATGATATGTATGTGTATATTGCCCACAGACATACTGTTATCTTTCTTCTGAGTGTGTGTATGTTTCTGGTAAATTTATTAGTGTATCTCTGTGACATTTAAAGCTGTGTATTAATGCAATTAAATATGGCATGCTCTGGTAAGTTTAATTTGGGAAATAGAATTTGACTGCATTCTGGTTTTATAAAACAACTTAGAATAATAAATGGCATGTTTAAAACCTAAATTATATCGACCCTATCTTAGATTATTCTCAGAAAGATGGAAAAGTGACAAAATTCAAAGTAATCATTATCTAAAGTACAGATAACTTAGAGATTGTTCCAAGAAAATGCTTCATTGTTACTAATGCAGTACAGAGCCATGGAGAGACTTTGAAGCTAAAACAGCACACTGCGACAGAATGTTGTATTTGAAATGCAGATATGCTTTACATGTTAGGAAGAAGTAGGATAGTTCATTATTTATCTGAAACCTCTTGGGCAAGCAAGAAACAATGAAAATGGTATGTGTTAAACCAGGATATTTGTCAGCAACAGTGCCGTTAGGTATACATGTGTGGAGAAAATGTCTTCCCAGAATTTCTTGTTATGCTACGCTACTACTCAAGTTTAGAAAAAAGTTTTATTTGAAAAAACGAAATTGTTGATTTTGTATTTATATGGCATTTTGGTATAATTTTCTGATTTTGTCACATTTTCACAACACATTAAAAAGTGGTAAAAATTAAAATACAAGAGTACAAGCCTTTATGAGCATTTTGGCTATATCACATTTGCAAAAAATCATCACCCCTATTTATAATGTGCTTTTAACTTCTTATTTACATTTGCTAGTTTATTTATTCCTGCAGTATGCATCCATTTGGAGTGCTGAGACAATTTTTCAGATGCTGCAAACCCATGATTCCACATGTTTGTTGTTAGAAACCTGTAAGCTTCATTTTTACTTAAGTGGTAGTATGCGTTAGTCATAGGCTAAACTGTGTTATTGAACCTGCAAAGTCACAAACATGGTTACATACAGTCATGGCTAGAAATTGACATTCTATGTAACAAAGTTGCATTTGTTATTCTGTACTAATCATGCTCCAGGTGTTTCAGTGAGAATGTTTGTGCTCTTCAATGTTTTTTTTGTAATGCTGTCTTTGAATTTACATTATATTCAATGCTGAGCATAATTTAGGAGAGTGAATCTAGTAAGTGTGTTCAGGTTGACTCCACTTTCATTAAGCGTCTTACCAATTCTTCACTGTGTGTGATCCCACATCATTTTGTGTATAATTTAATCTATTTAATACAATCCTACCATTATAAACAGGTTGTTCATATTATGCATAATTAGTTCATTATAGCACTGTGCCAATAATAAAAGGATGTAATGTCATTATTACAAGTTGCCATGTCTTATAGAAAGATGATCATTTTGCGATATTCATTTCTCTGGAAATGAATATCTATACCTCTAACATTATTAAATATTGAATAATTAAGATCTGTGTTGATAGTAGGCTATATCACAGTGTTAAGACACCTGCTCACTTTTCTCCCAGGAAGGAAATGCATGCAAGTGGCTGTTTTGCATATCAGTTCAGCATGCCGGTAACAACAAATGAAATGTAAGAAGAGAAGCTAATGGTCTCACTTATGTTGGCCATTATTTCATGATTTATTTCCTACAATTTATAATGCTAAGATGGCATAAAAAGGATTAAAGTTGTGGATCTTAATATGACAAATGTTCACTCATGTCATAATCATCAAGATTATCTACTTGTTGTATAAATTACCATTAGCAATCATCATTAATGAATGTAATAAAATATAACAGATTTTGATACTACAGCATATGAGGCAAAAAATTCCGGAACATTCGTAATTTCATGCCAATGGAGTGTTGAAACAAAATACGGTTGGCATCCCTGCACATGCCTGTGTTTAATGTGTAACTGGCGGAAGTTTCATTATTCTATGTCTGTTAGTTATTGTTCAGTGCTGTATTGAGTAGAACGTTGTGTCGCACAGTTTGCGAATTTCGAGATGGCAGAGTTAGAGGAGCAATTCGTCTGCATTAAATTTTGCGTTAAACTTGAGAAAACCTTTACACAGGCACACCAAATGATGTAGGAAGCCTACGGTGATGAGTGCTTAAACTGTACTCGGTGTTACGAATGGTTCATGCGGTTTAAAAATGTCCAGATGGAAGTTAAAGATGACCCTCATTCAATGTTTACCGACGATGCTCATGTCAGGAACGTCAACGAAATTGTGTGTGCCAATCGAAGACTGACTATCGGGACGTGTTGCAACGTCTGCAAGAAAATGTGAGAAGGAAACGGCCTGAAATGTGGCGAGACAATTCACGGCTCTTGCATCATGATAACCCACCCGCACATTCATCCCTGTTGGTGCATGTCTATTGCACAAGAAACGATATCACTGTGCTGCCTCATCCTCTGTACTCTCCAGACCTGGCCCCTGCAGACTTTTTTTTATTTCCAAAGTTGAAAACCCTGTTGAAAGGATGAAGATTTGCAACAATAGAAGAGATAAAAGAAAATTTGCAGACGGCGCTTCGCGCTACCAAGAAAACGATGTACCAAGACTACTTCCGGAAGTGGAAATGGCATTGGGAGCGGTGTATCAATTGTGGAGGAGAGTATTTCGAAGGAGACCATGCACAATAAGTAAAAGCTAATCGTAGAAAAACATTGTGGACAAACTTCCGGAATTTTTTGAACAGACCTCGTATATAAAGATTTTATTCTTTTTGTATCCATATTATAGTATCATATGGTTAAAAAGTTCATTTTACCCAATTTACATTCCCTCCATTTACAATATTTTTTGTTCCTAAGAGTGAAAAGGGTTTCAACTTCATTATTAGTCCAATGATTTAGACAGTTTATAGGAATAGTGCTTGTGTTGTTCCAACTACTTGGTTACCGATTGTGCATTTTGGCAACAGGAGTTGTAGCTCCAAGCTCCACCATTTATCATGTACTAACTTCTGCAAGACAGGTTATGGTTTTATAGTTAACTAATTTTTGTGATTATGTAAGATTAGTTTTTATAATTTATATTGCACTTTTTAACAGGTGAAGCAGTTGGATTATATGCATTGTTTGGAGCAGGAGTTAAAGCATCTGTCAACTACTTCCTTCATAGGCTAGCATAATAGAGAAATTAAATCAACTACAATTGGCACTGCCAATTCATGTGAAGGTGTTTGGTGACAGCTGTGAGCAGTATTTATTTTTCCTTCTCTCCTTCCATAAGATGTGAGCATTTATTTAGAAGAATGATCATGGGTCCTTTAAACAATTTTATCAAGTACATTTGCCAAATTCTCATGTTTCATTCTAAAGGCACAATGATGATACTCAACCCAAAAATCTGCAACTTTTAAACATAAATACAGTAAAGAAGAATGGTATCCAAAATATAGTCCGCGATTAATGTGTATCTGAAAATTGGGAAATTCTCCCAAAAATAAGTATTCACAGTTCTAAAAATATGCCTAATCTGGCCTGACAAGGTTGTAAAAAACAAGAAAATAGGTTTAGAGACATTGTTACATCTAGGTTTAATTTTATAATGAACAAGTTTATGTTTTAAAGATTGTTTTACAAAGAACTTCATAGTGTGTGCAACATTATGCTGCCAGTAAACTACTGCATGTATAACTTAATAATTATAAATATACATATAACATATAAAACTTGTATTATTTACATAAGTTTCCATAATGACTCTTAAATCATCGTTCTGATACCTCTTGGAACTGCTTATAATATGCGCAGTTGTCCAATAGACATACCTTTCCATATCAAACATCCCAAGAGATTTACCTAGCATCAGTGGACAGTATTGGAATGAGAACGGGTTTCTCTGGAGTTAAGTTCATCTGTAAGAACTATCGCTTGCAACACTTTACTTGAAATAACAGTATTCAACTGTTTTCTCCTGCTAGATGTGGCATTGTATAATGTAATTCCTTTAAGTATCTGTCTATTTCTTAACCCTCAAAGACTGAAAAGCTCCTTAAAGGCTTAAATAAATGACAGTATACAAAGGTGGGGAATTACCGCTGTCCCACAGTACCCCCAGAAATTAAATATTGATAAGACGTACCTCAGAAAGCTATAAAAAACTGCTATGCAAACTGTGCCATTACTGTGAAACAAGTGATTTTGGCATTTCATTGTTTTAATTTAGTTTTGGCAACACTGAAAATTGGAGTGGAGGAAAAAAATTATAAACTCTGGTTAACATTTCATTTCAGAAAAAAATCTTATCAGTTGTAAAGCATTTATTTGCTTTTCTTAGATATGCAAGACTTCTTAAATTAAATTTCTTTTAAGTAGAACTTTTAACACATGTGTTCTAAAAGGGTATTTTTTCATGTTTTTGCAAGAAGAACATTCCACTTCTGTTTATGTATAGCAATATTTGACTCTCAAATAGGATGTTGTATTGATACTTCTGTGCAGTTAGTTTTTTCCAGCATTTAAATTGAAGTGAAATTCATAATTCATGCTTTTGTGAAGTATTAAAGATTTTTGGCTTTTGTGCATTTTCTCTGCCTAAACTGTTGAGAATGACAGGAAAGGGTATTACACAATTTGCTTATTCTTGTACATGAGGACATTCTTGTCAAGAAAACCCTTCTCTTTATAGTTATGCCAGTCAAGTTATACCAAAAGTGCAACAATTGTGGCCATTTAAGGAAAGGGGACACCATGTCACAATTTATAATTTTACAGAAGGTTAAAAAGTGCAATCCATTTGGAAATTTCTAATAACCCCATCTATATGGTATCAGATTGTAAAACAAGAAAACCAATCCCTAATTCTTGGGATGTACAACACTGAAATGCTCTGAAGTCAGTTATTTTGATGTTGGTGTGCTTTCCAGCAGTATGGCAGTCATAATTCTAACCATTTTATACACAGAAACAGACCTTAGCATCAATAACCATATGCATTCAAAAAACTTTAGTCTCTTTATTTGTTAATGTAAGTATAATATGAAAAAAAAATTGATTACATAATGAAGAGCATTCAGTAAATGCTTTAAACCATACCTTGTAAGTGTCAATTTGAGTCCCCTATGGCTGGATGTACACAGCACTGCATCCACATAAAGTATTGGAGTGAGTGGTTAAGTTCCTAGGATATGCATGCATTTTTCTTTTTCTTTGTTCATTTCTCACTAAATATATGACTGAACATACCCAATTAAAACAGGTTACGTTAGGCATATATGCTGTTTAATCTTCTCCCATATGAACAATGTTGCAATGCAAAGCTTTATACTTAGGATCTGCATAATTAGTTCCATCAATCTGTATACATCAAAATATTTTGAGTTACAACCAAATTTTCAGTGTGTTGTCAGTCTAGAAAGAGGTTTATAAAGCACTGGATAGGGACCGAGACCAGTGCTGTATTATGTCTGTAAACTACAGGTTACATATAAACAAATATAAGGGACTGCTGAGCCATTTGGTATAACAGTCCAGGAAAGAACCATCAATTCATGATGGATGTTTAACTTTCTCCCCAAGTTAAGAACCAATTTCCCAGGCAGGGTCACATTGCAGTTATCTAGAAAAGGACCTATTTCAGTAATTCAATAAATCTACTAATATTGTACTGGTATTTCTTGTATTGCGGCATCACAGTTCATACCTTGCTGAAGGGCACAGCAAAAATAGCAGTGTTAAAATTACATGATGTCAAGACAGCGCTAATGACCCAATTGTGATTATACAGTATTCAGTAAAACAAATACATTGAGATATTAGTTATTGGATAGAATGTGTTCAAAATATGTACCATCACATGTGGTACATTGTTCATAAAGTTTCTGGAGATTATTGAACAAAGTTGTTGTAAGGACACAGAAAATGACGTCTTTTTGCTTAGTTCGGGAATATTTGTATGTTGGTATAGAAAACTGATTCTTTCAACCTGCCTCATATGTAGGCATCAGGGGAGCAGACAGGATACAGAGATGGAGTTCCATGAGAATTAGGCAATCTCCAAAATGTTGTTACAGAAGGGCAAGTGACTCCTGTGTGGTTTGGGTTTGGCATGTTCATCATATACTATGCTTTGGCATCTCTTTTAACGCCTATTGGAGATTCTTGTTTGTGGTGATAGTTTTTGGGCAACTTGTCCCTTTTTGCTGATATAGAACTGATTCTGTAGAGCAAAACTTGCCAGTGACAATATTTTGTTATTTGCTGTCTCCTCTTTATCTCTCTCCTCATACTGTTCTTTAACATGAAGCAAATGTGGTCCATTCTGATGTCCTACTCTGTATGACTGGAAATAATATTCCACAATAAATACCTCTTCCGTTGTGAGAACCTTATTTGCAGAAACTAACACAAAACAGAATTCACAATGATGTAAATAAAAAAATACTTAATTGCTATGGAAACTTGGACAGCAAATTATCAGTAATTTCAGTGTTGTTTGTTTTGCCACATACTTTATGTAGAGCTAAAAGTGTACTTAAAACATGCAACTAAAAAAATTCTCCAGCAGAGACATTTGGTGTGAAATCTGCAAAGCCAGTGGTCATGTGTGTTAAGCCTTACCTCTCATGCAACATGCCTGGAGCTCATTTCCCAATTCTATTTTGCCTATTCAAGTATTAAAGAGTAGTTATCCAGCAAAACTTAAATGCTACTACCATTTTACTTATCCTACAACTGCTGATAAAATGTTTATTGTAAAATAACCATTTTGTAGTTTAGGGACTGCTTTGGAGGATTTTAATTCACCACAAAATAAGCACTGTAGTATTGACAGCTCTATTGCATAGTAGTTAGCATACTAGTTCTAAATCCAAATGTCCCATGTTTGATTTTCTTTGGGTGAGGGAAGTTTTATTTTAACTAGGATTATTCAATATCCTCCTTAGAGTAGGGAAGGAAGAATGAAAATAGTAATTTAAGATTTAATAAAGTAATGAAATTCCATGCTAGTGAGGAATTGTTTACAAACTCAATGCTGTCGTATGGCATTCAATATTAAAGGCTGCATATAAGTGGAGGTAAAAAAAAACTTAATAATAAACAATGCTAATCTTAACTTAACCATCAGTCAGCTTCAGTTTATTTCTCATACTCTTGAGCTGTTATAAATAATGCTTGGTTAAATTTACTTAGACTTTTACAGTCTTGCATTCGTCCAATAAAATGTGTTTCTGAGCTTGTAGCTTGATGGTAAATCATAACTTGAGATGTCCATCAAACTAGGGTAGCCTTAAGCCTGGTGCAGATTACCTGGGAACGGAATTAGAACCAGAAAAGGAAGGTGAATATGCCACTCACAATCAGCCAAGAATGATAATTTGGAGTTTATTGATTTCTAATGTTATTCCACAAATCTGGTATGGGAACCAGATTGAAAAGAGAAAGTGAAAGACTTGAACATTTAGGCTTTTAATTGTGAATGAACTGAAGGTGGAAATGTAAAGCATGTCAATTAAACATTAAAACATTCTTTTGCGTGTTCGGGTATCATTTTTAGAACTGACCAATGAACTTTTATTTCTCCTGTCTGAATCCAGGTTTGCCGTTTTTGAAATTCAATGTGGTAAACATTTTCAAAATGCAATATAGTTACCATTTGTGATTCTTAAATTAAATTAAACCTCAATGGCATAAACAAAACTGAGAATAGTTGCAGCTGTTGGGAGCCATCCCAGTTTTGTTTTTACAAGTCTGCTACTAAAGAGAGTTCTAGTGGTTGTTAAGGGTCACATCCTCCTCGACTATCTTCTACAACGAAGACTGATGCAATATGCTATGATCTGAAAACAGAAATGTCAAACATGAAGTGAGCTTCCTTCTCACTTTCCTAAGCCCTGGAAAAAGCTTCCCATTGATTGTGCAAGCTTGCATTCGAAAATGCACTTTTTAATTGTTTTTCTCTTACTGGGCAATTATGCACTTGTCATTTAATTCATGAGTTCATCTGATGCGACTAGTATAGTTGATAAAAATTATCCTAAAAACCTCCTCTTTTAAAAGTATTCATTTTTTCTCACTGACGTTGCCAAGTTCAAAATTTTATCCTTTAATATAGAACTTTTTACTTTCCTTTTTGTTGGGATGTGGGAAGGGTGCAGGTTCTTAGGTAAAACTCCTAATTTTACATTAACACTCAGAGCAGTTGTGAAAACATAGGCTATGAATTGTGATGCAGAATTATGTATCATATTTTGTCTTTGAAAATAAGTATAGAATTAATGACAGGTAAACTTATATTAATTTTTGGTACAAGAGATGTCAATTCTGCAACAGAATTGAAGAAATCAACATTTCAAATTTCTTTTCTGTTGTGGATATGCCTATAGTACAAAAGAATTTATAAAATCCTCAAATTTAAATGCTGGATTGTGTTTTTCCAAATTTCTTCAGTTTGGTTTGTAAAATTAGCATAATTATTACTGTAAATATATTGTACATTTTGTAAGTGCATATGATAAGAAAGCGCAATATATATGTGTTCGAAAATATTGTATATGTACTAAGATTATTGAAATGTAAAAGAATAATAAAACTATAATGAGTTTATGAAAGTCTTCATTCATAATCTTTATGGCTGAGTTATAATACAATGGTGCACAACCTTTTAACAGGTATGCCCCCATTCCTTTGGAAACCAAGCTCACCAAGATAACTAAAAAAGGGATTACAAACTATCACATTTAGGTTGATATTGTAATGAAAAGAAGCTAGAAACAGTGATGTGTATTGAATTTATTTAAAGGTGAGTCGGAATTGTTACACTAAACTTAAGTGATGTTAGTGTAACAATTCCGACTCACCTTTAAATAAATATCACATTTAGACTGCTCAAAAAAATTAGAGGAACACATGTTTAAATCAAGTGATTGATCTGGTGTAAATTTTGAAGTCTGATATGTTTTGAAATATTGTTTAAAACAAGAATAAAGGTATTCTAAAAATGCATTAGGTTTTCTCTGAATAAATTAGTGAAGTTGAAAAATCTGTGGAAATCGAAGCGAGTACACTTTGATTTATTGATTTATTATTTTTTAAAACAAATTTTAACAGTAATATGGTGGTAGGTAATTATTATGATGTGTTCTCTGAGGCTAATACAAGCAATGATTCATTTGAATGAAACATCAGTCGCACAAGCAGTTGCATGGATTGAAGATTGTTATTCCATTCACTATGTCTGCAGGATTTGTGTCAATACTTCTTTCATCCATAGGGCTTAGAGATGATGTATAAAGACAGGTGGATACAAGAGGCAGCCTGGACAGGAGTGTAAGAAGAAGACAACCGAGGTACAGGATAGATATTTTGTTCTATTAACTTTGCATGGACACAAATCTACAGCCAGAGATTTACAAAATGACTTACGAACAACTGGAGTGGTGATTTCTGATAAGACTGAAAGAAACAGATTGAGATATAGAATCCCCTTTAAAGTCCCTCATTTTGACACGTCAGCACAAGGAAGCCTTGCTGAAATTTGCTCAGAATCATCTCAACTGGCAGCACTGCCAATGGAAGGCACTTCACAGACAAGTCAAGGTTTAGTTTAACAGTTTGTGGTGGTCATACATGTATATGTAGACATCCTGGTGAGTGTCTTGCTGAGCTACTATTATGAAAAAAATTCTGATGTGTTACACTCGCATGACTTTCTCTACTCTTGTACAAACTATTTTTACAAATGCTTATTCTCCATATGCTTCATGTTAATCGAGATATCAAGATGTCAATCTTATTGCTAATTTTCTTGTAGATGCAAGGGGAATATGGCAGGTTATAAGCGATAGTCAAATATTTTAAGCGCTGGTTGTTATGTGGCGCATTCCATTCTCTTTGCATGTCTTTGAATGTCCAAGACATAAAGAAATGAACGAATTTGAGAAAAAGTATAAGTATTGCAAAAATTTAATGGAATAACGAGCAATATCTCGAAAATGGTTCACTGAACAACAAAAATGTATATGACATAAATTCTGTATTTTAACGCGATCTACATTTTTTGTGTAGTAAAATTTTGTCTATCCCTATTGGTTTACCAGTTTGCAAAAGTCGTTCACAATGAAGAATACTTTTGGAGACATTCCCAGAAAATTCGAGATATACATTTCATTTGTCATGAAAATATCTTAAACATATGATATTTTAATCAAAATCGTTAGCCATTTTTGAGAAAATTAAAATTTTCGAAAAATGTTCCATGTAAAGTGTAATCTGGAGTGGGGGGATTTTCTTGAAAACCTTCGTGTTGCATCTCTGGAAGATACTGAACCTAAATACCAAGTTTGATGTTTATCCGACTGTTCGTTTCTGAGTTATGCTGTTCACCGACAGACACACACACACACACACACACACACACACACACACACACACACACACACATGGACATGTTTCTAATAACTGATTTGGAGGTGGTTCGGTTATGTCTTGGGCTAGCATTACTATTGAGTCTTGGATGGACCTTGTTGTCCCACACTGCATGAATGCTGATATTTACATTAATATTATCCTTCAACATGTCATACCCTTTCTTATGGAGTGGACCATAATTTTCTTCTCATGCATGATAATGCTAAATCCCATACATCATAGAATGCCTTAGATGTCCTACAAGTATGCTAAATTCAGGTAATGGATTGGTCTTCACATGTCTTGTCCTCAAGCCGATTGAGCATCTGTGGAATAAGCTGGGAAAACTTGTTTGCAAGTGACCTGCTGGGCCACAGAACCTGGGAGAACTCGCAGATGCACTCACTGAAGAATGGGAGAGAATCCCACAAACTACTATTAGGAAGTGGTTGTGTAGGTGTTATGCAGTTATTGTAGCTCATGGAGGAACACATTAGGTACTGAATGTTGAAATAACAATGGAAACATTGATAAGTAATCAATGTAATCTTGTATTTCCACTTTGTTTTGTGTACACGTCAATAATTTGATCATATTTCTAATCCTGACGTATAAAAGTTTGTTAAAATGCCCACTATAATTTTACACAATTCTTCAATCTAAAAAATTTAATTGTATCAATGTTTATTTTGAGGCCTTGGTTTAAACATGTGTTCCTCTAATTTTTTTGAGCAGTGTATATA
Organism: Deroplatys truncata; assembly: GCA_030765065.1. Lineage (NCBI taxonomy): Eukaryota > Metazoa > Arthropoda > Insecta > Mantodea > Mantidae > Deroplatys > Deroplatys truncata. The sequence goes on along the minus strand of CM060987.1, from coordinate 105,263,325 downwards.
TATCTTAAATGTTAATTTTGCATTATCAATTGCAATGGAAATAACAGGGGTTTTCCATTCACAAAAAAAAGAAGAAGAAGAAAAAACAAATAATGGTTTACCTTTTTAATTGTACCTCAAGCGTCGCCTTCATGTTGAAATATCTCAGGATGTAATTCACCTATTGTGATGCAACAAATGATTTCTTAATGTTATTTTCTATGTTATCAATTGTGTCAAAAATTATAGTGTTCCCATTTTAAAAAAATGCAAGTTTATATTGAAAATCATATTTACTTACATTTTTTAATGGAATCATCAACTTTAATGAGACCCTCCCCTAACTTCATGCCCATGAAAGTCATTTTGCAATTCCTATTTTTGTTTCATAGATATTTGTAGTGGTAGTTTCAGGTGACTCGCCCTGTATAGTATTAAGACTTGAGTTTACAGTCTACAAAGTTAATTACATTTATAAATTAATTTTGAAATATTTCATGTAATTGAGAGTAATATGTAGGGTATATCAAAATCAATAAACTAACAATTAGTCAATAGGCTCTGGAACTTTGTTTGAAAATTGTAAAGTAAAATTGGAGTTTGAATCTTCAAAAGTATAATCTTTTATGGTTTTATCTTATAATAAGTTATAGGCCAGTATGCAAAATTATGCATATTATCATAGCTTAGCAGGATTATCTTTGATTTTGTACTGGAGAGGGTGGATTAATATAATATATATATAATATAATATATAATATAATATTTATTTCATCATTATTACCATAATACAAATAAAGCTTACATCTAAAACTTATGTCTAGTGCATCAGTTTTCTAGCTCCCCCATATTTAGCCCCTAGGCTGTATATATGGGATAAAGCTACTATACCAACTCTCCACTTTACAAACTATGCTCGTTCAGCTGTACCTTTCTTAAGCTCCTTATCCACTTATCCCTTGTGTTGCCTAAAAATGTCCCCATCATTTTAATTGTTCTACTTTTGTGCTTCCCAACATTCTTAATGTTACTGCTTCTTTGTTTAGCTTGTCCCATTTTTTATTCCATGTAACCTCTCTCCACCTTTTAACCTTATCACATTCTATTAGACAATGAAAAGTATTACCCGATTCATCACACATAATACATCTCCCTGAACAATTATATCCATTCCTTTTTAAAAATATTACTCCTGTGCGCATCCACGCAAGACCTATTCTACCAAATTGATTACATATATCTACATACTTCTCCCTTCCCCAATCTCTTTTAACTGATTTATACAAGATCAATGACCTTTTATCCTCAAAACTAGCCCATATCTCTTGTTTCTCGATATCTTCCACCCTCAATCTCACTTCTTTCCAAAACCCACTGTTGTTATATTTATCTAATAGGAAAATATTCCTCATGCCAATTTCTTTTAGGACATTTCCCATCTCCCCTAACCAACACTCTTCTCCTAGGACAGCTTTTTGAAACTGTATACATTCTTTTAATATATTATTATCTTCTAAATTTAAACATCTATACCAATACTTCAAAATTCTTTCCACTATTATACCTTTTCTCCCTACCCTTCCTAGCTCTGCCAGTGCCACGCCCCTTGGTGAACTCTTGGGTAAACCCAAAACTTCTTTACAAAACATTCTATGGATTATATCAATCTTAATCCATCCCTTTGCCACCCCCCATATTTCTATTCCATATAACATTTTTGACTCTACTACAGCTTCATATAGCCTTTCCAACCAGTTCATTGTTAGCGTGGGTGTTTTGCACAAGCAAACTGTAACAGCTTTCATCGCTAGCTTTCCTTTCAATGGGTGGATTATTTGTATATGCTGGATCAAAATGCACTTGAATTGTCCACTTAAACTGTTGCAGCCTAGCATTTCAAATTTGAGTGTTAGGTCGGATATTTTACAATTTTCATACTTATCAGATTATGGCTTTACAGGAAGCAAAATTATAATCCATCATAATCAAAGCTGATGATGATTTATATTTAAGGCGCTCAACTTCAAGGTCATTAGCACCCTGTAACCTGATACAGAATATAAATATTTTCTTAGTGACTACAAAAATAAGTTAGATTATGTCTGCACCTTCTCTCTGTAATGTCTAACTTGCAGGAAAAATATTAACACACTAATTACTTTATTTATAAGACTCTGTGTTAAGGGAAGATTGATGGAAATTGCCAAAAAGTGACCACTTTAGTATTTTGTGCAGTGTTATTAATTGAATTTTCCTCTTTAATTTGATACACATTTTATCATTGCAGGCACAATAGTTACATTTGAAATCTATATTTAAAAATCCGATGTGTTACACTTGCATGACTTTCTCTACTCTTGCACAAACTGTTTTTACAAATGCTTGTTCTCCATCTACTTCACGTTAATCGAGATGTTAATCTTCTTGCTAATTTTCTTGTAGGTGCAAGGGGAATTGTTAGGCTTTAAGCGATAGTCAAATCTTTTAAGAGCTGGTTGTTATGTGGCGCATTCCATTCTCTTTGTATGTCCAGGACATAAAAAAAATGAATAACGAATTCCCATTTGAGAAAAAGTGTAAGTATTGGAAAATTTAAGGGAATAACAAGCAATATCTCAAAAATGGTTCACTCAACAAAAAAAATGTATATGACATAAGTTGTGTATTTTAATGCGATCTACATTTTTTGTGTAGTAAAATTTTGTCTATCTCTTATGGTTTACCAGTTATGCAAAAGTCATTCACAATGAAGAATACTTTTGGAGACATTCCCAGAAAATTCGAGATATATATTTCATTTGTCATAAAAATATCTTAATGATATTTTAATCAAAATCGTTAGCCATTTTTGAGAAAATTAAAATTTTCGAAAAATGTTCCATGTGAAGGGTAATCTGGGGTGGGGGGATTTTCTTGAAAACCTTCGTGTTGCATCTCTGGAAGATACTAAACCTAAATACCAAGTTTGATGCTTATCCGACTGTTCATTTCTGAGTTATGCTGTTCACAGACAGACACACACACACACACACACACACACGTTTCCAAAAATGCTTTTTTTGGATTCAGGGGGCCTCATAACTTGTATTTCTGGTGAAATCATGATATCGAATTTTTGGGAGGAATACAATACTTCCCCTACTTACTATATGTAGTAGAGAAAGTAAAAATGGCACTGCATCTGCCATTTTGTACTATGAATTCTGCGCCGCTTCACAGGAAAAAGCTGCAACTCTCACACATTTGGAGTACACTGGTAACTTTAGTCCATACTTTAAGGGAAGTTTTGTTCAACAAATGGGTACTAATGTTAATTATGGCAGATTCTTTGTGCTCAAGCTAATGTGGTTTGTTTGTTTGTTTGCAGATATATGCAAGATTGTTTTATCAGTTAATTGCCTTGAGAAACTTTCTGTAAAAGATATTTTCTGGTATAAATGGCGCATTTTCTCTAACTATTGAAGATAGCTAAATTAAATTTTAGGGTATTAGAAACAACCTGTGAGTACTGTTGTTGATCTGCATTGGCTAGTTGTTTTTGAAAAAAATAAGTGATAAATTTTAATCAAAAGATGGTATAATTAAGAAAATAACCCATTTCCCCTAATAAACAAACATATTGGATAAAAGTAGATTAGTGAACTGTAAACTTAGAAAACATGCATCTACATTGTGTAAAAGTTTGTCTGATATCTTAAATAATTTCCGAGATAATGGGGTAATGAAGTTAGCAGATTTAACATTTGCTAGCTAGGGCTTTTAATCTCCCCTCAAGTAGTTACCAATATTGGATCCCCCACCCCAAAGAATCATTTCTCTCTCAAGTCGTGATCCTTAAATTTATACTTAAGGAAAACTTTCTGCAGGGAATCTTTTTGTTGCTGAGAAAGAATTCTGCAAAGTTTCAATATCATCACACTAGAAGTCTGATTTGGTTGCAATCATGTGAGATAATCATATGACTGAACTCCAAACAGAAGTTATCGAGCTTTGATCTTTCTTACTTTAATAATAATAATAATAATAATAATAATAATAATAATAATAATAATAATAATAATAATAATCATAAAATAATAATAATAATAATAATAGGTTATAATAGTTGTAATAACTATAGCAATAAGATAGCAAAAAGAACACTTTCCCCCCTCCCCATACAACATTTTTGGTAGCTTTCTTTTTAGTTTCTTTACTGCTTACCTATAGTAACAGAGGGAAGAAAAATTGGCTATTGAGGTTTCCAGAATAAAAGAATGCATCTTTAGAAGAAAAAAAAATTGTGTGTGTGTGTTTGTGAATAGCACAAGTAAAAATCTAAAAGTTGGTTAAATACCAAACTTAGTATTTAACTTAAATATCTGCCAAGGTTGAAACACAAAGAGATAGACAAAATAACACTACACAAAAACTGTATATCTCATTAAAACTTACAATTTATGTCAAATAAAATTTTTTGCAGTGTTAACATCTACAAGATATTATTTGTTATTGGTTAAATTTTCAAACACTTCTACTTTTTTCAGGTGGTTTACAATTAAACAAAATTCATTTAGAATGAAGAGGGCTTCACAGGCTATTCACAGAAAATTCAAGATATACATTTTATCTGTTATGCAGATAATTTGATCAAAACCATATAGCCATTTTTGAAAAAATAACAGAACATTTTCCACATAAAGGTTAGTTTGGGTTGTAGGGATTTTCTTGAAAAACTTTTGAGTTGTATCTTTGGACGATAATGAACTTAAATACTAAGTTTTGGTATTTATCAGAGATTTCATTTTTGCATTACGCTGTTCACAGACACTAATGGACCTTTTCTTTAAAATGCTTCTTTGAGTTCAGGGCCCTCAAAACATATATTTATGGTGGAATACTGGTATAGAATTTTTGGGTGGAATACAATACTTTACTGATTATAAGGTAAGCAGAGAAAGTAAAAAATGATACAGGGCGATTCCATGGTAATTTACATGTGTGTGTGTATACACGCACACACATACACACACACACATGTTGCTGGTGACTTACATTACTGATTTAGACAAGCTTACAGCTAGGTTATAAAAATGAAAAGCTCTGCTCTGCTAATAGTGATATGAGTCTCATATTTTTCTAGGACATACACATAACATAAAGGAATACTTGACCATAATAATACATATCGGTGACTATAAAATGAATACATAAAAAATTAAGTTATGGTAACTTACATTACTTCATCAAGTTTAAAGTGATCCCGAGAATTGACAACAGTTGGAGGCTTCACTTCTTTTTACTATTTTGTCTTAAGTATAAAAAATTTCATCCTTTGTATCACCATTTCCATAGTTTTCCTTTTTTTTACCCATCACATTAACTGCATATTCTTTAGTACTGAGTAACAATACCTGGGAATAAAGATCCTTCATAGTTGACTATTACCCAATCATCTGTTTGAATTTCATTTCCTGTATCGTTACTTTTTAGACCTGACTTAGCTTCCAAAGTTGTTGTGTATCCCACAGTATGACTGTGATAAACTTGTAGGTGATGCACTTTTGCCATATTAGGGAATGGTTTACAATTTTGTACAAACTGAACTATATTGCTTCTCTTGGAAAATTCTTGATCTGTCATCATTATTATTGAAACTTCTGATGAGTCTCCAGCACTGACAAAGTTTAAAGCATGCACTTTCTATTTTTAATATTTGTCCAAACTTGACGCTTAATGGCTCCCTCAATTCCATTGAGGAGTCCTTCCCACTGGAAGTAGCAAAATAGTTCCATCTATTATCTAATTCCTATGGCCTCTTGCAAGAATTCTTATTGCATCTGAAATGAACCAGTTCTTGAACTGAAAACTGGATCCATCTGACCAGATGTTAACCATTGTAACTGACAGTGACATTCTTCTAGAAGTCTATCAATGTAACCAATTACAGTGGTTTTTGAATGATCTAGAACATCAGAGACCATGACATATTGTCGCTCATCTGACGAAGTGGCGTAAGCGCCAAAATCGAAAAAATTGAGATATTTCGCCTGCACACTCCATTTGGCCGTATCTATATTCTGACAAACTGGCGTACCTCCATCTCTAATGGTTACTTGGCAGTAAACATTGTGTTATCATTGTAAACGCCATTGCTCACTCATTCTTTTTCAGATGAACAGGCGTATGAGACTCGCAAGTCGCTTACGTCTCTTCGTTAGATACTATCATTATTAAAATTGGTCGATACAGCTATGTGCGCAGTGTAATGCTAGCCACTCTAGACCAATTTTTGCCACCTCACACCAACAATTAACATGTGTTTATAAATTTGGGCAAGAAAACGTGCTTCAACAATATTGATTGGTCTGAATACACTTGCAACAAGCTAATACAGTCTCAGTAAAGCAGCAGTCTGTTATGAACATGGACTTATTAGTAAAGCGGAGAGATGGATCTACGAAATGTTGTATAATGCAACGAAATTTAATGCATTGAAAGTGACGTGTTAAAAAGTAGGTGCTGAAATTAAGTATAATGGTTAACAGACAAGAAGTATTATTATGGGAAAGTGATTCAGATCGATCGTTCAAAGGAAAATCGCAGCGAAAGATCAGAAATGAGTCTATGGATGTTGCTCTCAGCGTTTTAAAGATACACACAAAAGACAGTTTTGAAAATATAAATGCTACATTTGCAGACAGTACTAATATAAGGGAACAGTGTTGTCATTAAGAAAAGGAAATACGCCAGCTGCAGTAGCCATTTAATGTCTGTAATAATAGTAACAATGATCCACTATATAGTGAAAACTATCAGTTTCTCAATTGCAAAAATGAAGGTTCTGGCATTTGCCCACTTTGTTTATGTTTACTATGTACAAAGAATTCAAATAACAATAACGAATGCACTTACCATCGTCCAGAAGAGTTTTCTTAAGAATATTTACATCCAGTCCTGACACTGTCTAAGATGTATTCTATGCATAATGAAGATCTCACAGCCCAAAGCCAGTTATCAAAAACTTACTCCAGAGTATCAATGAGTCTATCATTCAGTATCCTAAGGAGGACTAGTGCAGTTTGTGTGCAACTTACCGTCATGTGATGCTGCAAAGAAAATTGAGTTGCAGGATATGTACGACAAACACACTGAAGAAAAAAATGCTATAAGAAATAAGAAAAACAATGCTAAAGTAGCTGTTGAAGAAAACCCAAAATAATATTCCTCTACGGTATTTGATCTTCAGCAAGTGATTCAGCTGCCCCTTTCCAAAGAAAGTGCTGTATTCCATCGAATGCGTTTGTTAGCACATAATTTCATGGTTTACAGCATTTTAATTAAAGAGAGTCTTTGCTTTCTGTGAAGTGAGACTATCAGCAAAAGCGGATCATCTAATATTGTAACCTGTGTGGGAATCTACCTTCAACATCTTGATGTCCACGGTGTATAGGATGTCAGACTGTTTACTGATACCTGCAAAAGCCAGACTACCACCGCAATGAATGTACATTCTAAGCAACTCAAAAGAATTCACTGTCTATCAACTTGTGCTTCTTCGAACCTAAGTATGGTGAAAACGAAGATGATTCTGCCCACAGCACTATTTCAAGAGCCCTGCCTCAGGCATGGAACATCTTCATAACTTGCCAGCTGGTACCTATTGCGAGACATCCTGGAGTGCTGCTCCGTATGAAACCCTCTATGAGGGTAGAAGATTTCTTGGACTACAAAAGCATTTCAGAGAGACTACAGATCCGATCCTTGAGGATTTCAATCTGGAAACAAAGTGAATTGGACTGCATTCAGAGAAGTCAAAGTGACCACAGACGATGTCGCTTGCGTCTTTGTAAAATACAGTCATTTGGCCAAACATTATGAGCGGCTATCTCTGAAATCCAAGAACACTTCACGGGTTTTGAAGCTTCCTGTGCCTCAACTTAATGCCACCTATCCAAAGCTTTTGGCTGAGAAGTACATTGATCTACAGAAGTTATGTAAAGAACCAACACCAGTAATAAGAGATGCTGTTTACAAAATGTTCTACAAGGAAGTGCCACACTTCTAAGTTGTATTAACCTTGGGCATTTTTAATACTTATTTGCGTTTCCTAGAAGCATTTGTAAACAAAACTTTATTGAATGTAATTTGGAAAAAAAAAGCAATAGCATACATATTAATACTTGATATTGCTACGTTTAAAGAGAATTTCCTCCCTGTTTGTTTTCCGAAAGCATTTGTAAACATATTGTACATTATTCATCAAATATTGTCATTCAATATAGCACACCTATTCGCTTGATTTTTATATTCTTAAAATAAGTTCAGAAGTTATGATTCTTTAAAGATATGTAAACAAACAAATATATTATTTGCTAAATTATTGCAGGAATTAAAAATAAATAAAATACACTTAAATACTTTATGTTACGTTGTTAAATAGGTAGATACCTGTATTTATTTTAAATAGGTAGATACCTGTATTTATTTTATCGACTTCAAACGCTTTACATTGTAATATGTACTTAAAATAGAAAGATATACTTGAAAAATATGGATAAAAGAAATAAATAATGATACAACCCAAAACGATAGCAAAAATCAGCATAATATATTGATCATGTGTATGACGTAAGCCCCTTACTATCACGAGTGAAATCTTTCAAACCGACGTATCTCCAATTTAGACCTTTTTGGCCTATATGGTATCCAAATTCTAGTCTAACATTAGTGCTTATTAAGAACAACTATTAAAGATTTGAATCACTGTATTATATTTGATGTGCCATTTTGTGCTTTTGAGCCGTAGGTTCCTAAGTAAACACACTTTTCTTTAAACTGCTCTCCTGTAAAATTACACTTATGTCACTTACGTCAGTTGGTCTTTTTAATGATGATATGGATGAAAAGATCTTAAGTGCCAAATGGCAGCAGTAAATAAGACTTACTTGATTCTGCTGCCAGTGGGCACTTTGAATCTCACCCTGTGCTACACATGTATAATTTTCAGAGAAATCAACTTGGATCAGAGCTGTATCTGGAGTTGATTCTACTGCTGCTCTTTGTATTTGATAGGCTTTAGACTGCTCTCTCTTTATGTTACATTTCGAAAAATGGGGGACCAATGGCTAGGATACACTCGGTTAACTCCTGCATACTTCCTTCTACTATTTATACCAATCTTCCTTCATAGTCTTTCCATACTACCCACATCACATATGTCGTCCTCCGTGGACTAGTGGTACCGTGCTAGCCTCTAGTTCCCAAGGTCGCGGGATATTGTGGATTTTTCTAAGATATCGTTGGCATTTCTTCGCTATGACGGAATCCTTTTCTTCCTGATTTCAGTCCCCACCTTCTCAACGAGAATAAACAGTTTGCGGGATGTATGCGATGTGTTGGTGCACAGAGGAACTATGTAGCCTTTCTGCATTCGGTATTCATGTTGATCCCAAAACTAAAACGTTCTGCTACATTGCTAGACAACAGTGACCTAGCAACTATTCTTGGGCCCCTGCAGTAACAAGTTGAGACCTACATATTACATCAAGATTTAATGTGCATGCCCTTTCCACTTCAATGCTTATCATACTAAGGGAGATAAACGCTCCTGTTATCGAACTGCGCAGTTGGTAATTAATTAATTTTAATTTTGGATACTGCTGAAACTACTGTCACAGGGAAAGTTAGAAATAATTTCAACGCCCCTGAGACATCAGGGACATTAGAAATAATTATGTGTGTTTTGTTATAAGGTAATAGATCTTTTAACTGTTTCACAGATCCATTTTAATATCTTTGATGTCGCTCTGAAGTACATTACGGACCAGCTGGTAGGTAGTAGCTGGTGAGGAAATTGTGGTGAAATATCATTAGGATAGGTCACTACAAGTTTTTCTGCGACTGAATGAAGTTCAACCCGTATATTGGGTTGAAAACACATCAACTTTTCAGTGATGTCCATCATGCTTTTAAATCTGAGTCGTAAATGACCTAACACGTTATCCAAATAAACATAGAACACATTAAATTTGAAATACTGTTCGGGATCACTCAGCCTTTTATCCTTACGCAATTCATCGAAACTTTTTTGTCTTAATTTTGCATTTTATTGCAAAATGACATTTGAATCACCATGTGTTTGCAATTTCTTAAGCATCTTATTTTACTTTGTTAAAACAATTTCTAAATTAATGAAGTGAAATAATAAATGTATCGTCCAATAATTTTGTAACGCTGTATATCTTCATTAAGCGACTGCATATTAAGTTCTCCTTAAGCACTACGATATTTGTAGTTTCAAACACTTTGCTCCGTACTACCGTCTGTACCACATATTCATACGTTTTCTTAGAGGTTGCTTCGTTACGCTCATTTGAATTTTTAGATGTCACTATTATACAGGGTGAATCACCTAAAACTTGCACAGCAAATATTTCGGAAATGGAAAGTGCTATTGATGTGCAGTTTTCACAGTATTGATTGGTAGTCAGGGTCTCTACATTTAGCCTATAAACAGATTTTAATAATATTGAGAAAGTGTATTTTTTGAGCAAACATACAATTTTTTAAATGGAACAATGCCTAGTTACATCAACAGAATTAAGGTAGGGTAAATTAGAATGTCAGTGGCTTGTTGCAAAATTTTAGTGCAAGTGGTTTACGAGAAACCTTATTTTGAAACTTTTACGCACCGACACTTGTACAACCTGTGGTAGCACAAACTAAAGAAAAACAAAAGGGAATTACAATATTTCTGTGGATTCTTACAAGTAAAGAGAACATAGTCCTTGAAAGGTTGTGTTCAAAATGACCAACGACAGCTTAAATACACGCTTCCAGTCTGCTATGGAAACACTGCTGCACACGTTCTAGCATTTCAGCGCAAATGTCAGAGCAGGCAGCAGTAATACGTCGTTTCATATCATCTCGATTAGTTGGTACATCCTTGTAGACAGTGTATATCAGTCTTCCCCACAGAAAAAGTCTAAAGGGGTCAGATCAGGTGAACGGGCCGGCCAAGGTACAGGTCCTCTTCGTCCATTCCAACGATTTGGAAACAATCCGTTAAGACAAGCTGTAGTACTTCGTGCACTATGGGCTGGACAGCCATCATGTTGGTACCACAGGTTCTTCCTAGTCTGCAAAGGAACGTCTTCTAGCATCTGTTGCACATGGTCTGTCGGGAGGCTGCGATACTTGTGCGAGTTCATTGTTCCTTCTATGAACAAATGGCCTATGAGCTGATGGTTCACTATCCCACACCACACGTTTAAACTCCATGGACGCTAACATTCCACCTAAAGAAGCCAACGGGGGTTGTCAACAGACCAATAGTGCATGTTTGTGCGGTTTACCTGGCCATGATTAGTAAATGTTGCCTCATCACTAAACAAGATACATGATGAATCTGGAGTATCACGTCTTAATGCCCATGTATAAAAGTTAAAACGATTCTCAAAATCGTTTCCATGCAGCTCTTGATGGAGAGAGATGTGATAGGGATGGAACCTATGTCGATGGAGAATGCGCAGTACACTAGACTGTCTTATGCCACTTCCACGTGCGACTGTGCGGTAACTAATTTGCGGATCTACTGCAACGGCAGCCAAAACATTAATTCCTGCCTCTTCTCCAGTCACTTGTTTGTTTCTGTTATGTTTTCTAGGTGTTACAGTACCACTTTCACGCAATTGGTTGAAGAGGTTGATAAATAATTGCCGAGATGATTGAGTCTATTGGGATACGTTTCCACATTCACCGTACAGGAACGAACTGCATTCTTCCTACACTCTCCATACATCATGAGCATGTCGGCTTTTTCTGCATTAGTAAACCCCATCTTGCACTCACGACTTACTGCTTGAACTGTCACAAATTAGCTGACCAGAAAATCGCAATGCAATCAATGAACAGAAAACACAATGCAAACTAACATAACATCGTACCTAGCAACTAAGCAGGTTGAATGGGACAAACAATTGTCGGGGTGGAAACCTTTCAAAATGCGATTTCTCGTAAACCTCTTGCACTAGAATCCTGCAACAAAGAACATTGACATTCTAATTTACCCTACATTTATTCTGTTGATGCAACTAGGCATTGTTCCATTTAAAAATTGTATGTTTGCTCAAAAAATACACTTTCTCAGTCGAGCCCCTAACTACCAATCAATGCCGTGAAAACTGCACATCAATAGCATTTTCCATTTCCGAAATATTTGCGGTGCAAGTTTTAGGTGATTCACCCTCTATTGCCTAAAGCCCTCATGATATCTCTATAACAAAACGGACGGATAACAAAGCGTCATGAGCTAAAGACCATCTGGTGGGATATATAGTCTTTTGAGGGTTGGGGTTTTCTTTCGGTTGTAATTTCTTCTAAAGTTGCAATCTTTTATACTGGAAATGAAACACGTATATATTCTCTCAACCCAGTTGTAAAAGAGTGCTGTCTGTGGTATCTTAGGTGCGTCTCTTGGGATTAACTCCAAGTTGTGGGCAGCACAGTGTACATAATTGGCAGTCGGCTCTAATATTTTTATCCGCTCTTGCACTCCCGAGTATACTCCACTCATCACTTTCGCTCCATCGTAATCCTGATTCCTGCATTCTTGTATGGAAATTCCATTGTTTTCAATGGATTCTAAAACTGTAGCCACTAAACCTTGTGCAATTCCATCTCCAATTCTAAAAATCCCAGAAAACTTTCCTATATAGTGATCTCTACAGGTATGTTATTTACCCGTATTCTATTTTACTACGATGTATCGCAAAATTAAACTTAACTGGTCATGCTTAGTTACGTGCGTATTATCCAATATTGGGAACAGAACCATCGTCATGTATTTCTACAATTACCTCTTTTTCTATTTGTGAAGACAGCTTCTGAATGAGTTCATTTTGTATTTGGGGACTTGAGTAGGTGTTTTTGCTTTTTGACTTCTCATTCATTAATCTAGATAAAATGGGATCATATTTGTTAAGAAATTTAATAACAGCAAGGAAATTACACTGTGTGATTCACCTAGTTTTTCTCTATGCCTCGAAAGACCATAGGTATTACACATTGCTAAGGTGAGCGACACATCAATTACTATTATCACTATTTCTTACTATACGATTCTTTAAATTATCTGTAACTTCTTTATGAAAATGACTTCGATCAGTACGATTCTTGTGAGATTAAATTTGTGCACTTTTCGACATTCGCTCCAGAAATAAAGTCTAGGGAAAATTAGTGCTACTTCCACAATTTATTAATTCATCTTTATTATTATTATTATTATTATTATTATTATTAGAACCCGTGGGAAAACAAATTATATGTTCACGTTTTATGGACGAAATTAGCGGAATCATCTATTTCATCTTGTCGCTCCACTAAGGTTCTAGTCGGCCACAATATGAGTGCGCTTGGAAGAAGGCGCCACTGTTCTTGTTTATAATGCGTCAACAAGGCTAGGATTATAGGGAAGTGATGGTCAAGGCGATAGAGGAATATATAGTTGCACAATGAAAGCAGTACTACATTTGCAGGCCTCAGCCTCGCTAATAAGTGCAACTCAGAACTGCTGATGTTTTCTTTACCTCACGTCCTTTCAATGTCCCGCCCACTTGTTTCGTAACTATTTAGTTCTTCCCACCGCACGCACTCATATTGTGGCCGACACACGCTCAATTGACATAATACAAATAAAAAGAGCACTCAACCTCTGAAATTAAAATCTTTTACCGGTACATCTAATTAATTTTCGTAGTCAAAATAAGGCCTTTTTCACACTTTTCACGATATTATTGATGTAGCAGTCCTACACTCACATCTGCGCTCACTATCCTAATAGACCAGAATGACACGAGGAACAGAGGAAAACTGTTTGAGTTTAGTCTATGCCCGTTGACCAGTAAATTGAAGTAACAGTGAAGAAAATAATTCTGACCACCCCTTCCATCTTATTGTTACATGGGGTACCGTTATTTTTGTGTGCAGGATTAGAGAATTCACAATGTCATATTTCTCAGTTCTGAAATTCCAAGAAAACTATTTTTTCCCTGAATTTACAATCTTAAAACAGGGTTTTGCTTGCGCGGCCTAAACATGCGAAAATACGGTAACTCGAGCTTTTAGGGCACCTTTCGTTTGGGGACCCCCGCATTGCGAGGGCGGTTACTATGCCACTGCTAGGCAATAACTGCGAGTAACTACACCACTGGTATACACTAAAATAAAAGGAAAACAACACGCGTATCTCCATTTCATCTTTCACATAGCACAATTTGGCGACAACACAGACGGTGACGTCAGACCAATAAGAATGCCTTATTACCTCATATGACCTCTTTGCGGATTAAATTATAGTTTAATAATATTTTTAGTTATTATTTTTACTTGCTGGCATTATTTTAGGATTCTACGAAAGATTTTCAGTCAGGATAGCTCATACAAGTATGTGAGCATAATTACAGGTTCTGTAATTGTAAAAGTTAATAAAAATAACCTTAATAATATTGCATACAAAAGCAATTTTCTTCGTTGCAGATCTTTTAATGTGTAAGAGACTGTAGGTACATATTAATTGGAAAAACCTTTTAAAGTATTGGGTCTAAAATTGAGCGAGTAAAATCACGAAAGTCGCCATCATTTGTTTTCTCAAGTCAAAGCCTACGATACGACCGCAGAAGTCAAAGGGGCTATACAAAGAAACAAAAACGTTTATGTTACATTCACACGACTTTCTCTACACATTTTTAACAAAATTGAGATAAACATTTGTAGGAATGGTTTTATTAGATATTTCCTTGTACAACGGGGATAGGAGAATACGTAGGCTTAAGCAATGGTCAAATCTTACAAGAGCTGGTCTCTATGTGATGGCTTTGAAACTCGTTCTCTTTGCATGACTAGAAAGGAAAGGAGGCCCCCCCCCAAAAAACAGACTTTCCATTTGGAGAATTATAAGTATTAGAAAATTCAAACCAATAACAAAGAATATCTCGGAAATGGTTAACTCCATTAAAAAAAGTATTTTTCATAAATTGTGTGCTTTAACGAGATCCGCACTTTTTGTGTATTAAAATGTTGTCTATCGATTACAACAGTCATCCAGATTAAAGAGGACTTCAGAGGCTATTCCCAGAAAATTCAGCATACATATACATTTCAGTTTTCATGAAAATACCTCATTCATATGGAATTTAATCAAGATCGTTACAGAACGTTTTTGAAAAATCAACATTTTCTAAAAACTTTCCATGTAAAGTGTAGTTTAGGGTGGGGAATTGTTCTTGAAAATCTTCGTGTAACATGCTTGGAAGATGGAGAACTTAAACACAAAGTTTAGTTTAACAGACTTTTCACTTCTGAACTATGCTGTTCTCAGACACACACACGTACCTTTTTCTAAAAAGTGTTTTTGTGGGGTCCAGGAGGTCTCAAAACATACATTCCTCTTGAAATCTCGACATCGAATTTTTGGGTGAAAAGCAATACTCTCCTACTTACTGTACCTAGTAGGGAAAGCAAAACCCTCCAAAAAAGGAGGGGAAAAGAAAAAGGTTAACTCTTAATTTTGAAGGTAGGTTTATTATCAGAGCAAAAAGAGATGTAGTAACCTAAAGTGCTCTGCCTTGAAACTACTTTGGCAGTAGAAATGGGCATAAAATAACGTAACGGCTGCATTGTAACGGTTACCAAAGTAATGAATACAAATTAACTAGTCACTTAATAACGGTTACCAAAGTAACTAGTTATTCAATAATGGTTTCCAAAATACCGAATATAAAGTAACTAGTTACCCGATAACGGTGACCAAAGACATTTATAGCGTTAATGGTTACTAAAGTAACGAGACCGTTACTGAGTCTGGATGGCATCATTCACTGCATGTGTGCAGCATTGGTTATCGCATATGGGAAACTAGTCATCTTGGCACGGAGATGCAAGCACATATTTGTTCATTACAGTGCGTTGCTTATCGCTACGAATATAGGTCATATCCACAGATGATAGGTCAGTCAGCATCCAGGCAGTAAAGTTGTATGCATGCATCGAGATGTTTATTCAATGCGATTATAGGTGCACGAAGTTTTATACATCGAGTAGGTGGGTATGGGTAAACAATTAATGTTTAGTAGCAAAATATGCACGGGCTGCCAAGCTCAAACAAAGGTGCATAAATTTTAACAGTGGTGAATCAACATACACAGTTGCACAATTCCAGCAAGTCTACCCTCTAAAAAGGGCAATATTGCTTGAAGAAACGTGAAATGTCTCCAGTTTTCGAATTCGAAAGTACGCGTAAAGGTGTGTGTTTTCGCTCTTTTGGATTTGTTATCATGGCTATTTACGCCTTTAACCTTGGATAGCAAGGAACAATGAAAGACCGACAGATATACGATAGGGTTAAATCAATATTTCCTGAATCAAATCTGAAGTTGAAAAGACTGCCTGATTACCAAACACTCCATAACTTTAAGTTGAATATTATTTATTAATATTACAAAACCGTATTCTTCCGACCTCGATTTGCATGAATGTAACGATTTTTTCATTTGCTCATGGCTGTTCCCATCTGCATGTGCTAAGAGAGGCGCACTTACAGCGCTAATAGCTTAGCCAATAGGGAGAAGGCAACACGGAGGAATACGTCTTGGTGAGTGAGTGTGTGTGTGTATGTGTTTGTTTGTAAGTGCAGGAATGTAGAAGTACATAAGTACGAATGCATTTTGGGATTATAAACCACCGTAGTAATCAAAGTGTTGACACAGCTAGAGAAACTTCTTTTTAGATTGCATCAAATAGCAAAGTAAGTCTGTATCGACATCGTTCATATTGAAACGTAGTTACATCTAATCGTTATTCGTAACCATTAATGTAACGTAACTGTGAACGTGATAACCATGAAAAGAAATAACTTAATCATTACTGGTAACCGTTACATTTTATCGTTAACGCACTGTAAATACGACCGTTACTCGAAAATACCTGCCACATCCCTATTTGGCAGTGCCTACATTACATCAGGCTCTTTTAATTATATCTTTGCAGACGGAATTCACATACATACATACATACATACATACATACATACATACATACATACTGACAGACGCACACACACACACGAAGGTGTATCTATTTAATTATTATTATTATTGTTATTATTATTATTATAACTGCTGCAAACGCCATAATCAACATTGACGGCATACCAGAAACTGTCCCACAGACCAGTATTGACCCTTCTGTCTGAAATCACTATTGTCCAGCTAGTTCATCTGCCCACATCACGTTATAGTCTTGGGTGCTATTCTTTTTTATTTAATAATACTCTTATACGTGCCAGTAAAACTACTGACTTAAGCATACTTAAATGCTATCTAGCTAAATTAATGGGCTTAGATGTGCGCCTTCCGTACTAACGACACAGAATGTCATGCATTATAGTTGGTCTGTTTTTCTGATATGATTTATTTGTACCTTAATCTCTGCACAGCTTGTAGTAGAGAGGGCATGGTCACACTATGCGTCACCTGTTTCATCTTGTACTCTGTTCCTCACACATGGTTCTGGTGCGGAGGAGGATTTCTATTATACTTCTGGAAATCTTCAGGAGAAAGAAGTGAAGCGAAGGACACAAGAGGGCGATCAGATCCGAGGCGGCAGGCTCGGACGCAGGTGGGATCTCTAACGTCTTCAGATATTACATCCTGATGCCGGGGGATCCCCACGGAAGGGTAGGTCCTTCCTTAAAGCAAATTCCATCACCGTAAGCCTCGCACGCCGTCTACTCGCCTAATCCTCCGAGCCTGAAACATAATAAGAAAATGAAATAACAGAAATTCGTGGCAATATCCCAAGAGTGACCAGCCCAACGGGAATCGAATCCGGGACCTCCCGAATGGGAGCCTCACAGTTACCGTAAAGCCATGTTGCTCGAGTCATTTTGCCTCTCACCCATAATGAGACATAATGTCGCCCCATATCTTTCTTCTATGGTATTTCATGCAATTCCAGTTATTGTTTTAACTACAGAGTTTCAATGGCAGTGTAAATATGTTATTACTGCATTTGAAAATAAGTTTGCTCATAGAATTGCCTTAATAAATACGCTTAGAAAGAATCGGTCTAGCCTGAAAGACGAGAAATGTTACAACATTAAGAAAAGGTACAATCCTTAGCATGGCTTCCTTCGGAAGGGAAGTAAAGCCGGTGGTCCCGTGTCGTAGATTTACGGCACGTAAAGGAACCTCAAGCCTGATAAAGAGGCCTCTGAGCAAAATTACCAGTCTTTCACGCCCAATATAGAATGGAACGCTAGGGACCGCAGCAGTTAAAGAGCGTCCATAAATAAAACCCAATTTAATTTTCATTTAAGAAAGGGTACCATAAGATTTTCTTTAGGAAAATGCTATGTTCACAAGTCATAATGCTGAAAAGATTACACAGGAAGTAAAATTTGTAAAATATGTGTAGATAAAGTAAAGTTTAGTTTTATATCTCTTCTGAAACTGTTTTTACAAACGTTTACATTTCCATCTACTCCATGTTAATAAGATGAAGCTTTCTAGGAATGGTTCCATTACACATTTCTTTGGGATACAGCAGATGAAACGATAGTCAGATGTTTAAAAACTGGGTCCCTGCGTGCATACCTTAAATTTCATACCCTCTGCACATCACTTCTCTACTCTCTTCACTTATTAGTGGGTATACAAATTACTCTTATGAAGGTTTATTTTTCTATGTACTTCATTTTAATCGAGGTAAACCTTTCCGTAAACAGCTGCATTACACATTTTATTACGGATACAGAGGGAATAACGATAGTCAAATGTTTTAGAACTGTACGCTATAAGCTGGCCTTAAAATTCCATACTCATTCTATGATATCGTGAGAAACAACTGAAAACCGACAGGACTTGAAAAATGGCTAATATTGAACAGTTAATAACGGATATCTCGAAAATCGCTGATAAGATAAAAAAAAGTTATTTGAAATAAATTGTGTATTTTAAAGTGATACATATTTTTTTGTGTAATACGTTTGCGTTTATCGCTTAACGTTTACCGTTATACAAGATTATACAACATTCCTTCTGAATGAGGAAGGCTTCACAGACTATTCCAGAAAATTCAAGATATATATTTTACTTGCCATGTGAATACCTTTAATATACGCTATTCTAATCAAAGTATTCGAAAATGGTCTATGTAAAGAGTAGTTGGTGTGGAGAATTTCCTGAAAATCTTCGTGTCACATCTTTGGAAGGTACTGATCCTAAATACTAGGTTTGGTATTTATCCAATTTTTCGTTTTTTAGTTATGCTGTTCTCTCCCCCCTCTCTCACTCTCATACACACACATACTGACCTTTTTCTAAAAAAAAAATTGTTTGTTTGTCTGTTTGTTTAGGGTTCCCTCAAAACATATATTTCCAGTGAAATCCGATGTAGAATGTTTGGTTGGAATACATTACTTCCCCTACTTACTATACATAATAGGAAAAGTAATACGCTTCAGAAACAGAGCTGCGGAGTTTGCTGGATTGCATTAAGAGATTGTTTCTCATGGAATAATGAATTAAACGATATTGCGTCTGTGGCGTACAATGTGCAGGTTTCATGGAATAATAAATTGGCATGTTAATTTAAATAGATCGTTTCATTTCTTGTTAACAATATCGAAACGCCCATTGCTTAAAGCCAGTACCGTCATCTTGACCACCATGAAGACCACGTAGTTTTAACGTGTGTAAAATTTTAAATATTGTGAAGAGCTTTTCGGTCCAAAATAGTACCTTTGTGTGTAATTATGCGCTTTCATTAAGAATGCGATATTCTTCGATACGAAGGCTTTTAAAATAGTGGCATTTTCTTTAATTTGGAAACAGAAGTTCAAATTCAGGGCCACTGATTTTACCAGAAAAACATAATATGAAATGAGGAATGCATATCTTCAAGTGCAACAATGGCCGCTAGGAAACAGGGTCAAATCATCAGTACTGGGTAAGTGCACTACGAGTACGACTTTTTATTAGCCCGGAAGAATTCACTAGTTAGCTGCGTTCCAAACTTGTTAATCTCGGTTCAACGGTTATCTGCACCATAGTACAAGGTTTACAGTCATGTGCTGCAAAACGTAACCAAACATACTTTAAAATACACTGATACGTTTCTAATTTGCGCATCAATTTCCTAACATTAATTTCGTAAATATGAATTCAGTGTTGTTTAATGTATTTAACATAAATGCAACTTAACGAATTTTGTTATACCGTGTTCATATTCCTTTGTAAAGGTTATGGGCGGGCATGCCTTTGTGGGTAATATAGTACACTTCATTGCGTGGTAAATTATCAGACGGCTTTAGTTCCATACTTACCTTATAGTTAATTTGGTAAAAATAATAACTTTGGAAACGAAAGTGCATATAATAGTGGATTTAAGGGGAGGTGTGAACACTTAATAGAGCCCTAACCCACCACCCCGCCCATTTTAAGAAACCTTTTTATAGAATAAGACCATCGCCGCAACATGTCAAGAAATTACTCCATTTTGTTAATACTGCGCATGAGCGGAGGATAGAATGATAAATACATTGCATTCTGTAGGTTCAGGTACAGAAGTACTTAGAACATGGAACAAGTCAGACACATTTTACATCACGACATACATACAGACAGACGTACACTCTTATACTAGGAAGTATAGCTGTTTACACAATATTAAGATTCATTTACAGTAATGCAGTATTTTAAATATTAAGTTAGAATTTAATAATTAGTATAAGAAATAAGTTGCTTTATTAAAATAACTTATTTATAAATAACAATGATCAAATAACATTAAAATTCATCTACAGTAGTTTAGTATTACAATAAACCAATAGTGTAGGTTTCTTTTCTTTCTTTCTTTTTGTTTGTTTATTGGATAGATTCGTTCAGTATTAGAAATGCTATACCGAATCAAGATAAAATACATAGTAAACAATATAACCTAATCTGAGGTCAGTCACATGAAACCCCTTTGGCACCAAGCAGTCAGACAATATTGGCCATATGGTTCACTGATAATCTTTTAATTCGGAATCACTTCCGGAAGAGTCGTCCTCCGTGGACTAGTGGTACCGTGCTAGCCTCTAGTTTCCGAGGTCGCGGGTTCAAACCCGGCGGAGGGCGATGGATTTTTTCGGGCGTAAAAATCCTTAGCATGGCTTCCTTCGGAACGGAAGTAAAGCCGGTGGTCCCGTGTCGTAGATTTACGGTACGTAAACGAACCTCAAGCCTGATAAGAGGCCTCTGAGCAAAATTTCCGGTCTTTCACGCCCAATATAGAATGGGACGTTAAGGATCATAGTAGTTAAAGAGCGTCCATAAATAAAAAAAACTTCCGGAAGAAAGCAGCAAGTCTTCGGGAGACGACTGTTGATCCAGGGAACTACATCAGATTCTCGTCCCAAGGAGAAATATGCCGCAGCAGGTACTGAATGAAGATGCTGAAAAAGTGTGAGCCTGAGAGCGAATGTGTGCAGAAATGGTACTGAGTCCAAGTTCATGATGTATCTGGGTGTTTCTGACATACCAGATGCGTTCAGTATAAGCCTTAAAACTTTATTTTGAAGGACCTGCAGACGATTAATTTTGCTTGCGGCTGCAGAAGAGAACCACATGGTATTTACAAAGAAGACTTGTGGTTGAGAATAGGATACAATTTGTGTAATATGGAGTAAGCGAGGTTTAATTTTGAATTAATGTGAGAGCTTCAGGTCAGTCGACGATCAGAATGTAGGCCAATATGTTTAATAGTGTCATCAGCACGTTTCCAGGATATGGGAATAGCTTGTAAACTAATAGGAGGGGGAACAATGGGACGACGCAATGTAAAAATCATGGTTTCACATTTCTTGTGGTTCAAAGAAATCCTCCGGTTGTCAATCTATGATACTAAAATATTAAGAGATGTCTGCAATCTGTGAACAGCGATATCTAGTTCGTAGTGTGTGATAAAAATGGCGAGATCGTCAGCGTAAATGGCGATGTTGACATGTGGTAAAGCAGGTATGTCATAGGTGAAGACATTGAACACCACAGGTCTAACATTGAATCTTTAGGCACCCCAGACAAGACTGGCCGCACAGAGGATACAGCAACCAACACATACTTGTAAAGTACGACGCGGGAAAAAGCTATTAATCACATGATAAAAATAATACGGCAACCTAATGCTACGAAGTTTTTAGAGCAGACCGGCGTGCCTCATTCGATTAAAAGCTTGTTTAAAGTCCAGAAATGCTACGGCCGTGTGTTATTTAAGCTCAAAACCGCGAACACTCGCCTCAGTTAATCGCAGAGGCTGATGGGTTGTAAAGTAGTGTCTGCGAAAACCAAATTGTGATAATATCACTGCGTTGTCCGTTAAGAATGAGCTTAATCGTTTGTGGATGACTCCTTCAAAACGTTTGGAAAATGTAGGCAGTAGGCTAAATAGAACGATAACTAGGAGTAGTCGTCCTCCGTGGTGTAGTGGTTACCCGGCGGAAGGCGATGGATTTTATCGGCCGTAAAAATCCTTAGCGTGGCTTCCTTCTGAAGGGAAGTGAAGCCGTTGGTCTCGTGCCGTAGATTTACGGCACGTAAAAGAACTTCAAGCCTGATAAGGAGGCCTCTGAGAAAAATTACCAGTGTTTCACGCCCAATATAGAATGGGTCACTAAGGACTACATCAGTTAAAGAGCGTCCATAAATAAAAACTCAGTTCAACTAGAGGGTATGGAAGGAGGTAGTCCAAGTTTAGGAAGAACGATAACCACAACATATTTCCATGATAATGAAAAATATCCGAGCCGGAAAGCAGCATTATATATGAAGGCTAAGTAGGCCAGAGACTTTGTGGTAAGGTGTTTTAAAACAATATTTGGGACACGCTCGTATCCTGGAGTTTTTTAGTGTGTAGGTTATGAAGAAGCCACCGAAGTGTTCGGACCTAAGTGCATTTGAGTTGCTCTGGAACCGAGGAATGTGTGTCAATCGCATTTTTAATACCCGGACTGGACACAGCGTGAATGTAGTTTGAAAAATATCCCCCAATAGCTCACATTTTGCAGCCATGTGTTCATGCGCATGGTCCTGGAATTTTAAGGATGGCACAACAGTAGGTTTCCAAACACTCATTTCGTTTCCTTCCATAGAAAGCAAACTTCTGGCCAAAGATTACACAAGTAGTATTGATATGTAGCATAACGATATTCATCTAGAGCTTGCCGGGTTTGCCAAATTAATCGATTTAATTTTTGTGGCTGCCAAGGTAATATTTCCATTCTCGTCGCATCTTATGTTTGGCTTCCAACAATGCTACAATTCTTGAGGGAAGCGCTTGATGATGCGGAGTATTCCCATGAAAACGCGACATACGACTAGCAGTTTTTACCAACGTACATATATAAAGACTTTGTGAAATGCTTTACTGCTGTATCAATATCAGAAGAGGTTCTGTAGGTGATATGCAGCCAGCAACTCAAGGTCCAACTGCTTCTGAAAACATTCCCAGTTAACCATTCCTTGGATAAGGCGAGGAGGAATGAAACGTAGAGATGACATGGCAATAATCAGAGTCCATCTCTCAACAGAGTGCATGCGTAAGTTCTGACTAATGTTCAAAAGTGCATCATCTAAGATGTCCGGTAAGACGGCAGGATTGTAAGAGTAGTAGGTAGGATCTATTGGAGCTAGAATGAGTATACCGTTATGGTTGTTCGCCGAGAGAAGACGTCTTTCGGCGGGAGTGGTTACACGACATCCCCATTGCTCATGCTTGTTTAAGTCGATAAGTGGTCGATAAGTTGCAATTATAAGCATCTCCAAGCAGTTTTGTTGCTGAAGCTTGATTGGGCAGGCCTCAGGGCTGGTCATTTGAGGCGAAAATATGTTATAATGCGCCAACTTGCGTTTCACAACAATGACTATGCCTCCAGAAGCAATTCGGGCTTCGCGGTCAGATCTACAAACAGGTAACCTGGGAGAGTGAATTTTTCAGAAGGAAGAAAATGGGTTTCACAGATGCAGGCAATTTCTATATTGTATCGAGATAAAAATTCCAGAAAAGTACCTCGCTTAATTTTAATCTGTTGGCACTTCAGTTTAAAAAAAACAACAAGTTGAGAGAACGAATGATGAACGGAAATATTCAATTCGAAAGAGCTCATGGAATAATGGAATTAGAGAAGGTTTTGCACGAGAGAGGTATGGCTTGCAAGCCCTGATCAACACAGTACAAGGTTAGTGAATTCAGAAGGATTCGAAATAGAAGTTTCTCTAGGCAGTGACTGTTGTGAGAAGACAGAGGTGTTTTCTTATAAGGCCATATGAGAGGCAGAAAAAACATTGAATTATATTTATGGAGCTCTTTAACTGCTATGGTTCTTAGCGTCCCGTTTTATACCGGACGTGAAAGACCTGAAATTTTGCCTAGAGGTCCCTTTGTAAGCTTGAGGTACTTTTACGTGCTATAAATCTACGATACAGGGCCACCAGCTTTACTTCCCTTCCGAAGAAAGCCACGCTAAGGATTTTTACGCCCGAAAATAATCCATCGCCCTCCGCCGGGGTTGAATCCGTGACCTCCGCGAAGGTACGCAGAGTATTTACACCGGACACGTTTGGCAACAAGTTACGAAAATACTGTGCATCTAACGACGGTGGTGTAGGATTAGGCACATTAAGGCGTTCAAAATTAGCCGCAATCGAGAAGGTTCACTAGTAGCTTTAGTGCGAAGCTTTAAGTAATGAGGACAACCTTTGTATTTCGCAGTATGGGTTCGTTGTAATTCGCGCACTGAGGCCTTTCCTGTTTGGATTTAGTACAGACACTGTAGTGGTGAGGTTCTAAGCACTTCACACACTGTGGATTAAGACAACAAAAGATTTTTTGTGTGACCATACCGTTGACACCGGTACATTGAGGTGCATCCAAGGATCTGCGACGATATTCAACGGAGACTAACGCATGTTGTATATGCCGTAGGTTAAAGGTTTCTTTAGCTTGGTCTGAATTATCCAGTTCAACCGCACACAAGGACATAGGATGTTTGTCCTTATAGAACAGTCGAACAAATTTAGTATCTGGAAGCTTTTAAGAGAGAAGTTTAGAAAAGATTTCTTCATCTGTAATAGAATATGGAAAACTTAAAACAACTCCCAGCTTTCTGGAATTGGGATTACGAACGGTGTAATACTGTAATTGATACTCATCAAAAAAGCAGTCACAGCACGAAAATCTGAACTTACGGCGAGGACCATTTTTAGAGCTTTCCGAAGGGGAAAGTAGCTGAGTAGCAAATTCACTGTTCGCTATTCGACGTAGATCGGTAATAATTGCTTGATAATTGTTAGCCTCGTGCAAAGAGATTGCGGAACATGCACTATTTCTAAAGTTTGGGTTTGAGATGTCGTTGCGGTAAGATCCTCCATTTGTTCTAATGGGACATATTTGTTGTGGTGAACGTCCATTAGGCTCACTAGATACCTTTGGTTAGCTCTCGTGAAACAGGCACTGTGTATCTCTTTTTTGGAAGTTTGAAATCTTCGTCTTATGGACGCTTGGAGGTTAGTTTATCAGGTCTCGATTACGAAGATTGCGAAAAACTATTTATGTCACATCATTAGGAACACAATAACACAACAATACAATACACTACACACAAAGAATCGTAGGAAGAACTCAGTACAATGATTTGTAAACACAAACAGTGCAATGCAATGCAAAGCTTAGAAAGCAACTTAATTTGATTGGATTCACGAAAAATATGCATTGTAAAACCAATACAGCTTGAAAACAACTGTTCTCACTGAACTAGCACATAGGAACACAATGCAATGTAATTAACTGGCTAAAACTTCAGACTTAGATGAGAATTGGAGCAAGAACTATAGAAACGTCTTATTCCAGAGCCACATGAAATCCCCCTGTACAGTATTTGAAATACTTTGTCGAAGAGGATAGAATAATTGTGTAATATTACATTGGCATGTTAATTAAAATTATTTACACACATCTGTGAACTTAAGTTAAAGGCTATTTCTGTATTTGTGGAACATTGTCACAGAATATCTCAAGTCACTATCCATTTAAGGTATTCGTCGTTCCTCCATAAATTCTTGTACACAGTAATAGGCTTTACTGTACATATATTCTATAGAACAAACGCATTTATCTTTATCACTAATAAATTTTACTCTGCCAATCCAACAATATTGGTGTAATCCGCGAGAACACACAATCTAATCTATCCTCGGGCTAAATTTTTAAATGTTAGGCCCTGTGGTCTCATGTGCCTCGCTACGCTCTGACGGATATGCCTATCTCATACTCTTTCTATTAGTCTTTTCTATCTAGCTATATTGTTTACTCAAATTTTGGTGGCTTTTCAGAATAAACTGCATGAATTACAATAGTCATAAAGCGCTTACTACTGGCGGAAACGTAAACTAATCAGAGAAGGTAAGCATGGAACAAGGCTGTAACAGACTTTTAGCAGGATAAGATGTCTTGAATGTTTAAATTTCTTGTTGAGCTAATTTTCGCAAATGCGAGTTGTAAACAGTTTAAACTGATACCTACATGTGAATCTTAAGAAAGGTTTGAAGTGCTCCACTAATACATTTTTGATGTGTTTATTGTAAGATTTCCAGAAGATAAATGAGGCATCCGGTTTAATTTGTTTTGTATCTATGAATTTATTGAAATTTGATAAAATGTAGAAGTAGGGTACTCCAATCAGTTCTAAGAAAGAACGAGAGCTGGTGGAGAAATGGAGCACTAAAGTTTCGGGATGCGCTCCTTGCCTCATATGCAGATTTATACATGGCTTGAGGACGTTCACTAATAAATCTCTATGTTCATAGAATGAGTAAAAACATTGCCTGCTTGAATTATAAAACGTTACCTTTTCAGTTCCCATAAATTGAGGTTGCATAAACTAAAATAATATAAAACCGTTAGGACCTCTCCAGTATGCTGTTACACACATTCATAAATCATTACTGGTAGAATATAAGATGTCGGTTATAGAAGCGTGAAAACTCCAAATATGTGTTAGCTAAGTCGATTGCAAAATATCTTATTTGCATGCTGTACTGAAATCGATTAGCATAAATTTTCCGTATTTCCGTATTCCATCTGGTCTAGTTTACACTAAATATGGACATGAAATAAGATAGATCTGGATTTTGTTCAATTTTACGAATGTTTAAATACGTGTATGTATGTGTACACTAATATTAAAGAGTTCTTTTACCATTGAAAAGTATGTTTATCCCAATGGACATAGGGTATAAGATATTTTAGGGGGGGTTTCTATTCATGTCACACAATACCAATCCCGCCCACTTCTGTGGTGTGGGAATAGCGTGTCTGCCTCACATTCAGGAGGTCCCGAGCTCGAATCTCGATTAGGGTGAGTTACTGGATGAGATTTCTTCCGAGGTTTTCGCTTAGCCTGAGAAACGAATGTCGGTTAACTCTAAGCTATATGGACCCCGGGTCCAGTTGAGCATCATTTCAACCATTTCGTTCATTAATCGTCCGATATGACTTACCCATTAAAAGGACATTAAAGGGTTCCTCCAAAAAGTCCTATTTCTCTGAATATGGAAGGTTGTTTTGTCCGCTTATTGTTGACATGACGGATTTTAATAGTTTCCTTCCCAGTGGGGTAAAAGCGGAGACTTAAAATCTTAAAAATTAGATTATTGGAAAGGGGTGGTTATCGTCGCGTTCATATCACCGATTCTCCATATGATTTAATTGAATATATTCAGGGAATATTTTTGGTATGTTTTGGACGAAACTTAGACTCTCATTTTAGAAGATTTTGAAAATAATAAGTTACCCTTTAACTTAAAAAATTCCATCTAACTTTTCAGACTCTTAGATACAAATAAAAATTCGTTGACCCATCGAGATAAAACTATGTGCCCTCGGAGAAACTAAAAGTGGTCGGTATCTTGAGTAGTTATATTTTTTTCCAACAAGGGAAGTGTGCGACCTCGAACACTCGGAAGCACATGAGGGTGTATTTGGAATATAGGCCACTCATCCCAGAAACAGTGAGGCACACGAGGGTGTACTTGGAATATAGGATATTCATCCCAGAAACGGTGGCGTGAGGCATTCTCCTTCAAAACCACCTTCTTACCAAGAGAGACATTGCTATCACAGCTGTCCGTCGAACGAGCTTTGGTCACTATTGTGTACCATTCATGCCTTCCAATACAATTGAATTCCGAGCGGTGTCCCTCTCTCAGATCATTCCGTTTGATAACCGAACGAATTCTCGTATATGTCTCATTTCCTGTTCGAACGCACAAAGTGACCAGACCCAAAGAGAAGGCTCAGTCTGATTGCTTCACTAGCGTTGTTACCTTGATTATATGCAGATCATGCTTTCAAGATCTAAGGGAGGGAGTTTTGTAGGGATGGGAACCGAGACGTGCTGATTGTCCCGGTCGGATTATAAGTCAGGACGAACGAGACACGGCAGATGAGAGCTTGTGCCTTTCCTGCCCTAGTATAATGCATGTATTCGCAACCTAACTGATGAGGAATAGAATATGGTTGTTACCCAGCCAAACACCGCGATCAAGTTATGTAAGCCACAACCTCTTACCTTGCGATGCGTAGCAAAGTCAAACAACGCAGTTCACACTACTACACCAACGCGTAGCAAAGTTCAAGCCTCGATAAGACGAATTAATCTCATGAACATTGTCAAACTGTTAGAGGCAAAGCTGCAACGTGCTGGATATGGAAATGTAATGGGAGTTGATATGGAGTTCGCGAATATGTTATACAGCATGATAATTCACAAATAGAATGAGAATGACAAAGAACGCATGAAGATACGCTGGATAGGAATAGTGATTTTGAAGGACAAGAAGCGCCCGTACCTGAAGTTGTCTCTTTCAGCAGTACAAGACTTTCATCTCCAGAGCAACAGGAACCTTCAAGTGCGAGTACGAACCATGTACACGCAAAATGTCGAGGCCCAGTGTAATTCAAGATGCTGATGACAACATACTGGGGAACATTTATGAAGAGTATTACATTCGGAGCTTCAACTCCTGCAGCAAACCTTGAGACGCTATTAGTGCATTCGAAATAAATCAAATTGCAATTTAATATTAGACTATGTGGCTATCGGAAGGCGAGATCGAGCTCACTTCAAGGGAAACAAGCTGTGGCAATTAAAAACTGTAAAACAGTGTATAATGTCACAATTTGATAGGGCAAGCGCATGCGGATCTTCAGTTTACTATTGGCATCTGCAAATGTGGGCATTAGAAACGTCTAAAGTGGTTGGCCTTTGCAATTTCATAGCTTCGATTACTTTTATCTGATCAGTACAAGAAAATGCGTGACAAGTCTAGACAAATTATTAAGGATAGCAAAACGACATAATGGAGAAAGTTTGTGGAGTCACTTAATCGACATACACCTTCCTCTGTCGTATGGGATAAGTTAAGGCTTGTCGCTGGAATATCGACCCAAATGCAATCGTCGGTCTTATAACAGCTGCAGGAGCTGTTGTTGATACTTTTGACGTGGCCAACACATTTAGCAGTGCTTTTGCTCAAATGTATAGATCGGATAACCATTCGCCCAAGTTTCTTCCACTTAAGACCCAGTTAGATTATCAAGATTTCTCGTTTCGTAAACCTTGAAAATTACAATCGCCTTTTCACCATTGCGGAGTTAGAACATACTCTTTCATCTTCGTGACTATCAGCACCAGGATCAGATGACATCCATGTACAAATGTTTCAACATTTCTCTCCTGAAGGTAAGGCTTTCGTACTCGAGGTGTATAATCGTGTTTGGGTTGACATCACTTTCCCAGAAAAGTGGCGTCATACGCATTTTGAAAGATGGAAAGAACGGCCATCTTCCGTCCAGTTACCGTCCTATTTCCTTCACCAGTTGCGTTTGCAAGGTGTTAGTGACCATGGATGCTGCGTTCCGTACACACCTGGAACATACCCGGACACTTACTACTGCTCATGCAGGAGGTTATGAAGGACAGCGTTTTCCTAGTAGGGGTCGGCTTGGTTTTTTCAAACTTTTTGGTTTAGCAGAACGGAGTGCCTTAGGGATCGGTACTAAGCGTTACACTTTTGCTGTAGAAATTAATCCTATCTCGAAATGTTTCCTGCAGGGCTATCATCATGTTTATTTGTAGACGATTTTGCCGTCTATTGCACTTCTCAGCATACGCCGATTTTGGAATGCCGTATGCAGCAATATTTAGACAACCTCTGGGAATGGAGTTATAAAAGCGGCCTTCGTTTCTCAACTGCGTTAACTTCTGGCGCTGTAAGAGACGATTAGCACCTTTGCTCGATTCGGTCCAAATTTACTTTCATTCGCAGATTCGACGAGATTCCTGGGGTTGACCTTTGATAGGAAACTTAGCTGGTGATCACATATAGCATAGCTGAAATCGCGATGTGACCGTTCTCTCGATATCTTGCGGATATTAAACGGTAAACCTTAGGGAGCGGTGGTCAGAATTACTTTGACGTATCGCGCATTGATCCGATCAAAGATAGACTGGATGTATCGTTTATTCCTCAGCACGACCATCTGTGCTGAGGAGATTAGACACAGTCTATAATGGGGACATTTGAGTGGCTATCGGTGCTTTTCCAACTAGCCCAGTTATGAGTCTTTGCGCCGAATCGGCAGAATCTCCTATGCAATATCGATGTCCTCTTAGGAAACTATGGTTGTGGGCTTAAGTGTATGTGAATATATCAACATTCGCATCTTTTTTCAACACCGCGCTGGACGAACATTTTAGGAACAGCTCTATTAATTCAAGACCTGCAGGTTTTCATTTCCGGGAGCTCCTTAGAAAGCATGCTATTGAAATGCCAAACGTGTTTTCTAAGGGGAAGAGGGTGTACCCTTGGTTATGTGCGGCATCTCACATAGATCTTTGGATGACGGCATACCTGTGCCTACTTTATTATCCGCACTTGTTTTTTTTTAGAATTTTTGACGGTTACAAGGACTGAATTTTTAATTACACCGACGTTTCTAAGTTTCTATGCTTATGCTCGGAACCAACCCCATATATTCGGGTTTCATGATAGCACTTCCATTTATGGTGCAGAACTGTGTGTCATATACCGAGCCACTTTGTATGTGCGCCGTCGAAAATTGGGAGACTGTCTCATTTTGAGTGATTCTCTTAGTGCACTTCAGAGCCTTCGTGAGCCTTCTATTCCATTGTCCAGCGAATCCAGGATGCCCTCCATGTTTTATACCTTTTGGCGTTAATGTGGAGTGTGTTTGGATATTGGCTTGCCGGGAAATGAACTGGCGGATTTGGCAGTTAAGCGGTGACCACATAACCCAGCGTTGCAATATCTCATGTAACGTCGGACGCCTTTAGGCTTGTGCGGGGAAGGGTGCTATCGTGCTGGCGCGAAGAGTGGTAAGCTCTCCGCGGAAATAAGCTTAGAGTAGTCAAGGACATTCCGATAAACTGAGTAAATTCCTCTCGTATATATCTGGTCGTGAGGTTATTTTGGCTCGGTTGCGTCTTGGTACTGCAATTTTATGCACGGTTATCTTCAGGGTGATCCTGTTCCTATTTGTCCGCTTTGTAGCGAAAGTCTGTCGGTCCGTGACGTGTTGCTGGAGTGTATTTCTGTAGCACATCTTCTGGCCTCTCTACAACAGCCGGTCAGCCTTGCAGAGGTCCTAGCGGACGATAACAACGCGATTTAAAAGGTTTTTAAATTTTTATCAAAGATAAACTTTCAAACGAGGATTTAGTCACACTGATGTCTAGTTTTATTTACCTCTCGGCTTAGTTTTTTATATTAAGCTTTATATCTGGGTTTTCCTGTGATTCTTATATTGATATTTATCTCTGACCTTTGCCACGATGTTTTTCTAAGGACGCTAATGGCCTTGCAGTTGAGCCCCTTAAACTTAAAACAATCAATCAAACAAATATTATTAGTAGATGGTAATTCATAATAATAGCAATTAATAACCCTATAAGGGCCTAACCGATTAAATGCGTTATTCGAAGTAAAATGCTTTTTTTTATCTCTCCTGAAAACATTATAGAACTGTTTTCCTCACGTGTCTTTTAATTTTGCTTTGTATCCGGTTGTTTTTTAAGCTCTTGTTGCCATATGGACTGCATTATACATTGGCAATTAAATATCCCAATTGCTTGTAATTAAAGCGTATCATTATGATCTGCATGCACTTAATTTTAAGTTGCAACCTTATATGACTTATCATATGGCGTGCAAGCTCTGAATGATAAAAATAAATATCTATCTGTCACATAATGTTTACCTTACTCCCTCCCATGGCTTCTTCACTCCTGAGCCGGAAATTCACCATGTTCATTGTTTAGAATTTAAGTGCCAGACTCGACATCAAACCAATAAGCGACGGACAGATTTGGCAAGTGGCTGTGAGCACCTTGCAGCCATTCAGGTGAAATGCTTCCGTTTCCCACCCTATTTCGTTGCTCACTTTTTTCAAACCAATAAGGCATTAGCACAAGCGGGTAGGTTTGGAACACAACTGATAATGGGATTCTGCCAACATTAAAACGAAGAAAAACACCATATGAAACCAAAAGCATTGGTATTTTTTTTTGCACCGGTCTATACCTAGTAGGTAAAGAAGGTTCTATATTCCACCCAAAATTTTGATTGAGATTTCAGTAAATGCATGTTTAGAGGCCCACAGAATAAATAAAAATATTTTAATAAAGAAGTCGCATTGTGTGTGTGTGTGTGTGTGTGTGTGTGTGTGTCTTTGAGCAGCATAACTTAAAAAGAAAAATTTGGATAACTACTATTCATTCATTCATTCATTATCTGTTTACCCTCCTCTTATGTAGGACTTACACCCCCCAGGACTTACAAGCGGGTGCCTGGGGTCAGAGGCCCGTCGAGGAGCAGACACTCATGGATCAGACAGAGCATCCAGGATGGGTGATCAGCCCGATGCCTGGTATGGGACGAAGGAAGTAGATGAAACGAAATGTTGGTGAAATGGATGAAAGGAAAGGTGATGATGGAGCAGTTGGTGGAATGAATGGCGGGGGGATAACTACTAAACTTGTATTAAAGTTCAGTATCTTTCAAATGTGCGACACAAGGATTTTCATGAAAATTCCCTACCCGTAACTACCCTTTATGGAAAATTTTTCCTTGTTTTTCATTTCTAAAAAAATGCTCTAACTATTTTTGTTAAAATGCTGCACGTTTAAGCTATTTGCAAGGCAAATAAAATGCACAGGTTGAGTTTTCGGGGAATAACCTGTGAAGTTCCCCCTTATTGAATTCGGTATAGCTTTAGGTTGCAAGCAAACCTTAAAAGATAGACAAAATCTTACTACAGGAAAAATGTAGGGACCATTAAAATGTAGGTGCAAATTACTTTTTTATGAACCTTTTCGTAATGTTTACCGTTTTCTAAATTTTCCACGTTGAAATATTCCCGTCGAGCATTATCTAACGGATATGTTTGACTGCGATTCTTGCTTCTTCCCCCTCTCCTTTCTTTGCTTGTTATCGTGAACAAACATTTCAATACTATTGTAACTAGCAAAAATATGCAATGAGTAATGTAACACAGATAGAAGCATAACTTTTAATATGAATACTGTAAAATATAGTGTATGTAAGTGAACCTATTGGTAGAGAAAGTCATTATTTTTTTACATTATAAGTAGACCGTATACGTGTGCAACGTCGAATAAAACACCTAATTTCAAACAATTAAAGAAATATAGATATTAAACCATTTTAATATGGCAGCTCATCTACTGAGCATTATTTTCAGAGAGAAATGATACAGATGAAACAGTTAAAAATCCTATGAATTGCACTCAAATTACTTTCTCTAGTCACTATTCCGCAAACTAGCTTTATAAAGCCTATTCTTCTGTGTGATTTTTGTTAATCAGGATAAACTTAATTACAATTTACACATTTCGTTGTAGATGTAAGAAAAATACAGTAGGCTAAAGCGATATTCAGATTTTTAAAAACCGGATCGCTATGTGATGGCTTTGAAATTCCATGCTCTTTGCATGACCACAAGAAAAAAATCTGATGTGTTACACTCACATAACTTTCTCTACTCTTGTACAACTAATTTTACAAACGCCTATTCTCCATATGCTTCATGTTAATCGAGATATCGAGATGTCAATCTTATTGTTAATTTTCTTGTAGATGCAAGGAAAATATGGTAGCTTTTAAGCGATAGTCAAATATTTTAACGCTGGTTGCTATGTGACGCATTCCATTCTCTTTGCATGTCCAGGACATAAAAAAATGAATAACGAATTTGAGAAAAAGTATAAGTATTGGAAAATTTAAGGAACTAACAAGCAGTATCTCGAAAACGGTTCACTCAACAAAAGAAATGTATATGACATAATTGTGTATTTTAACGCGATCTACATTTTTTGTGTAGTAAAATTTTGTCTATCTCTTATGGTTTACCAGTTATGCAAAAGTCGTTCACAATGAAGAATACTTTTGGAGACATTCCCAGAAAATTCGAGATATACATTTTGTCATGACAATATCTTAAACATATGATATTTTAATCAAAATCGTTAGAGCCGTTTTTGAGAAAATTAAAATTTTCGAAAAATGTTCCATGTAAAGGGTAGTCTGGGGTGGGGGGATTTTCTTGAAAACCTTCGTGTCGCATCTCTGAAAGATACTGAACCTAAATACCAAGTTTGGTTTTTATCCGACTCTTCGTTTTTGAGTTATGCTGTTCACAGACACACAGACACACAGACAGACACACACACGGACATGTTTCAAAAAATGCTTTTTTTGGATTCAGTGAGTCTCAAAACATGTATTTCCGGTGAAATCTCGGTATCGAAATTTTGGGTGGAATACAATACTTCCCCTACTTACTATACGTAGTAGAGAAAGTAAAAACAATAGCGACCTACCATTTGAAAAAGTATAAGCATTTAAAAATTCAAACCAATAACAAAGGATACCTCGGAAATTGTCAAGGTCACAAAAACATTTATTTGACAAAATCTGTCCTTTAAGGAGATCTACACCTTCTATGTAGTACGATTTTTTCTATCTATCATGTTTACCATTGTACAAAAGCCATTCGGAATGAGGAGGTCTTCACCGGTCATTCCCAGAAAATTGAAGATGTTGTGACTTTGTCCAATTTTCACTGCCACCTCACTAAGTTCTCGCTTACTCCTCTAATGTGATCTAGTTCACCTTCAATGTGACTCACTTTGTTCACACTGTCACTTCATTAATGTGTGTGTGTGTGTGTGTGTGTGTATATATATATATATATATATATATATATATATATATATATATATATATATATATGTGTGTGTGTGTGTGTGTGTCGTCCTCCGTGGTCTAGGATACCATGCTAGTCTAGTTTCCGAGGTCACCGATTCAAACCCGGCGGAGGACAATGGAATTTTTCGGGCGTGAAAATCCTAGCATGGCTTCCTGCGGAACGGAAGTGAAGCCTGTGGTCGTGTCGTAAACTTACGTTGCGTAAATAGAACCTCAAGTCTGATAAAGAGGTCTCTGCACAAAATTTCCGGCATTTCACACCCAATATATAATGGGAGGCTAACAACTATAGTGGTTTAAAAGCGTCCATAAATGAAACTCAATTTTTTTTATTAATGTGATCTAGCTCGATTTTGCATCACTTCACTTTTCTTAGTGACATAGCCGCGTAATGAAATACTCTCGAAGTAGCCTCTTCTTCGGATGATTTACTTGCTGGGGAATCGAAAACAAGACGTCTCTAATCTCTCCCGGAAGCAACAGTCAGTTACCGCACAGCTGTCGTCACAAAATCACTTGTAGAACCTCACATGATGTCGCATCAGAAGCGCACTCACCAACTCACAGGCTGGCGAACATGCTGCCTTCATAGCCTCTATAATTTTCCACAGAACATTCCTGAATGTTCTGTAGGCGGAAAGGAGGAAGACTACCATAAGATTCTGGTTGTCTGTCCATAGCACTTCTGGTGTTTACGGTGGTTGAGAGCGCTACTATGTCTATTTATCGCGTATTTCTCTTTCCAATTGTCCAAGGCCAATCTGTCGATAAACTTGGGTCATAGCCTCTGCGTCACAATGTACATTTGTCATGCAAATATAAATAAATAACAATAACAAAAAGAGAAAGAAAATTGCACGTAGAAGGTAGTTTCGGGTGGGGAGATATTCTTGAAAATCTTCATTTTGCATCCTGGGAAGATGGGGTGAGCGTAAATACCACTTTGGTATTTAGACGTTTCAGTTTTGAGTTATGCTGTTTACACACTCACAGACACACACCGATTTTTTTCTAAGGGTGCCGTTTTACTTGGTGGTGCTGTGGCACAACTAGACCGCTCGCCTCTCACCAGGACGTTCTGGGTTCAATCCCTGGGACCCGCATGTTGGATTTATGGTAGATAAAGCGGCATCTAGGCGGGTTTTCCGGTTTCCCCTGCCATGTTTCATTCCACCAATGCTCCATCATCACCGCTCCTATCATTCATGTCTCATCTGCATTTACTAGGGCGGATCGAAAAGTAACGCACAATAATTTTTTTTACAAAAAGTTTAATAGTTTAAAAAAATACAAAAAAAAACTTACACCTTTTAACTACTTTTCGACATTGTCACCAAGTTTTTCAACACATTTCTCCCATCGTGATACCAGTTTCAATATGCCCTGTTGATAGAGGTCCGTTTCCTTTAAGTATAGCTATCTGCGGACTGCTGATTTCACTTCCGCATCTGTCGCAAAGTGTTGCCCGGCCAGGAATTTCTTCATGGGACCAAACATGAAAGTCCGACATTGTAAGGTCCGAACTGTATGGTGGGTGCTGGAGCACCTCCCAACCAAATTTGGTGATTTTCTGACGAACAGCAGCAGGAACATGGGGCGAGCATTGTCATGAAGAATTTTTACATCGTCAGCATTCAGCGTTTGTCACGAAGGGCACGACTGAACTTCACCAAAATTTTCATGTAGGCTGCAGCATACACAGTGGTCCCGTGTTCATCAAAGTCCACTAATACAACACCATGCAAATCCCAGAACACCGTCACAAGGACTTTGCAGACTGAATCACTTTGAATGTTTTCTTCACTGGGGAACCAGAATGTTTCCACTCCATACTTGCCTGCTTGGTTTCGGGCGTGTAGTGTTATGCCCACGACTCATCACCAGTGACGATTCCTTTCAGAAAGTCATACCCTTCTGCAACGTACCGCGTTAGGTTATCCAAGCTCGTCATCATTCGTTGGCCCTTGTGGTTGTCTGTCAGGTTCTTAGGCACCCAGCGAGCATTAACTTTACGAAATGTCAACGTGTCATGAACAATGTCGTACACTGTACCATAGGAAATGTTGAACTGTTGAGATAAGGTTCGCAGTTGCACACGCAGGTCGTTCAAAATTACCGCCTCAGTGCCTCTGGCATTCTGCGGGGTTGCAGCTTTTACCGGTCTCCCGGAGCGTGACGAATCACTAAAGTTCACACGGCCCTCTAGGAAGAATGCACACCACCTGGAGACATTGCTACGGTCCATACAATCATCCCCATACACGCCACGCATGTGCCTGTGAATATCACTCCGGCCCACAAATATCGAACCACACCTCTCTGCTCTTCACATGTGGGCGACAGTAACATGCGCGCCATTTTTGTTGCGTAGTTCACGCTTCTCTCGCTAGAGCTGCATATGAAACAAAAAATACCCTCAGTAGTGAAAACTTCATAACATATCTGTGTGAAACTTCAACAATCCAGCTGCAATACCAAGGCAGAAAAAAATTCTTGTGCGTTACTTTTCGCTCTCATTCTGGGCGTGTGGGTGATCACACACCCTGGTCTCTTATTCTCTAATCCGCTATCTGCCCCGGGCGTTGTCATACGTCCTGGGGAGTATAGTTTTCGGTTCGGCTGGGCATTAAGGAGGGAAGGCTCTGATCCAGTTGCGCTGTGTCCGCCTTGTAGTTACTTCAGTTAGCCTTGTTGCTTTCTCTACCACGTACTTAGTAGGTAGAGAAGGTATTGCATCCCAACCAAAAATTCAATACCTATACCTTTTTCACTATAAGCTGAAAGGAGAAGTAAAAAAAAAACACGTGACAAGACAGTACCTCATTGGCTGGTGGGCAAACTACAGCCTTTTCCGCTTAGCATGTCGTCTCTTCCTCTAAAAAAAAACAGTTCGATTCAGATCGTAACATTTTGTGGTTATTCTCGTACTGAGAAATTTAAAAAAACCCATTATTGTAACAGTTCAATTTATAAAACTAAATGTTTGTTCAGATTAACCTATAACTAAATGAAACGTTACAGCAGAGGGTTTAAGAGTTATGCGCAGGCACTGCAGTTCGGTTTCCGGCTAAGATTCCTCTACCACTGCGGAAAACATAAACACGGGAAATGGAAAGAAGACAATTGTGTTAAATGCTTTTAACAAATTCTGTCAAAAGTACCCACGTTTAATCGACAATGAATATGGTTGGCCATTATTTAGCAATAATTGAACTCCTTTGTTAATGATGCAGAGTTGTTGCTCGGATAGCTTGGATTGCAATTGTTTTCTATTGTGTTTTAACCTATAGTGCAAATCATTTCCTTAACTTGTTGACTCATAAAAGGTTAAAGCAAAAGTGGTATACTGATATTAGTCATTAAATGAATGATTTCTAAAGCCTGAAGTTAGGAGCAGTTTCATCCAGTACCTTTAATCATAGATGCCGAACTGCTCAGATAAAACTTTTATTTGTCTACTCTTAGTATTGTGTGTTAGAAGTTTAGGATGTAAGGTAAAATATAGGAATAAGATATACAATGTTTAAAAGCTAATGATCCTCAAGCTGCACAATATACTGTATTCGCATTCTGTCTGTAGCAATTTCCTCTCACGGATCTTAGTTCCCGTCATCCTCCACGTGATACTGCCATGTGCTCGGCGGAGTGATACATAAAGTTTTGTATACTTCTTTCAGCTTATAGTGAAAAAGGTAAAGATTTCAACAAAATACATGTTTTTGAGGCCTCCTGAATCCAAATAATGCATTTTGGAAACAAGTCCGTGCGAGTATGTATGTGTCTGCGAAGATCATAACTCAAAAACGAAAACTCGGATAAATACCAAACTTGGTATTTGAGTTCATATGTTCCAAAGATGCGACACGAAGATTTTCGAGAAAATACCCCCATGCCTACTATGTTTTATAGGGAACATTTTCCGAAAATTTTTATTTTCTAAAAAGTGGCTCTAGTACTTTGATTAAAGTAACACATTAAAGGCAAGTACATGAAAAATAAAATGTATATCTTGAATTTTTTGAGAATAGCCTTTGAAGTCCTCTTTATTTGGAAGCAATTTTGTATAATCTTGTATAGCTGGTAAGCTTTAAGCGATAGATGAAAACGTACTACACAAAAGATGTAGATCTCTTTAAAACACAAAATTAATTTCAAATAAGTTTTTAGTGGCATAAGCCATTTGTGAGATATCCATTATTAATGGTTCGAATTGTTCATTTCTTGATCACAGTCCTTTGAACATTGAGTTGTTTCTCGCGATTGCATGGAAACATTATGGAATTTTAAGGCCAGCATATAGCGTCCATTTTACTATCGCCGTTCTCTTTGCATCAATAACAAAACGTGTAATGCAGCTATTTCTGCAGAGGTTTAAAACGTAGTAGGTTTAAAAATAAGCTTTAGTAAAAATGGCTTGTATACTTAGTAATAAAGGATCGAGGATAGGGAATGTCATGTAAATGTATCACATCAGATGTTTATTGATTCGGGTAGCCTCAAAATATGTATTTTCCAATAAAATCTCCGTATCGAATTAATTGGTGGAATGTCTCCTTCATCTATTTAATACGTAAGTAGTAGAAAAAAAAGTAAAGGAAAAAACGGTTATGAGTTTTCAATATGATTGGAGTATGACGGAGTTTCCGTGCCAATATTTGGTATGGAGCTCGATCCGATCCTTGTCTCTAGCGAGTTCGGCTTTGGGATTCATTTCGAACTGAATCCTTGTTAACAAGTATTGAATATGGAAAATACAGTCATATCGATTTCATTACTCAGCATAAGTGTCTTCCCATTTTATCTAAAATGCCATTCAACAATAGTATGAATGTATAACTACATTTTATAAATTTACTGATTATTTTTTGAAACTTTCCTTTTAATTTCACAATAGTTTACTTTTTCATACTCATATTGGATTAAAAAGTGAGGTTTTGTTTTGAATGACAGCGCCCTCACTCTCCTGAAAGTAAAACTTAACTCTGCACAGAGAGGACATCGCCTCCTGAAAACCAAGAGTGACGCCCTGCTAATGCGCTTCAGATTAATCGCACATAAGTACTGCGAACTAAAAACAGAATTGCACGACATTTTGGAAGACGCATGGTTTGTTCTGGTAGAGGCGAGATACGTATGCAGTGGTTTCCAAAAAATAGTTCTGGAAGGGGCAAAGAACGCCACTAGGAGGATCACATATGAAGAGGAAACAATTGTTGGTAAATATCTTGTTACTATGCTGAAAAACATTGACTAATTTAAAATTATTAATTATGCTTCTGATTTCTGGAATATGTTTATAAAATAAACTTATTATATCACATAAAGTCTGAGGACTAGTCAGGACTCAGGAGTAATGTTAGGTTACGGAATTAAACAGTATATGTAAATCGAAGTGTACAAAGTTTATAGTAGTGCGCACCCTGTAATGAACCACCACCACCTGGTTGTTGTTTAACCACTCCCGGAAAGTATTCCCTTCGAGCATGTAGGTATACAGATAGAGAGGGAATGGCTCGACCTCTCCCATGCTGAAACTTGAAACCATCAAAGTCAAAGATAGAAAAGTGCAATGTCACCCATAAGTCATAATGGGAGGATGGGACGAAAATATAAGAATAAAGATAATTTTTTGTGTTGGCGAGCACTTTGTGTAAATGTTAGAGTTTCTCGTGATACCTTATTATATATATCTAAATAACGTGCATTTCATGTTTAAAACTGGAACCTGACCTGGAACCTAGTAAGGTAGTAGGTAGGTTATGCGGTGAAAATCACCAAGTTAGCTGCTTTTAGTGAAGAATTTAAATGTATATTTTTGTATACCGCGCGAGCCTTCTCATCCTGCGGATTCATAACTAGGCAATCCTGCATTTTACAGACGAAACGAAATGCAGGTGCTGACAGTGCATTCACCAGCCCGCTGATTAGGACTACGGTGGTGCTCGTTGTTAACGTGTTCTAGTAGCGCAATGGTTATCAGGCTTCATTCACAATGAAATGTAAGCGCTAACGCAATGCAGCATAAGCGCAGGCGTGAGGGAACACCATTCACAATGCAGTCGTAGGCGTAACGCAGGAAGTTTGCATGGGCTTCTAGATCCTTAAACTAATTGCTGAAATGTTCCGAGTGCACTGTAAGTTTCAAATTGAATAATATAACCAACAATACCAAATACTCAATATTTTATAAATAAGTAGGTCACAAAAAACATACATACATACGTCCAACAGCCACCCGCAACGTTAGTAACATCACGACTGTTTGCTGAAAACATTGAAAGTACTATGGAGACGGGGCCAATATTCCGTATGTGGGCAGTGGGCACAATATGTAACACTTTACTTGCATCATTTTAGCGTTGCTGTCGTTGGCATTCTGCTGCCAAAATTGTAACATCATGGGCCCTAAGCCGCAAGGGTCGCAGCTACGGAGCGACGACAGGGCGTGCCCGTAGGCACAGAACAGCCGTAGGATCTGCGCGTCTAAACTTGAATGATCCACTTTAGCTATGTTTTCCTTGCTTCGCGACACTCCCTTAGCCATATTTCTTTTTCATCACGTTCGCAATATCTTCTGACAAGATTTCCGCAAAAGCTAAGCGGTCGCCAAAAAGGACCCAATGTTTTCGATAAAGCAACAACTTCTACACAATTTAAGAACCCAGGATACTACGGAATCAACTCTGCGTATTGAAAGCCCCGATTCCGTAAGTTTCTTAAAATTTCATACCTCCTTCCCGCGTACGGAATTATGCCCGGAAACTGCAGCAAGTTATACATGTGATGTTACAGCTGCAATATTAATGCAATGTTCATTAGCTCTTTGCGCCTGAGCCAAGAAATCTAGGCACAGATGCCGGGTTCATCCACTAAATGAAAGAGCATTCAGTATGGACTTAACCATAACCTCATGAGAGATGGTGACCTACAATTTGTGTGGCACGGCCTAATGGAAGAGTGCACGCATGTATATTAGACGGTTAAAGTCTCGCGTCGCGATCGTCTGCTTTTGAACAGCAGGCAATACATAGTGAAAGAAATGCAGAATTCTTCCTCTATGCACGCAACGCAAGCATAAAGTTTGGAGTTTGCAAACTCTTGCGTTGCGTGACTCTATGTGAATGCTTCCAATAAATAACTAGAATGAAAAGTCTGCGCTTACATTTCATTGTGAATGGGTCCTCATGCTGGAAAGTCATGGTGAAGATCGGAAGTTCAAATTACGCCTGCTAATAAATTAATTCTTTTATTCATTCCTGTTCATGCCTCGAGAACGTTTTAGCAAATCATGATTTCTTTCTGAATGCACTAGAAGTTCCAGCAGTTCGTGCTCACTGTGGAGCAATGTTTTCGAGAGAGAGTATCTGCACATGCTGTTAGTATACGGGGAAGCGCAGCAGAATGCAACGGAGGCACGTCGTCTATACCAACAGAGGTTTTCGCAGAGAACACTTCCTACAGATGACGCGTATTTGCGAGTTGCGAACCGCCTTCTGGAATCAGGAACACTGCACAAAACACCACAACCAAGAAAAGATCACCTGTCTGTGACCAAGCAGCACGGATCGTGTGGCTATGTCATTCAGCATCCACATTGTAGTACGAGGGACATTCACAGGCATCTTAATATTAGCCAATCTTCCGCGTGGAGAACTGTAAACACATATTGGATGCGAGAGGCGGCCGTACAGTCCGATGGGGTTTCAACGTTTGAGCTGGTATATTTGGTTATCATCTAGTAGGGCCGTATTTTTATGATGGCCAACCCACTGGGAATCGCTATTTCCACTTCGTACAACCTAGTTGCCTACTCTACTGGATGAAGTGCCGTTGCAAAACCGACTATGTGATAACAATATGATGGGGCGCCAGCTGATTCGGCCCGTCTTGCAACGGCTTATCTCGATGCCACCTACCCT
The DNA here is from genome assembly GCA_030765065.1 of Deroplatys truncata. Lineage (NCBI taxonomy): Eukaryota > Metazoa > Arthropoda > Insecta > Mantodea > Mantidae > Deroplatys > Deroplatys truncata. The sequence goes on along the minus strand of CM060987.1, from coordinate 105,220,046 downwards.
GAGCGATGGATCGGACGGCATGGACCAATAGGGTGGCCAGCACACTCACCAGATCTAACCCCATTAGAATTCTTCTTATGAAGTTATCTTAAAGATACCATGTACCAGGAGCGGCCAATGACCACTCAACAGCTCGGAGAACACATCATCTTAGATTGTTGTGACATCAGACCGGTTATGTTGTGCCGCGTTAGGTTGGCGATAAATTAAATTGAGTTTTATTTATGGACGCTTTTTAACTGCTGTGGTCCTTAGCGTCCAATTCTCTATTGGGCGTGAAAGACCGGTAATTTTGCTCAGAGGCCTCTTCATCAGGCTTGAGGTTCTTTTTCGCGCCGTAAGTCTACGACATGGGACCACCGGTTTTATTTCCCTTCCGAAGGAAGCCTTGCTAAGGACCTTTACGCCTGAAAAAATCCATTACCCTCCGCCGAGTTTCCAACAAGAAACAAATTGTGTTTAAAGAAATTCACATAATTAAACTAATTAAGTGAAACGACACTTCCATGCCAAAACATCAGTTCTCGTTGAATTTACTAAACATAAAAATCCCTTTAAGTGGCAGTATTTGAACGTGGGACCATCATCACCGAAGGCCAATGCGCACACTGTTGCCTACGAGTACAGGCCACTGCACGGACAGCGGTGCAAAGCAGTCATTTCGGCCGAAATTGATACGACGCGATGCAGTGGTCAGTGTTTACGACATAGCCTGTAAAACGACGGGACTGCATAACGTTTCAATCCGCAGGCTGAGAAGACTCAACCAGTATATAAAGTGAAAACAAGGTGTGAGTGTTTATCTATAAAAAGGGGCTATAACTTATCATGTTAACAGGCTAAAATGTGGGTTGATGTTATTTGGTGTTGAAACATTCTTCGTCATTAGCGACTGTGTTTTGAAAAGCTTATGTTTTTGTGGATTGCACAGTGATAACTTAAAACGAACTTGGGAAGCAGTTAAGAAACTTTATTAAATATAGGGTTCTTCCCCTAAAGCGGGATTGCCCGTTATATGTGATGAACAAATGGTAGCTTAAGAATCAACCTACAAAGCTCTTCAAATGCTAAACAGTGTAAACAAATAAACATATTTCTTTACATTTTATGTATATATGCTATTAGTTATCGCCCCTTCTTGTATTCAGAAAAGATTTCCGGATTTTATTTGTATGTATTACGTTTTTAATTACATAATAATTTAGGAAGCTTCAAATAAAGCAGTTAAAGTTATAAATAAGGTTTAACAACCAAAACAACATATCTGATACTTACAAAGAACATATAATGTTGTTCTGAGTCTCATGCTGCTTCATTTGACATCCCCATAATTCCATAGAACAAAGTGACAAAAAAGGAATAAATAAAAATAAAAAAGAATAACAAAATAAAAAATAAAATATCTGCATCTTCTTGAGAACAAGTTTTGCTAACTCAAATACTATCTCATATATTGAAAACTTAATTCTAAATAAAGAGTTTTCCCCCTTAAGAGTCCTACACTGTTTATGTTGACGTGTTAATTTTGTAAATAAGAAAGGGTGCAGGAAAATCGTTAGCTTTTAAGGTAATGGCTTCCCCCCCCCCCAAGTTTTGCGCATCATCGTATTTAGGCTCAGATTTATTATAAGGTGTTAAGAAGCTGAATTTCAAAAACACAAATCAACCTAACCAAACATATTTCTCTAGATTCTTAACACGTTTTAAAGAAAGGATGGAAGAGAATCAGTAACTTTTCAGATAACAGTTTCTCTCTCTCTCTCTCTCTCTCTCTCTCTCTCTCTCCAGATTTTGCACATCATCGTATTTAGGCTCAGATATATAAGGTGATAAGGTGTTAAAAACCTGAATTTCAACAAAATAAAGCAACCTAACCAAGCATATTTTGGTGGACACTCTACTCTTTTTAATTTCAGCTCTTGTCTTTCTTTCCGCGTACAGTTATCTTACATATTAAAGTGAAATTGCACCTGCATCTTCTTTGTTAAAGTAATAGACTGAACAATTTGACACTTAAATGTTGGCAAAAAATGGACCATTCAAAATGTGTAGGTACCTGTGAAAAGAAATGCCAGATCCTTTTCGGAATGCTTCCTTGCAGCCATAAGCTGCACAACAATAGGCCATAGTCTTGTTGACCTACATAAATCTTAAATGTAATCTAACTATAGGGGAAAAAAACCCGCGCTAAGCTGGACCTGCATTTACTGTTTATACCTTCGTCAGCTGTCGAGATGTTGGCTTCAAGAGTGTGACGTCATGTGCTCTCTATTCGCATACATGTTCGAACATTATTTTCTATTGTTGTGAGAATAGCCAACTTTATATCTTAAAATTGGAGTTATGCATAGAGTCTATTCACTCATAAAGTTTCATTTCACATTTAGTGAGATTATTGTATAATAAAGATTGTAAGTTGTTTGGATCAATGTAAATGACGTTACTTATTTTTATTGGACCAGTAAATCCTACTTTGTATAGATTTATTAACAATTGATTTTCATTCTAATGTAATTGGCAACCATATTCTCCATATTCACCACAGTCACATGAGTTCATAATTTATTTTCTTGATTTTAAATCTATATACTGGTGTATTTGCTACTTTCAATCTAATTTGTTTATCAACAACGTGGTCTCTTTGGATACTCAGGTAGTTAAACCAGCATATTTGTTGGTGTATTCCTGTTGAGGCGACTTCTCTATCAACAACTGTTTTGTAATTTCTCGAACACCATATTTAAAAGGAAATTAGAGTTTTACAGGAGTACCCGAAGTTCGAGATATTTTCGCTAACAAATCAGCCTTAATGTTATCAAGGATGTTACTGTATACTGGTATCCAACCAATTCTTATTTTAATATTTTCATGTTGAGCTTGGGAAATAAAATATCTTACTTCTATTTCTAAAAGTTGTAAACCTTAGACCATCCACACGATAGATTTTGTAAAACACTTCTTGAATCAGAAAAAGTATGTTATGAAAGACCTATTCTGCATAATTCTAAAGCTACTAATTCTGCAGAGTATATTGAACGGAGTGCACTCAATTTTATTATTCATGTGATTAATTATTCATGTGGTAGACTGATGTTCCTGTTGCCTTTTTATCCTTAGATCCATTAGTATAAAAGTATTGCCATAATGGTGCTCTATGGTATGATATAGATTCCTTTAACTTTAATGAAATGCACAGTTCCTGTAAAAAATGAAAGATCAATATTAAATGCAGTATGCAGGACCTCCCAGTCCAAAATTAAATTTGGTGACTTGGGGATGGGCTGCATTTCTGGATGATTTCTAAAGGTCTTCCTTCCATACTCTTATAATGGGAAAGTTTGAGATATTTTGTGACTTAAGTCGGTTTTAATATTATATTGAAGGTGATGTGGTTTATTATACAAGGATTGCAAGAATTTTGCCACACGTTTCCAATAAAATTGCTATTAATTTGATTTACCTTTCTTGATACGGTTTCCATCCATTTTTCTCTAACGTAAGAGACTTACTGGGTTTCCCATGGATACCTATTATCAATTTTGTTACGTTACATTGCACCGATATTAGCTTTGACTAAACTAATTTGGGAAATTTATGAAAGATTATACTTTCGTAGTTAAGATTTGAAGTTATCAGGTCATTATAAGGATTAACAGGCATTTAGACTGAGCTCCCCAGTTAATTCCAGATAGGTATCTAAAACATTAGATAATTCTTTTGCTTTCAAGATTTTTTTTAAAGTGACATGTCCAATTCAATTTGAGGTCGAAGGTAATCAAAAAAAATCACTAGAAGGAGAGATTGTTAAACTGTTAATTTTAATGTCAATGTTGTGTATTATTTTGCCTGTTTTGAGTATGATCCATTTAGATTTAGAGGAATTAAACTCAAACTCTGGATCAAAAAGAATTGATGTACTGTGTTTAAGGTGGTTTTAAACTTTGTATTAACTTCTATCAATTCCTTCTAGATAATTGTATTAGAAATGACAAGATCATCAGCATGAACTAGATATTAGAAATCTTCAGGACATAATATATCGTCCAATTTGGAATTTCATAAATTATAACGTATTATGCTTTGTGGTGAAAGGCACATAATTTGAATGAAAACTGGAGTCGGCTAGATAGTGCGGTCACACAGCCAAAATTCCAAAATTAAGTAGTGCCCAGTAAATTTCAAAATTTACTGTTATTAAGTTGCAGTGCCACCGGAGAGACGAGATCTTGAATCCTCGAAACAGCGTATCAGGAAAAGAAATGAACAATGAAAAGAGATGCTGTTACTACTGAATTTAAAGTTTTTGTTAAACAATTTTCTGAAAAGCTAGATCTTTCTAATCAGCAGTACAGAATAAGTGATGAGTGTATGAGGTTTTAATTATCTGAGTTTATTTTCATGTTGAATCCATATTTCAGTTCATTATAAATTCATTAGAGTTCTCCAGTAATTTTTTAAAGCTAGAACCAAAGCAGCACTATTGTCACTCCTAGCAGCCAACAGCTTAGACGTCAATCCTGCTTAGTGACATGAAATATATATCTTTAGTGAGAAAGGAAATAGGGTTCAAAGAGGTTATAAATTTTAATATTGTGTTAAATAATTTTACTAGGTGAGTGATCGACAAAATTCAACGGACCAGCAGGAAAAGAAAATTCAGTTACTAGGATATTAAGGAAGGTAGTGTAAATATGTTCGCTACGTCGGAGATGTTATAATTGTGCATGATTATTATTTAGCATTATATTTTCTATTGTAACCGTTATTTACGTCTACTTGCCTTGTCATAACATTTCGACTAAGTTTTATATACTCACCTAAAACTAAGGTCGTCTACTACAGGCCTTCCACTTTACAAGTGAGCAGTTTTGCCAAAATGCAGAGACATGCTTGTGAGTTCCAGAGAGCGTTAATCTAAGCGGTGGCACTATACATAGAAGAGCGAAGCGCCTTCTTCAGCTCTGTTTAGAGTTCAACCGATTGCCGCTGACTACTCGGAGCAACGAAGTTATTTTTGTTATGTAGGAGTGAAGGCTCCCACAGACATAGCCAAGTCATCTCATTTGTTGTTTCTATAATGCATGCCCTACCTTTCCATACAAATGCGCACAGTTGATTATTTAGTTTAACGTATTCAATAGGAACTTGATAATACGAACAGATTGGAAAATGGGTGGTTCGTAGCAGGGAATCAGTCAGATACCTGGATCTGTTTTAAACAAATTAAAAATCTTTTATGATGAAAAGAAACACCTTTATTTTGTGTGAATATACAACATTGCAAATACTTGCACGACAGAACATAGAAAACATTCCTTACTATATAGATACCCTACTTTAACTACTTACTAAACAGATCAGTAAGTTTATTGTAATACTGCTATTTAGCTTTTGACCAAATGCACAGTCCCGCTTCACCAGAGCAACGTAATTTCACCACTGTCTTTGCTGTTTTCTTTTCTTCAGTCCATTAAAGATCTATGATTAAAGCTTTCACTGAAAGCACAGAATTTCGTATTGGGATTCATGTATCGATGTCTTCACTGCGAAAGCTTACTTGATTTTCTGCTGTATGGCATGGTCACAGTCTCCAGAAGCCCACTTTTGAGTCTCATCTTCCGTGATGAATGGATGCATAAGTGAAGGGATATTTTATTTATAACTCCAACAAAGTAGAAGCAGTATAACAAAGGATAAATATTTTTAAAATCTAGCGCTACTGTACCAAGGTTCTCCCATACCTTAACCCCCAGGTTGCATGTAAGCCAAAACTGAAACTGTTCCTCTGCAAAGAAAAAGTTGTCGGAAGTTAAAAATACCGGGAAAGGGTTGAGAAGGCGACATTAAGAACCTTGAGGTAGAAAGAAACGCGCAAGGTGACTTTGAGAGATTTTTGGAAAGTTATACAGTTACAAGCGTAGGTCTTCAGCCTGTAGAGGATGCCATCTATACGGTGATTGGTTAGTGAAAGGGACGCTATGTATTGCACCAGAGTCTAACCAATAAAAAGTTAATTTTAGTGCCTAGGCAAAGCCAGGAGAAGGATATATTATTATTATTATTATTATTATTATTATTATTATTATTATTATTACAAAGAAGACACACAATTTGAATACTATCACTGTTGACACAGTGTATCACAGTTTCAATGTCAACACGAGACACCAAAGTGTGTCAACACACAGTTTTGTCATTTTAACCCCGGTGATATAGTTCGTTAGATTATGTAGCGTATTTAGCGTAAAATTGCCGGTATTTCACGTTCAACGTAGAATGGGACGCTAAGGACCACAGAGATTAAAGATCGTTCATAAATAACACTCAATATAATTTTTTTCGACGCCAAAGAAAAAGGGTTGATTGATTCAACCACTGTGGTCCTCAACGTAGTGGACTATGAGATTAAGAATTATAATTGCCATGGCCATTCTAAAATGGAACATGCATGTAATTAGAACACATCGACCAGAGCTTGAACGTTTGCTCCAAAAGAAAGAGCCTTTGATCGTATGTTTACAAAAGACTCAGCTCCGTCCGCAGGATAACTTTCATAGCAGGCGATATACACCAGTACGTGTGATCTTACACTGGCAAAGGGTATTCCTGCGCATTGAGGTACTATGATGCTCATCAGAGAAGATATGTTCGTGGAATCTCTATCCTTACAGTCTGACATCCAATAAGTCTCAGTAAGAATTAAACTATCATCCATCAATTTATCATTTGTAATATTTATCTGCCTGCATCTGACGACTCGCCCTCAGTAATTTAAAACATCTAGCTTCCCAGTTACCAACGCCTTTTCTGTTGGTATGAGAGGTCAATGCCCATCACCCTACTTTGGGCTTACCTCGGGCTTGTGCGAGAGACAAATTAATCGCCGATTTCTTGGACAATTATAACCTAGCTTTTCTGAACACTGGAGAACCCAATTTCTTCCAGCGTCTTCAATACTTGTTCACACCTTGATATAGCATTTTCTTTACTGCACTTAGCAGTTTCCTTTCAGTGGAATGCCATCTCTGATTTGCACTCTAGTGACCACTTTCCATGTCTTATTGGTCTCTTAACACAAGATATACACTGCGCACGTCTGTCTAAATGACACACGGATTCAAATCAACCGGAACCTGTACTCCCAGTTGGCTGTGTTTAATTACAATGAGCACGACTCTGTTAATGTTTTCGCCGAACATTTCACAGCGACGATTCTTTCTGCTACTGAGCAATCTATTCCCGGTCGACAGCCCATCGCTGTCGATTTCCGCTCCCATATTAGACGGATGAGTGTCCAAAGGCCACCCGTGCTCGCATCCGTTCTCTTAGGGGTTTTCTGCGGGTACCATGCTACGCCCTTTACAGGCGTAACAATCCTTAGCATGGCTTCTCTCGGAAGGAAGGTAAAGCCGGTGGTCCCTTGTCGTGGATTTACCACACGTAAAAGAACCACAATCCTGATAAGAAGGCCTCTGAGCTAATTTTCCGGTCTTTCACGCTGAATACAGAATGGAACGCTAAGAAGCATAGTGGTTATAGAGCGTCCATAAATACAACTTAATTTAAAATTTTAATTGATCCAATACAAGAAAATGTGTACGAGATCTAGACGTGTTATTAAGGATAAAAAATGACCTCATGGTGCTAGTTTGTAGCCTCATTTGATCGATGTACACCTTCGTCTGTAATACGGGATAAGTTAAGACGTGTGGCCGGAAACTCGACCAACATGCCAATCGCTGGTCTGAAAACATCTGCGGGAACTGTTGTTGAGACATTTGACATGGCTAACACATTTGGCAGTGCTTTCACTCAAGCTCAGGCAACTAGTCATTTGAGTTCCCTCCACTTAAGACTCAGGTGAAATCTCAAGTTTTCTCCTTCCGCTCTGGAAACCTGAAGATTACAATCGACTTGTCACCATGGCGGAGTTAGAGTATGCCCTTTCTTCTTCACGAATATCAGCAGGACCAGATGGTATCATTATATTAAATTTTGTAACAGCTCCCCTCTGTATGTATGACTTTCCTGCTCGAGGTCTTTAATGGTTTTTGGGTTGACGCCACTTTTCCAGAAAAGTAGTGGGAGGCCACAATCATATCCATTTTGAAAATTGAAAAGGACCGTCACCTTCCTCCATATACCGTGATATTTCCTTCAACCCTAGCGTTTGTAAGATGATAGAACGCATGATCAATGGACGATGGTATGGTGCCTGAAATTCACAAACTACTAACCAACACACAGTGCGGTTTTCGACGATGCTGTTCAACGGTTGACATCCTTGAATCATTATCGACGTTGATCATGAACGGATTTACGAAGAATTGTCAAACCATTGGGATATTTTTAGATCTTGAGAAGGCTTATGATATATGTTAGTCAGCAGATATACTACGTTCCCTTTACACCTGGAACATTCGTGGACGCTTAACACTGCTCATTCAGGAGTTTATGAAGGACGGCGTTTTTCCGAGTAATAGTCGCTCGGTTTTTTCGAAGTTTTTTATTCAGCAAAACGGAGCGCCTCAGGGGTCGGTACTAAGCGTCACACTGTTTGCTATAGCAATTAATTCGATCTTGAAATATGTTCCTCCATGGCTTTGGTCTGGATTATTCGTAGACGACTTTGCTGTCTATTGTACTTCTGAGCGTACGCCGTTTTTGGTACGCCGTATACAACAATGCTTAGATAACTTTCGAGAACGGAGTTCTAAAAACGGCTTTCATTTCTCAACTGAAAAATCAATCTGCATTAACTTTTGGCGCCGTAGGAGACGATTAATGCCTTTGCTCCGATTCGGTCCAGATTTATCTTCATTACAAGATTCAACGAGATTCCTGGGGTTGATGCTTTATAGGAAACGTAGCTGGTCATCGCGTGTAGAACAGCAGAAAGCGCGATGTGACCGAACTTAAATACCTTGCGAGTATTAAATGGTAAATCTTGGGGAACGGATCGAAGAGTTTTGCTGCGACTGTATCGCACACTGATCTGATCCAAGTTAGACTATGGATGTATCGTTTATTCTTCAGCATCACCATCTGTGCTGGGAAGATTAAACGCAGTACATAATCGCTTCATTCTTGTGGTTATCGGTGCTTTACCAACTAGCGCAATAATGAATCTAGGCCGAATCGGCAGAACCTTCTCTGCAATTTCTGCGTGATGTCCTGTTAGGAAATTATGGCTGTGAGCTTAAAATATGTCCATGCGTCCAGCGTTCGTCCCGTTTTCAAAATCGCACTGAACGAACGTTATAGGAACGGCTCCATTAATCCAAGTTCTTTGGGCGTTCTTTTCCGGTAGCTTCTTAGAAAGCATGATATTGAAATGCCTAGCATGTTTCCTAAGGGGAAGAGGGTGTACCTCCTTTGGTTAGTGCTACATCTCACGTCGATCTTTGAATGACGGCAAACCGGAAGTATATGATGCTTAGGTTAAATTCGGCACTTGTGCATTTTTTGCTTTCTTTAGAAGTTTCGTCAGGTTACAATGATCGAATTTTGATCTACACCGATGCATCCAAGTTCAACGGTGTTGGATGTGCTTATGGAACCGAACCCAAGACATTTGATTTTTATAGTAGCATTTCCATATATAGTACCAAGCTATATGTCATATACCGAGCCGCTTTGTATGTGCGCATTCAAAAATTGGGAGTCTGTCTCATTTTGAGCGATTCCCTTAGTGCACTTCGGAGCCTTCGTGAAATGTACAACTGCCATCGCATTGTACAGCGCATCCAGGTTGCTCTCCACAAGCCTCTGGCGTTAATGTGGAGTGTGCGTGAATTCCTGGTCACGTTGGCTTGCCGGGGAATTAACTGGCGGATTTGGCAACTAAGGTGGCAAACACAGAACCAGTATTGCATTATCTCGTGTAACGTTTGGAAGACTTTAGGCTTGTTGTGCGGAGAGCGGTGCTATCGTGCTGGTGTGAGAAGTATTTGGCTCTTCGTGGAAATAAGCTTAGACTAGTGAAGGACATTTCAGTAAACTGGATAACTTTCTCACGTGTATTTCATGAGGAGGTGATTTTGGATCGGTTGCGTATTGGCCACTGCAATTTTACGTTTTTAAGGGCGAGCCTGCTCCGCTTTCTCCGCTGTGTAGTGAAGGTCTGTCGGTCCGTCATGTGTTGCTGAAGTGTATTACTCTAGCACATTTAATGGCCTCTCTGAGACTGTCGGTCGGTCTTGCAGATGTCTTAGCGGACAATAACCAAGCGGTCGAAAAGGCTTCCGAATTTAGTCACATTGATTACTAGGTTTTCGTACCTCTTGACTTAGTTTTGTATATTCATCTTTATCTCTGGCTTTTGCTATGATTTTTATATTGATCTTAATCTCGGGTCTTTGCCATGATTTTTTGTATTGGTCTCTATCTCAGGCCTTTGCCATGATATTTTTATTGAACTTTATCCCGGGTCTTTAACAGCATCTGTTTCTTCAGGACGCTAATGACCTTGTAGTTGAGCGGCCTTAAAAATAAATCATCATTACCCCAAGGAAGGTATCCTTAGTGGTTTAACCAAGTGCCAGCGATAAATCTTTCTAAAGCGCAAAATCAGCCGTCCTGCCGCAACACGGCGATCGATGTTCGCGATCCTTCAATCCTGAAACAGGTGAAAAGAAATGATGGGGACAGAAAAACGGTGGTAGAAGAACAACCAAACCGGCATTCGCCTGCCGACTACGGAAAACCATGAAAAACCCATGGTCAGAGTTTCCAGTGCGACAGGAATCGAACCTGGAACCTCCCGATCGTGAGCCTCACACCTTACTGTGGAGCCATCTGGCTCGATTCCAGATGCTGGAGATGTTTGTTTAGGCTGATATATAATACAAAGTTTCTCAAGGCATTAACTACTGAATACAAAGGATTGTGTAGTGGTCAGTGTATTTAGAGACAAAGTCAGGGCTCTCCTTGTACTTTCTCAGTTTTTCATAGAGATAATCCCATTCCTATTTTAACGAACAGAACATACAGGCGCGATTACTTATTTCCAGTTGTTGATATTAAAGTGTCTCTGTTGTCAGTCACCTGGAGCCCCATGTCGGCCTACGCGGATTGTAATTGAACTTGGTAAACGTATTGGTACTTAAAAACAAATCATTTTTAGGCTTCTTTTATCCTATAGTTCAAGACTTTTACTTTTTTGCTGAAGGATAGTGAAGGTTATATAAGGTGTGTGTGTGTGTAAACGTGCCTAGTTAGTGCTAAAGAAAAAAGTGGCCGTCTGGCGTGTTGTTTGAAATTCTATTGTTACTATGGGGCCATATTTCTTTGAGGACCGTCGCGGATGTGCACTATCAACCTGAGTGCTATCTTGACATAGCGATATCTTAACGTATTATCTGAATACGACACTTGTTAGCAAGATGGAGCTACAGTCCTAGTCACGATAACCACACCACGCCAATTCTTCTCAAAACAACTGATCACGCAATTTGGAGATATCTTGTCGCAGGCGTGACCTAACAGCTTCAGTATTTAGGGAAGAGGGTGTTACCCCAAATCCTGGCCACCACACATTATTGAAGTAAAATGGCAATCAGAGAAAAAAGGCGGGCATTTCCACATAAAATGATCCAGTATGTCATGAGCAATTTCCTCGGCCGCCTGTAGCAAAGATCGATACCAATGGCATCCATTTGCATGACATGATATTCAAGAAATAGGGCGTATGTGTAATTCACGTTGAGTGCTTCTCTGAACCATAAATAAAATATGTGCCATTGTACATAACTTGTAGAGTAGTATTTCGTTTTTATTATTTCCCGTGACCAACTCTGTATTACACTTCATTTCAGTTAAGGATTTGAAATATATTTGCTCGTTGGGATAAAATGTTGATTTAATCTTCATGTTCTTTTTGGAGATACGAGCAATTTGAGATTTTTATTTCAAATTCAGTGTACTTATTTTAGGTAGAATGTGAGTAATAAAATTGGAAATGTTTTGTTTAGGAATAAAATTGAGAAACTTCGTAGTTGTGGAGACGGACGAAGAACCCTATCCCTTGTATGGTCTTGGTCACGGTGGTTCTCATATACAGAATGTGAAAAAGACGTTCCGCGATCTTGTGTATTATGTTGTGGACCTGGCAACGCAGCAGACAGCATTCCTCAAGGTGAATGACGCACTCAAAACAACCAAGAGGAGGGTGAATGCCTTAGAACATGGTATTAATTTTCTTACTTACACATACGTATGCCAGTTTTCCGTAAACTTAACTATTCGGAGAGACTGTTACATTCTAGTTTATCATTTGTAGTTGGAATACGTACTGTGTCACAGGTTCTTCCTAAGAACGCTAGGCGGCTGGACCAAGATTTTAACCTGGGCCTACAGTATGAGATTCAATAACTTTATTGTTACACAGTAGCTGTAAAAGAACAATCTGGTGAATTTCTCTACCCATTATAGTTTACTTTTACCTCTTCTACAAACTATTATTACAAATCGATAAAATATTATAATCTTCCGGACTGGAAGGCCGTGGTCTAAGGATAAAATTACTAGCACCCGACGTTTCGGTCGACTCTTTTGGTTGTCATCTTCAAGATACGGAACATATGTTGCCTAGTTGGCGTTATCAAGCTGTCCTGGGAGTAACACTCTTGAAGATGGCTAACAAAGAGTTGACCGAAACGTCGGGTGCTAGTAATTTTACCCTTATACCACGGCCTTCCACGGAAAATTTTAATATTTTATCGATTAACTCCGCCCGTGAAAGCCTTCGTACTTATTCTTACAAATATTTATTTTTGTATCTACTTCAAATTAATAGAGATATACGTTTGTAAAAATTATTTAATTACACACTTCGTTGTAGGTAAAAGGGCGATAGCCAAATCCCTAAAAAGCGGGTCACTGTATGCTGCCTTTGAAATTCCATACTCTTTGCGTGACATTACGAAGAATAAACTTAGCACTTCAAAAATGGGCGCTAAAGTATTGGCAATTTCAAACAAATACAGGGTTGGCACGGATAACTGGCCCATCTCATTTCACTTATTTTGAAACCAAACATTTTCCAAAGAAATGTGGCAAAACCTATAATGAAAGTGTCTTGTACTAACCTTCATAACAAAGGTTATGGAACTAGAGGGTAGCATTGTACCCCTAAACCATGGAGAATGATAACATCTCACATTTGGTAAGTGATATCTCAGATGTGTGATATTGTCACGAACGTGACTGAGGAGATCCGCATTGTGATTATTATTTTATATTAATTAACATTATTTTATTAGTATGTCATAATATTAGTAAGTTGTATAAATGACAGGAAGCTGTGGTTTGCCACTGGTCTTGACATTTCAAAGGGATTTCTGCACGGATCTTAGTCGTACTCTGTGGATCACATGATCCTTGGAAAGTCCTAAGGCTACGCATTTTCCAGGGCGTTGGCAGATCATATTTGGAAATAGCTGCCACGATATTAGAATGAACTGCTCTAAGGTATTCGACCCTATATAAGCAAGCACTCAAGCTCTGCTGGCGGGGACTTCGTATTATAACTTGACCGGGACCGCAATGGTGCACGTCGGCGTGCCGATGGACACCGCTCACCGGATGGTGTAACTTGGCACCACGAGCGGTTTGGCAAAGTCGTGTTGAGTATTGGCTCTCCTCATCCACGACGAGACATCCCCTAAGGTAAGAGAACTGTTAATGATAATGTGTACTGTATTTCTCCCTTATTTCTATAAATCCAACTATTGTATAATCCAAGACTAACTTCCAAATATAGTCAGATCGCTCCAGACAAGTTGTTATTATTGCTCTACCAAATATATAATTCGCAATCAACACTCTTGTGTAGCTCGCCCCCTGTTGTAACACTTATTTATGTGGTGACATATGTGAAATCCCTTTGAAATGTCAAGGGAAGTGGCAAACCACTGTTTCCTGTCATATACACAACTTACTAAGACAAGCAAAATTAAGAAATATAAAATATGATTCTATATGACTTCAGAAGCTTATGACAGACTAATAAAATAATGTTAATTAATATAAAATAATAATCACAATACGGATCTCCTCAGTCATGCTCATGACAATATGTTGCTCCATCTTGTTGAAAAAAACAGTCATCAGCTTATCTTCTGTTAGTTGGGTAAAAATCATTCAAGAAGGTCAAATATACGTACACCCGTGTTGCCTGATAATCGCAGAATATTGGAGCGATGATGCGTTTCGCTGGTCACAATGCACCACACACCAGGTTTTTGGTAGTGCAGGGGTGGTCCGTATATTGGTTTACGTTTTCCTGGTAGAAAACACATCCTGACAGCTGAAACCAAGTGGGTCTCGAAATGTTCAGCATAATCATATTCAATAACCAGCGGCAGAAAATTATACGTTTATCCTTATCGGGCTCCAGATTTGCTCAGCTGTCACGCAGTACGATTTGAATTCCAAAGCCTTGAACCCGCAAGTTCTCCTACTCGCGTGGATCTGTTGAGTCAGTTCGTGACAAACTTTCGAGGACTCCCAGTCATTGCTTCATTGACTTGGGCCATAAGTTGAGGTATTCCTACAGAAGGCTCACAGTTCCTTGCTACATTTACAATGGATTCAGTTGCACGTCATTTCCTTACCAAATTTTGAATGCTGCCTTTCGCTGGCATTGGGCAAAGCAATTTATCCCTGAACAATTCCTGTGTCTTATTGATAGAGCTGGTGCACCTGTACGTTTCTACTGGAATACTCATTCCGGCATCAAATATGTCTGGCTATTCAGAAAACAACAATTTTTATAATAACACAATACCACAGTTGAAAAAGCAGCAGTGTAAATAATTAAACTGTTGACAGTTATACAGTTATTCGTGTCCAGTCCTGTATCGCAGAGTATTAATGCCGCCAACGATTTTATCTGACATAAACTGTTTAATAAGTTCTACATTTTCGTGTTGTATGATCTTTTATACAAAATTGTACAAAATTGTGTGGCGAGTTTTCTTGAAAATGTTCGTGTCCCATCTTTGGAGGACGCTAAACTTAAGTACCATATCCCACATTTCGTTTTTCACTTATGCTATTCGCGCGCGCATACACCGACTCTTTCTATTTTTTATTCGGTACCTCAAAATATGTATTTTCAGTAAAACCTTGATATCAGACTTTAAGTTGGAATATTATACTTCCTCTTCCTACTATAGGTAGATGATAGAGAAATTTAAAATGTGAATTTTAGAGATAAATCCTTAAAAAGCTTTCGTGTCTGAAAATCTTTCTAGAATCGCATTATTTCTTTGCAGTTATAATGCCAGATCTCGAAAAAGATATACAAGTAATCAATCAGGCTATCGAGGAACAAGAGAGAGAAGAGTTTTATAGGTAAGCTTCTATTCAGTAGTTGTATAATTAGTGGTGCATAAGTGTCACACATTCCAATAGCGGCAAGTTGTTTTAAAATTTTGTTTTGAGCATTTGTGAAACGTTTATAAACCTATAATGGTTTTGGGCTGTTGTTTCGCCAGTATCCCAATTCTTGTTTTTAATGTGTTGTTTAGCGTACAGTAAACTACTAAATGCACATAGAGCCCATTTTATTTTAAAATTCTCTTTGTTTAGATTTATAGCAAATTAAGAAAATATATCAACAGCAGAATTGGTATTTGAATAAAGTTATTCCTAGAGAAGCCGCACAAAACAGTTCAGTGCATTAATATAGTCGCTGGGTGTGAGTATCTTACTAAACTTGATACAGGGTTATTCAAAAGACATGGTGCAAAAGTAAAGTCGTTTTATTTGTTACTGGAATGATATGCACAAACGAACGTGGTATGAAATAATAGAACATGTTTATAACGTTGCACGAACATTACAAATATTGGGTAGAAGTACCCTGGGTAACATTGCAGATGTCTAAATGACATTTCAGTTCCTTCTAGACAATTCCAGTCGTGCTCCAGTATTACTATTATTGTTATTATTGTAGTCTTCCGTGGACGACACAATAATAATTCCAGAGGTCGCGGGTTCAAACACGGTGGAGGGCGATGAATTTTTTTCTCGTGTGAAAACCTTAGCATGGCTTCCGGGGTGTGAGTCACGGCTGGCCGACATCCATATGCGTTCTATCTGGAACGGTCATCAATGCTAGTGCACATCATCGCCCGGATCTGGTGACCTTTGTGTCTCCCTCCTTACCCTGCACTCCCAGGGTTCATGTTAGAGGTATTGCATAATCAATGTTTGTACATCTATGAGTTTAGTTGATATAGAGTAACACTAACATTTGCAAAGTGAGAAAGAAAGAGCTAATACAGACTTATCTTTTGAGATTTCTTTTTTTGTACAAAGGAAAAATAATAAATTGAGAGCGTGTAGGCTTTTGAAGTGTGCAAGGCACACATGAAGGAGAAATTCGTACTCGATGTATCATTACTTTCATAAACTTTGGAACTGCTTTGGAATGAATATAGTCATGTTATTAGAAGTCCATCCATATTTCCAGGTGTCTGCAGGATGAAGACGTTTTTGTTAACATTTTACTAACAATGTACTGCTACCTTTTCCAAATGCTATAAAATGTTTTTAAAATCAAGTGAAACCTTGCTACAGAAGCAGAAGGAAGAAGTGAAATGCACCAAAGAAGCTTGTTTTCGGTTCTCTTCCATTTCTCGTACATGTTCTGTTGAGATGTTTTGATTACTAGTTTAGAATGCCTGTATGTCAAACATTCTTCCATTGTATTTATTATACCCCATCCCTTCTCACCCAGACAACCAATTTTAAAATTTGCTAATTACTGTACAAACAATATTGCTGCTTCTTTACAACATTTATCAGCTGCGGTAGTGGTAGGCATTGTCTTTGACGGAAAGCATACTTTCTGTGAACTTCAATTCATGTATCATGAACTAGTTAATGTACCTGTGCTGTATACATAATAGAAATATACTTCGGAAGGGAAGTAAAGCCGGTGGTCCCGTGTCGTAGATTTACGGCACGTTAAAGAACCTGAGGCCTCTAAGCAAAGTTTCCGATCCTTCACGACCACATTAGAATGGGACGCTAAGAACCACTGTAGTTAAAGAGCGTTCCATAAGTAAAACTCAATTTCATTTCATGTCATCCTCCATTATCTGCTACACTGCACCAGAGATGCGTTGCTTCAGGTCGACTAAGTTCTGTGGCAATTGAGGCTTGAAGATGTGAGGTCTGGTGATTGCGGAGGTCAAATCAGCATTGCCAAATCCTCACTGGGACAGCGGATCCAACATTATAGTGTGGTGGGATTTAAGCACCCGTTAACATGACGATGGAAGTGGGGAGCAGCACTATCCTTTTGTTTTTAATTTTTTTTAAATTTTATAATAACAGTTCAATATCCGAACTTGTGTAAATTACTCACATATTTAGTACATACAGTTTAATCTAAACAATAATGTCTTTGCAATCAGAATATTAAAACCATTGCTATATTTTTTTAAAAATTTTTTAGAGCACAAAGGTGTGCATTTGACCTTTAGGACTTTTTTTTTTTTTTTGTTTAGCTTTAATTTTTTTTAATTTTTGTGCAATGTATTTATTTATTTACTTTATTTTGGGATAGGTTTTAGGATAATATGAAAACTACTACACAAGAAGGATAGCTCTCTTTTGTTTCTTCTTCTTCTTGTCCCTATTCTTATCATATGCCCTCCTGCAGTGGGCACTTAGAGCTTCCTTAAATGCGGGAGATCCAAGGCCAAG
Organism: Deroplatys truncata; assembly: GCA_030765065.1. Lineage (NCBI taxonomy): Eukaryota > Metazoa > Arthropoda > Insecta > Mantodea > Mantidae > Deroplatys > Deroplatys truncata. The sequence continues at coordinate 105,202,325 of CM060987.1, read as the reverse complement.
GTGGTCCTTTTGTTCAACTCCCAGCGTTCCTTCCGGATAAATATCTGGAAGGCCTGTAGATTCACTGCGTCCCCAACTTTTAGTACCCAAAAATAGGTGGCAAAGATGAGCCAAGTAAGGGCATCTGTCAGTTTCTTGTCACCGTGCTGGAATTCGAGATTCAGATAGACCTCCCGTGGAAACATCTGCACGCCACTACAAATCACCCCTATGCGTCCATATACCCAGTCCCATATTGGGCGTACGACGGCACAATCCACCAACTTGTGACTCAAGGTCTCCACCGCAGAACACCTGAGGCAGAGATTTGATGTTGCTCTGCCATGCCACCACAATTTGTCAGCTGTCGGAACAACCTCATTGACAGCCGAGTAAACCGCAGCTTTCCAGTCAGTGGGGTCCTTGGAAGACTGCATATGAAGATCTCTCACCATTGAGTCATAAGCCATTTTCTTAACAACTCTAGGTAGGTTTCGTAAGTGATAGTGAGCCCGTTTAAAAAAAAGACGAGTCCATATATTTAACGAATGCACAAAGCGCACTCACTTTGAGCGGGTGTCGCACATGCTCGAAAATGGCACAAGGGTTTTCTGTACCTCAGATGCTTACTTTATGGCGATTCACTATTCCGCTAGGTGGATAGTTATCTAATCGCTAAACACAAACCTGTCCGTGAAAGCATCCTCCTCTAACAGGTTTTCCATCAAGTGCAGAAGGTAGGATGTTTAGGCTTGTTTGCTGGTGTCAGGTTTACACGAGCTCTAATTTGTAAGGCTTTAAGGGCACACATTTTCGTAGAATATGTCATAAGTATGGCTTATCGACTTTATTGGATTCATTTGAAATGCGGTTCGGATCGACAATTGCAGGCGACCGTTATTCTCCCAGGGAACAAACATTTAGTGGTGTCAAACCTTCGTATCTGAATTAACATGCAGTTCTTATGCAATGAGCGCGCGTTGAATCGTGTTTGAAAACATCTCTGCACTGTTACCACAGCCCTTGTTGGGGTAAATCCTATCATACAAAATGCATGCTCTTGCTTCGAGGTCACCATTCCCACAATCAACACATTGACAATCATAGCACCTCCAGCGGCCGTTTTGTACACTACGCACAGACATACCAATCTGTAACGTAAACCCGTAACTATGCTCCATTATTTTATACCAGTTTTGTTTGTATATGTGCTTCCAGTAACAAATAAAACAATTACTTTGTACCATAACCTTTGATTAGCCCTGTTTTTTAATGTGAGATAAGTCATATAATAAAAAGCAAGTACTTTCTCAAAGTTCATACTCATGATTTCATTCGTTCTGTGATAAACTACTCGGCACAATGATAACATACCGGTTTATGAAAGAGTAATAAAGGTACCATCGCACATGAGTACTTGTCCAAACCATCTTGATCACTTAAATTTGAGTCCATACACGTGCTACTGCACTCTTTGAGCATATAACTTCGTTTATCATATCGGATTGCACGATTGTCTTGCGATCTGCGATAGTGTAATATCTTTTTCATGCTGTTTTGCTGCATTTGGTTCTGTTCTACCAATAAGTTTTGTAATACTGCTCAGCAACTATCCTGCGCTGTTTAACGAGCCTCTGCAGTAATGTAAGGTAAATGTGAAGCCCTTCAAGAAATGAAGGGTAAATTGAAGCAAAATACACTAAATTAGTAAAACAATCAATAAAATGAAGATGAAGGTTATAAGTAACTGAATATACAGTTAAAAGTTTACATAGAAAGCTATTTAAATAAAGCTGACTTACAATGGAATGTCTTATAGCGGTTATATTTTCGTGAAACAATAAACTCCTTGAATGTTTGTGTATTTCTCCATGAGTGCTATATAGCTCAGTTCCTACAATTCTTTCGGATTTACTTTTAAATGAAAATAATCAACACTCACAAGTGAGAATGCATCAACCATACTCAACATAGATGAGAATGGACCTATAAAGCTGAGAATATACTAGCTTTTATTCATACCAAATATGAGTACATACTCTTTGAAACAGGACGCCAAGTATACTACCCTGCTTCCATCACTTAAGTATGTACTCAGAATTAAGTAGGTACTCGAAAGGTTTCATTCTTACTAAACAGAGAATTAGCTTGCAAAAGTGAGGTTATATATTACATACCCATTTTTACTTTCTCTACTACGTATAGTAAGTAGGGGAAGTATTGCATTCCACCCAAAAATTCGATACCGAGATTTCACCGGAAATACACGTTTTGAGACCTCCTGAATCCAAAAAAAGCATTTTTGGAAACATGTCCGTGTGTGTGTCTGTGTGTGTGTCTGTGTGTGTGTGTGTGTGTCTGTGTGTGTATCTGTGTGTGTGTGTGTGTGTGTGTCTGTGAACAGCATAACTCAAAAACGAACAATCGGATAAGCACCAAACTTGGTATTTAGGTTCAGTATCTTCCAGAGATGCGACACGAAGGTTTTCAAGAAAATCCCCCCACCCCAGACTACCCTTTACATGGAAGATTTTTCGAAAATTTTAATTTTCTCAAAAATGGCTCTAACGATTTTGATGAAAATATCATATGTTTAGGGTAATGTCATGAGAAATGAAATGTATATCTCGAATTTTCTGGGAATGTCTCCAAAAGTATTCTTCATTGTGAACGACTTTTGCATAACTTGTAAACCATAAGAGATAGACAAAATTTTACTACACAAAAAATGTAGATCGCCTTAAAATACACAACTTATGTCATATACATTTCTTTTGTTGAGTGAACCGTTTTCGAGATATTGCTTGTTATTTCCTTAAATTTTCCAATACTTATACTTTTTCTCAAATGCGTTATTCATTTTTTTTATGTCCTGGACATGCAAAGAGAATGGAATGCGCCACATAGCAACCAGCGCTTAAAAGATTTGACTGTCGCTTAAAGTCCACCATATTCCCCTTGCACCTACAAGAAAATTAGCAATAAGATTATCATGTAGATTAACATGAAGCATATGGAGAATAGTGTTTGTAAAAATAGTTTGTACCAGAGTAGAGAAAGTCATGTGAGTGTAACACATCAGATTTTTAATGTGACCAAGCGATGATCACTTGGAAAGTAAGCCATCATTGTTATGTACAATCCTAACGTGCTCGTGGCTTACGAGATAGACCGGCTACGGCGCGAACTGAAATCAGCTGATACTTCTAGTTCAGTCATGGCCCGATGAAGTGAAACTAATTTCCTAATACGCATATCCCTGTTCTAAACAAACAATGAAATTGCTCCTTAAATACAACGAAAACGCAAGTTATATCATGAAGCTATTCAATGTTAGACATCTTTGACACTACCATTACTACGTAACTCTGATTCGCGACGTAGCCTGTCTATCTCGTTAACCACGTGACGTGTTTTAGTGACATCACACACTGAGTCCAGCCATTTCACCACTGACTCTAAAATGTTGGTGTTTCTCACTTGGCAAAAGCGGTCTGAAATAAATTCTTTGTAGGTGAAAAAATGTTGATAATTGCGATCATCAGGATCCGAATTTCGTAACCTAAAAGTATTTGAAAATGGTCTATAAAATGACTGTCATTTAAAAAATGACAATAATTACAAACACCTAATACTGAGATTTATTTTATTCGTTAAAATTAGTGTACAGAAAATTATAAATTAATTTACATACGGGTATAAATCCTATACAAGTAGAAAAACTAGATATAGGGATGATATAATTTAAGAACATTAATTAAAACACATATTTGTTCCATGTTTTGGGTGTTTACTCTAGTGACCATTTATATCTGGTATGTAATCCCAACAAGAAGTACTGTATTATTTATAACTATGCCAATATTAACCTTAGGATGATGCAGATACTTAGTGCCTAAAGTGCTTCTGGTTCACTACAGCGGAGTTCTTTTAGCTTCGCTTTACCCGTCTGCCGTACACATGAAACAATTCAGTAACCGCTATAAATAAGAAGTTAAGATTTTTTGCATAGGGATTTGAATAAAAATTTTCGACACATTTTACATTTGATCGATATTGATACGAAAGGATCGCATACGTGTAGAGCGACCGAGAAATTTTAATTTTTTAGGCGAGCCACTGCCCATAATTGCTGCAATTTTATACCAAGGATAAATCACAAAATGTGTCTACACGTTTCAAATTTTGTTGAAATCGGTACATAATTAAGGGTAGTTTACAGAAAGATCTTTAGAAAAGTCGTCAATTTATCATTTATATAACATAAATCTTCCGAACTGAGGTTGCAGCTAAATTTTTCGAACGGGAGTTAAAGGCTAGCTTAGCTAGAGAGAATAAATAAATATATACAAACTTTTTGCACTATATACCTAATCTAGCCATAAGTTCTGTTACAAAGGCTTTTTTATAGTGGCAACAGTGTATTATACTGTTTTTTAGTTTGACTATGGCCTGCTCATGTATTCTGCGTTAAATTCAAATAATAATATTTATAATAATAATAATAATAATAATAATAATAATAATAATACTCAGAACTATTCCTTTTGTCCTGATACAGGACCTAAGTCTAGCGGACTATTTATCAATAGCAGCATGCACTGTATCCATGAAGTAATCGCCGCTGCTGACTTCAGGGGTCGCTTAAGAGACTCAAAATTATGGTGCCTTTTCTTACAAGCAATATCCTCAAGCACTAAGCACAGCTTATAATCCAAAGGTCAGGATTGCTAGAGAGCTAGTCTTGGGTAACAATAAAATCTGGAACATTTTCCTCAAGCCAACTTTGAGTGTATCTTGCCTAATGGGCTGGTGCAGAATCTTGCTGGAAGGTTCAGTGCCCATTCGTGAACAAAGTTGTGTTCAAGTTTTTCACACCACAATTTTAAGGAGGATTGTTTCGTTGTCTTTATTCCGTTTTGGCAAAATGCACCTTTGTAACACCATCGTAGCTTACTCCCAACCAAACCGTCACTGAGGAGGGATGGTGACCCCTCTGCATCTTTGGAACCCGTTCACGAGCTTTTTTTTAGAAGTCCTGGCATACACTCAATCATTCTGGCGGTTGTAGTTCTGTTCACTTGTGAGAATTTTCTCATCCGTAAAAAGGATTTTCCTGTTCCTGTTGTTAGCGTAACACTCAAGTAGTCGTTTGTATTTCGGCTCTCTCGTGCTGTTTAAGCTTTGGAGTTAAGAAATATTCTGTATCCCGGGGCGATAAGCCTTCAGCCCAAGGTCTTGCCTGAAGCAATCTGGACATTGATCTCCTGGAGATCATCAGTTTTTGCTTCCGCACTGGTTTTTCTCCTAATACGAACCGCTGCTGCTTTCAGCACTGTCCTGGTCCTCACAGAGCGTGGACGTCCCGACCTTTCGGTCTTCATTAAAGCGTTCAGTGGTGTCATACACAAACACCCTGCTGATTTTCAGCTTCTTTAGTGTCTGAAAAACCTGGTGGCGACTCCCAACCTTATGGAGGGCTATCATTGCAACACGATTTTCGTAATCTCCCGAATCCAGGACTAAACCTTTAACTAGCATGTTCACCTAGCTGCAATTGAGGTCAACGAAGTATAAGGCAGAGTTTACAGCAGCAGGCGCGTATTTGATCGTCCCAATACCCAATAGAGTACCTATCAAATTTTTCTAGCAGAACTTATGGTCAGACTTCGTCTTTATGTATATGCAATTGAGTGGAACTCCAAGGGAGGAAATAAACAACTATTTTATTTAATTTTATTGTGCTTAGAAGCAGAATATAATCGTGAAGTAATCCGGTGCAGTAGGCGAAACTGCAATATTTATGTGATGTAATGGTTTGTGAGTGCCACGCAGATGACCTTTATTCGATTCCTCTCTGGAATATATATTTCATGATACCTCATTAAACCTTGGAGGTCATTCACAATTAAACTTAAACATAAGCATAAAAAGCTTTTTCATGTTATCTTAAGCATGCGTTCACCTTGACATCAACATGACCTTTTTTAAGGTTTAACGTCCTTTAACCGGTTAGGTCATATCGGATGAAATTGGTGAAATGCTGCTCAAATGGGAGCCCGGAGTCCGTAGAGCTTAGAGTTACCCGTAATCCATCCTTCAGGATAGGCGAAAACATGCAGAGAATACCTTATCCGGGTAACTCACACTAACCGAGATTCGAACTCGGGACCTCTTGAATGTGAGGCCTACACGCTACCCCCACACCACAGAGGTGGCTAAACACAACTTATTGCGTAGGCATAGAAGTTTGCAAACTCCAAGTATTCATCTTTTTGTCTAGATCAAACAAAAGAAACTAGCCAATCAGAGAGCGATTCTCGTCACGCGATCATTCTGCCATCTCACAACAGATTTTCCATCGCTAAATGTTGACTCGCTAATTGCCTTTCTGTGTAAGATCACGGGTCAGGAATCACTGAGATACGGATAAAAATCTCAGCAAAAAAAATTGTGATGGTAGATGGTGCTTTTTTGTGAGTTTAACATCCTTTAACGGAGTTCATTTTGTTACATGTATGCACATAACCTCTTTTGTCGTGTGTATTGTTGGTGGTCGCTTCGCAAACCGCCGTATTAGCTAAGATGTTTGACACTCTCTTGCTTTGGCTGATATTTGTGTTTCCATTTGTGGTTGTGAATGACAACATACCGCGTTAAGTTTATGCTCAAGTTACGTATTGTTAATGCTTCATTTTCATTGTAAATGAACCATTAAATGGATTAAACGTGGTCTACTCTTTAAATATCTGCAACTTAGCTAAAGGAAACAACCACGCTCACTGTTTTAAATACTCGTATAATACCATGAATTAAACCTTTTTACCGAGCAGGATGGCTCAGGAGAGAACGTCTGTGACCCACATTCTAAAGTTTCCGGCTTCAAACCCCCGGGGCTGACCAATCTGACCGAAGGGATTCTTCGTTTTTCCTCGGTCGCTAGGTGAACGCTGGGTTGGATAATTTGATCCTCGAATTTTCCTATCATTCCTTTCATCACTACATTTCATTTCCTTCCTCTTCACCGACATACCAGGCATTGGACTGATGACCCATCCTAGATTTTCAGAGTTTGCATGCTCCTCGACAGGCTACTGACGCAAGGCATTGGCTTGTAAGTCCTTCAAAGAGTAGGGTAATCTAATTAAAGAAGAAGAAGAATTGAGACTTTTTGATCCCATCTCAGGTCCATCGCATGCGCCCGGAAATTCCATATATTCCTGAGCATCCCTTAGGATGCTTTAAAAAAATCTGATGTGTTACACTCACATGACTTTCTCTACTCTTGTACAAACTATTTTTACAAACGCTTATCCTCCATCTACTTCATGTTAATCGAGATAAACGTTTGCAGACTCTATCTTATTGCTAATTTTCTTGTAGACGTAAGGGGAATATATATTTACAAGGGCAATATAGAAATACAGCAGCCTTTAAGCACATACATATCTCTTAATAGCTGGTTGCTAGGTGCAGCACCATTCCCTTTCCCACAGATGAATACTCTTTGCATATCCAAGACAAAAAAAATGAATAACGAATTCCCATTTGAGAAAATAAGTATTGAAAAATTTAAGGGAATAACAAGCAATATCTCGAAAATGGTTCACTCAACAAAAAAAATGTATATGACATAAGTTGTGTATTTTAACGCGATCTAAATTTTTTGTGTAGTAAGATTTTGTCTATCTCTTATGGTTTACCAGTTATGGAAAAGTCGTTCACAATGAAGAATACTTTTGGAGACATTCCCAGAAAATTCAAGATATACATTTTATTTGTCATAAAAATATCTTAAACATATGATATTTTAATCAAAATCGTTAGAGCCATTTTTGAGAAAATTAAAATTTTCGATAAATGTTCCATGTAAAGGGTAATCTGGGGTGGGGAGATTTTCTTGAAAACCTTCGTGTCGCATCCTTGGAAAATACTGAACCTAAATACCAAAAATACCATATGTTTACAAAACATCCCATCATATAAAGATATGGAGAAACACTATCCATGTATGCAGGCTTGTAAAATATATAAATTGCATCTGATGTATGTAATGAAACAACAAACGGTTATGTTGATATTATTTGCATGGTGAGGAAACAGTGAAGTTGCTGAAATAAAGAATGTTAACAAATGCTATGCGAATATTCATTGATAGAATTGTTTAAAATGGATAGAAATTTAGAATAATTTATATGGGGTCGAGATAGCTTCACGGTAATGCGTGAGGTTCGCATTCAGGAGGTTCCGGGTTCACTTCCCGGCAACCGCATACCCTGGCCATGAAGCTTTTGTGATTTCCCCGGGTCGGTAGGCGAATGCTGGGGTGGTTCCTCTTCTACCACGGCTTTTCTGTCCATAATTTTCTGTACCCCATCGTCATCTGTTTCAGAGTTGTAGGACCAAGCGACGGCTGGGCAGTGGACGTGCCTTTGTGAGGATTTCTCCCTGGCGTCGGTCGGATTGCTCGCGGACCCGCCCTCGGGGATCATGGACGGGCTTGAGTGGCATCGGATGCGTTCAATCGTAAAACATTAGGAGCACTTTCCATGCTTGAGCACGCCGTTTCCCGGATACCTGGTCGCCCTTCGGATCTCTCCATGATCCCTCCTTACCAGGGACGTTCGAAGTACAAAGGGTCATATTGGCTACGTGCGGTGCTCTGCCCCGGTTTCAATAATAGGTGTCTTTACCTGGGGAGTCTGCTAAAATATACCATTTTTATGATTATTTCCCCAAACCTATACTAAATACCAAAACGCTAGACGCAAACTGTTGTAAATGCACCTGAAATATAACGCTATGTGTAAAGTTGTTATGTTATTTATCTTAAGATAGCCAAATAAACGGGATTGGTTTCTAGAGTTGGATACCAAAAGTAATAAAGAGATTATGCTATGCATTTTCCCGGAGTTGCCAGGAAAGAAAAACAGTCGAGGGATCCGTGCCCGAGGAGTGTGTTAGCAAGAACACGCGTAGGCCAATAACCTGCTAGAATTTTGGATTTTACCACATAATGCAAATATATCTTCACACACCCTTTAAACCCTGACTTGTTACAGCTCCAGTAAGGACACAGCAGGTTGTCTAAGGTCTATTCACTATAATTTAACCTCTGTTTCTTCTTTTTTTATTCTCCATGTTTAATTATTTTACATCTTCTTTTTCTCTTTTATGCTAGACATCCATTCGCCATTTTCGAGGATTGGCCACCAATATCCCTGAGCAGTGAAATCCCCTCTGCCTTTATTCCCTTATTGCCAGGGAATGTAGTTTTTACCGGAGTTTTCTTTCACTGAGAAGATTAATGCCAAGTAAATAGGTTCTCAAATGTTTCCACTCGTCTGTGCAAGAAAATTAGTGGATGGGAAAGGAAGTTTGATGCAGTGAAGTCTCCTGGACTAAGCTACAGAAAATAATTTGGGACTCAGGAAGGAATTGCTGTGGGATCACATAGGGAGTTTTCGGGTTCAGTTCATGAGCACCAGCCAATCTGACAGCTTTATTTCAGTTTCCACCTCATGCCGTAATTATTGACAGGAAGATATGAGCAATTGAATAAAGAAATGATAGTAAGTTAGAGAAATAATTGCAATAAATAATTTCTGTATATTAAATCAGTGCATAATGTAACAAGCTTGAGGTGGAAAGATTTGACAGTAGAAAAAGACAATTAGCGAGCAAAGTCATTAGTAATAGCTGAGGAGCGAAAACGCGTTAGTATAATGCAGTTAAGATTATAGGTTCAGTATGTTAGCAGAGTCCGTAGACAGAATGTCTGTAAAGGGAAAAGGAGATGAAATTCAGAGATTCAGGAAGGTACCACATAACAATGTCAGATACGCACGCGTCTAGATTTTGAGATTGGAGCGCGTATGAAGGAACGTTGGGTGGAGTAGTTCTATAAGGTAGACGAGCTTAAGTAATAAAAGAGCGTGTATTGCTAAAATTAGCGTCTTGTCGTCCTTTCTTCTCGTCGTGTACAGCCTTATGGGTTTACAGTCATTTACGTGCTCGGCAGTTCGCACTGGGTTATCAGTTACTTGGGGGTAGCCGATAGACGTTTTAGAGACTCACGGGAAGGTACGCTTTTAGATTCTTGTATTTAGATCAGTTATCTCAAACCGTAAAATTAATACTGCAGAAGTTAGCAGGTATAATAATTCAATTTTATAGTTTCGAGTGCTACGATTCATGATCAGTTTCATTCTTTATCTTCAAACGGTCGTCAATTCGCTTCAGTAGTTCAAGTATTAGATCACATTAAATTCCTTAGTCAATTTAAACTGGTGTTGTCGTTTCAAAATACGCCCAAGTATACCCTGAGAGAAAGATCACATGGCCAACCACCTATAGCAGCCGGCAGCAGAATCAACAGCAAACATTGAAGCAAAGGGTACGGCTTAAATAAAAAGGCGAGGATAATTGCTCGGCTTCACACATAAATGTAGGAGTTAGGAGTAGTAAAAGGCACGGTCCTCCGGTAACTGGAGCACAGCACTGCGCGTAACCCATGGTGGACCCTTTGTGCTTCCATCGTGACCTCTAGGATGAAGGGGAGGCCCAAAAGGGCGACATATCTGGACAACGATGTATGCTAGCAAGGATGGACTTCTAACGATTCCAAAATTAATTAATACTGGCGCCGGCTAGTCCTGCCTTAACCACCCTCAACCTGGAACTTCCGGAAATAAACGAGACACTTCCAGGAGGGACACTTTCACCAGTTCCGATAAAGTGCCAAGGAGAAATTTTTCCAGAGCGCAAATCCCACCGTCCTACATCAACATACCAAGCACCGTAGCCTGGTTCTACAACCCTAAAACAGATGAAAGATGACAGGAAATTCGTGGTAGAAAGGGAACCACCCCTGGGCGTTCGGAGGCATCATCACGACGGTTCAGTGGTAGAGCATCGATATATCACGATTTACATTCCGGGTGTAGCAATGTTTTTTTTTAAATCATTACAACCATAGTGTTCACCCTACCAGTGTGAAAATATCTATAACTAGAAATCAATACGATCACTTGTAAGCGCGCATTCCTTTTTTTTTAGTTACTGCCAACGCCTATTTTTCTAGTAGTATCCTCGAGAAAATATAAGCTTATTATTCTCTTTGCAGTTTTAAAATCTTCACGAACAAACTTAATTTCCAATTACAAAAATCTGTAAAACGCTGTTTTGTTTATAATAACTACTTTGCTATTGTAGAATCATAAATAATATAAACAAGGTATGAGTAATTTCCAAACAGACGAAATATTCTACTTGTCAAATGCTTTGAGAGTATGAGATTAATAAGTGACGGAACTGTTGTCTAATGAAAGAAGCAAGTTAAACTGCGTATTCGCAATCGTGGTATTTGTGCTCAGCCATATTTAATCATGTATTATCCTTATCTCTTATTTTGTGCTCGCTTCTCGATCTTGCACAACTCAAACTTAATAATTGCTTATAACTATTTTAATGCGGACTTGGGCATATGCTTCAAATTATTCCCTGTACGTTTGTAAAATATCAATTTGCTTTATTATTGTCATTACCTTATAAGGATGAAGAAAATACAGGAGATAAAGAAGAAAACCACAGAGGCCATGACTGGGCAGAGTGGAAAAGATCGCAAAAAACGAAGACGTTCCAGAAGACGTACCAGAAGGAAACGTCCCGCAATCGAAAGCGAAAACCAGAACCGAAGCATTGAAAATCAGTGAAACTACTTGTAAATTTTAAATGTTGTGTCAATTAATTATTATTTACAGCGTACTGATTAATAACACTCAAAATACGCTCTGATTGTTATATAACATTGTTAAAAAGTACATGGAATATTTGACCAGTTCAAAAATGTTTCATTTTGTGAATTATAGTGTATACTATAGTGCATATTATAGTGTAGCTATATAAAACTCTACTAAATGTTTATGTAATTTTTGGATTTTACGACAGCTTGCACTTTGTTTGAAGCGCTGTAAAATTCTTAAAAGCTATTTGTAAGTAAAACAGGTAGCTCCTTTTATATACTTATATCTTTTGATACATGAAGTACGAAGGCAGTCCCAGAAGTACCCGACCTGACGTATAGATAGCGGTTGTTGTTTCAAACAAATGATTATGGTAGAAAGTACTAACCTTATAAAGCTTAATTTCAAGTTTGACAATGCTACATTGGTTATTAATTGTTTGGCAGCCATCAATATTGAACGCTTTCAGCAAATTTGTAAACATGGATAAAACTTGTCATCGTTATGTGATACAATACTTTCATTTGAAAGGTCTTAGTCCAACTAATATTAAAGCCTAGCTAGATTCTACTCTGGGGGAGTATGCTCCTTCATTTACAACAGTAAAATATTGGGTGGCAGAGTTTAAGCGACACCGTGCGAGTTGCCAAGAAGAATATAGCAGTGGTCAACCAAATGAGGTGACCACGCCAGAAATTGTGAAGAAAATCCTCAAAATGGTTTTGGATGACCGTCGACTGAAAGTGCGCGAGCTAGCAGACATCTTAGGTATTTCAAAAGTGCTGTACATCGGACACAACTCTAAATTTGGACACGAGAAAGCTGTGCACAAGATGGGTGCCGTGTTTATTCACAATGGAACAAAAGCGGCATCGTGAGGATGTTTCAGTCGAATATTTGGTGATGTTTCGCTGCAATGAAGCCGATCTTTTCGTCGATTCATAACAATGGATGATACATGGGTCCATTACTTCACACCTGAGACGAAGGAACAGTCGAAACATTGGATTGATAGGGGAGAATCAGCTTCAAAGAAGGCAAAGATAGTTCCATCTGCAGCCAAGGTCATGGCGTAAGCTTTTTGGGTTGCGCTTGGGATAATTTTCATTGATTAACTTCAAAAAGGAAAAGCAATCAATGGTGAGTATTACGAAAAATTATTGCAGCGTTTGAATCATGAAATCAAGCAAAAACGGCCGCGTTTAGCGAAAAAGAAAGTACTATTTCATCAAGACAATGCACCAGTTCACACATCCATTATCGCCATGGCCAAAATCATAAGTTAAAGTTCGAATTGCTTCTTCATGTACCCTATTCACCAGATTTATCCCCCTCTGATTATTTTCTGTTTGTAGAGTTCAAGAAATGGCTTGGTGGTAAAAGATTTGCCAACAATGAAGAGGTGGAGTCTGCAGTTGATGGCTATTTTGCAGAACTCGACGGTTGTCACTATAAACAGGGTATCGAAGCGACTGAATGTCACTGGTAAAAGCGTATCGAGCTGAAAGGAGACTATGTGGAGAAATAAAGATGTTTTTTCCCAAAAATGTTTGTGTTTTCTTTGTTAGTTGGGTACTTCTGGAACAGCCGTCGTATTTCTAAAAAAAAAATCTGATGTGTTACACTCACATGACTTTCTCTACTCTTGTACAATCTAATTTTACAAACGCCTATTCTCCATATGCTTCATGTTAATCGAGATATCGAGATGTCAATCTTATTGGTAATTTTCTTGTAGATGCAAGGGAAATATGGTAGCTTTTAAGCGATAGTCAAATATTTTAACGCTGGTTGCTATGTGGCGCATTCCATTCTCTTTGCATGTCCAGGACATAAAAAAATTGAATAACGCATTTGAGAAAAAGTAAAGTATTGGAAAATTTAAGGAAATAACAAGCAATATCTCGAAAACGGTTCACTCAACAAAAGAAATGTATATGACATAAGTTGTGTATTTTAACGCGATCTACATTTTTTGTGTAGTAAAATTTTGTCTATCTCTTATGGTTTACCAGTTATGCAAAAGTCGTTCACAATGAAGAATACTTTTGGAGACATTCCCAGAAAATTCGAGATATACATTTCATTTCTCATGACATTATCTTAAACATATGATATTTTCATCAAAATCGTTAGAGCCATTTTTGAGAAAATTAAAATTTTCGAAAAATCGTCCATGTAAAGGGTAATCTGGGGTGGGGGAATTTTCTTGAAAACCTTCGTGTCGCATCTCTGGAAGATACTGAACCTAAATACCAAGTTTGGTGCTTATCCGACTGTTCGTTTTTGAGTTATGCTGTTCACAGACACACAGACACACACACAGACACACACACACACAGACACACACACAGACACACACACGGACATGTTTCCAAAAATGCTTTTTTTGGATTCAGGAGGTCTCAAAACATGTATTTCCGGCGAAATCTCGGTATCGAATTTTTGGGTGGAATGCAATACTTCCCCTACTTACTATACGTAGTAGAGAAAGTAAAAATATCAATTAGAGACGTATACTTTTAGAGCACACATTCCTAAGCGACGGTACCTGTATATAGAGGTGCTGAAGGCAATGAAAAGAAAGTGCACTGTGTAAATAGAGCTCGCGGACTGCTTTTAGCCGGCCAGGAACCTGTTGCTAATTAGTAATTAGGGCAGCAGAAAAACTTTAGTCCAGAGAATGACAGCATAAAAATGCAATTATGTGTACGACAATTACAAAAAATTAAAATCTGAAGGACTGATTTTAATCTTACCGCTATCTTAATTACTTGTATGGGCAAAAGAGGTTTTGGATGAGCTATAACATTACTGACTAATCACAGCCGTTCAGAATACAGTCTTTGGAATTTACAAGGGATACATCTTATGCAGACCATTATGTGGATAAAGAAAAGGTTAAATTCAAACCAATAAAAAGTTGGCTTTGGAAGTCACTTTAATTATTGATAAAGGGTATTCTTAAAATAGTTAAACTTTGATAATTGTTATTGTTTATCTTTGTTACTGTTGAAAATCCAATTACTGTTGTTAATTAAATATATAAGCCATAAATACACAGAGTTTCACTGCGTGAGTATGTCTATCAAAATGGCACTAGATGAAAGCACAGCCGTCGTTAAAAGCCAGAGGTTCTCCACTTGCTTCATTCAACAAGTTTGCGCCCTTACAAGAACTCAACGAACACAACACTGATGCAAGTACTGCAAGTGCTAATGAAAACACTTCTAGGCAAATAAACAGACCTCCACCTATATACCTGTAAGTATGCAATATAGTAGATATTAATCAGTTTTCTAAAATATTTGCGGAAGTTGGAAACCGGAAATTACAAATATATGACTGTGACAACAAAGTACAGCTAAATTTCCAGACAATTTAGGGATACATAAAGACAGTTGACTATCTATAAACACATAATGCTGAATACTACATATACCTACTTAGAAGTGAAAAGAAATTGAAGGTTGTAGTCGGAGGGATACATCCTACTTGTTATACTAAACTAATGATGGAAGACCTTAGCGAACTAGGTTATTATCCAGTACAGATGATACCCATTTTTCATCGTGTAACATAAGCTCCTATGCCTCTTTTCTTTCTCGACTTGAAACCAAATCCAGAGAATGAAATAAATATATGAAGTTACTAAGCTATAAAATACTATGGTGAAGATTGAACACCGAAGTCTAAACGCAGTATTTAAATGCCAACATTACGATCATTTCAAGAACTACTGCCACAGAACTCTCAGTTGCGTTAAATTGGATGGTCTGCAATCAACTACTAACTGCACCAGAAATCCAAAATCTCCTCCTATCCGCGTTAATTTGCGTAAAGATCAGCTCACGGCTAACAACAGAGGGCGGCGTGTCCCAAACATTCAGAACTTCAACAATCCACTCAAACTAATACCAGAAATTCAAGCCGACATGAAAAGCCTAGTTTTCCTGCTCTTAACCTACGCATCTACACTACAAACGCAGACGTCAGTAGTAATAGTCCCGGATGAGCCAATTGTTTTAACGATAATCCTGCCGCTAGGGGCGCTAGTGTCGCTAGTGTCGCTGCGTGCGACGGCGGCGGCGGTAAGTTTGAAAAGCGCCCTGAGCGGTAGGATTATCGTTATTGCAATTGGCTCATCCGGGACTGTTTTCTTTATTTATACTTTGAATACAGTACATTGGATAAAGATATGTATACATAGTTTTGATTAACATGATGTATTATTTGCTTAACATATAAATACAATAAATGGACAATATAAGTAATATTAGGAGAAAAAAAAGCACATTAAAATTCATAGTTTTTGTTTGAGGCACTAGGACACACAGATTTCGCGCACAACAATGATTTTAAAGTACGTGGTGCACTTTGAGTCCTCGTCATCGCTGCTGCTGCTATCGGCGGTAAATTGGTGGATAGGTTTGGTGATGCAGGTGACGAGCAGGTGAGAGAAACTTTCGTTGACGAACTCGGTGAAGGTTGGTATATAGATGGGGATGGTAAATTCGTTGTAATGGCTGGTTGAGAAGCATCCTGTGGATGTGACTTTGTTGGTTAGAGCAGGAATGTTGCTGTTGCCGAGGTATATGACGCATAGTGCGTCTTGTTTATGCTGGTGTACTTTGGTAGGTACGCATTTGACGTGGACGGCGTGAGCCCCTTGGACGTCGAGTGTGATGGTGACAACTCTGCTGTTGCGGAAATAGGAGTTGGAGATGCAGAGGATACGGATAGGTGAAGCTGCGTTGAGAATGAGTTGTAGGTTAAGATTGTTCCCCACGGGGACGGGATAGGTTTCGTCGGACATTATTTAGGGTTATATGGGGAGAACGTGACGATGTGACGTTTGAAACCGCTGCGTAGTTTTTCCTCGCCTGCGTATATGATGCAGAATGAGTTAGAGTTGAGTTTGTTGACGAGTTCTGGAGAGGCTTTTGCAAATCTTGTTGGTAGGAAAACTTCTGTGTCGTTGTCGAGTTTGGCGACGAGCTTTGTACCGTGAACGGTGTCGATTGTTTTGACGCCGACGACGCGATATGGTACGTGCTGTTGAAGCGTAGATACGCTGAGAGTGTGGGCGCTGCTGGAAAGTTCTTCTAGCTCTTTAAGGACGTCCTGTGACATTCTGACGGCACAGATGGCAGTTTTTGATAAACGGGGGAGGGCCGTCTATATGAGTGGTTTGATGAGGAAGGTTGTAGTGTTGTTTACACCTGCGATAAGGTGCGCAAACTACCTGTGCGTCTGCGGGAAGTTGGTTCCACACAAGGTCGACGTCGCTTGGGGGATAACGTTCGAAGATGTATATGCCGTTCTGCAGCAGCACTTGGCGTTCCCTGGGCAGTAGCAGGCGGATTCTTCGTCCGTTATCGAGATACCGAAAGAGCACGATGAAGCAGTTCATGTGGTGTTTCTAGCGGAGTACCTTCGAAGGAATTGCTGAATTTGCTTGTTGAGATGATCGAGGTCTTCGTAGAAACCGTGTTGACACTGCGTGCACAGGAGGGTGAGACGGTGCTTAAGTTCGCAGCTGCACGTTTGGTGAAAGCAAAACGAGCAGTGGAAGTCTTTACACGACGGTCCTGGCATTCCCCACGGCTGGCTAGCACCGAATGAAGGGGTAAAGAATGCGCGTGCATAAATATAACCCAACTGCCGGAAGCAGGAAATCACTGGTGGGGGAAAAGTTCGTTGGAGATATACCACATCAGGGGAAGCACTGGTGGGGGAAAAGTTCGTTGGAGAAACACCACATCAGGGGAAGCAGTGGTGGGGGGAAACGTTCGTTGGAGGTTGGCTACATACGCCGGAAGCGCTTAGCGATTATTGCACAACATCCGCAGGAAAAACACTGTGTCCGTTGATTTAACGGTTTTCGTCTTGGAGGAGAACTCTGTTTTTGAACGGTGCTGAACATGCAAACGACCACATCAGGGGAAAGCACTGGTGGGGGAAAAGTTGGTTGGAGATATACCACATCAGGGGAAGCACTGGTGGGGGAAAAGTTCGTTGGAGAAACACCACATCAGGGGAAGCAGTGGTGGGGGAAACGTTCGTTGGAGGTTGGCTACATACGCCGGAAGCGCTTAGCGATTATTGCACAACATCCGCAGGAAAAACACTGTGTCCGTTGATTTAACGGTTTTCGTCTTGGAGGAGAACTCTGTTTTTGAACGGTGCTGAACATGCAAACGACCACATCAGGGGAAGCACTGGTGGGGGAAAAGTTCGTTGGAGAAACACCACATCAGGGGAAGCAGTGGTGGGGGAAACGTTCGTTGGAGGTTGGCTACATACGCCGGAAACGCTTAGCGATTATTGCACAACATCCGCAGGAAAAACACTGTGTCCGTTGATTTAACGGTTTTCGTCTTGGAGGAGAACTCTGTTTTTGAACGGTGCTGAACATGCAAACGACCACATCAGGGGAAGCACTGGTGGGGGAAAAGTTGGTTGGAGAATTACCACATCAGGGGAAGCACTGGTGGGGAAACGTTCGTTGGAGGTTCACTACATCCGCCGGAAGCGCTTAGCGATTATTGCACAACATCCGCAGGAAAAACACTGTGTCCGTTGATTTAACGGTTTTCGACTTGGAGGAGAACTCTGTTTTGAACGGTGCTGAACATGCAAACGCCGTGAATGTGATCGGGTATGATATAGGATGCTTCGCGACCCAAATGCGGGAGCGAAGGGCGCGAGATGTTTGGGTGAGGTGCGGTTGGAACGCTGGTAGAAATACATGCGCACTAAGGACTATTTTGTGAGATGCGCAGTGCGAAATGGGTGTTGAGGAAATGATGAACCTCGAGGAATGTTCTAAAATTGGCGCACCGTATGTACTTGGTGAACTGCGTGAAATTCATGTCATGTAAGGGAACGTTGGAGGCATGGTTGTGAAGCATGTACTTGTGGTATGCCATGATTTGATTTTGCACGTCCGTCTCTTCCTTCTTTTTGTGATACATGATGTCGGTAATGATGCGCTGCAGGGTATGCAACACGTGCCATTCTTGTTGGTTGAGCGTAACGGATGCGCCTTGCGGTTCTTTGAAAACGAGCTTTAGCTTTCCGAACACAAACTTAAACACGATGGTGACGCTGTCGCTGAACTGAAATTGCTGTAGACGTCCCTGCGGGTCATTCAAGCGTTTGTGAATGATGGGGATGGCTTCGACGAGTTTGTGCCACTGCGAGGAACTCATGACGACTGCGTTGTGCTGTCCACATTTGGCAATGGTGACGACGAGATGGTGCGGTGGCCGGGGGGAGAATCCCACACTGACGAATTTAGTTTGTTGCGGGTTGAGGAAGTAGATATCCGCCAGAGGACCCACAACTGCACTGTGTTGGAACTGTGCTGGCGGAGCAGGGCTGTCGGGATGCTGTTGGAGGTCGAAGATGGGTAGTTTCCTTTTTTCCCCGGGTTTTGAGGTGGTTGGGGTTTGACATCCGGTTATACTGGAACACACAAAACAATAATAATAATAATGTGAGGGATAGAGAGATAAACGGGATAGAAAAAAAGCAAGCTAATACATAGGTGCGAACCTACCTGGTCGGCGTGCTGCATGGCAGCAGGACTGTATCCGCGCGCTGCATGGTACACTCTGAATGAGGCGAGCGGCACCGTGACGTTGCTTTTTATATGAGCAGGAGCGTCTTCTGAAAGCACGTGCAAGACGATGGATTAGCTTAGATGTGCTGAATAGTGACACACACACACACACACACACACACACACACACACACACGTACTCACCTTCAAGGGTTGACAAGTTTGCCGAGCGGCAGAGCACTTTGCGCGGCATGCGTTTTTGAACGTTTTGCGAATGACGACATCATTATGCGCGTGATTGCTGACGCGAAATTTTGAGAAGAATGTATGCTTAGGTAAGCCGGAGCAGCGGTGGGTGAGGTAGGCGATGACGTAATGACCGCACGTGGTGCTGTCGAAACCTTGCAGCCTTCTGGCGTTGGTGGACCAACGCGTCCCGCAGACCGAATTTAAGAACCGGAGAAAATGGGGCGAAAGCGGTCCTATGCCGTAACTGTCAAAATATTCTGCACGCGAGTTTTTGTCCACAAAGATGCAAACCCAGTGTTGCCCGGATTTGGTGCTGGGGTCGGTGTTAGCCACTAGCGCCAAGGGAGGCGTTCGAATGCTGTGAAGTACGGGTAGTTTATCGCAGGGGTAGACGCCTAAAAAGTGAGAGCGCGTAGAGGGGCATGTCGATAGAAACCGTTGAATTTGAAAGGTGTTCATGATACCAAAATGGATCGGTTGGCGTCGATTTCGACCGTGCGATGTATTTCCGCTAGCAGCAGAAGTATGACCGGTTCTGTCAATTTATCGGCAAAACCGATGCTTATAGAGACGGTTCCGTGGCGCTGACCCGAGATGTGAGACTCGTTAGCGCTCATGTCTGCAGTGAGATCGAAAACCATTATCGTATACCCTTGCGGGTAGGTTTCTCTGGAGATGGAGTGTCCCTCGTCCTTGAAATGAATGCCTAGGCCGTCCTGCAGGGTTTGAAAGCATTGCAAATAGTGTCCCTTTGTAAAGTCGGGTTGCAGAGGTTGGGAGGGAACGGGTTGCCCGTTCACGTAGAGCTGAAAGAAGTTCATTTTAAAATGTTTCAAGTTGTACGGATTTGAGTTAAAATGGCCGGAATAGGCCTTGTCGGTGACCATGGCTACTACCACTCTCCTTGGAACTTGCCCTACGCACACGTCGCTAAACGTCATTGCCCTGGACTCCTTGGGGATGCTGAGAGCGTGAAAGCTGACGTCTTTGAGATGGTACTTTGCGTTGCCCTTTGCGAGCACGGCCTGGTGCGCGAGCTTTATGGTCGGCGAGGGCCGCACCGATTTTAAGCGCAGCGTGGCAGACACGATGTCGGCGTACCCCTTAAAGGTATCTACGTCGGAAAACAGATAAAACTGGGGAGAGGCGGGAGTGAGCTTGACGGTCATGCTAACGTTGTTCAAAAGCAGCTTCTCCTGTCTAAAAAGAGCGTTGGACAGAGGACCGATGAGCTGCACGACGTTGCTCCCTTTGGTAAACCCCTGACGCCACTGAAAGCCCGCATTGGCGATAAAAGTGTCCATGATGCCTGCCGTGTCCTTTCTCCAGAGGGTAGATTCTAGTTTGGTGTTCATGGCATCTTCGGAGTAATTGAGAAGCGTCTCGAGGTAGGTTCTATAGGGGTAACCGGCTTGCGGCATGGAGACGATGATGTTATTGAGGGTTACCTCCATCTGTTGAAACAGGGAATTTAAGGCGTTGTTGACCAGAGTGGCGTTAGCGTCAGCGTTTAAGGCCTCTCCTTTGTCATCTACAACGCGCACCATGAGTTCGAGTACGACGTAGGTCAAGTCTAGGTAATCGTCCGCATTTCCGGAATAATGAAAGGTGATGGGGGCATTTTTCATTAAAGTGTTTTGAGGGTTTAGGTATAGGAACCGTGACTCCTCGATGCTCATCTGAACCGGCACCTCTGTAAAGAGGTCCAGTTCGGAACTCATGTGGACGGTCGCGTCTGCCATTACGAAAATACGTCTTGCACCTTGCGCCTACCGCGTTTCAGCTTGGACTGCTTGCTCTTTCCGGATTTGCTCGGTTTTATTCTCTTGAGACGCCTGGCGCCGGAACCGAGCATGGCACCGAGCTTTTCGTCGGCTTTTCGTTTTAAATTGTATCCGGACTCCTTGAGCCTCCGCTGGAGCGCTTGCTTCGGCGCTGCTCCCGCCACAGTCACATCGGACAGAACGTGGGCGCCCGCCTTTAAGGCCTCCTTTCCGACTGCTTTTGCTCCGCTCTTTAAAAACGGTAGCAACCTTCTGAAGAGTCCTCCGAGGGCTGAAAAGAGACCGCTGCCTCTTTGGTAGCGCTTGCCCCTGTAGAGAGCGAAATCGCGATGGTGGAACGCGCCGCCGGTCTGATTGAGGTAGTACCGCGTTACGGCGTGCACGTCCATTACGCCTGTTTCGGACGAAAAGCGAGAACTACAGTAGAGGAAAATCCGTCGGCGAATGGCAAGAGATCGCCGTAACCGTTCCTTAAATCTATGCTGACCGTCTTGAAGTCCTGCTGAATCAAGGGTACCCAATTTTGGGGAAAAAACGTCTTTTCGTCGCTCATGTAAGTGTTGTTGCTTCTTTCGTATTCCACGGCCGCGCTCTGTATGACTTGGGCGAAGGTGTCGCCCACGACTTGCGGGGACACTAGATTACAGTAGACGAACATTTCGTAAGGAAACCCCATATAAGGATCTACGGGGCGTTTAGCAGCTTTTTCGAGAATGACGTCGACGTAGGGATCGAAACCCAACATTTTTGCCATAGCGGGCGTCAAGAGCAAACTGTGGATGCGGTGTAGAGGTCCCGGAGGGTCCTCCGATTTTGAAACGTCTCGTTTGGGTCTGACGGAACGAGCCGCCGCGGGTTTCTGCTGCCCCGAAGCCCGGGGCTTCGGTTTCGGTTTCGGCTTTGGTCTCTGGCGGGGCGCATCGTTGAGAGCTTCGTATTCGCCGACCGCGTACGGTACGACAGCGCGCGCGACATTTTCCACAAACCCGTCGAACGGAATGTCGGGTAGTGGTTCGGGGTGGGCGACGGCGGCATTCACGCCCGCCGTCTGCTTGCGCTCGTCGAAGAGGAAGAAGTTTTCCACGTGCAAGTGTTCGAGTAGAGCGGCGTTGACGAGGTTCACCAAGTCTTTGGGATTGTGCACGATGCCTTGCGGCATTTGCAAACTGAATTTGGAATGCGTGGGGAGGAGCGTCATGGTGTACTTGGTGCCCGCCAGACGGGCGTCGTCTGGCGAAAGGTTATAAAATTTCACCGGATACCTGACCTTTTGCAGGGCGACCTCCCATTCTCCCTGCAGAACGATTCTCTCGGGCAAGATGTTAGAAAATCTGGCCGTGGTGTTGTCGGTAAAGTGTTCCATGGAAGCGTTGCTCACGAGGGTGATGGAGAAGGGCTCGGTCTTAATCATGTCGAATCGACGGTCGAAGCCAGAACCCACGAGTTAAACTTTGCCGGATACCCCTTCCACTTTACCAAGACCTGCTTGCGGCGCCCTCGGGCCTTGGTCTGTAAAACGCGCTCGATCTTAAACGTCCGAGGTAGCGCGACCTTTTGTAGCTCCTGGGTGTAAAATGCGCCGTCTATGGCTTCTCCGGCCAGATCCTTCAACTTATATACCACCGGCCGACCGCGCACCACCTCGGCTATCCGAAATATTTCGTCCGTCCAATTCTGCTCGTAGCCCTTGTCGAATTTCATTTTTTCTTTAGAGATGCGCACGTGATCGCCGACGGAAAATGTGGGTTTCCCTGCGCGAGGTAGGGTCCTATTACCGTAGAGATTGCGGTACACTCGTAAAATGTTAGACTCGTTCACGTCCTTCGGAGCCATTTTTATGGACCTGTGATGCGAGCTATTGTACGACTCGAGTAAGGCCGGAAGGACTTCCAGGTATCTGTAACTGTTTTTGTGCGTGAAATACCTCCACATCTTGGTTTTTAAGGTGCGGTTGAAGCGCTCCACGACGCTGGCTTTAACGTTATTTTTGGTTGTGTAATGTTTCACGTCGTGTTTCTTCAGAAAGTCGCGAAAAGTCTTGTTGGTGAACTCGGTCCCCTTGTCCGTCTGGAGGACCCTGGGTACGCGTCGGGAGAATATGGAGCGAAACGCTTGCGCGACCTCGGTACCCAGCTTCGATTTCAGGGGCACGGCCCAAGCATATTTGGAAAATACGTCGATAACGGTCAGAATGTACACGTAAGGTTTGTTATGTTCCCTCACGCTGTTCATGACGTTTAGATCGGCCTCCCAAAGATCGTCCATATTCGTCACGTGATAACATCTGGTGGGGAACCGCTTTCTGATCGGCTTGTGCAGAGTGTAACTGTCCCGGGTTCGAAGGAAGGACTCGATGTTCGCCTTAGACGCACCCGTGGCCTTTCGAAGGGGCTCGACCGCGCCCAAACCGGCATAGTGTTCCGGTCTGGCATAGTATCGCCTTAGCGCCTTCCATTCCTTCATGCTTTACTTGTACAGGGGTTGCCAGACGCGCTTGCGAAAATGGTACGACGCGGAAGGCGATTTCGATTTCTTTTTCGGAGTGGCAGGGTTCGCCCTCTTCTTTTTGCGAGGCGAGAGGAGGTTGACCTTTATGGTTCGGGGTTCGACCTCCTGCTTCACCGGCACGCGCTCGTGCACGTCTTCGTAATCGTCGTCGTCGTCGTCGCCCAGGAAGGGCTTTCTGACTTGTGCCACGAGATCGAGGTAGTTGTCCAATTTATGTTTTACGAGCCGCCACTTTTCGTCGGCAGAGAGCTTCGCGCTCTGCAGGTTCCGAATTTCTTTAGCCAATCTGGATACGGTGCGGTCTACAGCGTGAAGCCTGTCGACGGTCTTCGGTTGCGGCGCAACGAGGATCTGCCTGCCGTACTTCATCCTGTTAATTTCGACACTAGCGCGCCGCCGAGCGAAGCCAAGACGGGTAGGAGGAATGCCGGCAAAAAACCTCCTTTTTGAACCAAGATGCTCTTCTTCTTCTTCAGAGGAACCCGTTTATCCGTCAACTTCCTCCAAGAAGCCTTGTGCTTCTTCAGGCGACCCAAGCACTTTGCGGGAAGTTGCACGTGACCTCTGCACACGTTGAGCATGCATTCGCTAATGGCCTTGATCAGATCGCCGTCGGCATTTTTTAACAACTTTTTGCGCAGAGGGGCCTTCGCCTTGGCCAGAGCCGCCAAATTGCCGTGCTGTCTCGCTATGCGAGGACTGGTCAGCGTCGCGAGCCTTGACCTACCTCTAGCCATGCTTGCGCGATAATGACGTTCGCCCCGAAAGCGGTACTTTTTATTTAGACTCGACGGCCTCGGTCGGGGCGAGACCCTGCCGGGATAATATAGAACGAAACGAAACCCGAGTCCTCTCGGCGGCCTCAGTTGGGTACGAAATAAGAGAGGTTTTCCCCCGGCAGCACGCCGGTTCGATACCTGTATCGGGCGGGCGTGTACTGAGTGCAGTCCAGCACGAGATACCCGTGAGGGCGTTCGGTGGCCTTCTCGAAGGCCTCCAAGAGAAACCTAGAGTTCCTGGGTTCGATCTGCTGGCACAGTCTCTCGATCTGCATCTTGTCCCGGTTGTTCTTGAAGACCACGACGTAGTTCGCATTCAGAGAGATGTTGCGATATTTCTGACCCTGCGGAAACACGTTCTGCAGGATGTAGACGATGCCGAAGCGCTTGTGATGGGAGTCTCTGGTGAAAAAATTGGACACGTCCTTCCCGCCACCCTCCACCATCAGATCGTCGAGGACGACGAGGTCGTTCTCGCCCACCGAAGCAAGTTCGGGTATGCCCGCGTGGGTCTCGCAGCGCAGAGCCGAGGGTTCGAGTCTCGGCGAATACTCCGGAGGGTGGCACCACAGCACCCTCCTGGGGCGCACGTCGAACATCCGGTGCGCGTGGCGCAACAGGTTTTTCACGAAGGTCGACTTGCCGCAGCGCGACGGCCCCGCCACGAGCATCGTGCTGGGAAACTCGAATCGCCGCAGGTCTCGGGGACCGGGCATCGTCTCCTCGGGGGTGCCCGGTTCGAAATGACTTTGGCGCGGCTGCGGACGTCTCATTTATGCGTTCCTCTTGAACCCGTAGGGATAGGAATCGTGATCGCCGGCGAGCACGCGCTTGTTGACCACCATTCTAAACGTCTTCGAGCTGGGTTCGGTGACGACCGTCCAAGACGGTTTCCGCGAGATCTGCGTGCCCTCCAGCTTCACCGCGCGGTCGTTGTCCCTGAGCACCACGTCGCGAATCACCTCCGCGTTCACCAGCTCCAGGTTGCCCGAATTGAGCGTGATCCCCTTCACCTTGCACACCGAGAAGGTCTTGCCCGTCTCGGGGCAGACGATCTCCATGCAGTAGCTTTTGGGCCCCGTGGAGGCGAACCGGGCGATGTAAGAGCCCCTCCCGTACTTCTCCAGCTCGTCCGTCATGTCCCCCAGGAGGCGTCCGACGGACGGCGTCCAGTCGCCCGGAGCGGCGGCGACGACGACGGAATCGGTGTCGAAGTAGCAGACCCGTTCTCCCAGCCTCTTGAGGTAGGAGTAGAGCACCAGGCGCGCGTGAGCCGTGGTGTAGGCCGCCAGCACGGCGTTGGCGGCGGTGTTGACCTTGCGGCACTGCTCGCGGTACCTCCACACCGCGTACACGATCCGGTCGGTGACGGGCACGTAGGTCTGCACTTCCACGCCCGGGTCGTTGAGCAGCTCCAGGAGGCGGTCGTACCGGTCCACCAGCTCGCACGTGGGGAGGTTTTCCCTCTGCCCCAGTTTGCCCCAGAAGCTGTTGAGCATCAGCTTGGCCAGCTCCCGCCTGCCGGGGTTGGCGGCGACGGCCTGGGGATCCAGGGCGACGCCTTCGTGTTCGAAGAATTGCTCCACGTACTGCTGCTTTGCGGCGGGGTCGTCGCAATCCGAGGGCCATCCGGAGGCTTCGGTCTTGATCTTCAGGAACTGATTCACGTAGTCCTCGAAGAGACCCTTGGCTCCGGTGGTCGGATCGTGCCGCACCACGTCGTACTCCCAGATCTCGTGGACCCTGAGGAGGCGGTACCCCTCCTCCAGGGCGACCTTCATCTCGTCGACCACCCAGGTACCCAACAACGCCCTCTCGCGCTCTCCGTGGTGGCACTCGTCTTGGTTCTCCGCCTCCGCGCAAGCGCGGCATAGCGGGAACATGAGCTTGCCGCCAATGCGCGCCGGTAGCACCGGGTGGTACAGGTGTTGCGGCGGTAGAACCTCGCACTTCACCAACCCGCCCCCCACGTCTTCCAAGCGCGGGAATCGATCCACGTGGATCTTGGGATGGCCCGCGGGGTAGGGTTTCGTCTTGTTCACGTACGGGTACAGGCTGCACACGTCGTAGTAGTAGATTTTGCTATCCCCCTTCGCCTCGCAGTACGTCTTGGTGCAGTTGGTGCGACCTCCGTAGAAGGCGTCTCTGGGGTTCAGGGGTTCGGGTACCGGAAAGTCCCTTGCGTGGCGCGCGAGGTCCTGGTCGGCCTTCGTCGCGGCGTCGAACTCGCACTCCCACATTTCCACCACAGCGTAGCCGGCGGCCTTGATCTTGGCCGTGACCTTCTCGGTGCTCTCTAACCTGGAGGCCATGGTTTCGTGTCCCGAGTTGTATATCGCCGCATGGCGATTGTGAAAGCACCGCCTGCAGCCGTGGTAAAAGCACCCGTGGAAAAAGTACGCGGTTTTTTCGGCCTCTCTGTACCCGTCCACCTTGAGCCCCACGATTTTAACTTCGCGTCCTCGCATGGCGTGCTGGATGACGATGCGGTTTTGCATCTCTAGCCAAGTTAGCCATATGCATGCGGCGCGAGACTGCCGGTCCGCTAGTCGATACCCGCCCGCTGGCAAGAGGGCAATTTTTTTAAGCGGCATGAAGCGCTTTCTATACACGCACATGCACGCCTGCGCGATGGTGACGCATTCTCTGAACGGGTCTATTCCGTTCTCGTCCAAGAATTCCCTTCTGAATTTGGAAACTCCCTGACTCAGTAGAAATACGTCCATCTTGCAATACGCCACCATTTCCGCCCTCATGTCGAAGACGTGCCCGGAGGACGCCTTTTCTTCGTGCCACTGCTCGAAGGCTTTCCGACCCTCCGCCGACATGCCCTCAGGGCAGTAATGCCTTTTGTCGGGAATCGAACCCACGTACCGCTCGTTTTCCTTCGTGTTAAACAGGTACGGGAAATAACCTTTGCATTCCTTCAATCCGAAGGTCTTGGAAAAGCGGGAGAGTGGCATGGGTATGAAGTTGAGCGAGTCTAGAAATGTGACGTCACCGTACCTCATCCTGTAGATCTTGCTCCCGTTCATGATGAGCTCCGGGATCCAGTCTAAGTGCGCCACCATGTACTTTAATAGAAACTGCCCGTCGTAAGCTCTGAGGTTATGCGCCACGACGTAGACGTCCCAGGCTTCGAATCTCGCCTGCGCGATGTGCTCGAAAAGCTGCTTCACGGGTTCGTCCGTGAACACCCATTCTTTGCAACCGCATTCCATGCAGTATGCCGTCTTGCGGCGTTCGTCGATGCAGTGCGGGCAGGCTTGGTACAACACGCACAAGTTAGGTACATGCTCGTATGTGTCCTTTTTGCCGGTATATGGAATGTTTTGCGTGCATTCGAAGTCGATGAACATAAACACGTACCGGTTTCTTTTGTTCTTTGCGGCGTACGGCTGCATATAGCACATGTGGCTAGAATTCACGTGTGTCTTGCAATGATAGCAGTACTTTTCCCCGCACTCGTGCGCGGTTTTTCTGTACCTCGCATTCACGAGCTTGTTGCAAGACGTGCACACCTTTTCTACGTCGCACACCGACAGCGCCTTTGGGTAAAAAACGCCTTTCTTTGCGTGGTTTGCAAAGCATGTCGGTCCCTTAAAATCTCTGTTGCACCCGGCGCAGCGTATGTAGGCGTCGAATCGCGCATCGCACTGCTGATGGCATTTAGCGCACCCGGCGTCGCACCTGTGAAATTCTTTTTTGTGTGCCGAGGGATGATGACACCGGCGGCAATACGATTTGCATTTAAAGCACTTGTGAAGGTTCACGATGGCGTTAAAGTGCCCGGCGTGGAGCATGACGTCGATGTATTTATCGCATTTCTTATCCGACGCGTACAGCACGTGCTTCCCCGTATGATCGCCAAACACCGTCACAGCGTAGCCCTTTAACGCAGCGAAAGCGTCTGACGTCATCTATGGTGCAGCCGTCGTGGCCTTGACCGATGCTCGCGCACAAGGCTACGGCCTTCGATTTTTGCAGATAGTCGGAACGCGTCATCGTTCTGTAGTTGACGTCGCGATCCACTTTGGCTTTGCCTACAACGATGGCTCTTGCTAAACACAAGTTGTCTTTGTTGGCTATTTCGACAATGCCTTTATTGCCCCTACAGGCATCGCAAGGTTGGTGGCACGAACCCGAGACCTCCCTGGTCCACACAAACGTCACGTGAAGAGGCCCGCTTAGCAAGAATTGTTGGTTACTTTGCATTACTTTTTCGATGCTTCCAACAATGACATCCGCATTCAATTGGTCTACGCGCCTAACGCTCATGTTGAAGGCTTTGGACGTCTCCTTTTCGTCTGTTATGGATATGCCTAAATATCCGGGTTCGTTTTCTAACAGGTTCTCTTTCGCAAAGTTTAAAATATCGTTAAACAGATGCGATACCCATTGCTCGGGGTTGACATCTCTGGGGACCGGGTTTACGGTAATTTGAGACTCTGTAAAACCGGAAAAAAGCTTTGGCAGCGTTCTCTGCTTGTGCCCTATAATTTCGAACGTAGGCTGCAAGGTGTCATCGCGACTTCCCCCGGATTGCATCTCCATCTTATCGTCCGAATGCGCCGATCGCTCTTTCCCCTGCAAAGTGCTGCTGCTATTTTGTTTTTTTTAGTTTAAACTATTTTTCGTCAAATAGAACGATTTTGTAGAAAAACTCCCGCTATCGCAACGCTTCACTACGGGCGTTTGCTCTTAGCACAGGGTTTTTATAAGCTCGCTTATCAAAAACGCTGTTTCATTATGCGCGTCGAGTTAAATGCCTCGTTTCGCAACAAAATTGTTACGTTTGTAAAAAAAACGCTGTCATTCTGCCACTATCCACCACTGCACGACCACCACTGCAATAAGGCTGCATAAACGCTGACGAGTTTCCTTTTCTCACGGTCGTGTTACACACGTCGGCATACTTCCTTGTGCAGTGCTGCGCATGCAAAATGACAAGCAAGCAAGCAGCGTTTTAACGTTTATGTACACTCGCGTCAGTACAATTTTTTAAAACTAACAACGCCGTGTGTGGTGTTTTTGTGTTGTGCAGTGCATACGTGTTATGTAAAATGCGAGAAATAAAAAGAAGCAGCAGATACTTCCTTTCTAAGGAGTAACACCAACTGTTGAATGAAAATTCTCAAGTGTTAACGTTCGTATCACCTCTAACCTCTGTCTCTTATAGGTGAGTACGAAAGTTTATTTTCATATCCACTTATTTTTAATCCGGTTAAACTTTTCGGGGAATGGTTGCATCCGAAGGGACGCTATACACTGGCCTTAAAATTCTAAATTCTTTCCAACAACATGGCGGGGCAAGAACTGAAAAGCCACATGCTTTTAAAAAGAATGCTAAGCATTGTACAATTCGAACCATTTATAACAAATATCTCGGAAATGGCTGACGTCACAAAAACGTTATTTCAAATAAATTGTGTGTTTTTTTAAAAGAGATCTAAATTTTTTTGTATTGTATGTTTTTTCTCAAACCTTAGCAGTTATACAAGATCGTAGAAAATTTCTTCCGAATCAAGAGGACTTCGCAGGCTATTTCCGCAAAATTCGAGATATACATTTTATTTTTCATATAAATGACTTTAATATATGGTGTTGTAATTAAAATCGTCAGAGGCAGTTTTAGAAAATAAAACATTTCGGAAAATAGTTCATGTAAATGGTAGTTTTGGGTGGAGGGACTTTCTTGTAAATCTCTGTGTCGTAACTTTTTGGAAGGTACTCAACCTAAATACCAAGTTTTAGTATTTATCCGACTTTTCATTTTTGAGTTATGCTGCTCTGACACATACACACAGAATTTTCTAAAAATGTTTTTTATTCAGGGGACCTCGAAACA
Source organism: Deroplatys truncata (assembly GCA_030765065.1). Classification (NCBI taxonomy): domain Eukaryota; kingdom Metazoa; phylum Arthropoda; class Insecta; order Mantodea; family Mantidae; genus Deroplatys; species Deroplatys truncata. The sequence continues at coordinate 105,171,867 of CM060987.1, read as the reverse complement.
AGTATTTAGTTTTTCCGGTGAAATCTCAATATTGAATATTTGGATGCAATGCATACCTCCTCTACCTACTATTTTACGTGGTAGAGAAAGCCCCCTAAATCAATATTATTCCATGCAGTTGTGAAATGTGTTTCAGTGGGGTGAATAAAAATTAGTTTGTTGGTATCGTTATCACAGTACTGTTTCACTTGTGATATACCGTTCTCTTTGTATCAAAATGAAAAAAAGAAAAGTTAAAAGAATGACGTTTTTTAGTGAGAAAGGTCTAAAGCTTTTAAACATTAAAATCAACATGGAAACTTTGTAAATAGACAACGCCTCAAAGTGATACTAATACACATAGATTGTGTGCTTTAACGTTCTTGTAAATAAGGCTTCGTTTCCTACGGTTTAACACTTTGTACAAAAGACATTCACAATGAGACTACTTCACAGCTATTCCCAGAAAATTGAAGTTATACATTTTATTTGTCGTGCAGATATCTTAAACATACCGCACCGTAATCAAAAGGGGTTAGAGCCGTTTTTAAGACAATAAAAATAACGAACTTTCTCCCGCTAAACGGGTAGTTTGCGGTGTGGGAATTTTCTTGAAAATCTACGGTTTGTTAAATTTTTACTTTCTCTACTACGTATAGTAAGTAGGGGAAGTATTGCATTCCACCCAAAAATTCGATACCGAGATTTCACCGGAAATACGTGTTTTGAGACCTCCTGAATCCAAAAAAAGCATTTTTGGAAACATGTCCGTGTGTGTGTCTGTGTGTGTCTGTGAACAGCATAACTCAAAAACGAACAGTCGGATAAGCACCAAACTCGGTATTTAGGTTCAGTATCTTCCAGACATGCGACACGAAGGTTTTCAAGAAAATCCCCCCCCCACCCCAGACTACCCTTTACATGGAAGATTTTTCGAAAATGGCTCTAACGATTTTGATTAAAATATCGCATGTTTAAGATAATGTTATGAGAAATGAAATGTATATCTCGAATTTTCTGGGAATGTCTCCAAAAGTATTCTTCATTGTGAACGACTTTTGCATAACTGGTAAACCATAAGAGATACACAAAATTTTACTACACATAAAATGTAGATCGCGTTAAAATACACAATTTATGTCATATACATTTTTTTAGTTGAGTGAACCATTTTCGAGATATTGCTTGTTATTTCCTTAAATTTTCCAATACTTATACTTTTTCTCAAATGCGTTATTCATTTTTACTTTCTCTACTACGTATAGTAAGTAGGGGAAGTATTGCATTCCACCCAAAAAATTCGATACCGAAATTTCACTGCAAATACATGTTTTGAGAATCACTGAATCCAAAAAAAAAAAAAAAAGCATTTTTGGAAACATGTCCGTGTGTGTGTCTGTCTGTGTCTGTGTGTCTGTCTGTCTGTGCGTCTGTGTGTCTGTGAACAGCATAACTCAAAAACGAACAGTCGGATAAACACCAAACTTGGTATTTAGGTTCAGTATCTTCCAGAGATGCGACACGAAGGTTTTCAAGAAAATCCCCCCACCCCAGACTACCCTTTACATGGAACATTTTTCGAAAATTTTAATTTTCTCAAAAACGGCTCTAACGATTTTGATTAAAATATCATATGTTTAAGATATTGTCATGACAAATAAAATGTATATCTCGAATTTTCTGGGAATGTCTCCAAAATATTCTTCTTTGTGAACGACTTTTGCATAACTGGTAAACCATAAGAGATAGACAAAATTTTACTACACAAAAAATGTAGATCGCGTTAAAATACACAACTTATGTCATATACGTTTCTTTTGTTGAGTGAACCGTTTTCGAGATATTGCTTGTTAAAATCGCATGTTTAAGATAATGTTATGAGAAATGAAATGTATATCTCGAATTTTCTGGGAATGTCTCCAAAAGTATTCTTCATTGTGAACGACTTTTGCATAACTGGTAAACCATAAGAGATACACAAAATTTTACTACACATAAAATGTAGATCGCGTTAAAATACACAATTTATGTCATATACATTTTTTTAGTTGAGTGAACCATTTTCGAGATATTGCTTGTTATTTCCTTAAATTTTCCAATACCTATACTTTTTCTCAAATGCGTTATTCATTTTTACTTTCTCTACTACGTATAGTAAGTAGGGGAAGTATTGCATTCCACCCAAAAATTCGATACCGAAATGTCACTGCAAATACATGTTTTGAGAATCACTGAATCCAAAAAAAAAAAAAAAGCATTTTTGGAAACATGTCCGTGTGTGTGTCTGTCTGTGTCTGTGTGTCTGTGTGTCTGTCTGTCTGTGCGTCTGTGTGTCTGTGAACAGCATAACTCAAAAACGAACAGTCGGATAAACACCAAACTTGGTATTTAGGTTCAGTATCTTCCAGAGATGCCACACGAAGGTTTTCAAGAAAATCCCCCCACCCCAGACTACCCTTTACATGGAACATTTTTCGAAAATTTTAATTTTCTCAAAAACGGGTCTAACGATTTTGATTAAAATATCATATGTTTAAGATATTGTCATGACAAATAAAATGTATATCTCGAATTTTCTGGGAATGTCTCCAAAATATTCTTCATTGTGAACGACTTTTGCATAACTGGTAAACCATAAGAGATAGACAAAATTTTACTACACAAAAAATGTAGATCGCGTTAAAATACACAACTTATGTCATATACGTTTCTTTTGTTGAGTGAACCGTTTTCGAGATATTGCTTGTTATTTCCTTAAATTTTCCAATACTTATACTTTTTCTCAAATTCGTTTATTCATTTTTTTTATGTCCTGAACATGCAAACAGAATGGAATTCGCCACATAGCAACCAGCGTTAAAATATTTGACTATCGCTTAAAAGCTACCAATTAGATTGTACAAGAGTAGAGAAAGTCATGTCAGTGTAACACATCAGTTTTTTTTTATACGCTACTATTTTAGTGTGTGTGTGTGTGTGTGTGTGTGCGCGCGCGCGCGAGTACGTGCCTAGGAACCGTGCGCCACAAGCCAAAACGACGACGTTATAGAAAAACTTTATCATTTGCCTACCGGCCAGGGACAACCGCTAAAAAACCTGAAAAAAAGCTCTAAGAGTATTCTAACGCTTACCGATCTGGAAAACCCTTGAAAACAAGATAGTACACTTTTGAGATATTGCTTGTTATTTCCTTAAATTTTTCAATACTTTTTTACTTTCTCTACTACGTATAGTAAGTAGGGGAAGTATTGCATTAGTTATTTTTTAAAAAAAAAGGAAAAAGACGAATAATATAAGTATGGTAGAAACAGCTTGCATTCGTCTACCAACCAGAGAAAACCCCCGAAACACTAGTTATTTAAAATTGCTGATGAGTTCTGGATAGGCTTTTGCAAATGTTGTTGGTAGCAAAACTTGCCTTTTCCATCACCTCCAACATACCCCACTCCCACACCTTTTTTTCTTTCCACCAATCATAATCTCTCTTATTCTCGCCAATCAGCAACTTTCATTTGTTCCTTTCCACCAATAACATCACTTCTTATTCCCACCAATGACAACTTCACACGTCACTTTCTGTTATACTTTTTATCCCTCGTTCGCCATCTTTCCCCCCTCTTTCAGACCCCAACCGCCGCACAGTCAACACCTCGGCGCTCCTTAACCTCAACTTCGTGCCTCCGCCATCTTATTTAGTTCACATTTTTACCACCGCGCCTCTCATCTCTCAACCAGATTGCCTGCAAGAACACATCTCGTTCATTCGCACCTCGACGGTTGCCTCGGCAGCAGCTACTGCAAACACCTACGTCGTACACGTTTTTGACCGCTTTCGACCGGCTATGAGAACCCTGCTCCTACGTACGCTAGCGACCATCACGATGGTCCAGTACCAGGTTTTTGGTATAGTTAAATTACGCCTCTGCAAAGGGTGTCTGTACCGCTTTAAAAACCTAGGTATATCAGTGCGTAGTGATGTTGGTTGATCTTAAAGCTGGTTAAGCATTTTCAAAAACAGTTTGCTTTTATTTTTCCGTCTCGCGTGCCGCGCTTTTGGTGACGCATCCACACCGGTAACAGGTAAGTAACACACGCATAATTATTTTTCGGACCTGCTTGGCGTAGGAATATATCCTTTCGTGTTTTGGTACTGTAACCTCAAACCTCCTTACCCACCTCTTGCGTCCGCCATCTTGTTTAGTTCTCACCGCATCTCCTTGTCGCAGACCCTCCGCCATTTTTAGTTCCCACTATTTTAACCTCAAAATCTACTCTTCTAAAACTCTTGCTACCCCCATCTTCTTTTAGTTCCCATTCTCACCACTGCGTCTCCTTACCCCCACCTCTTGCGACCGCCGTGTTCACCACTAACCTCCAAATTTCCTCGTCCTTAAACCTCTTGTCTCAACAACCTTGTCTAGTTCCCATTTTCGCCACCGCATCTCATATAGCCCCCATCTTTCTATCCACTCAAGAAAACTACCATCCGACGTTCAAAAATTGCTGATCAGTTCAAGACAGGCTTTTGCAAATCTTGCTGCTAGCAAAACTCACCTTTCCCATCACCTCCAACATACCCCACTCCTTTTTCTTACCACCAATCATAATCTCTCTTATTCTTACCAATCAACAACCTTCATTTGCTCCTTTCCACCAATAACATCACTTCTTATTCCCACCAATCACAACTTCACACGTCACTTTCCTTTACACTTTTTATCCCTCGCTCCCCATCTTTTCCCCCATTTCAGTACCGACCTCCGCACAGACAACACCTCGCCACCCAGCTCCTCTCCATCACGCGACCTCCATACTCCTCCATCTCCCTTCCTCCATCTTCCACCCCAAATTAACGAACCAATCAAAACACTCCACGTCACTTCCTCAATTCTTCCAACTCGTCCCGGATGAGCCAACCGATTTAACGATAATCCTAACGCTCAGGGCGCTTTTCAAACTTACCGCCGCCGCCGTCGCACGCAGCGACACTAGCGACACTAGCGCCCCTAGCGGCAGGATTATCGTTAAAACAATTGGCTCATCCGGGACTATTACTACTGACGTCACTTACAATGCATTTCAAAACACTGACTCTACTAACAGCAGCATAATAAATAAGTTAGTATAAATGTCGCTAATTATCCAATTAGTGAATAAATTACAAGTACTTCTTTCCCTTCTAAAAAAATGAACCGTGCCAGAAACAAATCTTTGAAAATTCGCACTTGAAATAGCAGAAGTATAACCAATAAACATTTTGAGTTAAAATTATTTTTAGAATCATAGGCAATAGACATTCTTCTCGTTACTGAAACAAAATTAGGACTTCACACCCATTTCTTTATTCTGAGCTATCTAATATCTGAAAGCGTTTCCAGGCCCAAGTTCATATAACATAATTTTTCGTCTATGTGTGAGGAATGTGTCCTGCAATTTGTGTCGTACATTTTTGTTACACATTGTATATATATATGTGTGTGTGTGTGTGTGTGTGTGTGTTCGTGTGCGTGCGTAAAATTTACGTTTCTAAGTTACCGCCACATAACAGTATCACAATAGCACAGTTTGCAGGCGATATTGCAATTCGTTGCAAATGACCAGACAACTCTGCAGTGAACTGCCTACAACAGTTTGTAGATATAGTGCACAAATAACGTTCAAAATGGAGGATCCACATGAACCCCCTCCCGCCAAAAAATCAAAGGCAGTAAGATTCGTATATAAAAGAAAAACCCAGAATATATAATGTTCTGTCTCCTCCGTGGTGTAGTGGTTACCATGCTAACTTCTAGTTCCCGAGGCCGCGGGTTCAAACCCGGCGGAGGGCGATGGATCTTTTCGGGCGTAAAAGGCCTTAGCATGGCTTCCTTCGGAAGGGAAGTAAAGCCGGTGGTCCCGTGTCGTAGATTTACGGCACGCGAAAGAACCGCAAACCTGATAAAGAGGCCTCTCAGCAAAATTATCGGGCTTTCACGCCCAATATAGATTGGGACGCTAAGGACCGCAGCAGTTAAAGAGCGTCCATAAATAAAACTCAATTTAATTTTAATTTACTAATGTAATGAGTCACAGGACTGCAATCTCAACACATGTGTCATACATGTATTTATACGCTCTTGTACTTTTTCCGCAGAATGTTATACTAAATGTTTAATAAAACATACAATTTATTTCAAATAACTTTTAAGTCCTGTCAACATTCCGCTGTTTCTCGCGATTGCATAGAAACAGTATGGAATTTTAAAGCCAGCGTAAAGCGTCCATTCTTAAACATTTAACTATCGCTGTTACCTTTGCATCTATAACGAAATGTCTAATGTAGCTATTTTTGTAAAGGTTTATTTGGATTAAAATGTAGTAGATAGAAAAATAAGCTTTAATAAGAATAGTTCGTATATCACCAGAAATACATGTTTTGAGACCCCCTGAATCCAAAAAAGCATTTTTGAAAACATGTCCGTGTGTGTGTCTGTCTGTCTGAGTGTGTGTGTGTGTGTGTGTGTGTGTGTGTGTGTGTGTGTGTCCGTGAACAGCATAACTCAGAAACGAACAGTCGGATAAACACCAAACTTGGTATTTAGGTTCAGTATCTTCCAGAGATGCGACAAGAAGGTTTTCAAGAAAATCCCCCACCCCAGATTACCCCTTACATGGAACGTTTTTCGAAAATTTTTATTTTCTCAAAAAATGGCTCTAACGAGTTTGATTAAAATATCATATGTATAAGATATTTTTATGAAAAATGAAATGTATATCTCGAATTTCCTGGGAATGTCTCCAAAAGTATTTTTCATTGTGAACGACTTTTGCATAACTGGTAAACCATAAGAGATAGACAAAATTTTACTACACAAAAAATGCAGATCGCGTTAAAATACACAATTTATACCATATACATTTTTTGGTTGAGTGGATCATTTTCGAGATATTGCTTGTTATTCCCTTAAATTTTCTAATACTTTTTCTCAAATGGGAATTCGTTATTAATTTTTACTTTCTCTACTACGTATAGTAAGTAGGGGAAGTATTGCATTCCACCCAAAAATTCGATACCGAGATTTCGCCGGAAATACATGTTTTGAGACCTCCTGAATCCAAAAAAAGCATTTTTGGAAACATGTCCGTGTGTGTGTCTGTGTGTGTGTCTGTGTGTGTGTGTGTGTCTGTGTGTGTGTCTGTGTGTCTGTGAACAGCATAACTCAAAAACGAACAGTCGGATAAGCACCAAACTTGGTATTTAGGTTCAGTATCTTCCAGAGATGCGACACGAAGGTTTTCAAGAAAATTCCCCCACCCCAGATTACCCTTTACATGGAAGATTTTTCGAAAATTTTAATTTTCTCAAAAATGGCTCTAACGATTTTGATGAAAATATCATATGTTTAAGATAATGTCATGAGAAATGAAATGTATATCTCGAATTTTCTGGGAATGTCTCCAAAAGTATTCTTCATTGTGAACGACTTTTGCATAACTGGTAAACCATAAGAGATAGACAAAATTTTACTACACAAAAAATGTAGATCGCGTTAAAATACACAACTTATGTCATATACATTTCTTTTGTTGAGTGAACCGTTTTCGAGATATTGCTTGTTATTTCCTTAAATTTTCCAATACTTATACTTTTTCTCAAATTCGTTATTCATTTTTACTTTCTCTACTACGTATAGTAAGTAGGGGAAGTATTGCATTCCACCCAAAAATTCGATACCGAGATTTCACCGGAAATACATGTTTTGAGACCTCCTGAATCCAAAAAAAGCGTTTTTGGAAACATGTCCGTGTGTGTGTCTGTGTGTGTGTGTCTGTGTGTGTGTGTGTCTGTGAACAGCATAACTCAAAAACTAACAGTCGGATAAACACCACACTTGGTATTTACGTTCAGTATCTTCCAGAGATGTGACACGAAGATTTTCAAGAAAATCCCCCCACCCCAGACTACCCTTTACATGGAACATTTTTCGAAAATTTTAATTTTCTCAAAAATGGCTCTAAAGATTTTGATGAAAATATCATATGTTTAAGATAATGTCATGAGAAATGAAATGTATATCTCGAAATTTCTGGGAATGTCTCCAAAAGTATTCTTCATTGTGAACGACTTTTGCATAACTGGTAAACCATAAGAGATAGACAAAATTTTACTACACAAAAAATGTAGACCGCGTTAAAATACACAACTTATATAATATACATTTCTTTTGTTGAGTGAACCGTTTTCGAGATATTGCTTGTTATTTCCTTAAATTTTCCAATACTTATACTTTTTCTCAAATTCGTTATTCATTTTTTTGTGTCCTAGACATGCAAAGAGAATGGAATGCTCCACATAGCAACTAGCGATAAAATATTTGACTATCGCTTAAAAGCTACCATATTCCCCTTGCATCTACAAGAAAATTACCAATAAGATCGCCATCTCGTTATCTCGATTAACATGAAGCATATGGAGAATAAACGTTTGTAAAAATAGATTGTACAAGAGTAGAGAAAGTCATGTGAGTGTAACACATCAGATTTTTTTTATGTCCTGGACATTCAAAGAGAATGGAATGCGCCACATAGCAACCAGCGCTAAAATATTTGACTACCGCTTAAAAGCTACCCTATTTCCCTTGCATCTACAAGAAAATTAGCAATAAGATTGACATCTCGATATCTCGATTAACATGAAGCATATGGAGAATAGGCGTTTTGTAAAATTGGATTGTAGAAGAGTAGAGAAAGTCATGTGAGTGTAACACATCAGATTTTTTTTATGTCCTGACAATACAAAGAGAATGGAATGCGCCACATAGCAACCAGCTCTTAAAAGATTTGATTATCGCTTAAAACCTACCATATTCCCCTTGCACCTACAAGAAAATTAGCAATAACATTATCATCTCGATTAACATGAAGCTTATGGAGAATAAGCGTTTGTAAAAATAGTTTGTATAAGAGTAGAGAAAGTCATGTGAGTGTAACACATCAGATTTTTTGTGTAGCACGCTTTCGCCTATCGCTTTATGTCTACAGGTTATACAAAATTCCTTCAGAATGAAGAGGACTTCACAGGCTATTCCCAGAAAATGCAATGTATATATTTTATTTGTTATGGATATATCTTTAGTATATGGCACATTAATCAAAATCCTTACAAAATAAAAAAATTAAAAATGTTCTATGCTAAGGGTAGCCTGGGGTGGGGATATTTTCTTGAAATCTCTGGAAGGTACAGAATTTAAATACCAAATTTGGTGTTGATCCGACTTTTGAGTTATGCTGTTCACAGACACGCACACACCACACACTAGCGGACTTTTTTCTAAAAATGCTTGTTTTGGATTCAAGGGGCCTCAAAACATGCATTTACGGTGAAATCTCTATATGGAATTTTTGAATGGAACGAAATACGTCCTTTACCTACTATGTACGTGGTAGAGAAAGTCATTTGACTGTAATACATCCTATTTTTTATTTACATTTTTAATAAAGAGCGTTGCCTTGAAGAACATTCTTAAATCTAAAGAGTTTTATACAATTTTAGGAATATAAATTACTGCGAATGTCCAGGTTCGACTCTGGATGCACCTGTCTTCTTTCCAAGGGAGTGTGCCGTACCAGGAGGTACTTATATATCGATCCTCATCTCAGAGAAGCACTCAACATCAAGGCTTCCTTGACTCCCCCTTTTCTTCTTCATAGCTGTGCTTACCCTGGCCAGGTGACATTTTTCTCGCCGTTTTCTTCTTTGCTCCATTCTTTGCTTTATAAACCCTCCAGGGATAACTGTGCCCTAATTAAAATATAACGAAGGAGATCTGAATTAATACAGGAAGTGCGTTTAAACAGAATCAAGGAAATTTTAGAAAACGTCGGAATGGTTCCCTTCACATCACTTTCTCTACCTATTATCTCTTCATAGCTTCTACTAATTATTCGTGATAAAGCTTATTTTGTATCTACTTCAAGTTAATTGTGATAAACGTTTTCATAAATAGTTTTATTTCACATGCCGTTATAGGTGCAAAGGTGATAGCCACTGTCAAATGTTTAAAAGTGTATCGATATACGCTGTCCTAGAAATGTCATACACTTTCCACGACGTCGCTAGAAACAACTGAAAAGCCACATCACTTTAAAAAATGACAAAGTACTGAAAAATTCAAACAATTTGGAAATGGCTGGTACACCAAAAAAGTTATAGGAAATAAAGTGTGTGTGTTTTAAAGAGATATATATCTTTTGTGTAGTTTTTGTCTAACTCCTATGGTTTACCCATTATACAAAATTCCTTCCCGGTGAAGAAAACTTCGCAGACTATTCGCATAAAGTTCAGGATATACATTTTACTTGTCATACAAACATGTTAGTATGTCGATCAGAAACGCTAGAGAAATTTTTGCGACGATCCGATATTTCGAAAAATCTTCAGTGTAAAGGGTGTTTTTGGATGGGGGGAATTTTCTTGAAAATCTTCGTGTAGCATTTTTCCAACATGCTGAACCTAAATGCCAAGTTTGGTATTTATCGAACATTTCGTTTTAAAGCTACGCTTTCTTTCTTTCTTTCTTTCTTTCTTTCTTTCTTTCTTTCTTTATTTCTTTCTCTTTCACGCACGCGCGCACGCACACACACACGCGCACACACACACCGCACCCCTTTGAATAAAAATTGGTTTTTGGGTTAAGCGGGCCTCAAAACATGTATTTCCGGTTGTAACTCCTATATCGATTTTTTTTGGTGGAATGCAATGCCTTCTGTACCTACTATATACGTGGTAGAGAAAGTGAAAAGGACACAGTATCAGCAGAAGGCCACATAATAACCATAATCATGAAACATTCAGGCGCTGATCCCCCACTATATGAACTGTAATATACCGCATAGTTTTTTCTTTCTTTCTTTCTTTCTTTCTTTCTTTCTTTCTTTCTTCATAATATTTGGGACATTCCATTTCAAATCGTCCGAAATAGATGGAAAATCGACCTTGGATTTTTTAAACGAAGATGTTTGTATTTGGAGGCAATCCCGATGCAATACTATATACAAACTCTTAAAATTCGGAACATCATAGTTTTGCAATTAAATTGTTCAAATTTATCCTATCTCACTAAAGTTCCCAACTTCAAGCTGTTATAACTCTGAAACCTTTATATCTAATTACTTAATTGGAGCTTTATTTTGATTCCCTAAACTTTAATTTCATTCTGATAAGTAAACATATTCTTATATTTATTTAGGTGAATAAATTTAGTCTTTTTCAAGTGTAGTTGGTTTCAGATTAAGAAAAATAATTTTATTATATATGATAAGATTCCTAAACACATATTTGCTGTACGAGTTACTGATAAGGTAAGTAAATTACTTTACGCGCTCATGGCCGCTCTCGCAAGTTTGTTCTGAACTGAAGGTCAAGGAAGCTGCTGTGCCTAAGAGAACGCTGTGCTGATGAGAACATTTACTAAGCAGTATATGCATATTACAGTGCTATCTAAGGACATGCCTTAACTTTATAAAAGATTCTCTAGATTTTAAATGTTCCACCTTGATGAAGGATTCACAAGAACGTATCACTAACCAAAATATAATTAATAAGCACCTGCGCTTAACTCACAACACTTATATTAACCTTTCTGGCGCACGAAAGGCCTGAAGCAAACTGAAATAAAGACGAAGTGCTAGTTTGCACTGTGCCAGGTTGCTGAATCACGTGCCTTTTTGCATCAAATGTGTTGTCCTGCTGCAGAGCGCTTGGTGATCGTCGTGCAACAACTATGCAAATCGCTGGGTTTATTGACTTTTTGTGTTATACGAACACCCTAACTTAACCATTTTACAAACTTCTCTTAATGACACTATGGATTATTCTCAAACTAATATTTTAGTTCTATAAAAATCCGGAGATAATATAAGTAAAAACTGTATATAGATTTTTGTGAATGTTGTAAAAATAATTAGTTTATGCTGTAATGAAATGCGGACTTTTGTCTACAAAATGAGATTTGGTACAATATTCTGAAATAAAGGGCTCCGGAGCTATACGTAGCTAAAATGCGACAAAATGAATTAATGCGATACATTTATCATTCAATAACGTGAGAACCTTTAAGTTTTAGACGCTAATATTTGATAAATATGCTTTCCTTAGCACCCCTTATAGGGAAAATTACAAAGCAAACAAACATTGCAGGTTTTTTGCGTTCGATTTCACATTGAATGTCCCGTGTGTAAAATAAACATTAAACACTATTTACATAAACTTTCAGTATAAACTGAAAGGCACAAAACTTGTTGACAAACTGAAAACGATGAATCATTAGTAGTAATTTCAAATGCTGGAAAATTCAAACCAACGAAAAGTAATAAATATCTCGGAAATGGTTAAGCCAGAAAGCTTATGTGAATGTGCCTGCTGCTCACAGAAAATTAAATGTATTTATACATTTTATTTGGAATACCGTTTCCTCAAAGATAAAAACATTATAGCCGTTATTGAGAGAGTACATATAACATACTCGTAATTTTTTTCCATCTTAAAGATTGAGGTGGAAGGAAATTCGATAAAGTCTTCGCCTTCTGCTGCACTTAAATACGAAGTTTAGTACTTATTTTTGAACAGTATTTTTCACCTATCAGCGGAAAATATTTAAATCACTTCTAGAATCAGCAGTAAGAGTCTGAAATAGAAGCAGAAATATAAGAAAAGAGTTAAACATAAAGAATTGGACTATAGAAAAGGTTATAACACGCCAGAAGGAATTGCACAATCACATGATTAGGATGCTACCTGCCAACCAATCCACTAGCTTTATTTTATAAACCTTTTGGCAAACGACAGGTTGAGAGTAGGAAAAATATAGAAACAATAATTTCAGTGACCTTTGGTTTCGTCACGAAATATAACGCAATTCTTGGGAAGAAGAAGAAGAAGAATCTTTTCACACACAAAAACATAACTTTTTGTGGTTCAGGGAACCTCAAAAAAAATGTATTTGCGGAAAAACAGATCTATATCGCAGCTTTGATTGGAATACAGCTTAGATAATCGGCATGGAAACTAGATATGTATAGTCTTTTCGCTATAAATTTGTTTTCGTTAATAGAATAACAGTCACTAAGTAGTGGGGATAAAAAAATAGTATTAACAGCACTGATTTGGTACTTTTCATGCATAAAGCTAGATGTCGTCGTTAAGCTCTTGACGAGCACATTCAAAATGTGTTAAGCTAACCAAATAAGTTGGTAATGTATGCTGGAAGTAGCATTGAAACCAAAGCGGAAGTATAAATAAGTGTTTAACTTGCACAAGTGCAAATATGAGCTGTCTTGAACAAGTTTTGGTAGGCTGCCGAAGGACGTAGAGGTTTCAGATGCTTTCTTAATAACCCCTTTCTTAAACACAATTCCGGTTTCTCTTTCTAATTGTCCACTTCTTATCCAACTCCCTTGAACTTTCCAGGAATTGCCCCTATTTCCGTCCTTGTTTCTCCTTGGACCTCTCTCCCAGCTCGATGCAATTCTGCCTAATCCTGTGCTCGTTAGCGTGTGTATGTTAGTGAACTTTTAATCCTACTGCTAAGCTTATTACAATGCTTCTTGCAGCTGTCTACATTTTACAAGTTATCTTACAGTGTTATATCACGTTATTACTTGTTCCTATCTTGGCTATTGATTTGTGGTTTCCCATTATTACATTGCTTGCCCTTTCGGATGTATGCTTCCCTACAACTGTCACTTTGTTAATGTGATCTAGTTCAATTTTTTATGTCACTTCACTTTCCTCGCGACGTAGCGGCATAATGAAATACACACGAAGCACTCGAATGGTTCACTTGCTGGGAAGTCGAACACAGGACGTCTTTAATCTCTCGCAGTAGCAGTGCTCGCTATACGCCACACCCGCACTGGCGGAATCACCCTTGATGTCGCATCAGAAACGCACTCACCAACTCACCAATTGACTCGCGATCACGCTGGCTTATATAGCGCTGGAATTTTCCACAGAACATTCTATAATATTCTAGACACGGGCAGGAAGGAAACTCCCAAAGATTCTGGCTGCCTGTCGATAGTGCTTCTGGTGTTTACTCTGGACGAGGGGCTAAGGCGTCTATTTATCTCTCCAACAACCCTGCGCCAACTTCCCGATAAGCTTGGACCATAGCTACTATCTTAATATGTAATTGTTCATTCCTATATGTAATTAAACATCCCTTTCACTGGGATTCTGAAGGAAAACTGCGATTACACTGAGCTCAGCCTTCAATTACAAATTGGTCGAAACTAATCGAATTTATAAAAAGCACAGAGGAAAAATGAGTTAAATTTGTTTAAACTATAATTTGAATCGTCGAAATCATTGCAGTACGATGTGATAAACTTCCATTATAACGTAATTTTATTTACAGTAAATCTATTGCTCAGAGAGAGAAAAAAAGAATGTTACTATTATATTTCATTCACTATACTGTCTAGAATCACCACTAAAGCTATGAACATCTGTATCCCTTCCAATATCTAGCTTTAGATTTTACAATGGTATACGTGCTCACTATTTTTCATCTGAGGTGCAGAAATGTAACAGTGGTACCTCTTTAACAAAATAATTACGTGAAAGATGTGGAATGACACTGTTATTAGCTATTGTAATCTTATTTAGTACCTGTCCTACTACAATTATAGCAACTATAACTGCTGTTACACTCAAAGAATACAGCCATTTTACTAAGTCCGTTGCATGTCTTCCAGTCTAGGGAAACACCAAGTTACTTTCTCTCTACGTTTAACAGTAAGTACCGGAAGTGTTGTGTTCATCCAAAAATTCGAAGTCGAGATTTCACTGAATGTCCATGTTTAGGACTCTCGGAATCCTCCGCCAAAAAAATTACTTTCTGTACCACGTAAATAATAGGTAGAGAAGATATTTCATTCCACCCAAAAAAAACGATATCGATATTTCAACGGAAATACATTTTTTGACGCCCCCTGAATCCAAAAAAAGCCTTTTAGAAAATATCTGCGCGCGCGTCTATGTATCTATGAACAGATAACTCAAAAACGAAACGTCGCGTAAATACCATACTTAGTATTTATGTTCAGTATCTTCCAAAGATTAGACAGGAAGATTTTCAGGAAAATTCTCTCCCCAAACTATTCTTACAGGAAAGTTTTTCGAATTTGTTTATTCTATGAAAAATAGTTCAAAGGATTTTGATTAAAATACCATACAGTAAAGATATTTATATGACAAAATGTATATCCTGAGTTTTCTGGGAATAGCCTGTGACGTCCACTTCATTCGAAAGACGTTTTGTATAATCTTGTATAACTGGTAAACGTTAAGAGACAGACGAAAACTACACAAAACTCATATCTCTTTAAAACACACTATTTATTCCAAATAACTGCCATTTCTGAGCCATTTCCGAGATATCCGTTATTAATAGTAAGAAAAGTTCAATACAATGACAAAAGCTATTCTTTTCGAGTTCTGTCGATTTTCAACTGTTTCTCGCGATCTCCTGGAAAAATTATGGAATTTTAACTGCATATAGTGTCCAGTCTTAAAATATTTGACTACCGCTATTCCCCTTGTATCTATAATGATATGTGTAATGCAGCTATTTCCGAAAAGGTTTTCTCGATTAAAATGAAGTATTTAGGAAAATAAACCTCCGTAAGAATAGTTTGTATGTGTACTAATAGACGATAGAGGGTAGAGAAAGTCATGTGAATGTGATACATCAGATTTTTAGGAAAAGATGCATGTGTGTTTCTGTCTGTGTGTCTATGAACAGTAACTCAAAATCGAGAAGTACAATGAACACCAAACTTGGCATATAAGTTCAGAATTTTTCAAAGATGCAACACGAAGTTTTTCAATAAAATCCCTCATCTCAAATTTCCCTTTATTTGGAACATCCTTTTCGATATAAAATGACTGTAACTACTTTGATTAAAGTAACATACCTATATTAATATTATAAAGAGAGAAAATATATGTGGGTGTCTGTAGGGTAATCTAAAAAAAAAACACTAAACCAATGCTGATAATTTTTTCCCCATTGGAAAGCCTATTCTTCCAGATGATTACAGGCTATATGAAGTTTCCAAAAGTTCGAAAACTGGGGGATAGGATGTAGGATGTAGGCTGTGTGTATCGAAGGGGACACCTCGGGCACCGTCTTGATCTATTGTGACTAAACCCCTGTGGGAGACAGGGACGGACGAAGGAGCCGGAGGAGATCCCAGATCCACAGGCAGACATTGTCGTTCTCCGTGGTATAGTGGTTACCATGCTAACCTCTAGTTTCCGAGGTCGCGGGTTCAAGCTCGGCAGAGGGCAATGGATTTTTTCGAGTGTAAAACTCCTTATCATGGCTTCCTTCGAAAGGGAAGTAAAGCCAGTGGTCCCGTGTCGTAGATTTACGGCACGTAAAAGAAGCTCAATGATAAAGAGGCCTCTGAGCAAAATTACCGGTCTTTCACGCCCAATATATATGGTACGCTAAGGATCATAGCAGTTAAAGAGTGTCCATAAATCAAACTCAATTTAATTTAATTTTACAGGCAGATAGGGCTACAGAGACGCGTAGAAGTCCCTATCATTTCCAGTTTGAATACCCGTGCACCGGTAAGCGAGGAATCCTCAAGAGGGCGACGCAGCGACCCTAACTGGTAGGACAGCTCACTCTGGCGTGCACAAGGAGAAATATTTCGAATACGCATGCATCCACGCCATCTGCCTGGCACCGACAGAACCGCAGGACCTGAAATTACACCTGAAACGTGAAATGGAAATGAAATGAAGGGAGATGGGGGTAAAGGAGAGGTCGTGGTAGAATACATCACCCCTGCATTTGTCTTGGCGAGCAGGTCAAAACCACGAAAAAACCCATGGTCAGAGTGGGTGGTCGCCAGGAATCGAACCCGGGACTTCCTGAATGCGGGGCACAGACGCTGTCGCCTGAGCCATCCCTCTCGATAACTGGGGGGGGGGGTAGGTGCATCCTTTATATCCATGTCATCAAATTTCAATACTTTTAGTTGCATATGGATATCAGAGGCTCCTTTGGCACCTTATTGCAAATATAGTAGATTTTTAATGACTTGAGCCTAAAGGGGTAAGCGAGGTGGCTTAAAACATTTTAAAATTGAGTTGTTTTAGAGTAGTTGCATGTTGTTCATAATACATTTCCCACATATTTCACTGAAGTTTTATCAAGTAATGCCATCGGTATGATTTTGATAAAATTGAGTACATTTGGAGTATTCTAGAAATTGACAAACGTAATAAGCTACTCTTACATTAAATCCCTATTTACAACCCCTAACATAGAAATCAACATTCTTTGTACACTTATACTACAGGGCCCAACAAAAATTATAAGCCACCTTGCAACTTCAGAAAGCTACCCCTAACATATTTTCAACCTCTTATGGAGAAATCTGCACTGTTTAAAACATATGGTCAAAATACTGCACGGAATTGGAAAAATCATAGGTTACGTTACGACTTTCAAGAACCACCTAATTCTTATTTTGAATTATATAACACTCGAAGTTTTTAAAGGCTATTCTTACTTTGTTTTCAACCCCTTATAGAAAATTATATACCATACAGCTTCAAAAATCTACCCATACACATGTTTTGCAACCCCTTTTGCACAAATTGTCACTATTTGGCCAACCTGGACAAAACTTTGGACAATTACACTTAAGGTACAAGCATAGATTACAGACTTCTTACGACATACAAATCACTCCAAATTCTTATTTTCAAACCCGTATTTATAGAATGTACCAATGTAATGCCGGGTAAGTCAGTCATGGGGTAGCGGGGAGGAGTCACCATAACAATCTTATAGTTAATTAATTCGACATTCGAGTTTAAAAAGCTACCCATGTAACTTCGGGCAGCCAGTAATTTAAGATATTTACATAACATCTAAAATGTATATTTTGAACTTTCTGGGATTGGATTTTCAAGTCTTCTTCATTCCGAAAGGATTTTGTATAATTTTCAGTGATGGGTAAACCGTAAGAAATATTTAAAAATCTGATGTAATACATTCACATAACTTTGTCCAATCTCTATCGTTTATTAGTGGGTACACAAACTAGTCTTACGAAGCTTATTTTTATATCTGCTACATTTTAATTCAAATAAGCATTTGCAAAAATAGCTACATTACACATTTCGTTATAGATACAAAGAGAATTGGAATAGTCAAATGTTTAAGAACTGGACGCTATATGCTGGCCTTAAAACTCCATATGTTTTAATGGAATCGCGAGAAACAACTGAATGTTGACTGGGCTTTAAAAGAATGGCCACGAATTGAACAATACGAACCATTAATAATGATATCTCGGAAATGGTTGATGCCACAAAAAAGTTATTTGAAATAAATTATGTGTTTTAAAGCGATCTACATTTCTTGTGTAGTACGTTTTCGTCTATCGCTTAAAGTTTACCAGTTATACAAGATTATACAAATTTCCTTCCGAATGAAGAGGACTTCAAAGGCTATTCCCAGAAAATTCAACATAAATTTTATTTGCCATGTAAATATCTTTAATATATGCTATTTTAAACAAAATCATTAGAACCATCTTTTAGAAAATAAAAAAATTCTAAACTATTCCATGTAAAAGATAGTTTGGTGTAGGGGAATTTTCTTGAAAAGCTTTGTGTCGCAACTTTGGAAGATACTGAACTTAAATGCTTGATACGACTTTTTCATTTTTAGTTATGCTGTTCACAGACACACAAACACACACGCGGACCTTTGTCTAAAAGTGCGCGTTTTTGTATTCAAGGGGCCTCAAAACATGTATTTTTGGTGAAATCTCATACAGAATTTTTGGGTGGAACGTCTTCTCTACTAGGTACGTGGTAGAGAAGGTAACAAATTATTACACAAAATGTAGGCCTTCTCAAAACATACGATTGGTTTCAAATACAGTTTTCTGTGGCACTGATCATTTCCGAGATATCCGTTTTTATTGGTTTGAATTATTCAGCACCTGTGATTTTCTTAAAGTGCTTCAGTTGTTTCTTGTAGTCATGGAAAGCGTATGGAATCTCAAGACCAAGATACACCGACTAGCTTTTAAACATCTGACTATTCTGTTTCTTTTATCCCCCTTGTATCTACAACGAAATGTATAATGAAATTATTCCTGCAAAATTTTAGCATGAAGTAGATGGAAATAAACCTTCCTATCAATATTGTGGAAGCTATATAAAATAAACGATAATAAGTAGAGAAAGCCACGCGAATGTGACATCAGATTCTTTATATAGCAGTTTGATGAATATTTAGGGTGCCTTACTTTAACTTTAGTGTGAAATAATAGAAAGGCACAAGAAGGGGCGGGGGTAGAGCTCTACTTCGCCGATCCACCCCAGAGGAGCAATACCGCGGAGGGAACCACATATGAAAAGGGAATATGCAAAAAGAAGACTGAAGGAATCTCATTTGATTGGTGGAGCAGCCAGTTGGAGTTGCCATGGAAACCGCCTTGCCGTCCCAGCCAGCTTTGATCCTGTTATCGCCGTCCCAAAAACCTATCTCACTGACGAGAAGTCTATTTGAAGAGGAACCCCAAGGGAGCTGAAGACCTTCTGGTGCTCATTACAGTTTCCGGATAATTCCATCCTTTTCGGAATTTTCTCTCGGGCACAAACCGCCGAGAATAACATCGTTAATATAAAAGAAGGTTTCTTCAAATAAAACTGTATTTATACACAACAACAATAATAACAATATAATAATAACGATAAAGGGTTTTAATCACAACCCAAAACCATAGTTCGATACTGCGCTCCGTTAGTTTAGTCTTTATGTGCGTGCCAAAGGGAAATATAATACAGAGTTTTCCGTAAGTAATGAATAATGCAAAGAAAACTAAAATTAATTCATTTTTTAAATAATACTCGGACACGTCAAATTTAATGTTTTGAAAGAAAGATTTTACAAAAAGGAAACACAATTTTCAGCCATTATTGTACAGGATGTGATGGTAATCGACAAAAATTTTAAATGGTAACATATCTTTTCAATTTTTACTTTCTCTACTACGTATAGTAAGTAGGGGAAGTATTGTATTCCACCCAAAAATTCGATACCAAGATTTCACTGGAAATATATGTTTTGAGACCCCCTGAATCCAAAAATAGCATTTTTGGAAACATGTCCGTGTGTGTATCTGTGTGTCTGTGTGTGTGTCTGTGAACAGCATAACTCAGAAACGAACAGTCGGATAAACACCAAACTTGGTATTTAGGTTCAGTATCTTCCAGAGATGCGACACGAAGGTTTTCAAGAAAATCCCCTCACCCCAGATTACCCTTTACATGGAACATTTTTCGAAAATTTTAATTTTCTGAAAAATGGCTCTAACGATTTTGATTAAAATATTATATGTTTAAGATATTTTCATGACAAATCAAATGTATATCTCGAATTTTCTGGGAATGTCTCCTAAAGTATTCTTCATTGTGAACGACTTTTGTATAACTGATAAACCATAAGTGATAGACAAAATTTTACTACAAAAAATGTAGATCGCGTTAAAATACAGAATTTATGCCATATACATTTTTTTGTTGAGTGAACCATTTTCGATATATTGCTTGTTATTCCCTTAAATTTTTCAATACTTATTTTCTCAAATTCGTTATTCATCTTTTTTTGTCTTGGATATGCAAAAAGTATTAATCTGTGGCAAAGAGAATGGTGCTGCACATAGCAACCAGCTATTTAGAGATATGTCTATGCTTATATTGCCCTTGCAAATACAAAACAAGGGGAACATAGTACGCCTTAAGCAATAGTCAAATATTTTTAGAACTGGTCGCTATGTGTAAAATGTAATTCTCTTTGCATGTCAAAAGATCGTTTATGCAAATGTTTATCTCGATTAAAATGAAATAGATGGAGAATAAGAGTTTGTAAAAATAGTTTGTACAAGAGTAGAGAAAGTCATGTGAGTGTAACACATCAGATTTTTTTCTGAAAGGTTAACTTATTTAGCTGCATCAAAATTTCATTTGTTTCATACAAAGTGTTTGGTTGCTATGGGAACAGTTAAATTTTTGGCTTATTTAACAATTTTATCCACAGTATACACAACTACTGCAACGAATGAAATTCTAATGATTTAATTAAGTATTCAGCATGCTCCCCACTTACAGTCTGTCTAGGGGTACCAGTTTCCGAGATCGCGGGTTCAGACCCCGTGGAGGGCGATTGATTTTTTCGGGCGTAAATGAACATGGAAGCAAAGCCGATGGTCCCGTGTCGCAGGTTTACGCCAAACCTGATAAAGAGGCCTCTGAGCAAAATTTCCGGTCTTTCACGCCCAATATAAAATGGAACGCTAAGAACCATATCAGTTAAAGAGGTCCATAAATAAATAATAAAAAATATTACAATCTGACAGTGGCTCGAAGCATGAGTTCTTGTTGAACGTATACAATCACTGCTGGTGATATATCTCTGCATTCTTTCTTATCCTCATTTTTAGCCCTTCTATATTAGCAGAACTTGTAACAAAGACTTCATTTCGAATATCCCCATAAAAAGTAACAAAGTCGAGAAACATCTTTTCCCATAGCAACCAAACATTTTGTATGAGACAAATGAAATTGTTCTTGCAACTATATAAGATAACTACCTACCTTTCAGAAAAAAGTTGTCATTTAAAAGTTTTGTCGATGACATCACATCTATACAATATAGGCCGAAAATTTTGTTTCTTTTCTGTAACATGTTCCTTTCAAAATATTACATTTACGCGTGTGTGCATTTTATAAAAATTAGTTAATTTTAGTGTTAGTTGCAGTATTCCTTACTTATGGAAGACTCTATATATGAAGTACAGCAACCACTAGAATTTCCTTAACCCCTATGATTTATTTTCATAGTCGTTCTACACATTAATTATACAAAACCATTTTACTTTCTCTACCACGTACATAGTAGGTAGAGAAGGCATTGCATTCCACCCAGAAATTCGTTACCGAGATTTCAAGAATTTTTATAAAAGATCCATGTGAATATCTCTATCTGAATGTGTGTGTATGTGTTTTGAACAGCATATCTCAGAAACGTAAAGTCATATAAACACCAAACTTGGTAGCTAAACTCAGTACCTTCCAGCAATGCAATATGAAGATTCTCAAGAAAATCCCCCTCCCCAAACTGCCCTTTACATGTAACATTTTTGTTAAACCTTTTTATTTTCTAAATATGACTCTAACGATTATTTTGACTAAAGTACCACACATTAAAGATATTTACATGACAAAAACTGTATATCTTACATTTTCTGGGAATAGCCTGTGAAGTCTTCTTTATTCGAAAGGAATTTTTTATAATCTTGTATAACTGGTAAGCGATAGACGAAAACGTACTGCATAAAAAATGTAAATCTCTTTAAAACACAAGCTTATTTCAAATAACTTTTTTAGTAACATTAGCCATTTCCGAGATATCCGTTATGAATGGTTCGATTTATTCAATGCTTTGTCATTCTTTTTAAGTCCCAATGATTTTCAACTGTTTCTTGCGGTTCCATGGAAACAGTATGGAATCTTAAGGCCAGTGTATAACGTCCAGTTCTTAAAATATCGCTGTTCTCTTTGTATACAAACGAAATGTGTAACGTAGCTGTTTTTGCAGAGGTTTATATGGATTAAAATGAAGTAGATAGAGAAATAAACATTCGTAAGAATAATTTGTATACCCAGTAATAAACGATAGAGTGTAGATGTGAATGTAACATCAGATTTTTAAAAGTTTTATTTACCTTAGATCATCTATATTTATTAATGCAAGGTTCAGAAAGGATAAGAAAATGGATCTTAGAATTCAAGGTTGGTACTCCTTATTCGAAAATATAATGTATAGGTTATGCAACTAAAGCTAAATACAAAGTTTGGCATTTATCAGACTTTTGGTTTTTGAGTTATGCTGTTCTCTCTCTCTCTCTCACACACACGGACCTTTTTCAAAAAATGCTTTTTTTTTATTCAAGAGCCTCAAAACATGTATTAGCAGTGAAATCTCGGTATCGGATTTTTAGGTGGTATGCAATACCTCCCTTACTTACTATACGTGGCAGAGAAAGTAATAAGCTTTAGTAAGAATAGTTTGTATACCCACTAATAAACGAAAGAGGGTAGAGAAGGTCATATAAATACATCACCTAAGATTTTTACTTTCTCTATCACGTGCATAGTCGATTGGGAAGTTATTGCATTCCACCAAACATTCGATACCGAGATTTCACCGGAAATACATGTTTTGAGGCCCCCTGAATCAAAAAAGCATTTTTAGAAAAAGGTCCGTGTGTGTATGTAAACAGCATAACTTAAAAACGAAGTCAGATAAACACCAAACTTAGTATTTAGGTTCAGTACCTTCCAAAGATGCGACACAAAGATTTTCAAGAAAATCCCATACACCGAACTACACCTTACATGGAAGACTTTTTTATATTTTTGATTTTCTAAAAAAGACTAACATTTTGATTAAAATATCGTATATTAATGGTAATTACTTGAGAAATAAACTGTATATGTTGTATTTTCTGGGAATAGACTTTGAAGTCCTCTTCATTCGGAAGAAATTTTGTATAATCTTGTATATCTAGGAAAGTTAAGCAATAAACGAAAACGTACTTCAAAAGAAACACAGTTTATTTCAAGTAAACTTCTCTGTGGCATAAGCTATTTCCGAAATATTCATTATTAACGGTTCGAATTGTTCATTACGTGGCCATTGTTTAAAGTCCCTTTAACATTCAGTTGTTTTTCGAGAATGCATGGAAAGAGTATGGAATTTTAAGGAGGCGTATAGCGTCCAGCTCTTAAACATTTGACTATCGCTATTCTCTTTGTATGTATGACGAAATATGTAAGGTATCTATTTCTGCAAATGTTTATTTGGTTTAAAGTGAAGTGGATAGAAAACAAGCTTTAGTAAGAATAAGTTTATACCCACTAATAAGCGATAAAGGGTAGAGAAAGTCATGGGAATGTAATACGTCAGATTTTTAGAAAAACGTCCGCGCCCGCGTGTGTGTCTGTGAACAGCATAAGTCAAAAACAAAACGTCGAATGAATGCCAAAGCTGATATTTAAGTTCAGCATCTTTCGAAGTTACGACACAAGGATTTTTAACATTTCCCCACCCGCAACTATCCTTTACATGCAACATCTTTCGAAATTTTTTATTTTCTTAAAAATGGCTCCAACGATTTTTACTAAAATACCGTATATTAATGACATTTACGTGACAAATAAAATGTAAACCTTGAATTTGTTTGGAAAAGCCTTTGAAGTCCTCTTCATTCAGGAAAAGTTTTGTATAATCTTGTATTACTGGTAAGCGATACACGAAAACGCACTACACAAAAAATGTAGATCTCTTTAAACATGCACAATTTCTTTCAAATAGTTTTTTTGTGCATCAGTAATTCCCGAGGTATCCGCTATTAATAGTTTGAAGCGTTGAATTCTTTGTCATTCTTTTAAAGCCATGTCGACATTCAGTTGTTTCTCGCGGTTATATGGAAAGAGTAAGAAATTTTAAGGCCAGTATATAACTTTCAGTTGTTAAACATTCGACTATCACTATTACCTTTGCATTTATAATGAAATGTGTAATATAGCTACATCTACAAAGGCTTGTCTCGATTAAAATGAAGTAGATAAAAATTAGCTTTCGTAAGAGTAGTCTTTATACGCATTAATAAATGACAGAGGGTGGAGAGAGTCATGTGAGTCTATCACTTCAGATTTTTTTTAACTGTTGAACTCTGCGTTTGAAATAAAGACAATCCTTTGCAACTCCGTTTGGTCATTTTCAACAATTGTTGCTTATGTTTAATGAGAGATCTACTAGGCGCATCCAAAAAGTAAGCTTCCCTATCTTTTTAAAGCAAAGAAAACACAGATACATGAAAAACTTCATTAGCAAAAGGTACAGCAATGTTTGAGCTATTTTTCGAATAGTCGCCACAGGATTTGAGACACTTGTCATATCGTGGGATCAACTTTTGTATTCCTGTGTCGTAGAAGTCTGCCGCCTGTAACCAGCGTGTGACAGTCGTTTTCAGCTCTTCGTCATCATGAAAACGCTGACCGGAGGACATGAATTTCTTGAGGTGCAAGAAAAGATGGAAATCGCTGGGAGCAAGATCAGGACTGTATGGTGGATGATAAACAGCTTCCAGCTGAACTCCTGCAGCACAGTTGCTGTGCGCCGAGCCTGCAGTAAGCATTCCACGCCTCTTATTTTGAATGACACGTCGCAATTTCCGTAGTGTTTCACACTAAGGGCCAGCGTTCACTGTTTCACCTCTGGGCAGGAAGTCAATCAGCAGAATGCCCTTCCTGTCCCAGAACGCCGTGCACATCATTTTTGTATCGACACAGTCTGTTTGAATTTCATCTTGGCCGGAGATCAACTGTCACACCAATGCATTGACTGCTGCTTGGTTTCCGGGGCATAGTGCGAATTCCACGTCTCATCGCCCGTGACGATCCTGTCGAGGAACTCGTCGCCGTCATCATGATACCGGTGCAGAAATGTCAGCGCTGCTCCTAAGCGTTTGGTTTTGTGCTCGGGTGTCAGGTTTTTCGGCACCCACCTGGCACACAATTTCCTGAACAGCAGGTGCTTAGAGACAATTTCATGCAACAAGGATCGCGATATTTGCGGAAAATGGCTGCTGAGATCCGTAATCGTGAAGCGACGGTTTTCTACGATGCGCACCAGCTCAATAAGGTCATCATTGATGAGGGACGGTTGCCCACTACGTTCTTCATCATGGACACTTTGACGACCTTCGGAAAACTGCCTACACCAGCGAAGTACCATCTATTTGCTCAAGACGTTCGGCCCCTAGACCTGACAGAGCTGACGATGAATTTCGATCGGCGCTATGTTTTGTGCAGTAGAGAACTTTATCACTGATCGAACCTCGCAGGCGGCGGGAGAACGAATAAGAGCCGCCATTTCGGGCCACTGCTGCCGCGCTACTGGCACCAGGCGGGACCTGCCCGGTCAATATATGATTGATACGTCATAGATCTGTTACGCATGCGCAATTTTCACGGCTAAATAAAGGAAACAAAATCGTGAAGCATGCTTTCTGGATGCACTTCATATCTTGGAATTTTGGAGGACCAGGCACCCTCAGTAAAATAGTTGGAACGATGCCCCTCAATTTATAAGTTAGGGGGCAGGGACTTTCTGCCCCCTCCCCCAATTCGGTGCCTATGCTCGGCTCACATAAAGGAGGGGTAGTTCAGGACGGGCTACTCGCTTAAGGCGGAATGGAGAGGAGTTAGAGGGCAGAATAACTACAACCGAGTCCATGCGATATTTTCTAGAAGTTTATTATATCTATCATCGCCCTTAAGGGCCTAGTCTAACCGCTTAAACAAAAGCACACACCTGTAAGGGCTGTAGCTGGTCTGAATGTTCACAAAATAAATATTGCATGACTCCGGCATCGAGGACGGCAGCGATAGGGTGAGACAGAGAAACTGAGAGACTTAGGACTGAGGGTCACTTGAGGTAACTTATATTGCTTTCTGGTGCTGGCCACAACGAGCATCAGTGTTCTACTTTAACCGACTCTCGTCCTGCTCTAGTTTCAGCACTTACTGCTGTTTGCAACACTTTGTCTCTGGTTCGGATCTAGGTATAGAACCGTTATAATGTGCAATTTGTGGAGGCACAGATAATTCCGAATTTCTCGAAGAAAGCTTTTCAGTTATTCAAGCCGAGGTTTGTTGATATGAAGTACATATGCTAGTAAACATTGATGTATGTTATGTATAATTTTATTATAATCTATATCATTTTAGGCAATATTGTATTTACTGAAGTGGGTGGCTGAGATCATTACGGACTCATTGCACGGACTCTTGAAGGCTAGTTCCGCGTTTCGAATCCCACCAGGACTGGCCTCTCTGAATACGTGATTCTCCAGGATTTCCTCAAGCGTCATAATTGGCAAATGCTGGTCAGGTATGTGCCTTAAATTTAGGCTTTGGATGTTTCCTTCCAAATTTCCTTTCTTAATTATCATTCTACAGAGCGGTCATTTTCTGTCCCGGCCCGGATCGCGTGTATGTGTGTTCCGCGCGCTGTCTACTACACCGAGCGATTTTCCATTATAAAACGCCTGCATTACATACTCATGAATAATAGTAGCATGGTCTATAAGGAGCACTAACCTTGTTATAAGTGGTGTTGAAAGTGATGTCCAGGGAGAGGGGTTTTAGTAAGTAAACCATCAAGTTAGGAATGCATCCAGAGTTGGTGGTGAGGGAATGTGGGAGCGGCTGCGACTTTGCAGTGTTCTCTGTAAACAAATATGATGAACGGTTGAAGGCACTACACCCTGCTTCGAAAGCAGGCAAATCAGTATTAAGGAATAGTATTAGAAGAAAGAAGGCAATGTATGTTAAGCTATCAATGGTGTGCAATTAGTATATGAAAGCTACTAAACAAGTATTTAAAGCAATATCCGCTCTTATTAGTGAATGACACAGACTCTCGAAAAATTCTGATATGCAGTTTGGGAATGAGGAAGTTGAAGGTCCACTTTCCTCATTTTCCTTTCTAATAACATCACATGTTCCTTGGTTTCATTGAATTACAATGTTCTTTAACGTGATGTTTAAACGTCTTTTGAGTTCTGTGTTACATCTGATGGTTTTGCCATTTATGTTAAGGTGTTCCCATTTATGCAACGAATAAATGGCACAGTTGCAACGAAACCAGCTGTTGTGGAGGGAAGGAGTGTGTCCGTCACAATACCTGCCGTCACTTATACTACGTGCGGTAACAGGATTGCTCTGTTTACTTACTAAAACCCCTCTGCCTGGTGATGTTTAAGGAACGGATCAGAGTGGCCAATTTTAAGAGTGTGACTTACCTTGTACTGCACACGCACTCTGTTTATGAAGTGAAACACGTGCCTACTTAGGTATATTTCTTTACCCACCGTTTGTATCCAGGGACACGTGTCAAGACATTAAGCTCTCTGCGTCGGTAACTAGGTCACTGTAATCCGCCCTCTAGTGATGTCCATCTGCATTGAGACATTCCTGGCATTCTTCGTCATCATGAGGTTGTAACTCATTAACAATAGTCACTCTTTGGGTTTAAATTTTACTAGTTTAATAGCTGTATGAACAGAGGATTTTTGAAACACTCACTTGTGTGCAACACGTCTTAGAGGCTTCTTGGGAAAGCGTTCGAATGATGCACCAATTACCCCCTTTTTAATTAGAACATTTGTGTTTTTCGCTTCGTAGGTTTATCCTAAACTTATTAACCAGACATCTGACAGTACTTCTATTTGGAACTGGAATACCAAGAAATGCCTCCTGAAACTGCCTACACACCTGTCTAAATGATTCGGTTTTTACGTATGTGTCGTACATAACACTATTTTTTCAAGCGTGAAATTGCCGGCAAGCATTCCAGTGTACTAATAAAACACAAGAACAGCAACAATAATAGGAATAATCTAAACTAATTCATACACAACACAGATGCTTGAGTAAGCTTTCACTTTTGAGATACGAGGGCAGTCCCAGAAGTACCCAACCTAACGTATATATAGCGGTTGTTGTTTCAAACAAATGACTATGGTAGAAAGTACCAACCTTATAAAGCTTAAGTTTGAAGTTTGACGATGCTACGTTGTTTAGTAATTGTTTGGCAGCCATTAATAGTGAACTCTCTCAGCGAATTTGTAAACATGGATAAAACCGGCCATCGTTATGTGATACAATAGTTTCATTTGAAAGGTCTTAGTCCAACTAATATTAAAGCTGAGCTAGATTCTACTCTGAGGGAGTCTGCTCCTTCGTTTGCAATAGTAAAATATTCGGTGGTAGAGTTTAAGCGAGGCCGTACGAGCGCCAAGACAAACATCCCAGTGGTCGACCAAATGAGGTGACCGCGCCAGAAATTGTGAAGAAAATCCACAAAATGGTATTGGATGACCGTTGACTGAGTGTGCGCGAGCTAGCAGATATCGTAGGCATTTCAAAAAGTGTTGTACATTGCATACTAACTGAAAATTTAGACATGAGAAAGCTGTGCACAAGATGGGTGCCGCGTTTACTCACAACTGAACAAAAGCAACGTGGTGAAGATGTTTCAGTCGAGTGTTTGGCGATGTTTCACTGCAATAAAGCCAAGTTTTTGCGTCGATTCATAACCATGGATGAAACATGGGTCCATCACTTTAGACGGGAGACGAAGGAACAGTCAAAACAGTGGATTGAAAGGGGAGAATCGGCTCCAAAGAAGGTGAAGACAGTTCCATCTGCAGGCAAGGTCATGGCGTCAGTTTTCTAGGATGTGCGTGGGATAATTTTCATTGATTATCTTCAAAAAGAAAAAGCAATCAATGGCGAGTATTATGCAAACTTATCGCAGAGTTTGAATAATGAAAACAAGCAAACACGGCCGCTTTAGCGAAAAAGAAAGTTCTGTTTCATCAAGACAATGCACCAGCTCACACATCCATTATCGGCATGCCCAAAATCAATGAGTTAAAGTTTGAATTGCTTCCTCATGCACCCTATTGGCCAGACTTAGCCCCCTTTGATTATTTTCTGTTTCCAAAGTTGAAGAAATGGCTTGGTGGTAAAAGATTTGCAACCAATGAAGAGATGGAGTTTGAAGTTGATGGATATTTTTCAGAACTCGACGATTCTCACTATAAACAGGGTATCGAAGCTATTGAATACCGCTGGGAAAAGTGTATCCAGCTGAAAGGAAACTATGTAGAGAAATAAAGATGTTTTTCCCACAATTTTTGTGTTTTCTTTGTTAGGTCGGGTACTTCTGGGACAGTCCTCGTATACAAGGAACAAACTCTAGTCTTTACAGCACGAACAGAAGGCAGCAACAAACAGTTGACATTCACAGCCCATAAAGCTTAGCTTTGAGCACATCATTGACCACTAGTGAGCTAGCGGATTATACCGAGGTGATTTTTTTGCAAGCGCATCACCCATACATGCGATCATGGCTGGGCTGCAAAACGACCGCTCTGTATTTTATGTATCTTAAGTGCGCAATGCCTGTGGTGCCGCAAGTAGTAGTAAATACTACTCAGTACAGGAAAAAAATTGTATTAGTAGAAATAGTACTTATGAACTCTAAGATATTGATTCAATACGTACCATTTACCATGATGCGCTTTTCTCAGACACGCTGTCACGCGACAGTAATTTGTTGTGTGTTAACCTTCTTAGTTTTAGCCTCAACATTTCCTTGATCAGTTTCGTTTTAAAGCTGCATGACGTCAAGGGCATAATTACATTGCTCTAGTTTCCTGAGTATCAGTCTGCAATTCTATTATGATGATCCTTTGAAGTGATAGTGGGTTCATTCTCGTTACCCCTATCAACCGGGTAGATGGTCTTCCTATAATTTCCTTACTCCACCATGCACTTAACTGTGATTGCTTTAATTACAAAAAAATTCTAGTATAAATTTAAGTACAGGAATGCTACGAACTTAACCTAATACTTTCTTCACAGGTGTTTTAGGGATAATTATGAAGAGACTACTTACATAAAAAAATCTTATGTATAAATTTCTCTACTCACTATCTTTATTAGTGGGTATACAAACCAGTCTTGCTAAAGTTTATTTTTCTACCTACTACGTTTTAATACAAACAAACCTTTGCAGAAATAGCTACATTACACATATCTTTATAGATACAAAGAGAACAGCGATAGTCAAATGTTTAAGAACTGGACGCTTTATGCTGGCTTTAAAATTACATACTGTTTCCATCCAATTCGAGAAACAACTGAATGTTGACAGGACTTTAACAGAATGACCACGTAATGAACAATTTGAACCATTAATAAAGGATATCTCAGAAATAGCTTATGCCACAAAAAATAAATAAATTGTGTATTTTAAAGAGATTTACATTTTTCATGTAGTGCGTTTTCGTCTATCGCTTAACGTTTACCACTTATACAAGATTTATACAAAGTTCCTTCCGTATGAAGAGTACCTCACAGGCTATTCCTGGAAAATTCGAGATATACAATTTATTTGTTAGTAAACATCTTTAATATACAGTATTTTAATCAAAATCTTTTTTTAGATGTTTTTTAGAAAAGCAAACTTTTCGAAAAATGTTCCATATATAGGATACTTGGGGTAGGGGGAACCGAGCGGATGGCTCAGGCGGTAGGTAACGTCTGTGGCCCTCCTTTGGGAGGTCTTAGGTTCGATGCCCGTGGCCGACCTTCCTAACCCATGGGTGTTTTCGCTAGGCGAAAGCTGGGAAAGATTATTAAGTCCCCGTAATTTCCTGTCCCTCCATTTCACCTCCATTCTCATTTCACTTCGGCTTTCATCCGCTTGGTATCTTTCAGGGTTGTACGTGTCGGCGGGAATTCTCGGCGTATGCATGGCAGGGGAAAAGGATGCTCTGTGAAAAACTTCGCCCTTGGAATGGGAGCGGTCTCCGGGTTCCGGGCCCCCCAGGGGATGTGTAAGCCCACAGGGGGGAGGGGAGCAGGCTGCACCAGTGCCCATCCGGGGAGTTTAAATCTATAATTGGTAGGGAACCTGCTCTCTGCCTGTCGTGCCCCCTGGTCCAGCGCCTTCTCTCCCCCGGGGGCAACCAGTCCGGTGCATAGGTACAAAAGATTTACACTATGTGATAAAACGTATCCGGACACCCCACAAACATATGTTTTCCATCTTAGGTGCATTGTGCTGCCACATACTGCCTGGTACTCATTATCCGCGACCTCAGTAGTCATTAGACATCGTGAAACAGCAGAATGGGATGCTCCGTGGAGCTCACGGACTTCGAACGTGGTCAGATGATTGGGTGTCACTTGTGTCAGAAGTCTGTACGCGAGATTTCCACACTCCTAAACATCCCTAGGTGCAGTGTTTCTGATGTGATAGTGAAGTGGAAACGTGAAGGGGCATGTACAGCCAAAAGTGTAAAGGCCGACCTCGTCTGTTGACTGACGGAGACCGCCGACATTTGAAGAGGTTCGTAAAGAGTAATAGGCAGACATCTATCCAGACCATCACACAGTTATTCCAAACTGCATCAGGATCCACTCCAAGTACTATGAAAGTTAGGCGTGAGGTGAGAAATCTTGGATTCCATGGTCGAGCGGCTGCTCATAAGCCACACATCACGCAGGAAAATGCCAAATGACGCCTCGCTTGGTGTAAGGAGCGTCAACATTACACGATTGAACAGTGGCAAAACGTTGTGTGCAGTGACAAATCACGGTACACAATGTGGCGATCCGATGGCAGGGTGTGGGTATGGCGAATGCCCGGTGAACGTCATCTGCCAGCGTGTGTACTGCCAACAGTGAAATTCAGAGGTGGTGGTGTTATGGTGTGGTCGTGTTTTTCCTGGAGGGGGCTTGTACTCCTTGTTATTTTGCGTGGCACGATCACAGTGCAGACCTACATTGATATTTTAAGCACCTTCTTATTTCCCACTGTTGAAGAGCAATTCGGGGATGGCGATTGCATCTTTCAACACGATCGAGCACCTGTTCATACTGCACGGGATGTGGAGGAGTGGTTACACGACAATAGCATCCCTGTAATGGACTGGCCTGCACAGAGTCCTGACTTTAATCCTATAGAACACCTTTGGGATGTTTTGGAACGCCGACTTCGTGCCAGGCCTCACCGACCTACATCGATACCTCTCCTCAGTTCCGCACTCTGTGAAGAATGGGCTGCCATTCCCAAGAAACCTTCCAGCACCGGATTGAAAGTATGACTGCGAGAGTGAACGCTGTCATCAAGGGTAAGGTTGGGCTAACACCATATTGACTTCCAGCATTACCGATGGAGTGCGCCACGAACTTGTACGTCATTTTTAGCCCCCGTGTTAGGCCCCTCTCCGCGTTGAATCGTAATCCTGGGGTGGGGGATTTTCTTGAAAATCTTCGTGTCACATCTTTGGAAGATACTAAACTTAAGTAAGAAGTTTAGTACTTTCCGATTTTTTGTTTTTGAGTTATGTTGTTCACACACACGGACTTCTTTTTGAAACTGCTTTTATTTTGGTTCCAGGAGCCTCAAAACCTGTATTTCCGGTGAAATATCAGTATCGAATTTTTGATCAGAATACATAAGTATCCTCTCTACCTACTATGTACACTGGCGTGCGTAAAAGCTGGCCTATTTGCCTAGATCGCAATCCTGCATAAGTTTTTCATTTTCAGGTACTCAAATTTTGACTACCCCAACCGATATCAGTTCTCTGTGTGACTGGTCCAAAAAACAATACAGGGACATACAAACTAACCAACGAACGAATCATAATAATAATTACAATAATAGAGCTTTTCTTTATAGACGCTTTTTAATTGCCATGGTTCTTAGCGTCCCATTCTACCAGGTGGCCCAACTGTTTCGTATTTTAAGTGTGTAGATATCCCTTCGTACATTAAAAGAGTTGTAGAACTCAACGGGGTAATTCCGAGTAAAGACTGGTCGTGGGGAACTGAAGAATTAATGTGAATGATCTCCGTTTATTTATTTATTTCTTTTTTTAAAGTTCCATTATTAAACTTTGTAATGTAAACTCTAAAACTTAATCATTAATCATTAGATCTAATCATTAGATCACACTCTCATTCGTTCTTTCAGCCTCTGAGGAGGATAGGGAACAATCTTGGATAGGGAAATATTCCCATCCTCCAGTCGGGATTCGAAGCCGATATCCCTCGCACAGAGACAGTGCTCTACCGACTGAGCTACGAGGCTAGCCAAGCTTCGATGTATTTCTCTTAATTATCAGCAAAGGCAATGACCGGATCGCGCTCATTGAGAGGCAATTCCCGCACTTGCAATACAGTGTGCATTCCGTGATGATAGACAAAAATAGACCGAAAAGGTCTTGTAATATTTTCCACTTCAGTTACACGGGCTTTATTTTCGAGAGGATAAACACTTTTTTGACTGACAAATAATTAAAATGTCTATTTGAACTATGCGTATCCTTGCATAGCTATGTTTATAATTGTGTTTACGCTGTTCTTGTCTAGGCTATAGCAACAAATATGAAAGCACGCAGGTTTCACTACCATTTTTCGCATGTTGTTTTAAATGTTAGTGTTACTATTGTTATTATTATCATCATCATCATCATCATATAATGGTACTGTTATGTTGACTCCGCCCATTGAATAAATGTTCGAAATGTTGCCCCTGTTAATTGACAGGATATTCCAACTGTCTCCGCGTATCCATATGGGTGTTTCTGAGAACCGCTGGTGTAGTAGTAGTAGTAGCAGTAGTAGTAGTAGTAGTAGTAGTAGTAGTAGTAGTAGTAGTAGTAGTAGTAGTAGTAGTAGTAGTAGTAGTGGTGGTGGTGGTAGTGGTAGTGGTAGTGGTGGTGGTGGTGGTCGTGGTTGTGGCGGCGGCAGCGGCAGCAGCAGTAGCAGACTTTTTGGGGCGCTTCTGACCTGTGTGTACTTGGAATTGCCCCATTGAGTTCTACAACTCCTTTAACGCACGAAGGGTTATCTGCACACGTCAAATGCGGTTGGGTCATCTGGTATATTGGGCGTGAAAGATCGGAAATTTTGCTCAGAGGTCTCTTTATTAGGCTTGAGGCTCTTTTACATGTTGTAAGTATATTACTTAAGTCCACCGGCTATACTTTCCTTCCGAAGGAAGCCATGCTAAGGATTTTTACCCCGAAGAAATCCATCGCCCTCTGCCTGGTTTGAATCCGCGACCTCGAGAACTATAGGCTAGCATGATACCAGACCACGGAGGACGACCCAATGAACGAAGTTTATAAAGTATGTTAAATGGAGGGGTGTTTGGGATACCACCTCTAAGAAATAGCTTCATTACGACTGGTTCAAAAATTAAATTGAGTTTTATTTATGGACGCCTATTAGCTGCTGTGGTCCTTAGCGTCCCATTTATGTTGGGCGTGAAAGACCGGTAATTTTGTTCAGAGGTCTCTTTATCAGACTTGAGGTTCTTTTACGTGCCGCAAATCTATGGCATGGGACCACCGGCTTTACTTCCCTTCCGAAGGAAGTCATGCTAACGCGACTTCGGTACGATTGGTACACAAAGAAACGTAAACCAATCACAATATAATTCGGCCTTCTAGAGGAAGGGGGGAAGAATTATTTTCCTGAGAGGTTCAACTGGACGACATTTACATAATTATATGAGAGCTTTCGTGAGCGACATGGAGACGAAGGTTAAGTTTTGGTGCTACTAAACGGCAATAAGAAAGTTGACATTAAGAAAACGGTAGTGCAGCATAAAAATATAAGGTTTAGGTTGTAATGTTACCCTTCAGCAGTTCGCCCATACTTTAGGGGAGGCAAAGTACGCTGCCAACCCAGTGGCTAGAATTATACTCGAAAAACAGAGATAGTCACGAAGGTAGTAGGTGGGAGTATATATGTTTTCTCAGTACCAACATGAACAGCTCCGTTCCATAATGAGCTCACGTCAGTATATCTAAGTGGTAGAGAAAGTAAAAATCTTGTCATTTGCATGACTTTCTCTACTCACCATTCTACAAACTATTGCTACAAAAGTTTGTTCTCTAAACTTCTTGTAAATCATGACAAACCTTTATTATACATAACACACATCGTTTAAGGTATAAGAAGGGCAGAGTAGGCTATGGCGATATTCAGATTTGCATAAAGTGTGTTGCTATGTGATGGTTTTGAAATTCCATGCTCTTTGCATGCCTACATTCTCTACCCACTATCATTATTATATATAGCTTCTACAAACTACACTTACAAAGCATGTTTGTGTATCTACTTCATATTAATCGTTTACAGAAATACACTGATTTTCTTTCACACTGTGACCATCGCACGGCTGCTCGTGCACCGGTCGCCGCAGCTTGGACTCACGTCAAAATAGTAATATCTCCGCAATTGCCTCGTGCTCTCATATTTATAATTACAATGATAATAAGCACATACCTTACCATAAGAGCTGTTGGAAATGTTGTCCTCTTCTAGCCGCATATTTCTCGCATCTTCTCAGGAAATTTTCATTCGCACTCGAGAGTTCAATATTCGAAATTTAGTGAGATTCTTTTAGTTCTTACAACGTATGGGAGTTGTTGCACACACCTTATTTTTCAAGTTCCTCCATAGATAAAAATCACATACAGTTAAATCAGGAAACCATGAGGACCATAATTCTTTACTAATCCTCCAAAATTTCATGAATTAAATTTAGTGACTCATCAGCTGTACGTGCGATAGCAAAGTCTTTCTGGAAATATTCAGGCTGATATTCAACATCGGTCAAGTGTTCAAAAAATGGTGTAACTAATTTCTGTGTCTCTGTGTATTTATGGTTTGTTTAAAAAAATCTGATGTGTTACACTCACATGACTTTCTCTACTCTTGTACAAACTATTTTTACAAACGCTTATTCTCCATCTACTTCATGTTAATCGAGATAAACATTTGCAGACTCTCTCTTATTGCTAATTTTCTTGTAGATGTAAGGGGAACGTATATTTACAAGGGCAATATAAAAAAAATCTGATGTGTTACACTCACATGACTTTCTCTACTCCTGTACTAACCATTTTACAAACGCTTATTCTCCATATGCTTCATGTTAATCGAGATATCGAGATGTCAATCTTATTGCTAATTTTCTTGTAGATGCAAGGGGAATATGGTAGCTTTTAAGCGATAGTCAAATATTTTAACGCTGGTTGCTATGTGGCGCATTCCATTCTCTTTGCATGTCAGGACATAAAAAATTGAATAACGAATTTGAGAAAAAGTATAAGTATTGGAAAATTTAAGGAAATAACAAGCAATATCTCGAAAATGGTTCACTCAACTAAAAAATGTATGTGACATAAATTGTGTATTTTAACGCGATCTACATTTTTTGTGTAGTAAAAGTTTGTCTATCTCTTATGGTTTACCAGTTATGCAAAAGTCGTTTACAATAAAGAATACTTTTGGAGACATTCCCAGGAAATTCAAGATATGCATTTTATTTGTCATAAAAATATCTTAAACATATGATATTTTAATCAAAATCGTTAGAGCCATTTTTGAGAAAATTAAAATTTTCGAAAAATCTTCCATGTAAAGGGTACTCTGGGGTGAGGGGATTTTCTTGTAAACCTTCGTGTCGCATCCCTGGAAGATACTGAACGCAAATACCAAGTTTGGTGTTTATCCGACTGTTCGTTTCTGAGTTATGCTGTTCACAGACACACAGACACACAGACAGACAGACACACAGACACACACACGGACATGTTTCCAAAAATGCTTTTTTTGGATTCAGGGGGTCTCAAAAGATGTATTTCCGGTGAAATCTCGGTATCGAAAATTTGGGTGGAATACAATACTTCCCCTACTTACTATACGTAGTAGAGAAAGTAAAAATGAATAACGAATTTGAGAAAAAGTATAAGTATTGGAAAATTTAAGGAAATAACAAGCAATATCTCGAAAACGGTTCACTCAACAAAAGAAATGTATATGACTTAAGTTGTGTATTTTAACGCGATCTACATTTTTTGTGTAGTAAAATTTTGTCTATCTCTTATGGTTTACCAGTTATGCAAAAGTCGTTCACATGAAGAATACTTTTGGAGACATTCCCAGAAACTTCGAGATATACATTTCATTTCTCATGACATTATCTTAAACATATGATATTTTCATCAAAATCGTTAGAGCCATTTTTGAGAAAATTAAAATTTTCGAAAAATGTTCCATGTAAAGGGTAGTCTGGGGTGGGGGGATTTTCTTGAAAACCTTCGTGTCGCATCTCTGGAAGATACTGAACGTAAATACCAACTTTGGTGTTTATCCGACTGTTAGTTTTTGAGTTATGCTGTTCACAGACACACATACACAGACACACACGGACATGTTTCCAAAAATGCTTTTTTTGGATTCAGGAGGTCTCAAAACATGTATTTCCGGTGAAATCTCGGTATCGAATTTTTGGGTGGAATGCAATACTTCCCCTACTTACTATACATAGTAGAGAAAGTAAAAATGAATAACGAATTTGAGAAAAAGCATAAGTATTGGAAAATTTAAGGAAATAACAAGCAATATCTCGAAAACGGTTCACTCAACAAAAGAAATGTATATGACATAAGTTGTGTATTTTAACGCGATCTACATTTTTTGTGTAGTAAAATTTTGTCTATCTCTTATGATTTACCAGTTATGCAAAAGGCGTTCACAATGAAGAATACTTTTGGAGACATTCCCAGAAAATTCGAGATATACATTTCATTTCTCATGACATTATCTTAAACATATGATATTTTCATCAAAATCGTTAGAGCCATTTTTGCGAAAATTAAAATTTTCGAAAAATTTTCCATGTAAAGGGTAGTCTGGAGTGGGGGGATTTTCTTGTAAACCTTCGTGTCGCATCTCTGGAAGATACTGAACCTAAATACGAAGTTTGGTGCTTATCCGACTGTTCGTTTTTCAGTTATGCTGTTCACAGACACACACACACACACACACACACACACACAGACACACACACAGACACACACACGGACATGTTTCCAAAAATGCTTTTTTTGGATTCAGGAGATCTCAAAACATATATTTCCGGTGAAATCTCGGTATCGAATTTTTGGGTGGAATGCAATACTTCCCCTACTTACTATACGTAGTAGAGAAAGTAATACAGTAGCCTTTAAGCACATACATATCTCTTAATAACTGGTTGCTAGGTGCAGCACCATTCTCTTTGCCACAGATTAATACTCTTTGCATATCCAAGACAAAAAAATCTGATGTGTTACACTCACATGACTTTCCCTACTCTTGTACACACTATTTTTACAAACGCCTATTCTCCATATGCTTCATGTTAATCCAGATATCGAGATGTCAATATTATTGGTAATTTTCTTGTAGATGCAAGGGAAATATGGTAGCTTTTAAGCGAAAGACAAATATTTTAACGCTGGTTGCTATGTGGCGCATTCCATTCTCTTTGCATGTCCAGGACATAAAAAAAATCTGATGCTACACTCACATGACTTTCTCTACTCTTGTACGAACTATTTTTACAAACGTTTATTCTCCATATGCTTCATGTTAATCGAGATATCGAGATGTCAATCTTATTGCTAATTTTCTTGTAGATGCAAGGGGAACATGGTAGGTTATAAGCGATAGTCAAATCTTTTAAGCGCTGGTTGCTATGTGGCACATTCTATCCCGTTTGCATATCCAGGACATAAAAAATTGAATAACGAATTTGAGAAAAAGTATAAGTATTGGAAAATTTAAGGAAATAACAAGCAATATCTCGAAAATGGTTCACTCAACTAAAAAATGTATATGACATAAATTGTGTATTTTAACGCGATCTACATTTTTTATGTAGTAAAAGTTTGTCTATCTCTTATGGTTTACCAGTTATGCAAAAGTCGTTCACAATAAAGAATACTTTTGGAGACATTCCCAGGAAATTCAAGATATGCATTTTATTTGTCATAAAAATATCTTAAACATATGATATTTTAATCAAAATCGTTGGAGCCATTTTTGAGAAAATTAAAATTTTCGAAAAATCTTCCATGTAAAGGGTACTCTGGGGTGGGGGGATTTTCTTGTAAACCTTCGTGTCGCATCCCTGGAAGATACTGAACGCAAATACCAAGTTTGGTGTTTATCCGACTGTTCGTTTCTGAGTTATGCTGTTCACAGACACACAGACACACAGGCAGACAG
Source organism: Deroplatys truncata (assembly GCA_030765065.1). Lineage (NCBI taxonomy): Eukaryota > Metazoa > Arthropoda > Insecta > Mantodea > Mantidae > Deroplatys > Deroplatys truncata. The sequence goes on along the minus strand of CM060987.1, from coordinate 105,132,083 downwards.
ACACACAGACACACACACGGACATGTTTCCAAAAATGCTTTTTTTGGATTCAGGGGGTCTCAAAAGATGTATTTCCGGTGAAATCTCGGTATCGAATATTTGGGTGGAATACAATACTTCCCCTACTTACTATACGTAGTAGAGAAAGTAAAAATGAATAACGAATTTGAGAAAAAGTATAAGTATTGGAAAATTTAAGGAAATAACAAGCAATATCTCGAAAACGGTTCACTCAACAAAAGAAATGTATATGACTTAAGTTGTGTATTTTAACGCGATCTACATTTTTTGTGTAGTAAAATTTTGTCTATCTCTTATCGTTTACCAGTTATGCAAAAGTCGTTCACAAAGAAGAATACTTTTGGAGACATTCCCAGAAACTTCGAGATATACATTTCATTTCTCATGACATTATCTTAAACATATGATATTTTCATCAAAATCGTTAGAGCCATTTTTGAGAAAATTAAAATTTTCGAAAGATGTTCCATGTAAAGGGTAGTCTGGGGTGGGGGGATGTTCTTGAAAACCTTCGTGTCGCATCTCTGGAAGATACTGAACGTAAATACCAACTTTGGTGTTTATCCGACTGTTAGTTTTTGAGTTATGCTGTTCACAGACACACACACACACACACAGACACACACGGACATGTTTCCAAAAATGCTTTTTTTGAATTCAGGAGGTCTCAAAACATGTATTTCCGGTGAAATCTCGGTATCGAATTTTTGGGTGGAATGCAATAATTCCCCTACTTACTATACGTAGTACAGAAAGTAAAAATGAATAACGAATTTGAGAAAAAGTATAAGTATTGGAAAATTTAAGGAAATAACAAGCAATATCTCGAAAACGGTTCACTCAACAAAAGAAATGTATATGACATAAGTTGTGTATTTTAACGCGATCTACATTTTTTGTGTAGTAACATTTTGTCTATCTCTTATGGTTTACCAGTTATGCAAAAGGCGTTCACAATGAAGAATACTTTTGGAGACATTCCCAGAAAATTCGAGATATACATTTCATTTCTCATGACATTATCTTAAACATTAGATATTTTCATCAAAATCGTTAGAGCCATTTTTGCGAAAATTAAAATTTTCGAAAAATTTTCCATGTAAAGGGTAGTCTGGAGTGGGGGGATTTTCTTGTAAACCTTCGTGTCGCATCTCTGGAAGATACTGAACCTAAATACGAAGTTTGGTGCTTATCCGACTGTTCGTTTTTCAGTTATGCTGTTCACAGACACACACACACACACACACACACACACACACACAGACACACACACAGACACACACACGGACATGTTTCCAAAAATGCTTTTTTTGGATTCAGGAGATCTCAAAACATATATTTCCGGTGAAATCTCGGTATCGAATTTTTGGGTGGAATGCAATACTTCCCCTACTTACTATACGTAGTAGAGAAAGTAATACAGTAGCCTTTAAGCACATACATATCTCTTAATAACTGGTTGCTAGGTGCAGCACCATTCTCTTTGCCACAGATTAATACTCTTTGCATATCCAAGACAAAAAAATCTGATGTGTTACACTCACATGACTTTCCCTACTCTTGTACACACTATTTTTACAAACGCCTATTCTCCATATGCTTCATGTTAATCCAGATATCGAGATGTCAATATTATTGGTAATTTTCTTGTAGATGCAAGGGAAATATGGTAGCTTTTAAGCGAAAGACAAATATTTTAACGCTGGTTGCTATGTGGCGCATTCCATTCTCTTTGCATGTCCAGGACATAAAAAAAATCTGATGCTACACTCACATGACTTTCTCTACTCTTGTACGAACTATTTTTACAAACGTTTATTCTCCATATGCTTCATGTTAATCGAGATATCGAGATGTCAATCTTATTGCTAATTTTCTTGTAGATGCAAGGGGAACATGGTAGGTTATAAGCGATAGTCAAATCTTTTAAGCGCTGGTTGCTATGTGGCACATTCTATCCCGTTTGCATATCCAGGACATAAAAAATTGAATAACGAATTTGAGAAAAAGTATAAGTATTGGAAAATTTAAGGAAATAACAAGCAATATCTCGAAAATGGTTCACTCAACTAAAAAATGTATATGACATAAATTGTGTATTTTAACGCGATCTACATTTTTTATGTAGTAAAAGTTTGTCTATCTCTTATGGTTTACCAGTTATGCAAAAGTCGTTCACAATAAAGAATACTTTTGGAGACATTCCCAGGAAATTCAAGATATGCATTTTATTTGTCATAAAAATATCTTAAACATATGATATTTTAATCAAAATCGTTGGAGCCATTTTTGAGAAAATTAAAATTTTCGAAAAATCTTCCATGTAAAGGGTACTCTGGGGTGGGGGGATTTTCTTGTAAACCTTCGTGTCGCATCCCTGGAAGATACTGAACGCAAATACCAAGTTTGGTGTTTATCCGACTGTTCGTTTCTGAGTTATGCTGTTCACAGACACACAGACACACAGGCAGACAGACACACAGACACACACACGGACATGTTTCCAAAAATGCTTTTTTTGGATTCAGGGGGTCTCAAAAGATGTATTTCCGGTGAAATCTCGGTATCGAATATTTGGGTGGAATACAATACTTCCCCTACTTACTATACGTAGTAGAGAAAGTAAAAATGAATAACGAATTTGAGAAAAAGTATAAGTATTGGAAAATTTAAGGAAATAACAAGCAATATCTCGAAAACGGTTCACTCAACAAAAGAAATGTATATGACTTAAGTTGTGTATTTTAACGCGATCTACATTTTTTGTGTAGTAAAATTTTGTCTATCTCTTATCGTTTACCAGTTATGCAAAAGTCGTTCACAAAGAAGAATACTTTTGGAGACATTCCCAGAAACTTCGAGATATACATTTCATTTCTCATGACATTATCTTAAACATATGATATTTTCATCAAAATCGTTAGAGCCATTTTTGAGAAAATTAAAATTTTCGAAAGATGTTCCATGTAAAGGGTAGTCTGGGGTGGGGGGATGTTCTTGAAAACCTTCGTGTCGCATCTCTGGAAGATACTGAACGTAAATACCAACTTTGGTGTTTATCCGACTGTTAGTTTTTGAGTTATGCTGTTCACAGACACACACACACACACACAGACACACACGGACATGTTTCCAAAAATGCTTTTTTTGAATTCAGGAGGTCTCAAAACATGTATTTCCGGTGAAATCTCGGTATCGAATTTTTGGGTGGAATGCAATAATTCCCCTACTTACTATACGTAGTACAGAAAGTAAAAATGAATAACGAATTTGAGAAAAAGTATAAGTATTGGAAAATTTAAGGAAATAACAAGCAATATCTCGAAAACGGTTCACTCAACAAAAGAAATGTATATGACATAAGTTGTGTATTTTAACGCGATCTACATTTTTTGTGTAGTAACATTTTGTCTATCTCTTATGGTTTACCAGTTATGCAAAAGGCGTTCACAATGAAGAATACTTTTGGAGACATTCCCAGAAAATTCGAGATATACATTTCATTTCTCATGACATTATCTTAAACATTAGATATTTTCATCAAAATCGTTAGAGCCATTTTTGCGAAAATTAAAATTTTCGAAAAATTTTCCATGTAAAGGGTAGTCTGGAGTGGGGGGATTTTCTTGAAAACCTTCGTGTCGCATCTCTGGAAGATACTGAACCTAAATACCAAGTTTGGTGCTTATCCGACTGTTCGTTTTCAGTTATACTGTTCACAGACATACACACACACAGACACACACACACACACACAGACACACACACACACACACAGACACACACACGGACATGTTTCCAAAAATGTGGATTCAGGAGATCTCAAAACATATAGTTCCGGTGAAATCTCGGTATCGAATTTTTGGGTGGAATGCAATACTTCCCCTACTTACTATACGTAGTAGAGAAAGTAATACAGTAGCCTTTAAGCACATACATATCTCTTAATAACTGATTGCTAGGTGCAGCACCATTCTCTTTGCCAGAGATTAATACTCTTTGCATATCCAAGACAAAAAAATCTGATGTGTTACACTCACATGACTTTCTCTACTCTTGTACACACTATTTTTACAAACGCCTATTCTCCATATCCTTCATGTTAATCGAGATATCGAGATGTCAATCTTATTGGTAATTTTCTTGTAGATGCAAGGGAAATATGGTAGCTTTTAAGCGAAAGTCAAATATTTTAACGCTGGTTGCTATGTGGCGCATTCCATTCTCTTTGCATGTCCAGGACATAAAAAAAATCTGATGCTACACTCACATGACTTTCTCTACTCTTGTACGAACTATTTTTACAAACGTTTATTCTCCATATGCTTCATGTTAATCGAGATATCGAGATGTCAATCTTATTGCTAATTTTCTTGTAGATGCAAGGGGAACATGGTAGGTTATAAGCGATAGTCAAATCTTTTAAGCGCTGGTTGCTATGTGGCACATTCTATCCCGTTTGCATATCCAGGACCAAAAAAATTGAATAACGAATTTGAGAAAAAGTATAAGTATTGGAAAATTTAAGGAAATAACAAGCAATATCTCGAAAATGGTTCACTCAACTAAAAAATGTATATTACATAAATTGTGTATTTTAACGCGATCTACATTTTTTGTGTAGTAAAAGTTTGTCTGTCTCTTATGGTATACCAGTTATGCAAAAGTCGTTCACAATAAAGAATACTTTTGGAGACATTCCCAGGAAATTCAAGATATACATTTTATTTGTCATAAAAATATCTTAAACATATGATATTTTAATCAAAATCGTTAGAGCCATTTTTGAGAAAATTAAAATTTTCGAAAAATGTTCCATGTAAAGGGTACTCTGGGGTGGGGGGATTTTCTTGTAAACCTTCGTGTCGCATCCCTGGAAGATACTGAACGCAAATACCAAGTTTGGTGTTTATCCGACTGTTCGTTTCTGAGTTATGCTGTTCACAGACACACAGACACACAGACAGACAGACACACAGACACACACACGGACATGTTTCCAAAAATGCTTTTTTTGGATTCAGGGGGTCTCAAAAGATGTATTTCCGGTGAAATCTCGGTATCGAAAATTTGGGTGGAATACAATACTTCCCCTACTTACTATACGTAGTAGAGAAAGTAAAAATGAATAACGAATTTGAGAAAAAGTATAAGTATTGGAAAATTTAAGGAAATAACAAGCAATATCTCGAAAACGGTTCACTCAACAAAAGAAATGTATATGACTTAAGTTGTGTATTTTAACGCGATTCTACATTTTTTGTGTAGTAAAATTTTGTCTATCTCTTATGGTTTACCAGTTATGCAAAAGTCGTTCACAATGAAGAATACTTTTGGAGACATTCCCAGAAACTTCGAGATATACCTTTCATTTCTCATGACATTATCTTAAACATATGATATTTTCATCAAAATCGTTAGAGCCATTTTTGAGAAAATTAAAATTTTCGAAAAATGTTCCATGTAAAGGGTAGTCTGGGGTGGGGGGATTTTCTTGAACACCTTCGTGTCGCATCTCTGGAAGATACTGAACGTAAATACCAACTTTGGTGTTTATCCGACTGTTAGTTTTTGAGTTATGCTGTTCACAGACACACACGGACATGTTTCCAAAAATGCTTTTTTTGGATTCAGGAGGTCTCAAAACATGTATTTCCGGTGAAATCTCGGTATCGAATTTTTGGGTGGAATGCAATACTTCCCCTACTTACTATACGTAGTAGAGAAAGTAAAAATGAATAACGAATTTGAGAAAAAGTATAAGTATTGGAAAATTTAAGGAAATAACAAGCAATATCTCGAAAACGGTTCACTCAACAAAAGAAATGTATATGACATAAGTTGTGTATTTTAACGCGATCTACATTTTTTGTGGAGTAAAATTTTGTCTATCTCTTATGGTTTACCAGTTATGCAAAAGGCGTTCACAATGAAGAATACTTTTGGAGACATTCCCAGAAAATTCGAGATATACATTTCATTTCTCATGACATTATCTTAAACATTAGATATTTTCATCGAAATCGTTAGAGCCATTTTTGCGAAAATTAAAATTTTCGAAAAATTTTCCATGTAAAGGGTAGTCTGGAGTGGGGGGATTTTCTTGAAAACCTTCGTGTCGCATCTCTGGAAGATACTGAACCTAAATACCAAGTTTGGTGCTTATCCGACTGTTCGTTTTCAGTTATGCTGTTCACAGACACACACACACACACACACACACACACAGAGACACACACACACACAGACACACACACACAGACACACACACGGACATGTTTCCAAAAATGCTTTTTTTGGATTCAGGAGATCTCAAAACATATAGTTCCGGTGAAATCTCGGTATCGAATTTTTGGGTGGAATGCAATACTTCCCCTACTTACTATACGTAGTAGAGAAAGTAATACAGTAGCCTTTAAGCACATACATATCTCTTAATAACTGGTTGCTAGGTGCAGCACCATTCTCTTTGCCACAGATTAATACTCTTTGCATATCCAAGACAAAAAAATCTGATGTTTTACACTCACATGACTTTCTCTACTCTTGTACACACTATTTTTACAAACGCCTATTCTCCATATCCTTCATGTTAATCGAGATATCGAGATATCAATCTTATTGGTAATTTTCTTGTAGATGCAAGGGAAATATGGTAGCTTTTAAGCGATAGTCAAATATTTTAACGCTGGTTGCTATGTGGCGCATTCCATTCTCTTTGCATGTCTAGGACATAAAAAAAATCTGATGCTACACTCACATGACTTTCTCTACTCTTGTACGAACTATTTTTACAAACGTTTATTCTCCATATGCTTCATGTTAATCGAGATGTCGAGATGTCAATCTTATTGCTAATTTTCTTGTAGATGCAAGGGGAACATGGTAGGTTATAAGCGATAGTCAAATCTTTTAAGCGCTGGTTGCTATGTGGCACATTCTATCCCGTTTGCATATCCAGGACATAAAAAATTGAATAACGAATTTGAGAAAAAGTATAAGTATTGGAAAATTTAAGGAAATAACAAGCAATATCTCGAAAATGGTTCACTCAACTAAAAAATGTATGTGACATAAATTGTGTATTTTAACGCGATCTACATTTTTTGTGTAGTAAAAGTTTGTCTGTCTCTTATGGTTTACCAGTTATGCAAAAGTCGTTCACAATAAAGAATACTTTTGGAGACATTCCCAGGAAATTCAAGATATACATTTTATTTGTCATAAAAATATCTTAATCATATGATATTTTAATCAAAATCGTTAGAGCCATTTTTGAGAAAACTAAAATTTTCGAAAAATCTTTTATGTAAAGGGTAGTCTGGAGTGGGGGATTTTCTTGAAAACCTTCGTGTCGCATCTCTGGAAGATACTGAACCTAAATACCATTTTGGTGCTTATCCGACTGTTCTTTTTTGAGTTATGCTGTTCACAGACACACAGACAGACAGACACACAGACAGACACACACACGGACATGTTTCCAAAAATGCTTTTTTTGGATTCAGCAGGTCTCAAAACATGTATTTCCGGTGAAATCTCGGTATCGAATTTTTGGGTGGAATGCAATACTTCCCCTACTTACTGTACGTAGTAGAGAAAGTAAAAATGAATAACGAATTCCAATTTCAGAAAATAAGTATTGAAAAATTTAAGGGAATAACAAGCAATATCTCGAAAATGGTTCACTCAACAAAAAAAATGTATATGACATAAATTGTGTATTTTAACGCGATCTACATCTTTTGTGTAGTAAAATTTTGTCTATCTCTTATGGTTTACCAGTTATGCAAAAGTCGTTCACAATGAAGAATACTTTTGGAGACATTCCCAGAAAATTCAAGATATACATTTTATTTGTCATGAAAATATCTTAAACATATGATATTTTAATCAAAATCGTTAGAGCCATTTTGAGAAAATTAAAATTTTCGAAAAATGTTCCATGTAAAGGGTACTCTGTGGTGGGGGGATTTTCTTGAAAACCTTTGTGTTGCATCTCTGGAAGATACTGAACCTAAATACCAAGTTTGGTGTTTATCCGACTGTTCGTTTCTGAGTTATGATGTTCACAGACAGACACACAGACAGACACACACACGGACATGTTTCCAAAAATGCTTTTTTTTTGGATTCAGGGATCTCAGAACATGTATTTCCGGTGAAATCTCGGTATCGAATTTTTGGGTGGAATACAATACTTCCCCTACTTACTATACGTAGTAAAGAAAGTAAAAATATAGGTCTGATTATTCTGTATGCATTTACTGCACACCAATTCTGGCGTCATACAAGGAAATCTCACGTGTAAAATCGGGTTTATGTGTCCTCCAATACCTGTTATTTTGTGAGGAAACATAGCCATATAAATCGAACCATGCTTCGTCAGAGAAGAATATTAAGTATGGCTTAATTATTCTATAATTTCGCAAAAATCAATTACAGAAATTTACTCTAATTTACTAAGATACAGTGATTCTATTTTATGGATAGTTGAGCGTCTATATCGAAGAAAATTGGCGTTGTACAGGAATGCGTTATATTGCTATTTCTGACGCCGATACGTCAGCTTGTAATGTCCTCTGAATCCCCCAAAAAACGTTTTTTGGAGAAAAAAAAGGTCCGTGTGTGTCTGTGAACAGCATAACTCAAAAACGAAAAGTAGGATAAATACCAAACTTGGTATTTAGGTTCAGTACCTTCAAAAGATGCTACACAAAGATTTTCAAGAAAATCCCCACCCCAAACTACCTTTTAGATGGAACATTATTTTTCGAAATTGTTTCTTTTCTACGAATTGGCTAACGATTCTGATTAAAATAACATGTATTAAAGCTATTTTACATGACAAACAAAATATATATCTTGAATTTTCTGGGAATATCCTGTGATGTCCTCTTCATTCGGAAGAAATGTTTCTATAATCTTGTATAACTGGTAAACGTTAAGCGATAGACGAAAACGCACCACACAAAATGATTTTTTTTAAACATAGAATTTATTTCAAAAAACTTTTTTGTGGCATCAGCCATTTCCGAGATATCCGTTATTAGGGTTCGAATTTTCAATGCTTAGCCATTCTTTTAAAGTCCGGTCAACATTCAGTTTTTTTTCGGGATTCCATTAAAACAATATGGAATTTTAAGGCAGCGTATAGCATCCAGTCCTTCAAACATTTGATTATCGCTATTCCCTTTGTATCTATAACGAAATGTGTAATGTAGGTATTTCTGCAAAGATTAATTTGGATTAAAATGAAATAGATATAAAATTAAGCTTCAAAAAGACTAGTTTGTGTACCCGTTAATAAACGATAGAAGGTAGAGGAAACCATGTGAATGTATCACATCATATTTTTACATTACAGTGAATGATATATAAATGTGTAATAATAGTTTATATCGAGTAACAAGAGGTAGACAGGAGAATTAGCTTTTATAAGCATACTTTGTAGAAGTGTGAGTAGATATCCATATGACGCCGTCCTCCATGGTGCAGTGGTTACCATGCTAGCCTCTAATTCCCGAAGTCGTGGGTTCAAACCCGGCGGAGGGCGATGGACTTTTCGGTCGTAAAAATCCTTAGCATGGCTTCCTTTGGAAGGGAAGTAAAGCCGGTGGTCCCGTGTCGTAGATTTACGGCATGTAAAAGAACCTCAAGTCTAATAAAGAGGCCTCTGAGCAAAATTACCGGTCTTTCACGTCCAATATAGAATGGGACGCTAAGGACCACAGCAGTTAAAGAGCGTGCATAAATAAAACTCAATTTAATTTTAATTTAATCATATGACTGCAACCCAAAAGATCTTTTTTTTCTTAGGAGTGATTTCAGCTTTAGCAAGAAGTGCTTAGTTATATACACGTGGAAACAGGATTAAAATGTTTATTCGTGGTAGAATTCTTGCGATGGAGAGGAGAAAGAAGAATCGAAGCTTTCTAATATGTCCGTTACTTCACCATTTGGGAAAATGCATACAACCAACACGAAAAATTTCGAAAACGCTGATAAGCAAGAAGCTTCAGAAAGCCACAAATAAAGAATTTTTGTACAAATTATGGTTTTTAACAAGTTCTACATTTTTCCTGTAATAGGTTTTTCCAAGTAATTAAATTCGTATTAAGTTTCACAGCACACCCACAGAAAACTCTAAAATATACATACATTCAATTTTTTGTATTAATATCTCAAGTGTATTATATTTTAGCCGAAATTATCAGAACTGTGTTTTTAAAAAATTAGAAATAACGAACATTTTTCCGTGAAAAAGGGTGATTTGAATTGGGGAAATTTTCTTGAAAATTTTAGCTTAAAAGTGCCTGAAACAAATATATAATATGATGTTTATCTAACTGTTGTTTAAACACATACGCCCATTTCTTCAAATACTCTTTTGTGCTCAGGGATTTCAAAATGTGTATTTCAAGTGAAAGCTCGACACTAAATTTTTTAGTGGAACGCAATAATTCATTTACCATAGGTAAGTGGTAGAAAAAGTAAAAATTGGTTTGTTTGCCCCGACAGTAACGAAAATTTACCTAACTTTTGAAATAATCATCCTATCGGAATCCTATAAATAAAAAAATTGCCATAATTCATAATTCACTTATATATGGTATTATCATAATCACATTCAAATCGTGCATTTAATAAAACTTCTTAGCTTTATAAATGCTGCTCGGATCCCTCTCCTAGATGCTAGAAGAAAAAGCTGCCAAATAGAAATTGGTAGCATGTTAAATAAGTTTAAAGATACTATTAGTAAGCTATTCTTTTGCCAGTAATATTAGTCTACTTTTTATGTAACTTTCCACACATCTCAATAATGAACAAGATATTTAGAGTTTTAGTGATGTACCGCGTTTTAACCCCCTTTCTTGGTTTATTAATATCTATTGATTAGTTGATACTAAGGAATGTTACCAATTTTCAAAGTAATTGATTCAGAGTTTGAGTGAAAAGGATAACCCATTACTCATGTTAACATCGATTCCTTAACAAAAATTCAAAATTACAAAAAAAAAATCTGATGCGTTACACTCACATGGCTTTCTCTACTCTTGTACAAACTATTTTTACAAACGCTTATTCTCCATATGCTTCATGTTAATCAAGATATCGAGATGTTAATCTTATTGCTAATTTTCTTGTACATGCAAGGGGAATTGGTAGGCCTTAAGCGATAGTCAAATATTTTAAGAGCTAGTTGCTATGTGGAGTATTCCATTCTCTTTGCATTACCAGGACAAAAAAAATGAATAACGTAATTCCCATTTGAGAAAAAGTATAAGTATTGGAAAATTTAAGGGAATAGCAAGCAATATCTCAGAAATGGTTCACTCAACAACAAAAATGTGTATGACATAAATTGTGTATTTTAACGCGATCTACATTTTTTGTACAGTAAAATTTTGTCTATCTCTTATGGTTTACGAATTATGCAAAAGTCGTTCACAATGAAGAATACTTTTGGAGACATTCCCAGAAAATTCAATATATACATTTTATTTGCATGAAATTATCTTAAATATATGAGAATGTAATCAAAATCATTAGAGTCATTTTTGAGAAAATTAAAATTTTTGAAAAATGTTCCATGTAAAGAGTAATCTGGGGTGGGGGGATTTTCTTGAAAACCGTGTGTCGAATCTCTGGAAGATACTGAACCTAAATACCAAGTTTGGTGTTTATCCGACTGTTCGTTTCTGAGTTATGCTGTTCACAGACACACACAGACACACACGGATATGTTTCCAAAAATGCTTTTTTTGGATTCAGGAACCTCAAAACATATACTTCCGGTGAAATTTCGGTATCCAATTTTTGGGTGGAATACAATACTTCCCCTGCTTACTATACGTAGTAGAGATAATTATTATAGGTATTATTATCATAATATGATAATTATCGTCCCTTACAGGATTATATAGGAAATGGAAAGAGTTTGTAATCCAATGAAAACTCACACAAGTAACAGCACTAACGAAAGTAAATTTATTTCAGACATTCAACAGGCCATTTTAAAATAATGCATGGAACTTAAGATCATTTTGTAACTAACATTCTTGTATTTGTTACACTTAACAAAGAGGATGTATTGTGCGAGGAAACATCAAACAGTTTTTTCCCAACAGTTAACGCTTTCACTTCACAAACATATTTCAAACATAACCTAATTCTTTATTATACATTTTTGTATATGCATAACATACGGGTATTTCTACATTCAGTACATTAATATTGCATCTTAATTATACAGATTGTTACAGAAGTGTTAGCGTTACACGTTTTAGGCTAAAACATCTCATTTGTAGACTCTTTATACAAATAACAGTTAAGTTCTTTTCATGTTATGTATTAATTAAAAAAAGAATTGCTTCAAATGTATTTTCGTCCATATACACATTGACTATACGAGAATTTTGGACGTTTAAATTAGGATAACAGGCACAGAAACTATATTACAACATTCAGACACAACACCTAACCTGCAGGTGTATCATGTTATTAAACATTACTAGATCATAGAGGGCACGTAAGCCCGAAGAGAATTCAGGCAGTGCCGCTGCTCTGACTGTAGAATAACAGTAAAAATAATTAACAAAGTAGATCACAAATATACTTTAGCTTTTTACAAAAAGTCATTACATTCTTTTATCTTCTAAACAGAGCCATCTATATATGCACAGTTTTATAAGATGGCTTAGTAATTTATTGGTTGACTATAATGAACACAAAATATACACCGTAGCACCTATATTTTGATATTTCTTTGGGCGAAGACAAATATAGTTTACCAACATATTTTAATATGATCTGTACCACACTGCAATAAAGTTACAATCAGGTATAACTAATGTAAAACTTTTCATTGACAGTTCCATTATACAAACACTTCTCTTTGTAAATTTTTCTGAAATGTTTTTGTACTGCCACATATACATAGTTTATATAATATATTCGTGTACATAGTTTATGCGGCTCTTCCAGTATGTAGTGTAGATTTGGCATATTATTGAAATAGTAGGCTAAAGTGTCACTAAATATACGGTATATTCACAAATGTTTAGTATACACAGTGTAAAATTAAGTACAGCTTTCGTCTTCATATGCAGACGCGATGTAAAAATGTAAAAGATTTGTGTAAAATAGAAGTACAAAGGTTTTAAAAACAATACCTATATATAGCTATGAAATCGTTAATACAAATGGTCCTCAAGCATTTCAGTAAAATGTTGTACGATGTTTTAAAAACATTAGATTGGCTAGATTAAATAAAACTGCTTAACATTTTCTGTGGGACTTAGATACAAACCCTAGAGAAAATATATAATATAGAATAATACTAAGCACATACTATGTATTTACATTTATTGACAAATTAAACAAATAATGCACTATCGAGATACTATTCTTATATTTTGAAAATCTGAACTTCAGTTTATACTCAATCTTTCTCTGCAATTATTTTCAACCTTTTAATAATTCCATTTGTAAGTGGATATTGTTTCAGAGTTTAGTTTATATTCTATGGATATTTATTGTAATCTTTACATAACAAGTAGGTTTTGGTCATATCACAGTTAAACACACATTAGCTTATTATAGACATTATGTTACATGCATCACAATAGTGAGTATACTTTTTAAGTTTGAAATTACGCAAATATCTCGGGTGTTCGCGTTTATAATGCGCTTAAAACAAAAAAGAAAAAGAATGGTACTGCAATATATGTATGCAAACAATAACGCACCGTTTATATGCTGTTAACCAACCAGTCGAAGTAATGAAGCGTTATCTCCTAGTGGCGAAGAAGAATAAATCTCGAAATCCCAAATTCACAATACCTGCTAAAAGGTTTTGTGCTGTTTCTTGCAGTCAGTATGAAATGTTACATTTAAGTGCAATAATATTCATGCAACGAGAGAATAAATTAGGATTGTGAACACGAGGTGAGTTTAGCACTAAGTTCAATCGACGATCCTAATTCTCACGAGTATGAGTATGTCGTAGGCTTCTGATGAAATCCATAATTTCAGGAAGATCCCAGGCAGATCATGAAAGGCCGGCGTAAATGTAACTTCATTTTATACGCCATCTGACGGGGCCTCTAAAAGCCGGCAGATAGCGAAAGATTAGGTTAGCTTAGGTTAGGGTAGAGTTAGGTTAGGATAGAGTTACACTATATGCCTAACAAGCTCCTCATTTCATGAAGAACCGCGACAGGACGCGACAGACGTAGATATATATATTATCTTGTAGAGCTAGTAAGCCATAAGATAAGTCATAAAATTACAATTTAAGATTACGTTCATGCAAATCATAAGGGCACCTTTTGATTAATTTTTTTTAAGATTACTTTTAAAATATTTAAAATTAGTTGTAGATTTAATATTAGCAGGCAAGGAATTAAACAGTTTTAAACCATAGACCATAGGAGATATATTAAATTTCGTCGAGTGATGCATTGTAATGTTAAAATTATGTTTTATACGTGTATCATGCGTATGAAATTCAACATTTCTAAGAACGTAATCTCCATTAATTTAAAATATATAATCCGTAGACAGACAATATATTAAAACTAATAAAATAATCCTTACAGGATACCCTACTGTCAATGCCAGCAATATATAGTATCATGCGTTTTGGGGGAATAAAAACCTGTTGCATCATGGATCTGACCGCCAAAAACAAACAACATATGCCAACCGAGATTCAACATGTGCAAAATAAAACAAGAGTACAGCCTTAACATTAAGACAGCATCTCAAAACCCGTAATTGGTAACAACAAACATTTAATTTTTTAATTAATTCAATACAATCGGGTTGCCAAGATAGTTGTTCATCAAAAATAGTTCCTAAGAATTTAGTATGCTGAAGACAACGCAGATATACGTTCACATGTTTACAGCATACGTCGGCTTTTCATTATCTGCTTAGGATCTTCGCAAAATGGCGGGTTTTAGCAAATGCCTCGACATATTGTTTACTCTGATGTCGCATACAATATACCTACTGTTTTCCATTACTGGTATCTAATTCAGAGTATTAGACCTAACACTGGGTGTGCATATGTTCTAACTCTGCTATTACTGGTTCATGAAGCTTACTTGGGTATCGCAACACGGAAATGCTGCTGTTTCGTTTAGGAGCAGCTTTGCACATCTGCCGGACCAACATGTAAACTCAGTAAATAACCTTTCTTCACTCGCGCGATTGCAGATTCCTATCAGCCAATAGTGTCATTGTCTTAAAGTGTTATTGTTATTCCATATCACTATCGTTATTGCCACAATCATACTCCTCTGTAGGAATAAGAGAAAATTTAGCTTTAAAATGAACAAGGAAGACATTTATTTGGGTATAAATTGCAGTAGCCACAAACAAAATTAATGAAATATTGTGCTCCAAGTTTTCAAAAGATCCCAAAGGGTATGTTGAGTTAGATTAACGTGAATATACTTTGATTAATGTACTGATGCCAGATTCCAACCGCCATTATGATTTTTTGTGATTGGGGAAAAAGAACAGACTATGAGCAGTTCATACCTTACCTTTCAGAAATCTTAAATATATATATATATATATATATATATATATATATATATATATACCGTTATTACTCACTCACAGATATGAGTGAAAATGTGTTATTAAATATTGAGTATGACAACAAATATGCATATTGGTATACAATACCGAGAGGATCTAACGTTTGGCGGGTGCGTCTAGGTCAATATCACCAATTTGATTGCTTTCGTAGCACAACACAAAACATATACGTGTTACAAGTAGTTAGGTGGAACTTTTAAACCAAAATGAACGTGACAGTATGACCCTCCAGCACAGGAACAGAGTATCTTGTAGAGCACGCCCATGCTAGTGCCACCAGTATGTAATATTGACATCCTGATTTGTTTATTTACTATATCAGAGCTAAAACCAGCTCCATCACACATAAGAATTCCAATTCCAACATGATGTATGAGATAATAACTTCGAGAAAGCAAAAAGAACAATAATATTAAAATTAAAATGAACTGTATATTAATAGGATACTTAGTAATATATGAACTTCAAAATATGTATAAGCGAGTATAAGAATGTTGTCTTAATTCTAAATTAACCAATTATTTTTTATTACAACTTGCAACCTTTAACGAAATGCACTTAAAAAGTTTAACAGCCTTTGACATCCTGTCGAAAAGAGTTTCAGAGGTGAGCAATCTTAGGGTATGTTTCGATGCCGCAGTCAGATGGTAAATTCGGAGTTGAAATACAAGAACCTATAGATCTACATTCCAGCAAAATACTAAGAATGATACTATTTCCGGAGAAGGTTAGTATTTTCGTAGCTAGATAATATTGTTGTTAAGAAGTTTTGTCATTGGAGATCTGAGCATTAATTGTGTAGTATCCTTAAATTCATGTATTCTAGGTTGGTTTGTTAGGTATTTTAATTCTTGTCAAGTTTACAGAACTGTTTGACTTATTTTAGGAGAAAGATAAAATATTTACCTGTGATTTAAATTTCTTCATTTATATTTAGGAATAAACTCATCATTTATGTTGCTATGGATGACAAATTAAACATCATGTAAGACATTAGTAATGGAAATAATGTAGAACTTGACCTCAACATACGATAAATGTTATAGGGCAACACATACAAAATTAGTTCTTGTATTGAAACATCCTCCCAAAAGATTGACCACAAGAAATCATGTTTGTGTAAAATGGTGCAAGTAAACCAAAAAACTAATTTTAAATGTGGACATTCACAGATAATAGATTTTAAGTGCACCGTATCAAAGCATACCTGAATAGGGAATTTCCATTCAAAGAAGATAAAACCAGGCAAGTATTCAATATATGAGAATTTTATATAACTCTGATTCTTGTATATTCATTTCTAATTAAGCCTTTAAACTCCAAATTTTTACACCTCTTGTCATTTACTTTCTGATGAAATAATTCTCAACTTATAATTTCCATTTACTGGTGTTTTACCTTCTTGGAGCACAATATACTAGTATATCCCCTTTCGCCGCTAGGATCGTTATGTACTTACGCATCTTTCGAAACCAAACGCGCCAAAATTGGCATGTCTGCAGTAGTGTTTAAATACTTATAATTATAGGAAACATTAGACTCTATACACATTTTATATTATTGTCAAATACACATTAGGCTAATACTCAACATGTTTCATTTCAATCCTACATGTCTTAAACAGAGAAAGGGGCCGATAATCTTTTTCTTATAATCTAATATTTTACAGAAGTACTTCAAAAGCACTGTATTAATTAGACAATGATGATTACACTGTTAAAATACCTTTCCCTCTGTGATAGCTGCTGCTGTTATCATATAGGACATATGAAAACATTAGCTAGCAATAAATAAACTAACGTTCAAGCAAGGTAAAACAGTATTCTACAGATATAAAAGCTTGTTTTATGATATCAGATGCTTGAACATACAGTTTTGCACAGCACAACAGCAAACAAGCGTCCTAAAGTATAATATATTATCATCTCCTTTGCCGGCGAGACTGCAGTAAATCTAACTTTATGGTCGGTTTATAACCGAGCTCGAGGAAATTCCGAGAGTCTTTGAAAAGATAACACGTTAAAAGCGAAGAACGTTGGAGTGAACACATGTTGTGAAGAAGCATTCACAGTAAACGCTTGAATAGTATTTCAACGGTTGTCAACAAGTGGTTCTGCTACATCCATGCGTAAAGTAAAAGTAAATATATATAGCGTGTACATCTATAACACTTGCAAAAGGCAAGCAGCCGTTTTAAAATATTCACTTATATACGAATTGGTTCCCTAAGGTAATGCATTTGTGAAATGTGACCAAAAATTCTGAAAAATTAAAAAATAAATTTTTTTCATAATAAAATAATAAAATTTTAAACTTTAAGAAACATAGTTTTTTTTCCATTTGGCATATGTAAACTACCAATTAAATTAAGCTTTAAATAAACAAACACATACCTATTAATAAGCACGCCCAACTTTAAACCTTGTTTACTCGCAAACACTTTGTCAGCATTTTTCTATAATAAAAATAATCCACGGAATTTAATTTTTTACTACTTTGTTTCAAAACCTTTATAATTCCAAAAACAGACCAAAGAAACTTACCATATATTTAAATAATGCCCATTTTTTATAAATAGGCTATTACTTTTGAAAAATCAAGAACGTTAGAGAGTACAAAAGGTAATAATTTTTCTCAGTAATTAGACGTTAATATGAAAAACTCTGATGTGTTACACTCACATGACTTTCTGTACTCTTGTACAAACTATTTTTATAAACACTTATTCTCCATATGCTTCATGTTAATCGAGATTTTAATCTTATTGCTAATTTTCTTGTAGATGCAAGGGGAATTGCTAGTCTTTAAGCGATAGTCAAATATTTTAAGAGCTGGTTGTTATGTGGAGTATTACATTCTCTTTGCATCTCCAGGACATAAAAAATGAATAACGAATTTTTATTTGAGAAAAAGTATAAGTATTGGAAAATTTAAGGGAATAACAAGTAATATCTCGAAAATGGTTCACCCAGCAAAAAAAAATGTATGACATAAATTGTGTATTTTAACGCGATCTACATTTTTTTGTGTAGTAAAAGTTTGTCTATCTCTTATGGTTTACCATTTATGCAAAATTCGTTGACAATGAAGAATACTTTTGAACACATTCCCAGAAAATTCGAGATATGCATTTTATTTGTCATGAAAGTATCTTAAATATATGATATTTTAATCAAACATCTCTGGAAGATACTGAACCTAAATACCAAGTTTGCTGTTTATGCGACTGTTCGTTTCTGAGTTACGCTGTTCACAGACAGACACACACACACGGACATGTTTCGAAAAATACTTTTTTTGGATTCAGGGGGTCTCAAAACGTGTATTTCCGGTGAAATCTCGGTATCGAATTTTTGGGTGGAATACAATACTTCTCCTACTTACGATACGTAGTAGAGAAAGTAAAAATCTAATACACCAGATCTTCTTGTAAACTAACGAATCAAACCTGAATTTTTATGTAAATATTTCTAAAAATGCATGGTGTAGAGTATTTTTATTAGACAATGAATTTACACAATAAAAAGCAAGTTTAAATAGGTATCCAAGAGAGAATTTTGTAACACAGCAAACACATTACTGTTAGTGTGTGTAATAACTGGCATAAATTTCAACAAGATGTCTTACATACAGCGAAATTTCCAAATTTCACACTTGCATTACGTTAAAAACAATGTAATACTGTATATATTTTTAAAAATATAAGTTGAGAACATTTATTTAAAATTATCAAATAAATACTTTTATTTCCATTTTAACTAAATCAGAAGGGTTGAACTTATGTAATCAAAATCCGCAACTTTTGAAAGTTGAATAAAAGTTAAGTAAGAGTTAAACATGTTTCGGTACACTTAATTTAAAGCAAAAAGGATGGATCAGATGTTTTCTAAACATTTGTTTATTCTGTAGAATGTATTTTTTCAAATATGACTTTCCAATTCAGTGATACTTTTAGCAATCCCGCACAGCGCACAGTTCCGCTACATGATTCTAGGAATAAATGCTTAGGCTTACACGGCAACGTTGTTCGAATATAAAGTGGAATCTGGGTTTTTAAGCTTGGTTCAGTAGGCGAGATGTCACCTAATGTTTCGCCTATCTCTCCGTCGTGTATCTTCAGTGATATTGACTCCGAAGGAGAGTCGGGCGAAACGCCAGGTGACATCATCTACTGGACCACGGCACACAAGTCGGTTTCTATTTTTTTATAGTATGATTCTAGGTGTTGTGCAGAAAGCTGAGATATTTCGTCAGTAAAACTGTTTGGCAAAAATTTAGAACTTGGAAATGAGTTGCTGATTTTCTTAACAAAACAGAAATATAAGTTGAAGCTTTCCTAGTGACATAGTGTTTCCCTCGAGCTTCCAATAGGGTAAATCCATATTTCGAAAACGCCAGATGTTGTTCAGAATTCCCGATACTCCAGGTTCATTATTTGAGCACCTAAAATTCTTTCAAGTAGTAGTAATTTATTATCGGCCGTAAATTTTTAACACTTTTTGTGAGATTTTTAAAATGTGTTGTACATCTTTTCAAGACAATAGCAACCTTTTTTAGTATGTTTGTAAAGCATATACTTTCTATTATTGTATGCTTGATAAGTGTGTATCAAGAGGCAATCATAGTCCTTTTTTGGCTGTGACTGTTGATTTTTAATAATAAAAAAAGAAAAACGTAGGCATTGTGCCTGTTTGTTTAATGATAGGATGCAGAAAGCCAGTTGTTGATAACCGCCAGCTGAAGACATATACCCTGTCCCGGTTTCATCACAGAGTCATAGGCCATGGCTGACGATCTACGGACAGGTTCCCCTTTACTGGAGGACCTTCACCATGATCTTGAGCGTGTCGTGAGGAGTTGCCGTGTTGAAGACCACCTCTCCCGTGTCTTCTGCCGTATAGTCTGAATACCGCACCTGATGAACCGTTTCCAACCCTAAGCTCTCCGCTACACGTTGGGAGAAAAATCCTGTCGCGTCTTCTTTCAGTACCTGCCATTACACAAAATTGATGTTATATGATATTGCCTTGACATATTTCATAACCATAACATTTGCATAGCATATATAGAACACAGCAGTAGTTTTATTGTATACTAAATTGCGAGATGATGAAGAGGACGAGGAGAGAGGGAAGGCGAGGAACACATTCCCCTGAGATACAATCCCATAGACAAATTTTGTTAAAAGGTAAACAAACGTACAAAAACGTCTAGTAGAGAACTTCAATTTCCTCACCCTTCCAGTGTTTCGGTTATTGATATCCTCTAATCAAATTGGCCTACAGGCCCTGGCTTCTTGGTTAAGTTAAATACAGTCTGAAATGTCACAAGATTCTCATGATACGGCTTGAGGCAATAATGAGTAAGAAAGTGCAATAATGCTACTAATCATTCTTGGAGCAACAATAATGTAATTTTTGTGACAGTTTATAAAATAGCCAATCAACAACCAGAAAAAGCATTAGTTAAATGAAGGTATTCTATTGGAATAGGATTAGGCAATCAGAAACTGAAATATAATATTTAAAGAAACAGTCAAATTACAAAGTTAATATTTTTAAATTTGGGACGAAAGCTACCGGAAACATTTTACCATACGTGCGGTTGCAACTACTTCAAGTTCGGCTTCCCAACTGTTGAACTACAATATAACTCCTACTTCAAATTGGCTTTCCATACGTGAAGCAACCATCTTCTACAGGCTAGACATAATTCAGTTTAACTAAAATGATGACCATGATAGGATTCCAGACAATGAAAAGAGTACCGAAGCTGCCAATAAAGGAATTCAGATCCCATTTATTAGATCTGAACCAGTTCTGGGAATTTCTCTAAGTTTAACAACGAAGGACTGGGTGCTCAAGAGACATGAGACCTACTGGATTTTAGAGAGTTTCAGGAAGAGTCTGAAAACTCTTACACAATGGCTGAATAAAAGAATAACGTAGGAACAGCTAAAATGGAGCAATAACATTTTTCACAGGACACTACGTCTTTAAAGGGCATATATATACATTACACTAAATCTACTTATATGAGGCGTGAGTAATGGATGAATCGTTATTCATCTGTTATGCGGATGTCAAGTTCTCACCTATCAAAATACTTCTTTTTTGTGGGGGAGCAATTTCTACGGCTTCAGGATCTATCAAAAGTCTCAGTCAAAGTTCCTCAAATAAACTCAACGTGTTCATGTAGAGTTGAAATATCTATAACAATATACTGTGACAAAATAACACATGCTGGTTACGGCTGCCGTTTTCATGGGGATGCGTTGCAGGTAACTAATTGCTCATTTTTCTGTGGGCTATGAAAAATGGAGAATGAAAATAACTCAGGTCGTTTAAGTATATTAAATGAAAGATCTTTCATTAAAGTTGAAGCTGTACATGGACTACATCGACAGAAATTTATGAATCGCTCCGGAAAGTGTGTGGGACTCCTCAACAGAATGTAGCACTATTTTCCAAGGGTCCAAAGCTTTTCATGGAGGCAATCAATCGTGCGGAGGACCGAGATCTACGGCATATGATTATCAAGGTGTCATAATGATCGTGTTCTTGTTGATAAATCACCCACGCCACTTTGCTACTCATAACGTTTTGCAAAATAAATTCCACTCAAGAGTTTCCTGCCTCATATAATGCAAGAGACAACGTATCGGAAAGCTCGGACACGTATTAACCGACTGCGCTTGGGAAGCATCCCATCGCCAGGCTACAATTCGGGTTATAAAGTTTTTTCAGATTGAAAAAAAATCATGGCTCCGAGTTTAACAACATCAAATGATCTGAATGCACTACAAAGCGTTCAAAAGTAATCACAGTCTTGGGAAAGTTATTTAACACCAAAGGGATCATCTTAAACGATGCTAGTATAGTATATTGAAAAAGAAAATTTGTGGCAAGAACCTCAGTGCATTATTTCTCGGCCACTTTCGAATTTAAGGACGAAATTGCGCTTTCCACACTTTTAGGCTAGAGAAATAATTTTTTATGTACAGGGCGATTTAAGAAGAACTCTCACATTTCTTTCTTTAATTATTCTGTTCGAAATTCACTCAATGATCCAATTTTAGCACCAAATTAAGCGGAATGTTCTGGAGTTTTGATTGCTTGTCACTAGATGCGCAGATGTTCATGTTTATTCGTAATTGTTAGTTTTATTGTCGACAACTGTTTTTGAGATATTGTTCTAGTCAACGTGAAAATGGAGTACACGACTCTTCCTTGTAAAGCAATACTGGATTACGAATTCAATTACAGCTACTCAAAGGGCATACCAGAGAGAATTTGGGTTCGGAATCCTCTCTAAAGAAACACAATACTGGGACTGGTAAACAAATTGAAAACAGCTGGATCTCTGGTGAGCGAAAAAAGCAAACTCGTTCATTTAGGCTCCCCACGGTTGTTGTTGACGTAAGAGCACGACTGGATCAGTCACCCAAAATCATTAAGACGTTTGTCACAGGAGACAGGGTACAGCTATTCAATGTGTCAGAGAGCTGTGAAGAGTGCAGACCTAAAGCCAGATAGGATCCCGGTTGTCCATGAGTTACAGGAACCAAATAAGGATAGACGACTGAATTATTGTCATTGGTTTCAGGAACTCATTGTGCAAAATCCTGCCATATTATCCATCACATGGTTCATAGATGAAGCATGGTTCCATTTATCCGGCTATATGAACTCAAATAACTCACGCTATTGAGCCAGCGAAAATCTACATGTTATTCATGAAGCACCTATGCACCCGGTTAAAATCGGAGTTTGATGCGCAATATCCGCACAGAGAATAGTGGGACCAACTTTTTTAAACAATGTGAACACTGCAGAGTACCGAAGGATTTTCATGGAGTTTGCTGAGCAACTAGAGGATGTAGAGCTGGGTCAATGATATTTTCAGCGGAACGCGCTACATGCCAAACATCAAATGAATCCATGGCACTAATTGCAAGTTTCTTTGACGACCGGAGTAAAACTAAACACAATGAATTCAAAATATTCTATATAAAATTTGGCAACCACATCAGAGAGCTAACCAGAGCCACCTTGTCAATCTGTTTAAAGAAAGACTGATTGCACTGGAAATAAGTGATGGTCAGAACGTGATGGAAGAGATCTATTATGTGTTCAGAGAAAATTAGTATGCGCTGTGTTATGGTGTGGTTTACAGGGGCTATGGTAAGGGGAAGACAACGCCAAAGCTCACAAGTAAGTCATTAAGCTGTAAGGCGAGGAATTTTCTGAATAAATTATACAGAAACCTTGCTTTAGAAGTCTGTAGTTCCGACCTAAGGTTGTAGTAAATTGGTAAGATATCGGTCGAAGCGGTACCAGTGTTTAGTGTATCTATGGCGGATCATACAATCTAAGAGGATGCTCTTCCAATTTGGTAATGTAACGTTTGTCCTCAGGTGATATGGATGAACTTTGTATAAGAAGGTTGGTTTCTGTAAGAGCGGGCCGCAGGATGACACCGAAGTTTGCAATAATCGAATTACAAAAAATAAAATATCTTTTGCTGATATTCCGGTCAGGTTGACTGCAGCGCTGCCGTTTTCACCAGAGATGACAATGATAGGCCTGTTGGAATTTAGTTTCCTCTTCTTTCTTGACACGAAACATACAGGTTGTTTGGATGAGACTTTGCTCGTTGAAGATGCTTAAGGATCCCCAGAGAATTAGCTGCAACTACTGAAAGATCACGTGTATCCGATTCGATGTTGGAGATGATGTCTTTTATCGTATCCAAACAATTTCACCAGTAAAGGAGAAACATTAAAACTACATAGAGCTTGGCTTCCGATAACTAAGTATATTAAACAGGCAAACGCCAGAAATCACGGAAACTAATCAAGGACAGCAGCGAGTAGATAAGCTCATCCCACAACAGCCGGTTCGAGCCAATCACTTAAGAGCAGCTCTAACATAAATACCACAGCTCTTCCAGAAAATGGATACTGACGGGAGTAGAGATCGAGAATTTCGCCTCAGAAGTAACGACACCGGACGATGAGAAATAATAAGAAGCATGTATTCGCCACCGCCGAACCAACAGCATCCGTTGCGACTCCTGCATCGACGACAGACACTTTGCCAGCCGCCGCTTCGCTGGCTTCGCCCGAAGCCTCGCACGCCGTTACTCTCTCAACCACGACTACACACAACTCCACTGGCCAATAATACTGATAATATTAGAAATGGCGCACGCCGCCCAAACATTGTCCATGCCGCTGCCTAAATCACCGGTTGAACCTACAGCTCGATACGGCCACTTTGGGTTATTTACGGGATTCAGCACTTCCTCGCGAAACGGATAGTCTCAGAAGCCTCTGCCCTTCGCTAGTGGGGATATCAAGATTAAGTCCAGCCGAAGACCGACGCACTTCATGAAACTTTTGGATAGAACGCACTGAACAGCTGCACTCATTACTGTACTAGCTTTCTTAGACCAGACACATCTAATTGAGAGAAGCTGTACCATATTTTCCATATCATGCCGCCAATGTTGCTCTTATGGCCACCCATCGGATAGATGCGCAGGGTAGTAACGCTGTCACTATTGCGGACCGCCGAATCTAACCACGGACTGCACCGGTCATGACCTGACTCGTCGATACCATTTCTGCGCCAATTTACAGCGAAACGACAGAAAAGGACAAGATCAGGCACGAGAATCACACACCAGCAGCACAGCACATCTCAAGTTCACTGCTACACTATCCGTTGCACTGCAGTCCAGTCAATGTACGCCATTATCCCACTACGCTTCACTTGCCGACTCATTTCCGACGCTCCTCCACTCAGAAGGTCCTGCTGCCATTCCGGCACTCACACTTCAAGATATCCGCTCTACCATAAATGACCTACTCATGCTGAGCTCCTGCATCTCAACTAATAAATGGACGCCGTGCAGGTCTCCACTAATAAGTGCCTCCGTGCCGTTGAAGTCCGCATTAACAGCGAAGTCAATTCGTCAGCTAGTGGCCACTTTCTCCATTTTCGCACCACCATCACAAACACCGTGTCTTATGTCATGACCGAAGCAGGGGAAAACGTTCCATCCACTCTCGCATAATTCAGTCGACTACGGGGGGGGGGCATTACGTGGGACTCCAGCATTCCGCCAAGAAATGCTACCACATCTTCACGTTAATATAGTTCCTTTCCCTCTCCTCTACCTTATTCCCTATACCTACTTTCTCGGCAAAATAAGCCAACTCATTTTTCCTATCCTACTTTACTAATAACCCCCTTTAAAAATCTTATGTGTTACACTCACATGACTTTCTCTACTCTTGTACAAACTATTTTTACAAACGCTTATTCTCCATATGCTTCATGTTAATCGGGATGTTAATCTTATTGCTAATTTTCTTGTAGATGCACGGGGAATTGCTAGGCTTTAAGCGATAGTCAAATATTTTAAGAGCTGGTTGCTATGTGGAGTATTCCATTCTCTTTGCATTACCAGGATAAAAAAAACAATAACGAATTTGAGAAAAGGTATAAGTATTGGAAAATTTAAGGGAATAAGAAGCAATATCTCGAAAATGGTTCACTCAACAACAAGAATTTATATGACATAAATTGTGTATTTTAACGCGATCTACACTTTTTGTGTAGTAAAATTTTGTCTCTCTCTTATGGTTTACCAGTTATGCAAAAGTCGTTCACAATGAAGAATACTTTTGGAGACATTCCCAGAAAATTCGAGATAGACATTTCATTTGTCATGAAAATATCTTAAACATATGATATTTTAATCAAAATCGTTAGAGTCGTTTTTGAGAAAATTAAAATTTTCGAAAAATGTTCCATGTAAAGGGTAATCTGGGGTGGGAGGATTTTCTTGAAAACCTTCGTGTCGCATCTCTGGAAGATACTGAATCTAAATACCAAGTTTGGTGTTTATCCGAGTGTTCGTTTCTGAGTTATGCTGTTCACAGACACACACACACACACACACACACACACACACACACACACACACACACACACAGACACAGACACACAGACGGACATGTTTCCAAAAATGCTTTTTTTGGATTCAGGGGGCTTCAAAACACGTATTTCCGGTGAAATCTCGGTATCGAATTTTTGGGTGGAATACAATACTTCCCCTACTTACTATACGTAGTAGAGAAAGTAAAAAGCAACAGATCATTCGCGGCTGAACCTCCACCGAGGAGACTTCGACTGTGACACTGAAGATGTCTACCGCAATTGTGGACGTTACGTCTGGACAGGAAACGTCTAGTAGAACACGGCTCCTTAGCCCGGAGATAATTGTAGTTGTGATTCTGATTCCGACCGCTAAGGACTAAGTTTACTCAATTTTGTCTGATTACTCTAGTTTTATGATTTTATCTGCCGGTTAATTCATATTTAAAATGTGTATTATGTTAGATTTATTTACATCGAATCCCATACGAAATCCAAAAAAAATAATATTCCACAAAAGTTATGTAATTATATCTCGTTAGTTGTTAAATATTTTGTTGCTCAACTTTGTTTAGAAAGGGACTTATAATGATAATCGCAATCACTTTATTTTGGTTTCATTTCACCGCTTTACTGCTGTTTCATCGATGAACAAATGTCACTATCCAGTTACATAATGTAGAAGGCGTCAGGGTTTGTAGGCGATAAATCTTTCCTCTTTCAATCTCTTCGCCAGTCTCACAGCTGTGTACAACGGAGGTGAATTCCTTGTGAGTTGGCTGGCATTCAATTTGCCATCACTGTTTCCTGCATCCATTAAGGTTATCCCTGCAGACACCATATTCATTCTTCTTATCCAGTATAGCCTCGTGATGAAAAACGTTTGTCTTCGTCGTGGTCTATTTATGCAACGTTTCTTTGCAATGGCTATATCACCAGGCAGTTTAACTACTTTAAAAGATTCTGGAGAACTGATTAAAATGCTATGTTTAATACATACATTTTACGTGAAAGGGTAAGGCAATTTGAGAAAACTTTTTCAGTTTTATTTTCTAATGTGTTGAAATATTTAGCTAATATTAGATACATATAGCGAGTGTTTCTAATATACAGGCATGATGTGGTTATTGAGACAATCTATTAAAATTTAAAAATTCAATATTTTCTTCTAATTGCTTTGTCCCTTTTTTTAACACATACTCGGAGCATAAAAATATAATGCACACAAGATTTTAAAGAGATATGCCAAACCATTGTTAGATATTGATTTCTTTTATTCATAATTCTTTTTCATGTGCTAATATGAAATGCTTCTTGAACCCTACGATTTATCGTATCCCTCCTTTTCTTTCAGCTTAGTATACAAGCCTAAGGGATTGCTGAGCAGGCATTTCATAATTCTAATTAATAGTTTAAGAGACATAATTGTATATATGTTATTGTATTTTTAAACGCTTTCCAAGTGAGTTATGGGAAATAACTAATTTCAGCTCAACTATTTAGTGTTTCTTTCCTGAAAATTATAAGCTTCGAAGGCGATACTGAAAATGTTTAGAAAGCCATATTTCTAAACAGAAATTAAATTTGTTCATATTTGACAGCTACTTTCTAATGTTTTGCGAGTTGGTTGCCGTGTAATGTGTTCTATTTGCTCTACCCGACCTAACAAAGAAAACAAAAATGTTGGTAAAACATCTTTATTTCTCTACATAGCCTCCTTTCAGTTCGATACATTTTTTCCAAGCCATGTTCAATAGCTTCGATACGCTGTTTATAGTGAGAACCGTTGATTTCTACAAAATAGCCATCAACTGCAAACTCCACCTCTTCATTGTTGGCAAATATTTTACCACCAAGCCATTTCTTCAACTTTGGAAACAGAAAATAATCAGAGAGGGCTAAGTCTGGCGAATAGGGTGCATGAGGAACCAATTCGAACTTTAACTCATTGATTTTGGTCATGGCGATAATGGATGCGTGAACTGGTGCATTGTCTTGATGAAACAGAACTTTCTTTTTCGCTAAATGCGGCCGTTTTTGTTTGATTTCATCATTCAAACGCTGGAATAAGTTTGCATAATAATCGCCATTGATTGCTTTTCCTTTTTGAAGATAATCAATGGATATTATCTCACGCGTACCCCCCCCCCCAAAAAAAAAAACTGACGCCATGACCTTAACTGCAGATGGAACTGCCTTCGCCGCCTTCCTTTGGAGCCGATTCTCAATCCACTGTTTTGACTGTTCCTTCATCTCGGTGTGAAGTGATGGACCCATATTTCATCCATGGTTATGAATCGACGCAAAAACTCGGCTTTATTGCAGCGAAACATCGCGAAACACTCGACTGAAACATCCTCACCACGCTGCTTTTGTTGCATTGTGAGTAAATGCGGCGCCCATCTTGCGTACACTTTTTCATTTCTAAGTTTTCAATTAGTGTGCGATGTACAGCAATTTTTGAAATGCTTACGATGTCTGCTAGCTCGCGCAGTTTCAGCCGACGGTCATTCAATACCATTTTGTGGATTTTCTTCACAATTTCTGGCGTGGTCACCTGATTTGGACGACCACTGTTATGTTCGTCTTGGCAGCTCGTACGGCCTTGCTTAAACTCTGCCACTCAATATTTTACTGTTGTAAACGAAGGAGCAGACTCCTCCAGAGTAGAATCTAGCTCAGCTCTAATATTAGTTGGACTAAGACCTTTCAACTGAAAGTATTGTATCACATAACGATGGCCAGTTTTATCCATGTTTACAAATTCGCTGAGAGAGTTCACTATTAATGGCTGCCAAACAATTACTAAACAACGTAGCATCGTCAAACTTAAACTTTATTAGGGTGGTACTTTCTACCATAGTCATTTGTCTGAAATCACAACCGCTTTATACGAGTATATACATCAGATCGTGTACTTCTGGGACTGTCCTCGTTGTTTGCTAATTATCATCATTTAAAGATTTTGTGTTTGCTCAAAAATGAATCTAACTAGAGATTATTTCCGGCTGTGATTTTTACGATTTTAAATCTCATTAACACCTAAACAATGTGAAGATAGGTTTAGAAATGCATTTGTCGAAGAAGCTATAATTATAATTGGTATAGCTAATACAAAAGAGATCGGTGTGTTTCTTATGGTCAGTGAAGGATGGGCAAGAACTGTTATTACTGAATTAATACTGCTGTTCGAGCAGCACTTGAAAAAGATCGACAGACATCTTATGAATTTATTTGGGCGACATTGGGCATTGGCATGAGTCAAATCCAAAACATCTTACATCAACAGTTAGATATGAGAAGACTTTGTTGTCGATGGATTCCACAAAAACCGACTCTAGAACAAAAACAACGCATTGGTTGTTGCAGAAAAACTGTAAAATTCCAAGGCGGTTCTTCAAATTTGGCTTGGAATATCATTATTGGTGACGAATCTCGAATTTATTGTTATGTTCTTGAAAAGAGAAGTCATTCGGCTGAATGGGTCTTTCAACAGAATCTAAACCTACAAAAGTGTAGTGCTAGTAAGAAAATGGTTGCTAGTTTTATTTTTAAAACGGGCCATTTTGCTACTATAGCATTAAAAGTTTTGATAAGTATTGATAATGCCGACTGGTAGACAAATACCTTTTTACCGCAATTTTTTTAAAAAGTTCGTGAAAAGCGCCCAAAAGGACAAGTAATGTTACATCATGACAACGCATCGTCCATATAGCAAAAGTAACAACTGGGTATCTGGATGCCCTAAAGTCAGCACGATGGATCCTCCACCATACAGCTCTGAACTAGCACTTGTGATTTCTTTTTGTCTCCAAAAATTAAAGATAAAGTGCGTGGAATCACTTCATCATCAGATGAAGCAGTGGAACATTATTAAAACCTGGTTCCTGAAGTGCCTCAGGAAGAGTGGAATCATTGCTTTAAGGACTGATTTCATCGAATGCAAAAATGTATTGACGTTAAAGGAAATATTCTGAAAAAGAATAAAAATCATTTAAAGTTTTTAAAACTAATCCTTGTTTGATTTTCTAAAAATTGTCAGCGTCGCCCTTTCATATTGCTTTAATAATGGAGTGGATTCAACTTCTTATAACGAAGAAACTGTGAAGGATAGAAACACACTCTGTCCGACACTGGGTAGAGGAACATTTATTAAAGTTTTAGTTTTATGGTCGTTGAGGAGCAGGCATTTAACCAGAGTAACATCTGTTACTCGAAACATTAATATGCTAGTCAATTTCTTGCCACAAGGAAATCAGTTACTCGTACCAAACGCTTTGTACCATATGTAACAAATAAATACTTTTAACAAATAGCCAATATTTATTTTATTGAAGATATGCACAGCACAAAATAAGTTAAAAACCAAGATTAGCTGTATTAAAGCTGGAATCTTAATATTCAATATAAAAATCTCTACGAGAGACAGTTTCTTACTTCAGGCACAAAGTTTTGATTTTCCAACTGGAAAAAGTCTTTCTTTAAAACACTTAAAGCAAATATAAGTCTTGATCACTGAAACAAAGCTGTCATCAGTTTAAGTTTAGTTTTTGGGAAGGTGTCCACCTTTAGGTTTGGTCTGCCCAGGAAATAAGGTTTCTCTTATTCCCCCAGGAAACTACTCCTTTCTGACTGCCTGTTCCAAGGCTAACATGCAGCCCTCTGGGTTCCAATTTGTACTGATTTTCTTTTCGCTCTTAATGAGACCTAAATGTACCAATAGGGAAATATTCAGCAGAGATGATTTGTCCTTGTTCTCTGCCCATTTGAATAATTCTCTATACAAAGCATTACTACATGATAATGCTGCCTGTTTGGCTGGTTCTGAATAGTTTACAGTTAATGCTGACACTTGCATTAAAATAGGCATTAGCTTTTCTAAATATTTCTCCTCTGGATAGCCTCGAATTTCTTTAATTAGAAGCTCTTCTCTTTTGCTTCCTAAACCCAGGAAATTCTCTCCTGTTGGATTTTGGAGAAATTCAGCTAAAGTGACTGAAGGTAATTCTGACTTCTATGAGCTATTTAGGTCTCATTTAAATTTATTTATATGTTTGTTTATATGCAAAATTGTTTATAACGAAGCGATCGTTTGTTGAATCTATTGCAGAAGTGACTTGTTGCACGTGAATAACAAATTCAGATCAAGCTGCAATAAACAAAGTTCGTTCTTCAGCAAATCTTTCCATCCTAAGAATGTCATGTTTCTAGAAAACTCTTCTTTTCACACCTTTATTTTCGTTATTTGTGAAAAGATATTCTGATGGTGCATTCCTAAAACCCCACACTCACGTATTTAGAGTTTGATTGAGGAGAGGTGTAGAAACGGGATTTCTAAAACAGATGTTGTATTTTCATCCCCACCGCTATAAAATATATGTTTTTAACTCTTGGCTAAAGTATACACAACTGAGGCACTTTAGGAGAGGACCTTGAAAGTACGTTTCAAAGTTCCGAAGTTTCCAAAACTCGTGGTGTTTCGGTCGGTAATATTTTATCAACACAGGGTGTGGCAGGCTTGTTGTGCTGTCTCCCTCGCTTCACCACTTAACGTCACTTAAACCTGTCAGTGTCAAAGGGCGTTCTAGCCAGACATTCTTCAATAACTGCAGGCGGTTATGTATTAAATCTCTTCTACATTTTTAAACTACACTGATTTAAACTTAGAGTTTAGCAAACCATGGCTTCATAGTTTAGTTTCCTTAACCCAATAGTTTTTGTTTAGTTATTAAGATTTATTTTTTGAGGAATTTGCATTTTTAAGAATGAAAAATAACGCACAGTGTTTATCAAACTACTTGAAATGTTATTTAAAAGACGGAGATATGTTTTGAAAACCCTCACACGTTGCATACTAAAAAGGAGACACATACATTTATATCCATAATTTTCTGAAATTCGGAGATTCTGTCTATGTATACACTTCTTTTTCATTTCAAAAGTATTCTTCCATGACTTGCAATACATGAAGTACATATTTCAACCATACGTATATACACGTAGCGAAAATTAAAGCATGGGGAATGCATACTGTTGAATAATAAAATTGATGCATACCTAACTATAACAGTAGGGCAACTTCCAAGCAAGTAATTTTTCACGCTATTGTAACCTGAAGTACATGAGAATTAAAACATTTAAGATTTTGACGAAAGTTGGTCATTAACTTCTTATGTACTTTCTCATTAAATCATATTTACAGTATTTAAAAATCTGATGTGTTACATTCGCATGACTTTCTCTACCCTCTAGCACTTATTAGTGGATATACAAATTATTCTTACGAAAGCTTATTTTCCTATCTTCTTCATTTTAATGGAGATAAAACTTTCCGGAAATAGGTACATTAGACATTTAGTTATAGATACAGAGGGAGCAGCGATAGTCAAATGTTTAAGAACTGGACACTATATGCTGGCCTTAAAATTCTAGTTTCCATGCAATCGCGAGAAACATCTCAATGTTGACAGGACATTAAGAGAATGGCCAAGAAATGAACAATTCGAACCTTTAATAACGGATATCTCAGAAATGACTTATGCCACAAAAAATTAATGAAATAAATGCTGAGTTTTAAAGAGATTTGCATCTTTTATGTAGTATGTTTTCGTCTATTACTTGTTTACCAGCTGTACAAGATTATACAAAATTTCTTCCAAATGAAGTGGACTTCAGAGGCCATTCCCAGAAAATTCAAAATATACATTTTATTACTAATATAAATATCTTTAAATTATAGAATTTTAATCAAAGTCGTTGGAACCGTTTTTTAGAAAAATAAATATTTGGAAAAATCTTGCATGTAAAGGGTAGTCTGGGTTGGGGGATTTTCTTGAAAATTCTCATGTCGCTTCTTTGGAAGGTACTGAACCTAAATACCAAGTTTGGCATTTATTCCTACTTTTCGTTTTTGAGTTATGCTGTTCAGAGGACACACACACAGATACGTCGACCTTTTTCTAAACACTCTTGTTTTGGATTCATTGAGCCTCAAAACATGTAGCCTATTTCCAATGAAATCTAGGTATCGAATTTTTGGATGGAGTGCAATACCTTCTCTATCTACTATGTACTGGTAGAAAAGTAAAAGCTAATGAAAGATAGCCAGACATTCCATAAAGCAATCGTTGTCACTTAAAAAGAAAAAAAACACTCTAAAAACTAAAGGAGAGAAAATTCTCATTTGTAATATGCAAAAGAACAAACGATATTGCAGTTTATGTGTACTAGCATTTTTAAGGATGTTTAATTAATTTCATTAATTTCTCTAGTAGCCACATACTAGGTATAGAAAATATTGCATTCCACTAATTGACCAGGAAATGCACGTTTGGAGTCCCCTAGTTAAAACATCAGAAGAGGTATTTTGTGTGTGTGCATGTGAGTGTGGGTGATAACAGCTTAACTAAAACAATCTGATGTGATACATCCACATGACCTTCTCTATCCTCTATCTTTATTAGTGGGTATGCAAACTATTCTTACTAAAGCTAATTTTTCTATTTACTACATTTTGAACCAAATAAACCTTTGGAAAAATAGTTACATTATACATTTCGTTATAAATACAAACGGAACAGCGATGGTCAAATGTTAAGAAACTTATCATGTATATATCAAAATGTTAGCCATTAAAAAAAATCTTAGGTGTTACACTCATATGTCTTTCACTACTCTTGTGCAAACTATTTTTACGAACGCTTATTCTCCATATGCTTCATGTTAATCGAGATATCGAGATGTTAATCTTATTACTAATTTTCTTGTAGATGCAAGGGGAATATGGTAGGCTTTAAGCGATAGTCGAATATTTTAAGAGCTAGTTGCTATGTCGAGTATTCCAATCTCTTTGCATTATCACGACAAAAAATGAATAACGAATTCCCATTTGAGAAAAGTATAAGTATTGGAAAATTTAAGGGAATGACAAGCAATATCTCGAAAATGGTTCACACAACAAAAAAAATGTATATGACATAAATTGTGTATTTTAACGCAATCTACATTTTTGTGTAGTAAAATTTTGTTTATCTCTTATGGTTCACCAGTTATGCAAAAGTCGTTTACAATGAAGAATACTTTTGGAGGCATTCCCAGAAAATTCGAGATATACAGTTCATGTGCCATAAAAATGTCTTAAGCTTATGGTATTTTATTCAAAATCATTAGAGCCATTTTTGAAAAAATTAAACTTTTCGAAAAATGTTCCATGTAAAGGGTAATCTGGGGTGGGGGAGTTTCTTGAAAAGCTTTGTGTCGCAACTCTGGAAGATACTGAACCTAAATACCAAGTTTGGGGTTTACCCAACTGTTCGTTTCTGAGTTATGCTGTTCACAGACACACACACTGACATGTTTCCAAAAATACGTTTTTACTTTCTCTACTACGTATAGTAAGTAGAAGTATTGTATTCCACCCAAAAATTCGATAACGAGATTTCACCGGAAATATATGTTTTGAGACCCCCTGAATCCAAAAAAGGCATTTTTGGAAACATGTCCGTGTGTGTGTCTGTGTGTGTGTGTGTGTCTGTGCGTGTCTGTCTGTGAACAGCATAACTCAGAAACGAACAGTCGGATAAACACCAAACTTGGTATTTAGGTTCAGTATCTTCCAAGGATGCGACACGAAGGTTTTCAAGAAAATCCCCCCACCCCAGATTACCCTTTACATGGAAGATTTTTCGAAAATTTTAATTTTCTCAAAAATGCCCCTAACGGTTTTGATTAAAATATCATATGTTTAAGATATTTTTATGACAAATAAAATGTATATCTTGAATTTCCTGGGAATGTCTCCAAAAGTATTCTTCATTGTGAACGACCTTTGCATAACTGGTAAACCATAAGAGATAGACAAAATTTTACTACACAAAAATGTAGATCGCGTTAAAATACACAATTTATGTCATATGCATTTTTTTGTTGAGTGAACCATTTTCGAGATATTGCTTGTTATTTCCTTAAATTTTTCAATCTTATTTTCGCAAATGGGAATTCGTTATTCATTTTTTGTCTTGGATATGCAAAGAGTATTAATCTGTGGCAAACAGAATGGTGCTGCACCTAGCAACCAGCTATTAAGAGATATGTCTGTGCTTATATTGCCCTTGCAAATACAAAACAAGGGGAACATATTAGACCTTAAGCGATGGTTAAATATTTTTAGAACTGGTCGCTATGTGTAAAATATAATTGTCTTTGCATGTCAAAAGATCGTTTATGCAAATGTTTATCTCGATTAATATGAAATAGATGGGGAATAAGAGTTTGTAAAAATAGTTTGTACAAGAGTAGAGAAAGTCATGTGAGTGTAACACATAAGATTTTTTGGATTCAGGAGGCCTCAAAACATGTATTTCCTGTGAAATATCGGTATCGAATTTTTTAGTTGAATACAATACTTTCCCTACTTACTATACGCAGTAGAGAAAGTAAAAATGAAAAGTATATTAAATACCAAACTTCGTATTTAAGTTCAACATCTTCCAAGAATGCGATCCAAAGATTTTCAAGAAAATTCCCAATACAAAAAGAAAAAACTAAGCTTTATATGGGAAGCAAAGCTCTTATTAGTCTTTATTTCCTAAAAAATGGCTCTAATGGTTTTGATTAAAATACCACGTATTCATTGTGTTTACATATTCTTCTTCTCTGTCGGATTACGCTTCTCTTTGTAGGACTTACACTCACAAGAACTTACAAGCCAATGCCTTGGGCTAGTAGCCTGTCGAGGAACAAGCAAACTCTGGATCATAGTACACCAGGATGGGTGATCAGCCAAATCTTCTTCACCGACGGTGAAGAAGGAAATGAAATGTAATGATGAAAGGGATGATAGGAAAATTCGAATCAAATTATCCAAACCAGCATTCGTCTAGCCACCGAGGAAAATCGCAAAAGCCCTCGATTAGGTTGGTCGGTCCTCGGGGTTTGAAGCCGGCACCTCTCGAAATCGAGTCGAGACTTCACCGCGGCGTGACCTGACTCGGTATGATATTTACGTGACAAATAAAATCTATATCTTGGATTTTCTGGGAATAGCCTGTAAAGTCCTCTTCATTCGGAAGGAATTTTGTATAATGTTGTACAACGTTAAATGGTAAGAGATAAACAAAAACGCACAACACAAAAAACATGTAGATATCTTAAAAACATACAATTTATTTCAAATAACTTTTTGTGGCATCAGCCACATCCGACATATCGGTTTCAATTTTTAAATACTTCGTCATTTTTTTAAAAGTGCTGCCGCTATTCAGTTATTGCTCGCGATGTCATGGAAAGCGTATGGAATTTCAAGGCCAATACATAGCCACTCGCCTTTAAACATCTGACTGTTGATTCGGTTTACCTTTTTCCCCTTGTGCCTACAAGGAAATGCAAGATATGCGTTTCATATTAAGTAGATAGAAAAATAAGCTAATAATAAATAAAGTAAGAATAGCTTGTAAAAGCTGTATTAAAAAAATCTGATGTGATACATTCATATGACTTTCTCTACCTCTATCGCTTATTAATGGTCTAGTCTTACTGCAGCTAAATTTTTCTATCTGCTTTAATTTATTCCAAATAAACTTTTGCAAGAATAGCTACATTACACATTTCGTAATAGATACAAAGGCAACAGCGATAGTCAAATATTTAAGAAATGGGCGCTATACGTTGCCCTTAAAATTCCGTACTGTTTCAATGGAATGGCGAGAAAAAATTCAATGTGAGGACTTTAAAAGAATGGCTAAGTATTGAACAATTCCAACCATTAATAACGGATATCTCGGAAATGGCTGATGCTACAAAAAAGTTATTTGAAATAAATTGTGTGTTTTAAAGAGATTTACATTTTTTGTTTTGTTTTTGTTTAGTACGTTTTCGTCTATCGCTTAACGTTTACTAGTTATACAAGATTACCTATACAAATTCCTTCCGAATGAAGAGGACTTCAAAGGCTATTCACAGAAAATTCAAGATATACATTTTATTTTTCATGTAAATATATTTAATATATGGTATTTTAATCAAAATCGTTAGAGCTACTTTTTAGAAAATAAAAAAATTCGAAAAATGTTCCATACAAAGGGTAGTTTAGAGTAGGGGCATTTTCTTGAAAATCTTGTCATATCTTTGGAAGGACTTTAGTTATATACCAAGTTTTGTGTCGACCCGACTTTGGTTTTTGAGTTATGCAGTTCACAAACATACAGATACAGACACACAAAAATTGAGTTTTTTTCTTTTTTTCTTATGAACGCTCTTTAACTACTAGCATCCATTCTATATTGGGCGTGAAAGACCAGTAATTTTGCTCAAAGGCCTCTTTATCAGGCTTGAGGTTCTTTTACGTGCCGTAAATCTACACGGGACCACCGGTTTTAGTTTCCTTCGGAAGGGAGCCAGCTAAGGAGTTTTACGCTCGAAAAAATGGTCGTCCTCCGCCGGGTTTCAACCCGCGACCTGGGGAACTATAAGCTAGCATGGCGACCAATACACCACGCAGGACGACACACACACACACACACACACACACACACACACACACACACAGACAGGCGCATACGCGGACCTTTTTCTAAAAATCTTTTTTTGTATTCAGGGGCGTCAAAATGTGTATTTCTCTTGAAATCTCTGTATCGAATTTTTGGATGGAATCTCTATATACTAGGTACGTGGTAGAGAAAGTAATAAACGACAGTCAATGGAGAAAGTAATGTGAATGTAACACATCAGATACTTTGGATTGTCATTAATCCTTAGTTTCTCGTGATATCATTTCAAAGTCAGATTATAGCGATCCGATTTTTAAAGATTTGGCTATCGCTTCAGCCTCCTGTATCCCCCTTTTACCTATAACGAAATTAAACCATTTCCGCAATCGTTTATCGTAATTAACCTGAAGTAGATAGAAAAATAAGATTTAGTGAGAAGCTTTGCAAATATTAAATCATAGTGTCTAGATAATGTAACACATCAGATTATTTTTTCTCTCTCTCTCCTTTCTTTTTTTAAGAATCGCTATGTTTCATTTTTTTAATGTGTGATGTTTGCGAAATTATTTTACCTCCTTTGTACAACGAACTGTTTGTATAATACCTGAAATTGTAATGAAATTAATCTGGCGGATGAAAACGTGTCAAAGTCAGGTATCTAACGTTTTTAATAAACTTCCTAATTAGGGCTTCAGTTTATACGACTGCACAAATTTATTTCTCAGCGCGTAAAATGATGTCATAAGCATCACATAAGAAAAAGTTAAAAACTGGATGCAAATTAAAAAAATTATAAAACAAATAAAGTGAAAATTTTGGAGAAACATCAGTATAGGCACACTGTAATATAGTTTGTTATTTCCACATATTCTTTCTCTTCATTAATTTAGCTGCTAGAACTATGTAAAATGGAGACTAACACTTTCCGAAGTTACTTCATATTATTTGCTAACATAGAATTGTCTCTTCAGCGTATTTAGAGCATTACCAGACAAGGAAGCACTTGGGCGGTTTAAACAAAAGAAAAATAAGAGAAAACAGTGAAATAAAATCAAACAAAGAAAACAGTAAACCCGTATTTTCTCGATAACTAAATGTTTTTATTTAATCCCCTCAGTGGTATGGTAACTATCACCAGTGGTAGCACTAGTGCTGATAGTTTTACGATTTAATTGAGGTTAAAGAATGCTTCTTTTCGTGATAGTTTTACGAGACCGAAGGTCGGGAAATAATTATCTTATGAAAAGATACACGAGTTTGAAATCGAAATTAAATTGTCATAAAACTAGTAGCACGAGTGCTATTCGTCTAGATAAACACACGAAAAGCTTATTGTGAACTTTCTAGTTTAGCGCCAACCATGTTTGTTAGCCCTGTAGAATGGAAGCAATCCCTTTGTCTTTAACTGAGCCGTCAATTTTATAATTTCTCTCCGTACAGAGTTCTGAAAATTGGTTCCACACCATACTTTTATTCTTCTTTGTGTTTTCTGGCGTTAAATTATCTACAGCTGCTTTTGTATTACCAACATTTTGACTTCCAAAGCGCGGCATTTTCAGTTGCTATTATTGTAGTCACAGCCTACGTGATCTCACTCACCGTATTCATACAAATTAAAAACAAGTGCACCACCATGAAATACTATCAGTGTAGTACGGCTTTGATTGGCCAACTGACTAGCATACTCTATTGGCTAATGGCATATGGGTGCGATTATCGATATAGTAGTTACCATTGCGTATCGATATAAAATACCTAGTTTCTATTGATGTTAACACTGATTCCTTTCGTTCATAACCATTGCATTCGAAGTTATACGTTTACACATTCTTTTTTCTGTTGGAATCCCCATTCTATATCAGTTAGGGGGCACTCGATACCAAATGGATTTTCTTTCCTAAGCAACCAATTTAATGAAATTTGTAGAGTAAATTTCATCTGCCATGATATGTTGTTGGTATAAGTTTCATTTCTTTAGATTGAATAGCTTTGTAATTAAAAAGTATTCGTTGTTTTTTTTTGCAAATAATTGGATAGTAATAAAAAGTACACTTTTTGAAATTTAGAATTTAAATAGAGGTCTGAAATTTGGTATGCTAGTTATTCTATTCCTATGCAATAAACGTTTGCATTTGTTTTCCAAAATATTTATATTTATCAGAAATGTGAACTTTTTGTATTTAGAACAAAATAAAAAAATGGTACTAATAATTACAAAGAAAAAGAAGTATGTCTTTTATAATGAAAGTAGTAAACAAAGCAGTGCACAGTTTTCTTTAAGTTATGTTCTACATGTCCTGAAAATTCCAGCCATATTCATCAATGTTTACTGCAAAAAGGTATACCTCAAAGAACAAAAATTTCTATATGGACAAAAAGCTATTTAAAGTTTGGGAACACAGTTGTTTGAGATACTGATCTTCACTTATCAATTTGATTTACACTAACTTTCAGACGGATTTCAAACGTAATATTTACTGGGTACATTCTAGACATATTGAAGATATCGTTTCTTTTAAAAACAGTTTTCTAAAAAAATAAATGTTTTTGCCATTTTGGTACCAGAATGTGCCCTTAAGATAATGCAACAAACCCCGTTGCTTCTAGACATATTCTAAAATCATGAGCATATCAATGAGAGAGAGAGAAACTTGATATGTTAAATTCACATTACTTTTACACTCACTGTTACACAAATTATTCTTACAAAAGCTTATTATTTTGCTGCTTCTTATTAATCCAGATAGCTTTCAATTCACATTTACACATTTCGTTGTAATATTCAGATTTTTAAAGAGGATGTCGTTATGTGATGGCTTTGAAATTCCGTTCTCTTTGCATGACGAGGGAAAAACAACGAATAGCTACTTTACAGTTGAAAAAGTAAAGAGTATTTGTCAGTTCAAACCATTAACAAAAAGTGTCTCGAAATGGTTAATGTCGCAAAAAAGAATTATTTGACATAAATTATGAGATTTAACGAGATCTACATATTTTGTTTAGTAACTTTTTGTCTAGTTGTAACAGTTTATAATTTATACAAAAGTCATTCAGAATAAAGAGGGCTTCACGGGCTATTCGCAGAAAATTCAAGATATGCATTTCATTTTTCATACAAATATCTTATTTTATGGTATTTTAACCAAAATTGTTAGAGCCGTTTTTGAGAAAATAAAAAATAACGAAATTTTGTCCATGTAAAGGGCAGTTTGAAATGGTGGGATTTTCTTGGGAGTCTTCGTGTCACATCTTTGTAAGTCACTGAACTTAAATTTTAAATACCAAATTTGGTATTTAAGGCGCTTTCTGTTTATGAGTTATGCTGCACACAGACACAAAGACCTTTTTCTTAAAATATTGTTTTTATAGATGGGGCCTCATAATGTGCATTTCGGGTGAAATCTTGATATTGAAGTTTTGAGTGGAATGCAATATTTCCTCTACTTACTGTAGGTAAGCAATAGAGAGAGAAAAAAGCGCCACTGTTGAGGTTTCTGCATCTACCGATGCTTATAGCTCCTGAAAATCCAAGCTAAACAATCTATTTTAGTCATGGAAGCCATAATCCGTTTGAATTATGTTTGCTGTAGTGGTAAACTATGTGTGTGACGCTACGTGAAGAGGACGCACTTGAGCTGAGAGCCTGCAAACTGGCGGCACTGCACGATATCGAACGGTAGCTCAATTAGCGTCCGGGAACTGCTCTTAGACAGGGGTACCAACGCAACAATGAGAGCACAGGCGTAAACTGAAAACATCAGGTTGAACGCTTTGAAACTATGTCTAGATAATGAACCACGTAAAGATAACAAAGGGTAAGAAACAGCGAGGAAAAAACAAATGCAAAATGGAGACAATTGCTGCACGCTCACATTGAATCTTGAAGGCGCACTTTCATTTCATCCCAAGTTTGAAGGGAAGGTTCCTACAATGTATGCGCTTTAAAGGGAAAAAGAAGTATGGTGCGACCATTCACAGGACTTTCTCTACCAGTGCACATAATGTATCCGTTATAGTGTAGGTATATAGTATTCACTGAGTCTTCTACGTTACGTTACTAACGATACATTTTTGGCTAGGAATGACTTCAAATGACCGATATCGATGAAAATTTGGCAAAATGGTAAAAAGCATCTGATGTGTTACGCTCACATGACTTTTGTGGGTGCAAGGGCAATATGGTAGGCTTTAAAGGATAGTCAAATCTTTTAAGAGCTGGTTTCTATGTGGAGCATTCCATTCTCATTGCATGTCTAGGACATAAAAAAACGAATAACGAATTCCCATTTGAGAAAAAGTATAAGTATTGGAAAATTCAAACAAATAATAAGTAATATCTCGGAAATGGTTCACTCCACACAAAAAAAATGTATATGACATAAATTATGTGTTTTAACGAGATCTACATTTTTTGGGTAGAAGCATTTTGTCTATCCTTTACGGTTTACTAGTTATAGAATAGACATTCAGAATAAGGAGGACTTTTAAGGACATTCCCAGAAAATTCAAGACATGCATTTTATTTGTAATATACAATATTTTAATAAAAATTGTTAGAGCCATTTTTGAAAAAATCAGAAATTTCGAACCATGTAAAGTGTAGTGTGGTGAGGGGGATTTTCTTGAAAATCTTCGTGTTGCATCTTTGAGAGATACTGAACCAAATACCAAGTTTTGTATTTATCCGACTTTTCGTTTTTGAGTTATACTGTTCACAGACACACATCCACAGAGAACACACACAGAATTTTTCCTAAAAATGCTTTTTTTGCATTCAGGAACCTCAAAACATGTATTTCCGGTTAAATATCGGTATGGAATTTTTGGGTGGAATGCAATACTTCTACTGTTACGTAGTAGGGAAAGTAATTAAAATTTATACTTTTCAATTTATTACTATGTTTGATTCTCTAGGAAGTTTTCGTGTAAATGTATTTTAAGAGTGAAAATGAGAGAGTTACGTGAGGATTCAAATAATTCTGAGCGGAGCGTGTGGTTGTGCATTTGAGGCCTTTTCTAATTTTTCCCACGTTTTCTCCAACATTTATTTAAGTGTTTTTACAAAATTTGCTGCAGTATGTTAATCAGTTTCTAAATTATGTATTTTAACTAAAAATGTACACTATTTAATAAAAGATACATAAACAGAATTTCAGGCCAGTTTTTATGAGTAAATTTTCCGGTGATTTTTCTCATTTGTACTATTGTATACATTTTCAGCCTTGAAAACGCTCTACGATGCAGTTTTTAAGTTGTCAGGGTGAAATATTGGGAATACTTTCACCAATATATGCTAACTAAAACTTGCAATGCAGTTATTAATATAAGGAAAATGTGTTAGGCCACTAAATTCACCCAACAAGTTTGATATGTGTATGTTATTTGCAAAAGTCGAAACTCACAATTAAACAAAAATTATTTTTTAAGCTAATTAATTTAGAAGTGTTATTATTGTTTAGCTCAATAAGGAACATCATTCTGAAATGCTT
The DNA here is from genome assembly GCA_030765065.1 of Deroplatys truncata. Lineage (NCBI taxonomy): Eukaryota > Metazoa > Arthropoda > Insecta > Mantodea > Mantidae > Deroplatys > Deroplatys truncata. The sequence goes on along the minus strand of CM060987.1, from coordinate 105,088,526 downwards.
AAAAATTATGTAATACGAGGGGCACTATTTATATTTTGAGCCTAATAATTAAAACAAAGTAATTTCTGATTGAAAACTGCTTTATTGTTTTACAAAATGTTCTCGTTTATGATCAATGCACTTTTGCATCCGTTTGAATCATTTGTCAAATCATTTATTCTAGTCTTCTTGAGACACCTCCAAAACATGGTTTTTGAAGGCATCAACGGCTTCTTCTGCCAACGAAAATTGTTGTCCACGCAATTTATTCTTGATGTTCGGGAACAAAAGGAAGTCATTGGGTATCAAATTAGGACTGTATGGCGGATGACCCATCAATTCGATTTTTTGAACTTTCAAATACTCTGTTGTTAGACGAGATATATGTGCGCTCGCATTGTTTTACTAAAGAACGATCCTACGGTTCTTGTTAGTTTTCCTTACTTTACCAAATACTTCCGGCAAACAAATGGTTGTGTACCATTCGGCAATGACTGTTTTACGTTCCTCTAAAGGCACTGTTGCCACATGGCCAGTTTTGCTGAAAAAGCAGGCGACCATTTGCTTCGAAGTGCTTCGAGTGCGAACAACTTTTGTTGGACTTGCTTATCTTGAAACAACCATACAGTCGACTGCTGTTTACGTTCCGGCTCATACATTATTCGTCACCTGCTACAATCTTATATACGTCTTTTGAGGCACCGCCATTGTATTTCTTGAGCATTTTTGTACACCAATCAACACAAGCATCTTTTTGAGATTGCGTCAAATTATGTGGGATCCAACGAGAGCAAACCTTTTTCACGGCTAAATAATCATGCAATATTTTATATATGCTGGTGGAACAAGTGCCTAGTATTGCCTCAATCTCACAGTATGTTGCATGACGATCTTTCATTATTAGTTTTTGCACAGCATCAATGTTTTCTGGCACAACAACTGATTTTGGACGACCTTCACGAACTTCATCATTGAGCGAACGGCGGACACGATTGAATTCGTTATACCAGCGTTTCACAGTAGCAAAGAATGGGGCTTCGTCGCCAAATGTGGATCGATGCACTCTTGTCTTGATAATCCTCGTCAAAAGTCGCAATAAATCATTGCACGAACATTTTCACGAGTTAATTCCATGTTTTTGTTGACACAAAATTTTCAAGACAGTGTAAACAAAACAAATGACGCTCTATTGACAAAATGTTTGAAGTAAGTTATGGTCAAAAATGTCAAATTTTCCATTGGAAACGTCAGATGGCACCTACAACATTCAGGGTTGCCAAAGCTCAAAATATAAATAGTGCCCCTCGTATATTGATTCGTGAGGAACATTTGTTTATGTAAAATAACTTAAATTTGTGTTTTAAAACGCATAACCCATTCAGTGGATCACAAAAGTGTATTCGATGCCGAATTTTTGGGCCAAACACAATACTTCCTCTAATATAGGTAGATGATAGAGATATTAAGTTTAGTACTCATTTATAATTGAAATTTAAACGGCAAAATAAACACTTTCCTGATATCTTGAGATGTCTTTTGTGCAATTCAGTTCATAAAAATATATGTGTTGTATTCATACGACCTTCTCTACTTCTGGTTAATCAAGATAAACATTCATTACACACTGTTGTAGGTACAATAAAGGATACACTAGGCTAAAGGGAGAGTCAGATTTTTAAAGAGCGCATTGCTATGTACTGGCTTTGAAACGCCATGCCCTTTGCATGACCACGAAAGCAATTCTTGTTTAATATTCACATGGCTTTCTGAACCCTATCGTTTATTTTTATATAGCTTCTACAAAATATTCTTACGAAAGCTTACTTTTCTATCTACTTCACGTAAATCGAACCTTGTAGAAATCGCTTCATTACACATTTCGTCATTTCATTGAAGCTACAAGGCGGATAGAGGAAACGCAATCGACAGTCGCATGTTCAAAAATCGTCTTGCTATACGCTGGCCTAGAAATTCCATGCTCTTTCCATGACATCTTGGGAAACAACTGAACAGCAATACTACTTTTAAAAAATCTGATATGTTACACTCACATGACTTTCTCTACTCTTGTACAAACTATTTATACAAACGCTTATTCTCCATCTACTTCATGTTAATCGAGATAAACATTTGCAGACTGTCTCTTATTGCTAATTTTCTTGTATATGTAAGGGGAATATATATTTACAGGGCAATATGGAAATACAGTAGCCTTTAAGCATATACATCTCTCTTAATAGCTGGTTGCTAGGTGCAACACCATTCCCTTTGCCACAGATTAATAGTCTTTGCATATCCAAGACAAAAAAATTAATAACGAATTCCCATTTGAGAAAATAAGTATTGAAAAATTTAAGGGAATAACAAGCAATATCTCGAAAATGGTTCACTCAAAAAAAATGTATATGACATAAATTGTGTATTTTAACGCGATCTACATTTTTTGTGTAGTAACATTTTGTCTATCTCTTATGGTTTACCAGTTATGCAAACAATGAAGAATACTTTTGGAGACATTCCCAGAAAATTCAAGTTATACATTTTATTTCTCATGAAAATATCGTAAACATATGATATTTTAATCAAAATCGTTAGAGCCACTTTTGAGAAAATTAAAATTTTCGAAAAATCTTCCATGTAAAGGGTAATCTGGGGTGGGGGATTTTCTTGAAAATCTTCATGTCGTATCTTACTGAACCTAAATACCAAGTTTGGTGTTTATCCGACTGTTCGTTTCTGAGTTATGCTGTTCACAGACAGACAGACACACACACGAACATGTTTCCAAAAATGCTTTTTTTGGATTCAGGGAGTCTCAAAACATGTATTTCCGGTGAAATCTCGGTATCGAGTTTTTGGGTGGAATACAATACTTCCCCTACTTACTATACGTAGTAGAGAAAGTAAAAATGATAAAAGTTTTGAAAATTCAAATCAATAAACAGATATTTCGGAAATTGCTGATGTAGGGTAAAGATTATTTGAAGTATATTGTGTTTTAAAAAGAAATACATGTTTATGAAGTACTCTTTTTGTCTATCTCTTATGATAGACCGTTACAAAATTTTACAAAACTCGTTCCGAATGAAGAGGGCATCCCAAACTATTCATAGAAAATTCAATATATATTTTATTTAACATGTAAATGTCTTAAAAATTTTGTATTTTAATCAAATCGTTAGAGAAATTTTTGAGGAAATCCGAGTAGGGGTATTTTATCGGACATTTCGTTTTTGAGTTATGCTGTTCAAAGACACCCACGCGCGCGCGGACGTTTTTTCTAAAAAAAAATACTCTTTTGATTCAGGGATCCTAAACATGCTCATCTGTCAAATCTCGACGTCGAATTTTTGGTTGGAATGCAATACCTTCTCTACCTACTATGTACGTAGTAGAGAAATTAAAAAACGAAAAGCGACTTTCCCTTGAGAAAGGTGTGTGATAATTCAAACCAATAACAATGAATATCTTGGAAATTATTAACGCCACAAAAATATTTGTTTAACACAAACTGTGTGCCTTGGCGAGAACTACATTTTTCGTGCAGTAAGATTTCGTCTATCACTTACGGTTTACCAGTTATACAGAAGTCAGAATGAAGAGGACTTCATTGGCTATTCCCAGAAAATTCAAGATATGCATTTGATTTGTTATGGAAATATCTTAATCAGGTGGTACTTTAATAAAAATCGTTAGAACCATTTCTGAGAAATACAAAAATAACGAACAAATTTCCATGTAAGGGTAGTTTGGGGTGGGTGAATTTTCTTGAAAATCTTTGTGTCGCATCCTTGGAAGGCGCCTAACTTAAATACCAAGTTTGGTGTGTAACTGAGTTATGTTGTTTACAGACACACACGCATACGCAGACCTTACCTTTTTGGATTTAGGGTGCCTCAAAATTGGTATTTCTTGTGAAAACTCTACATCGAATTTTTGGGTGGAACACAATACTTCCTCTGCTTGCTGTAGGTAAGTAGCGGAGAAAGTATAAAGGTATCAAATATGAGGGTTATCTCACAAAAAATGCATTGGTTTGCCATACGTTATATTATCTCAATCTACGTATTTTGATGCCGTTGAAATTATCTCTCGGTGTTTTTTTGTTTATGCCCAGCATTGTGGTAACTGTTGAAGGCCGTTTTATTCTCAAATGAAGTTTAGCTCTTCCATACGCTGGGACAAAGCTGTACTCAAATCATTTAACGTTTTAAAACGATGCCCTCGAAGAGTATTTTTCAGCTTGGAAGATGGACTCATGTCCGCTTGGGGAGGGAGTGCTTCCCAGTTGTAACAGGTGCCTCACCGACTTTCCAATTGCGGCCTTGAATTATAGCGTAGAAGTAGGAGAGGCGATTCCAATGGCTGTGGCCGGTCTTCAATAATCATAGGCCGCACATTTATCGGAGCAATTCGCGTGGTTCCAACGTTCCACGCGTGTGTGTGTGTATATATATATATATATATGTTTAATTCAGGGAAAATCTTAGATCCGAGATAGTAATGTGACATGAAAGATTTTTGTCGCTCATGTCAATATACTGTAGACCAAACATCTTTTAAGCAACTTAGTTTAACATATACAGGACTTATTTAGAATGGCTAAAACTAATAATACAATATATTCCAACCGTGCATCTTCGTAGGGCCAGAAACGCATGCGCAATGCGCATTTGGGATCACCTTACTACCACTAAAGTAAAGCAAAATGAAAATTGCTCTATGCTTTTTATATAAAACTTTCGTGAAGTATTCACACGGAAATTGCCTGTTAATCAAGGTATATGTCTGCAAAGAAACGGTTGCAATAAAGATAATACATACATGCTGTATTATATACAGAGGGCTGATGCCAAAATTTGTTGAAAACAGTCATTGTACGCTATATATGAACTCATGAAATCAAAGAATTGGCATTAAACTTTTCAAAATATGCTACAATTTGTATCTGTATTTCAGGATTTTTGTAATAACAAATACACAAAAATGAAAAGGACCTAACGAGTATTTCTGCAAAAAAAAAAAAAAAAATCAAGGATATTCGTTAAGCTAAGTCAATGTTCAAAATTAGCTTCGCTTTAACTGAAACCGATAGCAATTTGCTTTTGAAAATTGTAAATAATGAAGGTTTCTCCCGATTAAGGAATCGGAGAGCTTTTAGGAATATGCTTTTGTCGAAATCTCGGGCAATGAAGATTAGACATTAAAAAACAAATAAAGGATAAAAAGAAATGGAAACGAAACAAAATACAATAATTGTATCACAATTATTACAATTATTGTGCACATAGAATGTAGAACTGAATTTTTATACCAAGGAATCATTCGCTGTATTCACGTTCCCAGCCACGGAATGCGCATTTATTTGAGATTTTTCGGCCCATATATAGGATCGGTGCCCACTCAGCATCATAGGAATTGAGGAGCTATGATAGGTAGCGATCCGCAGACCAGGAAAACCAAAATTCTGTCTTGGGGAATCTGATGCTGACCATATCATCTCCTGCAACGACTGGATGATCGGCCATCTCTGCCTTGCACATGTGGAAGCGAAGGCCACCCCATGCCCCTCAGGGCTGTCGTTTCCAGATTATTATAGGTTTCTTTGAGCCTATGCAACCTGCTAAGCAGAAGAAGTACCTTGAGTCCGTTCTTCCCGCCCACTTTTGTAGCTCGTTTACGTATTTAGATAGACGAAGGCTCCACAGTTAGTGGAAAAGCTGTTTGAACGACACAAGTATATTTGGATTGAAGTCCGTCTCATTAGTCTCTTAGACTAGAGCTAGCCCATTTACCAGGGGTTTTTATAAAATTTTATTTAGAATGTACTCTACCACCGAACTCCAAAATTATTCAGAAAGAAAATGGCGGAGCTACAACTAAAGCGATAGCCTATGACTAATAAGAGAAACACCTTTACTCAACATGGTACTGTACATCATATTTCAAAGATGTTAATTAATACTCCAATGCAGGTGCGAACACGTATGTTCTTTTGGGTGGGGGGGCAAAAGGGACGATATTTTCAGGTTATCTGCGGATTTTATAGTTACGAAAACTTAAGGATGGATGATTTATTTGGTATTTTTGAAAATCGCTTCTTCGGAATGTGCTTTTTCTAGTACACTTACTAAACTTCAAGGAAAAGTTAAAGTTAATTAAACTTACAACAACAAAAAATCTGACATGTTCCATTCACATGGCTTTGTCTACCCATTATTATTTTATTTTCGTACCTCTTCTACAAACTTTTCTTAAAAAGCTTATTTTTCTATCTACTAAGTATATCGAGATAAACCTTTTTAGAAATAATTTTATTACACATCTCGTCGAGGTGCAAGAGGCATACAATAGACTGAAGCGTTAGTCATGTCTTTAAAAAGTGGATCGCAAGGTATACGTTCCATACTCTTCATATAACATCACGATAAACAAGTTAATGGCGGCTTAGAGCTCCTAAAAATGTATTAATAAGTATAAATAAATGCAAACCAATAGCAGGAATATCATAAATTGTGTGTTTTAACTAAATCTACATATTTCTTGCAGTAAGGTTTTATCGATCTCTTTTGGTTTACCACTAATACAAAATTATAAAGCTTCATTCAGGATGAAGAGGACTTCACAGGCTAATTGCAGAAGTTTCAGGATATACATTTTATTATTCATGCAAATATCATAGACATAATGATATTTTAATCAAAGTTGTTAGAGGCATATTATGAGAAAATTATAATAACGAAAATTTGTCAACGTAAAAGTTACTTTGCTACTGGGTATTTTCTGGTAAATATTCATGTTTTAGTCTTGAAATACCTGAGTCTAAGTATTAAATTTGGTATTTATCCAATTTTCGTTTTTGTTATGTTGTTCACAAACACACACACACGCGCGCGCGCAGGCACACGGGACTTTTCTAGAATACTTTTTGGGGGCTGAAGCAGTATGTTTTGAGTAGTAAAATAAAATTATAATCATAGGGAAAATAAATATCAATAACACTAGGAATAGTATTGCAAAAGGCTGGGAAGCGAATGTTACTAAATGAGCAGGGTTAGACAGTGCCATCAGCGACCGGAAACGAATGTTTTTTCCCTCTATTGTTAAGTGTTCCGTTAGGTTGCTGGGAACGCAGGCTAGAAGAAAAGGGTCAATGTTCGCCAAAAGCCACATAGCCTTAGGCCTCCAATGAAAGAAGCTTGGAATTAGGTGATAGTGGAATGAGGAGATATAGAACGTTTGAAACAGAGAAACGGAAGATTTGTGAATGAACACTTGGTCGTGAGATTTGAGAATGAACACTTCGTCGTGAGATTTTGGAAGACACAGTTGGTTGTAGTAATTCTGGGGAGATGCTTATCAGAAAAGTTTAGAAGGCAGCGGATAGGCGCAATGATATGAAACATTTAACAAATAGGAAATGCGTGTGTGTGTGTCGAAGAAATAGCAGGGATCAAATGTTAAAACGGTGACGGTAAATAAACGAGCAGAAAAACCAACAGTCGTGTTCACCACTAACCCGAGATCCAAGATCCATGCAAAGAATCCTGAGCTAGTACCGAACCCGGGACCTTTCCTAAAAATCCCGTACCGTAAAACAGAAGTATCGCCGCAAATTGGCTGCCAAACGTGGGGCCCACAATCACCGACAAGAAATACCACCGCAGGGCTCAGGGGACCTTAAAACACGTAGTTTCGGTGTAATTTTGATATCCAATTTTTGAACGGAACACAATATTTTGTCCATCAGAGCGAATAGCAAAGAAGAAACAATCTGATGTGTTACATTTACCCGACTTTGCCTACCCTCTATCGTATACAAATTATTCTTACGAAAGTTTATTTTCCTATCCATTTCATTTTAATTGAGATAAGCATTGTTTTTTATTGATCGATCAGCAATACAGTGGTAAGAGAAGATTATACACCAAGAACACGCAGGGGTAGGCTTACATAGTGCCCCATAACTACAGTAGGTTGTAGGTATAAACATTTCTGGAAATAACTACATTACTCATTTGGTTACAGATACTAAGGAAATAGCGATAGTCAAATGTTTTACAACAGGACGCTATATGTGTATTGAACAATTTGAACCATTAATAACAGATATAGTGGAAATAACTGATGCCACAAAAAAAGTAAATGGTGTGTTTTAAAGACTGTGTAGGTAGTACGTTTTCGTCTATCACTTAATGTTTACCAGTTATACAAGATTATGCAAAATTCCAAATTCCTACCGAGTGAATAGGACTTCACAGGATATTCCCAGAAAATTCAATATATATTTTATTTTTAATGCAAATATCTTTAATGTATGACATTTTAATCAAACTTATTAGAGTCATCTTTAAGAAAATCAAGAAAGTTTAAAAATGTTCCATGTAAACGGTTGTTTGATGTAGGGGATGTTTTTAAAACCTTCGTGTAGCATTTTTTGAAGATATTCAACTTGAATACCAAGTTTGGTATTTATCCGACTTTTCGTTTTTGAATTATACTGTTCACAGACACACGCGCGCGCGGGGAACTTATTCTAAATTACTTTTTGGGGTTTCAGGGGCCTCAAAACATATTTCTGGTTAAATCTCAACATTGAATTTTTGGCTGGAATTAAGTATTTCCCCTACGTACTATAAGTAGTGGAGAAAGTAATTAGAGGTCACTAAGAAGCGTTTTGAGACATCGAAAACGAAAACAAAACAACAAGCTTAAATGTCACAACACATAACATTTCTAGGCCTCTAAAGACTTAAAAGAAAAGCTACAATTACCCACATAAGCAGAAGTACTGTTCGTTGTTTAATCTCTGGATTGCGGATAAATATGAGAAAAGTCGTACCTTGAATCCCTGCTCGCGGGCAGTAATTTCGCTCCTCCGCAACAGTTCTCGGGCCAGTCCGCGGCCTCTGAACCTTTTGTCTACAGAGAGGATGCGACACTCGAAGATGCGGTCAACGCCATGCCTCGTGAACAGGTCCAGGCTTCTGTTGACGCCGTACAGGAGATCGAAGATGCGGCGGAACTTGTCGTCCTCCATGGTTTGAAGCTTGGCTTGAGCCGCTGCCAGGTCTCCAGGGTGCTGGATACCATTCAAGGCCACACCAATCACCTGAGCAGACACCGAATAGAATACCACTAAATCAACCTCAAAAATAAAAGTAAATATACCAATGTAAATCGACGTGTACTTGCAGCTAATAGTCGTTAATATAACGCATTTATTTTATTTAGTTTAGTTTTACATCTAAAATAACTGCTACAGAAAGGGAATTTCCTTCAGTTTTGGAGTTTCCCAGTTTATCCTGGGAACAATGGTGTATTGCGATACAGTGTGGTAAGTGCATATTTGCAGAACGAGGGAGAAATTTTAATATACGAGACAAGTCAAGTATTTTCACTTCCGAATTTCCGCAAAGGACTTAACGCGTGTGGACAGTTAGCCTTCTAGGTCTCATCCCTGTAACCACCCGCTTCGTGCCGTGCAGATGGCATTAGGGTGTCGTCCAGTCCAACTGCCACTCTCATATATAGAAAGGCGGACAGTTAGCCTCCCTGTAACCACCTGCTTCGAGCCGTGCAGAGGGCATTAGGGTGCCGTCCAGTCTAACCGCCGCCTTCACACAGAAACGCAGACAGTTAGCCTTCTAGGAAATGCCATCTTGCTTCGTCACGTGCCCACCGAGACCCCAGCGCATAGCATCTGAATCTTCTGCTTCGTACCGTGCAGATGGCGTTAGGGTGCCGTCCAGTCTAACTGCTTACATTGGCTGTGGATAGATTATTTTTCATTTTAGTATTGTTTTAGACTTAAGGTGGAACTTTAGGTCGTGGTATTAAATATCCAATCTGGTATTTACCTTGGCGACTGAGGGAAATCACGAAAAACCCTCAGACAGATTGGTCGGCCCACGGGATTTGAACCCGGGACCTCCCAAATGCGGGCCACAGACGTTACCGCCTGAACCATCCCGCTCGGTGTAATAATCTTGTTTACTCTCATTCAACTGTTAAAGCAAGCCACCGTGATAGGGCAACAACTACGCGAGCTGTATCCATTGTTATTTTCCCGGAATTCTGTAGCACAATCCGAGTATGAACTACCGTGTAAGCAGTGGCATTGTACGGATAAATGCTCGGGCTGTTCGATTACAGGAGTTGGAAGTAGAAAGACGGAGGGGGCTTCCAGTAACTGGAGCACAGCACCGCACGTAGACCATACTTACTTCCAACGCGACCAGTGGGAGGATGGGATAAAGGGAAGACCCGAAAAGCAAACGGATTCGGACGAAGATGTGGGCTAGTAAGAACGGGGTCCCTGACGATTCCAACATGACACCAATCCTGAAGCCGTCTAGCCCTTCCTTAGCCACCCGCAACCTGGAGGTACAGGAAATAAGCGAGACAACTCCCAGAAAGGAAAGGGGCCCCAGCAGTCCCGCCAAGCACCAAGGAGAAATCTCCCCAAAACGCACGTTTCACCATTCTGCCGCAACATGCCAACACCTGTTGCCTAGTCCTTCAACCCTGAAACAGATGAGGTCAAATATATGAAAGGAAATGATGGACAGGGAATTCGTGGTAGAAGTGGAACCACCCCAGCATTCTCCTACTGGCCCGAGAAAACAACGAGAAAAAAAAACCAGAATGATAGGAATCGAACACGTACCTCAAGTTACTACGGAACCATCTCGTCCGTTTACAATTGAGTGACGTTTTCACAAACCCTGGCATTTACAATTTTGCGATTTTGAGATTTAAAGCGTATCCTTATATTTTGGGGTGCGGAGAATTCAATGGTGCTACCAGAATTAAGCTAAACTTGGTAAATACATCAGTAAATTGATATTAAAACACAATAATTTTTTTAAAACTTGGTATCTGCAGCTGACGAGCTTTTACAATACTTGTTGTCTACAACAGTTGGCAATAAATATGTATTATGTTATTCAGATTTTACTTGGTGGCCATACTAGTTAAATAATGTGTTTGTCTGTATGCTTTCTTTCATTGTTGGACCATTCTCTATTGTTTGAGATAGCTGTTAAATGTCAGCATTAGATTTCTATTGCTCAAAACAGCATTAAAATACAGCATGATTTATGAAGAACCGACAAATTTCTTTCTTTAATTATTCTGTTCGAAATTCACTCAATGCTCCCATTTTATCAACAAATTAAGCAGAACGCACTGGAGTTTCGATTGCCTGTCACTAGATGCGCAGACGTTCATGTTTTATTCGTAATTATCGGCAACTGTTTTTGAGATTTTGCTTTAGTCAACGTGGAAATGGAGTACACATTAAATGAACGACTCTTCCTTGTAAAACAATACTGGATTACGAATTCAATTGCAGCTACTCAAAGGGCATACTAGAGAGAATTTGGTGTTCAGAATCCTCCCCAAAGAAACACAATATTGGGACTGGTAAACAAATTCGAAACAACTGGATCTCTGGTGAGTGAAAAAGGCAAAACTCGTTCATTTAGGCTACCCACGGTTGTTGTTGAGCACGACTGGATCAGTCACCCAAAAAATCATTAACACGTTTATCGCAGGAAACAGGGTACAGCTACTCAATGTGTCAGAGAGCTGTGAAAAGTGCAGGTCTAAAGCCGTATAGGATTACGTTGTCCATCAGTTACAGGAACCAGATAAGGATAGACGACTGAATTATTGTCGTTGGTTTCAGGCGTTAATTGTGCAAAATCCTGCCATATTGTCTATCACATGGTTCACAGATGAAGCATGGTTCCATTTATCCGGCTGTGCACCTATGCATCCGGTTAAAATCGGAGTTTGGTGCGCAATATCCGCACAGTGAATAGTGGAACCAATTTTTTTTAAAAACAGTGTGAACACTGCAGAGTACCGACGGATTTTCATGGCGTTTACTGAGCAACTAGACGGTGTAGAGCTGAGTCAAGGATATTTTCAGCAGGGCGGCGCTACATGCCATACATCAAATGAATCCATTACACTAATTGCAAGTTGTTTTTGGCGACCGGATAATTTCCATGAACCTGTGGTTACCGAGATCTTCGAATTTGACATATCCGGACTTCTTTCTGTGGGGTTACTTAAAAGACAGGGTTTATGCTACACGTCCCCAGACATTGGACGATCTGAAGCACAACATTACACAGGAGATTCAAGTATTGACAACAGAGTCCTCCAATGAGTGGACAATAATATGAAGCGACGTGTTGAGTTGTGCCTTATGCAGGATGGAGGGCATTTTCAACATTTTGTATACAGGTAAATAATTTCCCAAAATTGCTCTTCATTTCAGGTACAATAAGTTGTCACTAGCATAACTCGTTTTGAAACAATTAAAGATATAATTGTGTCAGTTCTTCATAAATCACTCTGCATATTAGTGAGAAGATGAGTGAATATGTATCACCTGTCTAAGAGGTTCCAAGGGGGCATAAGAGGCGAAGAAGTGAACTAAATAGTCCGCCTAAACATTCTGATAATTTTTCTAATATTACTTGTGTTCACGGTGTTGACATGGATGGGGAAAATACAAATAGAAATTGGTTTGCATCTGATTTAAGTTTAAATGACTTAATATACTTTAGACCTGAAAAGTGCATCCCAAACTCTATTGTAGAAAAATCTACCATTTAAACTCAATGAAATCCGTTTATTTCGATTACAAAAAATGAAATATATGTGAAGACAGCATATGCTGGACCTGCAGTTCAAGTGGAAACAGTGAAGACAGTAAGAAACCTAAAAAATATGGACAAAGCATTGGAAGTTAAAATGAAGAACCACGTCAGCCTGAGGAAAAGTTTTGACATGAAACTGGTTGAGTATTTTGACATTTCCGAAGAAGCAACTGCATTTCAGGATGTGTTCAAAGATTGTGCACAGAATGAAAATGACAACATTGATGCAGAATACCAGGAAGAAGCTCCATATTAGCGTACTTTTATGTGTCAGTTTTTTGTGTTAAATTGAGTTTTTATTTATGGGCGCTCTTTAACTGCTGTGGTTCTTAGCGTCCCATTCTATACTGGGCGTGAAAGACCGGTAATTTTGCTCAGAGGCCTCTTTATCAGGCTTGAGGTTCTTTTACGTGCCGTAAATCTATGACACGGGACCACGGCTTTACTTCCTTTCCGAAGGAAGCCATGCTAAGGATTTTTACGCCCGAAAAAAACCATCGTCTTCCGCCGAGTTAGAACCTAAGACCTCGGGAACTACAGACTAACATGGTAGCCACTACACCACAAAGGACGACAAGTGTGTTTTGTGTTGCCCTGTGAAAACAATTAATATTAAATTTCTTACGGTTGTTTCACTAAACTGTAGACTTGATTTTCTAATTAGAGAATGTGCTTAAATGGTGCCAATTTAATATTAGTTTGAGAAAAACTTTTGCAGAGTACTGAGAGAAAATGTGTATGCTTCTTCACGGCTAAAATAATGTAAAATTTAAAATATTAATACAAAATTTTATATTTAGGAAACGTTCAGCTTCTTTGTAGAAAGGCAATGTGTTTACGTTAAAATGGATCACTATGACATGTTATAGCTCAAACATATACGATAACATTGGCATAAATGTTAAATTAGAGAATCAAATAAGTTTTATAAAAATTCAAGAAGTGTATCAATATTTTCTACAAAAATTCAAAATTCAAAATTTGGTTTCAAATATATGTACCAATGCCACTCTAAGGCTTTAATATAAGATATTTTTGCAGATAAAAATGTTATCTAGTCGTAGATGTATTTTAAAAAACAGCTCTCCTGAAAAAAACATATGTATTTGTAGATAACAAGTTTTGTGAAACCTCCCCTCAATTAGGAGTGTCGACAATCCCTATTACAAACTATGACACACATATCCATTATTGAGGCATCTAAATTTAAAATGTCACGCCTAAATGAGAAATGCCACTCTGGTTATTTTCTAACTAAATCTAGTGGGAAAAAATTGAGCCAGGGGAAATGTGTTATCACCGAGGCATAAATTCCCCTCCGGTATCCCCCTCGGATTAAACACTGTTTATGTACACAAACAAAACCACGTCAGCAAGTATTAAACTTATTGTAACCTCTTCTGTCTTGTAACGTCCGGCAAAACCGCTGTTGTTAGAGTCACAGATTCGAATAATTCGGCTAGCTCGGAGAATAACTTTATATTCGAAATTATCGCAAGAATCCGGATAGTTTGATAGAGCAATTTATAGCCCAAGTGCCAATTTTTCAACCATTACCTGGCCAGTATCGGTATGAACGGCCATCTGGGAGAGACCGTCACGTAGCGTCGTCAGGCTGTGCTCCTCCAACTCGGCGTGGGGTTCCCCAGGTCTACACAGAGACACAGCGTGGTTGAGGGGCTCGTCGGCGAAGAAGTTGTTCCTCAGGTGGAGAATAACATCCTCATAACGTGACTCTGGGATCAGCCCGAACTCTATTCCTTCAAACTGCTTCATGCCAGCCATGCACACCTGCAAAACGAGTAATGATACACAGTTTATACAGTGTTACAAAAGGTCGTTATAAGCTGCCTTTGAACTTCTTTACTCTTTGCAAGACATTATCAGAAACAAAAGACTAGTGAATTAGCACTTAAAATATGTGATCAAATGTTGAAAAATTTCAAACCATCAGCAATACATTCCTTGGAAATGCTTAATACAAAAAAATAATGATAATAAATAAACAATTGCCATAGACTAATTATTTTAACGAGATTTGCATTTTTTCGCGTAAGCTCTCCTTTAGCTAATATGGTTCATTTAAATATATCACACATATTACTTTCAATCAAAATAGAGGCGTTTTTTGGGAAAATGTACACAGACATAGAAATGTAGACACATACTTGCGTGCACGCGAATGTGTCTAAAAACGCTTTTGGGGGGTGGAAGTTCAGGGAACCTCAAAGCATGAATTCCCGATGAAATATCGATATCTAATTTTTGTCTAGAATACTGTTAATTCCTATACATACCATTGGTTAGCGAAGGAGAAAGTAAAAAAGAAAACATGTTAACAGATACTAAAATATTAATAAATGTTAGTGGACAAAAAAATTCGACTAAAAAATTTCGAAATTGCAAGGGAAACGAGCTTTTTGAAGACTTCTGGATACAAAAAGCACGTGTTTGTGTGTTTAGTGTGTGCCCGTAGCCCAAACAACTAGGCGCTGGCCTTCTGATCCCGAAGTCGCGGGTTCAAACCCGGCCCAGACCGTTGGTTTTTGACTGTGCTTAAAAGCGATAGCCCCATGTGTAGATTTGTCAATATGTAAAAGAACTCCCGCGCGCTGATAGGATCTTGGCAGTTTACCGCGTCGTTAACAACCAATTTTTCTTTAAATAGGTACTTACCCCAAACAACTCTTTATGCGGGAAAATAGTCATTATTTCGAGGCGTATTCCAAAACTAAGGTCCAGTGAACAGTGAACGGATGGTAGGCCTGAATGAGTTTCACGCCTGCAGCGCTGTCTACCGACTCCTGAGGAACCTACCGTAGTGTTGGTGTGACGCAGTAGGCGTTTTCCAGTGGGTGAGAGCAGATCGCAGAGGCCGCGACAATCGTAGATCCCGCAAGTTGTGAAGTGCGCGGTGTGATTGGATTTTTGCTGGCAAAAGGATCGTCAGCTGGGAACGTCCATCGTGAGTTATGCCTCGTGTATGGACCGGACATAACGAGTGACAAACAGGTTCGACAGTGTTGTCGAGAATTTCGAAATGGCCGCACAAATGTGCACGATGAACAGCGAAGTGCTAGACCCAGTATTCGGACCGACGACATCATTGAGCAAGTGAACCAGAAACTCGGCGTTTGACGATTAGTGGCTGGCTGATGAATTCCCAAATGTTGCTCGAACATCACTTTATAGGATTGTCACTGAACAGCTTGGATATCGGAAACTTTGTGCGAGGTGGGTGCCAAAACTACTCATCGATCAGCTCAAAGAGCAGCGAATGCGTAGTGCACGACAGGTTTTTGAGCGCTATAGACAAGATGGAGATGGTTTGTTTTCCACATTGTTACGCGCGACGAGACATGGATAGCGTACACCAACGCAGGATCGAAACAACAGTCAATGCAGTGGAGCCGTTCCCGTTCACCCAAACCACAAAAGTGTAAGAAATCCCCGTGCAGAATGGCAAAACGATGGCTACCGGTTTTGGGACTAAAAGGGCGTGCTTTTGATTAATTTCATGAACCGTGGGCCAACAATTACAGCTGACGTGTACCGTGCAACGCTTACTAAATTGAGACGTGCGATCCAAAATTGGCGCAGCGGGAAACCATGTCTGGCATCATCATCCTGCACGACAACGCACGCCCGCACACCGCTGCCAAATCCAAAGAAAAGATTCAAGAGTTTCGTTGGGAACTCTTTGACCACCCTCCGTACAGTCCCGATCAGGCACCAAACGACTATTTCCTCTTCTTGCATTTGAAACGTTGGCTGGGTGGAACAACGATTTTAAATCGACGATGAACTCAAGACGAGCGTTACAACTGGTTCAAGTCCCAGGCGGCAGACTTCTGTGCCGAAGGGTTAAAGAAGTTGGTGCAGCTTAGCAGCAAGTGTGCAGATGTGAACGGTGACTATGTGGAAAAGTAAAGCATATATGTAGGCACATATTAATGCCAAAAAAATCTTGTCTCATGAGCGTTGTTATTATGGCCAAACGGGCCTTAGTTTTGAAATACGCCTCGCATAATTTTATTTCCTCAAAAATTGTTGCAACGATTTTTATTCAAATGTTGTAAGTTTTCAATTTATATGGATATAAAAAATAAATGTGTATTTGAATCTTCGGAATCTAGCCTGTGAAGTCCTTTGTGTTATTATTGAGTTTGTTACCTAAGACACCATAAGGAATGAACAAAAATATACCGCATAGAAATGTAGCTCTCGTTAAAATATAAAGGTTTTTAGACAGCATGGCCTAAAAGTATTGGGTTATCTCATAAGTTCGTTCGCTTTGCTAGCAAGTTCTATCTATAGCGCCTGAAAACCCTGAACCCTCTGTAGACTCAAGTTATCCTAGTTACTTAACCACCCCTTTGACTTAGAAAACAACAACCAGAATCACTGTTGGATATATCAGTGTGTATCTGTGACTGACGTTGGATAGAACGGCGTGAACTTGTGTTTACCAACTTTGGAAAGCAAAAAGGAACATTTCTGACATCTTATGCTGTTTTACTATCGTAAGGATAAAACCGCCTCGCAATGCCGGTAGAAAATTTGTGTTGTCTACGGGGAAGATGCAGTAACGAAGCGAGCATGTCAAAAGTGGTTTAGTCGATTACAACTCGGGTGTTGGCATTGGAGCTCAATTTAGCTCGTGCTACTGTAGCTAGGAACTTGGTAATATATTGTCAACAATAATGGTGTATACTGCAGTAAATAAATAGTTTGTTTATAAAACCTAACTGCCGTAGTTATTTGTCTTTTGAACGATCTCGAGTTTAAAGTTTGTAAACGGAAAGTTCGGTAACTACGCTGTCGTAGCTATGCTGCGGGTGAGGTGTGTTCCCAAGCGTTCTTAGTGATTGAAACTTAACGAAAAGCGAACGAACTTAAGAGATAACCCTATAGAACTTCTAACACCGTGCACACGACCTAAAAGCTTTAGATTATCGCTCAAACCAACTTTGGTTTCAAGTCCAGTCATATTGCAATTATTCTTTGTATTTGCATATGTTTAATAACTTGACTTGGTTTGAATAGGTTTTACATTTCATTATGTCGTTTCACATGATTAATTTCTCATTGCACTCGCATTAACTGTTCACAGTACAAATCGTCATACTTCAATTTATCGCAATTCGTTATATTTATATTAGCAGCTTTCCTTTATGTAAAACTTTACCCTTTTATCTAACCTACATAAATATTAAATGGCGGAAATTATTAATTCAGAAGAAACTGAAATGGAAGTGAAATTACAGAAGCAGCAGAAATAATAACACTAGAAGTACTTACTCAAAAAATCCAGAAAGCAATATGATATAGCATTTAATTGCTTCATTGCCTGGGGTAAGGTAAGACATGCTGAAAATAATTTCACTGAAAATGAAATGAAAACATCTGACATCCCGTTTTTTAACCTCATTTCTCTTGTTTCAAGAATATGTTCTAAACGTAATATCTGTTAGTTTCAGGAATCAATATAATATTATTAATATTATACAAATTCCAGCGTTGTCTAAATAGTATATGCCACACGTGTTAAAAGTGGTTTTATTTTGCTCGTAGGATTGCGGCCTTTGTTTCCCAAACATTCCTACTCACAAAATAAAACCCTACTTTTCCCCTTGTATCGTAATCTGCTAGTATAATTCATTTATTTTTGTAGAACTAATGATTTCGGAATATTCATATTTTGGTCATACCATATAAACAGAGATGCGATTGTCCACAAATGTGGTATCTCTGCAGGGGCTTTTGTTTAGTTAATCTGCAGAGTCAATGTCAAAGTTCAATTACTTCGTTACCATCTGCCAATGCAAGATACCACTTGAAGGAATTACCTACTTGTAATTGGCGGTTCTGTATTTCACAGACTTCAAATAAGAAAAATGCATGCAATTTTCATAATTACCAAAGATGATATGCAATTTACAGAGCATTGTTGAAACAGGAATTTTAATTAAGTTTGCAGTAAACTTCTAATGCTGTCGTTTATTCACGAATTTGAACAACATTGGAATTAAATTCGATAAAAATAAATCGCTCTATATACTGCTTTTTGCAGACAGCATGATTTTATTAATTAGTTTTGAAGATTGAGAAGCTAGTAACAGTGATGTGTCATAATCTAAAATAAAGAGAGTTGGAGGTTCTTACACTACATCACTAAAAGAATGAAGAGAAAGAGGAATACCAGAAATAATACCAGCACATTATCCACATAGGCCCATGAATGGATACCAGAAAAAAATAGATAAGAAGATAAAAAAGTTTGAAAGACAGAAATACATTCAACAAACGATTACTTAGACAACAAAAATCACAAACATATAGAAAGTTTACTTACCACCCTTGGACACATCATAAATTTCAAAAGATTTTCGAGAAATACATCACCCTGACTCCACAGAATAACCACAATATACAGAAACTATTATGCAACAGAACAAAAGACCTTATCCCTAACGATAAATCAGCTGGTATATATCAAATAGTTTGTAATAACTGTAACCTGTTATACATAGGAAGAACCAAAAGAAATCTTGAAATAAGACTTAAAGAGCATATGCGATGCATTTACCAAAAACAAACGGATAAATCAGCAGTAGCACATCATCTCAGGTCTTCAAACCATGAAATCACTCCAAACATAAAACTCTGAAAACCGGTCAACAGCAGCAATGAATTGGACATTTAGGAAAAAAATATATATCGTCTAACACAGGAATCACCTAATGAATTTCGAACTACCGCCACCCAGCAGCCTTTGGAGGTTCAACTACCCGGGACCAGAGAACACCACTTAACCACACACATTACCCAGACAATAACCGGCAAAATCAGTTGGAAACATGCTGACGATGGTAGTAAACCGCTCTCCCGAAATGCGTTGTTAAAATTTCTTTTAGTGATGTAGTGTAACCACCTACAACTCTCTTTATTTTAAAGCATGATTTTAATTGCATGAGAACAGATTACAAGTTAGAATGCATGATTAGAAAAATTTACTTGATACTAACATTTGAACGTTTCATAATAATTCTTTCATACAAGTCGTGTGTTAGGTTAGGAATTTGAATCAGACTTTAAAAATTCAGTACCACGATGCCGAAGACAGATTCGAGACCCAACCATGTTTTTTAAGTTTGATTCAGATTTCCAAACCTACAATCTGAATATTTCGGTTGAAAAATAAAAAATAATTGCATTTAAAGGAAGAAAATGGTCGTAAATAGTTATACACAATAAAATATAAGTTGGAAAATAAAACTATCTGGGTTGTAAGGGTAGAACGTATAATAGCCATAATTAACTTAATACACAATAATTAACTTAATACACATTAAAAATAAAAACCCGAAGAAGAATGATGTAATCATTTTATAAGGCAATACCGAGCGAGGCGGCGCCCGTGACGCCAGCGACTCACATTCGGGAGATCCTGTGTTCGATCCCCGGCGATCCCCTTAGGCTTTTTGTGGTTTCCCCGGCGTCGACAGACGAATGCTGAAGGAGTTCCTATTCTACCACGACTTTCCTGCCACTATTTCCTCTACCCATTATCTTCTTGTCATCTATTTCAGTGTTGTAGGACCAGGCGAAGGTGTTCGGCGGATTCGACGCTTTGTAGAGGTTTCTTCCCTGTCGTCAGTTACGATCCTTCTCAAAGTGGACCCCACCAGAGGGGACCTCCGGTGATTCGGAGGTTTATAGGTGAACCCGGGCGCCGAGTTGAAAACTTTAGTCCATG
Source organism: Deroplatys truncata (assembly GCA_030765065.1). Classification (NCBI taxonomy): domain Eukaryota; kingdom Metazoa; phylum Arthropoda; class Insecta; order Mantodea; family Mantidae; genus Deroplatys; species Deroplatys truncata. The sequence continues at coordinate 105,068,111 of CM060987.1, read as the reverse complement.
CTTGCGCCCTCGTCATCCGGATCTCGCTCTTCCAGTCTCTCCCCTCATCCCTCCCTCCCAGGGGTCACGGTAGAAGCAAAAAGGGGCGCTGCGATTACTTGCGGTGCTCTGCGAGGGCGCCCTTCGTTCGTCCGTACCTTTGCCGTTTCCTTTTTCTATAAAACAATAGCTGTTTCTGTTTTATTATGTGGTTAAAAAACATGACAATAAAGAAGAATTATTGAAATGATATGCAGGCAGCAGAAATTAAATACTTCCGGGTGGAGTTTGCTCCAGAATAATATTTCCACATTAGTAAAAATCTGATGTGTTACACTCACATGACTTTCTCTACTCTTGTAGAAACTATTTTTACAAACGCTTATTCTCCATATGCTTCATGTTAATCGAGGTGTTAATCTTATTGCTAATTTTCTTGTAGATGCAAGGGGAATTGGTGGGCTTTAAGCGAGTCAAATCTTTTAAGAGCTGGTTGCTATGTGGCGTATTCCATTCTCTTTGCATGTCCAGGACTTAAAAAAGATCTGATGTGTTACACTCACATGACTTTCTCTACTCTTGTACAAACTATTTTTACAAACGCTTATTCTCCATCTACTTCATGTTAATTGAGATAAACATTTGCAGACTCTATCTTATTGCTAAGTTTCTTGTAGATGTAAGGGGAATATATATTTACAAGGGCAATATAGAAATACAGTAGCCTTTAAGCACATACATATCTCTTAATAGCTGGTTGCTAGGTGCAGCACCATTACCTTTGCCACAGATTAATACTCTTTGCATATCTAAGACAAAAAAATGAATAACGAATTCCCATTTGAGAAAATAAGTATTGAAAAATTTAAGGGAATAACAAGCAATATCTCGAAAATGGTTCACTCAACAAAAAAAATGTATATGGCATAAATTGTGTATTTCAACACGATCTACATCTTTTGTGTAGTAAAAGTTTGTCTATCTCTTATGGTTTACCAGTTATGCAAAAGTCGTTCACAATGAACACTTTTGGAGACATTGTCAGAAAATTCGAGATGTACATTTCATTTGTTATGAAAATATCTTAAAGATATGATAGTTTAATCAAATCGTTAGAGCCATTTTTGAGAAAATTAAAATTTTCGAAAAATGTTCCATGTAAAGTGTAATCTAGGGTGGGGGAATTTTCTTGAAAACTTTTGTGTCGCATCTCTGGAAGTTACTGAACCTAAATAGCAAGTTTGGTGTTTATCCGACTGTTCGCTTCTGAGTTATGCTGTTCACAGACACGTTTCCAAAAATACTTTTTTTGGATTCAGGGGATCTCAAAACATATATTTCCGGTGAAATCTCGGTATCGAATTTTTGGCTGGAATACAATACTTCCCCTACTTACTATACGTAGTAGAGAAAGTAAAAATGAGAGAATGCATTTGAATATATCTGCAGAACGAACAAATTGTAACTTACAAGAAGAAGTGTAAAGATAATCTCTTACATATGGATAAGGCCAGCATCCCAATTGCAAACACGCTAGCGAAAGAGATGTGGAGAGCGCCTGAACGATCCAACACGGTCGTTAAGGCACTGACTTATGAACGGGAGCTCTGCGGTTCAAATCCCACCAGACTATCCTCCCTGACAGGCTTCTTCCCAGGTTTTCCTCAGTCTTCGTAACTGATAAATACCGGGTAGGTACCCTAAACTCAGGCCAGGAAGGTTTCCTTCCCAAATTTCTCTTCCTGATTATCATTTCATTTCACATATCAGCAGTGTCACCGCCTGTGGTGCCGTGTGTAGCAAGTGTTGGTTTGCTGTTGTCGTATACAATTCTTACATAAATTTAAAATGTGAGTTGCCATGGAATAACGTAGTTAAAGTTTGTGCCCCTACTTTGATGCGTCTATGTTACATTTGAAAATGAAGTATTATTTTCCAGCATGGATTAATGACAAAATAAAAATCTATTTGTGATATAAACATTGAATGTTATCTCCCATATCCCAGATACACACGAAATCTACATTGTTTAATTTGAATACGCTTTATATTGCAATTAATACAATCATAAGTGCATATAGTTAATAGGTATAGGGTATACAACGGGGAGGACACCTTGCACACTGCGACCTACATAGATCTATTGTTCGCTATCACTCCCAGGAGGAAGGGATGAAGTGAAGGAACCACAGGAGCTGCAAGCCGCAGACAGACAGGCCACGGAAGACTCTAAAAGTTCCAGGCTCCAGGACCCATCACTAGGCTTCGGACACGGTTGCTGTTTCGTTGCACTTTGATTGGAAACAGTTACGTGCGCACAGGTTTCACTGAGACCTCCCTCTCCCCAAGCACTGCCAGTCATTCACTCTAAGCAAGAGTATATATACAGCCTGTTCTGAAGTTACGAAGTCCGGTCGTTGTTAGCTGACAAAACATGCCGAAAACAACCAGTAAGAAGAGTGTCTTGTAAATGAATATGGACGCGGGTGTTTTGATAAGAGGACAAGATATATTTTTAAAGTATGCCACATTGAAATCAAAAGAGAGAGAAGTGTTTTTATTGCCAGACACTGTAAATATAAAAGCACTTACAAAATATGACGTTGCTTCCTAGAAATGAGGTGGTGAGGATATATTATCCACATCAGAAACCACGAACTCGTGTAGCCAAACCGAAGCTTACAGGGATTCGTCTGACGTGATGGTAAGTACAAATATCCCATTTAATAAGCTGCAAAATTTTGCTTTTAAATCGTTCTGGAGAAACGGCTATGAAATTTCCTTGTGAGTCTATTTTACGCAAATTTTATTTGTCTATGTCATAGATGGCAATACCAGAGTTCTTGAAACTTCTCGATGATTTGACACAATACTTTACAGAAGTAGACATATGTTCTGCTGCTGAAATATCACAGCAGAAACTGAAGTGTTTCAAATAAAAACCCAGGATATGCAATTATGTGCCGTATTAGGCATTAATAATAATATTATTAATGTTAAGAATAACATTATTCTAAATAATGAAAATGCATGCGCTTTCCAGAGGTGTGTGACGTTCGTCAGTTTCGTTTTGCACTAGTAACATGTGATGTGGAACGGAACTTTTCAAGATATAAACTTTTTGGGTTTGAGAAAAGGTTTTGCTATTGATACATTCAGAAAATACATTGTAATCCATTGTAATAGTTGTCCAGGCATGTAAATCACACATGAAACTGATTATTTCATCTGCCACAGTTCAGATTTATTATTTTGTTGATGTTATTTATACTTTGTAATAAAAGCTTATGTTTACTACAGAACTGTATACTTCTGTGGCCACCTACACCTATAGCGTACACAGTACTCAGCACAGCACAAACTTAGTAGCGCACAAGACTACTGCTTCTCTCCTCTCCGCTCGCTTGTAAACAAAGTAGCAGTATAATAGAAGTTAACTTAAACTAAATTCATGTCCGAAACCTACCCGTCACACTACTGGCGCTGTGTAGAGAGGCCGATGAACGACCAGGCAGCACTATAGTGTCCACAGAGTGCTCTTTCCTTTGAGCAAGCATCCATGCCATCTGTCCGGCACCGCCATACGCCACGAAGCTTAGAATCACACCTGAAAAATGAGAAGGAGACGGAATAAAAGGGAAATTATGGAAAGGAAAACGTGGTAAATGAGAAACTACCCCTACATTCGCCTACCGACTAGAGAAAACCATGAAAACCAAGGATCAGAGAGGGCGGTCGCCAGGGATCGACCCGGGACCTCCCGTTCGGTCATTTTTAGGTACTATGAAATTCACATATTTAGTTCAAGGGTGTGAGAAGCATAGTTCTATCCTGAAAATAGTTAATTAAATGGCAAGCAAACAAACAAATGGGTTAAAAGCTGAGACTCCAGGCCCTAGTAATAACCTAGATGTAAATTAAGCGCTGGTGGCTGGTGTAATGACCTACATCACAGATAAGCCTCTTGCTTCTTCCCCGCTGGACGTTTAGACTGGCAGGAAATGAGAAACAAAATGTCTACGGCAGGCAGATTTACGGAAATGGAACAAGCCGAGGCAATATCCCTCAAATGTAACTACATTACCTTACTGCTGCCGGGACCCACACAAAACCCGTTTTTGTATTCTCTCTACTTGTGCCAATCGATGAATCCATCTCCCCGCTCTCGGCTTGCCGATTTATACTTCGTATTTCAAAAGCGATGGTCAATATACTGCATGTACCTATGTCTGTGTGAACAACCGATCTGAGAATCGGTGGGTATATTTTCTCTTCCTCTTTCTATCAGTTTCCACTGGATCTACAGGGTGAGCTGAAAATATGTTCCAATATTTGGAGAGCAGGTTGTGTGCATAAAAACAAGAAAAAGAGACCTGGTAAACATGGGTAAAAACCATGCTTACTGACATCATATTCTATGATGAGCTCTTTGGCAAGAAACAAAATGCATCCATTTGTGACTACGTAATGTTTGGCATACCTTTTTACTTTCTCTACTACTACTTACAGTAAGAGAGGAAAGTATGGTACTCCACCCAAAAATTCGATGTCGAGATTTCACCGGAAATACATGTTTTAAGTTCCCTGAACCGAAACCGATCGCGATGGCAACGTCTGCGATCCGCATTCGGGAGGTACCACGTTCTATTCCCGGCGACCTTCCACTCTGGCCATGGGTTTTCGTGATTTCGCCGGATCGCCGGGTGGTTCATCTTCTACCACGACTCTCCTCCCTCTCATTTCCTGTACCCATCGTCTCATTGTCATATGTTTCAGGGTTGTAGGAACAGACGACGGTGTTCTGCAGGTTGCGGCTGGGCGGTGGCTTGCGCTCTGTAAAGGTTTCTTCCCTGGCGTCGCTGCGGAACCTCTCAGTTAGGTCTCTCCTCTGGTGGGCTCCGCCCCGGGAACCCTGGAGGTCGGTGGCTTGTAGGCAGGGACCGGGTGGCGTCGGATGCGTACTATCTGGAAACGTTAGGGAACCCGTCCATGCTTATGCCCGTCAGCATCCGGATCTGGTCGACCTTCGGGTCTCTCCCCTCATCCCTCCCTCCCAGGAGTCACATTGGAAGCACAAGGGGCCGACTGGCCTGCGTGCGGTGCTTTGTCCCGGTTTCGAGGACCCCTCCGTGATATGTACCTTTACCTTTACACTTAAACCAAATTTTTTTTAGAGAAATGTGTGTGTGTGCGTGTGAGTGTGCACGTGTCTGTGAACACCATAACGCAAAAACGAAATGTTCGATAAATATCAGATTAGATATTTAGGTTCAGTATCTTCCAAAAATGCGACATAGATTTTCAAGAAAATCACCCAACCCCAAACTATCCTTTATATGTTTAAGATATTCACATGTCAAATACAATGCATAACTTGATTTTTTATGGGAATAGTCTTTGAAGTTCTCTTAATTAGGAAGGATTTTTGCATAATTTTGCATAACTCGTAAACCATAAGAGATACACAGATACATACTATGCAAAAAATGTAAATCCCTTAAAAACACAAACTTATTTCAAAGTGGCATTAGCCATTTACGAGATATGCGTTGTTATTGGTTTAAAATTCTCAATACTTTTGTCATTTTTACTTTCTCTACCACGTACATAAAATGGATGTATGTGCGTATATATGTTCCAGCATAATTCTCGAACATCTAAAGCAATTTCAACCATACTCAATAGACATGTAACTTATAACCTGGAAAATATACTATGGAGGTGGGAAGGAGTGATATGTAGAAATAATAAGAAAATGAATATTAGTGTTGAATCCATAGTTTTCACGATCGTTGAGATGAATGGTGACACCGCGATTCCATTTAATTCCAAGTTCAGCCCCCATCGGTGGGGGGGGTTGAGAAGGGGTGGAAAAAATGTACAAAATGATCGGGATTAGTATCAAATTCGTATTTTCAGGGTCGCTGATATGAATACAGTTCATTGTAACCAGCTTGAATCCAGTTCACACACACACACACACACACACACACACACACACACACACACACACACACACCAGTCCAATCTCGGGTTAAATCCCGAAACCCGAGAACGCTGCAGCTCGCTGCGGCCTGACGATGGTGCGCTAATGGTGGCAAGTACAAGAACCCTTACTTATAGTGATAAGACATTACCCACAAAACAAACAGTTCATTGATTTTGGCTCATTGTTTTTGCCTATTGTGGTGTATATTATTTACACTATTTTATATTTGTATGCATATTTTACTATTTGTTTAGGATACAAATCCTGGCTATGTATATAATAAGCCAAGAAAACCATTCTTATATACAGAATGTTTAAAGAATAGACAGCATAATTTTAAATATACATTCTCATATGTAGACAACAAAAAAGTCCATTATAACTTGTGTCCAGAAATACTTGGTTTCTGGGTTATGGCCTTCAAAACGATGATATTCACTGGAACGTTTTTCTTCCCGCAGGTAGTTTTCTTTCATAAGATGTTCAAAGTATCCCTCCTGCATGAATACATGCCTCACATCTACGTCACATAGCCGTGCGAACAAGACACCAAATTCCAGGAGTAATGTCAGGCACGGAGACGAATACACCAATGCTTTTAAATGGCCCCACAAGTAGAAATCGGCGGTGTTCAAATCAGATGAGCGTGGTGGCAAAGCTATTGGGCCACTTCTACCTATCCATCGATCAGAAAACATCCGATCCAAGTACCGGCGAGCGGTACGACCGAAGTGTGCAGGAGGGCCATCATACAAGAAGTGAACTTGTCGATGAATGTTCAGTGGAGTGTCTTCATACATATGAGGTAGGGCATTTTCCAGTAAGCTTGCGTACGCCTGCCCCGTAAGTCTGTTAACAAGCAAATGGGGTCCAACTAACCGATCACCAATGATACCGGCCCACATGTTGACAGTGATTCACATTTTATGATGAGATGGAACAATTGTATAGGGTTTTCATATGCCCAACAATTGTGACTGTGAAACTTTGTAATGCCATCTCGTGTAAGCTGTGCTACGTAAATAATACTATGGCAGAAAAGTTCGAATTTGTAGCACAGTGCTGCACGAACCACTGGCAGAACATCAATCGAGCAGGATAATCTGCTGGTGACAGGGCCTGCAAATGATAAGGGTACAACTGTTCCTCTCGCAACAGTCTTTAGACAGTCGTATGAGGAACGTTCACTCGCAACGCTAACCTTCGTGCACTGACAGGAGTCGTGTACACAGAGTCCAGAATCTCCTCCTCTACGTCTGAAGTTGTAGATCTTGGTCATCCCTTCCCCAAACCAGGAGATGTAAACTTCCCATGAGCGCATTTAAAACGTGAGGTGTTTCAAAAGGTAAAAGAAAAACAAAAAAAATGTCCAAGCCTTTACAGCAGTTTTTAAACAAACAGCTCGAAGTGGCAACTTACATTTTCATAGTAAAGTTGACATAGGCAGGAACGATTGCCGTACTTGGGCTAAGATTCCTGGTGTATATTGAATAGTATTACAGGCTGAAATACGAACAATTAACTCTTCTTCTGAGTTAACAGGTGTTTCATATATTTAAGCTGGCCTCAGAAAAGCAAATCATAGACTGAGATCTGGTGGCCAATGTACAGCAAGAACTCCCACTTCAGTCCATCGGGCAGGAAGAGCTTGGTTCAGAATATGTTCTCACACCAGGGAAAAATCGGGAGGAGCTCCATCATGTTGCAGCCACATTCAACGGAATATCCAGAGGCACGTAGTACACGTAAAATATTCTGCAACAAATGAAGATAAACATTCCCATTTAACAGAGGGGGAAGGATCAGATAGAAGCCAATGACATTGTCTGAAATAATTCCGACCCATATGTTCACAGAAAACATCTCTGGTGACTGTTCTCCACAACAGCATGTGGATTGACGTAGTCCCAGACTTTGCTGCTTCTTGAGTCTATCTCTGTTGAACGTGGGTTCAGCAGTGAACAATATCGACGAAAGAACTATCAAACAGGGATGGTAAACAGTTATTAGTATCTCAGAAGATATTAATGTTAGGACCTGTTGTAATAAGTTCTTTCCGAAAAAAGGCTATAAAGCGACAGTGGCCTCTCAATAATGCCTCATTTAAATCCCAAAATCTGAGCTGTATATTTTTTTTAAAGGAGGTTCTAAAGCCACTTATTTATAGCGTTATACTTAAATGCGTAATAAGCATTTTATTAATTTAAAAAACTTTGGCCTTCTAGATAGTCCACAGATATCCAGATTGTCAGTCGATGTGTTAAAATAAATATTAAAGTTATCATGATTTGATTGACGTCATCTATATCGGAATATTCCCTAAGAAAGGCTAAAGATAAAAGGTTGCTATCTAAATGTTAGTAACTAAACAGAAACAGTTGTGAAATACAGTTTGAATTTGTTTGTAGTAAATCTATATTAAACAGTGTATAGGTATAATTACATATGTGTTTTAAATTCCGGAAAAAAATTAAATGGCGGAAGTATAAGAACAACTGTTAGTAAAGCTGCCCCACCGCCTGTCATAGAGAAGCTTAATCTCATGTCACGATAATGGCCAAATGGGTTAATACTCAACGATAACATACCTATAAAGACGGCTTCACAGCGAACGCCCTTTATCGCATGTCGATGCGAAGCATGATTCTCAAGCTGTCGGTCTAGACAGGTGCTTTTGACGTCATGACCAATAAACAGATGACTGCACTTCCCTCGTGCTGTAATAAATGTGAGCCGAACTTTGGGCTTAGTTTTTACTGTGTGAAATTGAATTTTGCTTTACAATTAAAATCGTAAAACAGATGGGCATGTAACATTTGTGTAGTTGCGTATTCTGTAGGGGAGCATGGAGAATGGATGTCCTATTACCCTATCCTTTTTAAATAGAGAAACTGACTACAAATATTTATAGCTTCGCTGAAGAAAACCAACATCTCAAACTCTATCGTATGGTCAAAAGCTTTTCGTCAGGGTGATTTTGCAGAATCGTTCCCACTAAAACGGCGCTTAATAAAATAACTAGAGACAGGCAAAATATGAAAAATTGTGCTAAAATATGCTTGTATTGTCAAAATGTTGTGACGCAGCGGCTATGTCTCAAGGTTATCGGGAGGTCGGCGCCGAGCAGTCCATGCAAACAACGATAACCGCTTGCCAGTATAAACACCGGGCGCACTATCGGTAGATAACTAGAACTTTCTGTAAGCTCCTTCTCCCCCCTCTCTTCAGAAAGTGTGTCAAATAGTTTTAGAACGTTCGAGAACCTTGTGGAAAAATATCACTGACTATATAAGCGAGCGTTCTCGCGCAGTCCAGTCAGTCGAGTTCAGTGCGAGGGAGTTATTGAGTCAGTGAGCTAGCGAGTGCTTTTTGGGTGCGACATCAAGAGCGATTCTCCGAATGAGTTGGTGACGGCTGTTGTGACATGCAGCGGGTGCTACTGCGAAGCGATGGGTTGTGGGGGACTTGTGTTCGTCTCCCGAGTGAAGTGATAATGTGAACTGGGTGAACTCCCAATGAAGTTCCACTAGATAAGAATTTAGAACAGTGACAGTGAGAACTGAGAGAAGTGACAATTTGTAAAAACTAGACACATTCACAATATGAAATATGAAGAAAAAGCCCCAAAATATTATGAAATATACATTTTAAAGTCAAAATATTTTATGCCATAAGGCATTAGTTCAAAGCATACTTTGTAGATTTTGTCCAAATTTAATAATAAAATATCAAATGAAATGCAACAAATTACATGGAGTTTATAGATTTTAATAATTGTGAAACTCTTAAACTTGTAGAAAAAGAAGTAACTGGCTACTTTGTCCTTACTCAATAAAAATTGCAATGTGCCATTAAAGGCACCGCTTGGCAAGAGTAAAAATTGTTCAAGAATAGAGGGTGTTTAATTTTGCACGTGACGCCAACATAGAGGAAATGCTACATTTTCCCAACCGTAATCGACTTGTTGGAAAGCATGGTGCGCGTTTTCTCAGATGAGTTTCTTGCAAAGAGTGGCTTGGGTTTTCTAAATGTGTTTCGCAGAAAACTGCCCGAATAGAACAATCGGAAAGCCTGGTCCATTGCTAATGTAATTTATTTCAAAACAAAAAATCTTAAATCTTGCAAAATATGAAATTTTTCAAAAAAGAACATTGTATCGAAATCTGAAAAGTATGATGTTTTTGTCACTTGTATTGAATTCTATACCCATCAAAATTAAAAATATTTGTTCCTACAATGGTTTAGCATATTAAATTTCATATTTTGCCTATCTCTAGTAATAACATGCAATAAAATATCTAAGCAATGGAAGGAAATAGAACGCTTAAGAAACTGAAAAAAGTATATTATTTCCATATTATCCTGAGAATTTTCCTAAGAAGCTTCTCATTAAGTATGCTCTTCTGCCTACGAACGAAAGAAGGTAATTCAAGAAGTAATAATAACACATTGCAGTGATGCAACCGTAAGGTTACTCGCTGACTGTGCCATTCTCTACGTGCCTTAAGATTTAAGATTTGCGGTCATAAGGTGAATAAGAAGGGTGAGAGTCAGAAATCTATTCATACAGGACTCTATGCAGAAGAAAAAAATCTTATGTGTTACACTCACATGACTTTCTCTACTCTTGTACAAACTATTTTTACAAACGCTTATTCTCCATATGCATCATGTTAATCGAGATGTTAAACTTATTGCTAATTTTCTTGCACATGCAAGGGGAATTGGTAGGCTTTAAGCGATAGTCAAATATTTTAAGAGCTGGTTGCTATGTGGCGCATTCCATTCTCTTTGCATGTCCAGGACATAAAAAAAACGAATAACGAATTTGAGAAAAAGTATAAGTATTGGAAAATTTAAGGGAATAACAAGCAATATCTTGAAAACGGTTCACTCAACAAAACAAATGTATATGACATAAATTGTGCATTTTAACGCGATCTACATTTTTTGTGCAGTAAAATTGTGTCTATCTCTTATGGTTTACCAGTTATGCAAAAACAATGAAGAATACTTTTGGAGACATTCCCAGAAAATTCGAGTTATACATTTTATTTGTCATGAAAATATCTTAAACGTATGATATTTTAATCAAAATCGTTAGAGCCATTTTTGAGAAAATTAAAATTTTCGAGAAATGTTCCATGTAAAGGGTAATCTGGGGTGAGGGGATTTTCTTGAAAACCTTTGTGTCGCATCTCTGGAAAATACTGAACCTAAATACCAAGTTTGGTGTTTATCCGACTGTTCGTTTCTGAGTTATGCTGTTCACACACAGACACACACACAGACACAGACACGGACATGTTTCCAAAAATGCTTTTTTTTATTCAGGGGATCTCAAAACATATATTTCCTGTGAAATCTCGGTATCGAATTTTTGGGTGGAATACAATACTTCCCCTAATTACTATACGTAGTAGAGAAAGTAAAACAATGATACAAACAAATCGGGGCACTATATTGCTTACAAGTGGTTTGACTTGACAATTCGTGAGCAGCAATTGGAAACAGCGTGTCTATACCTTCATGTGTGATGAATACAATGATGGTACAAGCTGTAAACCACAATGCAAAATGGCTAATATTACAACTACAGCTTGCAAGATGAAAGTATACGATAGTAAAAGCAAAAACGTACCAGTAAACATGGGTCCACAAACGAGCCATGTGCAAGATAATTGCAAATTTGCGATTACAAGCCGCCACTGACTTCATTAAGCAACATCGTCCTAACTAGTATAAATTAATTTGAAAAGTAGACTTTTCGTTTAATAATTGCCTTTCTAAGTTGCCTCAAAATTTGCTGAAGCTTAACTTAACAAGGAATCAATTCTACTTCAGTATGCTACATGTTATTAATACTGTACACTCTTCCCTGTTAAAGGTGATCGAAGTGTCATCCTTGCATCTGGATGCAATACTGCACTCGTTTCTGCAATGGGTTTTGAATTCTTTCAACACCCCCGGATCATCTCAGAATTCTTGACAAGCACGTACAATTCTCTGATCCAGTACTTCAACGGTATCAACGGAAGTGCTGCACAATACAATTTTAAGGTGATCCTATACAGAAAAATCTAAAGGATTGAGATCAGGTGATCGTGGAGACCAAGGTACAGGACCTCCTCCATCTATCCATCTTGGACCATATCTCCACGTTAGATGTCTTCATACAGTAGCAGCAAAATGTGCCGGTGCTCCATCATGTATGTACCACACACTCCGACTCTGTTGAAGGGGAATATCCGCAAGCAATTCACGTCAATGGCGGCTCATGACCGCACATTCGCAGTAGTAAATCTCGCATAGGTTTGTTGCGGACTCATGTTTATTGGAACCTGCTTCTGTTATCGTATACTTTTAACCGTTTCAGTTTGCTATTAATTATGATACATACTGTATATCCCGGTCATATAAGCGTGTTGAAAAACACAACAACATTTGCGGTACAGACAAACAAGGTGGTGTACATTAAAATAACAAGCATGTATCTTCAGGTTGTCATCCATGTCCTAGTATCACCTCCCAAGTTGGTAGGAGACGTTGAAGGCTGTCAGTCAGGTATTCTGTGTAAAACCTAGGGTTGGAGTACCGCTTGCATGAGTTTGAACCTCATCTTCTGTTTCGTACAGCACTTTCAGGGTGTCCTTAATCTCGATGAGTTCATGATGAAGTCTTTTGTCATTGGATTCCTCTTAATTCCATGCATTTACAATTTCTTTAAAAGATTATAAGTAAAGTAAAAATCCTCCTTAAAGGGAAGATTACCTGAGATTTCGAGTTGTTTATCCCTGCATAAAAGACAGTTTCCGGGTTACGTGATGTGAAGCTCCGAGAATTAGGGCTATCTATTCCTAAACGTCCCAGAAAACACCAGACTGGCATCATTCAACGGTTCCTAAGGTTATGAAATAGTAAATGGCCGACTTTACTTTGAAATCATATACCGTTTTTTTTTTTATTAAAGTAGTTGCTACATTAATCCTTAGAAAACCAATGAATTGACATATATCACATAAAAGCATATGTTAAAATGTGATGTGTTACACTCACATGACTTTCTCTACTCTTGTACAAACTATTTTTACAAACGCTTATTCTCCATATGCTTCATGTTAATCGAGATATCGAGATGTTAATCCTATTGCTAATTTTCTTGTAGATGCAAGGGGAATTGGTAGGCTTTAAGCGATAGTCAAATCTTTTAAGAGCTGGTTGTTATGTGGAGTATTCCATACTCTTTGCATGTCCAGGACATAAAAAAATGAATAACGAATTCCCATTTGAGAAAATAAGTATAGAAAAATTTAAGGGAATAACAAGCAATATCTCGAAAATGGTTCACTTAAAAACAAAAAATGTATATTACATAAGTTGTGTATGCAACGCGATCTACATTTTTTGTGTAGTAAAATTTTGTCTATCTCTTATGGTTTACCAGTTTACCAAAAGTCGTTTACAATGAAGAATATTTTTGGAGACATTCCCAGAAAATTTGAGATATACATTTCATTCGTCATGAATATATCTTAAACATATCATATTTTAATCAAAATCGTTAGAGCCTTTTTGAGAAAATTAAAATTTTCGAAAAATGTTCCATGTAAAGGGTAGTCTGGTGTGGGGGGATTTTCTTGAAAACCTTCGTGTCGCATTTCTGGAAGATACTGAACCTAAATACCAAGTTTGGTGTTTATCCGACTGTTCGTTACTGAGTTATGCTGTTCACAGACACACACACGGACATGTTTCCAAAAATGCTGTTTTTTTATTCAGGGGGTCTCAAAACATGTATTTCCGGTGAAACCTCGGTATCGAATTTTTGGGTGGAATACAATACTTCCCCTACTTACTGTACGTAGTTGAGAAAGTAAAAATGATCTTGGAGGTACAAATTTGGTCCATGCATACATGAAAACAAATACGTTTACAGTTAACTAGCGAGCTTACCGGACGTTGTATGGTTGGCTTTGTCGTCCTCCGTGGTGTAGTGGTTACCATGCTACCTCTAGTTCCTGAAGTCGCGGATTCAAACCCGGCGGTGGACGATGGATTTTTTTCGGGCGTAAAAATATTTAGCATGGCTTCCTTCGGAAGGGAAGTAAAGCCCGTGGTCCTGTGTCGTAGATTTACGGCACGTAAAAGAACCTCAAGCCTGATAAAGAGGCCTCTGAGCAAAATTACCGGTCTTTCACGCCCAATATAGAATGGGACGCTAAGGACCACAGCTGTTAAAGAGCGTCCATAAATAAAACTCAATTTAATTGGGTGGATTTTTAAACCTAGAATTACGAGTAAATTAATTTTATTTACTGCCCCCCGTATTCTTTATGAAATTACCGCACAATTATACAGAATATGTTTATGGCGAAACATTCCCTTAACCTCCTATATTGATTACAGTAAACACATTTTTAATATTTTTGCCTTCTCCTTGTTCCCATAGTTATTTAACAACATAAAATAGGCTGTTGCGGCGTGTGTGAGCATCAGAGAGCAGCGGAGTACTCACGACTCGCAGGACTGTGCCTGCAGCATGCAATACAGCTCGGCTTTGAGGCAAATTCTGGCCTTCGCCTAGTGACGTATTGGCTATCACGCTCCTTCTCCAACAGGGCTCCGAGCACTATTGCTGCATACACTGCTACTGCAGGTACTCTGACTCAGCCAAGCAGAGTTGGAAGAGCATGACATAAAGGCTACAGAGCTTTCACAAAATGCAGAACCCCTAACGGTAATGGGGCAATAGTGGTGAACATTATGATTCTCCACTCTCAGGGTAGCAATTTAAAGTTTTTGAAAATGCCAATGATTGCAGAAAATAAAATGATGGTTTGGATGAAGAAATGATTAATGATTAAATAGGAAATAAATATTAATGGGGCTATTTTTTGAATTGATAGAATAATAAAACAATTTATCCATATAGTCTGCAACCTTGAGGAAAATAAACGTCAGAGTTGTTAATTACAATTAGATCGGCTGAATAATTTCTGATGTTACGCTGTACGTAATTATATCAGATTATTTAGTCTACGTTAATAATGATATCAGTTATAATATACAAAAGGAAATACAACACTTTTACATAAGGGATCGTAAAAGATTTTGGCGTAAATATAGCGTACATATATACCGTTATAAGTAACGGGTCATCAAGAATTTCCTCCGCACCTTGCTGCTGGCCACAGCTCGATAAAAGGTTGGCATCCCTAGGTTTATCGCATTCGATTCCGAAGGGATGTGATTATCGGCGTTATCAGCGGCTGCGAGCGCATGAGTTGTTTATTGTACTGGTTAGTATGGTCTACTATGCTGTGAGTTCTGACGTGTGCCTGAAGCGAAATCAATGTATTCTACAGAGGAACGTGTGTTTCTAGTGGAAAATGTTTTTAATGAACGTGGAAATTATACTGAGAAAGTGAAACAAAATTTGGTTGTCAGGTTCCCTAACTCAAAACTACCGCACCGAGATACTGTGCGTGATTTAACTAATAAATTTCGGGAGTCAGGTTCCGTGCATGATGCTGTTAGAAGTGGAAGCCCAAGTGTGCTAACAGAAGAAAAACTATCGGATATATCGGATAGAATGCTTAAAAGTCCACAGAAATCAATAAACAAATTGACCCAACAATGTGATATTTCTTACGGTTCCGCATACAAAGCAGTCATAAAAGAACTAGGTTTGTATCCATATAAGGTATCAGTCGTCCACGAATTAAAACGGCACAGATCACGGGAAAAGTGTTCAGTATTGTGAATGGTTTCAGAGGTTTATTTTGCACCATGGAATTGACGTGTTAGATGGACATTTTTTACTGATGAAGCTTGGTTCCACTTATCAGAATGCGTAAATTCACAAAATACGCGAGTATGGTCTACTGAAAATCTTAATGCAATTCAGGAAACCCCTTTACATTCAGAGAAAATTGGTGTATGGTGTGCGATCTCTCGCTCTCGTATTATTGGATCAATTTTTTTCCGTAATCCAATTAATTCAGATGTTTATTGCTCGGATATTCTTTTTCCATTTATTTCACGGCTAAATGAAGATGAAGTGAACGGTGCATTTTTTCAAAAAGATAACACCACTGCTCATACATCACATAAATCCATGGGACTGTTAGTGGAAGTTTTTGGGGAAAGACTAATTTCTAAAGGTCTGTGGCCTCCGTGGTCTCCTGATCTTACCCCTCCGGATTATTTTCTTTGGGGAGCCGCTAAAGCTTCGGTCTATAAGGACAATCCAAAAACAATCGATGAGCTGAAAACGGCAATAGAAGATTGCATAATATCTGTAACAAAGGAGACATAATTACAGGTTAGAAAATAAATTAAAAGAGTGAATTTGTGTCTTCAAGAAAATGGTAAACATTTCCAACACCTTCTTTAAACAGGTTAGTTGCATATTATTTTTATACATTAGCTTTCATGCATGAATATAGTGAACCTAGCAGTTTTCCTTAACCAGCGAAACGTTTTTACCATACGCCAGCCAGTGCTGCCACCGGAATTCCCGACTCTAGGGAATCTTGGTTACACAGGAGGTGCGGAGCGACTTCTCGATGACCCATTAGATTCATTGCATTTTGCTTTGATGTACTCTCTGTTTTTCTCAGTTTATAAATCGTTACCATTTATAAGGATTGCATGTAATGAAGTATCCGCGGCATTGGTTTTATTTTTACACGAATTTTTTGTGGAGTTCAACAACTATTCTGTACTCCATGGCATTCTTAGCGAAAAGTCAAAGCGTTCTTCGAAAGCATGTGCTTTTACGAAATATAGTTATTCCAAAAACTAGTCCAGTATATAGCCTTTTTAAAGCCTTTTTAGTCTTTTAATGATGTATGAGTTGAAATTAGTAGGTATATAATAGTTTATGTCCGTCAGAAAGAACAGTGCTTTTCAATGGGGAAAGCACTATCAGCATACATTTTCTTTCTTTATAGCAGTTGTATAGATTAGTCCACGGTGTGTAAAGTTTGATATGTTCCTTCTGTGCCAGGAACGATTTTTCATCTTGAATATACCTGAAGAAAGATTCTAGGGCGCTGTTGTGGAGATTGTATGGAATCTGGTGGCATACACAGTACACAAAATGGTACAAATAACGTAATCTATTTGCTGGAATAAGCATTTCCTTACCGATTTTACAGCTATCCATACGGTAGGTTAATATGAGATGAAAATTTTTACATATCCGTTCCCGGGATAAAGTCGTGTTTTAGCTTGGGCGCCTAGCTACACTTAAATCATGCTACAGAACTAACATAGATAACAAACTTCATCTTACTACATTACCAGCAATTTTTAAAACACTGGTACAAATGCTCCACGCTGACGCGATTACACACTCAAAAGAAACTAACCTAGTCTTTCGCAGTTATCAGGGTCGTGATGTTACCATCAGACAATAATGTATGTCGAAAACCGAAAGGTGCAGACTCATGCGGCAAACACAATGGGCATACTTGTCCGGAGGAATAAACTCAGCAGAGCAGCTCAGATGGGGATCTGTTTGATTTACAGATGAGTCCCTGATGAAGTCAGGTGTGAGTGTTAGGGTCTGCAGACCTTCAACAAGGCTCTCCTTCCGTCTTGACCGGAATGCTACAATTTTCCAGGCTGAAGCAATACTGTCCTCTGCACAATATACCGTCGCCCTGTACACAAGGATAATTTATAGTCAGCGCTGATAGACGTCGAATATAGTTTGGTTATCCTAAAGGACGTTGGATTTCCTATGTGATCGGGATCGCGTTACACCGCTATAGGTACCGGACCATTCGGTACGTAGAGGGGAATGTACTCGCAGATGAATCAGCAAAAAGAGACCACTTTTGTGGGACCAAAACCCTTTAGTATAGTACCCCTAACAGGAGTGGATTGATAGTTGTATGGTGGGCACACTAGTTGCATCTGAAACTATGGTTTAGTCAAACAGGGGCTATTGTAACACCCCTACGGGGGTGGTTACCCCGCAGTAGTTGGTTGTACTAGGGGTGTGCTAGCTCAGAGGTAGGGGATGCGTCGGTACTGGAGTGGTAGGTAGGCCAGGGTGGCGTTCTAGGATGGGGGCTACTTAAATAATGCACAGGGGATGCATTGAACCAATAAATTGTATTATTGAGTTAGTGCGAGTACATTTGGGCCCGTAGGTGGGCCACTCAGATTGGGGTGAAGCCCGGCGAGCAAGCAGAACTTAGAGGAGATACATCCTTACCTGTTCACCTGATGTTGCGTTGGCGACTCGTGTAAGGTAAGCGGACCTCAGGTCGTCGATGATACAACTCTCCCTTCAACTGATTACATGCCAATTCCCACAATGATTCATACAATCGCTTCCGACACTTCCTTCCGACGACCGCTGACCATCGATCAAAATTCCTGACCCTCGCTCGAGTCAAACCCCCGTAGTATAAATACATACAGAAGAGCTGACTCGGCGTTCCTTAGCGCGGTCGTGTTGATCGTTTCGACACTTTCTGCCTTTTTACCTCATTTGATGTAATCCTCGGCGCTCCACCTGGTCCGCTACACTATACAAGTTCGTGAGCTTATTAAAAACAGAGCCTCTGATATAAAGAAGCTGTGCTATTCCTTAGTCATCAAGTTGTTAGTGCTCTTTGCAGACATCTGCACATTATGGGAGATTCACAGGGCTTCAGAAACTGAGTGTTCCTCTCACATATTGTAGATGTGCAGTTTTTGCACATTATAGTTTATAATATTGTGATCATTACTTTTGGACACAGAGGATATTAAGAAAGCCACTTTCAGGGACATAAAATCCTTCTTAGAAACTGCGGACCTGAACTAGGCTAGGAGTATCGGACACAATGGACCTTCTTGTATTTCAACAAGGATTCGGTTTAGGGCCCACCCGTATTTCCAACCATTCATCCATGCGGAAAGTGCAAATAATCTAGGATTACTTGGATAAAGATCCCTAATATAATTACTTTTCTTATTTTGTCGTGGACTACTCCTTTAAACTGAGCCTTTACTAATGAAACACCTAAAAACTACGCAAATTAAATGTTGAATTTAATTTTTGTCGTTATTCTAAAGAAGCCATTATTTCAAGTTAAACACGTCCTGCGTTTTCGCTTGACTGAATCAGCTGATTTTTCTTTGCGGCTTGCAGTCGCAATGAAACACAGTGAAGCCAAGCTATCGATTTAAAGCCGATATGGGGCGGCTCCAGAACTCTAGAGGACACTGCTAATGACAGATTATAAGCCTCAGGGATTTTCAGGCTTCTTCCTTCCGACATCTTTTCTTTAATGACTACTAGATTGAGGATGACCTTTCAACACTCGTACTCTTTAATGACTCCGAAAACCTTTCAACTTGGTCAAGCGTTTTGTCTTCGTCTTTAACGGTTCCATTATTACACTTTGTTTACTTTTTCTGGAGCTTATCTAGAAGCAAGTATTTTATTGGACACAGACATTAGATAATGAGATTTCACTGAAAATGTACATTTTGAAGCACAAGAAAAGGCTGTCGGGTGACTTTAAGCTCTATTAATCCTGGGCTCATTTGAGCATCATTTCATCCATTTCATTCATTCGTTGTCCAATATAACGCAACCAATTAAAGGACGCTAACCTTAAAAAAGTTGGATAGAAGAATAATCCTTTATAAGAATAATTTGTAGAACAATATAGAAAGTCGTGTGAATGTAACACATCAGACTTTTACATTAAAAGTTAAAATTAAATTGAGTTTTGTTTATGGATTTTAACTATTATGGTCCTTAGCGTCCCATTCTATATTGGGCGTGAAAGACTAAATTTTGCTCACATAACACTTTTTCAGGCTTGAGGTTCTTTTGCGTGCCGTAAATCTGCGACACGGGACCAACGACTTTACTTCCCTTCCGAAGGAAGCCATGCCAAGGCTTTTTACCCCCGAAAACATCAATCGCCCTCCGCCGGGTTTGAACCCGTGACCTCGAGAATTAGAGGCTAGCAAGGATGAGGTGTATGTTACATTTAGACTACAAGGAAAGGCTCACGTGTTACTGCGAAATGGGACTCCTCTATGCTCTGAAGTGCAATGAATAAATAAAAAGTATTTAGATCGTACGCGCGTATATGCAAACAGGTTGATTCAAAACCAAAATGTCGGTTAACTTTAGACTTCATACGTAACCCATCATCTTTCAAGGATGCTAGACGAAAAATTTAATGAAGTTCGTTTAGCGTGGGTGGAAGAACATGAGGCCCTAACAAACAATCACCAACAATACCGGTCCAAAAATTGACAGAAACTCTTTGTTGATGAGTGATGCAACAGTTACGACATGATGCAGCATGAAGTGAGTCGATGTCCACACAAGCGATGAAGTGAGTCTATGCCAAAAGCAATGAAGTGAGTCGATGCCAACATAAGCAATGAAGTGAGTCGATGCCAATACAAGCAATGAAGTCAGACGCATGTTAACACAAGCAATGAAGTGGGTCGCATGTCAACACAAGCAATGAAGTGAATCGCACGTCAACTTAAGCAATGAAGTGAGTCGCAGGTCAATGCAAGCAATGAAGTGAGTCGCATGTCAAAACAAGCAATGAAGTGAGTCGCAGGTCAATGCAAGCAATGAAGTGAATCGCACGTCAACTTAAGCAATGAAGTGAGTCGCAGGCCAATGCAAGCAATGAAGTGAGTCGCATGTCAAAACAAGCAATGAAGTGAGTCGCAGGTCAATGCAAGCAATGAAGTGAGTCGCATGTCAAAACAAGCATTGAAGTAAGTCGCAAGTCAATGCAAGCAATGAAGTGAATCGCACGTCAACTTACGCAATGAAGTGAGTCGCAGGCCAATGCAAGCAATGAAGTGAGTCGCATGTCAAAACAAACACTGAAGTGAGTCGCAAGTCAATGCAAGCAATGAAGTGAATCGCACGTCAACTTAAGCAATGAAGTGAGTCGCAGGTCAATGCAAGCAATGAAGTGAGTCTCATGTCAAAACAAGCAATGAAGTGAGTCGCAGGTCAATGCAAGCAATGAAGTGATCGCATGTCAAAACAAGCAATGAAGTGAGTCGCAAGTCAATGCAAGCAATGAAGTGAATCGCACGTCAACTTAAGCAATGAAGTGAGTCGCAGGCCAATGCAAGCAATGAAGTGAGTCGCATGTCAACATAAGCAATGAAGTGAGTTGTGTGTCAACACAAGCAATGAAGTGAATCGCATGTCAACATAAGCAGTGGAGTGAGTCAACACTACCTGCGTTCAAATAGCACACAAAGCACCGACAGTGAACCTAAGAATTACAGCTTAACCAGAGTAACCAAGAGGACATTTTGAACATTTCATGGAAGAAAGAGTTTCATGTGGAATGCTGATACGTTCTGTTCCTGTTTCCTATGATAAATGTGCTATGAAGAATTGTAGAAAATGAGTTCCAGCATGGAAATAAAGCGCTTCCGAAGCCATGTACATACACTACGTGATCAGAAATATCCAGATACCTGGCTGAAAATGACATACAAATTCGTGGCGCCCTCCATCGGTAATGTCGGAAGCCAATATGATGCCTGGCACGAAGTCGGCGTTCCAAAACATCCCAAAGGTGTTCTATAGGATTCAAGTCAGGACTCTGTGCAGACCAGTCCATTACAGGGATGTTATTGTCGTGTAACCACTCCGTCACAGCCCGTGCAGTATGAACAGGTGCTCGATCGTGTTGAAAGCTGCAATCGCCATCCCCATCCCCGAATTGCTCTTCAACAGTGGGAAGCAAGAAGGTGCTTAAAATATCAATGTAGGTCTGCGCTGTGATCGTGCCACGCAAAACAACAAGGGGTGCAAGCCCTCTCCAGGAAAAACACGACCACACCATAACACCACCACCCCCGAATTTCACTGTTGGCACTACACATGCTGGCAGACGACGTTCACCGGACATTCGCCATCGGATCCGCACATTGTGTTCTGTGATTTGTCACTCCACACAACGTTTTGCCATCGTGTAATGTTGACGCTCCTTACACCAAGCGAGGCGTCGTTTGGCATTTTCCTGCGTGATGTGTGGCTTATGAGCAGCCACTCGACCATGGAATCCAAGGTTTCTCACCTCACGCCTAACTGCCATAGTATTTGGAGTGGATCCTGATGCAGTTTGGAATCTCTGTGTGATGGCCTGGATAGATGCCTGCCTGTTACTCTTTACGACCCTCTTCAAATGTCGCCGGTCTCTGTCAGTCAACAGGTGAGGTCGGCCTGTACGCTTTTGTGCTGTACGTGTCCCTTCACGTTTCCACTTCACTATCACATCAGAAACAGTGGACCTATGGATGTTTAGGAGTCTGGAAATCTCGCGTACAGACTTCTGACACAAATGACACCCAATCGCCTGAACACGTTCGAAGTCCGTGAGTTCCACGGAGCGTCCCATTCTGCTGTTTCACGATGTTTAATGGCTACTGAGGTCGCGGATGAGTACCAGGCAGTAGGTGGCAGCACAATGCACCTAAGATGAAAAACGTATGTTTGTGGGGGTGTCCGGATACTTTTGATCACATAGTGTATAACATGTTTTCTTTTTCTACATGTTAGGAATGTGTCCTTTAAGTTTCGCCACACCTTATTGTATTTTTACCTAGGAATAATTTCAAATTAAACAATCAGTGGTTCGGTACATGCAACATGTGAAAACGGCATTTAAATCGTGGTAATGAGCTCTTGCAATGCAAAGAAGAATCTCAAACCTTCTCAAGCATGTTTGTACTTGGGAAAGTGCAAAGATACAATATATAATATTTGGTAAACGGTTAACGATAAGAAAAAAATTGTTTGGCACAAGTTGTGTATTTTAATGGTCTCTATATTTTCGCCTGGAGTAAGCTTTTGGTGTCGCTTATAGTTTCCCAGTTATACAAAATTATACAGAAAGCAATTAGAAAGAAGACTTCACAGGTTGTTCACAGAAACATCAAGATACCCATTCTGTTTGTTACGTTAATATCTCTAATATAGCTAATATACCAAGTATTATAATCAAAATCCTTACAGCCATTTTTTGAAAAGGTGAAAAATAAGTAAAATAATGTCCTGAAAAGCATGCTTTGGGTTAGGAAAATTTCACCTGCCATACTTAAACAGTGTGTAACTCAAATATGAAGTTTGATATTTATCCAAAAATTTTATTTTCTCTACCACGTGCATAGTAGGTAGAGAAGGTATTGCATTCCACCCAAAACCTCGATACCACGATTTCACTGGAAATGCATGTTTTTATGTCCCCTGAATTAAAAAACCGTTTTAGAAAAAGGTCTGCGTTATGTGTTAACTAAAAACTCTGATGTGATACATTCACATGAATTACTCTACCCTCTATCTGTATTTATCGGTTATACAAACTATTCTTACTAAATCTTAATTTTATATACTATATTTAAACAAATAAACCATTACAAATATAGTTACACTACACATTTCGTTATAAATACAAAGATAACAGCGATTATGACTGAATGCAAGGCTGGCCCCGTAACTCAATCTGTAGAGCATCTCGCACCGGCTGGGGATGGGAATTTTTCTGTAGCCAAGATTATTCCCTATCCTCCCCAGAGTCTGGGAGTATGAATGAGAGTGTGAATGTGTGTATGATCTAATAATTAAAACCCAAAATGTGCAAGAATCCCAACAACAAGAGAATACGAGTTAACGCCATTATCAATAGGCAATAAGTTCCAAAGGAAAGGCCGCCGATAAGAACAATGAAGTTGAAGGTGGGATATAAACGGAACTAAAAAAGAAACAGAACTGGATGCTATAGCTGACCTTCAAATTCTATACTGCTTCGAATGCAATTGCGAGAAGCAACTGAAAATCGAGGGGACTTTAAAAGAATGAGAAGTATTGCACAATTCGAACCTTTAATAACTGATATCTCAGAAACGGCTAATGCCAAAAAAAATTATTTTAAGTAAATTGTGTGTTCTAAAGAGATTACATTTTTTTGTGTGGTACGTTTTCGTTTATCGCGTAACGTTTACAAGTTATACAAGATTATACAAAATTCTTTCCAAATGAAGACGGCTTCGTAGGCTATTCCCAGAAAATTCAAGGTATATATTTTATTTTTCATGTAAATATCTTTAATGTATGGTATTTTAATCAAAATTGTTAGAGCCATTTTTCATAAAATAAAACAAAATTGAAAAATGTTCCATGTAAACGGTAGTTTGGGGTGGAAGAATTTTCTTGAAAATCTTTGTGTCGTACCAACTTTGGTATTCATCCAGATTTCGTTTTTTAGTTATGCTGTTCACAGTCTCTCTCTCTCTCACATGGAACTTTTTCTAAAAAGCTTTTTGTATTCAGGAGGCATCAAAACATATATTTCTGATGAAATCTCAATATCGAGTATTTGGGTGGTATGTAATAGCTTCTCTACCTACTATGTACGTGGTAGAGAAAGTAAATATACCCTTAATATTATTTTGCGGTACTTATCACTGTATAATGCTGAAACATTTAGCTAGCTATGCAAAACAGTACCTACTTATATTATAAAGGTACAAAATTTGTGTATGTGTGTTTTATGATGCTTTTACCAATGAAAAGAACTGATCTTTCAAGCGGGCAGAGACAGTAAAATATCTCAAAACTTTTTTAATTTGCTCTGGTTTGGAGGGGCTTCATACTCGTGCCGCATAATCTTCCTGTTTTGTTGAATACGAATATCAGAGGATTTTATGGCACTTTATTCTTAACATGGCAGATTCTTAATGACTTCCAGCCCTAAGGGAGACTTAAAATGATTTAAAATTGAGTTATTGGAGAGTGAAATAGCATATCGTGTTGGTTTTGCCAAGCTTCCCCTCCGATTTCGCTGAGTAACAAAGTTGGTACAAAAATGATACGCTACCCTACTACTTTCAAACAACTTCCACTAACCTTGTGTTCAATCGTAACTTCTAAATAAAAACGTTTTGGCCTATCTAAATAAAGATTTACAGACATATATTATAGAACCCAATATAACAGGCTACCTTAGTGCTCTCAAAAGCTATGTCTACCATATTTTCAATTCCTTATTTAAAAATCTGCACTTTTTAACCCATTTGGTCAAAATATTACACAGTTATATTATAGAACCTGTAAAAAGTCAAGGTTATCTTAAAACTTAATAGTTTCCATAGTACTGTACCTCGAAATTTTTAAAAACGACCCTTCTTTATTTTCAATTCCCTATAGAGAAAACTATCGCTTGGCCAATCAGGGTACCAATTTGTGCACTTGAGTTTATAGGACTTGGCGAAAATTATAGGATACCTTATAACTTCAAAACATCTGATGTGTTACATTCACATGACTTTCTCTAGCCTCTATCGTTTATTGGAGACTACACAAATTACTCTTACGAAGATTTATTTTTCTGTCTACTTCATTTTAATCGAGATAAACCTTTGCGGAAATAGCTACATCACACATTTCATTATAGATACAAAGGGAATAGCGATTGTCAAATGTTTAAGAACTGGACGCTATACACTGGCCTTAACATTCCATATTATTTCCATGCAATCGCAAGAAACAACTGAAAATCGATAGGACTTAAAAATGGCAAAGTATTGCTCAAATTGAACCATTTATAACGGATATCTCTGAAATGAAATTATGCTACAAAAAGTTATTTGAAATAAATTGTATGTTATAAAGAGATCTACATTTTTGTGTTGTAGGTTTTCATCTCGCTTAACGTTAATCAGTTGTACAAGATTTTATACAAAATTCCTTCCGAACGAAAAGGGCTTTACAGGCTATTCCAGAAAATTCAAGATGCACGTTTTATTTGTCATGTAAATACCTTTAATGTGTGGCATTTTAATAAAATTCATTACAGCCATATTAGAGAAAATAAAAACATCGATAAATGATTTATGTAAACTTGTAAAGGGTAGTTTGAAATGGGGGAATTTTCTTGCAAATCCTTATGTCGCGTCTTTGGAAGGTACTCAACTTAAATACCAAGCTTGGTATTTATTCGAGGTTTCGTTTTTGAGTTATGCTGTACACAAACACGCGGACAGACACACATATGGGCCTTTTCTACATTTTTACTTTCTCTACTACGTACAGTAAGTAGGGGAAGTATTGTATTCCACCCAAAAATTCGATACCGAGATTTCTCCGGAAATACATGTTTTGAGACACCCTGAATCCAAAAAAAAAGCATTTTTAGAAACATGTCCGTGTGTGAGCGTCCGTGTGTGTGTGTCTGTCTGTGAACAGCATAACTCAGAAACGAACAGTCGGATAAACACCAAACTTGGTATTTAGGTTCAGTATCTTCCAAGGATGAGACACGAAGGTTTTCAAGAAAATCCCCCACCCCAGATTACCCTTTACATGGAAGATTTTTTGAGAAATTTAATTTTCTCAAAAATGGCTCTAACGATTCTGATTAGAATATCATATGTTTAAGATATTTTCATGACAAATAAAATGTATATCTTGAATTTTCTGTGAATGTCACCAAAAGTATTCTCCATTGTGAACGACTTTTGCATAACTGGTAAACCATAAGAGATAGACAAAATTTTACTACATCAAAAATGTAGATCGCGTTAAAACACACAATTTATGTCATATACATTTTTTTTGAGTGAACCATTTTCGAGATATTGCTTGTTATTCCCTTAAATTTTTCAATACTTATTTTCTAAAATGGGAATTCGTTATTCATTTTTCCACCCAAAAATTCGATACCGAGATTTCACCGGAAATACATGTTTTGAGACACCCTAAATCCAAAAAAAGCATTTTTGGAAACATGTCCGTGTGTGTGTCTGTGTGTGTGTGTCTGTCTGTGAACACCATAACTCAGAAACGAACAGTCGGATAAACACAAAGCTTGGTATTTAGGTTCAGTATCTTCCAAGAATGCGACACGAAGGTTTTCAAGAAAATCCCCCCACCCCAGAATACCCTTTACATGGAAGATTTTTCGAAAATTTTAATTTTCTCAAAAATGGCTCTAACGATTTTGATTAA
Organism: Deroplatys truncata; assembly: GCA_030765065.1. Taxonomy (NCBI): domain Eukaryota; kingdom Metazoa; phylum Arthropoda; class Insecta; order Mantodea; family Mantidae; genus Deroplatys; species Deroplatys truncata. The sequence continues at coordinate 105,041,127 of CM060987.1, read as the reverse complement.
AATATATGTTTAAGATATTTTTATGACAAATAAAATGTATATCTTGAATTTCTTGGGAATGTCTCCAAAAGTATTCTTTATTGTGAACGACTTTTGCATAACTCGTAAACCATAAGAGATAGACAAGATTGTAGTACACAAAAAATGTAGATCGCGTTAAAATACACAATTTATGTCATATACATTTTTTTTGTTGAGTGAACCATTTTCGAGATAATACTTGTTATTCCCTTAAATTTTTCAATACTTATTTTCTCAAATAGGAATTCGTTATTCATTTTTTTGTCTTGGATATGCAAAGAGTATTAATCTGTGGGAAAGGGAATGGTGCTGCGCCTAGCAACGAGCTATTAAGAGATATGTATGTGCTTAAAGGCTACTGTATTTCCAAATTGCCCTTGTAAATATACATTCCCCTTACATCTACATGAAAATTAGCAATAAGATAGAGTCTGCAAATGTTTATCTCGATTAACATGAAGTAGATGGAGAATAAGCGTTTGTAAAAATAGTTTGTACAAGAGTAGAGAAAGTCATGTGAGTGTAACACATCAGATTTTTTTTTATCTTGGATATGCAAAGAGTTATAGTCTGTGGCAAAGGGAATGGTGCTGCACCTAGCAACGAGCTATTAAGAGATATGTATGTGCTTAAAGGCTACTGTTTTTCTATATTGCCCTTGTAAATATATTTTCCCCTTACATCTACAAGAAAATTAGCAATAAGATAGAGTCTGCAAATGTTTATCTCGATTAACATGAAGTAGATGGAGAATAACACATGTGAGTGTAACACATCAGATTTTTTTTATTCAGGTGGCCTAAAAACGTGTATTTTCGGTGAAATCTTGGTATCGAATTTTTGGATAGAATGCAATGCCTCCTCTGCCTACTAGGTTCGTGGTAGAGAAAATAAACACTATCCCTACTCTAGTTTGAACCCTTATATGCAAATTTAGGTGAATCTTTGGACAGTTATGCTTTTGATAAGAGCGAAGTTGTTAGGTTAGTCACGACTTGCAAAAACCACCCCATTTATTTTTAACCCGTTACTTAAGAACACACCCGTGAAATGCCGGTTATGACAATTATTTTTGTGAACCCAAAGAAAGCAAGCTCCAAGTAATTTCACGCATCATTTTGCGGCTGGTGGGAAGCTAAGGGTATCTTTAAACATCCTGTCAGCACTGTAAGCTAGTAAATCCCTGCATAATGGATGTATGGTTGTAAAGGATGCCATTTGCTCGTGTTGAAAGACAACGGAGACAATTTAAACCTCATCTCTCGCTTCATTTCTCCGCAAGCTGCGGCACGTATCACGATACGCTATTTCCGTTTCCGGTTCCTCTATTTCACGTAAACATCGTTAAAACACTTCCGTCTGGGGAACGAGTTTAATCCAGTTGCATCTCTACGGGGAAACCCTCACCTGTGGCTGGCAGCAGTGATCCTTCCTTACTGCTAAAGTGTTTAAAAGGAAGTTCTAAGGCCTAATACCTATTATGTGTCAAATACGCAAACTAAGGCTTTAGTGTTTCCGGACAAGGCCTAAGCCGAGGCGAGTTCGCTAAAACTGTTGTGTACGTGGCGTATACAATACATACTTGTTAGTAAAAGCTCTCTAAACTATATTGGCAATTTAAAGTTTGGCATTCAGTTTTAGAATATGTATGAATTACATAAACGACTGTCAGTTTCTATCCGTAATGTATTCATTAAGCTTCTTGTACACGATAAAAGTTTTGTCAAATTCAACGCTTTACAAGACTTTCCAAGAGTTATCACAACTTCACAACTTTTCTTGTCAAATTACTTCCAACACCTTTAAAGTCTTTGGAAGTCTTGAAAGCAAATAAGGACATGCTCTGAACGATCAAAGGTTTGACAATGATTTGATGGCTTTGGCCAATGAAATGCGACTATGTATTTAACAGTGCGTCATGAAATCTGCAACATGATTGGAAGAGAAAAGTAAACAAAAATGTCTACCTGAGCAAGGGATGTCATATGCGAGCTGATACAAAAACTAGCCATGTCTGTACATCGTGGGCTCCGGGATTACCACAAGCTAAAAGCGAGAACTTATGAAGAAATTGCCGGGCAGACTTCCCAAGTGTACAATAATGCATTAATGCAATGCTATATAGTTTAGTTAATCTATCAAGTATTATTTCCATTGTATTCTTTAATCGTAATCTGATTTCATGAGCTTATAATACGTGAAAGTGCTATGTAATATTACGTAAACAACATTTCATTGCAAATTATTATATCGTGACGCTAATAGTAATTTACTTTGCACGTGATAAATTATCAGTGTGTTCTGAAGAGGTTAAGTTTGGCAAAGAGACGTGTAAATACACATTTATGATATTGTCAAGTCTTGCCAGTTCTTGTCTAATCTTGTCAAATATTGAAAAACATTGACAATTTTTCTTGTAACCTCTTGAATTGAAAAAAGTTTTGATCATGTACAATAGGCTTAACATTTGATATCTCTGTGTTGTATATAAACAGGTTACTAACAAAAGAAAAGCAGCAAATACAAAAGTTAATTACAGTTAAAACTAACTTAAACGGTAATCATTTTAATGTTTATCAGCTACATAAGAATACAGATTTCGTTTGTAAGCAACGATAAACCTTATCTAACAAAGGCATTGTAAAAATATGAGTGATAATTACATACGAGTGCCTTTCAACTAATATGTGGTCTCATTGATGCCTTATTCGCCAATCAGAATCGAGTTTAATCTATAGCTTTAAAGCATAGTACTCAAAAACTAACAATCGATTAGTTTTTCTCCTGCATTTATTTTTTTTATTCCTAGAGTCTCTTATTCGATACGATTAGGGATCTAAGAAGCCTGTTCTCATACACTGTCCTGTTCACTATTGACAATTGGTACAAACTGTAAAAATCCTATGTGTTACATTTACATAACTTTCTCTGCCCTTTATCGTTTATTAATGAATATACAAGTTACTCTTACGAAAGTTTATTTTTCTATCTACTTCGTTTTAATCCAGATAAACCTTTGCAGAAATAGCTAGATTACACATTTCGTTAGGGTACAAAGAGAACAGCGATCGTCAAATGTTTAAGAACTGGTCGCTATACGTTGGCTTTAAAATTCCATACTGTTTTGAGAAACAACTGAAAATCGACGGTACTTAAAAAGAATGACAAAGTAGTTAACAATTCGAACCATTAATAACCGATGTCTCGGAAATGGCTTCTGCCACAAAAAAAAATATATATTTGAAATAAAACTTCGTGTCTTAAAAACATCTACATTTTTTGTATGGTACGTTTTCGTCTATCGCTTAACGACTACCAGTTATACAAGCTTATACAAAATTCCTTCCGAATGAAGAGGACTTCACAGGATATACCCAAAAAATTCAAGATATACGTTTTATTCTTCATGTAAATATCTTTCATATGCGTTATTTTAATAAAAATCGTTAGTCATTTTTAGAAAATAACAAATTTCCAAAAATGTTTCATGTAAAGGGTACTTTGGAGTGAGGGGATTTTCTTAAAAAATTGTGCCGCAACTTTGGAAGCTACAGAACCTAAATACCAAGTTTAGTATTTATTTGACTTTTCGTTTTTGAGTTATGCCTTTCACAGATAGACACACACACACACACACACACACACACACACACGTCGTCCTCCGTGGACTAGTGGTACCGTGCTAGCCTCTAGTTCCCAAGGTCACGGGTTCAAACCCGGCGGAGGGCGATGGATTTTTTCGGGCGTAGAAATCCATGGCATGGCTTCCTTCGGAAGGGAAGTAAAGCCGGTGGTCCCGTGTCGTAGATTTACGTAACATAAAAGAACCTCAAGCCTGATAAAGAGTCCTCTGAGCAAAATTACCAGTATTTCACGCCCAATATAGAATGGGACGCTAAGGAACACAGTAGTTAAAGAGCGTCCATAAATAAAATCCAATTTAATTTTAACACACACGGAACTTTTGCTAAAAATGATTGTTTTTTCAAGCAGCCTCAAAACATGTATTTCCAGTGAAATCTATGTATTGAATTTTTGGGTAGAATGAAATATATTCTCTACCTACTAAGTACGCGGTAAAGAACGTAAAAATGACAAGATTTGGTGATCTGCGAATCAAAATATAAAAGAAGCGATACAATATCTAACGTGCATAATATGATATGAAACAGGTAAGCCACTTCAGTGTCTATACTCAAAGCACAAAAATATGGTTTCATTCTCGCGTTGTAATCACTTCAGTGATTATACTAAAAATACAAAAAAGTGGCATCGTTCTCGCATTGTAATTGTCTTACTGAATCCTTCTCCTGCTTATAATTTTTCATAGGTAATTTAATTGAGCTTTCAAACTCATGCTTTCATTAGATAATTATTTTGAGATCCTAGGTCGACCTTCGTTCTCAAAATAATAATCACGACAACAAGCATTTGTAAACCTCAATTAAATTACCGAAAAACTATTAGCACACGTGCTATTACTGAAGGTAACCCCGAGAAAATCACCGTCCGAACCAGAACCATTAAAGTGGAACAACGCTGCGCTGATGGTATTTAAAATGCCGCTAAATATTGCCATGGCGTCTAGTATTTTTCGTTTGGCTTACAAGCAACTGTTTTAGAGAGCATCTACTTAAAAACATCTTTGAATACAAATGAGGTACACACAGGGATTTCTATTGAAAACAATGTATTTAATAGATTGTCTTAGAATCGCCATCAATTTCTTCACATTATCATATGCGTACACTATTTCTGTTTAAAGATCCGTTAATTTATATAAAATTAAGTCAATGTGCACGAATGAATTATTAATCGAAATATTTTTACTTTCTATACGGCTTACGGGTAGGCAGAATTGTATTCCACTCAAAAAATGTATATTAAGAATTTACTAGAAATACACATTTTGTGCTCTCCTGAGCACCTCCACTCTAAAGATTTTCAGGAAAAGGTGTGTGTTTGTTTGTTGATAGCATAACTTAAAAACGTTAAATCAGATGAATATCAAACTCGATATAAGTGCTGCATCTTTCAAGAGTGCAATACGAATATTTCATGAATTTTTTCCCACATGAATCTACCCGTTATATGGAATTTTTTTTTATTTTCTCGAAAGATCTAAGATTTTGATTAAAATTTTACGTTTTAGATATTCACATGAAGAATAACATGCATATTTTGCATTTTCTTTAAAGCATGTGCGGAGTCTTATTCCTCTTTGTTCTCGTTGAATTTTCTATAATTTTACAATCTAGTAAATCATAATAGATAGACAACAAGCTATCATTAAAGGAAATTTATAGAATTCATTACAGTACATTGTTGTATTTTACGTGCAGGAAGTTTTTGTATATCTCTTATGGTTTACCAGTTAAAAATTGTACAAAATTATTTCCGCATGAAGAGGTCTTAACGGCCTTTTTTGCAGAATATTCGAGATATAGATTTTATTTATCGTTCATATGTCTTAGAGATGTGATAATTTAATCAAAATCGTTAGAACTATTTTTGAGAAAGTCAGAAATAATGTAAATGCTTCCCTGTAAAGCCGGTTTGGAGTATCCTTTAAGGGAGCTTTCTTTACTACGTATAGTAAGTAGGGGAAGTATTGCATTCCACCCAAAAATTTGATACCGAGATTTCACCAGAAATACATATTTTAAGATGCCTGAATCCAAATAATGCATTTCTGCGCGTGGTGTGTGTGTGTGTGTGTGTGTGTGTGTGTGTGTGTGTGTGTGTGTGTGTGTGTGTCTGTGTCTGTGAATCTATCCGTGAACAGCATAACTCAAAAAAGAAATGTCGGATAAATACCAAAGTTGGTATTTGAATTTAGTATGTTCCAAGGATGTGACACAAAGATTTTCAAGAAAATCCCCCCACCCTAGACTACCCATTTACATGGAACATTTTTTGAAAAGTTTGATGCTTTCAAAAATGGCTCTAACGATTTTGATTAAAGTATAATATGTATACGTCGTTTTCATGGCAAATGAAATGTAGATCTCATTAAAACTCATAATTTATGTCGCATACATTTGTTTTTTTTGGTCGTGTGAACCATTTGCGAGATATTCCTTGTTATTTGTTTGAATTTTTCAATACTTATACTTTTTCTCAAATTGAAATTCGTTATTCGTTGTCTTTTATGTTCTGGACATGCTAAGAGAATGGAATCCTCCACATAGCAGCCAGCTATGAAAATAAAATTAGTAATAAGATAAGCGTTTGTAAAAATAGTTTGTACAAGAGTAGAGAAAGTCATGTGAGTGCAACACATCAGATTTTTTTAATCTTCGTATCGTAAGTATGGAATTGGCTGAACTTAAATACCAAGTCTGATATTTATCCGACTTTCGGTTTTTAGTTAGTACTGTTCATAGACACATACACACCCACGTGCTTGCGCGCGCGCACACACACACACACACACACACACAGACGTGCTGTTGTTTCTTTTTATTATCTAGAGGACCTCAAAACACTAATTAAATCTCGATATTAAATTTTGGGGGGAATTCAATACTTTTTGGTACAGAAAGCAATAACAGAAACATTCCAAGGTGTGTTGGTTAAGATGGGGAAAATTAGTTTTGAACATTAGAAAAACTCTGTGCTTAAAACCAAAGTTTAGTTCGAAAATCAATATTTCGGCTGAAGCACCGAAAGTTTTCATTCTCAAACGTAGCTGAAGGATAGAGGAAATATTTTATGGACAAGTAGAATTATTAATAATGTGGAAATTATTATAATTGGCACACATTGCCGTAATCACCTTTTATAACTATTATATTTTTATTTCCCATGCCGTTAACCTCAGAAAAAGGAAGTACTAACCTAAAAATGTGATATCGTTATTTCACTGGGAATACGTCATAAAAGATTTCTTTAAAAAAAGTCAGTGCATGTTCTTGTGCATGTGTGTGTATGTTTGTGTACGCATGTGTGAACATAGCAACTTATAAACGAAAACTCGGATGGATAAACCTAACTTTACTTTTTTTAAGTTGCAAAATTTTAAGGAAGCAGGGCGAAGGTTTCTAGGAAGATTGCTCCACTTCAAACAACCTTTACATGCACATTGTTTCATTATTTTTATTATTTTGTTAAAACTGGTTTGAAATACTGCTGTGCTGAGTACAATGATTATCTCGAACTTCCTGTAAGCAGCTTGTGAACTCTTGTTCATTCTTGTTAAATTTTATAGAAATGAAAAACCACAAGAAATAGGTCAATATTGCTGATGGTAAAATGCAAAGGTCGTTAAATTTCATAATTCTTTATAAAATAATCTTTTTCCGTAGTGCTAAGCGTTTACGAAGTATTTGACGTTGTAAGTTTTAATTTTTCTAAGGTTTAAGCTTGCCATCTAAATGATAGTTTTGAAACAGTAAATATTTTTTTTCCTTTGAGCTCATGTCTAACAAAAAAATCAATTTATGATATAAACAGACAAGTGTTGTTTCCGCATGTTGCATATAACCAGATCCGTGTTACCTAATTTGAAAGTACTACTAGGAAAATGTTCATCATGATTAACATAAATGTGAATGGATTAATAGTTCAGAAAGGCGGGATGTGATATATCAGATATTTTCTAAAGGACAGTAGTATATCAACAATGCAAACACAACATTTCAACCTGCTATGTGTGGTTAGGTTTCCTTCGTAATTAAGATTTCCATCAGATATGTCATAAAATTTAATCAGATATGTGCCTGTTCCCCAAACACGTTAGTACTTAAATAATCAGTGAGAAGTGAGCTAATATAAAACAACGTATATTATTTAAACCTGGAGAAATAGATCACATTCAGCTAGGGTGCAAGTCTGTATGTGCACAAGATACTCACGTTTCCTGGACGACCGCTGGAGGCGAGACGGTGCGACGGGGGTGACTGTCCGGGACGCTGTGATCGAGCTGTGTAGCGCTGTGATGCCGGCCAGCCAGCAGCGCAACTGAGAACTAAACAGAACGTGCAAGATATGTCCTTTCCTGCTGGAGTGCAGCGGTCCTTTTCTTATCTTTCCACGTGAGAGAGTATACGTTACTTCTTACCGCTTACAGAATTCTCCTCTTGGCAAATCTTATCGCAAATGCCAGTTGTGGCTATCACTAGTAATGCGTAATACTCAAAATTCTTCTTGGTTATCAGAAAGAATTCATAATTTTTCTTCAGTTTTCGTATAGAAATTATACATTTTATAGATAAACATTTTTACGTTCTCCTATTTACCTTTAATAAGTAGGGGAAATATTGCAATTCACATACCGACATTTCACCAGAAATACACGTTTTGAGGCTCCACGAATCAAAGAAAAAGCATTTTTAGAAAAAGGTCCGCGTGTGTGTGTGGTTTATTTATTTATTTTTTTTTTACTTTCTCTACTACGTATAGTAAGTAGGGGAAGTATTGTATTCCACCCAAAAATCGATACCGAGATTTCACCGGAAATATATGTTTTGAGACCCCCTGAATCCAAAAAAGCATTTTTGGAAACATGTCCATGTGTGTCTGTGTGTGTCTGTGAACAGCATAACTCAGAAACGAACAGTCCGATAAACACCAAACTTGGTATTTAGTTTCAGTATCTTCCAGTATCTTTCAAGAAAATCACCCCATCCCAGATTACCCTTTACATGGAACATTTTTCGAAAATTTTAATTTTCTCAAAAATGGCTCTAACGATTTTGATTAAAATATCATATGTTTAAGATATTTTTATGATAAATGAAATGTATATCTCGAATTCTCTGGGAATGTCTCCAAAAGTATTCTTCATTGTGAACGACTTTTGTGTAACTGGTAAACCATAAGAGATAGACAAGATTTTACTACACAAAAAATGTAGATCGCGTTAAAATACACAATTTGTGTCATATACATTTTTGTTGAGTGAACCATTTTCGAGATATTGCTTGTTATTCCCTTAAATTTTTCAATACTTATTTTCTCAAATGGGAATTCGTTATTAATTTTTTTGTCTTGGATATGCAAAGAGTATTCATCTGTGGCAAAGAGAATGGTGCTGCACATAGCAACCAGCTATTAAGAGATATGTCTATGCTTAAAGGCTACTGTATTTCTATATTGTCCTTGCAAATACAAAACAAGGAGAACATAGTACGCCTTAAGCGATAGTCAAATATTTTTTAGAACGGTCGCTATGTGTAAAATGTAGTTCTCTTTGCATGTCAAATGTTTATCTCGATTAATATGAAATAAATGGAGAGTAAGAGTTTGTAAAAATAGTTTGTACAAGAGTAGAGAAAGTCATGTGAGTGTAACATATCAATTTTTTTATCTTGCTGTCTGTCTGTGAACAGCATAACTCAAAAACGAAAAATCGGTTAAATATCAAACTTAGTGTTTAAGTTCAGCACATTCCAAGGGCGACACGAATATTTTCAAGAAAACTCTCCCACCCCAAACCACTCTTTACATGGAAAACTTTTCTTATTTTTTTATTTCCTCAAAAACCTATTTTAACAATTTTAATTAAAATACTATGTGTTTAAAGTATTTTAATGACAAATTAAATATACATCTTGAATTTTCTACCAATAGTCCGAGAAGTCCTCTTCATTTTGAACGCCTTTTTATACACAACATGTAGATGCTCACAATTTATCTCATATAACATTTTTATGGCGTTAACCATTTGCGGATATTTTGTTTATAGGGCTTAAATTATCATGTACCTATACTTTTTCAAGTGATAAGTCGCTATTCGTTTTTTCTCGTGGTAATGTAAAGAGCATGGAATTTTAAAACCTTCATATAGCGACACGCTTTTTAAAGCTTTGGCCTACTGCGTTATTCTTATACCTACAATGAAAAGTGTAACAATAGTTTGTAGAAAAGTGACTAGAGAAGGTAATGTGAATGCAACACATAAGATTTTTTAAAGTGATAAAATGGAAGTTGGAGAAGGTGGAGAAATGAAGGGGAGAAAGGAGTTTAAGTAAAAATGCAGCTATCTGATTCAGGAAAAACAAACTAAAACTTCACAAAGTGCTCTAGAAAATTAATACCTCATTACAACGTTTTCATACTGAAATATTTATTTCCATATTATTTGTATACTATGTAATAATGCTTTCTTAATATTAACTATTATTCTAATTAAATATTTTCTGAGATATAATCGATTTAAACATTCCCATGTATGACTTTGACAGTACCTAAGTCACCTGAGAGAATTTTCCAATACTTTTGAGCTACAATATTCAGGTTTGGCGTGCTTTCTTTTAACATTACTAATAATACACTGTATAAAGTCCATCAATATTGAACTAGTGGTACTTTTGTTATCAAACATTTACGCTTTTATAGTTCACTATTCATGTAAAATTTAAAAAACTCCATGTACCTATTTTCAGAGCTGTTTCTTCTGTATATGCTACCATTTCTTCCAGTTTTAAGATCAATTAATCTACAATGCCCGAGTATTTTAAAATAAAACAAAAAGCATCCTATAAATTCTTTATACTAATATTTAGAGTATTTGTGCCAATTTTATCGCAGAAGGAACGGCAAATATGACATTTGGGATACAGTGAATGCGGGAAAAGATAGGTTTAAGAAAAATTATATTTTAACAAAGAAACATGTGTTTAAATGACTGTTCAAGAGTTTCTATAAATTCTGCCATACTACTTAAAAAATCATAGATCCACCTTCGACCTGCAGTACAGATAGTTCATATTTGCAAACATTCAAAAACTGAATATTTCAACAGTTTTGGCTTAAAATGGGTCCTTTGTAACCTTAAGTGTGTTTTATGCAACTCCGTTACATCCTCTTTAACACGTTTACTTAAGAATTCTGTCAACCGCCAGGGTTATCTGAGAATCACCGATGTGCCACAGTTTTGTCCAGCAGAAATTACTTGATATAGCAAAGAATTAACTGAGATGCAGCTGTAAAATTTAAATGCTCTTAAATGTCGTCTTCCTTGGCCGGGTGCAAACCTACAACCTAGAGCACGACCAATGGATACGTATGACCTATATAAGACCCGTTTTATAGCAGTGATTTCGTTTATGTAAACGTTCAGAATTGCTGTTTACTTCAGTTCTTTTTGTCACCTACAAAAGAAATAAGACATGGACGATAAAGTAATATTTTGTGAAATATAACCAAAATTAATTAAAATTCATATGTTTTTTTGTCTTGTCAAATTATCACTCTAATTCAAAAAGTATAAATAAAAAGATGAATCTAAAACGATGCACATGAACTTCAAAGAAAACACTTCGCGTTGCTGTAATGATCTTTTTCTTTCTTTATTTCTTTCTTTTTTTTGGCTATTATACCAGTATTTCTTGTTTTTTTTTTGTTTTGTTTTACTGACCCGCATAACACACAGAAACACCTATGAGCGAGACGAGACTTGAATCCGCTATTCCCTGCGACACGAAACACCAAAGCTGGGTATCCTGGCGACTGCGGCCATGGAGGTTGTCTCTAATGCAGCCCCTGTGCAAGTTTAGACTACCTGCACAGTTACTGTGTCGGAGAAGTTGCCGCATGTGCACGGGGAGTTCGTAGAATCATCAGACGCGAGGTCGTGAGGACATTGGAATTACAAAGCCATCATATAAACAACCGTTTTTTTTTTGTTTTTTTGTTTTTTTTTTAAATTTGACTATCTCTTCATCTCGCCTTATCCCTCTTATATCTAAACAATGTAAGTCATTTCTATAGAGTTTATCTGCTGAACATGAAGTTGATAGAAAAATAAGATTTTCTAAGAACTGGTTTAGTACAGTTGGCAGGGAAAGTCATGCGATCATGTGAATATAACGCACCAGATTTTCACTTTATCCACCACGTACATAATAGGTAGAAGAGGCATTGTATTCCACCCAAAACTTCGATATCGAGATTTCATCGGAAATACATGTTTTGAGGCACCTTGAATCCAAACAAAGATATTTTTAGAAAAAATGTGTCTGTGAACAGCATAGATAAAAAACGAAAGGTCGGATAAATACCAAACTTGGTATTTAAGTTCAGTTCCTACCAAAGATGCGACACGAAGATCTTCCTGCAAATTACCCACCCCAAACTACACTTTACATGGAATTTTTTTCGAAATTGCTGATTTTCGCAAAATGGCTCTAACGATTTTTATTAAAATGCTGTCTTTTATAGATATTTACATGTCAAATAAAAGTATATCTTGAATTTTCTGGGAATAGCTTGTGAAGTCCCCTTCATTTGGAAGAAAGTTTGTATAATCTTGTATAACTGGCAAACGTTAAGCGATAGAGGAAAACGTACTGCACAAAAAGTAGAGCTCTTGAAAATACATTTATTTCAAATAACTTTTTTGTAGCATCACCCATTTCCAAGTTATCCATTATTAATGGTTCGAATTGTTCAATACTTAGCCAGTCTCCTCAATTTTTAGTTGTTTCTTGCGATGTAATAGAAAGAGCTTGGAATTTTAAGGCGAGCATATAGCGTCCAGTCTTAAAACATTTGATTATCGCTATTCATTTTGTATCTATAATGAAGTGTGTAATGCAGCTAATTCCGGAAGATTGTATCTCGATTAAAATGAAGTAGGTAGGAAAATAAACTTTCGTAAGAATAATTTGTATACCAACTAATAAGTGATAGAGGGAAGAGAAACTCTTGTGAATGTAACGCATCATATTTTTTATGATGTAATGTGTGGGATAGGTATATGTCATAACTTCATAAGTATTAATATACATAAATAAACCCTATGGTGTAGTTAAATAGAAGGCGGGAAGTTAAAAAGGACTCGAGACAATGCGGGCCTTCATTAAAGTGCGACATCTCGAAGTAACTGACGGTTCATCGGGACATATATCTATATGAACCAAAAGAGAAAAGTTCATCGCGCTTTGGAAAGCTTGCCAATAAGACACAATTGGCAGTGTATCGGTCCGAAAAGCCCGGGCACGTAAATGGATTTTTTTCAAATCCGAGTCAAATTTCCAACCTTACAGTGCACATCTTTAATGGGAAAGAACACTTAATAGATATGGATTAAGCAGGATTTTCAAGTTACGAATTGTAATAAGTGATTCTACTGACCAATGTTATGTAGTGACGCTTATCGGGAAGGCGCCAACAGGCCGACCGACCGGCTGGCCGGGAAGAGAGAATGGGTAGCGTTCCTGCCCAGCACAAACACTAGAAGCGCTATCGATAGATAACCAGAATCTTCTGGAAGTTTCCCTTCTTCCCGCATCCAGAACATTCTAGAACGTTCTGTGGAACATTTCAGAGTCTATATAAGCCAGCGTATTCGCGAGTTAGTTAATTAGTGAGTGAGTACGTTTCTGGTGCGGCCATTCAGTGCGTTCTCCGAGTGAGGTTGCAATGATAGTTGTGACGTACAGTGAGTTCTGCTACTGCGAGAGATTAAAAGAGGTCTTGTGTTCGACTCCCCAGAGGTGAACCATCCGAAGAAGAGGCTGCGTTGTGCGTATTTTATTACACCACCAGGTCAAAGATAGTGAAGTGACAGTGATAACTTAGTGAAGTGGCAGTGAAAGCTGGACAATGTCACAGTATAAGCTTAGAAACGTACTTCATTGCATATTTTGCTTTGATTTGCTTGTTAACGTTTTCGCTGTTTTTATATTATTTTTCTTACACTTTCATTAATTTACATCACATTGCTGTAGGTACAACGCATTGACACCGAAAATACACATTTCTACTTTTCCTAGCACCTACTTACTTACACAAACAGACACCTCACCACGGAACTTTACCTAAAATGCTTATTTGAATTCAGGGATCTCAAAACATGTATTTCCAGTGAAATATCGATATAGAATTTTTGGTTGGAGTGCAATACCTCCTTGGAGACTTTCTTCTTGTTAAGGGAACGCAGGCTATTGGAATTCACCAAAAGCCAACTGTGACTTATTTACCCCATTATAGTGCTCTCTGGTTGCTTTTGGTGACTTTCTGTTTGTTCAGTTGACATCAATACCAGCAACTCTTAGTAAAATATTAAGATATGGCCGCAGTTGGTGTTAATTGCAGTGTTACGTTGGCGGTAGAGGCACTATCTTTCAGGACGTCAACTGTTGAGTTTAAAGCACATAATTCTTGGTTGGGTAAAGATCACTGTGCTTCATTATGCGTGTAATTGGAATAATTTTAGGCATTTGAAGATCATCAAGCTATTAACGGTTCGTTAAAAGAGAAACTTCCGTTTTACAAATGTGTGTCATCCTTTTGACAACTGAAGTTCCCGTCAACTTTTGAGGGACAGTCTTGCTTCCTTCAAATCATTGACGGTCCGTCAATTCTATTTTAAAGGTTATATACGTACTATGGCTCTTGAGAAACGGCATCGCATTTACTATCATTCCAGTACCTGAACATGGATGTTTTCGATACTGAAGCGTTGTTCAACGAATTTATTGAAAATATGGGCCCATAACACGATATTTGAGATAGAAATAATTATTTATACGAAATTAATGACCTAAAATTTGTGACTCATTACAGATTATCAAAACAGGCAATGTTGAAAATACTGGAAGAAACTGAACCGAGACTGTAATACCCTACGAACAGAAATCGGTCACTTTAACCGATTCAATAGTTATTGATAACACTCATTGGTGAAACCCGGCATTAGATATTTAAAAATCTGATGTGTTACACTCACATGACTTTCTCTACTCTTGTACAAACTATTTTTACAAACGCTTATTCACCATATGCTTCATGTTAATCGAGATATCGAGATCTTAATCTTATTGCTAATTTTCTTGTAGATGCAAGGGGAATTGGTAGGCTTTAAGCGATAGTCAAATATTTTAAGAGCTGGTTGCTATGTGGAGTATTCCATTCTCTTTGCATTACCAGGACAAAAAATCTGATGTGTTACACTCACATGACTTTCTCTACTCTTGTACAAATTATTTTTACAAACGCTTATTCTCCATATGCTTCATGTTAATGGAGATATCGAGATGTCAATCTTATTGATAATTTTCTTGTAGATGCAAGGGGAATATGGTAGGTTTTAAGCGATAGTCAAATATTTTAACGCTGGTTGCTATGTGGAGTATTCCATTCTCTTTGCATGTCCAGGACATAAAAAAATCTGATGTGTTACACTCACATGACTTTCTCCACTCTTGTACAATCTATTTTTACAAACGCCTATTCTCCATATGCTTTATGTTAATCGAGATATCGAGATGTCAATCTTATTGCTAATTTTCTTGTAGATGCAAGGGGAATATGGTAGCTTTTAAGCGATGGTCAAATATTTTAACGCTGGTTGCTATGCGGCGCATTCCATTCTCTTTGCAAGTCCAGGACATAAAAAAATGAATAACGAATTTGAGAAAAAGTATAAGTATTGGAAAATTTAAGGGAATAACAAGCAATATCTCGAAAACGGTTCACTCAACAAAAGAAATGTATATGACATAAGTTGTGTATTTTAACGCGATCTACATTTTTTGTGTAGTAAACTTTTGTCTATCTCTTATGGTTTACCTGTTATGCAAAAGTCGTTCACAATGAACAATACTTTTGGAGACATTCCCAGAAAATTCAAGATATACATTTCATTTCTCATGACATTATCTTAAACGTATGATATTTTCATCAAAATCGTTAGAGCCATTTTTGAGAAAATTAAAATTTTCGAAAAATCTTCCATGTAAAGGGTAGTCTGGGGTGGGGGGATTTTCTTGAAAACCTTCGTGTCGCATCTCTGGAAGATACTGAGCCTAAATACCAAGTTTGGTGCTTATCCGACTGTTCGTTTTTGAGTTATGCTGTTCACAGACACACACACACAGACACACACACACAGACACACACACACACACAGACACACACACGGACATGTTTCCAAAAATGCTTTTTTTGGATTCAGGAGGTCTCAAAACATGTATTTCCGGTGAAATCTCGGTATCGAATTTTTGGGTGGAATGCAATACTTCCCCTACTTACTATACGTAGTAGAGAAAGTAAAAAATGAATAACGAATTTGAGAAAAAGTATAAGTATTGGAAAATTTAAGGAAATAACAAGCAATATCTCGAAAACGGTTCACTCAACAAAAGAAATGTATATGACATAAGTTGTGTATTTTAACGCGATCTACATTTTTTGTGTAGTAACATTTTGTCTATCTCTTATGGTTTACCAGTTATGCAAAAGTCGTTCACAATGAAGAATACTTTTGGAGACATTCCCAGAAAATTCGAGATATACATTTCATTTCTCATGACATTGTCTTAAACATATGATATTTTAATCAAAATCGTTAGAGCCATTTTTGAGAAAATTAAAATTTTCGAAAAATCTTCCATGTAAAGGGTAGTCTGGGGTGGGGGGATTTTCTTGAAAACCTTCATGTCGCATCTCTCGAAGATACTGAACCTAAATACCAAGTTTGGTGCTTATCTGACTGTTCCTTTTTGAGTTATGCTGTTCACAGACACACATACACACACAGACACACACACACAGACACACACACGGACATGTTTCCAAAAATGCTTTTTACTTTCTCTACTACGTATAGTAAGTAGGGGAAGTATTGCATTCCACCCAAAAATTCGATACCGAGATTTCACCGGAAATACATGTTTTGAGACCTCCTGAATCCAAAAAAAGCATTTTTGGAAACATGTCCGTGTGTGTGTCTGTGTGTGTGTGTGTGTGTCTGTGTGTGTGTGTCTGTGTGTGTGTCTGTGTGTCTGTGAACAGCATAACTCAAAATCGAACAGTCGGATAAGCACCAAACTTGGTATTTAGGTTCAGTATCTTCCAGAGATGCGACACGAAGGTTTTCAAGAAAATCCCCCCACCCCAGACTACCCTTTACATGGAAGATTTTTAGAAAATTTTAATTTTCTCAAAAATGGCTCTAACGATTTTGATGAAAATATCATATGTTTAAGATAATGTCATGAGAAATGAAATGTATATCTCGAAATTTCTGGGAATGTCTCCAAAAGTATTCTTCATTGTCAACGACTTTTGCATAACTGGTAAACCATAAGAGATAGACAAAATTTTACTACACAAAAAATGTAGATCGCGTTAAAATACACAACTTATATCATATACATTTCTTTTGTTGAGTGAACCGTTTTCGAGATATTGCTTGTTATTTCCTTAAATTTTCCAATACTTATACTTTTTCTCAAATTCGTTATTCATTTTTTTGTGTCCTAGACATGCAAAAAGAATGGAATGCTCCACATAGCAACCAGCGATAAAATATTTGACTGTCGCTTAAAAGCTACCATATTCCCCTTGCATCTACAAGAAAATTACCAATAAGATCGACATCTCGATATCTCGATTAACATGAAGCATATGGAGAATAAGCGTTTGTAAAAATAGATTGTACAGGAGTAGAGAAAGTCATGTGAGTGTAACACATCAGATTTTTTTGGATTCAGGAGGTCTCAAAACATGTATTTCCGGTGAAATCTCGGTATCGAATTTTTGGGTGGAATGCAATACTTCCCCTACTTACTATACGTAGTAGAGAAAGTAAAAATCTGATGTGTTACACTCACATGACTTTCTCTACTCTTGCACAAACTATTTTTACAAACACTTATTCTCCATATGCTTCATGTTAATGGAGATATCGAGATGTCAATATTATTGCTAATTTTCTTGTAGATGCAAGGGGAATATGGTAGGTTTTAAGCGATAGTCAAATATTTTAACGCTGGTTGCTATGTGGCGCATTCCATTCTCTTTGCATGTCCAGGACATAAAAAAAATGAATAACGAATTTGAGAAAAAGTATAAGTATTGGAAAATTTAAGGAAATAACAAGCAATATCTCGCAAACGCTTCACTCAACAAAAGAAATGTATATGACATAAATTATGTATTTTAACGCGATCTACATTTTTCGTGTAGTAAAAGTTTGTCTATCTCTTATGGTTTACCAGTTATGCAAAAGTCGTTCATAATGAAGAATACTTTTGGAGACATTCCCAGAAAATTCGAGATATACATTTTATTTGCCATGACAATATCTTAAACATATGATATTTTAATCAAAATCGTTAGAGCCGTTTTTGAGAAAATTAAAACTTTCGAAAAATGTTCCATGTAAAGGGTAGTCTGGGTGGGGGGATTTTCTTGAAAACCATCGTGTCGCATCTCTGAAAGATACTGAACCTAAATACCACGTTTGGTGTTTATCCGATTCTTCGTTTTTGAGTTATGCTGTTCACAGACACACAGACACACAGACAGACACACACGGACATGTTTCCAAAAATGCTTTTTTTTGGATTCAGTGAGTCTCAAAACATGTATTTCCGGTGAAATCTCGGTATCGAAATTTTGGGTGGAATACAATACTTCCCCTACTTACTATACGTAGTAGAGAAAGTAAAAAATGAATAGCGAATTTAAGAAAAAGGTAAGTATTGGAAAATTTAAGGGAATAACAAGCAATATCTCGAAAATGGTTCACTCGACAACAAAAATGTATATGACATAAATTGTTTATTTTAACGCGATCTACATTTTTGTGTAGTAAAATTTTGTCTATCTCTTATAGTTTACCAGTTATGCAAAAGTCGTTCACAATGAAGAATACTTTTGGAGACATTCCCAGAAAATTCGAGATATTCATTTCATTTGTCATGAAAATGTCTTAAATATATGATATTTTAATCAAAATCGTTAGAACCATTTTTGAGAAAATTAAAATTTTCGAAAAATGTTCCATGTAAAGGGTAATCTGGGGTGGGGGATTTTCTTGAAAACCTTCGTGTCTGAACCTAAATACCAAGTTTGGTGTTTATCCGACTGTTCGTTTATGAGTTATGCTGTTCACAGACACACAGACACACACGGACATGTTTCAAAAAAACCTTTTTTTGGATTCAGGGGGTCTCAAAACATGTATTTCCGGTGAAATCTCGGTATCGAATTTTTGGGTGGAATACAATACTTCCCCTACTTACTATACCTAGTAGAGAAAGTAAAAATAGACACATTACTATATTTTCCTATAGTTAAGCAGCCTTAACGGCTCTTGAGAGTATGATAACCGAATCTAAACTGGTCTGGGAATATATAAACGCTCTTATGGCACTGATCCTGCACAATTCAGTGGAATTGGTGTGGGTGTCGGGGCACAGAGGAATCCATGGCAGTGAAAGAGCGGATGATTTGGAGAAGAAAGGAACAAAGAATCTTTTTGTAGGTCCTGAACCCATATTCGGGCTATCCTAGAGGTTAATACGGAGGCAATCCAAGAATTGATCAGGAAAAAACACATTGAGTACTGGGAGTCTTTTATCAGGACACAAGCACTCAAAGGCTCTTATGAAAGAGATAATAAAAAGCAGGGCACAATCAGTGCTTAAAATGAGTGGAATTGCACTAAAACGGACAGTTGGTCTATAAACAGGATGCTGCCAGCTGTATGGGCTGTCAATCAGACATGTAGAAGATACAGGAGAGCAAATGAAACAGTGTCTCATTTACTGGTGACTGTGAAGCTCTCACAGTTCTTAGGCTTAAACAATCCAGAAATCATGCAATTGCAAGGATTTAAAAAAGTGCCAACTAAGAGACTTCGCAGAATTTACGAAGGAGACAAAGATCTTAAGCGATTAAATGAAGGGAAGCACAATAGATCACAGTGGTCGCAGTGCATAGGGTATTTATTGTCCTCCCTTTCTTTAAAAATAATTAAAAAACCGATATATCTCCACGTGGTCATTCCATCATGGTGACTGCAATGGAGTTTCGAAATTCACGGTGTGCAGATACGTACATAGAGAAAGTAACGGACGCAATCGTTTTCTTACGACAAAAATGTTATGCAATTGCAATTTCTCCTGGCGTTGTAGACACCATTGACTATCCTTGTGTGCCCATTTTGTCACCCGATGGAAATAATGCTGACGTATATAGTACGAGGGGCGTCCAATAAGTAAGTTTCCCTATTTCATAAAAAACATTACATACAATTGATCATGTTGAATTAATTTTATTTATATTGTAAATCCTTCTGTTACTTTTCTACATAGTCAACATGTTTTCCAAGAATTTTTTAGGACGTGACACAAGTTTTTTGGAGCCAGTGTTGTACCAGGTCGGGTCGTGTGTTCGCAACCAGCTGTTCACTGATTTGACTTCATCATCGATGTTAAAAGTGCTTACCTTTGAGGAGGAGGAACATGTGAAACCCAGGCGGAGCTCAGAAGATTCAACTGGGAAGTTTTCTCGCATCCTCCATATTCACCAGATCTTTACTCAAGTGATTTTCACGTGTTCCCCTGGCTCAAACGTCATCTTGGAGGTAAGCACTTTAACATCGTGACGAAGATGAATCAGAAGTGAACCAGAAGTCGGGTCCTGTGCTCGTAACCAGTTGTTCACTTTTCCCAAGTGACTTTCACATGTTCTGTCAACTCAAAGGCAAGCACTTTTAACACCGACGATGAACTCAAATTATTGAACGGCTGGTTGCGAACACAGGACCCGATCTGGTAAAACTTTGGCTTGGGAAATCTTGTGTCACGTCCCCAAAAATGCTTGGAAAAACATGTTGACTGTGTAGAAAAGTAACAGAAAGATTGTACAATATAAATAAAATTAATTCAACATGATCAATTGTGTGTAATGTTTTTTTATAAAATAGGGAAACTTACTTATTGGACGCCCCTTGTACATCCAGACTGTTTGCAATGAAAATGTATAATTGCCAATATTGTGGCACGCTGGACAGGTCCTATTCATCAGCTTTCTATTTGAAAACAGTCGGTTGAGAATGCTGTTCGAGACAGGGAGTTGGCATTTGGTGACAGTGGTTACCGAGGGGCGTGGCGTGGTTTAAGCATACGCTTGCGCTTGTGTTTTGTTTTCGAAGCCACAACCTCAGCCAATGAATAGAGACGTAGCAAACATTACTGTTGCCAACCTTCATAAACTTGTATAATGAGTCGTCATAGTTAACGAACCGTTATTTTGATGTGATTGTCCTTGACGAAGGCAAAAACTGACGAAGCGTAAGTTTGACGTCCTCAGATTAAATTTGCCTACGGTTGGTGAAACCCGGCAGGACTCCTTAATTATACATTCAGTAGACAGTAGGCGTAATCTAGTTATACCACTTTATACTGTGTGGCTCAGGAACCTCAAAGCTTCCATTTCTCCTACCTACTATTGTGAGCCCCTGAGAGACTAACCGGAAATGCGAACTTGAATAAACATTGTTGATGTGATCACTCGCTTGACTTTCACGTACATCCGTTTTGTGTTATTGTAGCCGTACAAAAAGTTATTCTTCTATCCACCTTACGTTACAATACATTTTTGTCTAGAAATGATTTCTAATTAAGCAATAAATGCTGAGTAACACATGCAGAACAATATTCAAATGGAAAGGTATTTCAGACGACTGAAAATGCAATATCGTCTCCGGGATTTGAACTACGGATCCTCCGGATGCAGAAACAATAGTCAAATGGAAAGGTATTTCAGACGACTGAAAATGCAATGTCGTCGCCGGGATTTGAACTACGGATCTTCCGGTTTCCATCCGGTTGCTCTAACCACTGAGCTACCATGGCACATGCGGAACGATATTAAATTCCCCAAACTGATTCGCGTTTTTTACTTTCTCTACTACGTATAGTAGGTAGGGGAAGTACTGTATTCCACTCAAAACTTCCATACCGAGATTTCACCGGAAATGCATATTTTGAGGCCTCCTGAATCCAAAAAAAGTATTTTGGGAAACATTTCCGTGTGTGTGTGTGTCTATGTGTGTGTCTGTCTGTGAACAGCATAACTCAGAAACGTAGTCGGATAAACACCAAACTTGGTATTTAGGTTCAGTATCTTCCAGAAGGTTTTCAAGAAACTCCCCCACCCCAGATTACCCTTTACATGGAACATCTTTCGAAAATTTTAATTTTCTCAAAAATGGATATAACGATTTTTATTAAAATATCATACATTTAAGATACTTTCATAACAAATAAAATATATATCTCGAATTTTCTGGGAATGTCTCCAAAAGTATTCTTCTTTGTGAACGACTTTTGCATAACTGGTAAACCATAAGAGTAGTAAAAAAGGGCCGAAACCAGAACAATGGGGTGTTGTTCTGATCAGAAAAATAGGATTAATGACCCTATGTTCCTTATAACTTTAATAATAAATAAATTTATGGACCTACATGTAATAAATGGTCAATATCTAGAAATTCTTTGAACAAAGCTTAAAATTTAGCTTACTCTTCTACATTTTGGTGTATGATGCACAGGAATTTTTGATATTTTAAGATACAGTTTAATTCTGTTTTATGTAAAGTTATAAGTAAAAGTAATAGTTTACATGATGTGCCGCCGACTCCGCCCCCTCCGTTGTGTGCTGATCCCGAAAAGCCGCCGACCACGCCCTCTGTTTGAGCGCTACTGTCGTGCCACCCGGCAGGTGTAGAACAATTGGCTATTGTCCTTTCGTGTGCTCGTCTGAATACCGCCAGGGCAGAGGAGAACAATGGGATATTCTTCTCGTCGCTAATGGGGATGGGTCTTTGTGTGCTACTGATGCCGGCACCCGGAGATGGTCGAACAATGGGGTATTGTTTTCGTCGCGTGCCGCAGCCCCCGCAAATCGACGTAGGAGATAATTGCGTCAATCAATCAAGTAATGTTCGTCCATGCATAACATTGTCTAACATTATTGAAAAAATAATCAAGGCTTATACTGCTAACGTACTGGCATAGAGCCTCTAAAGGGCTGGACGCAAACCCTCGATCGAAGTATCCCCAACGCATGTATCTTGATTGATTAATGTAATTAAACGCTGCTCGTCGATCGATGAACAGAATTAAGTATTTTTGATTGATTAATGTAAATAAGTGTATATGAATTGACTCGCGCACCTGATTGCCATCGTATGTGTGTTTGTTAAGGTGATTATTACGCATGTATAATTATTACGACTAATAACACTTGTTTAATTCTACTTTTGAGGGAAACTTTTGGGGGGTTATAAGAAAATTACATCACTTAGATGAATCCACGACTAAAAGAAAAGCTAGCATAAATCATTTGAAAGGTGATAAGGAACTTCGCGCTTCGAGATATTTTCCTAAGGTTTGTTTACACGTAGGTCAGGCTCTGAAAAATAAATAAATACGGGTTAATATTATAGTTAAATATTACATACGTTATTTATAAATAAATAATGAACTAAATAAATAAGGAAATATGGCGAGTGCCCTAAACAAAACACCTCCCTTGTCACTCTTTTAATTAACGCTATTCAAAGAACGCTCATAAATAAAACTCAATAGAAATATATAAAGACAGTCGAGGTAAAATACAGGGCAAGGACTTTAAAACAGACGTTGTCGATAAAGCACTACACCCGCAGCGCAATCACGCGCATAGGCATGGACTTCAAAACAGACGTTGACGATAAAGTACCACACGGCCAGTGCAAGCACTCGCGGAGGCAGAGACTTTAAACAGTCATTGCCGGTAAAAAACGCATCCACTACGCAAGCACTCTCTCTCTCTCTCTCTCCTTTGCAGGTAAGAACTTTAAAACAGACATTGTCGATAAAGTACCACACTGCCAGCGCAAGCACACGCGTAGGCAGGGACTTTAAAATAGTCATTGCCGGTAAAAAAACGCACCCACCACGCAAGCTCTCTCCCTCCTTTGCAGGTAGGAACTTTAAAACAGACATTGATGATAAAGTATCACACTGCCAGCGCAAGCACACGCGTAGGCAGGGACTTTAAAGCAGTCATTGCCGGTAAAAAAACCGCATCCATCACGCAAGCACACACACTCCCCCCTCTCTCTCTCGCTCTCACTCTCTACATTACGCCAGGGACGTCAACTATTTATACAGCGGGTTACACACCCCTTGCAAAAATATGTTTACACCCTTGAAGAGGGTAAACCTGGTCTCGGGAAATTCCCATCTAATGGACGGGATTCGTGAGGAGAGATAACATCTAAAGCGAGTGTTTCAAATGTAAATTTTTAGCAATACATGGGAATGGATTTCCTCTAAGTCGCCGGGAATTACACCGAGAGAAACAACGATAATTTCTTTTCATTACTGACGCTAAAGTTATAATTAAATGATACGTTATATGGGAAATCGAATTCTGAACCCAAACTAAAAAATACATGGAATTTCAAAACATGCATTCCTTTCTTAGTAAATATATAACATAGGGCGAGAACATTTAAACAGCCTTCCCTTCGAACGATATTTTGTCTACTCCAGCAAGAGATCGAACCATTATGAAAACTTCCAATATAAATTTGATATTTGTTTAAAATCTTTTTCTAAAGACTCACACCAATGGTCTTCGAGAAATTCACAATAAGTTATTCAGTTGTACACCCCTTGCAAAAATATGTTGTATATCCCTGAGGAGGGTAAACCACGTCTCGGGAAATTCCCGATAGCAAGATACCATTCTACAGACATTAACGGACAATGGCAAACCCTTCCCATTAAGCGTCTTTATAAGCGCAGGGGTATATTGTGTTTTAAAATTATTTCTCATTCGCCTGAAAACATCGTTATTATCGGAAATACCCTGCCCATATAGATGATGCTGTAAATCTTCTAACTTGTTTAGTCGCGTTTTATTTATATATTTCTCAAATAAAAGAATTGTTTGCATGATAACGATAAAAACTTATTTTTTATGGAATTTTAAACAAAGAAATATGATTTGGAGAGGGTGATAAGAAGAGTATGGTATTTAGAATTAAAATGGGAGAAAGAATTCAAATTAAGCATTCGATTATATCACCACAAATATTTTTCTTTGTGTGTCTTTGAGGCAAAGTAAATCTTCTAACTTGTTTAATCGAATTTTATTTATATACCTCTCAAATACAAGAATTGTTTTCATGATACCGATAATAAACTGATTTTTTATGGAATGTTAAACAAAGAAATATGATTTGGAGAGGGCGATAAGAAGAGTATGGCATTTAGAATTAAAATGGAAGAAAGACTTCAACTTAAGCATCCCTTCATTTCTAGGACATTCTCTTAAACATATATTCAATAAGATGATCCAGAGCCTGATGTGGAGTTGTCTTTTGTGCCGGAACAGACTTCATAGTTTGATCTTGAAGAAATAAGATCCGTAACTAGCGCCGTTCTGTAATCAAGATAGTCCTCTAAGACGACCACGCAACTAAGGTCATTTGCGTGTAACACACTAACTAATCGACCAGAATAGTTCAGATGGTAACGTCTATGGATTGCATGTGAGTTCAATTCCCAGCAGCTGACCCTCCTGACCCCAGGGTTTTTTCGGGGTTTTCCCTGGTTGCTAGGCGAAATCTGCAAAGGTTCATTACAACTGCGAATTTTTCCCGCCATCCCGTTTCACCTACATACTCATTTTACTCCGCCTTTCATCTCTCCGACTCTGACCGGTAATATTTAATACTGAATATCGGGACTCATGCGATACAAATGCTTTATTAATAAGCAAACGTAGATGTATATTGCATGTAGCTAAAAGGAGAGGAATGGCGTAGTGTTTAAAACAGGCATTTTCGCACCCTCGAGGTAAAATACAGGGAACGTCCACAAAACGTGCATCCCGAGAAGATAAGATGTAAAGGTCCTGTATATAGAGTGCTATCCTTAAACAGACGTAGAAGGAAAGGAAAACCATTCAAGTGTTTGGCTTTTATTTATCTTTTGATGTGACAGCATATACAGCTAGTAATACCCCAATGCTTAAACACGTCGGTCGGTAATTAATCCGTTTATCTCATGGTGTGATGTCATATGGTGAGTGTAGAGTATTGTCACGAGTGGTATACAACAATTCCGTTCTTTTTTTTACGATATGGTTGAGGCGGTAACGAGAGGTTCCAGGTCCGATCCCCGTCGGTCGCACACTCTACCCCGGATTTTTCACGGTTTTCCCTGGTTGACAAAGGTGAATGCGGGATTGGTGTATACTGCTACGATTCCCTTTCCCTTTCATTCGCATCTTTAACGTGTGCTTCTAGGTTTCGTTGCGTATGGTGAATGCTTGCTCAAAGGATACTTGTCCCTTGCTCGGTTGACGGATCGTTCATCATCCTCACTAGCTACCTTGTGTTACCTCTCTCTCTCACACGCACACACTCAATCATGCATACACAGGCATAAATACCTCTGAGATAAGGTTTTAAACCATGTTTTGATAAAAACTACTTCGCGGTAACGTGTGAGGCCTGCATTCGAGATGTCGTCGGTTCCATTCTCGGTGACCACTATGTCTGACTTTAGGACCTGCACGAAGGACTACAAATGCATAGATAAATGCGTACACTTCCACCAAACACCCAAACCTGCACGAAGACGTACGATCATACCCAAGCAATACATACACCCTCGCAATACTTTAAACACTTACTCTAAGCATCCGAACCTACACGAAGGTCTACCGATACACAGATACGTGCGTTCACTTCCATCAAGCACACGAACTTCCACGAAGACGTACGATTACACCCGAAAAATACATACTTTAAACACAATAAGTACCCGAACCTGTACGGAGACGTCCGAATACCCCCTGAACAATACATACATCCTCGCAATACTTCGCTCACTCACTCTAACATGATGAAGCTGTACGAAGACCTATGAATACATGCATCACACATAAACATCTCTAAGCGCATCTCTAAATATTCGAATATGCACGAAGACCTACGGACATGCTCATACCAGAACCCATAATCAGATTGGAATTACAGACTTTAATGTAAATATTTATTTACAAGCATAACAAGAACACATCACATGTAAACAGTGTCTTAGACAGGAACTTTCTCTTTAAGGTACGCTATGTATGCTATTCGCTTGTTTAGGCTCAATAGAGGTCCTAAACTTTCATATCCGAAAACATTCACAGGCAATTTAGGGCACTCTTAAAGTTAAGATAATTTTATCGAGGATTCTCTTAAAGGAACGCGCGACAGACAACAATGCTTCTTATATATGCTTACAATTGCGAGTTTGCGACTTCAGGCGCGCGTATCTGACAATCAACTGTTTTGTTCAGACGGCTGATAAATACCCGGTTATATATTCAGTAAGGTAACCCAGAGCCTGATAGGGAGATGTCTTTTTGTCGGAACGGGCTTCATAGTTTAATCTTGAAGAAAGAAGATCCATAACTAGGACCATCTGTAATCAAGATAGTGCTCTAAGACGACTACACGACTAAGGAAATTGAAATTGAGTTTTATTTATGTACGCTCCTTAACTGGTGTGGTCCTTAGCGACCCATTCTATATTGGGAGTGAAAGACTGGTAAATTTGCTCAGAGGCCTCTATCAGGCTTGAGGTTCTTTTACGTACCGTAAATCTACGACACGAGACCACCGGCTTTACTTCCATTCCGAAGGAAGCCATGCTAAGAATTTTACGCCCGAAAAAATCCATCGCCCTCCGACAGGTTTAAACCCGCGACCTTGGAAACTAGAAGCTAGCATGGTAACCACTACACCACGGAGGACGACACACAAGTAAGGTCATTTGTGTGTAACACACTAACTAGTCGAGTGGAATGGTTCAGGCAGTAACGCCTGTGGTCTGCATTCGTGATCGAGGGTTCAATCCCTGCAAACTACACCCCTGGCCCATGAGGTTTTTTCACGGTTTCCCCGGTCGCTAGGCGAATGCTGTGAAGGTTCGTTCAATCTCTGAATTTTTCCTACCGCCGTTTCAACTACATTTTAATTTTACTCCATCTTTCATCTCCTTGGTTCTTTCAGGGTTGAAATTGTCGGAGTGCGGAAGTCTCAGCATACGCACAGCAGGGAAAATAATGCTCTCTGTAACTTTCATCCACGGAATGAGGGTGGTCTCCGAATCCTGGACCTCTCAGGAGATTTGTAAGTCTGTAAATCCTCGTGAGGAGCCACAGATTGCGCCAACTACCACCAGGGAATATTTTAATCCGTGAAAGGTAGGGGCCCTGCTTTCTACCCTGTAGATGTTAACTGTCTCCACACACATCTCGTCCCTCCCACGTGAAATTAAACACCCCAGCAATGTCTGGATAATGTATTTTATAAGTTCTTGATATTTCAATGTTCCTGTTAACCATCGTCCAAAATAATTAACACAGTTTCTTGATCCTGTCATGCTATAACTTTAGATGCTTTCAGCTTACTTATAATTTCTTTAATCTCCACCGTATGATCACTAATACCAGCCTCTCTTGATGTAATTAGTAACCTCAATATATTTACCAGTCTATTCGCATTTTCAAGCGTAGATATCACTGAATTATCATCATATGTATCCAGATTCCACACCTGTAGTAGACTCGAGTGAAGGACAGAGGCCCGATCCGGTATAACATTCCCCTCTATACATCTTCGGATCTTCAAGCGTAGAATCGCTGAATTCTCACCATATGAAGACTTCACATTCACGCGACTTCCGTTGTATTCTGACTCCTTGCCTACAAGAGACTCGGGTGTAGGAGAGAGAGAGAGAGAGAGAGAGAGAGAGAGAGTCGATTCAATATAACATGTTGCTCTATGAAGCTTAAGTCTTGACAAAGAACGATTCTTAAAAATCCGCACGCATATACAGCATTTAATGAGTCGTTTTCCTCCATACGTTGGTTGCACAGATTTTCTCCGGCATTAGCTCATGCTAAAACTAAAAGTAATTAAATGAATACGTGAATCCTAACGCTCGAAGGAATTAAACACGAATGAATGAATTCATAACACACAACTATGTATATATCTCGGATGAGGACAGTGGAGGGAACCTCGATCTATGCATAGCAGCGGGAAAGGATGCTCTCTGGAAACATTAGTCATCTGATAGCAATTGGTCTCAGGATCCGTAGACGCGAGGTTGGTTTGAACAGACTCCAGGTTCAAATCTTTAAAAGGTAGGGACCCAGCCTTTTACCTGTCATGCTTCCTGGACCGTCCTAACAGCGTAACATCAGGTTACAACGCCACGTAACCAGAAGATGGAGACTGCGAGCAGAAGAAAAGAATGCTCTCTGGAAACATTCGTCATCCGGACAACGATTGTTCACAGAGTAAGTAGACGTCAGGTTGGACGGAACAGACTCCCTGCCTACGCCTGTGCTTGTGCTGGCAGTGCGGTACTTTATCAACAATGTCTGTTTTAACCTGCAAAGGAGAGAGAGTGCTTGCGTGGTGGATGCGTTTTTTTTACCGGCAATGACTGTTTAAGGTCCCTGCCTAGGCGTGTGCATGCGCTGGTAGCGTGGTACTTTATCGCCAACGTCTGTTTTAAAGTCCATGCTTATGCTCGTGATTACGCTGCGGGTGGAGTGTTTTATCGAAAACGCCTGTTTAAAGACCCTGCCTTGTATTTTACCTCGACTGTCTTTATATATTTCTATTGAGTTTTATTTATGAGCGTTCTTTAACGATTTTTTTACCTACAATGACTGTTTTAAAGTCCCTGCATACGCGTGTGCTTGCGCTGGCAGTGTGGTACTTTATCGCCAACGTCTGTTTTAAAGTCCATGCCCTGTATTTTACCTCGACTGTCTTTATATATTTCTATTGAGTTTTATTTATGAGCGTTCTTTAGCTAGCGTTAATTAAAAGAGTGACAAGGGAAGTGTTTTGTTTAGGTCACTCACCATATTCCATTATTTATTTATTTATTTATTTATTTATAAATAACGTATGTAGTATTTAACTACAATGTTAACTGGTACTTATTTATTTATTTTTCAGAGCCAGCCTACGTGTAAACAAACCTTAGAAAAATAATTGAAGCGCGAAGTTCCTTGTCACCCTTCAAAGAATTTATGCTATTTCCCGGGAACCAAACATGGTTACCATCCCCATGTTAAACCCAATATGGCGAACTTCCGTCTGGTCTCTCGCTGGGCGGAAGAGCGCAGCTTCGTCGCATCCACTAGATAGCGTAAAAGGAGCGTGCGGAAGGCAGTAGCGGGCGTGGGGAGGGAAGGGGTGTTTGGGAGGGGATACGGCGCAGTCCATGCCTGTAGATCCGAGAGATCATTAGTCGTACGGAGCACCGTACACGAGATGGACCGCGTGCGCTCGGGTTTTCAGTGAAAGAATCACTCGTTAACGTCTCCTGTAGCCATTTACGGCAACTCTGTCCTTTCAGTCATGGATTCAGCTAAGTGATGTAATATTCTTATAAACCCCCTCCCAAAATATTTTCCCTCAAAAGTAGAATTAAACAAGTCTTATTAGTCGTAATAATTATACACGCGTAATAATCACCTTAACACACACACACATACGATGGCAACCCGGTGCGCGAGTCAATTCATATACACTTATTTACATTAATCCATCAAAAATACTGAATTGTATTCATCGATTGACGAGCAGCGTTTAATTACATTAGTTAATCAAAATACATGCGTTGGGGATACTTCGATCGAGGGTTTGCGTCCAGCTCTTTAAGAGGCTCGATGCCAGGACGTTAGCAGTATAAACCCTGATTCTTTTATCAATAAGGTTAGACAATGTTATGCATGGACGAACATTACCTGATTGATTGACACAATTATCTCTTACATCGATTTGCGGGAACTGCGGCACGCGACTAAAACAATACCCCATTGTTCGACGATCTCCGGCTGCCGGCATCAGTAGCACACAAAGACCCACCTCCAATATCGACGAGAACGATACCCATTTGTTTTCCTCTGCCCGGGCGGTATTCAGACGAGCACACAAAAGGACAATAGCCTATTGTTCTACACCTCTGCAGAGTGGCATGACAGTAGCGCACAAACAGAGGGCGTGGTCGGAGGCTTTTCGGGGTCAGGCCACAAAAGAACAATAACCTATTGTTCTAATACTCTATCGCGCGGCATGCTAATAGCGCACCAAGAGAGGGCGTGGTCGGCGGCTTTTCGGGGTCAGCACACAAAGGAGGAGGCGGAGTCGGCGGCACAGAACAAAGGATCATTAATTCTATTGTTCTGATCTGAACAATGCCCCTTGTTCTGGTTTCGGCCCTTTTTTACTACTCATAAGTGGTAGACAAAATTTTGGGATTTCGTTATTCATTTGTTTTCCTGGTAACGCAAAGAGAATGGAATACTCCACGTAGCAACCAGCTGTTAAAATATTTGACTATCGCTTAAAGCCTACCAATTCCCCTTGCATCTACAAGAAAATTAGCAATAAGATTAACATCTCGAATAACATGAAGCATAAGGAGAATAAGCGTTTGTAAAAATAGTTTGTCCAAGAGTAGAAAAAGTCATGTGAGTGTAACACATCAGATTTTTTTCCAGTAGACCACAAGGAGATCTCAAATTGTATTGAGATTACATGCGCTAATGGCGACTTACAATGCTGCAAGTACTTTAAGTCCCGGGCTCCATAGTTTCTACTACTATTAGGTCATTCATGGAATTGACGTACTTATTTAATTTTTATTTTACTAATAATTCCATTAATTGACCTAATAGTGTTTGAAACTATGAAGCCCGGGACTTAAAGTACTTACAGCACTGTAAGTCGCCATTAGAGCACGTCATCTCAATACAATTTGAGATCTCCTTGAGGTTTATTGGGAAAAAATGCGAATCAGTCGGGGAATTAAATATCGTACCGGCATATTGCCAAAGTAGCTCAGTGGCTAGAGCAACCGGACGGAATCTGGCAGATCCGAGGTTCAAATCCCAGTGATGTCATTGAATTTTTCAGTCGTCTGATTCTACCTTTCCAACCTTGTCCAACACACAACTTGTGTGGAAAAACAATTAATTCCATTATTCAAATGTTTAGCTCTTGAGATGGAAAGAAAAACAAGTAAGAATCTTAAGTTTTCAAGCATATCCGTCAGATGACGTACTTGGGAAAGTATAAACATGAAACATGGAATATTTAAAAAAACGACTAATGCTACAAAAAATGTGTTTGGCGCAAATTGTTTTGCGTTTATCCTATAGTAAGGTGTTATTTTTCACAGGTTATATTCCAAAGAAAATTCAAGATATAAATTTTATTTGGGTCGATATTATCTTAAACATGTGGTACTGAGCAATTCTTGGGAAAATTAAAGATAACGGAAAGGTAGTTTGGGGTGGAAGAATTTTGTGAACATCTTTGTGCCACATCCTTGGAAGATACTGAACTTAAGTACCAAATTCGATATTTATCCCATTTTTTCGTTTTTGAGTTACCTATGCTGTTCGCCAACACATACCCACACACTCTCCTCTCTCTCTCTCTCTCCCTCTCTCTCTCTCTCTGTGTATGTGTCTCTAAATGCTCTTTTTGGGTTCAGGTAAAGTTGTGATACTGAACTTATAGATGGAACAGAATACTTCCTCTACCCATCATAGCTAAGTGAAGACGAAACTAAAAATCTGGACGTGTGTATGTCGCAGGCAAATTGTAAATTCAGTCTTTTTATAATGCCCAGGCTAACATCCATTCTGCAATTTGACCGGTTATCCTTCAGGTATGTTTCCCTATCCTTTCCCATAATATGCCCAAAAAAGTGGCCTTGAATTCCTGTAATGTACCTACTGCCTTGCATTTGAGGCAGTATTTTTTTATCCATTAACTGATATTAATCTAATTATACAATATCAAAATAATAGCCCGCGTTAAACAATCACTATATATTACAGTATAGAAAGTGTATATTACAGCCATTGTATTATGTTTATTTATTGTATATATACACATATGTGTGTGCGTGTGTGTGTAAAATATTATGTGAATGCATTTCTTAGTTTAGAAACGTAAGAGCTGCGAGGGTAGAAGAAATTGTAATTTTGGCAAAACAATAACTTACAAAGTTAAGAGGGCAACCAACAATCAATGGAAAAATACTGTGTAACGTCCAAAAAGTTTATAAATAGTCCCGTGGGTGCAAAAAGCCAATGAAAGTCAAACTAAAATGTTCTGCTAAAGTAGGTTTAGCCAATCAACAAATAAATAGAGAGATTAAATTTAAAATTTTAAGCTGTGGACGCTAAGAAGTAGCGTACCCAAGCCAAGTCAGTTCAGTAGATGTAGCTCAGAGTGTGCAGATGTGAAATTTTAGTGCAGTGCGGAGAAGATAATTTTTGACATTTAAAAATGCAGTTAGTAAGCAGATAATTATTAGAAGAGTAAACATTTAATATTCCCAGAGATATATATTTGTGTGATTTATAATTTTTAACGCAAATAAGGAACTTAAACATTTCTCTGTAAACTGCAGTTCGTTAGCACATATATAGAACGTAATATCTTACAGCTCCAGACGTAAATACTACAGTAAATTGTAATTTTATATATAATTTATTCAACTGCCTTGAAGTAATGAAGAAGTGAGAATTTAAAACTATAATTTGTGTAAAGTGTGTGAAATTGTTCTGCAGCCGTACCACCCTTGCTAAGAGATACTTGCTCTACCAGATATAACTGACGCAGCCGAGGCATAAATTAAATAAAAATCATAATTAATAAAAAAAATAAAAAATACATTACTTATAAACTTTATTAACACACACAAACACAACTGCACATTTCATAAAAAGACTAAGTTTACTACTTTCCTGTGACATGTATATCTTAAAAACAGTTGTAATAGGATACTCCTTTTTTTCTGGAAGTGCAAATATAGAAGGTATTTTGTTCTTTCGCATATTAATGAATAAAATAGTGCTATTTTTAGGATTTAAGTAACAGTTATTTGATGTTTAGAAACCCTCAATTTCACGCCTGTCTTTTTTGAGTAAATTATGTTGACTTCCTTTTTTTAACTGCTGACAGCTATACTGCAAAGCTCGCCCAAGAGGCATTTTGTGTCATGCAGACGATACAATGGCTGGGAGAGGAAGCTAATCGTATCGCCTCCCCATTACCATGGTAACCATACAAGCGTTTCCTGTTGTCTATTGTGCCGCGTACAATTCTCTGGAGAGGATGGAGAGTGGGGGAATGTTTGCGGTTCAGGTTTCAGCACAACTTGGTTCCAATCGTAGCGCAATTATTTTCTTCTTTTGTTTCAATTAAATGTACGAAGAACGTAGCACTGCACATCAGGCTTCCACTCATCCCAACTTAGAACCCACACCTTTTCTAAGGCAAAGGAAATACAGGGATCTCAAAACGTATATTTCATGTGAAATCTCGATATCGAATTTTTAAGTAGAAAACCATGTAACATGTGTGTAACAGAGAATAAGGTTCCACGTTACTATTATTTTTTTTTCGAAGAATGGTTGTATGATCCACTTCCCGTTCATGCTGTCACGGTAGGAAGCTGAATTTCCTGTATTCAGTGCTGCTAACCTAACATACCTATGTATTTTACCTATTTCACTGTATACTTTCTCTACTTACCACGTTTAACTGTTTTACTAAATCCTCTAACCTTTGATATATTTATTATTGCGTGGAACATAATCATATTAATTGATAGTTGAATGTTACCATTTCAATCTTACCTGGATCTTTACTTCCTTTTTATTTGTTCTATTTATTTAGAGTTTAATTCATGCAGCAGCTAGGTATGAGTTGCAAGTTATTGATTTTTAAAGTCAACAACCATAATCGATCGTCACTTTGCCACCAATGTTAACTTTGGTGACCTTGTTACTGGAACCACTATATGCAACATTTGATAATAAATTATTAATTTTGTTTTCGTCTCATTACTATTCCATTATTCATTATCGTCGAAAAAATAGTGTGCACTACACAAGCGTTAAGTACATGGAGAATCTCGGAAGTAGAAAATGTTCGACTTCCTTTCGTATTTTCAAACTCTCCCTCGTTTTCCAATTTATATCGACATATACTCTTTCTACATAGGTAGTCTGGTGGTTTTTCTTTCTTTCTTATTCGGTGTGTGGTATTGATCTCACCGTTTACTTATTTCCACTCATAGCGAGCACCACACCAGAAAACCACAACGGGACCACCTTCACCGCAACTGTCTGTACAGTTCATTAAGCTGTTGTATTCATTCATATTGTAACGCAGCGGCTATGGCCCAGGGTTTTCGGGAGATCTACGTCAGGCAATCGGAGATAAACAAAGATAAGTAGAGCTCGCCAGCATAAACACCGGAAGCGCTATCGGTAGATAACCAGAATCTTCTGGATGTTTCTCCTTCTCGAACGTTGTAGAATTCAATTAAATTTTCCAACGGCTATATAAGCGAGCGCTCTCGCGACAGGAGAGTTGAGTTGAGTCGGTCAATGAGTGAGTGAGTTGGTGAGCGCGTTTCTGCTGCGACATCAAATACGGTTCTCCGAGCGAGTTGGTGACGACTGCTGTAACGTGCAGCGAGTGCTACTGCGGAGCGAGAGATTGTATAATTCTTGTGTTCGACTCTTCAGCGAGTGAAGTAAACCATTCGAAGAGTAAGCTGTGTCGTGTGTATTTCATTACGTTCCTACGTCTCGAAGAAACTGAAGCGACAGGGGAAATTGAACTAGTTCACTTTAGTGAAGTGACAGTGTGAACTAAGTGAAGTCCCAGTGAAGTTGAACTAGATTAAAACAGTAAAGTGATATTGTGAACTTAGAGAAGTGACAGTTGAAAGAGAGAGGGATAGAGATGACTAAGTCACAATATTATGTTCTATGACTACTATACTCGGTACCAATCAAGAAGGTGATTGACATTTCGGGGAGAAAGAGAGGCGACGTTGCCGCTCATCGCGACCACGTGGAGAGCGTGCTAGAGCTGTGTCGAAGGCAACTGGGTTGCGCCTGCATTGTAGAGCGGGTATTATTTAATTCGTATACGAAGACAATTGTAAAATAATGAATCTACGTGCAGAGAATAGAACATGCAAGAATATTTCAGTGTAAAAATCTGCGTTAACAGAAGAGACATACCTGTGAAATATTAATGCTTATTCTAGTGGGAAAAAAGCTAGATTTCCGAATCACTTGCATCACTGCTGCTGCTGCTGCTGCTGCTGCTGCTCGTTTAATAGACAATGTTGCCACCGTCGTCATCATCATCATCTGAAGAGCTGCTAGAATTCCCCACGGAAATGACAAGCTGTTCTATAGTTTCTTCTAAAACTCCTTCATTTTCCCAAGCTGCACTTATTACGCCCTTTGTACGAGTCTCCGCATTTTTTTTCTTTCTTTCCAGTTTTCAGCTTTTACTGCTGTTAGCGCCTCTTCTGTAAGTTTTATTACTGACGACACAGTGAAACTTTTATTGTTTCGCCCAACATAGATCTTTATGTCGGTCCAAATTAATTCAATCGAGTTAAAATGTCAATGATAAGGGGGAAGCCTAACTATTTTGTGACCATGTTCTGCAGCAATGCCATCGACTACATAACTTGGAAACCCGGTTAGTTTGCTTTCTCAAGTTCCAGTAGCTCACTTTTCTTCAGTCCCTCCTTCATCGGTATATTGCGGCGAACAAGCTACTGAACTATTTTCTCCTCTTCGAAATATTCTCTCACATAGCATATTATTTCCCGCGCCTGTCCTTTAATTGGGATACTTTTACCAAATACAGTTTAATTCGGTTCCCGAGTGCGCTCAGTTTTTCGTTTGGCTGCGCTTCTTTGTCACTATTTTTGGACATTATTAAATATCCATTAAACGTGTTAACACAATTATAAATGCTCACACAACACACGCACGCACAAATACACGTAACACAACGCAAATACCATACAAATAGGGCGATGCAAAAGAACTTTTCAATGAGCAGGTAATCTCTAAACTGATACAAAAACATAATCAATCTGGGGCTAAAAGGAGAACATTGTTTATAACTGCAGCGGCAGCAGAAGATAAGTTCATGTTTACTGCAACGGTCACTCGCCCGGCACGTCATGTCAATCACGTGTTACGATAGCGCAACAAGACATTTGCGTCCATCGTTGCTATGGAAACGTCTTAGTTCTAATTGGTCCTTCTAATGTTGCTATGACGACCGCTGTGACGTATTCATCCCCTCCCATTCATGGCTTTTTGCCACGTGGTTAGTAACGGTCAATCACCTTCTTGATTGGCGCCGAGTATAATATGAATTACAATGCCAACCTACCTGCTTATCTTAATTATACTAGGATTGTTGTGAATCATGTAATTTGCTTTTATGAAGTACCAAAGACACTTAAAATAAGTAAAACATTTTGCAGTTTTCTCTGCATACTCATACTGAGATTCTTCCAATCACAATTTCTCCATAACTATTAAAGAATGTTACAAATGTGTGCAGCATTTAAATCAGCACAAAGCCAGCTTTAGAACGAATCCTTTATGCACAAACTCTTACCTTCAAAATCCTGGAGCCATCACAAGCTAACCAACTTCCAAAAGCCATATTCTAAAATATTAGGGATGTTTTCAATTAGAAAGCATACGCCTTTGAATTCAGCTTTTTGATATTATGTACAAATTTGATATTTTCAAGATATGATAAGCATTTCCTTTTAATCTGCAAAATTTTGAAGATTTAGCACTCATGCTTTAGGGAATTTCGTCACCCTCAGACCATTCACGTTGAAGAAAAGTAATTTAATTCTGAATATCATTATAGTTTAATTTTCAAACTGGCTAAAATACATTGTTAGTTGCCGATGACATGTTTACGCAATCGCTACAGTCATGTAAAAACATATTGTCAACACTGCAATCCGTTCGGCTATTCGAATTAGAATTTCCCATTCTACGGTTTTATTTGTGATTTTTCGATAGAAAGTTTGATTTTTTAACGATTTATTTTGCTTTATTGACCGGCAGTTTGCTACACTTCAGCATAATGAGAACGCCTTTGCAAACTCGGTATTTAAGATTTTATTTTATTATATACTTGTTCACTTAATCTGCTGCTCTAATCGGTACGTTAGGTTGGATCTGGGAATAAACATTTTGTTAGTTTGTGCATGTGATTTGATGTGTTTGCTTTCTTTATTTAGCAAGTAAGGAAATTAAGCGCGACAAACACGAGTACCAAGTAGCTACCGAGCTCGTTAATTCGTTGTTTTATTACAACCTTAGGTTATTTATCCAGTAATAAAGAATATAATACGAAGGTGTACCCAGCTTCCTTTCCTGTCTTAAAATGGGGATTGTAATTTTCACTTGAATTTTAATTCATTTTAAATAAAAGAGTTAAACTTTTAATTTCCTTGTGTCAGATGGGTATTGCAGGAATGTACTGATGATTTTTTAAAAATAACAGAACATTATTTTCCAAATACTTATTATCATTCATTACCTGTAAACCTTACATTACTTCTCGGTCGTCCTCCGTGGTGTTGTAGTTGCCATGCTAGCCTCTAGCTCCCGAGGTCGCGGCTTCAAACCCGCCGGAGGGCGATGAATTTTTTCCGGCGTAAAAATCCTTAGCATGGCTTCCTTCGGAAGGGAAGTAAAGCCGGTGGTCCCGTATCGTAGATTTACGGCACGTAAAAGAACCTCAAGCCTGATAAAGAGGCCTCTGAGCAAAATTACCGGTCTTTCACGCCCAATATAGAATGGGACGCTAAGGACCACAGCAGTTAAAGAGCATCCATAAATAAAACTCAGTTTAATTTTCATTACTTCTCCACATAGTCACCGCCGTTACTCAGGCACTTGTAACGGGAAATCAGTTTTTGTATTCCTCCGTCAAAGAATGATGCCGCCAGTGATGAAAGTCAAGGCTGCACTTTTGTTTCACAAAAGTCCGGATTTGGCATCAAGTGATTTTCATCTGTTTCTTCAACTGAAGAAATTCCTTGGTGGAAAACATTTTAACGACGTTGATGTTGTGAAACAAGAAGTGCAGACTTGGTATTCATCACAGGCCGCATCACTCTTATACGAAGGCATACAAAAACTGGTTTCCCGTTACAAAAAAACCTGAATAACGGCGGTAACTACGTGGAGAAGCAGTGTAAGAAGGTAATGAATGATAATAAAGTATTTGGAAAACAATGTTCTGTTATTTTTTAAAAAATTGTCGGTACTTTAAGAACCGCCTCGTAACAATTGTGCACTAATTGCTATTGATTGCGTTTAAAAACGTTACTCTAACGAGAAACTAATGAAAGAAAGAAAACAATTACTGCAAGGCTTCATGTGCAACATGGGGATTAGAAAGAACGTAGGCACATCGTGAAAAAAAAGAAAACAGAACGGGGGGGGGGAGAAAAGAAAACCGTGATGCAATAAATGAACGCAATGGATGCCCAGGGCTTTACGTGTACGAAGTATCGCGTTCATTAGAAATTTCCCGAAAGTAAGCAGTTTGATTTAAATGTAATGGTGGAATTTCTTAAATTCATAAAATAAAATAGATTTGCATTTCAAAACGCAAAATTATAGAAAGTGGACGTAATATTTGCTTATTATTCTGCAACATTATAATCTGTTCAATAATTGAACAATAAGTCGATAATAATGATAATATTCCAAGTTATTGTTACAAAATATAGCCCATTGGACATATATTCGCTTATAACTTTTGTCAAAATCTGTAAAGCAGTTCCAAAACTTGGTTCCTCTGTAGTTGGTTGGTTGTGCTGGTACTGTTGTCTAGTAGATTTATCGCCAGTGTATTATGATGACTGCTGGAACATTTCTGGTAGGAGAGACTATATGCTGTGATATCCTGTTTGACTACTGA
Source organism: Deroplatys truncata (assembly GCA_030765065.1). Lineage (NCBI taxonomy): Eukaryota > Metazoa > Arthropoda > Insecta > Mantodea > Mantidae > Deroplatys > Deroplatys truncata. The sequence goes on along the minus strand of CM060987.1, from coordinate 105,001,475 downwards.
AAGCTGTAAATCATGGTAACTGTGTCGTCCTCCGTGGTGTAGTGGTTACCAGCTAGCCTCTAGTTCCAGAGATCGGCGAGGGGGATGGACCTTTTTTGGCCGTAAAAATCCTTAGCATGGCTTCCTTTGGAAGGGAAGTAAAGCCAGTGTTCCCGTGTCGTAGATTTACGGCACGTAAAAGAACCTCAAGCCTGATAAAGAGGCCTCTGAGCAAAATTACCGGTCTTTCACGTCCAATATAGAATGGGGCGTTAAGGACCATAGTATTTAAAGAGCGTCCACAAATAAAACTCAATTTAATTTCATGGTAAATGTATTTATTACTGATGTACTAGGACATGTTAACAATGCTTCGGAGAGTTTTTAATTGAAAACGCCCTAGTATCTCGATGTCGAGTTGCTTGCTGTGCCCCAGTAACTGAATTCTGTATGTCCACACTGTTTTAAGGATACTTTTATAGATGGTTAGTTTGTTTGTCAATGATAGGTTGTGATTTAGGTACAAGAAACCACTGCATTTTGTTTTATTTTAAATTTAATTGTTTGCGTTTAGTCCATATGTATTATATTTAATGACCAGATATCATCAGGTTCATTTATTGGAATTAAGCTTATAGAAACTGTCCTTATCGTTGTTTTCTGAAGTCCTCTGGTCATTTTACTTTGGGTATATTTTGAATTAACACATTTAACTGTCCAAGGTCCGTAAACTTATACACTTTTCAGGTTCAAAGATGTTAAAAAAATCATTCTTTTGTTTTCTGGAAAGCTGTCGGTGTCTATGGTAACACAGAAATGTAAACTTTAGTGTTAAGTAAAATATAGGTTAACCTGCAGAGTGTAAATAACAGTAAATGAAAAAGGCAAATCCTTACCATTATACCTCGAAATGTCCAAGAAGGGGGCGGAGTGCTACAAAGGAAGCTCTTGGAGTGATGCTGCCTTAAGCCACAATCGTCACAATGATTCTCCAACTAGAAGCACTAGCGAGAACAACACACCCCTGCAATTGCCTTCTACGCCACCAACTCCTTATCCTTGCTCTCTATGTCAGCAGGACAAAGGCACAGAAATTACTGAAGTTCTTCGGCACCAAGTAAGGATATCTTATTTATGAAGGACAAATGTATATCTTCTAGGTCAGTGGTATTCAATTGGGGGTTCGCGAAGGCTTCCTGAATATGCTTGCTACTTGACGTTGCACGGTGGCTTTTCAAACCTCGAATGACGAATAATTCAGTTTGATTTACTTTTATTATAATGAACCCTCCCCTTCACCTCTTATAACTAATTTTGTAAAGTCCTCCTAAATAACTTATAACGGACGAAAAGGTCCCTGATAATCACAGAAATGTTATGAAATATTGTCGGGTGTTGTATTTCTGATTTCCTTAACCTCCCTATGACAGTTTTTCAAGTTCTGGAAATGTAGAGCCTATAAGTAACTTACAACAGAGAAAGAATTATAGGAATGATTCGAGTATTTTTAAATAAACCATAGCAGATGAAATTTTGAACTTTTGTACCGTCTCATTAGTCCCATTTTAAATACCATCAAGGCTTCACAGTTTTCACATAATACAGAAATGTGGACGAAATTGAGGAATATGACAATTCCCCACCCTGAAGCAAGCAATTTAATTATTTTGGGGTAAAAAGGATTCAGTTTAACGTTAAAAACCTACCTTTCGGAGGATTACTAACACCAACAGTTGTTTCTCAAGTTATAGCCTCGATATAACAATTGAAGTTAAAGGGGGCTATAAAAATGGAGGAGGGGAGTTTTGTTCTAACAGTAGTGCCTGATAGTTTGAGCATGCGTATTAAAGATATCGGACTGGCAGAGCGTTCTAACAAACTCTGACTTTGTCCGCGTACTGCATTCATTAACTTATGGTCGCGCCACAGCCGTCAGAATCCATATCGATTCTGACCGATGCCTTAGACAATCACGGACACGTCGATACATGCAGTGATCAAATACTGTGTGTCGAAACGAACTTAAAATGTCCTACTTCATGGCATACTAAAAAAAAAAAAAAAAAAAAAAATAAAGAGGTCAAAGTCGCCTTTACAAATATGATAATTTATGTCTCTAACGTGTTCGTTTTCTAATATATAGACATTTTAAATTCTTTTTAATGTTTTAATAATTTAGAAATTGAATTCGAAGATGTCGGTCCGGAAGAACAGCGTTTATATATGGTGAAAGACCGATCAAAATTGGTTTAAACCTTTCCTGGATTACTCCCCCTCCCCCAAAACAAAAAAACGCACACACGTACGTTCTCTCTTTAGTAATAGTTTTGAAATGAGTGTATACTTTCCTTTTTGAATTAAAATTATTTCTTTTAGAGTAATGTGACCTATTTTAAAAATGTAGGGTGATTTTTCAATTTTTAATTTTTCACCACTTACCTCCACAAGTACTGAGGAAGTATTACATTCCACCCTAAAATTGATATCGAGATTTCACCAGAATTACACGTTTTGACACTGCCTAGATAAAAAAAAGTAGATAAAGCTCCATGTGTGTGCGTGAACAGCATAACTTAAAACAAAACGTCGGTTATATACCAAACCTGGTATTCAAGTTCAATGGCCTCCAAGGATGTGACATGAAGATTTTCAAGAAAATTCTTCCACCCCAAACTATGCTTCACATGGAAACATTTTCATTTTCTAAAAGATACCTCTGTGATTTTTATTAAAATGCCCGTGTCTAAGAAAGATATCTGCATGTCGTATAAAATGTATATTTTGAATTTTTGGCTAGTAGCCTGTGAAGTTCTCTTCATTCTGAATGACCTTTGCATAATTGGTAAACCATAAGCGATAGACAGAATCTTTCTACATAAAAAACGCAGATCATACAACTTATGTCAAATAAAATTTTTTGTACTGTTAACCATTTCCGAGATATTCTTTTCTTTCTTTCTTTCTTTCTTTCTTTTTTTCTTTCTTTATTTTCTTTTCCTTCCCCATTCATGCAAAAAGAATGGAATTTCACAGCCATCATATGACAACCTGCTTTGAAAACATCTGACTATCACTTTAGCCTATCGTATTCTTCTTATACCTACTATGAAAGGTGTAAATGTGTATTGAAAGTTTATCTTTATTAACAAGAAGTGGAAAGAAGAATAAGCTTTTGTAAGAATAGTTCATAGAAGAGCAAGTGGAGAAAGTCATGTGAATGCAACAAATAAAATTGTTTAAATTTACTGAAAACACATAATATGACAAAATTAATGCATTCATTTTTTACTTTCTCTTCCACATACATAGTAGGTAGAGAAGGTATTGCATTCCACCAAAAATCCAATACTGAGATTTAACAGAAATACTTGTTTTGAGGTCCCCTAAATAAAAAAATTAGAAAAAGTCTTGCACACACGTGTGCGCCTGTTTGTGGACAACATAACTCAAGAGCAAAAAGTCTGATAAATACCAAACTTGGTATTAAGTTCAATACCTTCCAAAGAGGCAACACAAAGATTTTAAAGAAAATCTCCCCACCCCAAACTACTCTTTATATGGAACCTTTTTCGAAATTTTTGATTTTCTAAAAAATGGCTCTAAAGATTTTGATTAAAATAAATACCATATATTAAACATATTTATATGACAAATAAAATGTATATCTTGAACTTTTTGGCAATAACCTATGAAGTCCACTTCATATGGAAGGAGTTTTGTAAAATCTTGTATAACTGGTAAACATTAAGCAATAGACAAAAACTACTATACAAAAAATGTAGACCACTTTAAAACACACAATGTATTTCAAATAAGTTTTTTTTTTCCTGACATAAGCTATTTCTCAGATATCTGTTAGTAATGATTCAAACTGTTCATTGCTTAGCCATTCTCTTGAAGTCCTGTCAACATTCAGGTGTTTCTTGTGATTCCATTGAAACAGTATGGAATTTTAAGGCTAGCTATAGTGTCAATTCTTAAACAGTTGACTCGCTGTTCACTTTGTATCTGTAACAAAATGTGTAATACAGCTATTTCTGCAAAGCTTTATTTGGATTAAAATGTAGTGGATAGAAAAATGAGCTTTAGTAAGAATAGTTTGTATACCCACTAATAAACAATAGAGTGTTGAGAAAGTCTTGTGAATCTATCACACCAGTTTTTTATAGTTTTGTTTTAGACAAACTTTGCACAATTTCAAATATGGAGTGGGAAAAAGTTATTACATCCATTAAATTATTAGCTCAGAAGAAAATCTTTCCATACATTTTAAAATCATCATTCTCTTGTATAAGTACAATAAATTTAAAACCATATATTTAATGGGTTAATGAGATAAAACTACGTGAATATGAAAATTGAGGTTTCAAAAAAGTGATCAATCTCTATTTTAAGGGACTATTCATATGAGACATAAACATAACATATGCTTTTATCATTGTCATTGTTTGTGTTAATCTTTCATACTTTTCTTTTGGTTTTTTAATTTCTACATTTCCATTTCTTATTTTATATTGTTTTGAGTACTACTCTTCTCTCCAACAACCCACAGATAAGTAGGACAATTTGTAAACAAATTAAAAAATTATGTTTGATTATCTGTCTTAAATGAAAATATTTCAATTTTTGCTACTATATTTTTAAAAAAATTAAATTAATAATAGGTATAACTGGAGTCCTGGAAATAATAAATGCCACCTAGAAATTATCTGCAATGTTTAAAAATAATTTCTAGGGAATTTAAGAAAGGTAAGTAAGCTTAGAGTACAAATCCATTTTTCAATAATGCAAATAATTCTTTTAACTTACCTTAAAATTAGAAAGCCTGCTCAAAACGTCCATTGATAGGCAAAACAAAATTTGAAAAATTGTCAATTTGTGATTTTTTTGTATTGTAATTCCAAGGGTAGATGCATGGGGCTTAGTGACATTACTGTTTTACCCCTTATGCCCCATTTTCTGTTTATTTACGTGAGCAGTATATCTTTGCATTGACACCAATCATATTGAAAGTCACTAAATATGGAATTAGTTCTAATATTTACCCTTATGAGGAGAACACCAAATTGAGAGGCAAGTATGCAGCAAACAAATATGAATGTTCTCAATAGAACAACTATGTTGGCAATGCAATTTTTGCTCTCTTTACTAAATGAAATATTGCACACTAACCAAAAATTTGATCCTGAGATATCACCAGGAATATATGTTTTGAGACTCTCTGAATCCAAAAAAGTATTTTTAGAAAAAGGTCTGTCCATCCATGTGTGTGTGTGTGTGTGTGTGTGTGTGTGTGTGTGTGTGTGTGTGTGTGTGTGTGTGTGAACAGCATAACTCAAAAATGAAAAGTTGGTTAAATACCGAACTTGGTACTTAAGTTCTCCATCTTCCAAAAATGCAAAATGAAGATTTTCAAGAAAATCCCACCCACTCCAAACTATCCTTTCTATGAAAAATTTTCGTTATTTTTTTATTTTCTCAAAAATGGCTCTAATGTTTTTGATTGAAATCACATACATTTTAAGATATTTGCATGACAAATATATAGGGATGGGAGTTGGGGTAGGTAGTTATGCTACTTTTGCACTACAAGAGTGAGGCACTGGAATATTATAGGGTCATGAGGTGTAGTGCATGCCTTTCCAGTCAATAGCAAACCGGTTTTAATGCTGTCCAGATTTCACACCCCTCAGGTCCCAACCCTCGACTAGTAAAACGTAGTACCTGCCATTCGGATTTCACATGTCTCAATTCCCATCCCTAAAAATATAATTTGTCTTAATTTTCTGTAAATAGTCTGTGAAGTCCTTTTTATTCGGAATAGATTCTTTATAATTGGTGAACCATAAAGGATGGACAAAATCTTACTACACAAAAAATTTAGATCTCCTTAAAGCACACAATTTATGTAAAATAATTTTTGTAGCATTAACCATTTCCAAAATATTCTTTACTATTAGTTTGAATTTTCAGATATTTATACTTTTTTCAAGTGGTAAATTGCTATTCATTTTTTTCTGTGCTCATGTAAAGAGCATGGAATTTCAAAGGCCTCACATAGCAACCCGCATTTTAAAAGTCTGACTATCACTTTTGTCTACTGTATCCTACAACAAACTGTGTAAATGTGTAATAAAAGTTTATCTTGATTAACAAGAAGTAGATAAGAATAAGCTTTTGTAAGAATAGTTGATAGAACTGTGAGTAGAAAAAGGCATGTGAGTGCAACACATCAGGTTTTTCTTTTCTGCGATAACTGCAGTATCATTCCTTTAATTATTCATTAACACACTGATTACCTTATTTTATAATTTAGAACCTGATTAGCTGTTAAATTGCTGAATTTAATTTACTTTAGATGTAGCTTTGTATAATTTTAGCTAGTACCATAATAACTCAAGTATTCAGGATGTAAACAGTGTACATAACCAAAAATAAATATCTGGCTTACGATGTAAGTAGTGGCACTACAATTCAGAATGAGCAGGATGACCATTGACAAAGGAGGAGAATGGTGTCCACACAGGATATCATAGGCAGGGTTGTGGTGATATGTGGTGAGCATGCCATCTCTTCCTGCTCATATGCCCTTGTTGTTTTTTTTTTTTGGTAGTGTTTAATGACCATTCTTACTACATATGATACCACAGGCAGTGCACACTAATGATACTGGCATGAAATGATAATTGGACAAAGAAATTTGGGAAGGAAACATTCCAGGACTCCCTGGCATTTGCCAGTTATGAGGACTGAGGAAAAACTGGAAAAAGCTCAGTCAGGGAGGATGATCCTGGCAGGATTTGAATCGCAGACCTCCAATTCACCACTCCATGCTTTAATGACCTCAGCTGTTCATATGGGTACCTTAATTTTTATTGTGTAAGCTCTCCAAGGGAATCATGTGGCTGAGTGTATCTATATCACACCTGCCAGCTGGATAAAAGTCTTCATACCAGTACCAGGCATCAAACTTGCATCCCTTCACATCCAGGACAACAAAGCTGCAAGGGCATATGCTTAGGATGTATCCTGATTAATTCTTCAGTTTCTTTTAATGTATTATCACTGTGCTCGTTAAGGTAATGTCAATGTGTAAATAGTGGTTATTTCTTTACACCTAAATATGTCTGCTAAGTGGACCATATTTGGTTGCCATATTTCATTCTGCTCTTAGTGGATGAAAATGGACTGGGCCTCTAAGGAGCTTGGAAAAACTGTGGCCATGGTGTACTCCGGTTCCACATTATGTTGATATATAACTCTTAAACATACAGGTAAGTTATAATTGAGATTGTGAGTGGATTGGTGACACTAGTTCCACTTAATAAGTTTTCACTCAGAACATGTTTCAAAGATGTTGGACTCCATCATCACCTTAAGTCCACTGGTGTGGCTGGAAGGGGAACCTCTACCTCAGTGTCGGCTGTACTGCCATCTAGCTGTCTAGTGGAGAACTTTACTATGTCATCTACCAGTAGAATTTCAAATTTCATTATTCTGTGCATCTCTGGTGATGCAGATTTTTTTCCAATATAGTGAGTTTTGCTGGTGTTTTGGCTGTTTTATAAGCTTTATTTCCCATTTAATGTTGTGTTCTATTGACCAAAAATGATGGACTACTGCAGATTTGTTTATTTGCTTAACTTTTAAATTCCTTAAGTGTTCCTTTAGTCTCGTTTGCGGGTTTTCCTTGGTTTTTCCTGTGTATATTTTGTGGCAGTCTTCATAATCAATCTAGTAAATCCCTGATTTCTTATTTTTTGGTATAGTGTCCTTTAGTGGATGATAAAGTAAGTTTCTGAGGTTGCGTTTATTGTATGGAGCCAATTTTATGCCATATTCTAGAAGCAGTTTACTGAGTTTGTATAAATTTTGGGTGGAACGTGAATCCGCTATATCTTTGTGAGAGTGGTGATGTGCTTCAAGTGAATGAGAACGTACTAAGTGAAAGCAAAGTGTCACCAGTCTCCTCACAATTTCAATTATGTTAAAAAGTTTCACTGTTTATAATCGTTTCTAATAAGTTAGCATATGATAAAGACATGCAGCGATTTATTAAGGTATTGGAGGAAGGTTATCTATAGTGACCCAAAAACAAAGCCATCTAATGTGGATGGTGATAATATCAGATTTCATGCTTTGTGCACTCATTTGAGATATTCATGGAAAGTCTAGGTTTAGAGCATACATACAAGGGTGTTTTTAAAGTAAGTATGATAATTTTTTAAAAAATAAGAAATTTATTTTTCAAATACTTTATTATCGTTCATTGCCTTACACCTTACACTACTTCTCCACAAAGTCACCACCGTTATTCAGGACTTATCATAACAAGAAACCAGTTTTTGTATATCTTCATTAAAGAATGATGCCACCTGTGATGAAAGCCAAGTCTGCAGTTCTTGTTTCACATCATCGTCATTGAAATGTTTTCCACCAAGGAATTTCTTCAGATGAAGAAATAAACGAAAATCACTTGGTGCCAAATTCAGAATGTAGGGAGGGTGGTCGTTGAATTGTTCCCAACCAAATGATGCAGTCTTGTGTTTGTTTGGCTGCACATGGTCAGGCATTGTCACTCATTATTGTTTCACTAAACCTCACACAATTGGCAATGAATGTTTGCTGACATATCATTTCTCGCAATCAAAAAACAAATCACTGATCTGACCTCACATTCGGCAATCATTCAATTGTTTTGAACATTTTGAAATGCTCTAACAACAGGAAAACACAATGTGACGATCGCTCACAGCTGTGTCTTGCTTCCTAATGAATGGAGGAAGTGATTGCACATGCTGAAAATCATGACTGCAGCACTGCAGTGGCAAAATATTAAAACAGTACTTAGTTTAAAAACACGCCTCGTATTTAGGCTGTATTACTCTCTATATGTATGAGGCATAAGGATCATTAAGGAAATAGATGGTATACTGAATTTCAACTATTGCTACACTCAGGTACTGTTTAATAGGAGAGTAGAGCTTTAATGAGTTCTTTTCTGCAGAAAATAACAAAATCAGATGTTTTAGTATGCATCTGCAATGGAACCAGCTCATAGTAAAAACTGGGTGTCCCTAAACTTGATTTGACTATGATGATAATGATATGGCTACTGTATGAACACTGCCACTAGGAGTACTAATAAGCTTATTTTAAACTGCTAAGGTAAAAAATCATCACTTAAGCTGGAGTGATGTGTTAATAATGTACCATACTACTAGTGTGCTTAGTAATGAACTGAATATTTTATTTTATAAAGACACCAGCATTATCTTTTTCTGTTCTTTATGTTTATGCTAAGAATAAGTAGGCCTACAACAAATACACTGCTCAAAACAATTAGAGGGACGAAAGTTTGAACATATGTATTATTACAGTAGTTGAGTTTAGACTGGTAAATATTCTTTTACAGAGTTTAAACTTTTATCAAAAAGTGCAATGTACATCTTATTATTTCTCGTTTCACACAAGGATGACATAAGCTGAAATTAAAGACGATGTTGAAAACTAAAGTGAAAACTCCTTCAATTAATTTCAGTTTTGCAAAAGGAACACTTCAATATATGGTAGGCCTCCATGTGCTCAAATTTCTGCCTCACATCTTCGAGGCAAGCTCTAGATCAGTCTATGCACCTCCTCTTGTGGGATGTTTCCCCATTCTTTGATAAGGGCATCTGCAAGATGTTGAAGGGTCATAGGGACTACAAGACTGTTTGATTCTTTAGCTTATCCCATAAATGTTTAATGGGGCCAGTCCATTGTTTGAATCTTGAGTTCCTGTAGGATGGCTGTGATGGCTCTTGTTGTATGCACTTTAGTATTGTCTTGCTGCAAAACAAACTGAGCCTCATTCCAACTGCAATAAGCATAACATGCTCTAGTAGATTTTAGCATTTAGCAATACAGTTTCAGCAACTGGGTGCATTAAGTCAGTTACTGACCACTATAAGGTCTGTTCAGCCATCAATAGTGGTGCCACCCCACACCATGACTGACTCACCATCAAACATTCCTTTTCTGGACTGCTGTTTCTGTAAAATGATAAACACACAGACGTCCATCACACTGTGTTAGATGACAGTAAGGTTTGTTTGTAAACAGCACATTGCACTAGTGATGAAGCTGCCAGTTCCTGTGTTCCTGCATAAATCTCAGTCAGACTCTTTTGTGAGCATTAATCTTGGGACTTTATGAAGTCTTTGTGGTCTTAGACCTACTTCTCTAAGCCTGTTTCTTATTGTTTGGCCACTGACATGTGCACCATTTACCACCCTTAGATCATTTTTGTGGTGCCAAGCAGTAGTCTGCACTGCTGCAGAGCACAACTGATTTACAATCGGTCTTCTCTGGCTGATGTTTTATGTTTTCAACCCTGGCCTAGTTTCCTAGAATATGTAACTGTTTCACTGAAATGCTCCTTTGTCCTACCAATAAAAGATTTAGCCACTGCATGAATGGTCCAAACCTTCCTGTAGCAATGTGACCACTTGGACAGTATCTGCTTCAGTGAAGTGCCTGAATAATTATAACCAAAACGTTAAACCCTTCACCTACAGTCACTAGATGTCAGACAGTGGTAATCATTGAACACCACTTTAGTTTTCAACATTGTCTCTAATTTCTGCTTACAGCATACTTTGTGTGAAATAACAAGCACAGAATATTTCTTCTTCTTTTTCTTCTCCTCCTGTTCTTTATCATTTAATGGCCTTCTTTTAGGGTACTTTTAGCTCATGAAGAATCTTGTATCACGCTACAATTTGGAAACCCATCATTTTGTTGTTTAAAGTTATCTAGCCTCCTACATGTGACGAAATGGTCAGCATTCATAGCAGTTCCTAGTATTCTACATATTGTGCATTTATTTGAGTTATAAATTTTAATTTGATATAAGCAGGCAGCCAAACACTCATGTCCTGTTTTAATCTGTATCTTGCCATTGCTTCTTTCCCTGGCATTTTACTACTTTTTGGCCAGTTCCAATGAATATTAGACCATTATTTATCAGTCATGGCATTTATTTATAACTCCTCTACCATGTACATACATAGTAGGTAGAGAAGGTACTGCATTCCACCCAAAAATTCGATACCAAGATTTCACCAAAAAGACATGTTTTGAAGCCCCCTAAATAAAAAAGAAAGTTTGAAAAAGGTCCGTGTGTGTCTGTCTAGGTGTCTGTGAACAGCAAAACTCAAGAATGAAAAGCTGGATCAACACCAAACTTGCTATTTAGGTTCAGTAAATTCAGTAAGATTTTCAAGAAAATCCCTCTACCCCAAACTACCCTTTAGATGGAACGTTTTTCAAAACTTTTTATTTCTAAAACATGGTTCTAAAAATTTTGATTAAAATATACCATATAATAAATATATTTATATGACGAAATGTAAATCTTGAATTTTCTGGGAATAGCCTTCTTCATTCGGAAGGAATTTTGTACAATCTTGTATAACTGGTAAACGTTTAGTGATAGATGAAAACATACACACAAGAAATGTAAATCTCTTTAAAACACATAATTTATTTCACATAACTTTTTTATAGCATCAGCCATTTCTGCGATATCCATTATTGATGGTTTGAATTGTTCAATAATTAGCCATTCTTTTAAAGTCCTATCAACATTCAGTTGTTTCTCGCGATTGAAACAGAATGGAATGTTAAGGCCAGCATATAGCATTCAGTTGTTAAATATTTGAGTATTGCTGTTCCCTTTGTATCTATAACAAAATGTATAATGCCGCTATTTGTACAAAAGCTTATTTGGATTAAAGCGAAGTCGATATAAAAATAAGCTTTAGTAAGATTGCTTTGTATACCCGCTAGTTTTTGCTAGTAGTTCTGCCATCTCATTAGGTACCATACAATCCCACATGAGAGGGCACACACTGTATTGCTACTTGTTTGAACACTCTTTTGTGTCTTAGTGCCTTTTACATTTCTAATATAGTTTATCCCTACCTTTGGTGTTTTCTTAGAGACAACTGCCTGAATGATCAATTTAGAATCCACTAAAACCACTACTTTTTCAAATGTATTTTGCTGATATATAGTTGTGTTAATGAGCATAAAATAATTTGACACTTTTAAAAGAAGTGTAAAGATGATGTGCCTACACAGTTGTTTGATAAAGGTTCCAACTTTCTGTAAAAAATGTATACCACCCTAAACCCAACTACATCAGCAATACGTTTGTTCAAACCCTTGTCCCTCTAGGCATTTATTTAAAGCATTTATTTCTGCAGCTGCAGGTGATGGTGTGCGAACAAGAAGGACAGCAAGCAGTAACATCAAAGCAACATACAGAACTTGAACGTTCCACACAGGATCATGAATTGATGTTGGCATTAGTAGGACATTATGCCAGGATGCTGATCCTTCAGCGCAAGGTCCTGTTGCGTATTTATGAACTTGCAGGCAACATGGTTTCATCACCACTTGAACAAGTAATTTCCTTCTGTCTTTGCACCTATTAGAGAAAATCCAGAATTAGCAAGTTCTCATTTTAATATTCCATGCAATTTCCTGTTTGAGTATATAGAATATAGTAGTGTATTCTAGGTACATTCCCTACTGTGGGGCACCTGTTGTTTGTCCATCTATCCTGCATACATTCATCTGTCTACACTCATAAATCACTGAGTGTACTGAGCTGAAATTTTATTACATAGGAGTTTAAAGTAGTTTGAAGTGAGGAAATATTACATTCGACCCAAAAATGTTATTATAGAGATTTCATCAGGCTCCCTGAATACAAATAAAAACCATTTTTACATGGTAGGCAAATTCGATACCAAGATTTCACCGTAAATACATGTTTTGAGGCCCCCTGAATACAAAGAAAGCATTTTTAGAAAAAGAATTTGTGTGTGTGTCTGTGTACAGCATAACTCAAAAACAAAAAGTTGGATAAGTACCAAACCTGGTATTTAAGCTCATTATATTCAAAAGATGTGACACAAAGATTTTCAAGAAAATCTCCTCACCCTCTACCCTTTACATGGTTCATTTTTCAAAATTTTAATTTTCTAAAAAATGGCTCTAATGATTTTTACTAAAATACCATATATTAGATATTCACATGACGAATAAAATGTATATCTTGAATTTTCTGGGAATAGTCTGTGAAGTCCTCTTCATTCGGAAGGAATTTTGTTTAATCTTGTATAACTGGTAACATTAAGCAATAGACAAAAACATACTACACAAAAAATGTAGATCTCTTTAAAACACACAATTTATTTCATTCCTGAGATATCCATTATTAATGGTGTAAATTGTTCAATACTTTGTCATTCTTTGAAAGTCCTTTCAATATTCAGATGTTTTTCAAACTGCATGCAAAGGGCATGAAATTTTAAGGCCAGTACATAGCGTTGAGTTCCTAAGCATTTGACTATCACTATTCTATTTATATCTATAACATAATGTATAATGCAGCTACTTCTGGAAAGTTTTATCTTGATTAAACTGAAGAAGATAGGAAAATAAACTTCCATAAGAAGAATATGTTTATCAATTAATAAGCACTAGAAGGTAGAGAAAATCATGTGAATGTAACACATCAGATGTTTTAGAAAAGATCCATGTGCACGCATGTGTGCGTATCTGTGAACAGCATAACTCAAAGAAGGAAAGTTTGATGAATACCAAACTTGGTATTAAGTTCAATGTCTTCCAAGGATGCCACATGAAGATTTTCAAGAAAACCCCCCACCATCCAAACTCTCTTTGCATGGAAAGTTATTATTTTTATTTTCTCAAAAATGGCTCCAGTGATTTTGATAGAAATACCACATGCTTAAGATATATGCATGGCAAATAAGATATCTTCAACTTTCTGGAAATAGCCTGTGAAGTCCTCTTCATTTTGAACTTTTTTTATAACTGGTATACTTAAGAGATAGAAAAATCTTAATACACAATAAAAGGATGCAATTTATATCCAATAACATTTTTTGTGAAATAACCTTTTTTTTTTTTTTTAGATATTCTTTGTTTTTTGGTTCAGTGTTCAAATACTTGTTTTTTTTTCAAGTGGTAAGTTGATATTATTATTTTTTGGGGGGGGGGTTGTAGTCATGGTATTTCAAAGCCATCACATAGCAATTCGCTTTTTAAAAGTTTAATTATTGCTTTAGCCTACTATATTCTTCTTATACCTACAACAAAAATGTGTAATGAAAATTCATCTCAATTAAATAAGAAGTAGATATATGAATGATTTTTTTTAAAAATAGTTTGTGCAAGAGTGAGTAGAGAAATCTATGTGGATGCAATACATCAAATTTGTTTACAGTAAACTTCAAATTTAGTTTAAACTGATACTTTACATACATGTATGAGGTATATCTTAAAAATTATGAACTATGTATGTACGAATTGAAATCTTATGCATAAAAGATTGGAAAAAATAAACGTTTTGGTATATATCACATTTTATTTTATATTTGTTTATTTTTTGCAACATAAATACTACACAAAATTTAAACAATAAGAGTTAATTTTTTACACCGCCTTTGAATTAGAAAATCTCATGCTCAGGGACCTGGGATTCCTTACAAATAGATGCACAGAGCATACAAATATATAGAAAATGTAATATTATTCAACAGCAATCTACTAAGTTAGTATTTGTGATAATAAAAGCAATAAGAGAACATAAATTTTAAGCTATAAAAGCTAATTTTTATATACAAAGTAATTAACACTATAGTTCAAAAGAGAAGAAAGAATACTGAGTTAAAGTAATAGTTTAATAACAAACAATAAGCAAATAATGTTAATAAAATCAATTTAATGTATACGAGGGCGGATTGATAAGTCCATGACTTTGACGAGAAATAGCGCTCTAATCACAGGTTTCTTGTTTGCACCCAAGTCTTACATATATTCTGGGTATAATCACAGAAATTCGTCATTTGTTTCTTAGAACATTGTTGAGAGCGTCTAAATAAGCAAATGTGTGTTGCTTCATAGAAAATGGAGAAATGTGAATTTTGTGTTCTGATAACCACCTTTTGCGTGGTAAGACGGTGAAGGAAAGGAAGAAAAGCTGAACAAGTACTATGGGGACTCTACTCCATCATATGGCATGGTTCACAGAATTCCGATGTGGCAGTTCAAGCACAAGAGGTGCCGTGCGCACAGGATGGCCGGTTGAGGTCACAACAGAAGAAATGGTGAACAAGTTCACGATATTGTGTTAGAAAACTGCTGAGTAAAAATCTGTGAATAGCCAAAACCATAAACATCTCGAGTGAATGGGTGTACAATATTCTGCAAGAATTTTTGGGTATGAGGAAGCTGTCAACAAGATGGGTGCCACGACTGCTCACAGTTGAGAGCAAGCAGAATTGTGTGACCATTTAACAGGAATGTTTGAACATATTCCAGCACAACCCAAACGAGTGTTTGCGGCGTTATATCACGGTTGATGAAACTTGGATCCATTACTATCAATCTGAAACTAAACAACAACCAAAGCATTGGCATAAACAACCTCATATTTTGCAGACTTCAAAATAGCTTAATTTAGCAAAATAGATATTTTTTGGGAACAGTTAAAAAAATTGGAGAAACGTTGGACATGCATTGAATTGAAAGGAAATATGTTGAGAAATAAAATTGTTATTTTCTTTAAAAAGTAACTGACTTATCAATCCACCCTCGTACAAAAATAATTTTTTTATGAAAGTTCTTTCCTGATAATGCCTTTGATTTAAAAACGCTGCAGTGATACAAACTTGGATTTTTTTTTATCATTACATTTTACTTAGGTAAAGAAATTTTGTATATCTACAGATCAGTTGTGTTAATGAGAATGATGAAGTTCTGTCTAGCATTGCTGACAAGACTACTACGGCTGCAGTAAAGCCAAATGAACTTGCAAGACTGCAGACAGAGTATAAGACCAAGAAGAACAACTTCTTGATAGCTTCCCACAACTTCCACATACTTTTGCACGACAAGAATGTGTCTGAGAAGCAGCTTCGTAAGCTACAGGAACAATACAACACCATTATCTTATCCTGTCAGCTCAGTCGCAGCTTACTACAGCAGGAGATGAACAGAGTGATTCAAAGGTGAGTAAAACTTCTATCTGTACACCTCTGCCATGGGTATGTGAGAGAGGGAAGAGTATGCTATTACTGAATCACCTCTTTATTTTCTCTCAGGGGTATCATTTTGGGGTACAGGGGGGTCAATTGCCTCCCCCCAAGTTATGAGAAATAATAAGGCTAATGGCTATTATTGCTCTACCAAAAGAAAAATTATGAGAACTGTATTTTTAATAATATTTCATATTTAAAAAATAAAAGATGATTTTCTCTTATGCTAAATGTGTCGTTAAAATTTACATGAAAATTCGGACAACTGCTTCAGGCAATCTTGAACTCCCCCAAGCAGAAACTGGAATGACGCTCCTACTTTCTCCACTATGTATTTACAGTAAGTAGAGAAAGTATTGTATTCCACCCAAAAGTTTGATATCAAGATTTCAGCAGAAGAACATATTTTGAGGCCTCCTGATCCCAAAACAAAGCATTTTTCAGAAACAAAATCTGTATGTGTGTGTGTGTGTGTGTGTGTGTGTGTGTGTGTGTGTGTGTGTGTGTATGTGTCTTTGAACAGCATATCTCAAAAACCAAATGTCAAATATGTACCAAACTTAGTGTTTAAGGTCAGTATCTTCCAAAAATGCATCACAAAGCTTTTCAAAAACATCCTCTCACCCCAACTAGCCTTTATGTGTCAAAATTGTTAAAAGTTTTATTTTCTCAAAATATTTTGCTTAAAATATATTAAATATATTTAATATACTTACATGACAAAGTGTATATCTTGAATTTTCTGGGGATAGCCTGTAAAGTCCTCTTTATTTGGGAGGAATTTTAAATAATGAGTCAACCATAAGATATAGGCAAAAACTTATTGCATAAAAAATGTAGATCTATTTAAAATACACAATTTATTTTGAATAACTTTTTCTGTGGCATCAGCCATTTCCAACATATCCATGCCTGTACCCAGAAAAAATTTCAGGGAGGGTTTTCCACAAGTAGATCTAAACTTAACAGTACCCCACACAGTTACCATGCACCTACTCCGTAGTATATAGACATTACATGGCTAAGAAAATTGCTTGGAGATATATAGACAAGATAAACTCACCAGAATGAGAATATTCCACCTTACAGCACAAAACATGGAGACTGCTTTGAAAACCGGAATGTATGGTCACCTTAGCTATGTAAGGCGACGATATTAAGTTTCCCTTTTTCTTGTATGTGCTACTATCAATAGACCTATTGTTATCTAACGACATTTTCCCATATTGGTTTGCTATGAATTTAAATAAATAAAACTGTCAGAAGTTTCAGAGGGGGGGGGGTTTGAACCTTAGAAACCCCCCTCTAAATACGGCCCTGAACATATAAAATATTTTTCAATATTTTTGTCATTTTTTAAAGTGCTGCTGCTATTCGGTTGTTTCTCGCAATGTCATAGAAAGAGTATGGAATTTCAAGGTCAGTATATAGAGACATATGACTATCAAGTCTGCTTTAGGTATCCCCCTGGTACCTACAACAAAATGTGTAATGAAACTATTTCTGCAAAGATTTATGTTAACATGAAGTAGGTAGAACAGTAAGCTTTCATAGGAATAGTTTGGAGTAGTTGTATAGAAATAAATGATATGGGTAGAGAAAATAAGAATGCAATACATCTGCGAAAAAAAGAAGCAAAAGACTTGCTTCTTTGAAATGTATGTAAGCGTTTTAACCCAGCTTCAAGCCTTATTTTTCATAGGAATCATGAGCTGAGAGACAGACAGTACTTTAGTGATAGCTGTTCTTTCATACCTGCCCTGAGTAGTCACTAAGTTGTAAAGTTGAGTCCGATGAAAAATTCAATGCCATGGCTGGGACTTGAACCACAGATCTTAGGCGCTCAGTGTGAACACTCTTACCACCTGAACTACCATGGCAAGATAACCATATGCACATTAAATATTCACATCTGATTCAAGTATTCCAAATATTTCTTAATGTAGAGTCAACTGAAAAACTCAATGCCACAGCCGGGATTTGAACATGGTTCGCCTGCTCTCCGTGCAGTTGCTCTAACCATTGAGCTACTGTGAAAACCTGCCAGTGGGACATTGAATTCCCAAATTGACTCAAGTTGTTTCCCAGACAGACCACCAAGGCATCTCACTCGAGATGACAATCTCAGTGGCGATCTGCAATCGCAAGTACTTCAGTGCTGGGTTATGGGTTTCTTAAGGTTTCACTTATTATTATTATTACATATAATTAATTGAAATTAATTATACTTTATACAGACCTTAGCCTGGTCTTGGCAAGTTTTTAATATAGAATAAATTGAAGAATTTAATGCCACAGCCGGGATTTGAACACGGTTCTCCTGCTCTCTGTGCGGTTGCTCTAGTCATTTGGAGAATTCAATGTCCCACCAGCGTGTTATCACATTAGCTCAATGGTTAGAGCAACCACACAGAAAGTGGGAGAACTGTGTTCAAATCCAGGCTGCGACATTGAATTTTTCAGTTGGCTCTATATTAAAACTTCGCCAAGACCAGGCTAATATCTGTAAAAAGTATAATTAATTTCAATTAATTATATATAATAATAAAGTATCCCAAATATATTGCACATATGGTATCTCACCATAGTAGTTCAATCAGTGAGAGCATTGACAGACAGACAGCTGTAGATTTATGGTTTGAGTCCCAGTTGTAGCATTGAATTTTTCAAGTCAATTCAACTTTCAAGATGGAAGCTTGTTTTAATTAGTTATGTACTGAATATAATCTCCATATTCGCACATATTTTGTTTAAGTTAACATTAGTGATAGCCCATGAACTTATAAATTGGGGGTGCCGCAATTGATTTTGCTGTAATAAAATTTTAATCTTACAAAGCCATGATGAAACGTGTAGTCACCATCTAAGAACAGGGACAGGAACCACATTCACAAATGCTTACTGTACATTCATTCTTAAACTTCCTTACATCTATACCTTGGCTGGTCAAAGTTGAAAGTTCACCTCAATCTTCTCCATAAGGGACATTCCATGTGAAATCGAATAGCAAAAAGACATAAATTTTCGTTTGTGTTGTAATTTTTCCTACTAATAAGGAGTGCTAAGGAAAGCATATTTGTCAAATATTAGCATGCAAAACCCAACAGTTGTCACATTATTGAATGATGAATGCATCATATTAATTCATTTTGTGGCATTTTAACTGTGCACTGCTCTGGAACTCTTTATTTCAGAATATTGAACCAAATCTCATTTTGTAGATAAAAGTCTGCATTTCATTATAGCATATGCTAATTATTTTTATAAAATTCATAATAATCGAAATACAGTTTTTACTTATTTTAAGCATCTCTGAATTTTTATAAAACTATAAGATTAGTTTGAGAGTAATCCATGTTTGGGTGGTTTTAATTATAACACAAAAAGTGAGTAAACGCAGCAATTTACGTGGTTGTTGCACAATGATCACCAAGTGCTCTGCAGGGGGACAACACATTTGATGCATGAAAGGCACGTGATTCAGAAACCTGGCACAATACAAATTAGCACTTTGTCTTTATTTTCGTTTGCTTCAGCCTTTCCATGCACTAGCAAGGTTAATAGAAGTGTTGTGAGTTAAGAGCAGGTGATTATTAATTATATTTTGGTTAGTGATACATTCTTGCGAGTCCTTCATCACAGTATGAAAATTAAAACCTAAAGAAGCTTTAATCAAGTTAAGGTATATCCTAAGACAGCACTGTAAATATGCATAATACTGCTTAGTAAGTATTCCCATTGTTTAACCTTAGGCACAGCAGCTTCCTTGACCTTTGAGTTGAGTTTTTTTTTTTATTATTTATGGATGCTCTTAACTACTATGGTCCCATTCTATATTGGGCATGAAACACCAGTAATTTTGCTCAGAGGCCTCAAAACATATTCAAAACAAACATACGAGAGCGACCATGAGCATATAATTTGCTTCTTTAATTATTTTAGATAAAACCTTATCAGTAACCATTACAGTAAAATTTATGTTTGATTGTATTTAAATTAAGGAATCTTACCATATATAATAAAATTATTTTTCTTAATCAGAAACC